>CM060937.1:642500355-643751605 GCA_030765085.1 Allium cepa | reverse complement strand
ATATAAAAAGTAAAGGTTTAAAATGAGGAATCTTCTTAATGTTTGTGAATATATTTATACCATATGAGATAAGTACATGGATACTTTTTAAAGTGTTCGAAATGTACAAATGTATAGTAGGGGTTCATAAATAAAATTTTATTAGAGAAAATAAATTTTACCAATAAAAGAAGTTCTGATTCATAATACTATTGATTAAATAAAAAAGGTATTAGAAGTTACTTATGTGACTTAATCGTGCTTTGTGTTTTTATTCGTTTAAGGACAGTAGTTAATCGTATGCTTAGCACTAAAAGCCAATGAAGTAGGCTTGTCTATATATGGGAGTTAATATTGATGTTCAAGTAGGGACATAAGCAATAATGCTATAATCTACCGGCTTCACTTTTGATCCCAAGGGATAGAACGGGATGAGAAGGTCGGAAACATGATATGTATACGAGACTTGGTTTCAATATACGATCGTCAATTTTGAACTTGATAGCCGATTAATCTACTATCAAACTTGATCGAAAATTCAGAGAATTGGTTTTGAAGAGTCTAAGAACAGTAAGTGTTTTGCTTATTTAATACCACTTTAAAACTGATATGTAGGTTCTATGTTTTAAGAGCTATTGTGAAGTGGAATGATAAAGAGTTAAACTCTATCTATATAGAGTTGAACTAACTATCGAACTTAACAGGAATTTCATAGAATTGGTTTTGAAGAGACCAGGATCGATAAGTGTTTTATTGATCGAATACCACATCTAAAATGATGTACGGGTTCAATGTTTTGAAAGCTGTTGTGAAGTGGAATGTTATAGGGTCGAACTTTCTATCCTAAGGCTATGACCAGGGGAGAGTTTAGTTTTAGCATTCGTCGGATGACTTATGCTGGTATCCTTGTGGAGATCCATGGATTGTTCGAGATGTTGGGATCCTTGTGGAGATCCATGTTCAATTCGAGTAATGAAGACCTATATGAGAGATACCGAATGTAACCTCGACATCGATAATGATAGAAAATAGAGTTGGAGCATCGCCATCAGAGTTTAGCTAACCCATAGGTTATCTCAACTACATATTTAGAGTATGCTTTCGATTTTATATAAGTTATTTTGAAAATAAACATTTGTGAAAAGATTTTATATAATAAAAGATTTTATATAAGTATGGTTTATAAAATATGATTTATAAATGAAGAGGATTTAAACTAATATTTTGAGAAGTTAAATTTCGGTGTCTTCGAAAATGTTTTTCAAGATTTTGAAAAAATAGTTGTTGTATTATTTGATAGTATTTGTTTGGGAAATTGGTTTACGAAATTGAGGTCATGGTACTATGTAATATTTATGAAATATTTGATACTACTTTGAAACAGATTTTAGTTAAGTCTAGAAGGCTTGTTTTGGATGTGCTGAACCCACTTCTATCACTTGAAAATAACTCCGATGATGAACGCAGCATCATCGACGTTCATTTTATATGTTCATATATCCTATGCATTAGGATAATATGGCATGTTCATTATATTTGATGTGTTTGTTTGGTAGTTTTCATTTGTTAAAATGAAATGGAATTTTTAGTGATTTTGGACAGCTGGAAACTTCAAGATTGTTATAGAACTTGATACTAAGTGTTTTTTTAAAAATTTAAAAGTTGAGTTTTTTTAACTCTTACATTGAGAAGGTAGTAAGTTGAGAACATTTTTTGAATTTATTGAACAATCTTGTTAAGTTATATGAATTTGATGTTTTGTACATACACTTATAGTGGAGTATTATACGAGTACGTACATGAGTTATAAAATGATTATAAACATGAAGTTAGATTTTTCCTCAAATGGTACGTAAATTATTTTAGTATTGGGTAAGATATACTATCTGCATAAATGAATGCAATGAAAGGATATTTGTATAAGTTAAGAAACCAATAGGGTAAATAAGTAAGTTTTACGTAGATCGTTTTATTCGCAAGATTGTTCTAACTATAGTATTCGAGTACAAGGTTTCAGGTGATCTACATTGTCCAAATAAGGATTTTTCACTTGATTTTTAACGAAGAACACTTGATACAGATTCTTAGTAAGATCCGGTATTTTTCTGTCATAGTATAGGACTATGTAAGGTGGACAGAAATTTCTAATCAAGGAACCTAATCAGAGTTCGCACTAGAGAGGTCAATGGATCTATACGAGTTTGGAAGTCAAATCCCTGTGATTGAGAAAGTGATCAAATATGATATTGCGTAAAGATGATTCATGTACATCGCATAGGCTTTAGTATATGCATACTATGTTTTATTGGTTTATGGAGAGTTTCGACGTCTTCAATTTGTTATAAGCTAGAATGAATGATCGATTAAGTGACAACCTGAGGCTGTAGAGCATAAGGTTTGCTTAGTAGATTGCTCATATCCCCTGTGCGATGTGAGAATTTTTTAACTTGGCCAAACTGTGAGCTATATTTGCTAGTAATTTTGAATAATGTTAAGTATTGCTTTACGATTGTTTCCTTCTATTGCCTGTGATAGAATTTTGTAGTTGGAGTATTCTAAGTGGCGGAGAATTTAACAACCCATAATTTCAGATGCTTCGTATTTAAATACTTGAATTATTTACGTATTTGAATCTCAAATTAAATGCTATTCGTAACAATCTTCCTTTCTTAAACCTAAGACAACACTTAGTACATGCTATTCGATCATTTAAGTGTCCAAAAGACATGCCATTTAGGGTGAAGCGAGAAAAGGACAGAACAAAATCTCACACTATGATGAGAAATATATAATATATACATGATCTTTATAAAAAGAAATCAACTTTATTGTACACAACATTAGAGTACACTAACCTATTATCACCTTAGACAATTATAATAGTCTGTCCTTACAATCGCTGATAAATTTTGATAAATATCAAAGCAATAAAAATAGCAGAAGAATATAAGATACGTTAACACGTCCAGGAGATTCCAGCTCATCTCTTGAAAGCTCCAAAGGATCTAGCTAAATCGGGAAAATATGCTCGGGCTGACTCGAGCATTGAAATATAATGCCTAGATCAATGTGATAAAACCTACATGAGAACCTCAAATCACAATGATTTTACATATTGTAACTTATAATATCCTTTAAAATCAAAGATGTCTCGTAAGACCTCACCGCACATAAACACGGACGTGTATTTACATAACGAAAACCAAACCACATTCTATAGAAAACCCAATGATATTATAATAGTGTATAAGGTACGAATACATATTAATCATAGCCGAAATTGTTACATTAATTAAATTCAAGAATAATAGGTATACAATGAAGTCCAAAGGCTCGTATTGGAAAATGGATTCAACTATGAAAGGGTAAGGGTCTAACTACCGAATCAGTACACCGCTAGATACAATGTACTAGAGGATATAACACATTGCACCTCCGCTACTCAAGACTGGCCTACCCCTTACTTGATAGTTCCGAATATGATCACCCTTTGATTTCGATCAATAACTACAATGGGCCTCGAAGCATACGTAGATATCGACTCTAGTTAAGGGATGATCATCCCTTAATGGGAGCGACCTACATAACTATGCTACACGTCCCTGCTTTAGTCATTTACCAGTTGTGAGGCTTCAGGCTACGGTTTTACCTTCCCTCTTAGTAGACCATCTTGGAATGCTTAGACCGCCCTTCAGGCTGAAATGCAATGCCAACATTCATCCACACAATTTCATTCCGGGTCTGAATGAAACTGAAGGCATTACCACTACTACATCCATTTTTGAATCACCCGTAGGATGAGTAGCAAGAATTCCTTGCATTTCAAAATCTCTGTCTTCAATCATCTTTAAGTTGTCTTTAATTCAAAAAGCTTGAGTTGGATAGAAGTGGTTTTTGAATAATTTATACTTATCTGATCCCTATCCCTTCAAAATAACATTCGATAGTTTGTGGTAAACTCAAATCTTAATCTTTTGGAAGTAAATAGACAATAGATAACAGCGAAGATCTCCTCCTAACTGTTAAGTGAACCGATTTCCTTATCATTTGTCCAAGGAGAACAAAACAAGATTTGTAGGCATAGCGCAACATCATCGAAAATGAGTGTGACAGCCCGCAAATCCGTACCACTTGAATCAACACTATTCTACCTCTATTAACTCAAGTGGCAAAGAATTACGAACCATTAGGGTTAAAGAAGAAGAGATAGAAGAAGAAACTAAACAATATCAGAATCTCACAGTCGCAGCGGAATAAAATATAATAGTAGATATAGAACTTTACACAAATTGAAATCTATAACTATTTATACATCATATCATCACAGTGTCCCATACATCAATAATTACCAATCAGACATACCATACAATCACAGCAGCGTATATATAAAAATACGGATAATACGTCTCGGACTCCAGCTCCTCTCCTGCTCCGAGCAACCTATCCTGAACATATAATACTCGGTCTGACCTGAGCATTATAATGAAATAACACCCGAGTCAGTCTGGAATACCAGCTGATAATAATGCATCCAAATTGATTATTAAAGTTTCAAAAATCCTTTGAAAACAAAAGCATCTCGTAAGACCGCGCCACAAATAAACAAGTCGGGTTTTTCCCTTACGATAGCTAAAACACTATTTATAGAAATCCTCTGATATTATAATAGGGTCTATTTACAAATACTTATAAAATAGCAGAAATTGTTACATGATTAAATTCCAGCTACTAGCCACAGAGTGGGTAATACAAACAAAACTCGTACAAGGCTCACATGGAAAATGGATTTCCAACATTGACTAGGCACTGGGGTACCACCTATCACAGTACGGGGCCTAGATCACCGTACCGAGGACCACTCCCGATCCCCTACAACACAAGGCTGGACCCATCCCTTACTGGACAGTTCCGAATAAGATCACCCCGCGGTTGGGATCAGCAACCGCACCACTAAGCCGAAATAAAAGGGACATCTAGACAGGGATGACCTTACTCTCCAGTGGGGTCAACCCACGAAGCCTTGCTACATATCCCCTGATTTTCAGTCATTCCCATTTGATGAGGCTTGAGACTAAGCGTTACCTTTAGAACGTTTCACTTAGAATGCCCATCGTCCGCCTGACGATGTTTCGCAAGCATTCGTCCATACAAGTCCGTTCCGGGTTCGAACGGAACCCGAAGGCACTACTCCTACTACATCCATTTTGGAAACATCCTCAGGATTAGTAGCGACTAGCCCTTGCACTCTGATGTGCATATAAATGTGCATATTTTTACCAACATATTTAATCTATTTGAATTAAATAAATGATCAAATCGGGTATTTTAACTTATTTAAACCAAAAATTCAAATTATTCCAAATTGTCACATATTCATCTTCATATATGGGCAAAATGGTCATTTGTGTGCATATATTTGTTTGAGAAAAATTAATTGAAAATTTGTATATATTTTTGTAGGAAATTGATCTCAAATAGAAGTGGTTTCATGAAGATATGCATGCACCAAATTAACACAAAGGAATGAAGATGGAAATAATTCAAAGTAAAGAACATGGAGGACCCCACCTACCCACCTACCTTAATGTACAAATTAAAGGCTAATGCACATGCTTTTGGAGTTAATGGCTTCATGTACACTTAATGGGGGATTAAGACATGTTAATGATAACTTGGCCTCCACATTTCCTAAGGGGCATTTTGGGCATTCCCCAAAAAAATAAATTAGGGTTTTAACACTTGTATAAATACCCCTTATGTTTCATGTAGGCCTCTCTTCTCTTAGTTAGTTAGTTTTAGTTTAGAAAATAAATCAAAGCTATCTTTCTTTCCATGGCTACTTAGCCATTTTTATTTTATGTAATCTTTTTTATGCAACTTCAATATATGTTCTTTTTCTTTTCATGCTTATTTACTTTCAAGTTGTAGTGTAGATCTCTTCTCTTTTATGCAAGTAGAATAATTTTTCCTTTCATTTTGCTCTCTTTTTCCTCTTCTTTTTATTCAATGTTGTTTGCTACATTTGTTCATATGATGACAAATATGAGAGGCTAAACCCCTTCAATTTGGGGGTAATGAAGCTCTCTAATCATGTAGCTTCAACTTAATTTGATGTTTATGCTCTCTTTTTGTGCTTAATGAGAATGAATGAAGTGTTTTAATGATGTTGTTGATGATGCAGCAAGGCCTATGGGAATTCAGAAGTTAGACCATATTAAGTCGTGCACGAGTCAAGGAGCTTCGGATTTAACTCGTAAGTCGTACACGAGACAATTGAAGGAGATATATGAGAGGGATGCATCTCTTAACGGCTTAAGTCATACGTGTTTGATGAGTCGTTCACGGGTTAATAGATGCATGAGTCGTTTCCGACCTAACGAAGCTTGGAGGAACGAGCTACGGCTTAACAAAAAGGGAGATGAGGCATCGGACTTGAGTCGTCTACGACTCAAGAGCATGGAACGTTTCCGACCTAATTGGGCGAGAGAAGAGGAGGCACGAGATAACAGATACTTGAGTCGCATACGAGTTAAGGAAACAAGGTTACGACTCAAGGGGATCGTGGGGTGTTCGTACCTGATGAGTCGTACACGACTCAACAACTTATCCATAAGTCGTGCCCGAGTTAGCATCAAGAGGGAGAAGGGTTCAACTGATGGAGGCTTGAGTCGGTGGAGGGACTACGACCTAGATGAGTCGTCCAGTGTTAAGTCGGTTGAGTCGTGAGTCGCTGGGCTTGTTGAGTCGTGTTGTATTTAGGTCGTTACCGACCTAGAGGTTATGTGTGTTGTATTGTAGGTCGTTACCGACCTATGGATGTGTGAGATGTATGGTACTAAGTCGTGTGCGACTTGGGGGTTGAGTCGGCAAGAGTTGAGTCGGTCATAGATGTAATGTGTTAGGTCGTTAACGACCTTGGATGAGTCGGTTGTATTTTGGTCTGTTGTAAAAGCGTTGAGTCGCGAGTGTTAAGTCGGTCACGACTTAAAATGGGTCGTGAGTCGGTGCCGACCTAAGAGATGGGTGTTGTTTGTTGTGTTGAGTTGTAATTCTCTATAAATAGCGTGTGTGTTGTAATTTTTGTGGAGGTTGAATATTGAATAAAATTTCCTTTTGTTAGCTTTGTGCTTTCATACCAATTGGTAGTTGAGTGTAATCTCCTATCTCCTCTTTCGGTTAATCGAGTGCGCTCGATTCAACGAACGTAGAAGCCGATTCACGGAATCTAGTGCGCTAGATCAACGTGCGAAGAATCGTAGATCTTTGAACACGGTATAGTGCGCTATCAACGTGTTTGGGATAGCTAGAGTTCGGTATCTTTGGATCAACGAACTTGGGCAATTTTGGTATTTTCAACTCACCAATTGCTACAATTCATTGATTGAAGTTTTGCTTGATTAATCCGCTGCGTCATTATTGGTATCAAAGCCATACTTAGCCAATCATAGCTAAGTTGATTCTTGGAGCCAAGTTTTTGAAGTTGGAAGTTGTTCATCGTGTTCATATTGAAGTTGTATCAAGTTGGGGGTGTTTGATCCATTGTTTTTTGGATCAAGGTGAACAAAGGTGTTTGAATTGGACTTGTGGAAGTTTTACGCGCCAAGGTTTGAAGTGTAGGACCTTGCCGAGCTAAGTCTTTGCCGACTTAGTGGTGAACCGAGATAGGTTGGTGCGAGCTAGTTTGAGCCGTGCCAAGTGATTGAGTTGAAGGCCGATCTAAGGGTGAGCCGAGATAAGTTGGGGCCGACTTTACTTAAGTCGTAACTCGTTGCCGAGTTAAGGGTGAGCCGTATAAAGCATTGTGAGACAAAGGAGCCGTGTTGTTGGGCCGAGCTTGCTTCATTGTGTTGAAAGTTTTCAAAGACTTGTGTTAGATTGTTGAAGAGTTTGGGAAGTTTTTCAACCATGCCACCGAGGAGAGCTAACCGTCATCAAAACGTTGAAGCTTTGTATCGTAGAGAAGAAGCTGAACTTATGGAACAACGTATTAATGATAAATTCGATGAAGGCATTGGTAAACTGGAGAAATTGATGATTGATATGAGTCAGAATCGAAGAAGAGTTTCACCTGAATCAAACCGTGGAAATAGCAGAGTTTCATCACATTCTGAACGGGAGAGAAGAGGAAGTCAAGAGCATAGAAGTGTTGACAATCGAAGTAGGAGGAATGTTGATGATCATGATAGAAGGGATGTTGGTAGTAGGAGTGGTGTTAGAGATGTTGGAGGACGAGAACGACAACGATATACATCAGACTTTGAGGATGAGTTTGACGGTGAAAGAGGCAGTGTTCATTACAGAGATAGAGATCAAGGACAACGTTCGTATCGGGTTATTGATGATGATCGACGTTGGGAATCGGGTATGAAGATGGAAATTCCGGAGTTTAAAGGCGGGATGGTTGCTGAGGAGTTCTTAGATTGGTTGTCTAATGTGGAGGAAATCTTTGATTTCAAGGAGGTGCCGGAGAATCGAAGGGTGAAGTTGGTTGCTACTAGGTTGAGGGGGAGAGCTTTGGCGTGGTGGCAGCAAACTAAACTTACTCGAGAACGAATGGGGAAGTCAAAGATAGAATCTTGGGAGAAGATGAAAAAGTTGATGAGATCTACATTTTTGCCTTATAACTACCAATCACTTATGTACCAGAGGTTGCAGAATCTGAGGCAAGGGACAAAATCTGTTAGTGATTATGCTGATGAATTTTACCAACTCATCGCCAGGAATGATATCATGGAAACAGAAGAACAGCTAACTGCTAGATTCATTGGGGGCTTGAGAATGCAGATCCAAGATATGGTTAATATGTTTGATCCTAGATCAGTAGCAGAGGCACATCAGAAAGCGTTAGCTTGGGAGAAACAAGGAAGGCGTGGAGGTGGTGTGTTTACTAATTCCAATAATCAAGCAAGGGGTGTTGGCGGAAGTTCTAGTGTTCCTAAACCTGTTACAAAGCCAGTGGTGAAGGAGGCAGAGAAAGCGAAGGCTAGTAGTGTTTTCAAATGTTATAATTGTCAGGAGTTGGGTCACAAAAGCAACGAATGTCCGAAGCCGAAGAAGAGAACCATGGTTGCAGAGGTTGGGGCAGATGATGGTGAGGAGGCAGAGTATTCAAATGTACCTTATGTTGAGGAGGAAGAAGAAGTGTCGGGAGATGAAGGATGTAATCTTATGATGAGGAGAAGTTGTTTGACACCAAAGCAAGAGGAGGATTGTAGTTGGCTGAGAAGCAATATTTTTCAATCGACATGTACTATTCTGGGAAAGGTCTGCAAGTTTGTTATTGATGCAGGAAGTTGTGATAATATTATTTCTACAGAAGCAGTGAGAAAGTTGAACTTGAAGACCGAGAAGCATCCTAAACCATATAAGCTAGCATGGTTAAGGAAAGGAGGTGAAGTGAAAGTGTGTCGAAGAGCTTGTGTGAATTTTTCTATTGGGAAAAAGTACAAAGATGAAATCTGGTGTGATGTCGTAGATATGGATGTTTGTCACTTATTGTTGGGCAGACCATGGCAGTTTGATAGAGCAGTTCAGCATGACGGTCGTGCCAACAGTTACAGTTTCATGTTCGAGGGTACTAAAATCACTTTGGTTCCCAAGAGACAGCAACAGAAGGAGAGCAAGCTAGAAGAGATTGAAGAATTGAAAACTCTGTTGACTTTGAAGGAGTTTGTCAAAGAAGTGGAGGAAGAACCGGAAGTGTTTTTGTTGATTGGGAGAGAGAGCAGTGAAGAAGTAGAGATTCCAGAAGAAGTAAAACCTGTTTTGAAAGATTTTGAAGATGTTTTTCCAGAGGAATTACCGAAGGAGTTACCGCCACTTAGAGACATTCAACATCAGATTGATCTTGTTCCAGGAGCAGTGTTACCACATCGACC
Source organism: Allium cepa (assembly GCA_030765085.1). Classification (NCBI taxonomy): domain Eukaryota; kingdom Viridiplantae; phylum Streptophyta; class Magnoliopsida; order Asparagales; family Amaryllidaceae; genus Allium; species Allium cepa. The sequence continues at coordinate 643,741,748 of CM060937.1, read as the reverse complement.
ACATTACCGAATGAGTCCAAAGGAACATGAGGAATTACGAAGGCAGGTGGAAGAGTTGCTTGAACAGGGACGTATTCAGGAAAGTTTGAGTCCATGTGCTGTGCCAGCATTGTTGGTACCCAAGAAGGACGGAACTTGGAGGATGTGCACTGATAGTAGAGCTTTGAATAAGATCACTGTACGTTACAGATTTCCTATGCCAAGGTTGGATGATTTGTTGGATCAGTTGAGTGGGGCAACTATATTTTCAAAGATTGATTTGAAGAGTGGTTATCATCAAATTCGTATCAGACCTGGAGACGAATGGAAGACAGCTTTCAAAACTAGAGAGGGGTTGTACGAATGGTTGGTTATGCCATTTGGTTTGTCTAATGCACCTAGTACATTCATGCGGGTGATGAATCAAATTTTTAGACCACTCATTGGAAAGTTCGTCGTGGTTTATTTCGATGATATTTTGATTTATAGCAGGAGTACGGAGGAACATGTTCTACATTTGAGGGAAGTGTTGCTTATTCTTCGTGAAGAACAATTTTATGCTGCTACCAAGAAATGTGTGTTTATGACACCTAGTGTTTTATTCCTGGGTTATGTTGTTTCAGGGAAAGGTATTCAAGTTGACCAGAGTAAAGTTGAAGCAGTCAAGAATTGGCCACAGCCAAAGACAATTACAGAAGTGAGAAGTTTTCATGGGCTAGCGTCATTCTACCGAAGGTTCATACCACACTTCAGTAGCGTGATGGCTCCAGTTACTGATTGCATGAAGGGGAAGCAGTTTGTGTGGTCAGAGGAAGCGGGGGTTGCCTTTGAGAAGATCAAGGAATTGTTGACGTCTGCACCAATTCTTGTTTTACCAAATTTTCAGTTGTTGTTTGAATTACACACTGATGCTTCGAAGGTTGGTATTGGAGGAGTTCTGAGTCAGAATGGGAAGCCAGTTGCTTATTTCAGTGAAAAGTTGTCAGGGGCGAAGACGAGATACAGTACATACGATGTTGAGTTTTATGCTGTTGTACAGGCTGTTAAGCATTGGAGACATTACTTATTTCAGAAGGAATTTGTTCTGTACACTGATCACGAAGCTTTGAAACATTTACAGGGGCAAGATAAGATTTCTGCGAGACATGCGTCATGGATTGCTTATTTGCAGCAGTTTACTTTTGTCGTTAAGCACAAATCAGGGGTGACGAATCGAGTAGCAGATGCTTTGAGTAGGAGGAGTCATTTACTAACGACAATGAAGGTGGAAGTGACGGGGTTTGAAATGTTGCCAGAGATGATTGAAGAAGATCCTTACTTTGTGAAATATGTTGAAAAAGTGAAGGATGGGAGTACCGATGAATTCATGTTGGTTGATGGTTTTCTGTTTAAAGGAAATCGTTTATGTATTCCGGACTGTAGTTTGAGGATGAAGATTGTGAAGGAATTGCACGAGGAAGGACATGTTGGCCGTGATCGTACTTTACAGTTGATTTCGCAGTCTTACTTTTGGCCGTCGATGAGGAAAGAGGTTGAAAGATTCGTGGAGCGATGTCATATTTGCCAAGTTTCAAAAGGAACAGCAACGAATGCAGGATTGTATATGCCATTACCAGTACCATCTAAGCCATGGGTTGATATTAGCATGGATTTCGTTTTGGGTTTGCCAAGAACTCAAAGGGGAAATGATTCGATATTTGTTGTGGTGGACAGGTTTTCAAAGATGGCACATTTTGTTGCTTGCAAGAAGACAGCAGATGCAGTTCGAGTGGCACAGTTATTTTTCAAGGAGATTTATCGACTTCATGGTTTACCAGAATCTATTGTTTCTGATCGAGATACTCGTTTCCTGAGTCACTTTTGGCTGAGTTTGTGGAAGATGGTCGGAACAAAGCTGAATTTTAGTAGCGCTTACCATCCACAAACTGATGGGCAGACAGAAGTTGTTAACAGGTCATTGGGAAATTTGTTGCGTTGTCTTGTACAGGATAATTTGAGAAGTTGGGACATGAAATTATGCCAAGCTGAGTTTGCTCATAATCATGCAGTGAATCGTAGCACAGGATTCAGTCCATTTCAGATCGTTTATTCAATTTTACCCAGGGGACCGCTAGATTTGGCAGTAGTACCACAGTCGAAGGGAACAGTTAAACGAGCTGTTGATTTTGTTGACGAGCTGACTGAATGTCATAGAATCGTTAAGGAACGATTGGAAAAGTCGAACGAGAAATATAAGAAGTTTGCAGATTTGAAACGTCGAAATGTTGAACTTAATGAAGGCGATTTGGTTTATGCTGTGTTAACAAAGGATCGTTTTCCAGTGGGTGCTTATAACAAGTTGAAGGCGCGAAAAATTGGTCCAGTTGAAGTTTTGAAGAAAATCAATGAGAATGCTTATCGATTAAAGTTACCAGATGATGTTTATACTTCTGATGTTTTTAACATCAAACACTTAACTCCGTATCATGGGAATGAGATTGTTGAGGAAGAATTTACAAATTCGAGGTCGAATTTTTCTCAACCAGGGGAGGATGATGCAGCAAGGCCTATGGGAATTCAGAAGTTAGACCATATTAAGTCGTGCACGAGTCAAGGAGCTTCGGATTTAACTCGTAAGTCGTACACGAGACAATTGAAGGAGATATATGAGAGGGATGCATCTCTTAACGGCTTAAGTCATACGTGTTTGATGAGTCGTTCACGGGTTAATAGATGCATGAGTCGTTTCCGACCTAACGAAGCTTGGAGGAACGAGCTACGGCTTAACAAAAAGGGAGATGAGGCATCGGACTTGAGTCGTCTACGACTCAAGAGCATGGAACGTTTCCGACCTAATTGGGCGAGAGAAGAGGAGGCACGAGATAACAGATACTTGAGTCGCATACGAGTTAAGGAAACAAGGTTACGACTCAAGGGGATCGTGGGGTGTTCGTACCTGATGAGTCGTACACGACTCAACAACTTATCCATAAGTCGTGCCCGAGTTAGCATCAAGAGGGAGAAGGGTTCAACTGATGGAGGCTTGAGTCGGTGGAGGGACTACGACCTAGATGAGTCGTCCAGTGTTAAGTCGGTTGAGTCGTGAGTCGCTGGGCTTGTTGAGTCGTGTTGTATTTAGGTCGTTACCGACCTAGAGGTTATGTGTGTTGTATTGTAGGTCGTTACCGACCTATGGATGTGTGAGATGTATGGTACTAAGTCGTGTGCGACTTGGGGGTTGAGTCGGCAAGAGTTGAGTCGGTCATAGATGTAATGTGTTAGGTCGTTAACGACCTTGGATGAGTCGGTTGTATTTTGGTCTGTTGTAAAAGCGTTGAGTCGCGAGTGTTAAGTCGGTCACGACTTAAAATGGGTCGTGAGTCGGTGCCGACCTAAGAGATGGGTGTTGTTTGTTGTGTTGAGTTGTAATTCTCTATAAATAGCGTGTGTGTTGTAATTTTTGTGGAGGTTGAATATTGAATAAAATTTCCTTTTGTTAGCTTTGTGCTTTCATACCAATTGGTAGTTGAGTGTAATCTCCTATCTCCTCTTTCGGTTAATCGAGTGCGCTCGATTCAACGAACGTAGAAGCCGATTCACGGAATCTAGTGCGCTAGATCAACGTGCGAAGAATCGTAGATCTTTGAACACGGTATAGTGCGCTATCAACGTGTTTGGGATAGCTAGAGTTCGGTATCTTTGGATCAACGAACTTGGGCAATTTTGGTATTTTCAACTCACCAATTGCTACAATTCATTGATTGAAGTTTTGCTTGATTAATCCGCTGCGTCAGTTTAGCTTTGCATTTGATAGTCTATGTTGTTCATAACAAATAGGCTATGCTTAAACAAACAAAACACAAATTGCCTCTTCATCTACATATGATTATGGCAAAGAAGTGATTGTTGAAATTAAAATTTGATGGCTTATATTTCTAATTAATAGTTAATAGGCCATGCTTAAAATAGATTTTACTTTCAACTTAGTTGTCATATTTTATAAGATTTAAAAGTGTATTAGTGGTTGTGTTATAGTTTGATGGTTTATATTGAGCTAATTAGTAGCACAAATATACCATGCTTATGATAAGCACATCAACTAATTCACTAATGACAAGAAAAGAGAGATCATAACTTCATTTTGTTGATTTATGTGATTTAGAGAGTGGAAATTGCCTCTAAATTGTCGTTTAACTTTCATATTTTTATCTATTTTTCTTTTGCTTGTTTTTGTTAGTTTCTCACATTTTTAGCTAATCACACTTTCAAGTTTGTTTAATTTGATTGAACAGAATTTTAAAATCATCAATTCCCTATGGGGCGACCCGTATTCGTCGCGTGCTACATTTGTACACCGTGCGCTTGCGGTTATTTTTATTTCTAAATTCGTTCGACGGTTTTCTAAACCGATAGAATTTCCGTCGATGAACAAGTTTTTGGCGCCGTTGTCGGGGAACGAACCCGGGTCACCCGCGTGACAGGCGGGAATACTCACCACTATACTACAACGACCTCAAAAACTTGATCATCGACGGAAATTCTATCGGTTTAGAAAACCGTCGAACGAATTTAGAAATAAAAATAACCGCAAGCGCACGGTGTACGAATGTAGCACGCGGCGAATACGGGTCGATACGCAGGGAATTGATGATTTTAAAATTCTATTCAATTAAATTAACCAAACTTGAAAGTGTGATTAGCTAAAAATGTGAGAAACTAACAAAAACTTGCAAAAGAAAAATAGATAAAAATATGAAAGTTAAATGACAATTTAGAGGCAATTTCCACTCTCTAAATCACATAAATCAACAAAATGAAGTTATGATCTCTCTTTTCTTGTCATTAGTGAATTAGTTGATGTGCTTATCATAAGCATGGTATATTTGTGCTATTAATTAGCTCAATATAAACCATCAAACTATAACACAACCACTAATACACTTTTAAATCTCATAAAATATGACAATTAAGTTGAAAGCAAAATCTATTTTAAGCATGGCCTATTAACTATTAATTAGAAATATAAGCCATCAAATTTTAATTTCAACAATCACTTCTTTGCCATAATCATATGTAGATGAAGAGGCAATTTGTGTTTTGTTTGTTTAAGCATAGCCTATTTGTTATGAACAACATAGACTATCAAATGCAAAGCTAAACAACATCATTAAACCACTTCAATCATTCTCATTAAGCACAAAAAGAGAGCATAAACGTCAAATTAAGTTGAAGCTACATGATTAGAGTGCTTCATTACCCCTAAATTGAAGAGGTTTAGCCTCTCATATTTGTCATCATATGAACAAATGTAGCAAACAACATTGAATAAAAAGAAGAGGAAAAAGAGGGCAAAATGAAAGGAAAAATTATTCTACTTGCATAAAAGAGAAGAGATCTACACTAGAACATGAAAGTAAATAAGCATGAAAAGAAAAAGAACATATATTGAAGTTGCATAAAAAAGATTACATAAAATAAAAATGGCTAAGTAGCCATGGAAAGAAAGAGAGATTTGATTTATTAATCTAAACTAAAACTAACTAACAAAAGAAGAGAGGCCTACATGAAACATAAGGGGTATTTATACAAGTGTTAAAACCCTAATTCATTTTTTTGGGGAATGCCCAAAATGCCCCTTAGGAAATGTGGAGGCCAAGTTATCATTAACATGTCTTAATCCCCCATTAAGTGTACATGAAGCCATTAACTCCAAAAGCATGTGCATTAGCCTTTAATTTGTACATTAAGGTAGGTGGGTAGGTGGGGTCCTCCATGTTCTTCACTTTGAATTACTTCCATCTTCATTCCTTTGTATTAATTTTGTGCATGCATATCTTCATGAAACCACTTTTATTTGAGGTCAATTTCCTACAAAAATATATACAAATTTTCAATTAATTTTTCTCAAACAAATATATGCACACAAATGACCATTTTGCCCATATATGAAGATGAATATGTGACAATTTGGAATAATTTGAATTTTTGGTTTAAACAAGTTAAAATACCCGATATGATCATTTATTTAATTCAAATAGATTAAATATGTTGGCAAAAATATGCACATTTATATGCACATCAAATACCCCCACACTTATCTTTTTATTCGTCCTCGAATAAAGAAAAACTAAGATAAATCTGTTTTCGTAGGAAGCACAATTGCATTGAGCGTATGCAATAAGCCGTTAAACCTCTGGGTGTCCCCAGTAGGACGAGTGTTGTTACGTGAGGGTTTTCAGCGGACACTACCCACAAAATCCAAGTGCGGGATGAAAATATTTACAAAATGCAAGATTTATTTACAAAGAGATGAATGCAAATTTTTGAAAATATTTACAAATGAAGGATTTATTTTTAAATTGACACGAATAAGTTAAATATAGGTTTTGGTTATTCTTTTGAAAATTTATGTCATTTACTATTCAAAATTTCCAACAAAAATCAAGTTATCATAACAAATAGACAATAGTTTAACTTGTTGTTTCGGTTGATAACAAAGTGTAATTATAAAATGGATCCTTAGTTGATTATCAAAGTTTATCAAAGTGGTATTTTCATTTCTTTTCAATAACAAATCAAATCAAATAAGTAAAAATAGTGCTAGGATTTCAACTGCTTGCTCTCTCATTATTTGCAAGAAAAATTACACACCTAGCTCAGGTAAACTGAGGCCAGATATACCACCCATTTTACTTAAAAAAAAAAAAATCAAAAGCAAAAACAAAATTTCATTCTAGTTGCATTGTTAATACACGTTTTATTTCAGCTTTGCATTTCATCTTAGAATTTGATTAAATAATAACTCACTTAATTGTATATTGACAGTTGTCTTCTTTGAACAATTTAATTTCTTGGTGTCTAGGCTACGGCAGAGTAATAACCATTTATAAATATTACGGTGATTCATAAATATTATAGTGGTTGTTCCTCTGAAGGTACTTAAACCTTCGGCTGCATTGCTACGGTGATTCGTGGTGCACCGATAACCCCTGCCCGTTACCTGGCTGAGAAATATTTTTGTTGATTTAAGACAGTGTGTGACTATACAATTTTGTGTTAACTTAGAATAAATCATTTGTAATTAACTCTTGCATTCATTTAGTTGCATTAGTTCATGCATATTTAAAAAAAAATTCAAAATTCAAAATCCAAAACTAAAAAAATTGTAAATATTCCTTTTTCTTTGAAATTTTTAAATCCTTTTCTTTGAAATTTGAAAAAAAATCCAAAAAAAATTAGATAAACCAAAATTCAACAAAAAAAAAATTAAAAATAAAAAAAAACAAAAATCGATTTTCCTTTTTAAAAATAAATTTTCTTTGTAAATATTTTCCGTTTAAAAAAAAAACCAAAAAAAATTCTTGAAAATGTTCGAGTTTCCTTTTCCCCACTCACTTGAATTTAGTTGTGAAAATCAATATAATCCATATGAGTTCACTCCAAATTCGTATGGATATTTTAACAACAACTTTTGTTTAGACAATTCGAATTTTGAACCACAAAATTTCCAAAGTAATGGTCAACCCTCAACTCTTGAAAATTGCATTTCGTCATTACTTGAACTCTCTACGCAACAAAATCAAGAGATAAATGAGTTGTGTAATTCACATTTGTGCTATAACTCGAATCAAAGTTTTCAAAATAATCAAAATTTGAATTCACTTCAAAATTCAAATGATTTCGAGTGTAACCTATGCCAATTCAATTTCGAGCTTCAAAATGAATTTCAAAATCAAAATGAAAATGAGATCCACTTTTCAAATAATTTTGGCAATGGGAATAATCTCGACTACGATGCGATTGAAAAAATTGGTCCTCAACAAATCCAAATCGAAAATTCGCAAGTTAATAACTACAAATTGGATTTTGTTGAACAAATGAATGAAATTTACGATGATCACACAGATTTGTGGTTTGAAACATATATGAAACAACGTGAAAAACAAAATCAAATTTCAACTTGTGACGAGTCAAGTGATAATCCATCTTTTACCACAATTGACGATTTTCAAATAACAACTTTTGAAACTGAAAATGATGATCTTAATGAAGTTGTTGAAAACATGGTAATTGAGTTGGATTTCAATTCTTTTAAGGGTGTGAAACCAAATTTAAAATTCGATCTTCCTTTGCTCGATTTTGAAAATTCGAATACAACAACTTTGGATTTTCCAATTAAGGAAGATGAATTTAGCGAGCACGGATTTTTTGGACTTTTGAATGACGAGTTGTTAAATTCCAATGGGGAAGATGAAAATTACCATTTTGATTTTGAAATCAATAACCCTGAAAATGTTTTCAATGATAAGCTTGAATTTCAAATTGGTGAAAATAAACTTGACCTTCAATCAATTCTTTTATCGACCCCAAAAATCATCGAAAACAAAACAACTCGTACGATTTTTAATAAAACGACATTCGTTTTTCCAAATCAACGTTCAACTTTGAAATCTTTTACGATTTGGTTTCTCGTGCTTAAGCTGTGTCTCACATATTTGACGAGACAAATGAATCGATCTTTGGAAGACCGTTTCATTTACTCTTTAACTGTATATTTTCCGATCTCCTGTATATAATAACCTTTTCATTTTCATTTAAATAAAGGTCATGTTTTTCTTTTTATTTTTCTCCTTCCACTTGGGTTGACTGTGGGGACACAGTCAAAATCATGTATGGGGGGGGGGGAGACTCATCTTCATTCTTTTTTTTCATGGTTTATTTTTATTTTAAAATCACAAAAACAAAAAAAAAATAAAATAAAAAATCCCAAAAACAAATTTTCTTTTGATTTATTTTTAAAAGAAACACTATAAGATAAATATATGGCTTTGGTTTATTAAATTGAAATTTTTGGAAATTTATTTGTCTGAACAAAAATAAAAATGAAATTTGATTACAAATAATAATGGTTTAACTAGTATATAGGAAGATTCATACGTGTTAATTATGAAGTATATCCTAATTAAAAATCTTTGTTTTAAAAAGTGGTTGATCTAAAGTAAGGATATAACATTTTTTTTGTCTTCTTAGTTAAATGGTGCTAAGATGATTTTGCAAAACTCTCTCTCTCTCTTAAAAAAAATAAAAATAAAAATAAAAATAATAATAACATCCAAGTATTCACTCTCATTTAAAAGTCCTCACGGTTATGCATGGGTGAATTACTTGGAATCTTTGATTATGTGCTTTCATACTTAATTTAAAGTCCTCATGGTTATGCATGTATGGAACAAATTAAAAAAAAACATAATAAAAACCACCTACGGTCGATAGGTGTATGCACGAAAGTGTGTGCACTCGCCATGCTCTGTACTCCCCTCACATAAGCCCGAAAGGCAGTGCATGGGTGGTATATCTGGCCTCGGTTTACCTGTGCTAGGTGTGTAATTTTTCTTGCAAATAATGAGAGAGCAAGCAGTTGAAATCCTAACACTATTTTTACTTATTTGATTTGATTTTTTTATTGAAAAGAAATGAAAATACCACCTTGATAAACTTTGATAATCAACTAAGGATCCATTTTATGATTACACTTTGTTATCAACCGAAACAACAAGTTAAACTATTGTCTATTTGTTATGATAACTTGATTTTTGTTGGAAATTTTGACCAGTAAATGACATAAATTTTCAAGAGAATAACCAAAACCTATATTTAACTTATTCGTGTCAATTTAAAAATAAATCCTTCATTTGTAAATATTTTCAAAAATTTGCATTCATCTCTTTGTAAATAAATCTTGCATTTTGTAAATATTTTCATCCCGCGCTTGGATTTTGTGGGTAGTATCCGCTGAAAACCCTCACGAGACAACACTCGTCCTACTGGGGACACCCAGAGGTTTAACGGCTTGTTGCATATGCTCAATGCAATCGTGCTTCCTACGAAAACGGATTTATCTTAGTTTTTCTTTATTCGAGGACGAATAAAAAGATAAGTGTGGGGGTATTTGATGTGCATATAAATGTGCATATTTTTACCAACATATTTAATCTATTTGAATTAAATAAATGATCATATCGGGTATTTTAACTTGTTTAAACCAAAAATTCAAATTATTCCAAATTTTCACATATTCATCTTCATATATGGGCAAAATGGTCATTTGTATGCATATATTTGTTTAAGAAAAATTAATTGAAAATTTGTATATATTTTTGTAGGAAATTGATCTCAAATAGAAGTGGTTTCACATGCACAAAATTAATACAAAGGAATGAAGATGGAAATAATTCAAAGTGAAGAACATGGAGGACCCCACCTACCCACCTACCTTAATGTACAAATTAAAGGCTAATGCACATGCTTTTGGAGTTAATGGCTTCATGTACACTTAATGTGGGATTAAGACATGTTAATGATAACTTGGCCTCCACATTTCCTAAGGGGCATTTTGGGCATTCCCCAAAAAAATGAATTAGGGTTTTAACACTTGTATAAATACCCCTTATGTTTCATGTAGGCCTCTCTTCTCTTAGTTAGTTAGTTTTAGTTTAGAAAATAAATCAAAGCTCTCTTTCTTTCCATGGCTACTTAGCCATTTTTATTTTGTGTAATCTTTTTTATGCAACTTCAGTATATGTTCTTTTTCTTTTCATGCTTATTTACTTTCATTTTGTAGTGTAGATCTCTTCTCTTTTATGCAAGTAGAATAATTTTTCCTTTCATTTTGCTCTCTTTTTCCTCTTCTTTTTATTCAATGTTGTTTGCTACATTTGTTCATATGATGACAAATATGAGAGGCTAAACCCCTTCAATTTAGGGGTAATGAAGCTCTCTAATCATGTAGCTTCAACTTAATTTGATGTTTATGCTCTCTTTTTGTGCTTAATGAGAATGATTGAAGTGCTTTAATGATGTTGTTTAGCTTTGCATTTGATAGTCTATGTTGTTCATAACAAATAGGCTATGCTTAAACAAACAAAACACAAATTGCCTCTTTATCTACATATGATTATGGCAAAGAAGTGATTGTTGAAATTAAAATTTGATGGCTTATATTTCTAATTAATAGTTAATAGGCCATGCTTAAAATAGATTTTGCTTTCAACTTAGTTGTCATATTTTATGAGATTTAAAAGTGTATTAGTGGTTGTGTTATAGTTTGATGGTTTATATTGAGCTAATTAATAGCACAAATATACCATGCTTATGATAAGCACATCAACTAATTCACTAATGACAAGAAAAGAGAGATCATAACTTCATTTTGTTGATTTATGTGATTTAGAGAGTGGAAATTGCCTCTAAATTGTCATTTAACTTTCATATTTTTATCTATTTTTCTTTTGCTAGTTTTTGTTAGTTTCTCACATTATTAGCTAATCACACTTTCAAGTTTGGTTAATTTGATTGAATAGAATTTTAAAATCATCAATTCCCTGCGGATCGACCCGTATTCGCCGCGTGCTACATTCGTACACCGTGCGCTTGCGGTTATTTTTATTTCTAAATTGGTTCGACGGTTTTCTAAACCGGTAGAATTTCCGTCGACGAACACACTCCACTGCTCAATATTCGACTCCGAACACGTTTTTCGCACGAAACGTACAAACCAGATCGAAGTGGTTTTCGAGAAATAAATCTCGATCCCGGTCTCTTCGAAACGATCAACGCATTTTTCCAATATTGATAGTCGGTGATTTAACTATCAATTAATATTCACAAACTTCCATCACACAATAAATAATATCCCACATGATTTAATTACCTCAAAAATCTTTACAAGATATATTTCAAATTTTCAAAGCTCATTTGAACAATTCCCAAAGCTCTTCCTTTATAAGGTAAATTCTTTACCATTTATTCCCATTGGAAATAGCCAAGTTCAAAACATTTAGATTTAAAAATAGTTAAAACATTTCATATTGAAATATACTTTAAAACATGTAAATTTACTACTAGTTATTTACTCTAAAAATAATTTCAAGATATTTAAAGTAAAACCACTTGATAAGATATAAACTAGTTTAAAATAGGGTTTAGTTAAATGAAATTTTAAAGATGGAGTTTTAAAAGAATTGCTACAAGGTTCCAAATAATTTAAACCAAACAACCCTTTAAGTAAATCCATACATAAAAAAATAATTACTAATAATATTTTTTGAAAATAATTACTATTATAGCTAATTTATATATTATTTACTTTAAAATAATAATTACTCAAAAACACCTTTGGAAACACGTTTAAACTCTAAATTTTCTAAAATCTGCTTTAAAACATGCACTTGATTTCCCAGGGAAATACACTTCAATCCAACAACTCCTACAATCCTTCTTATAAATCCCACCCGATTTATTCCGATTCAAATTTACGTTTAATTATTTTATTTACATTTAAAATCTGTTAATTTATATTTGGAAAGCCTCTTTTAAATATATTTTTATTTCCAGGAAAACATCATCAAATAACCATCGTTATTTTTAACAATTTATAATTCCTTATGGAATTTATCCTTACAAATCCATATTTTCACATTTATCAACTGATAAGTTTTCCATTTCATTTATAAATTCCAAAATTTACAAATTTCCATTCTTCATTCAACCAGATTCCAAATTTTATTTCTTTAGATCTTTATTTAACAATTTCTTCTATTTCTTTTAAATCTCAATTTATTTTGTTTATGCTTATCAATTTCAAGTTTAAATTTATCAATTCATATCACAACACTGAATTCCAAATTTATCTATCACAGTATATGTAAATGGAATACATCATCAGTCATAACAACAATTAATATATTGTGAGGAATCCAGTTGGATCCCTCCAACCTGTTTTCCCTGCATCCACAAATATTAGCACAACTATATATATATATCGATTCAATTTGATAATAATTATCATATTCAGCTAAACATCCAAACAAACAGTCAATACTAGCTGTTTAACTTTACTGGTATCCATATGTGAGTGAGAATAACTCACCTTGAGTTTCGGCGAGCGTTCGAAATTCAAATGAAACCGAACGAAGTTCGATTTAACTCAAATTTCTACTTGCCCGGAATGATTTCCGAACTGCATCATTGCGTAGTGTTCGACTCTTCGATCCTGCCGTTTCCTGTTTCGTCAAATTCCGATAATGTATGTAGAAGATATTAATTTTTAAACCTTGAATATAAATTTAAAACAAATATATATTATTATTATTATTTTTACCAAAGGAAAACAAACAGGCCGCTCGCGTTTCTTCTTCGTTCACGCAACACAGAAGAAGTTGAACCCATCGTCACCATTTAGGGCTCGAAATCGCCGCCACACACATCGCATCCAACTCGATTAGGAATCATGGCATCGAAGGCCTCCGCGAGCATCACCCATTGCCCCATCCTCGTTGAACTCGGTCGCCCCTACCACCATGAAATCGTGCGCGAACGTAACATGAACGCGCCTCCAACCCCTCCTCCTCGCCGCGCCTGTAACGATCTCGGCCGTTGGATCTATAGTACTCGAAGCGTACTACAATTCTCAAGTTGAAAGTTTTTGAAAAGGCTTGGTAGATTGGTCGGAAATTGAAGGAGAACGAGGAAGCACGTCGGCCATTGGTCTATAAAACTGCGGCGGCTCTTGTTTTTGAAGCTAGGGTTTAGGATAAAAGATTGATATATGTATATTATTTAATATTATTTTAATCTCGTTTCCAGCATTTTACCACTTATGCAAACAAACTCCAAATCGAACGTACCAATAGGCGTTCCTAGGGTTTTTTCGTGTTCCAGACACAATGGAACAGGTTTCAGAAGCTAATTCGGTCATACGTGCGAGTTACGGAATTTAACGATCAATTTTAATTTAAATTGATTAAAACGATTTCGATGCGTTTCGAGCTGCCATGGACAAACGACAACTCCGATTGCTACGAAAATTGAAATCCAATAATAACTAACTATTACGGATCCAATGGATCAGGTTTCGTCGAATTCCGAGACTGTGCCCCGGAAGGCTATTTTAACTCGTCTATTAAATCGGAAATTTTCGAAATTTTCAAAATTGACGAAAACGCTTAAAATTTCACTTTTAAAATTTTAATAAGTTAATAATAAATCATATAAAATTTATAAACACCACAGAAATCATTCTGGCTCATTCCGGACCAAAATCTGATTAAATTGCATTTTAATAATATTAAATTCATTTTTAAATTAATATAAAATCCCAAATATTAACTTATCGACTTAAAAATTTATCTAAAATTCCCACCATACTATTTACACTCAAATAACTCAAAATAAACTTTTAAAACCCTTTTTATCACTATTTACATCCAGATTTACTTTTATTTAAATTTCGAATATTTAAATTATTATTTTCCCATTATTCAAATTCAACCGGAATTACTATAATTAAAAATTATAGCTTATTTCACTGATTGAACCCGAATCCATCCATTTACAAAATCTATTAAGAATCCACATTAAACATTTAAAATGAATTAAATGTTCAAATTCAATGGCTTAAAAATACGGGATGTTACATTCCTCCCCCCTTATAAAAATTTCGTCCTCGAAATTTGTTAAGGTAAAAACTATGCTCAAACTCACTTACTCATCCAAGTTGGTTAGTTAAAAGCTTATATTCACTTTCCAAAATCCTTTAGCTCAAACTCCCAACCCATGTGCTTCATTTAATCAAAAGCTTTGGTTTCAATATTATTTCAAAACAACATTACTAGTCACTAAACTTTCCCCAAAACTCCAAAAATTTTCTAACTCCCAAAATTTCGAAAAGTTTCGGTAGAGTCTCCCCTACACGGAGGAGCTTTCGCGATATCGCGATACATACAAATATATATACACCGACCCACACGGTCGGAAACCAAAACATATCACAATAAATATATCATTTCCCAATTCTATTTGCGTAGGCGTACCTTTTTTTAGCAAGTTTTAATCGCGCGGCTAATATAACGCATATACGCGCTCCAACTCTCCCGAACGCCTTCTATACCTGTACTTACTCAACAAACATATCAGTTTTCAAAGATATGAACATTTTACAACATTTCCAATATAAGTATAAGCCAAAACATATCCATTTCATATCCTAACAACACTTTGCAAAATTTCATAAGCAAACCATACTTTATAACATGCACAAAGTTCCTTTTCTAATGCCAAATTCCATTTTATTTCACACAAAAGATTTACAAACAAGTTTCGCCATTCCAATTCATACTTTACACAAGATTCACCAGGCAAGTTTTATTTCAATTTGCAGCATTTGCATTTCTATTATGATTCACTTATATTTATACTCAAACCCATTTATTAAGATTTTAGCCCATTCTACTTCCATTCAATCAAACTTCATTTTACTTCACTTAAATGATTTATGTTCAAGTTTACCATATGCCTTACTTACATTTCTTTATTTTAACTTACATTCCCAATTTGATTTACAATCAAATTTTATTTTAAACTTGAAACATTTGCATTTCTTTCATGATCCATTTCCATTCATATGCAAAATCACTTAATAACATTTCAATCCATCCCAATTAATTCAAAAACCAATTATTTGCTTACTTTAAACTATTTATCTTCATTTACCACAAACCGACAAATTTACAATGCAAATTTACATGTTATTCATGTAATAACCCATTACTTAAGCTTATAATAGTTTTAAAATTAATTTCCACTTAGATTCATATTAATTTATCAAATTCTGCATGGTTCACAATCCAAGCATTCTTATTCCATTTCAATTATTAAATCAATCCTTGTTCTCACTTTTCAAATTTATTAATCATCTTAAGTTTGTTTTATTATATTATAATAATAATTATTATTATTACTATTACTATTTTTTTTATATAGTTATATATATAATTCCATTCTTATTTACAACTCATATATTCTTTCTTTCTCACAATTACAATCTTAAAAGTCATTTGCTTGCATCCAAAATTTTATTTTGCAAACTAATTTCATTTAAAGCTATTTTCATAAGCTTAAATAACCATCTCATCATTCTCTTAAATGATTACAATTCCATAATATCTCAATTTATTTCCATTTTAATTGATTCTTACCAAATCAAACCCTTTACAAATTTTAATCCAACTAGCTTATACAATCAGCTTAAGTTCAAATTAATAACATCTCATTTTATATTATTTACAACTCTTTCTATTCATATCACTTCTCAATAATCAATTAAAATTCATTTCACTTGCATTTCACTTTTATTATCTAAACCAGTTTCATTCAAGATTACTTAATAAAGCTTATCCACGATTAAGTTTTGTCTTTCTTACAAATTTGATTTCATTTTCATTTAATTCTCATTCAATCAAATTCCAATTTTATTAAACTTGATTAGTATATTCATCCAATTAGTTTCCCAATTTATTTTATCAACAACAGGGCCCCTTCACATTATTTCACCCACTTGAATTTATTTACAATTCAAGCCATCACTATTATAATCTAATACTAGTATTCCTTCACATTTTCAATATTTGTTACCAAAATTAAATCCCATTCTACAGTTGGATTTCTATTTACTTTCCAAATTTTGATCAATTATAAAAATTCTATCCATTACAATACAAATCCCATTTAATTGTAATTCAATTTAGTCTCTAACCTAATCCATATTAGGTTTTAATACACTTTTCCAATTCATACTAAACTTATTTATAATACGACCATTTTTAAATGTTCTAAACAAGAACTAGGTTCCATTTTACCATTCAATTATTAACAAGCTTCCAAAATTATACCCATTCCAGTACTATTTTCATTTAATTTAGCTTATACTAAATTCATCTTCAAGCTTCTCTTTGTTTAATTCAACTTACACTAAATTCATTCTCAAATAATTCCTTTGAATTTCGTTGAGTTAAAATCTAAATCACAAAATATCATCCTTACTTCTCTGAATTAAATTTTCTTTCAATTTAATTCTCTTCCAAATTTAATTCAAGTTTGACTAAATTTTATTTGGCCAAATTAAATTCACTCCATTTCCTTTACTATCTTAAATGAAAATTAAATTCCATTCATTCCTATTCACAACACAATTTGAATCTTGTTTTAATTAAATCTAAATTCATCTCAATTCCACTCAATTGAAGTTAAATCCAATTCAATGTAATTTTAATTCTCCATATACAAGTTCAAAACTTATTTACTAACTTAAGTTCATTTACTTCTTTTATATCTCACTTTACCTTATCTCAGTTTACATTCCATTTGAGATTAAGTTTGAATCCACCATACCATTCAACTATTTCCCATTTGTGACTATAATTCTATTTCTATTTTATAAGTTCACCAACTTAGTTATTTGAAAGCTTATATTGCTCATTTTAATCCACTTACATCTTATAATCAAATTCCAATCTTCTATATATATGTATATTACTGAATTTTTAAGGATACAAATCTCCTTTCACCTTAATCCTTTCCAAATTTTAGATTCTCAATTCCAGATTATAAGTATAACACTTAATAGCTTGTGGGTATAATTCATTACACAATGACCCACAATTTTAAAGCCAACTTACATTTTAATTTAATTCAAATCAACTTTATTTTAAGTCCAATTTATTTTACTTATCCACGTTAAATTCAAATTTCCAATTCACTTCAATATATTTTATTCACTTCCATTTACTCAAATTAAGTTTTAATTCCAAGATTAAAATTTTCATTTCTTCCTTTTTATTAATATTAACTTCACTTAATAAATTCAATAGTTAATTCATTTAATTTTACACATTATTTAAATATAATTTTCCAGAATATAAATTTACCCGGTTTTATCTCAAAACCATTTTGAAATATATCAAATATATACCTATTTGGTATACCCAATCAAATCTCCAGATTTTCCAAACAACTTATTTATACCATAACAAATTTCCCCCCTTGGAATTCCCCAAAACAACTAGTATACCCAACAAATCAAAACAGCACCATACCAAGTACTAGGGAAGCAATCCATCACTTTAGAAACTCGAAAATGAATTCTAATGATGTGCCCAGCATCATCAGGATTATTTTCCAGCGACTGAAGTGAGTTCAGTGCTACTTTACTTTCCAACATTCATTCCAAACAGTTTCCATTCCAACATATTATTCAAATAATATTCCATAACTGCCTTCAAACATTTTGGAAAACATTCCCAAACATTCCTAAGATATTAAATTTCCAAACTTGGTTTTCAATACATTTAAAACTTTTTTTTCTAAATTCCCGGGATTTAAGTTCTGGTTCAATTCAAGTTTAGTTATTCTTCTTTTGTATAATTTATACTTATGGAATTTATTTGTTTATAACCATTTAAAATTTTAGATTCTTATTTGATTTTTAATATTAGCAACCAAACATATAATTCCAGAAAATTATTTCCTTTATATCAAAATATAATTTTGGGTAAAATTATTTCATTTACCCAGATTTAAAGACAATACTATGTCGGTTTATCTTGTTTAAGAGTTTAGAAACCCCTATAGATACGGTTGTACTTCCCGCACCGACCAGAATTCATAAACACTCAACCGATAAATCAACACAGTATAAAGACATTTTATATTCACCAACAAGTACGCTCTCATATCTATAAATACGCTCAGCTCATTATAGAGTACTATTGACTCTATTTAATGAGAAATCCCCCCCTCCACCAAAGCCTAGGTTGTCGCCAACCTAAGCTCTGATACCAAGTGTGACAGCCCGCAAATCCGTACCCCTTGAAACAACACTATTCTACCTTTATTAACTCAAGTGGCACAGAATTACGAACCATTAGGGTTAAAGAAGAAGAGATAGAAGAAGAAGAAACTAAACAATATCAGAATCTCACAGTCGCAGCGGAATAAAATATAATAGTAGATATAAAACTTTACACAAATTGAAATCTATAACTATTTATACATCATATCATCACAGTGTCTTATACATCAATAATTACCAATCAGACATACCATACAATCACAGCAGCGTATATATATAAATACGGATAATACGTCTCGAACTCCATCTCCTCTCCTGCTCCGAGCAACCTATCCTGAACATATAATACTCGGTCTGACCCGAGCATTATAATGAAATAACACCCGAGTCAGTCTGGAATACCAGCTGATAATAATGCATCCAAATTGATTATTAAAGTTTCAAAAATCCTTTGAAAACAAAAGCATCTCGTAAGACCACGCCACAAATAAACATGTCGGGTTTTTCCCTTACGATAGCTAAAACACTTTTTATAGAAATCCTCTGATATTATAATAGGGTCTATTTACAAATACTTATAAAATATCCGAAATTGTTACATGATTAAATTCCATCTACTAGCCACAGAGTGGGTAATACAAACAAAACTCGGACAAGGCTCGTAGGGAAAATGGATTTCCAACAATGACATGGCACTGGGGTACCACCTGTCACAGTACGGGGCCTCGGTCACCGTACCGAGGACCACTCCCGATCCCCTACAACACAAGGCCGGACCCATCCCTTACTGGACAGTTCCGAATAAGATCACCCCGCGGTTGGGATCAGCAACCGCACCACTAAGCCGAAATAAAAGGGACATCTAGACAGCGATGACCTTACTCTCCAGCAGGGGCTACCCACGAAGCCTTGCTGCATATCCTATGATTTTCAGTCATTCCCATTTGATGAGGCTTGAGGCTACGTGTTACCTTTAGAACATTTCACTTAGAATGCCCATCGTCCGCCTGACGATGTTTCGCAAGCATTCATCCATACAAGTCCGTTCCGGGTTCGAACGGAACCGAAGGCACTACTCCTACTACATCCACTTTGGAAACATTCTTAGGATTAGTAGCGACTAGCCCTTGCACTCCACTACTCAATATTCGACTCCGAACACGTTTTTCGCACGAAATGTACAAACCGGATCGAAGTGGGTTTCGAGAAATAAATCTCGATCCCGGTCTCTTCGAAACGATCAACGCATTTGTCCAATATTGATAGTCGGTGATTTAACTATCAATTAATATTCACAAACATCCATCACACAATAAATAGCATCCCACATTATTTAATTACCTCAAATATCTTTACAAGATATATTTCAAATTTTCAAAGCTCATTTGAACAATTCCCAAAGCTCTTCCTTTATAAGGTAAATTCTTTACCATTTTTTCCCTTTGGAAATAACCAAGTTCAAAACATTTAGATTTAAAAACAGTTAAATCATTTCATATTGAAATATACTTTAAAACATGTAAATTTACTACTAGTTATTTACTCTAAAAATAATTTCAAGATATTTAAAGTAAAAACACTTGGTAAGATATAAACTAGTTTAAAATAGGGTTTAGTTAAATGAAATTTTAAAGATGGAGTTTTAAAAGAATTGCTACAAGGTTCCAAATAATTTAAATCAAACTACCCTTTAAGTAAATCCATATATAAAAAAATAATTACTAATAATATTTTTTAAAAATAATTACTATTATAGCTAATTTATATTTTATTCACTTTAAAATAATAATTACTCAAAAACACCTTTGAAAACACGTTTAAACTCTAAATTTCCTAAAATCTGCTTTAAAACATGCACTTGGTTTCCCAGGGAAATACACTTCTATCCAACAACCCCTACAATCCTTCTTATAAATCCCACCCGATTTATTCCGATTCAAATTTACATTTAATTATTTTATTTACATTTAAAATCTGTTAATTTATATTTGGAAAGCCTCTTTTAAATATATTTTGATTTCCAGGAAAACATCATCAAATAACCATCGTTATTTTTAACAATTTATAATTCCTTATGGAATTTATCCTCACAAATCCATATTTTCACATTTATCAACTGATAAGTTTTCCATTTCATTTATAAATTCCAAAATTTACCAATTTCCATTCTTTATTCGACCAGATTCCAAATTTTATTTCTTTAGATCTTTATTTAACAATTTCTTCTATTTCGTTTAAATCTCAATTTATTTTGTTTATGCTTATCAATTTCAAGTTTAAATTTATCAATTCATATCACAACACTGAATTCCAAATTTATCTATCATAGTATATATAAATGGAATACATCATCAGTCATAACAACAATTAAAATATTGTGAGGAATCCAGTTGGATCCCTCCAACCTGTTTTCCCTGCATCCACAAATATTAGCACAACTATATATATATATATATATATATATATATCGATTCAATTTGATAGTAATTATCATATTCAGCTAAACATCCAAACAAACAGTCAATATTAGCTGTTCAACTTTACTGGTATCCAGATGTGAGTGAGAATAACTCACTTAGAGTTTCGGCGAGCATTCGAAATTCAAATTAAACCGAACGACGTTCGATTTAACTCAAATTTCTAATTGCCCGGAATGATTCCCGAACTGCATCATTGCGTAGTGTTCGACTCTGCGATCCTGGCGTTTCCTGTTTCGTCAAATTCCGATAAAGTATGTAGAAGATATTAATTTTTAAACCTTGAAGATAATTTAAAACAAATATAAATTACTATTATTATTTTTACCAAAGGAAAACAAACACGGCCGCTCGCGTTTCTTCTTCGTTTATGCAACACAGAAGAAGTTGAACCCATCGTCAACATTTAGGGCTCGAAATCGCCGCCACACACATCGCATCCAACTCGATCGGGAACCACCGCATCGAAGGCCTCCGCGAGCACCACCCACGGCGCCATCCTCGTTGAACTCGGTCGCCCCTACCACCATGAAATCGTGCGCGAACGGCACATGAACGCGCCTCCAACCCCTCCTCCTCGCCGCGCCTGTGACGATCTCGACCGTTGGATCTATAGTACTCGAAGCGTACTACAATTCTCCAGTTGAAAGTTTTTGAAAAGGGATGGTAGATTGGTCATAAATTGAAGGAGAACGAGGAAGCACGCCGGCCATTGGTCTATAAAACTGCGGCGGCTCTCGTTTTTGAAGCTAGGGTTTAGGATAAAAGATTGATATATGTATATTATTTAATATTATTTTAGTCTCGTTTCCAGCATTTTACCACTTACGCAAACGAACTCCAAATCGCACGTACCAATAGGCGTTCCTAGGGTTTTTCCGCATTCCGGACACAATGGAACAGGTTTCAGAAGCTAAATCGGTCATACGTGCGAGTTACGGAATTTAACGATCAATTTTAATTTTAATTGATTAAAACGATTTCGATGCGTTTCGAGCTGCCACGGACAAACGACAACTCCGATTGCTACGAAAATTGAAATCCGATAATAACTAACTATTACGGATCCAATGGAACTTGTGTCGTCGAATTCCGAGACTGTGCCCCGGAAGGCTATTTTAACTCGTCTATTAAATCGGAAATTCTCGAAAATTTTAAAATTGACGAAAACGCTTAAAATTTCACTTTTAAAATTTTAATAACTTAATAATAAATCATATAAAATTTATAAACACCATAAAAATCATTCTGGCTCATTTCGGACCAAAATCTGATTAAATTGCATTTTAATAATATTAAATTCATTTTTAAATTAATACAAAATCCCAAATATTAACTTATCGACTTAAAATTTTATCAAAAATTCCCACCATACTATTTACACTCAAATAACTCAAAATAAACTTTTAAAACCCTTTTTATCACTATTTACATCCAGATTTACTTTTATTTAAATTCCAAATATTTAAATTATTATTTTCCCATTATTCAAATTCAACCGGAATTACTATAATTAAAAATTATAGCTTATTTCACTGATTGAACCCGAATCCATCCATTTACAAAATCAATTAAGAATCCACATTAAACATTTAAACCGAATTAAATGTTCAAATTCAATGGCTTAAAAATACGGGATGTTACAATGACTATGCCATATAGCTCACATGTTTCTTCCAAATATTTCCAAAGTTATGTTTTGGTCCAGATTTGATAGTAGGTTATTTAACTATCAAATAAACAAACAACCAACAATCTAGAGATTTATTTACCCATAGCAACCACTAAGCCACATTTTAAATAAATCTTTCATTTATTAAAACTCCTTTCAGAATATCTATCAAAATATTCATATGCTTATCCTACCGACATAAGTATATTCACAAAACATTATAAAAGATTTCTTATTTGAAGGTCATATTACAGGATCAAAAACAAAAGTTATTTTAATTAGGGATAAAGATACCCCAAAACACTATTCCTTCGACGTTAAGCATGGGACAGAAGTTCCACAACATTGTAATTAAGATGGTCGGTTATGGGAAATCCAATCTCAAATTTATCTCATAAATTTCTTCCATAAACTCTTTTAAATAAATCTCTTTCATTTATGAAGATCTTCTTTATTAAAATTCCAAATCCATTTAAAGAACTCTTTATAAATCTCCAAGTTCATTTATAAAATTCTTTTATAAATATCCAAAATCATGCATGAAACTTCTTTCCAAATTTCAAGTTCTCATTTTGATTTATAAAATTCATTTCATAAATTTCCGTATTTAAATCAAAACTCCTAGAATAAATCTTAATTGATAAATTTCCTTTGATAAAAAGTCAATTATTTAAAATGGTTTTTAAACAAACAAGTTTTTATTTTAGATATCCTTCATTAAATTTGTCCTTAAAATGCATTAATAAAATAATAACTTTAAAAATCATTTGAATAGCATTAAATTACTTCAAAACAACTTTAATAAAACACTACACAAAAACAGGCAAATCCTAACATTTATTAGTGTTACAAATCATTTCAGTAACACCTTTTAGGTGTTACTAATGGACTGTGAGGAATAAAGCGGCCGAATTTGTGACACTTATATGTGTTACGAACATACGTATTACTAACACTTATAAGTGTTAGTACCTAAATATACGGTAACACTTATAAGCGTTGGTACGAAAATATACGGTAACGCTTATAAGTGTTGGTATAGAAATATGCAGTAACGCTTATAAGTTTTGGTACAGAAATATCCGGTAACGCTTATAAGTGTTGGAAAATGATTATTAGTAACACATATGTGTGTTGTTAAACATAAAATGCTTTGCTTATCATTTAGGTTTGTGACGTAGATAAGTGTTGTTATCCAAAATGTTGGTAACGCTTATATGTGTAACTAATTGAAATTATGTTTTTACACTATTTTATAAACAATTAATATTAAATTCATAAAACAAATGAATATAATATCTCATAAATGATGATGTCCATATCATATATAATTCATCATATCAATTCAATATGAAGTCTAAAATGCTTCCATATCTCAAATGCAACAATATCATATTTAGATAATACTATTATATGAGCTACAAAATTTCCAATTTCAAAATACCACAATATCATATCCAAATTACAAAAAAGCAATTTCATATCTAATTTTATGTAACGACCCATAATTTTCGATTATTAAAATATTAATTAAATAATATTTTATAATTTTATATTGAAATAAAACTAAAAAAAATTGATGTTACAAGGAGAAGAATAACTAGAATGTAATGTTAGTAATGTTAATATAAGGTAATTGCTAACTATTTTAATCTAATTTCCAATTAATTGAAATGACTTTAAGGTTATAATTAGTTATGACTAAAAATAAGGAAATACATTGAACATTGAAATTATATGTAATCAATTGGAATTGGCTAATATTGAATATGAAATCAGTGGCGTTGTCTGAACGCTACTGATAAATATTTAAAGTAATTTCAAACTAATTTAAATTCATTGTAGGTTGACTTGGTTATGATTGTAAATAATGAAATAAATTAAATGATGTAGATGGTGAACTTGTATGTAGTTAATTGAAATAGGTTAATATTGAATATAAAACATTTTTGGGTAAGCAAATTATAGCCCTTGGTTGCAAAGAATAAGATAAGGGGTATGAATTATTATTATAAACGACTGTATCAACTATTTTCTCGTTAATTTATCGTGTTAATATTGAATGGGTAATTAATTGAATTAAGGCAATTGAATGTTGGGTTTAATGTTGGAATTGTATGTTAGTGATTAAAATAATTGTAATGTTATTTGATGATAAGTTGAAATAAGGAAATGAATTAAATGTTATATAAAGGGGGAAATTATATGGAATTAATGAAAAATTGAGTATAATCAGGATTGTGTAAGTAGTCATAGCATTTGTTGTTAATAATAATCTTGTAAATGCGATTAAGTAAGTAAAAGGTAACATTTGTCATTCATCACCTATTTATTTAATCCATTGAAATTAAATTGAAAATCAATTGCAGTTAATCTAATTACCTACTACAGTTAATATGAACTAAAGTGATAAATATAGAAGATTGAGGTAATGAAATGGTAAACCAACGTTAAGTATATGTATAATATGATAATTGATTGAATAATAAGATTAAAAAAACAAAATAAGTATATGTTGGAATTTAAATTAATTAATGAATTTATTGCCGTTAATTTGACTTGGAATCTTCTAATAAAAGGGAAAGAGAATTTATTTGAAATTAATGGCGTTTAATGAAAGAAATGTACGTTTGTTATAATCCGTTATGTTAACGCTAAAATTTGAACGCTAACACCCCGGTGTGTAAAGTGTAGTTGTGAAAGCACCACCCGATGATTCGGGAACAGAGTATAAGCAGAAAACTGCAGAAAAAGTAGTAAACAACAGCAGTTTTATAGTGGTTCGGCTTATGATCAAGCCTACGTCCACTTCAATTCCTTTTATTGCTAACTGAATTACAACTTATTAAAATCTCTTTCAATAGCAATCCAACTCAATTCAAAAAGACAAGTAGCTAGACAGAACTTCAATGCCACAGAGTTCTTTGAATCCATGATTGGATATGTCGAATCTTTGTGCAAAGTTTGGTCTAAATATCTTGCGTGAGTTTGAAGTGATGGAATTTAGATTGTCTTGAAGATAGTAGAGCTTTGATGTCACAAAGAGAATGAACCAAAAGTCCTCTGAATGTTGGAGATGGCCATGTATTTATAGGCAAATTTCTGGGCTGGAATTGTTGCCGAAGTCATAGGTCGTGACCGACTCAGGATGAGTCGTAAGTCGTGACCGACTTAAATATCACGAGTCAGCAGGCAGCGACATAAGTTAAGTGGCATTGAGTTTGCTTATTGTTTTCTTAGGTCGCCAGCGACTTATAATAGGTCATTAGACATCTTAAGTTACTTGAGTCGTTGGAAAACTTAGGTCGGTCTACCTCATGAGTTGTTAACTCCATGAGTCGTTAACCCATTGAGTCGGCCGGCACCTTTAAGTCGCTAAGGTTATAACCCGGTGAGTCGCTGTCCCTCCTGAGTCGTTGAGTCGTAACCCTTCAAGGCCGTTGAGTCGGTAACTCCTTAAGGCTGTTGAGTCGGGCTATTCTCTTAAGCCGCTAAGGTTACTAAGTCGTTAGCCTGTTGAGTTGTAACTAGATAGGTCGTTGATTCGGTCCATATGTTAGGTCGGTAATCAGTTGAGTCGGTAACTATTCTGAGTCGTGAGCCTTTCTTGAGTTGCTTGAGCAGAGGGGTTAACAATTGCCCCTCGAAGTACACGCTTAAGTCATGAGTCGTGTGCTTCGACCCAGTGCCTGAGTCTTAAACGACTCAAAGAGACTCATGACTCATTAGTCCTTCCATCTTCCCCCCGGCATCGTATATAAGCCGTTGAGTCGGTCCTTCCTCCTCACTTTATTGCTTATCTGTTTTATTTGATCCTTCCATTAACGACCCTTCATGTTTCCAGAGACGCATCCAAGCTAATCAGTCGTCAACTCATCTTTACCTTTTTATTGCGTAAGTGAATTCACTTATGTGCCGTGTTCCATTGCGAGCCATGTTTTTGATCGATTTGCAACTTCCATCAATCATATTGTTGTTATCGTTCGTGAATCATAGTAGTGCATCAGATTCGTCACACGCTTGAAGCGATTGGAATTGGTTTTTTGGGTGATTTCCGATGATGTGAGGAGAAGATAATGAATTACAGTGTCTCGAATTAGCTGGTCTGTGGGTTTGGAGGAGATGAGAAAGTTCTTAGCGGGTTAATGGGTTAATGGATTAGAAAGGGGTTAACTGGTTGTGGAGACGACCTAAAATTCTCACGATATAGTTGGTTTTTGGATCTACCGACTTAGGAAGGCTTTGCAATCTCATCCGTCCATGACCTAATTTTTGGGTCGTGTTGACTTCCTGATGATTTAGGACTTAGGTCGTACGAGCGACTCAACCCTTTAGATCCTTACCACAACTTATCCTTTAGACCGTGAACGTCTCAAGCGATAAGTCGTGAACGACTCAGCACTTAGGCTAATTTCCATACTGAGTTGCTTCTTGGGGCTTAACCCCTGACCGACTCAAGTAGATGGGACCTAGGCTTTGAGTCGTTGGCGAGTCAGGACTTGTGTGAATTTTGTTCGTGCTTTGAACCGTTGCATGGACTTTGAACTGTTGAACTTTATCGCATTCATTCACAGGTTGCTTTAACTTGCAAGCTAACAATCTGTCCAATACAACATTTACAGAAAATTGGGACGAATATACTGCCATCGACTGCCTACATCAAATGACAGATTAGTTAATAACAGATAATTAACTTAAATAAATTGTGTGATGAAGTGCTTTCAACTCATCAATTTCAAGTAAAATATTAAAGCAACACTGAAATAGTCAATTGAAACTGACCAGCCTGCACTAATATTATGCTTGAACTTTATATTAACAAGTTCTGAAATTTTGTAATCGATCAATCATCGACTAGCTTAATTCCAGTTATATTTACTTGCTATTTTTATTAGTTTTGCACGACACTTCACACTTTTAGGAAACGTGCACCTTCACATTTGAATGTCCAGTTGCTTGTGTAGAATGACTTCTCAGGAAGAAGATACAACGGTTCAGACTGGAGAGGCAACTGTTATTCCAGCTCCACTGGTCAATCCTCCCGAAAGAGCCTCTTCTACTTTATCGTACAGAGTTTTTCGCCAATTGTGCGCTCATTTTGGCATTGCTGAATCAGATGCCATTCTTCCCGAGAGAAGTAATACTGCTGAAATAGCACACCCTGGCTTTGTAACTGTCAATCGACAAATGTGCCTGAGTGGGGGCGTTCCTCCTTTCAATGACTTCTTCCAACAACTTCTTCGCCATCTGGCCGCCGCCCCATCCCAATTACACCCCAATGGTTATGCCATTTTAATGGGGTTGTGTGTACTGTTTAGGAGGACGCTTGATCGATTCCCAAGCTTTGACGAGATTTGCTTCCTATGGTCTTTCACCAGGACTAAAGATCACCCCTCTATTACTGTCGTGAGAAGTACCCGAAATCGTAAATTGATCATCGGTCTTCCTGACAGCGCTCATGGGTTTTTGACTCAATTTTTCTATGCCCGCTGTCCCCCGGGGTTTTACGCTGTATGGAGGGAAGGAAGTAAGCTTAACCATTCTTACTATGTTTGTTACCCGAATTTTGTGAGACTGAATTGTTAAGTGTTAACTCCGCTTTTTTTTTTTTTTTCAGCGCTCCCCCCTCCTTCTAGGGATCCCAGTCATAAGCCAACTTTCGAAAGGCTCAAGGCCGTGCCAGTTGAGGAGAGAGACATTCAATTTCTGTTGAAAGACGAGTTTTTGCATCAGTACGGACTTTTGCATGCTTCTCGTTTTACTCACCCCTGCGAGGTTCCAGACTCCCCACCTAAAGCATCAGATGCCCCGATTTCTACAGACACATCCATACCAAAAGGACCTGCTCCCGAGGCTTCTCTAGTTAAGTGCTCCACTTCTGTTGATGTTGCGGGGCCATCTGTCGAACTTGCCCCGGTTATTGAGGAAGAAGAGCCTCAGGGATCTCCCCGACATTCACAGAAATCTGGCGAAGAAGCCGAGAAAACTAGCCTTGTCAAGCAGAGCAGGGACGATACTTTCGAAGGGCTGAGCGACCTCTTTGCCACCTCACAAGAGATCTTTAAAGATGATCCTATCACTACCGGGGTTTCTTCTTCAGTAGTCGAAGAAACTTCTATCCTGCAACAGACTCCGTCAACTCAAGAGTTGACACTAACTATTACACCCACAACTACTCCTCAATTAAAGAGTGGTTCGTAGTTTGATGCGCGTAATTTGCACATCACACACACTTAGAATTTTTTCGGCACTTTTATGCTTTTGACTTTTTGTACTTTGAAGAATTATAAAATTTAGCTCTTTTTTTATTTCAGATCCTCCGATGGGGCGCAGCGGATCCTACTATGATGATTTTCAGCGCTACGGGAGGCGTAGCCAATATGATTACAGGCGTTACCTCCCTTCTTACAGAGAATCTGATGAAGAAAGAGCCGCCCGAAAGGCTCAAGAGAAGAGGGCTCAAGAGGAGCGTTATGAAAGAAGAGAGTGGGAGGAACGCCACGATTCTTCGCAGAGAGGTGACGATTCTCATAAAAGAAAATCCCATGATGACAGAAGAAAAAGTCATATGGTTGAAGATTCGAGCAAGAGAGCCCGACATGGTGAGAAGCACACCTCTACAACTCCTGAAAAGGTTTCTGCCCCCGCCTCGCTTGACATTCCTTCCGGCTCTCCCGCTCTCGGGAAGACGGACTTCCAAACAATAATTAGCAGACCCAAATTTCAAGTTCGACCCGGCCCGGCCACTTTGCAAAGTCGGTTTCCACAGTGGTGTCTAAAGGGAGTGAGGTTCGACCTTGACTTGGTTCCTATTGACAAGTCTTCCATGTTACGAAATCTCGACGCCGTCAAGCTTGATATTGAGAGGATTTCAAACTGGCGAAAACTTGTCGACGAGCTTCAAAGGGTTAATCGCGCAAACATAGAGGCCATGCTCACTATGGAAAATGATAAAGCCGAATGGCAAAAGGTTCTTGAGCAACATGACACTGAAATGAGGAGCATTGCTTCTTCCAACGAAGAGCTTGAAGCAAAAGTTGCGGAGCTGAAACAAGAGCTTGCTGCTTCCTCTACTTCTTATTCTCAAAAAGAAGAAGTGCTCCTAAAACAAGTGAGAGACGCTCATGCCAGCCAAAGAGATGCCGAAGACAGGCTTGAAGTGCAAAAAAGAATTAGTGAGGGCTATGTTGCCGACATTGAATAGCTTCGAAAGAAAAACAGCTCCCAAGATGCGGAGATTCAAATGCTTAAGCTTCAACTTTCTAAATATGAAATGGAGCGTGATGAGGCCGTTGCCGGCAAAATTGCAGCTGAAGAATCTCACGAGGCAACGAGGACCAACATCAGCTCAACGTTATTTAATTTCTATCTGCATAGCATCTTGAGGCGCTGTAGCCTCGCCTTTCTAGGCCCCAAGTATGAAATTACTCTGGCTGAAGTTTGGGAGGCCGCACTTGATATGCTTGGTGGTAACGGCGCTGGCTATGCTGAGTCAGCTCTTGAGGAGCATTATCTTGATGATGATGCTCGTGCCGCTCTCGCCAGGGGGAGAGAACAGCTTGCGAAATTAAGGGCCGAGACAGCGGCGAGAGAATATTTAGGAAAAATCATCTCAACTGCTCCAATTCAACCTTCTCCTTCAGCCGAAATTGACATTACCGGTTCTAGTTTTCATACACCGATTTCTACTAAAGTTGATACCGGAGCTGCAATCACGCAAGCTGTTCATGAGCCACAAGAGAGTGCTGAAGCTGCAGACTACGAAATTGATGTGATACCACCAACTTCTCCAGGTAACCCTAATAATGCTCAGGTGGACAACTTGCCAATTATCTACGGATTTGACAAGATTCTTGATTATTTCTTGAATCTCGACAAGCCGTTGTCTCCTCTTTTTGCGGAAAATACTGACACTTTTATCTTTTCCTTTGTAGAGAAAGCACCGAGCACCATTCAAACTTTTCCACCCCCAGTTACTATTCCTCTGCCTTCCCTAATCGCTCCTACTCCTCATCTTGGATCACAGGAAGAAATAATAGGTGCCCTTCGGGGCTTGGATGACCCAGCTGCTTCACAAGAGCAAAAGGACGAAGGACTTGAGGGAGGTGAGATATCTCCGGAGCGGACTCCTTCTGATGACATAATTTTGTCTAAACTTGTTACTCCAGGATGTGAATCTTCTTCAAAGAGAAGAAAGAAGCACGGAACATCAAACAGGAAGGGGAAGAGCATAATTGCTACTGAAGAGGAACCGGAAGTTGAACCAGTTGTGCCTCCCTCTCCTTCTTCCCTCATGCCTATAGATCGACCCGAAAAGCTAACCATCCGGCCGGGTAAAGGGTCCAAAGGTGGCAAGATGAAATGAAGATTCTAGTTTTTAGCTTTCTGTTTTTTGCTTGTACTGGTCGAGGATTGTGCAAATACCGGCCCCCGCTTTCTTTATTTCGAAACTTGTATCTGCAATATAATTGAATAAAATGATCCTTTATTGGTACAAACTCTTGTTTGAATTTGAGAATGCATTTATTATTCATTTTTATACAAGTTTATGTATATGATATTATAGTGAGCTTGTGGTATATTGTTTTGAGCGTAATTTCGCGAATGTAGTTATACCATGTTGTCCCTATACCATAAGCCTGTTGCAATATTTTACATTTTGAGGGGACTTGTACTTTTATTTTCTAGAGAATAATTATTCCATACTTTGAGGAATATTATTTCATTAAAAAGTACAACTTTCTCCATACAAGCTTTTACGCTTCAACCTTCGAAGATATCACTTTTTCTTTTGTGCAAATACACATTTTATCAAGTGAATTCTTCTATGTGGTAAAGCGGGCCTCTGAAGGGTACTTTAATTTCTTTTTTGAGGAAGAGTATTTTCCAGAATAGGTGAATTATTCTTCCTTTGAAAGTTGGAGTGTGCCTTTGATGAGGGCTTCTTCACGTTTCAACACTTGGAAGTTTTATTTCAATCTCGGTGAAACGTGTGCCTCTGAGTAGGGCCTTTGCCTGGAAGTTTGGGGTTTCTTTCTCTCGGTTGGACGGATTCACGGGAGTGTATCGACCGATCATTCCGCAACTTTGTATTGAGAAAGATCTCTCTTTTTTCTGGTTAGGCCCGCTCGAGGTTTTTGACTTGGACTCTAAAGAGTAGCATTGGACTCTGAAGAGTAGCGTTGGACTCTGAAGAGTAGTTTGAACTCTAAAGAGTGGCATTGGGTCTCCGAAGAGAAGCATTTGGACTCTGAAGAGTAGCGTTGGACTCCGAAGAGTAGTTTGTACTCTAAAGAGTGGCATTGGGTCTCCGAAGAGAAGCATTTGGACTCTGAAGAGTAGCGTTGGACTCTGAAGAGTAGTTTGAACTCTAAAGAGTGGCATTGGGTCTCCGAAGAGAAGCATTTGGACTCTGAAGAGTAGCGTTGGACTCTGAAGAGTAGTTTGAACTCTAAAGAGTGGCATTGGGTCTCCGAAGAGAAGCATTTGGACTCTGAAGAGTAGCGTTGGACTCTGAAGAGTAGTTTGAACTCTAAAGAGTGGCATTGGGTCTCCGAAGAGAAGCATTTGGACTCTGAAGAGTAGAGTTGGACTCTGAAGAGTAGTTTGAACTCTAAAGAGTGGCATTGGGTCTCCGAAGAGAAGCATTTGGACTCTGAAGAGTAGCGTTGGACTCTATGATTTGTAGGAATCGCTTCGCTTTGTGATGTGTTGGATGAGCAAGCATTATTCCGATAACCTGCAATACTAAATCGAGATTTTTAATATTATTTGCTTATTGAAATGATACAGGCATTTTAACGGCATCAAAGAATACAAGATTTATAATTGCTCATTACTGATTCACATCACATTTGCAGTGGTTAACAACACAAGAATTATTCATTCATCATCATTTTACAAAGTTAAGCAACAGTATTAAGTAAAATATGGGTGTAAATGAATGTCATCCCATGATTTTACGATTCACGTGTCAGTCAATGACCAGCTTCTCGGATTCTTGCTCCGTAGTTCTGTTGCTTGAACCAGGTCGGTAAGGAGGACACGGTTGCCCCTGAGCGGACGAGGTTGGGTCAATTTTGTCTTTCTTCACATATTGTTGAAGTTTATTCTGTTTTAGCAATTCTTCAATCACACTTTTTAACTGGCGACATTGATCACTATCGTGACCAGGTTGGTTGTGAAATCGACAGAATTTCACATTTTGCACTGCCCCTCTTCCCATCTCAGGTGGTTTAGGGTACTTGATAACATCCTTTGTTGCCAAGAAGATTCTTTCTGGTGTATCAGTTAAGGGGGTGAAGTCTGAAGGATTAAAACGTCGAGGTTTCTTCTTGTTTCCCTGCTTCTTTCCTTCATCACTTTCCCTTTTCTGGTTCCCAAATCCTCTCTTGTTAGAGAAGCATCGTTATTCTTAATTTCGGCCACCACTGCTTTTTCTGACATCGAGAGATTTTCTAGGCGTATGAATTCGTCGGCCTTTTTATAAAACTTTTCGAGTGAGTTTGGTTCCTTCATTTTAAGCCACATCCCGAATTCACTTGACTTATCGATGGCCCGCATTAAGTATGTGAGGATCATTCGGGGCTCTGCGTTGTCTACCTCGGCTAAGGCTATATTAAAACGGTTCAAAAAAGACTTGATGGGCTCTCCGGGCGATTGTTCTATACTGGACAGTGACATTATATCTTTTGCCTTTGACGCATACAACCTGAATTGTTCTTTAAATTTTCGGGTTAAATCGGAGAATTGGTCTATGGATCGAACCGGTAGCTTGGTGAACCAAAGTAAAGCCACCCCTTCTAAATATACTGGAAAATATCGGCATTTAATCTCATCCGATGCTCGTGCCCCAGTCATATGCCAATCGTATCTGTATAGAAATTGGTTAGGGTCACTTGTCCCTCGATAGGCTGGGATGGTAGGAGGTACAAATTTCCTGGGAAACTCCGCCTTTAAAATCCTTTCGGTAAACGGGGTTTTACTTGGAGCGAAACCCCATTCTCTCTCGTCTTCATCCCTTTGCATGCTCTCTTTCATGATTTGTCGAACCATTTCAGAAAGATACCTCTCATCATTTCGAGCTTTAGATCCACCAACTTCAGGAAGTGTCTACTCAAGTGGGCTGCCAGCCCTCTCAGGAATGTTCCTTTCTTCAGCATCATGAACGTTGCCAGCAAAGTTCCTTTCATTACCCGTTGGTTGATGGTTTGCCCCAAGCAAATCGTTCAACTTATTCAAAATTAGGGCATTTTGGGCATTCTGAGCCTCCAATTGTGCACTTTGGGCATTTATCTGCTGGTTCAGCCATAAGATTACAACATCCAACTCCGCTTTTGTAACCCCAACAGGTGGAGTGGCTTGATTAGGTACTGGGGAAGCAGAGGTTCCTTCTTGAACATTTCCAGATCTAACAGATCTACTCCTTCTCCCTGGAGCCATGATTTCAGATAAACTCCTAGTCCTCAGAGAGATTACTTCAACAAACTTTCGTAAAGCAATGATGATAATTCGCCTGAGTTCAGCTCTCAATGAAAGCACCAAAAATGTTAACGCTAAAATTTGAACGCTAACACCCCGGTGTGTAAAGTGTAGTTGTGAAAGCACCACCCGATGATTCGGGAACAGAGTATAAGCAGAAAACTGCAGAAAAAGCAGTAAACAACAGCAGTTTTATAGTGGTTCGGCTTATGATCAAGCCTACGTCCACTTCAATTCCTTTTATTGCTAACTGAATTACAACTTATTACAATCTCTTTCAATTACAATCCAACTCAATTCAAAAAGACAAGTAGCTAGACAGAACTTCAATGCCGTAGAGTTCTTTGAATCCATGATTGGATATGTCGAATATTTGTGCGAAGTTTGGTCTAAATGTCTTGCGTGAGTTTGAAGTGATGGAATTTAGATTGTCTTGAAGATAGTAGAGCCTTGATGTCACAAAGAGAATGATCCAAAAGTCCTCTGAATGTTGGAGATGGCCATGTATTTATAGGCAAATTTCTGGGCTGGAATTGTTGCCGAAGTCATAGGTCGTGACCGACTCAGGATGAGTCGTAAGTCGTGACCGACTTAAATATCACGAGTCAGCAGGCAGGGACATAAGTGAAGTGGCATTGAGTTTGCTTATTGTTTGCTTAGGTCGCCAGCGACTTATAATAGGTTATTCGACATCTTAAGTTACTTGAGTCGTTGGAAAACTTAGGTCGGTCTGCCTCATGAGTTGTTAACTCCATGAGTCGTTAACCCGTTGAGTCGGCCGGCACCTTTAAGTCACTAAGGTTATAACCCGGTGAGTCGCTGTCCCACCTGAGTCGTTGAGTCATAACCCTTTAAGGCCGTTGAGTCGGTAACTCCTTAAGGCTGTTGAGTCGGGCTATTCTCTTAAGCCGCTAAGGTTACTAAGTCGTTAGCCTGTTGATTTGTAACTAGATAGGTTGTTGATTCGGTCCATATGTTAGGTCGGTAATTAGTTGAGTCGGTAACTATTGTGAGTCGTGAGCCTTTCTTGAGTCGCTTAAGCAGAGGGGTTAACACGTTATAAGTGTAATTTTGAAATTAATTACAATTATGTGGATTTGGGATCTTTCAATTTTTTAAAAAAAGAAATATTCATATTAATTTTTGGATTTAACGAAAGAAACATACATTATTGTTAAAAAATAAAAAGAACATTGTAATGAAAATAAAACGAACATTTTCGTTTTTAAGGTAAAAATAATTCTATATAAAGAAGAAAAAAATGAATTTTAAAACAATATTTTACAGTCATTAAGTATACATTTGAGGCTGTATATAAGTGATTTTAACACTAATCTTGAAGTTTAAATTTAATTGACTTTTTAGGTTGTGCAATTCCCCTACGAGAAAAACATTATTTTGAAAGAAAAAAAAACTTGAATTTGAGTTCTAGATCATCTTTTATTTTTTTGTAACGTTACACTGGTTATTGTATTCAAATTTATTTACTATATGTTAATTATGTGTAAACGAGTGTAAAAAAGGGTATATTCAGTGATAATATATTTAATTGAGTGGATCATGCAATTAACTAGATCCTAAGTGGTCCCTTCATTTCCTTATTATTCAATACACCCGCCACCATTTCCACATTTGGTTTTATTGCAATTCTTTGATGTAATTGAAACGTGAATTTATATCCTTTCTTATTCTTCCGTTTTGTTTATTTATTTCCCAAAGCATCTACTTAGGTCATACAGTTTTGTTTTATTTGTCCCTTCAAAACATATTTCATTTGTCACTTCCCTTTCTTCTTTTGTTTTATATCATATATCGTTCTTTCCACTAGAAATTCCTTATTTTTCAAACATCAGACCTCTATTTGTTTCCCTCAAAGTCTCAATGTCAACATAGCTTTATACCTCTACTTAATTGCTGCCAATTCATTTTACTGAAGCTATGTTTAGAAAAAGAAAAGAATAAAAAGTGTGTGCATCCATTTCTTCCTTAACCACATCCGTACCTTTCGTCATCGCCTTGCCTTCTTTTGCAAGAAGCCTTCAAAAAAATTGAACAATGAGAATTAGCCATAATGGTTTTGGCTTTCCACTTCTTGCCTTTGTTTTGGGTACATCAAATTTGAAACGTGAGTTATTAAAGTTTCTTATATTAAGAATTAAATATGTATGTATTTTTATTTTATTTTATATCCTTATAACCTGAATATCTTCCTCATACGAGCTTTGATACATGCGTAGTTTCTTCCCTTGGACTCGTATTGGAATTCCTAATAACATAAAATCGGTTTGGCTGAGTTTGGAGACTATTGGAAAAGGCATCTTTGTTTGGATTTTTGCGTTCTAAATATCAAAGGTGTGTGTTTTGACCCACTCACGAATACTAGATTATCTTATGCTAGTTAAATTAAATTTATAATGTGATTAGAAATTTATTAATTGCCTTTGGTATTATTAGATTGTCATTTAAGTTAAATTTGAATTTATATTGAATTGAATTTGCCATTTATTTAATAATGAATATAAATTGCAAGTTATACACATGATAATGATAATCAATTGATTGTTGTGATTTATTGGCTGATTTGGATGTTGGGTTGTGATGGATGTTATTGGTTGTCATTTTGTATGATTGGATGTTTATTT
This sequence comes from Allium cepa, assembly GCA_030765085.1. Taxonomy (NCBI): domain Eukaryota; kingdom Viridiplantae; phylum Streptophyta; class Magnoliopsida; order Asparagales; family Amaryllidaceae; genus Allium; species Allium cepa. Next base: position 643,704,833 of record CM060937.1, on the reverse strand, counting down.
ATGTATATATCTTTGTTACCACTATGGATTGAAATGATAACTTGAGCTGTTTCCATTGATTTGGAAATTTTGATTTGGATACTGGTTGAAATGACATATAACCGTGTAATTTCTTTAATTTGGATTATTTATTAGAATTGAATTATTTGAAAGATTTGAGTTTTAAATTTAAAATTCGGATCTATTTTAATTAAAATGATTAAGATTGGTATTTTTGAATCGTTTGAAATCTTTTAAAATAATTAAATCCACATTGTACACTTGATAGTAGATGAAATTCCTGTTATACATCTCTGAATCCATTATAGTAATATTTCTATTCTACTTATTTTGATTTGACTTACATAAGATCTTTTAGTCCTGACTCGAGTGTTTTGTCTTTTTATTACGCTCGGGTCAGTCTGATTTTTTTTAGTGTATTGAAGACCATTATATTTTGGAGGATGAAGACGGAGACGAGTCTACTATTTATTATTAATTATTCCACTACATCATGTGTTTCGCTGCATTATTTATTTATTTCTACTGTATGTATAACTCTGATTTGTATTGTAAAGGTGTAATCAAATGTTTTTTGTAAAACAGCTTCATGAACTGTTTATTTGATTTTTATATTTTGTCATTCCGCTGTGAGATTCGGTGTTTTATCTTCCCTTCTTTTCTATTATTTTCTTATTTACCCCATTAATAGTCTTACCTTTTGAATGATTTTAGTCGACATGTGTGGTTTATTGTCGATTTAAATCGTCCAAAAGGGTGGGATGTTACAGTTGGTATCAGAGCCAGATTTAGACATACCTTAGCCTGTTGGGGTTAACTCATTAGAGATAGGGTAGTAATACCCTAGAATGTGCTGTCTAAGTGTATATATGAGAGCGTGTATTTGTTAGTTTTATAAAAGTGTTTTATATAAGTTTTGAAATGAATTTTTTCCTAATATTATATGATATGTAGAGGATTAAATTTTTATAACTAATATAGTTATTTGTAATGTGTTTGATTTATGAAATGGTAATATTTAGTTATTATCATTTATTGTTGATTAGTTGCATTTTATCAGTTTAAAAGCATTGGCTAATTATTGTTGTTGTGAATTTTGTTGTTTTTGACCGTAGTTCAACTATTGAAAAACAAAATATTTGGATATTTTAGATAATCAAAACCTTCTGAAGTAGAATGAATTTAATGTGAATCGATTATAAATAAAACCATGACTTGTAAATTGTTATGAAATAAATGGATGTTATAATAAATGGTTATAAATAAAGTTGTGATAACTTTAAACTTGAACATTGTCTTATAAAAAAGAATTATGTTTTTATAATTTGGTTATAAACTTAAGAAAATTCCTTATGAAATGATTTGGTAATAAATGTAATATTAAATGAGAAATATTACATGTGGAATGAATGTAATTTAAATTGAAGAGAAATATAAGCAATATTATGAGAATGAATAAATTAATGTTATATGTTAAATGGAGAAATTATGTGAAACAAATATTAAAGTATGCAATGATACTTTCATTAATCAATGATATTAATAATGAATTTAGTTGAAGTATAATTGTGATGAATCAAATTGAAATAAATACGTAAGTTGTGCGTATATTATTTTATTCGCATAATTAATTTGATCCGGATTTGAGTACGTAAGTTTGAGGTGAATTACACCATTTCGCATTAGAATTTTTCATTCGATTCTTGATGGTGAATATTGATATGGATTTTTGGTTTGATTGTAGAGTTCTCTATCATAGTATATGGCTATGTAAGGAGAATGATGGTTTCTAGTCAAGAAACCATATCGAAGTCCGCATTAGGGAAGTTGAATGGACAATACTAGTTCGAAAGCGAACTTGTGTGATCGAGCGAACAATCGAATGTAATGTTGCGAAATGATGACATGTGTACATATTATGTTCTAATATTGTTGATATGCTTTGGCATTGAAATTGAAAGTTGTTGGGTTGGATATCATTGTAATTTAAATTGGGATTTTCTTTTATGAAAAACTACTATTGATTTAAAACCATTTTTCAAACTACTTTCTTTTATTTTCCTCATACAAACTATTTTCTTTAATTTTTCTTATACAAACTATTTTACAAACTATTTTATTTTCAAACTATTTTACAAACTATTTTATTTACAAACTATTTTCCACAACCATTTTATGTACCAAACTATTTCACAAAATGATTGTATATATAAAAAAAGAACTATTCTAAATTCAAAACCTTTTGCAAAGCAAAAATGTTCAATTCCATATGGATCTTCATGCAGCGTAATTGATTTGCAAATTTTTTATATTCTTGCATAAGACAGACTTTATACAAGTATAAGGTGATTTTTAAAAAATGTTGATTTTGGAAGGTTTTTGATCTGAAGAGATAAATCTTATATATAACGGAATTTATATAAGAATGATTTGATATATTTGAGACTATTGATTTTGGAAAATACTCTATTTGAAAATGAAATCTTATATATGATGGAATTTATATAAGTGCGATATTTGAAGCTATGATTCTGAATGGTGACTATATATGATATATTTTGAAATAAATGATATGGGAAGTACCTTCCATCGGACCCCTTTCGTGGGTCATTTGTTGGATCCCTTTGGTGGGTCATTTATCGGATCCCTTTGGTGGGTCATTATCGGATTCCTTTGGTGGGTCACTTATTATATTCATTTGATATTATTGGATAGCGTAAATCGAGGGGTGAGATGCCTACGGCTACAATTGATTCCGCTGGGATAGCAGCATAACCATTGCGTAACTGCAATCCATGGGGGAACGTACTTTCCATATCTATTTTCAATGATTTTAAGTATTTTCATTGGGTGTTGAAACAGGTCTACTAAGTACTTGGAGAATTCTAGCCATGCGTCTGATCAACGCATGGCCAGAGTCTGCAAGAACAAGGATAAACCTGTTAAAACATCGAGTTATAAAAGTATTTTGATAAAGTATTATATAAAAGATATTTTGATCATTTTTCCTTTCTAAATACTATAAAATGTTTAAATATTGTTTATTTATGTACAACATGGTTTAGTAGTAAATTATTAGTGTTCTAAATATTGTCAGAAGTTATTAATTAAATAAAACATTTTAAAGTTAATGATTATTGATTTATTAATGATGTTTAAAAGTATTTGGAGATTTAAAACTAATAAAATTTAAACATAACGGATTTAAGCTTTTCAATAGCTTCTTTTTAAATATAAGTAATGATGTAAGTAATTGTTTTCAAATAATTTACATATATTTGAAAAGATGTTATTTAAAATTACTGAAATGGTATTAATAAATGAAGCAAGAAAATATATAGAATTTTTTTTTGTAAAGTATTAAAACATTAAAGATGATTGATTTGCAAATGAAGTTTTCAAATGAATTTTTTTTTGTACATTTTTTTATAAGTTTCTTTGAATGTATTATTTGAAGATATATTATATAAATGGAAAAAATGATTTGCGAAGTTTTAAATATACTTGGAAAATAAATTAGAATCTCAATTTTGGAAGTATGGTTTTAAATAATTACTTGATTTCGAAGTACTAGTAGTAAAGATTTAGTTACTATTTGAATTTTGTATTAAACCATGATAAATGTTTTTCCCATGATTTGAATATTCATTTTAAACCAAGTGTGTAAAATTAATCATGAATCTACGAAAATTTATACTTTTATTTAGATATTTAGTGCAAGATTTGAGTATGCTATTAGTTTCACTTTTATAATCTAGAGTTTATATTTATTTTGGAATATCGAGTCTAATAAATTATCATATTTTAGGAACTTTATTTTTAAAATCTTATCATAATGTTTTAATATAAATTTTTGATACAAATTTCTAACATTGTTTATACTTTGGGGAAGTCCTTGCATAATGCTATAAAGATGTTTTAAATTTATCTTATATTCATACTAAGTGAATGAGGTTAAATGTTTTAATTGAATTTTTAGATATATTGAAGTATTTCTTTTCTCTTCAAGGGCGAACATCAAAAACTTAAATTTTTATTCTATAACTAAATTGTGGTATAAAATTAAGTAAGGCTGTAGAAGCTTAAGTAATATTTTGTGAAATAATTCATTAATGGCTTAAATCTTTAATGGAAAACAAATTATGTAAGTGATTGGCCTTTATATAAATAATAATTAATTAAATAAATAAGAATGGAATTTTACGAATAAAATATATAAGAAATTGGAAATTTGTAACTTGTAAATCAAAAGACATAAAAATTTAGAATATGTAAACATTGAATATTTTGTTAACTAACATGAATAAAATAAACTTGTATAACATTCAATTACATTCTTAAAACACATATATTTACCAAAAATGTTTAATAAGTTGAAATGTTAATAGAATATGTAATAGAATATTATACAGGTAAAACTTAAGTAATGGAAGCGTTTAATGAAATTATTTCTAAATAAGAATTTTGATGAATAAGAAATGTTATGTATGTAAGTTAATATTGTGAAATAATTTATATATCTAGATGTAAGAAAAAGAAAAGGACGTTATATGAGGAAAAAAGGAAAAGTAATGATGTAAAAAAAGAAACCAATTGAATTAACTTAAATATTGTGTTGAAATTATTGGTTATTTTGGCTTTTGAGAAGATAAGAAAGGATACTTCTAACTCTATAAGGATGTATAGATAATATATCAAGTATTTATCTAAGGCTATTGAGCATAGGGTACACATAATAGTCTATTTATCATCTTGTACGACTAAAAATGTCTGAACCTGAACAAATCATCGGTTTGGTTGCTATAGACATATGATTGATTCCTTTGTCACATATGATGGTCATGTTGTTTGTTTGCATGTGACTATTATTATATTGTGTTGATTTGTTTGTTATTAATTGAAGCAACTTAAATATATCTCTTTTCACGTATTATTAACTTCTTTGGATTTTACAAGTGAAGTACAAGTTTATGGAAATAATAGCTACTGCTTTTGGTTTCATAAATTAAGCGTTCTTTTCCCGACTAATAGGTATATTTTTGTATTACAGGTTTCTAGCAATATTATATTGTTTCCCATGGTTTGGGATGTTTATTTTTTTAACATGATATATATATGATGATTATAGATATTACTATTTCTCCGCGACCTCTCCGTACAAAGGAGACTCTGCCGAAATTTTTCGTAAATTTTAGACTTAGAAATTTTGTGAAAAGTGAAATATTTTCAAACTTTGGTAGACTTAAATATGAAGAATTACTTGTATATTCTATTTAAATTAATTAGTTATGAAAACTAATTGTTTATAAATTGAATACTTTGAATAAAATATAATGATTCTTTATTTTCTCCTTTTCCTAATTTCCTCCTTTTCCCTTTTCGAGGACGAAAAGTTTCGAGTAGAGGAGAGTGTAACGACCCATAATTTTCGATTATTAAAATGTTAATTAAATAATATTTTATAATTTTATATTGAAATAAAACTAAAAAAAATTGATGTTACAAGGAGAAGAATAACTAGAATGTAATGTTAGTAATGTTAATATAAGGTAATTGCTAACTATTTTAATCTAATTTCCAATTAATTGAAATGACTTTAAGGTTATAATTAGTTATAACTAAAAATAAGGAAATACATTGAACGTTGAAATTATATGTAATCAATTAGAATTGGCTAATATTGAATATGAAATAAGTGGCGTTGTCTGAACGCTACTGATAAATATTTAAAGTAACTTCAAACTAATTGAAATACATTGTAGGTTGACTTGGTTATGATTGTAAATAATGAAATAAATTATGATGTAGATGGTGAACTTGTATGTAGTTAATTGAAATAGGTTAATATTGAATATAAAACCTTTTTGGGTAAGCAAATTATAACCCTTGGTTGCAAAGAATAAGATAAGGGGTATGAATTATTATTATAAACGATTGTATCAACTATTTTCTCATTAATTTATCTTTTTAATATTGAATGGTTAATTAATTTAATTAAGGCAATTGAATGTTGGGTTTAATGTTGGAATTGTATGTTAGTGATTAAAATAATTGTAACGTTATTTGACGATAAGTTGAAATAAGGAAATGAATTAAATGTTATATAAAGGGGGAAATTATATGGAATTAATGGAAAATTGAGTATAATCAGGATTGTGTAAGTAGTCATAGCATTTGTTGTTAATAATAATCTTGTAAATGCGATTAAGTAAGTAAAAGGTAACATTTGTCATTCATCACCTATTTATTTAATCCATTGAAATTAAATTGAAAATCAATTGCAGTTAATCTAATTACCTACTACAGTTAATATGAACTAAAGTGATAAATATAGAAGATTGAGGTAATGAAATGGTAAACCAACGTGAAGTATATATATAATATGATAATTGATTGAATAATAAGATTAAAAAACACAAAATAAGTATATGTTGGAATTTAAATTCATTAATGAATTTGTTGCCGTTAATTTGACTTCGAATCTTCTAATAAAAGGGAAAGAGAATTTATTTGAAATTAATGGCATTTAATGAAAGAAATGTACGTTTGTTATAATCCGTTATAAGTGTAATTTTGAAATTAATTACAATTATGTGGATTTGGGATCTTTCAATTTAAAAAAAAAGAAATATTAATATTAATTTTTGGATTTAACGAAAGAAACATACATTATTGTTAAAAAATAAAAAGAACATTGTAATGAAAATAAAACGAACATTTTCATTTTTAAGGTAAAAATAATTCTATATAAAGAAGAAAAAAATGAATTTTAAAATAATATTTTACAGTCATTAAGCATACATTTGAGGCTGTATATAAGTGATTTTAACACTAATCTTTAAGTTTAAATTTAACTGACTTTTTAGGTTGTCCAATTCCCCTATGAGAAAAACATTATTTTGAAAGAAAAAAAAAACTTGAATTTGAGTTCTAGATCATCTTTTATTTTTTTGTAATGTTACACTGGTTATTGTATTCAAATTTATTTACTATATGTTAATTATGTGTAAACGAGTGTGAAAAAGGGTATATTCAGTGATAATATATTTAATTGAGTGGATCATGCAATTAACTAGATCCTAAGTGGTCCCTTCATTTCCTTATTATTCAATCACCCGCCACCATTTCCACATTTGGTTTTATTGTAATTCTTTGATGTAATTGAAACGTGAATTTATATCCTTTCTTATTCTTCTGTTTTGTTTATTTATTTCCCAAAGCATCTACTTAGGTCATACAGTTTTGTTTTATTTGTCCCTTCCAAACATATTTCATTTGTCACTTCCCTTTCTTCTTTTGTTTTATATCATATATCATTCTTTCCCCTAGAAATTCCTTATTTTTCAAACATCAGACCTCTATTTGTTTCCCTCAAAGTCTCAATGTCAACATAGCTTTATACCTCTACTTAATTGCTGCCAATTCATTTTACTGAAGCTATGTTTAGAAAAAGAAAAGAATAAAAAGTGTGAGCATCCATTTCTTCCTAAACCACATCCGTACCTTTCCTCATCGTCTTGCCTTCTTTTGCAAGAAGCCTTCAAAAAAATTGAACAATGAGAATTAGCCTTAATGGTTTTGGCTTTCCACTTCTTGCCTTTGTTTTGGGTACATCAAATTTGAAAACGTGAGTTACTAAAGTTTCTTATTTTATGAATTAAATATGTATGTATTTTTATTTTATTTTATATCCTTATAACCTGAATATCTTCCTCATACAAGCTTTGATACATGCGTAGTTTCTTCCATTGGACTCGTATTGGAATTGGCTGAGTTTGGAGACTATTGGAAAAGGCATCTTTGTTTGGATTTTTGCGTTCTAAATATCAAAGGTGAGTGTTTTGACCCACTCACGAATACTAGATTATCTTATGCTAGTTAAATTAAATTTATAGTGTGATTAGAAATTTATTAATTGCCTTTGGTATTATTAGATTGTCATTTAAGTTAAATTTGAATTTATATTGAATTGAATTTTCCATTTATTTAATAATGAATATAAATTGCAAGTTATACACCTGATAATGATAATCAATTGATTGTTGTGATTTATTGGCTGATTTGGATGTTGGATTGTGATGGATATTATTGGTTGTCATTTTGGATGATTGGATGTTTATTTATGTACATATCTTTGTTACCACTATGGATTGAAATGATAACTCGAGCTGTTTCCATTGATTTGGAAATTTTGATTTGGATACTGGTTGAAATGACATATAACCGTGTAATTTTTTTAATTTGGATTATTTATTAGAATTGAATTATTTGAAAGGTTTAAGTTTTAAATTTAAAATTCGGATCTATTTTAATTAAAATGATTAAGATTGGTATTTTTGAATAGTTTGAAATCTTTTAAAATAATTAAATTCACATTGTACACTTGATAGTAGATGAAATTCCTGTTATACATCTCTGAATCCATTATAGTAATATTTCTATTCTACTTATTTTGATTTGACTAACATAAGATCTTTTAGTCCTGACTCGAGTGTTTTGTCTTTTTATTACGCTCGGGTCAGTCTGAGTTTTTTTTAGTGTATTGAAGACCATTATATTTTGGAGGATGAAGACGGAGATGAGTCTACTATTTATTATTAATTATTCCACTACATCATGTGTTCGGCTGCATTATTTATTTATTTTTACTGTATGTATAACTCTGATTTGTATTGTAAAGGTGTAATCAAATGTTTTTTGTAAAACAGCTTCATGAACTGTTTATTTGATTTTTATATTTTGTCATTCCGCTGTGAGATTCTGTGTTTTATCTTTACTTCTTTTCTATTATTTTCTTATTTACCCCATTAATAGTCTTACCTTTTGTATGATTTTAGTCGACATGTGTGGTTTATTGTCGATTTAAATCGTCCAAAAGGGTGGGATGTTACATTTTAAATATGCAATATAATATGCGCTACTAATAAATATAATTTCAGATCCTGCGAAGACGAAACACAGGCCATATCACAAAGCCCCAATTTGGAAATTCACAAAGTTTGTGGTGCCCATTTTGAGGACCATCGTAAATTGATGCTTTCGGTTCTAACCTTCTGTTATCCAAACAACTTTCTTAATATTTCAAACTATCTCTCTGAAATGACACATAGTTTGGGTTCCAATATAAGCTTTGCTACACCTTCTTCGTATCCTGTGATAGTCGCATTACAAATTGTTTACCTCTTGTAGACGATCCAACATCATTTGACGGAATACTAGCAACTCCAATATTCAAAGGAGATTTATTCAAGTTAGAAGCGGTTTCAGTCATAGGCGTCACATTACCACCAATAAGATTATGTTGTAACCTCGGTACCAAAGTTAAGAAAGATGAAGCAAATGATTTAAGAGCCTCATTGATTTGGCTCGACACTTGATTCACCACTTGATTTGCAACTTGATTTGCCACTTGGTTTTGTAATTACGATGACCATTGACGAAAATCTTCCATTTTATTTTTATCGGCAATTTCTTTTGAAGCTTGCATCAACTATACTTGTTTTGCAGAGGAAGTGGAGCTAATTGCACGACAATAGTTTTTCTGTCTATCGGTCCTAAAAACTTTAGAGATGGAATCATTTCAAGGTCGTATGTGTTTGCTTCCTCATTACCGCTACATTCCAACTTATGTTTTTCTTTCTCTTCCTCCACAAGTGCCTGCATTCAATACGTACAGAAGATTAGCGGTTGAGAAGTAATAAGATAAATAATAAACAATTGGACACGTTGGGATTATATCAAATGACATAAGGTTTTTGTTACTTTGAGGGGGGCGCAGACAATAAATTGATACCAGAACATTTACCTATCATAAGAACTTGATGCATGCATATACATGTTTTATTAGCCTGGAAACATATGTACATATTTCAAATCATATATATGTAGTCAGATATTAATTTTAGTGTGTCGAATTCACGTGCTTACATAACCCACATCAGGTTAGTATTAGTAATATTATGGATGGATTATATCTGACTAACTATTAGTTATATGATATGATATTATAAACCTACGCTTAATGTTTCAAACACATCTCAATACGTATTAGACCACATTGCTTTGTCCATCTCGTCAATCCTTTTTCTTTTTATTCCGCTAGATAAGATTAGTAATATAAAAATTCAAGTAAGGACAAAAAGAGTTTACATACATATGACATATTAAGCGTTTTCAATGTTACTGTTACATCATGCAAATCAATATTACCATCGTCAAAGTAATGATCAGTTCTACATCACTTAACTGCTAATCTACTACTTCACTGCTCTGCCAATTACTTGTTTCACTTGCATACTGTTTACATAAATTCCAATCTACTATTTCCGTTGCCTTCCCCTCTGCCTACACTTCACTACTTCCCTGCAAAACAACCAAGCATACCACTTCCAACAACAACAACTTCAAGACATCTACATTCAACAGTACAATAGTGCATCTACACACAGTCACAACATCATGTTCCTCCATGCACCGTCTTCTCGAAACAATCAGCAACCATACCACTTCACCAATTCTCTACATTTGCCAACACTCACCTCTGACACTTCAAACTGTAAGCAGTTGCACACAAAAATTTCACCTTACTGTTGCCATTTCCTCTATCATCGCCTTACTGTAAGCAGTTACACACAAACTTCAAACTGTAAGCTAAAGTCAAGCTCCTCCAATTTCCTCTATCATCACCTTATTGTTGCCACCTGTGCCTTGCAACTACCACTTCTCCATATAAAAAACTGCCACGGCTCTTTCATTCCACCAGAGCAACAAACATCATCCACTGCCACAACTGCTTCACGTTCTCTACAAATTGCTACCAAACCAAATTCATATTGCATCACTACCTCAAAACTGCACGAGCATCACCAAACGAACAACCATATCATGCTACTTCGACTCATACCACCCTGCTACACCAAACATACTACTTCTCAACTGATCAACATAATACCCAAAACCATTACTAGCAAATCCTCCCATTGTCTCAACAAAACAGTTCAACTTCTGATCATCCTCATAGCCATCAGTGCACTTTAACCTACTGCAACAGTCTTCAATTCCAACAGTTCCTACAACCATCAACTAAACTCCTCCGTTCAACCAACATACACATCCTCTAAATTGATCACCATCTATAATTCACTTCTCTGAACCACCAAATACCAATAAATACTTCACCGCATCTCCATCATCACAATTCATCTTCCTGTACAATTGTGCACTTCCTGACATCTCTATGCACCATCTACTCGAACAAAAACTTCATTTCAAAACCCCTTGTCCACAAATGCCCACTGTACAAATACAAAACCACACTCCATACTATACTATTCCCATTGTACAAACCTTCCCTCTGATCAAACCGTAAATTCCATCCATCAACATCTTCCCTCCCTCTGTCAAGAAGCCACGTCACGAGTTGCTACAACAAGCAGCGAACTACCAACTCCCTGACTCCCATACAAGCTCCTGCATTGACTCACCTTACCACTAATTTTTTTAATTGCAAACTCACACAAAACACAAGCAAATCATATACACCTCCCATAGCCTACACCCATTGTTGTTCAACAAACTCCACCATACAAACTTGCTTTAGTCAAACCTGTCACTTACACCATCCCACTATCTTACAGCTTCATGCAAATCACAACATTCCCACTTCAATCTTACATACACCTCATACACAACCATACACCACCACAATCATCCTTGCTACAACATACACCACCACATATCACCACCCATCACCCTCCAATACAACTTGCAATCCATCACCAGTCACTCATCTCACCACAAGCACCAGAGCCACCATTGTTCAACTACAACCCACCTGATCAACAACTTTAACCAATAACACACTTCCACTAACATCAAACTTCCCATTTTCCTCATCAAACAACCACAGACATAACAATTCAGCATCGCTTCACCTTCACACTTCTGCCTTCAATCAACAACTCCTCACCATCATCATCAACAACTTCACACTTCTTTTCTAGTTACTTCACCCTGCCAACAGACATCACCGTATTAACTGCAACTACCAATATAAAGCCACTGCAATTCCTTCATTCACCATAACTTTCCTCAAACCCCATCTTCACCCCTGCTGCCACCCTGCCCAGATCATCCACTGTCCTTACTGCCTCACCTTTGTATTGCCACATCCTCCACAATTCAACACCACCATCCATCAAACTGCCTTTCTTATAAAAGACCACATCAATACAACCCACTTACCACAAAATACTAAAACACATACCCTCCATTGTTTCAATCACCACCACCAACAATACCAAACTGCCAACATAAGCCATCAACAGTCAATTGCCTTCAACCATTGCCTTACTGACTTCATATCCACTAAACCGTCTCAACAAATCATCACAGCAATCCCCCATCATCTCCCCTCTGCAAAAAAATTACCTACCACACTTTTCCAAAGTTATATTACATTTACAGTGTGCCTCCCTTCTCCATCAAAAAAAATTACCTACCATACTTCCAAAAATACCACTACATCGAATAGCACCTCCCCTACCCAAAACTGCCGCCATCATCCTTCTCCTCACAACATTTTATTCCTCCTGCTCCCTGCCTTCAACACACAACCACAAAAACAGACCATACTTCTTCCTGCCTTCAACAACTACAACCTCCCCATAACACAACAGTGCACTTCCTTTGCAACTGCTCCTTAATAGTGCACTTCCATCAAACATCCCAAACATCACTTACTCAACCATAGTATTTTTGTACTAGATCAATGTATTTGCATTTACATGCGAGTTCATGCATTGTGATTTTAGTAATAGCACATAAGAACCTTTTAGTGATCAAGTAGTTTAATTATTCATGCGTCTGGTGATTTAACAACCTAGGCTGGCAGTTCATATTTAACAAGAAAAACTTCAATATTGCATTTTGTGTTTAGGGCAAACAATTTGTGCTATCAAAATAATGCTAAATAAGGCAATCAAATTTTTACTATTGATCAGCAATTTGTACAAAAGTAAAAATACTTACATAGGCTTTTGCCGCAGAAGGAAGAACTTGTCCAGATTTCTTATTTATATGTCCCGCCTTCCAATCCATTGTCCGCGTAACTTTCTCTTTCGGATTTTCCTTGACCTGCAAGAACAAATATTTTTAAACTAATTTACTATTCATTATTAATATTTACAAGAAATATTTTTTATATTATTTCTTACCATTTCGTCGTAAACTCTACGGTATGATTTTCTTCCTAGTGTATGAATGATAATATTTTTAGCTTTGGCTTCGGCGTTTTTCCTACATTGCTCTTTTTTTTAATCTAAATATTCATTGTTTATAAACTTTTCCCACCATACTCTGTCATTGTCCATAGGACATTTAGTAATAGAAATATTATTGGATATGGAGGTTCCTCCGACTCTGAGCAATTTATTCCGTAAAGTAGACTTTGCCGTACGATAATATCGTGGAAAAGTTTTTTCTGAAATTGGCCGAGCTAGATCGGGATCTATATCCATGTCAAATTCATTCTGTTTAACAAAGAAATTTTAGTACTAAGGATAAATCTTGTGCAAAACATAAATGACTAAATAAGATGAATTCGTGACATACCAACAGCTCTTGCAATAAAATATTCTTGTAATAATCATCTATATTTCTCCACTCATCATAGCCAATCGGTATATGACAACGAATTAGGGCTCCGCATCTGGAGCTCCATTTAGCTTCATATTTACCTTTAACACCCTCAATATCAACACTTATTAAGTATTTTTTATCACTTGTATAAGGAGAATTATATGCTTCAAGCTCTACATTTGTACCTTTAGATGCACTAGCATTACAATTGTTCGACATTTAGACCTGCATAAAAAAGAGTTAAGTATACAATGAAACTTAAAATGTAATTTCAAAGTACAGGCATGACATCTTCGTTAAATTCATTCAAAAAACATGCTTCAAGCTCTGCATTTGTACCTTTAGAGGATTTTTATTTTTTATTAACCATGCAATTATACATTCAAAATCCAGTAAAGTGAATAAATTCAATTTAAGGAAAGAAAAATAAAATGTAAATAAATTCTACAATAAACGGGAAAAAAAGGGAAAAAGGTAGAACATGTATAATGTTAAAAATCTATCTAGGATACCAAATTTGATTTATGTAAATCTACAGAAGAAAAAATTCCCATTTGCAAGATCTACAATGCAAAATTTCCTCTGTATAATAAATTGAAATAAAGCTGTAGGTCGAGAAATAATTAAATAATATTAAATACCTTGATCATCAGCTCTTCCAAACTTTGATAAACCATGTATTAAACAAACTTGGCCTAATTACATAAGAGTATTGGTGGAGATAAAAGTGGATGATATGATGCAAGTGGTTGAAGAATAGATGAACATATGAGATGTATATCTACAATATGTGGTGCAAGTGGTTCAAGAAGGATCATGCTTCTGAAGTAGGTTAAAATAATGATAAGTAACATAAATATAAGGAAGTAGGTAACAATAATGATAAGTAGCAAGACACTGATTAGAATTCCTCGGAAGAGTTTGGGCAAGAGAATGTTGTATACCCATAAATACCTCATGTTGAGGTCAATGCTAATATACTTTTAAAAGATAATGTAGTATCTTAAGAACTACTTGATAATACATAGATAGTAATATCTAACGACTTAACATAAATGCAACAAAAAAAGTTATACAGAGGATTTCAACATCTGCAAATGCCATAGCAGAGCATCATGAGGAATACTAGATATAACTAGCAAAGAACTTCATTCCAAAATCATTAGCTCTAAATTACTAGATCAGGGCGTCTCTAGCCATGTTCAATCATCACAAAATTAGTAGAAGGCAACACCGTCCAGACAACTACAGATAGACAATAGAGAGAGTCAAACATGCCAATTAATTACAACGATTTTACAGCAAATAAAACAAATATAACTTCTTTCAAATTTTTTGACAATCTCCATAATGTGCAGGTTCCTACCGAAGTAGGAAAGCTCACATATCAATCTGAAAGCATCCAAAATGTGATCCACTCTAATGACTCACTCATCACTATATCAACATTTAGCATTACTGAAAGGAGAAAATTAGATGATGATAATGAAAAGTGGAATATAAATTTTTGTAGTAAAAAAATAAAATAAAAAACTAAAAACGAGGAAGATGGGTCTGCTCCCTTAATGAGAAGGAGTGACAGACTGCAAAAATGACTATGTTATGACTGTTTTGGAGTAAAATGTGAATAAAACTATATCAAATAACATGAGCATGTACGTTCATAAACTCATATGCTAGTTTACCAAATACTAAGTATATCAAACAACACAAATATTCATTTCAAAATGATATCTATTTCATTTCAACACATTTCAATAATGGTCGTAAGTTGGCTTGTTCTTTCATAACAGATTGAAAATCGGTCGGTATTGTGTCGTCATCTATGTTGTCTGTCATGCGCTTCAGAGAACGTCGAACAATGGACCAATCAGGATTTTGACTGTCTTTTACATAGAAAACTTGACCTGCTTCGGTTGCTAGAATAGCTGGCTCATCATACTCTCCATTAGAATTTTTGAGCTTTTTCAAGTTCACCATCAACAAATGTGAATCGGTAAAAATCTTACAACCATTTGTCTTATCTGCTATGTTTATCCAATCACAATAGAATACTACATGTTGAGAATCATAATATTCGACTTCTATGATATGTTTAATGATACCATACCCAGTAGTGTCATCGTCTGTAGGATTTATATCTTTTGCACTTGCAACAAATGTGGTGATTGCATTCATGCAAACACCGCTATCTTGGGTCAAAAGAGTGTCGTCGTAAAGTTGAGGAGAGAATATATATCCATTCACCTTATACTTGAGATAGATTTTGGCTTCCCACTTTGGACCACTAACATATTGCCGGAACATTGTGTTCATGCATTTTTCTTCTAGTAGCTGTCAGGAACAAACAAATTTGCATGACTAACATAAAAGGAACAAAACCTACAATTTTCATATTGAAATAACATACTTTTTTGTGCAACCAATCGATAAATTCTGTTTGTACAATTACTTCTGCCATTGTGGTAACTTTTCTTTTACCACGAGACACACCTTCTAAAGAGGACAAATATGCACTACAAATCAGATATTATAATGTGAATACATTCGCTATTTTATGTCGTCGGTATTTATCATAATATGGAGAAAATTCATACCTATAATATTCATCTTCCTCGGGAACATCGATTCAAAAAATTATCCACTTCGAACTTGAGCATGTTGCATCCTAGCTAGCTCAATAT
This sequence comes from Allium cepa, assembly GCA_030765085.1. NCBI lineage: Eukaryota > Viridiplantae > Streptophyta > Magnoliopsida > Asparagales > Amaryllidaceae > Allium > Allium cepa. The sequence goes on along the minus strand of CM060937.1, from coordinate 643,688,511 downwards.
ATTTGCCTTCAATGATGGGACGTTCATATATATCATCACCATCATCTAAAAAGGATGCTTGTGTAGAACTATGATTTCCATCACGTGGGTTTGTTATATATTCCATTGCATATCTAACTGATTCTAAAACAAGATATGCTTCAACGATTGGTCCTTCTATATAGCGTTTATTACTAGGTATATTTTTGCATTCTTTCATAGCCCTACACACATGTACACATGAACATATATTTAGAAATTGTCATTTTGAAATAATGTTTACAAACCTTGTAAAAATAATATCTCACCTGTCAAATGGATACATCCACATATAGTTTGTAGGTCCGCGTAGCAAAGCTTGGTCAGCTAGATGCACCATAAGATGAAAACTTATATCAAAGAAGTCTGTAGGAAAATAATGTGCTAGCATACACAATGCCTCAGAAATCATATCTTTGGTGGCTTGAACATGTTCTCGAACTAAAATTTTCGAGCATATTATGTTAAAATACAAACTCACTTGTAAAATAGCTTGTCGTAACTCACGAAGCTTTGGATATGCATGTTGAACCATTATAGGAAGCAAGTATTGCATAAAAATATGATACTCATATTTTATTTATATGCAAAGTAGTTGGTTGAATATAACAAGTGATGTGCACGTAAATATGCATATTTTTACCACCATGTTTAATCTATTTAAATTGAATAAATGATCATATTGGGTATTTTTACTTGTTTAAACCAAATTCAAATTGTTTTTAAATTGTCACATATTCATCTTCATATAGGGGCAAAATGGTCATTTTTGTGCATATATCAAATTGAGAAAATTTAATGGAAAATTTCTATATTATTTTGTAGGAATTTAAACTCAATTACAAGTGGTCTCATGAAGGGATATGCACGTACAAAGAAGATACAAAAGAATGAAGATGGAAATAATTAAAAGTGAAGAACCTGGAGCACCCCACCTACCCACTACCTTAATGTACAAATTAAAGGCTAATGCACATGCTAAAGGACATTTAAAGCTTTATGTACATTTAAGTGGAGGATTATTAAAACCAATGATAACTTGGCCACTACACTTCCTCCAAGGGCATTTTGGGTACTCCCTAAAATTATGCATTAGGGTTTCTAACTTGTATAAGTACCCCTTATGTTTCATGTAACCTCTCTTCTATTAGTCTCACTTAGGCCTCCTCTCTTCCTCTTCCTCTTCATTAGTTTAGATCAAATAAAAGAAAGCTCTCTTTCTCTTTTCATGGCTACTTAGCCATTTTTATTTTCATGTAATTTTCCTTTTTTTATGTTATTAATACATGCTCTTTCCTTTTACATGCCTCTTTTTTATGTTGTAGTGTAGATCTCTTTTCTTTTATGCAAGTTAATTAGCTTATCTTTTCATTTTGCTCTCTTTTTCCTCTTCATTTTGCTTCCATGTTGTTAGCTACATTTTTTAATAAAATGACAAATATGAGAAGCTAAACCCCTTCAATTTAGGGGTAATTAAGCTCTCTAATTAATGTAGCTTCAACATTTTGTTAATTCATGCTCTCTTTTTGTGCTTAATGATGATGATAGAAGTGGATTTATTTGTTGTTTTTGCTTTGAATTTGGTAGTCTATATTGTTGACACCAAATAGGCTATGCTTAATCAACATATGATTATGGCATAAGAAAGTGATTTGAAATTAAAATTTGATGGTCTATGTTTCTAATCAATAGTTAATAGGCCATACTTAAAATAGATTTCATTCTCATTTTCTTTATCAATTTTCATAAAAGTTAATAAGTGTTTTAAGGGGTGTGTTATAGTTTGATGGCTTATGTTGGCTAATCAATAGCCCAAATATGCCATACTTATAATAAAAAAATCAACTAAAACACAAAGGCCATAAAAGAGAGATCATGATTTCATGTGTTGAACTACATGATCTAGAGAGTGGATTTATTCTCTAAATTGTCATTTAACTCTCATATTTGCATTTCTTTTCTTTTTGTTAGTTAGTTCATTTCCTCATTTTCTAGGTTAAACACACTCTCGGCTAGGTATAATTTGATCGAGTAGGAAATTTAAATCAACAATTCCCTGTGGATCGACTCGTATTCACCCTGTGCTACATTCGTACACCATGCGCTTGCGGTTATTTTTATTTCTAAATTCGTTCGACGGTTTTCTAATCCGATAGAAATTCCTTCGACGAACAAGTTTTTGGCGCCGTTACCGGGGAGTTTTTTTTATTTTAATTTTTATTCTTCGAATTATTTTTGTTTGCTTTTTGTGTGTTTTTATTGTGTGTTTGTATTTAAAAAAAATGTGTTTGTTTGATTTTTGTGTGCTCGTTGTTCTATTTTCTTTTTCCATTTGCATTTTCATATCTGAAAAAAAAAATTATTACATACCCAAGTTTATTTCAACAAACAAAAAAATATTTTATTGCATTGTCTTTCAATTTTCACTTGCATTTACATTCTTTCTGTTTTCATCTACATTTCCAAAACAGTGGACTTCCCTTCTCTGTCTACTGTTCACTGCATATTAGTGCACTTCACTGCTCTGTGCACTCCCACGTTTCTTCATCTCCAACTTCCTGCACAAACCACTACTTCAACCATCACCATCACTGATTCCCACACCCACCAGTCATCAACCCACTGTCTTCCCATTGACCAACTTGCTCATTGCCTTTGGTCAATCCACTCAAGCATATTGCCTCACTGCATACAGCATACCTGCCTGCCTTCAGACAGCATATCAAATCCATAAACATCACAACCAGCCTCAACCACCATACATACTTCCTGCCTGCAACTCGATACCCACTCCATTCCTTGCCTACTACCCAATTCCTTCAACCACCCTTAACTGCCCCATAGCATCACCATATAACATCAACTCTTCTTCACTGCCATTCTAATACAACCATTTTCATACACCTTACAAACAACTCACCACCCTCCTCCAGTAACTGTCACTGGCCTAAACACTGCGTCACTTCAGTTGCTACAACCTACAAGTTCATTTACAACCCCACAATTCATCTCACTTACCACACAACCTCTCCACTCTCATTTCATCTTCAATCACCACTACTCATCTACAACAAGCAAGCATCAACATTTCCAAACACCACTGCCTAATACCCCTTCCAAACTGCCATACAACCTTCCTTCCTCCCCCACCATACTTCTGCCACTCAGTCACCAGTAAACTCCAAACCCCTCTTTAACTGCTTCATCCACCATCTTTGGCAATCTCCACAAAACCACCATTTCTAATAGCCATCGCAACTAACCTAAACATCCTCTATGCTTGCTTGATACACACTGCTGCCGCCATTATTGCCATCTTCTTTCTACCATACAAACTTTTAATCCCACACTTCTTGACACTATTTACCTAAACTTCACTGCAGATACAACATCGAAACCAAACCGCTGAACCACTAGATCGCTACTTCCACCACCGTGACCTCATCCAACTTGCAAATCGCAGCAACCACAATCAGAACCAAAACTGCAGCAACCCCCAAACTCCACCAAAAATCTTCGCCTTCACCCAATTCCATCACTACCACAACCCTCCAAATCGACCCACCGACTCCCAAACCACCACGCGCTTCAATTCAACACCACGAATCCATTCAACACTCCGCCAAGCCATCGCGCCTCAATCTCCGACCTCCATCACCTGATCGCAACTTCTCCTACCAGATCGCATCCCGGCCTCTACTTCGTCTTCTGCCCATCAATAGCAACCGACGTGTATTGAATTCTGAGAATCGAATTTTTGATTTCATTGTGTTTGATTTATCGAATTCGAGAATTGGGAATTAAGGAAGTGGGATTTGTATGTGGTCTATGATTTCATATTGCGCGTGAATTATTCGTATCAAAAAAATAGAGAAATGGGAGTAGCATGTGGATTTGTTTGTGGGCCGATGGGCTTCTAGTATTTATTTGTTTATTTTTTTTATTTTTCTATTATGTTTAAGTCCATTCTCCCTTCGCTCCTTAATCTTCTTTTGATTCTCTAAACAAAAAAAAAATATGTTTGTTTTAGTGTAAATTCATTTAGCTTTTGTTTTTGTTATAGTACCAAAAAAAACAGAAAAAAAACAGAAAACAAAAAAAAACAAATTGTTTTAGGTTTTATTTATTTAGTGAATTTGGTTTTGCCAAATTGATTGTTTTGGTTTCAAATTTTTTCTTACTTCAGTTTGTTTTGTTTTTAATTTCTTTTTCTTTCTTTGATAAAAAAAATCTGTTTATATCTTGTTTTTATTTCAGGTTGCCAAAGTAGAATTTCAAAAGGAGAAGAACTGCTGCCAAAAAAATAACTGCTTGCTTGTTAATATTTTTCATTTTATTTGCCTTGCATTGTATATATCTATTGTTTTTGTTTGTCTTGCATTGTTGATTGATTGCATTTGCATAAAAAAATCAAAAAAACAAAAAACAAAAATTCATTCTAGTTGCATTGTTAATGCACATTTAATTTCTGCTTTGCATTTCATCTTAGAATTTGATTAATAATAACACACTTAATTGTATATTGATAAGTTGTCTTCTTTGAACAATTTAATTTCTTAGTGTCTAGGCTACGGTAGAGCAATAATCAGTTATAAATATTATGGTGATTCCTAAATATTATACTGAATTGTTTCTCTGAAGGTACTTAAACCTTGGGCTGCATTGCTACGGTGATTCGTGGTGCACCGATAAGCCATGTCTGTTACCTGGCTGAGACCTATCTTATTGATTTAAGAAAATTTGTGATTATACAATTTTGGGTTAACTTAGGATAAATCATTTGTAATTAATCACTGCATTCATGTAGGTGCATTACTTCATGCATATTTAAAAAAAAGTTCAAAATCCAAAATAAAAAAATTGTAAATATTCCTTTTCTTTTTCTCTGAAATTTTTAAATTTAGAAAATCAAAAATCCAAAAAAAAAATCTCATCAAAAAATAATAATTCAAAATTCAAAAAAAAAAACAAAAGTAAATTTTATTTGTAAATATATTTTTTATTCATAAAAAAAACCAAAAACATTGTTGAAAATGCCCTAGTTTCCCCACTGGCGTGAATTTTGCTATAGTTGTGAAGATCAATATAATCCATATGATTTCACTCCAAATTCGTATGGGTATTTTAACGACAACTATTCTTTAAACAATTCGAATTATGAACAACAAAGTTTTCAAAACGATGATCAACCTTCAAATCTCGAAAATAGCATTTCATATTTACTTGAACTCTTTACACAACGAAATCAAAGTATAAACAATTTGTTTAACTCATATTTGGGCAATAGTTCAAGTCAAAATAATCAAAATTGGAATTCACTTCAAAATTCAAATGAGTACGATTATAACCTATGCCAATTCAATTTCAAACTCCAAAATGAATTTCAAACTCAACATGAAAATGGGAATAACTTTTCAAACGAATTTGGCAATGGGAATAGTTTCAATAACGATACGATTGAAAACTTCGGTTATCAACAAATTCAAAATGAAAATTTTCAAATTAATAATCATGAATTTGATTTTGTTGACCAAATGGAAAAAGATAACGGTGATTTATTACTTAAAAAATATAAAACTTTTCGTGAAAATCATAAACAAATCTCAACTTGTGAAGAATCAAATAATAATTTACTTTTTATCGAAATTGACAATTCCTGTTCTCAACAAGTCCAAATCGAAAATTTTCAAGTTAATAATTACAAGTTTGACTTTGTTGAGCAAATGAGTGAAACGTACAATGATCACATGAATTTGGTGTTCGAAACATATTTTATTTAACATGATAAACATACTCAAATTCCAACGTGTGAGAAGTCAAGTGATAATCCACTTTTTACCCAAATCGATGATTTTCAAATAACAATTTTCGAAATTGAAAAACGAAAATCATAACGAAGTTGTTGATAACGTGGCAGTTGAGTTGGATTTTAATTCTTTTGGGGGTGTGGAACCAAACGTAAAATTCAATCTTCCTTTTCTCGATTTCAAAAATTTGAATACAACAACTTTGAATTTTGAACATGAGATACGCAATGAAGTTGTTGATAATCCAACAAAGGAAGATGAATTTAATGAACACGATTTCTTTAGACTTTTTGAAGATGAGTTGTTGGATTCAAAAGGGGGCGGTTTACATCACCATTCTGAAATTAATAATTTTGAAGAATTTTTCAATGACAAACTTGAATTTCAAATTAGTGAAAATAAACTTGAACTTCAATCAATTCTTTTATCAACCCCAAAAATCATCAAAAACAAAACAACTCGTAAAATTTTCAAAACAACATTCGTTTTTCCAAATCAAGATTCAATTTTGAAATCTTTGATGGTTTGGTTTTTCAAGCTTAAGCCGTGTCTCGCACATTTGACGAGACAAATGAATCGGTCTTTAGAAGACCGTTTCATTTACTTTTTGACTGTATACTTTCACATATCTTGTAAATAATAATCTTTCGTGTAAATATATGATTTTTATTTTATTTTTTTCCTTCCACTTAGGTTGACTGTGGGGACACAATAAAAATCAAGTGTGGGGGGAGATTCATCTACATTTTATTTTCATAGTTTATTTTTGCTTTATTATCTCAAAAAAAGAAAAATTAAAAAAATCCCAAAAATAAATTTTCTTTTGATTTATTTTTAAAAGAAACACTATAAGATAAATGTATGGCTTTGGTTTATTAAATTGAAATTTTTGAAAATTTATTTGTCTTAACAAAAATAAAATTGAAGTTTGATTACAAATAATAATGGTTTAACTAGTATATAGGAAGATTCATACGTGTTAATTATGAAGTACATCCTAATTGAAAATCTTTGTTTTAAAAAGTGGTTGATTTAAAGTAAAGGATATAACATTTTTTTTGTCTTCCAAGTTAAATGGTGCTAAGGTGATTTTGCAAAACTCCCTCTCTCTTAAAAAATATATATAAAAATAAAAATAATAACATCCAAATGTTCACTCTCATTTAAAAGTCCTCACGGTTATGCATGGGTTAATTACTTGGAATTTTTGATTATGTGCTTTCATACTCATTTAAAAGTCCTCACGGTTATGCATGTATGGAACACATGTAAAAAAACCAGACTTAATAAAAACCATCTACGGTCGATAGGTGTATGCATGAAAGTGTGTGCACTCTCCATGCTCTGTACTTCCCTCACATAAGCCCGAAAGGCAGTGCATGGTTGGCATATCTGGCCTTAGTTTACCTAAGCTAGGTGTGTAATTTTTCTTGCAAATAATGAGAGAGCAAGCAATTGAAACCTTAGCACTAATTTTACTTAGTTGATTTGATTTGTTATTGAAAAGAAATGAAAATACCACTTTGATAAACTTTGATAATAAACTAAGGATCCATTTTATAATTACACTTTGTTATCAACCGAAACAACAAGTTAAACTATTGTCTATTTGTTACGATAACTTGATTTTTGCTGGAAATTTGACAAGTAAATGGCTTAAATTTTCAACATAATGACCAAAACCAATATTTGACTTATTTGTGTCTATTTAAAAATAAATCCTTAATTTTGTAAATATTTCAAAAACGTGCATTCATCTCTTTGTAAATATATCTTGCATTTTGTAAATATTTTCATCCTGCATTTGGATTTTGTGGGTAGTATCCGTTGAAAACCCTCATGAGACAACACTCGTCCTACTGGAGATACCCAGAGGTTTAACGGCTTGTTGCATACGCTCAATGCAATCGTGGTCCCTACGAAAACGGATTTATCTTAGTTTTTCTTTATTCGAGGACGAATAAAAAGATAAGTGTGGGGGTATTTGATGTGCACGTAAATATGCATATTTTTACCACCATATTTAATCATTTTAAGTTGAATAAATGATCATATTGGGTATTTTTACTTGTTTAAACCTGTTGGGTGAATTCTCACCCGGAAGATCTCGAGACCAAGAAGTGACAGTTTCACCCGGGTTCGCAACCTCCACTTCGTTCAACAAACACAAGGCCCAATACAAGCATAGAAGTCCATCCGGCATCCTTAATATAGAAGCCCGTTCGGCATAAGGCCATCCGGTCACAAGCTTCCATTCGGCCACCGAACCAAGCGTCCACGGCCGAGCCAAAGCAACCAGCCACACCGGACCAAAGTCCTACCGGTCCAAACCCTCCAATACCGAACCAACACGCCTCCTCTACACAACCGGTCCAAACAAGCACCGGACCAGGCTTCACCTACTCCCCTACCGGTCCATTCACTACCAGTCCACCAACCTTCACACCCCTATGCCGAACCAGAATGCCACCGGACCGACCTCTTCTCCTCACCACCGAATGAAGCCTCGCCGAACCAAATAACTACCAGGCCAGATTGCTTCAGCCCGGGCCCACCAGCAGCTATATACATCCAGGACCCCTGCCCCCAGCCTCACTCTATAAATAGAGGGGCAGGGGTACAACAATGGCAGACAAGTTTGAGAGCTCAAGCACGGAAGGAACTTTCATACTACTTTCATATACTTGTACACAAAGCATTGTACTTGTAATCCGAAAGAAAGAAGATAATAACATATAAAGTGGACGTAGGCACGTTCTGGCCGAACCACTATAAATCTGTGTGTCTTTTACATTTCAGTCCCTGCTTTTTTTCATATTTACATAACTCATCTAAATCATTAAGAATCACATAAAACCCATTAAATCTCAAGACTTGGAGGTGTTTGCCCAATTTTCGCGCAAACATTTTTGGTGCTTTCACTGAGAACTTCGAACTCGAAGCTTCAGCTTCCCTCATTCAACCTTCTTTCCCAATAGCATCCTTCATTGCCTAGGAAACATGACTTCCAGACCAAGAAAAGACGCCAACAAGGGAAAGAACGCTGCAACTAGCAGCGCTCCAAATCCAGTGGATCCAGATCAAGAGAACCATCCCACTACAGCAGCAGTGCCGCATGTAGATCAGGCAATTCCAACAGCCCCTGCCGCGGAACAACCGGCAGTAATCACTAGAGCAGACCTAGACAGAGTTGTGGTGGAAGTGACTAACCGCTTCGCATCCCAACAAGAAGCTTTGGTGAACCAACTCATGTCACGCTTGAGGGATGTCGAAGAATCTAACCGCAACACTGAATCATGGGATGAATCTCAATCTGGAGGATTTCGGAGACAGAAAAGGTCTTCCCTCTTCGAGGAAGCCATCAACAGGAATAACAATGATAGGGGCCGCGCCCGGACTCAGCCTGAACTCCGACTCGAGGAAGCGCTTGGAACCGAACCCAGTGGGGGAAGCGCCAGGCGAGGGCCGGATGTAGCTGAGCCAGTCAAGCCACCTAATCATAGAAACCTCGCTGAACGGAGCTGAGCTAGAACCCAGCCCGAAGTTGACCCCATGGAAATGCCCGAAACAGAACCCCACAGGGGAAGATCAAGGCAGGGGCCAACTATAGCTGGTCCTAGCAAGCATTCGAGCAGCCAGAGGCAACCACTGGATAACGTCAGAAGTGATAGACTATACCATCCCTACAGGTCATCTGGACGAGATCGATCCCGCAGGGAAGAACCAAGTTCATTTCTATCCGCTCCAAATTCTGATGAAAGAATGGCACGATTATTCAGAGAATGCGTCCAACGGGAGCAAAGAGACCGAGGAATAGGCGCTAGGGTCACCAGCCCCTTCACCCGCAATATCGAAACTGCCATCACCCCCCGGGAGTGGAAAATGCCAACCATGGAACCTTACAAGGGAACTTCCGACCCCATCGTACACTTACAAAGGTACACCCAACATATGCTCATGAGCGGAGCAACAGAAGGGGTGCTGTGTAAATGTTTTCCGCTATTCCTAGCAGATCTAGCTACCTCCTGGTTCTGCCATCTACCCCAAGGATCTATCAGCTCATGGGAGATGTTGAAAGAAAGGTTCATTAGCCAGTTCCGCATCCATGTAGAGCAACCCAAGGATGCTTATTCTCTGTCCAATGTCAAACAGAAATCCGGAGAGACACTGCAACAATATCTAACCCGGTTCAACGCCGCAGCGGCCGCAGTCCAAGATGCCGATGAGAAGCTCACCCTAATGGCCCTCTGTAGTGGTGTACACCCAGATACCAAGTTCGCTAGAAGGCTAACTAAGGAAAAACTAGCTACTTTACCTGATTTCTTCCATGAAGCTGGAAAGTATATGAGACTTGAAGACGCCGCCACTAAGAGGCAGTCAGGGCAGCAAGGTAGGACAACTTCGTACAAGGTTCCCGCTGCAGCCAAGGACACTCGAAGAAATGAATCTAGAGACAATGCTGGGGGCAAGAAGGTTGAAAAATGCCAATATCGACCAGGACCAAGATTTGACTCCTACACTCCTTTGAATGAAACAATCGAAAACATCTTCCTAGCCACTCAGGGCGAACTCGGATACAAGCGCCCCCCGCACAAGAAAGAATCTGATAACGCACTCAAGTCTGGAAAGTTCTGCCGCTTCCACGAATCCCACGGAAATGACACCAATGAATGCCACCATCTCCGGGACTTGATCGAAGAACACATCAGAAGAAGAAGGCTGGAACGCTATGTGAAAGGTCAGAACAGGACTCCAACTCCTGCCAATGAGAACCCAAAGCGACCCGTCCTAGAAGTAGGCGGAGGGAATCGCAACACCAGTGGCTCTAGTCCGGAAAAGATAGTGGTCCATACCATCTCGGGAGGACCACACATCGCCGACAGAAGCTGGGCGGAGATGGAAAGATACGGCAAGTCACTTAGAAATGCTGAAGGCTATGTTAACTTCATTATGGAAGAACACCATCCGAAACGGAAAGAAAGTGACCACATCGTATTCAGTATGCGTGATTTAGAAGGAAGACAGTATCCGCATATGGATCCCATGGTCATCTCTGCCTGGTTCGGTCCAGCTAAAGTTTTTCGAATTCTAATAGACACAGGAAGCTCCGTAAATATCCTGTTCAAGCATGCTTTCGACAAAATGAAACTGTCAATGAAGGATGTGTCTCCCTGCAACAAACCCCTGCACGGTTTCACTAGAGATGCGAAAATGCCCCTTGGGCAACTTGACCTCTTCGTCGAAATAGGAAGTCATCCCCGCTCCGTTGTGCGAAAACAAACATTCGTACTAACAGAAAACCACTCGGCCTACAACGCCTTCTTGGGAAGACCAGCCTTATCTGACTTCCAAATTGTCCTAGCCCCGTGGTGCCTAAAGATGAAATTCCCAACAGATAACGGAATAGGAGAAGTTGAAGGAGATCAAGACGCCGCTCGAGATTGCTATGTAACTGAACTTCGCAATAACCATAGAAAGAATAAAGGAAAAGATGCAGAGACCACTCTCTGCATGAAGAGCTTGGAAGCATAGCAACTAAAGAAATCCCCTCCTCTTCGATACACCAGCGATCCTTTCAATGAACTAGACCCCAGGGATAAGGAGGAGGAGGCTACCGCTGAGCCTGCAGAGGCCATGGAATTAGTATCTGTAGACAAACATGATTCAAGCAGACTATTAAAATAGGATCTCAGCTAAAAACAGAATTGAAGGATCAACTCATTGACTTTCTCCGCCACAACTTAGATGTATTCGCGTGGACACATGCCGATATGACAGGAATCTCCCCAGACATAGCATGCCACATGCTGAACGTCGATCCCACCAAGGTACTGATAAAACAGAAAAAGAGAAGCATGGGAGCAGAACGATCAGCAGCCCTCGATGAGGAAGTAAAGAACCTACTTGCTAATGACTTAATACGAGAAGCCATCTACCCAGAATGGATCGCTAACCCAGTACTAGTAAAGAAAGCTAATGGGAAGTGGCGAACATGCATTGATTTCTCCAACTTAAATGACGCTTGCCCGAAAGACTGCTTCCCACTCCCCAGAATCGATCAGCTTGTGGACAGCACTGTCGGGCACGAACTTTTATCTTTTATGGATGCATACTATGGATACAACCAGATTCCCATGCACGCTCCCGATCAAGACCACACTAGCTTCATCACTGACCGGGGATTATGTTGTTACAAAGTCATGCCTTTTGGACTCAAAAATGCCGGAGCTACCTATCAGCGCCTCGTCAACAAGATGTTCACGGAATTAATAGGACGAACTATGGAACTATATGTGGATGACATGTTGGTAAAGTCCAGGAAAGCCGACGATCATGTAAGCCACCTGAGCGAGATGTTTCAGGTACTTCGCCGATATGGAATGAAGCTGAATCCTCTAAAGTGCTCCTTCGGAGTGTCATCGGGAAAATTCTTAGGATTCATTGTCCATTCCAGAGGAATTGAAGCAAACCCTGAACAAATCCGAGCTCTAAAAGAAATAAGGATACCTTCCACCCGAAAAGAAATGCAGAGCTTAAACGGAAAGGTAGCCGCCCTAAGCAGATTCATTTCCAAAGCAACTGACAAGTGCGTCCCTTTCTTCGAAGCTCTCAAGAAAGACAAAGGAAAGTTCGAGTGGACCGATGAATGCTTAAAAGCCTTCCTTAACCTGATCGAACACCTTCAGAAACCACCAGTACTCTCAACTCCAAACGAAGGCGAAGAGCTATACCTATACCTCGCTGTATCAACTCATGCTCTAAGTGCTGCCCTGGTAAGAGAAGAAGACCGCACACAACGCCCGGTGTACTTTATAAGTAAGAGATTTACAGGGGCAGAAGCCAGATATCCTAAACTTGAGAAATTGGCATATTGTTTATTGATCGCGTCACGAAAACTACGACACTACTTCCAATCTCACTCCATCAGAGTTCTAACCGATCAGCCACTAAGACAGGTGCTCCATCGTCCCGACACTTCTGGACGACTCCTCAAATGGTGCATTGAACTAAGTCAGTATGACGTCACATACCATCCTCGCACTGCTATCAAGGGGCAGGCCCTGGCCGATTTCATTGCCGAATTCACTACCAACGAAGGCAAGGATCAGTTTGAAATAGCAAAAAACATCAAGTGGAACCTCTTTGTAGATGGAGCATCAAACGAACAAGGCTCGGGGGCACGTATTGTGATAATCACCCCCAGGGGAAGAAAGCTGTACTATGCATTAAGGTTGGAATTCGCGGCCACTAACAACGATGCGGAGTATGAGGCAGTAATATCGGGATTGGAGCTTGCCTTAGAAATTGGAGTCAATTCTTTATGTCTTCATAGTGATTCTCAACTTATCGTAAACCAAGTACTAGGAGAATTCCAGACACGAGGAGAACGACTCATAGCATATCTAAAGAAAACCAAACTGCTGCTCGACCAATTGGACCATTATCTAATCAAACACATTCCTCGAGAAGATAACCAAGAGGCCGATGAACTAGCAAAGCAAGCTAGTATGATGAATAGCACCATTTCCGGAGCACTAGCCATCTCAAGGCAGCTAGCCCCAAGTTTTGAACAAGTGAATCTGATAACTGCAATTGAAGAAGCAACTTGGATGACTCCTATCCGGAAATATTTGCAGGACGGCACACTACCAGACAAACGTGATGAAGTCAGGAGAATTTTGAGGAAAGCTCCCCACTACACAATACAAGAAGGCATCCTCTATCGGCGTGGCTTCTCTAGCCCCTTATTCAGATGCGTCGCTGGAAGGGAAGCCAAGGAAATCTTATTCAACATCCATCAAGGTAGTTGCGGAGATCACACTGGAGGGCAGACTCTGGCGAAAAAGATACTCCGATATGGATATTACTGGCCCACACTAAACAAAGACGCCTTAGACTTCGTCAAGAGATGCGACAGATGTCAGAAATTTGCCAAGATTCCTCGACTACCCACAAATGAGATTACTCAAATGACCAGCCCTTGGCCCTTTGCTGTATGGGGAATTGATTTAATTGGCGAACTGCCAACGGGCAGGGGCGGGGCCAAATATGCTATAGTGGCAGTCGATTATTTCACCAAATGGGTGGAAGCGGAACCCCTAAATAAAATATCTTCAGCAAAAGTTATCAACTTCTTGATAAAAAATATTCTGTGCAGGTACGGAGTACCACTCAAGATCATATCAGACAACGGACTCCAATTTGACAGCGAAGAATTCGCCGACTGGTGCCAAGAGCATGGAATTCATAAAAGCTTCTCATCAGTAGCTTATCCTCAGGCAAACGGACAAGTCGAAGATGTCAACAAAATTCTCAAAATCCTAATCAAGAAGAAACTTGAAAAGTCAAAAGGCGCTTGGGTGGACGAACTTCCTACGGCACTTTGGGCCTACCGCACATCTTTCAGAACATCAACGGGACATACTCCTTTCTCTTTGGCATACGGATCGGAGGCAATGCTCCCTGTTGAGACTATTGTTCCTTCCCATCGTAGGATCCACTACAATCCAGAAGAAAATGAAGAACTCCTCCTCATGTCTTTGGATCTGATTAAGGAAAGGAGAAACGATGCAGCTCTCAAAGCAGTAGCTCACAAACAAAAGGTGGCAGCACTATACAACTCCAAAGTCAAACATCGCATCTTACAAGAAGGAGATCTTGTCCTCAGGCGAATCTTTCCGCGCCCCGGGGCACTGGACCCCATCTGGGACGGACCATATGTAATTCATAAAGACCTCCACAACGGAGCTTATATTTTGTCAACAGTGGACGGAGAGGTGTTCCAGAGGGCATGGAACATCCGACACCTCCGTCGATACTTTTCTTAACTTGTACTGCCCATATGAAGTGAATTAACAAAGAGAATCAGTGGACGTAGGCATTTTCATGCCGAACCACTTTAAAAAATCTTGTCTCTTTTTAACTTGTTCCTTTATATCTTGGCTGCTTGTTAAGCTTTATCCTTTTCTGTTGAACAAAATCTTATGGCATCTCCACTCAAGACGCACCACGGCCTCATCTGGACAAGGCCTAACAGGTACGCTACGATTCTATGCACTCGCCAATGAGACTCTTTTGCTCCAGCATCCCTCTGCTGCGGGTTAACTCATTGCTCGCGCCTGCCCTCAAAGCCAACTGTAATGAGACGATTATAAGTCATCATAAAGGCCGATTATAGCCGATGGCAGCTCATTACGGCGTTCGGCTTGCCAGCAACTGTGAACCTACTTTAAGCCCCAACATAAGGTGTGGCCAGCCAGGGGTAGTTCACGGCCAACGGCACCCACGCTAGCCGGCCACGGTAAATCGAATAATACCCACGATTACGGACCATAATGGTTCGGGTAGTTACCGTGCGCGATCTCGGCTCCGATGTGTCTTAAGTGCGGCTGTGGTAAAAAAGAAAACTCTCCGCGGAGGCGTAAGATGGGTGACAAATGTCTCCAAGACCCACAGCTAGGGAAAGTGACTACAAAACCCGTTTGACACGAACTTAAGCACATCGACGGCCTTCCGTGACTGGAAGTTTTACTTTTTCTATATTTCCATTTCATTTAAATACTTTTCTCCTATCCTGTATAACAAACTCTAAAGTACAGGAAACCGAATAGGGAGCATTCACTCATGAGAATCTAAACCTGCGTACTGGGTGGCAAGGTACTCAGATATATTCATGATCAGTTACACAAGACGCTCAAAACTACCGGCTGCAAATAAAACATGAAAGGCGATACTCTCTTCTCTTGTACATAAATACATAACTATAGCCTATTCATATGTCACACTAACATTGCAAAACATGAAATTATATTTCAAGCAAAGGCTTAACGTCAAACACAACTAGTCACAGGCATATACATAGTTATACTCCTCACGCAGCACATCAACATGACAGCAACGTTTAAACATAACAAAATCAGCTTATATTATAAAATTACACCAAGTTATTCTCTGCAAACAATATTATTACAGTCACATCAATGTTTTGGACTAACGTAAACAACAGCAAAAAGAAATAAAAAGCGGCCGAATCCGGACAAGTAACCAGCTGCATCCACACTCCATCACCAACTTCCCAAGTCTACTTGGCCGCAGGGCCGGAACCCCCGGCATGTTGATCGGAAGTTCCACCTATCCAATTCAGAAGAGGAATCCATTAAACAAACGATAAACGATCAAGTTATGGAAACCCAGAAAGAAAAGGAAAAGAGAAGAATGACTCACCAGCGTCCGCCGCTTGATCTTCATCCTCCAGTTGCACACCCGCTTCCTCCGCAGCAAGCAACCGCATCCCCTCCTTCACCGCCGCTTGCTCCTCTTTCGAGAACTGAGCAGTGACCACATCCAGGCTAAAAGCCGCTCCACCTTCCTTGCCCGCATCGACCCTGGCCTCCTCTAAAGCCCGAAGATATATCTTGGCCATGACCCGGGGATAGTCATCCATCCAAGACAAGCTGCCCTCCTTCCAAGTGCGGAAGTACATGTCCTGCAGCATCTCGTCCATCATCCCCTCATTCTCCTCGAACTCCCTCACCCGGGCTTCGGAAGCCTGCAACTTGGCGACAGCGACATCCCTCTCTGATCGGTATCTGGAGTAGTCAGCCTGGAGAGACCTCCTCATCTCCTCCATCTTCTCCTTTAACTTGACTTGAGCCATCTCCGCGGCCTCAAGCCTTCCAGACAACTCCTCTACCTGCTCGAGATCCGCATTCCAAACCTCATCCACTGTCGCAATGGCCATGTCAATCCGCTCCTTACAGGCTGCCTCCATCTTCCATAATTCCGCCCTACTAGCCTTTTCCATGGTCTCTTTCAGACGCCTGGAGGCTTCCTCGTGCCGAGAAATCTGAACGGCTTGACCGGCAAGCTGTTCGGCCTGATCAGCCACCTTCAGCCGCAACCGAATATTGGCACTCCCAATCTCCTCCCCGGCCTTGACCAATTGAGCATGATACTTCATTAACTTCTTGGTCTCTTCAGCCATCCGATTGATATTAGCCTTGGCCTCGTCTCCCATGGTTACTACCCGAGTGGTAAGCAGATCAAGATCTAGGGACTTAGCCTCGTCTAACACTCGTACCATGGGGTTGCGGGGAAGGAGATGTTCACCCGTGGCCTCATCAAATGAAATATCCCGAGAGCTTGGGTCTAAATCAGGATGACC
Source organism: Allium cepa (assembly GCA_030765085.1). Classification (NCBI taxonomy): domain Eukaryota; kingdom Viridiplantae; phylum Streptophyta; class Magnoliopsida; order Asparagales; family Amaryllidaceae; genus Allium; species Allium cepa. The sequence goes on along the minus strand of CM060937.1, from coordinate 643,671,522 downwards.
AGCAAAGGGGTCACGAGGCACGTCAGGACACCTTATACGGATAACTGTGGGATTCTTGGAAGGAGGTGGAGGGGGAATAAACTCCGTGCTCTCCTCCGTGGCATCACGAGGAGGCTGAACAGGAAGCTGCGGACCAGGGGAAGGCTCAAATAAAGAACGACTCCTCTTCTTTTTCTGAATGCCCTCTTCGATGACCCCAAGAAGAGGACGGTATTTGACCACGTCCCCAGTACGACCAGTGGGAGGCTTCGCAGAAGCTCTCATCAACTTGAACTGTTCGAGGCGGTGTCGAACGTCTGACGTTTTAACCACCTGGCCTGCCCCTGGAATAAAGAACAAGTGTTACGAACATACAATGGTCCACAATTCAGGAAACATGTTAAGTAAAAAGAAAGAAAAGTGTGAAGGCACGTCTATTATACAAACCCTGCGGAGGAGTGGGGTACTGCAATAAGTCCTGAATCTCATTCCAGGACGGGAGTGAACCATAAAATATTTCTAAGTCCTTATCGAAAATGGAATCGACAGAGGACAAAAGTTCACCTTGCACCGCCGAAGTCACCCTGGCTGAGGAACCCCTGGGGGATAGATCGGCACCAGCCCCGACCTTGCCAGTCTCCTTCGCCTTCTCCGCTCCCGATTCCCCTTCCGATTCCCCGAAGGCCTGGCGGAGGGCCTCATCCAGCTCAGAGTCTTGCCCAGAAGTTAAGGCACCAGCACCACTACCACCCTGACCATCCCCATCTCCTCCGCCTTCCGACTCTCCTTCCATATCGCCTCCTTCGCCCTCTCCCACACCTTCCTCCTCCGGAATGATCGGGCAAGTACTAGGAGAGGGGCCCTCCGATTCTTTAAGCTTCTTGCCCCCCGCGACAGGATGCTGTGCAAAGGGTTTTCTCTTGCCACTCTTCACCGTGACCCCCTCCTTAGCATTAGCAGCCTTCTCCTCAGCCGTGTCCCTCTGCTTAACAACGGACTGGTGCGGCTGGATCAAATTATACTCCAGGCGGGTAGCGTTCCTGATCAGGAACGAAGCCGACCTATCCCGCGCAGGAATGGCCTTTATTCCAGCAGCCATCCGCGCCAAAGAATCATCTTCCACGACAGCAATGCCACCTGTTGCTAGCAAGAAATAGAAGCGTGCCAGAAGAAGCACTACAGTCAGAACATGGAAAATATAAATGAAATTAATCTTACAGCCGGAAGTGAAAAGGCGGAAAGAAACAGAATCGTCCTTGACAAAAAACCATTCCTTCTTGAACATGGTGAACTTTGAATATAAGTCCAAGACCGGTTTGAAGGGCACGGCCGCTTCCAGACTAATATACGGAGACCCCTTCTTGTAGCCTCTCAGGTTATACAAATACCGAATTTCCCAGTTAGAAGGAGGGCGCCCGTACCTCCTCTGGAAGATGACGAAAAGGCTTACCAGAATGGCATAAGAGTTCGGCTGAAGCTGGAATGGAGCCACTTTCAAATATGTGGTAAAGCTGACTATCCAGGCATTGATAGGAGGGATAGCACCACACATGCAATGGTACCTGCTGCAAGCGAAGTAACCTTCGGGGGGATTATATGGCATCACTCCATCTCCCAGCAGCAGCATAAGAGCCCTGTCTATCCCAAATGAACGAGAGATGACATCAAGTTGCTCCTCCTTTAGGGAGCTAGGAAAGCAATCGGGAGGGGAGACCAGAAGTTCCTGTGGACCATATCCGTCCACTAACGACCTCGGAACAGGTCGATGCTGCCCAGATCCTGGTTGGGCTGGGGGCACGGAGGAAGACTCGCCTCTATCTTTGGATTTCCGTCTGTCTGATCGTGTTTCCGCCTTGCGAGACATTTATCTGCATACACAAAAGTGAAAAACATGATGTTAGAACAAGAATACAAGCAAGCAAGCGTATAAAGACCTAAGATTTCGCTCAAAGTTCAAGTTTCCAAGCCTCATTCGGCATATACTTCATTCGGTGGTTCTACTCGGCATTGGAAATACATCCGGTATGCCGGTCCATTCGGCCATAAAGGCACACTTTTTCATTCGGCAGTGCAACGCCAAGCTCGTTCGGCAGTGAAAAGCTTTCGTGTCCATTCGGCATAAGCCCATTCGGTTATCAAGTTCATTCGGCGAAAGGGGATATACCTGATTCGGCAAAAGCTTGGTTCGGCAAAGAGTTGGTTCGGCTATGAATTGATCCGGCTCTCTCTGGTTCGGTAAGGGAAAACTAAGGGGGGTGTAGCCTCTATATATAGGCGAGCTCAGGATTGCCGAATCAGCTGGTCCGGCCTACCGGACCAACATACCGGACCAAACAAAAAACCGAATGAAGCTATATCTACCAGCAAAAACCAGGAACAGGGGGCATGCAAGGCACCTCACTCAGATAAGTACCAAACTCTAGGGCCTACTGATACAATAGAAATTATGATAACGATGAACAAGTAGTAAGTCTCTCACTAACATGGGTTAATCATTTACACATGTACGAGATCACGAACGATCCACAGGCATGCTCTGAATGGCTATTAACCCTATCGTCGTAAGAACTTACACTTTGACATCCCCTTTTAAGCTCATAGGTTAAATGGATATTTGATTCTGATAATTATGAAATGGCTAAGCTACTTACACATGTACGGGGTCGCGAACAATCCTTAGGCATGCTCTGAGCTGGCGATAAACCACCCTGACAAACGATCCAGGGACTCACTCTAACGTGAACCTGGCATCGATAATGCTAAGCCCCCTCGGGGCACACTCTCTCGCCCTGAACGGCACGACTCACTTCATCTCAAATATTTCGATCCCGAACGGTCATCATGTGAAATCACATTAAAACTGCAAATTCCTTTGCAGGACACCAACAGGGTATAGACATCTGGCTCATGGCATTACAAGACAAGCCTTCCTACCGCGGGAAAACAAAGCGCGATACATGCAAGCACGTGCCCCAATTTGGGGGGCAAATGTTGGGTGAATTCTCACCTAGAAGATCTCGAGACCAAGAAGTGACAGTTTCACCCGGGTTCGCAACCTCCACTTCGTTCGACAAACACAAGGCTCAATACAAGCATAGAAGTCCATCCGGCATCCTTAATATAGAAGCTCGTTCGGCATAAGGCCATCCGGTCACAAGCTTCCATTCGGCCACCGAACCAAGCGTCCACGGCCGAGCCAAAGCAACCAGCCACACCGGACCAAAGTCCTACCGGTCCAAACCCTCCAATAACGAACCAACACGCCTCCTCTACACAACCGGTCCAAACAAGCACCGGACCAGGCTTCGCCTACTCCCCTACCGGTCCATTCACTACCAGTCCACCAACCTTCACACCCCTATGCCGAACCAGAATGCCAGCGGACCGACCTCTTCTCCTCACCACCGAATGAAGCCTCGCCGAACCAGATAACTACCAGGCCAGATAGCTTCAGCCCGGGCCCACCAGCAGCTATATACATCCAGGACCCCTGCCCCCAGCCTCACTCTATAAATAGAGGGGCAGGGGTACAACAATGGCAGACAAGTTTGAGAGCTCAAGCACGAAAGGAACTTTCAAACTACTTTCATATACTTGTACACAAAGCATTGTACTTGTAATCCGAAAGAAAGAAGATAATAACATATAAAGTGGACGTAGGCACGTTCTGGCCGAACCACTATAAATCTGTGTGTCTTTTACATTTCAGTCCCTACTTTTTTTCATATTTACATAACTCATCTAAATCATTAAGAATCACATAAAACCCATTAAATCTCACGACTTGGAGGTGTTTGCCCACTTTTCGCGCAAACAAAACCAAATTCAAATTGTTTTTAAATTGTCACATATTCATCTTCATATAGGGGAAAAATGGTCATTTTTGTGCATATATCAAATTGAGAAAATTTAATGGGAAATTTCTATATTATTTCGTAGGAATTTAAACTCAATTACAAGTGGTTTCATGAAGGAATATGCATGTACAAAGAAGATACAAAAGAATGAAGATGGAAATAATTCAAAGTGAAGAACATGGAGGACCCCACCTACCCGCTACCTTAATGTACAAATTAAAGGCTAATGCACATGCTAAAAGACATTTAAAGCTTCATGTGGATTTAAGTGGAGGATTATTAAAACCAATGATAACTTGGCCACCACACTTCCTCCAAGGGCATTTTGGGTACTCCCTAAAAATATGCATTAGGGTTTCTAACTTGTATAAATACCCCTTATGTTTCATGTAACCTCTCTTCTCTTAGTCTCTCTTAGGCCTACTCTCTTCCTCTTCCTCTTCATTAGTTTAGATCAAATAAAAGAAAGCTCTCTTTCCCTTTTCATGGCTACTTAGCCATTTTTATTTTCATGTAATTTTCCTTTTTTTTATGTTATTAATACATGTTCCTTTCTTTTACATGCCTCTTTTTTATGTTGTAGTGTAGATCTCTTTACTTTTATGCAAGTTAATTAGCTTATCTTTTTCATTTTTCTCTCTTTTTCCTCCTCGTTTTTCTTTCATGTTGTTAGCTACATTTGTTAATAAAATGACAAATATGAGAATATAAACCCCTTCAATTTAGGGGTAATGAAGCTCTCTAATTAATGTAGCTTCAACATTTTGTTAATTCATGCTCTCTTTTTGTGCTTAATGATGATGATAGAAGTGGTTTTATTTGTTGTTTTTGCTTTGAATTTGATAGTCTATATTGTTGACACCAAATAGGCTATGCTTAAACAATCACTAACACAAATGCCTCTTCATCAATATATGATTATGGCATAAGAAAGTGATTTGAAATTAAAATTTGATGGTCTATGTTTCTAATCAATAGTTAATAGGCCATACGTAAATTAGATTTCATTCTCATTTTCTTTATCAATTTTCATGAAAGTTAGTAAGTGTTTTAAGGGGTGTGTTATAGTTTGATGGCTTATGTTGGCTAATAAATAGCTTAAATATGCCATACTTATAATAAACACATCAATTAAAACACTAATGACCATAAAAGAGAGATCATGATTTCATGTGTTGAACTACATGATCTAGAGAGTGGATTTATTCTCTAAATTGTCATTTAACTCTAATATTTGCATTTCTTTTCTTTTTGTTAGTTAGTTCATTTTCTCATTTTCTAGCTTAAACACACTCTCGGCTTGGTATAATTTGATTGAGTAGGAAATTTAAATCAACAATTCCCTGTGGATCGACTCGTATTCGCCCTGTGCGACATTCGTACAACGTGCGCTTGCGGTTATTTTTATTTATAAGTTCGTTCGACCGTTTTCAAATCCGATAGAAATTCCATCGACGAACAACAAGGCTACCAAATCTTGTCCTGAGACACGATGGAAGTTTGGCATCTTTTAGAACTTGACAATATTTAATTTTATGAATCTTGTCCCATGCAAACTTAGATGATTGATTTCCCTTGTCAAGCATTAAGTTGATAAGATGCTCTGCAGCATTCTTCTCCGTATGCATCACATCAATAGTATGTCTCACTTTATGACTACTCCAATAAATTAAGTCATAGAAAATTGACTTCTTATACCAAGACAATATTTCTATGTCACCATCTCCAACTGTAAATAAACTATTATCGGTAGCTTCATATATCATTCGCTTCTTATTCTTTGGTAATTTTCCAGGAAAGTATTTTATATAATTAAGCTTTTCCAAAAGGGTTGGCCTACTTAACCTTGTTGGCTGTTCTTTACCTTTGGTATCCTTATATCATCCATGTTTTATTAATCTATATGGATGGTCATCCTTCAAAAATCTTCTATACTTTGGATAAACAACCTTGTTACCAATGTACTCTGACTCGGTCTCCATAGCACAAACTGGACATGCTTTATAACCATGTGTCACTCAACCAGATAAATTTCCAAATGCTAGTAAGTCATGGATTCCCCATAATAGTATTGCCTTCATTGTAAACATTTCTCCCCTGTCCATGTCAAAAGAAGCCACTCCTTCCGTCCAAAGTTTCTTCAACTCATCAACAAGAAGTTCTAAGTATACATCAATGTCTTGACTTGGTGCTTTCGGTCCAAGAATTAATAAACTTAGCATTTGAAATTGAGATTTCATGCATAACGAAGGGGGTAGGTTATAAGGAATCATATATACGGGCCAACAACTATAACTATTGGAGAGAACCCCATTCAGATTAAATCCATCACTAGCGATACCAAGCCATATATTACATCCTTCATTTACAAATTCTGGCCACTTACATTTGATTGATCTCCATTCGGCTGAGTCAACGGGATGGCGCATGAAATTCGAAGAAGGATCGGCATGCTTATGCCACTGCATTTTACGAGCTATCCATGGTATGGTGTACAATCTAGTCAGCCTTGGTATTATAGGGAAATGTCTTAGAACTTTCCTCGGTTGGGTTGTCATTTTTTTATGCCTAGCGCATTTGCCTTATCTTTAAATCTGGGTGTATGACAATGAGGACATTCTACTATGTTAGCGTTCTCTTTCCAAAATAACATGCAATCATTTTCGCATGCATGAATGCTTTTTACCTTCATTCCTAAATCATTTAACATTTTTTTCATGGTGGGATACTTGTCGGGTAATGTATTTTCTTTTGGAAGACATTTTATAATTTCAACAATTCAGTCATGTTATTTCCTGACCGGTTAAATTCTTTTTTCATGTTCTGAAGCTCAACCATTACACCTAAAGTTGTAAGTCCATCTTCACTAGAAGGATATATTTTCTCATTCGCTTTGCTTCTGTATTCATGGTACATTTTCTAAACATGTATCTCTTCAAAGTTCACTTCACCGCTAGCCTGTGGCATATCATGCACTCTAAATGCATCATTAACGAGATTTCCAAGCGCCCCCTCAATAGGCTCTTCTACTTGCATTTGGTCTTCAATAGGTGACTTTTGGCCGGAATATGATGCACGAGTCATTTGTATTGTAGCATTGTTTCTCTCTCCATAAAAGAATCACACATCATATGTCGAAAGCATACCAAAAACTATCAAGTGTTTCTCAACTGTTTCTATTGAGATTTTTTTGGAGTTTTTACACTTCTTACAAGGACACACACATAACTGGATATATTGTGATGAGTGTTGCTTTACAAAGTTGATGAAGTTCTGAACACCTTGCTTATATTCATCCACATTTCTACGTGGATTTTTAATCCACCTTCTTGACGTTTGTACTGTCATAATTAAAATAATATATAATTTATGTTAGTGCCATAATATTTGCAATGAAAAATAATATATAATATTACGTTAGATAATCTAATAACATATCGGTTTATACATAAATGGTCTTAAATAACATTCATATACAAATTATTGAAGTAAATACACGTATTTCGCTAGTAAATAAAGAAAAACAGTTATTAACATGCACCCAAAACTTTTTTCTGTCTATTTATTGGCTTCCCACAATTCTGAAGTGTAGAATGCAGATATCATAGAAGTTTCCACTAGCAATGCAATTTATTAAGAGAAAAATCCATTACAAATTTGATCATCAACCTTAATAGTTTCTTCTCTACGCTTCGTTCCCACCTTAACTTCGGCTTTTGTTGATAATTTTCTTAAACGAAATCTTCACCCATTAAGAATAAAAAATCACCCAATCAGATATATTTATTACTGTGATTTCAAATTTATACATATATATGGAAATTTTGAGTCGAGTCGATGAGATTTGATTTTTAAGTTTGTTATTTAAGTCTGTTTCTCAAAACATGAAAGAACAAACATAGGTGTCTCATCCATATTCATACATTGGATTCAGAACCGTTTGCACGAACAGGATTCTTTCCGCTTCTTGTTTGCAATGTAAACAATGTTTGTAAAAGATAGAGCACCCAATTTTTTGCTTTGCTTAGAATCCTTGTATGAGAAAATACAGGGAAACGGATAAAATCAAAAATTCAATCTGAAGCTTGACGATATTTATAAAAAGTTAAACAATAAATTAATGATTTGGACTTGCTAAACCATTATAAACTTTCAAATGTTCATGACTAATACCAGTATAATAATTTGATTAATTGGAACTAGGCAAAAAAACTAGACTGCAGTTCGTTCTTTGAACATTTACATATATAGATGGATAAACACCGTTCGTCGCATTTAACCTCAAAACCAATAATACTGAATAATAATTATTAAAAAAACGAGAATTCACCTATACGATGATAACATCTCTCGCTTAGCAGCACCAGTAGTGGTAGCCAAGCCCAATGTAAGGTCAAGATCATAATCGACCCCAACTTCAATCATCATCTCCCCTTCCCAAGCATTCACCATACCCTTGTCAAACTCAAATTCCGAAACCAGCACAACGATAAGAAATTAAAATTTATTGGTGCAAATTAAAAAGTGGAACTAGCACAACAATCGTATAAGCCATAAAAGCAATTTCAAGAACTAAGAATGAAAATGTATTGGTGTAAAATTAAAAAGCGGAATCAGTAAATAATCATAACTAAAAGAAAAAACCTGATTCAAGGTATGAAATCGAACAACAATAAGAAATTAGTTCTGAACCAATATAAAAATTCAAATACAAAATCGAACCTAAGAGAGCCTCTGGTCGATGTACCTGGAGATGACGCGCCTGTCCACAAATTGGATGGAATGGGAAATCATAAGTAGGATGTAGAGATGAAGCACCTATCAACAAATGAGTTGCGAGAAGAAATGGAGGATGCGCAAATGGAAAAGCGGTATAAGATGGTGATGGAACGTGAGAACCCTAATTAGATTAAAAATTAGGCGGGCGATAGTGGAGATGGAAGGGAAAGCGTTAGAAAAATGGTGCATATACAAGATTACAAAAGGATCCAATTTTTAGTGAGTTATTTACAAATTTACCAACTGTTCTAACATTTTTTTGTGTTGTAAATTATAAATGATGTGTTGGAATGTTTATAAAAAACATTATTTATATTTCCCAACACTTTTTCAGGTATCCTAACACTTTTATATTGTCACTATGCTGTAACACTTATAAGTGTTAGAAATTAACAAATATAAAATGTTGCAAAATCACTATTTCGGCGTAGTGAAAGAATTGCTTTATTATCCTTTAAATATCATATTTAAAATGATAATAAATCTTAAACATTACAAATAAGTAATAACTATTCTTTAAAACCCTTTAGATAATAATAATTAACTTTTAAAACCATTATTAAAAATATACTTAAATGGCTGGCTTTACAAATCTTAAAGGAGGCTTAGTGACCATAATGGTTCTTATATAATTCAGTTTATCTTTCAAGTTATAACATGTATATTTATATAACATGTCGATATGGCAAAGAAAATCAACCAATAATAATCTATCAACCATATAGGTAAATGTCCAAGTTACCATAATAGCATAACTGGATTTAATTTATGCTTAATAAATGTCAAACATAATTTATTAGGTGAATTATAGCAGAACAGTGATTTATTCTGCTAATAGATGTCAATTATAATTTAATTATCAGAGCGACGACTTATTCTGCTAAACGTATGTAATTGGGTTTCATATTCAACTGGGCTACCTAAAGATAATCGATAAAGAAATCCCTTGTTTTTAAACATTATATAAAAGAAAGTTACTTTTAAAACAAAAAACGATCTTTAGAAAGAAGCTTGTCTAAAACCGTAAACCTTCAATTTCATAGTTAAATTACATTTTAATCTTTTGATTTAATCATAATTATAACCTTAATTAACGATTAAACAATATTAACTTTTTAATAAATAATTAAATATAATTATTTTAAAATAAATAATTAAATAATAGTTAATCTTTTAAATAAATAATTAAATCATAAATAATCTTTTAATAAATAATTAAATTGTAGATTAAACCTTTATTTAATAATAATTAGATTTTAATTAAGTCCAAATTAAATCGTAATTAAATCTTAACTTAATTCATAATAAATTAATAATTAAAATCTTTTTTAAATAAATATATAATTAATGATTAATATTGAAATAAAAAATTAACTGATAATTAACCATTAATTAATAATTATTCTTTAATTTATTAGCTAATTATAACTAACTTACTTGATTAACACTTAAGTGCTAATTACGATGCTTAATTAATTAATTAATTTAATAATCATTAATTAAATAAATAATTAGTTAAATAACTACTTTTTATTACTTTATATATGTTTGTAAACACTTTTCAGAAGGATACTTGAGGGAAAAAAATTTGGACTTCGGAAGAGTTTGTTTTCACAAATTTCATTTATAGCGACTATCGCTACACGACTCATAATTTTCGAAACTTGAAATTTTGCTTTCTAAGTCTTCATTAAAACTTAAACTCTTAGGAAAACTTTACAACTTGTTAAACATAAAAAGGTATTTTCTTGGAACAAAACATGTTTAGAACTTGAAAACATTTTGAAACTTGAAACTAAAGAAAATGTATTTTACATAAGGGATTCTACGTCGCTTAAACTAGTAAAGTGTTAAATTTCTTAGCACAAAATCATGTATTCAAGATCATAAAATTCATATTCACATCACAACCACAATCATAAGGCAAGATCACAACTTCCTAACCGACATAAATATTAGACTTCATTTCAAATCTAATTCCAAACGTGGCATACAAGCACATATAAACAAAATCCAAACATCTTCTAAGCACTTATACATGCATACAAATCAATATTATTTTTACCCAAACAAACATCATTTAAAACCCAAGTCAAGCATATATATAAGTTTAGAAACCTTAGTTAAAGGCCAGATCTTTACTCACCAAAAGTCAAATAAGGTAAAGTAACTTCTTATACAACATGAATACGATATAAGTCTTCGCCTTGCCTTTGGAAAAATGAAGTTTTGGTGGGCTAAAATGAAAAAAAATGGTTCGGCCTAAACATGTAGGTGGGTCAGCCTATGGGTTATTGCTGTGTATGAGCCTGTTTAAGTAGGAAGAGTTTTTGTTGAAACAGAGGAATGGCTTTAACAAGGTTTTTAAGAGTTTAAAGTGAAAAGAACTAAGGATTTTTAACTTTAGCAATATCATGAAGCCATGAAAAAGTCTTCTCAAAGGTTGGAGAAAAATTTACAACTAGGAATGAATTGAAAAAATGAAGGAAAGATTAGGAATTTTGTATATATATATGGTGCATACTTTAAATTACAAAATTTGCCCTAAGGTACATGCCTTCCACAAATTGGTTGCCATCTCACCTTGCTTGCCTCCCCTTTATGTTTCTCATAAGAAACATTGTCCCTCCACATATTGATCCAACATGCAATTAATACTTATGTACTTAATGTGAGTTATATTATGACACTTATGTCATTAACTTTAAATTTCTTATTTTTAATAAGTGCATTAAAGGTCACATTATGTTTATATAAAATTAAGTACATAAATTTATAGGTATATACGTGAAATAGTTGATTATGATTTATATATAAATTAATGCATAATATTATAGAATAGTGCACATAATGTTTCCAACAACTTTTAGACGATGAAAAGTCGAAAATCCAAAAAACTAATTTCAGTCACATTTTCAATTTTTCTTCAAACAAAATATTTTTGTAAATTAATTGGGAAAACAATTACACCATCACTAGTTATTATTTAAAAGGAGTTCATTAGAGTTATTAAAACCATTATTTGAATATTTAAAATTAATTAAATATTCGCAAATCAAAGAAGTGAAATTCTAAGTCATTACAATATTAAAGTAATTTAATAACCTTTTTAACCCGCTTTTAAATCATAAGTAAATGATGGTAAACATGTTTTGAAAAAATGATTACAAAAAATAGTCGATTTGAAGAAATATCAATAATGTGACCAAAAATCATTTTATCGATAAATGGGTTTTTACTCGTTAGAAGTTGTTCAGGTTTATTTTACATACACTTATTTGCTAAACAGAACATTAATTTGAGATAAAAATACTTTCATTAAACTCTTAAGAAGATTCTTAAAGTTAACTAGTTAGGTGTGAAAGGGAAGATAAGATAATTTGAAAATGAGCCTTTGTGGAAAGTCTTAAGTATTAAGTACAAGATGTAAATTTGTAAAGGTAGCATGTGAGAGGGATGCACCTTTGTGATCTTCCATAGAAGGTAGAACGTGGTTGTGACCTCTTGAAAAAGTATATAAATACACCTTTAAGGTTTTCACTAATCACTATTTATAAATTAAGAAAATGGTGGAGATGAATTAGGAATAATTCACTTTTTTCTTCATTAGTCTTTGTCTAATTAAGTCAAATCTTCTCCGAACTGCACCAAACTTTCACCAACTCCTTAGAATACCACAGGAATTATGGATTCAAAGTAAAAAGTGGAAAGGATTGATGAAATGAGGGGCGCATGGTATGTCCTTGAGCATTGAAGAGTGGATGGGAGGTCTTGGCTTGGCTTGGAAGTGCTAACAGTTGGATTTTTATGTGTTTGTGATGGTAGGAAGTGTTTTTGGCTTAGCGAGTGTTTGGGCTTGTGTTTGGCTTAGATCTAAGTGAGTTATCTCACTATCTTAGTATCTTGTTGTGTATTGTGCATATATTTTGTGTGCTTGAAATGTAAAGTTAAAGTAACATTAAGTAAGTAAAGTTGTAAACTTTGGACCCCTCTTCCTTGTAAAAGCAAATGAAAACTTTATATTGTATAAAATCGCCTTTATTACTCTATTAAACATGTGGTTTGGCCATGAATTGATGTTTAAATGGTTGTTTTGATTGTGTATTGAATTGAAGTATGTTTGAAAGCATCTGAAGCGACAATAGACGCTATAAGTGCACTTCGTTGTCCCTTAACTTTTACTTGTATAGATGGAAGATTTATTATCTTATCTTGGGATAATTTGATACGACTGTTCTCCACACATATTTTGGTGTAATGGGACAGTAAAGAAATCATTTTCAAAGTCATAGAAATTGTGAACCAAAGTTGCAAAAAGTTATAGCGAGAGGAAGGTCGCTATATGAGCACTTTCAAATATCATGTATTCGGGAATTTTTGTAAATAAATCGAAAGTTATTCCTAAGTGTTTCTTTCCATGTTTCTTATGTAACCTAAGGTTAGCAAATAATGTAAAATTTTCAAATTTTAAATAATTAAGTGGTTAAAACTAGTCTCAAAAATCGAGCTTTTCTTTGTTGTTCATTAACAACGACATTTAATAGCATTTATAAATGCTGTAGTAAATTGCTTGAGGTTTTAAGTGCTTAAAAATGACATTTAATTTTTGTATTGTTCTCTAATCTTTTGGTGGATGTTTTCTAACATATTTTGAACCGTTTTAAAGTTACTTTGAAGGCTATATATCTTTTTTATATTTGTTTATGATTTTTCGAAGTAAATAGGTTTTAAATTATAAAACATGTTTTTATTCATTTTCATCAAAAGATAAATTAGTTATTTTCAAGTAATATTTTACATAGATATTTAAAAATTATTTATACGTATATATATATATATATATATATATAAGTTCTGAAAAATGAAATTAAGTACGCTTAAGACTAAAAGCCGATGAAGAAGGCTTATCTATTTGTGAGTGTTAAAATCGATGTTCGAGCAGGGATAGAGGCAATAGTGCTCTTACCTATGAGCTTTCCTCTAGATCGAGGAAAAGTGTTAACCCTCCTTGTGACAAGGCATTATAAAGGCGGATTTAACCTAACAGACTTCAAGGTTATCAAGGTCGATGAGTGCAGAGCGATGGTTTTAGGACCCGATGGTAGTACAAATGGTTATAGGAAGCCAGAGTAGGATGGAGTTGGTAGATAAACGATGCAAGATGCTTAAATTATGAATATTAGCTTGGATAAGTTAGGGATTGGCATGGCATTGGTGGAATCCCGAGGATTGGCATAGCATGGATCGACATGGAATGGAAATACCATAGGGCTCGACACAACTTTGTAGCATAGGAGGGATTGGCACATCTTCATATAGTACGAGGGATCGGTGAACTTCATGGAGGATGGATGATATACTCCATAAAGGAAGGAACGTCACAGTCAATTGGATAGATAATCAACAAGGATGAAATATTGGAGGGATCAGTATAGGTGATGATGCTTGGAAGGACATGACATGCTAGTACTCAAGGGGTTGGCAGGGCATTTGGGATACGGAGGGAACAACATAATATTCTGGAGGATGATGGTCCATTGTAGAATTTTGGAAATAGAGGGATCGACGTAGTTGTATAGAGAAAAAGGGTTCGACATAGCTGTATAGAGAAAGATGGATCAGCATTATATAGTATAGAGTAAGATAGATCAGCATTATGTAACAAAGTCAAAGGGATAAGCATAAATAAGCATGGAACGATATAATCTATTAAAAAGGGATCTATAGAGAGTAACTTGCAAATGGGTTCTAACCAAAGATTGACAAAAAGCAAGAGCTCCACGCATCCAATAAACATAATATTTGAGATTCCAACACGTCTAAGCATAAAGAAGCCACCATAGGGATCGCGGCCCTAGAATCAAGCAATGGAAGGATCCATATCGATCCTTCTTCATTAAGATTTAGGCCTACCGACCTCTATGGTGGTCCTATTTGGATAAGAAGGTCTTTTAGCCGAAGTTTCAGAGAGATTGATGGTCGCCTTCCCCTATAAATACAACAGGCATGACTTCAGAAAAGGGACCTTCATTCTGCTTCTCTTCATCTTCTACATAGGCTATACTCTGCCATTTTTATTCTTGAATTTTATAGACATGTAACTGTAATCAGCAGTATATGTTAATAAAAGAAAAATCATTGGAGTGGATGTAGGCCTGAGTTAGTGGAACCACTATAAATCTGTGTCTCTATTTACTTGCTTTTTGATAGTTTTAATTTTGTTCCTCATTTATTTCTCTTCATATTTCTATGACCGGATTGGATTTTGACGCTTTCACATAATTGGGTATTGGTGGCCAATTTTAACGCTGACATTTTGGCGCTTCCATTGAGAAAACTTGCACCCACTGATTTGGAAGCTTTGATACTTAGATCTAGGAAGCAATGGCTAGGTAATCAATAAGGAGCGTGCTACCTAAAAGGAGTTACTATGGACGGAGTCTGGAGGCTTCCTCAGGAGCTAGAGCTAATCAAGCACCTATATACATCACCAAGGATGAAATGGAAACAATGATGGATGCTATGCAGGAAAGGATGCTGAAAAGGCAGGAGAAGATGATGGACAATCTACTCCAACAAATTGGACAGGATGGAGCCATATAAGCTACTGGAATGAAAAACCAAAATCAAAACTAAGAACATAAGAATGAAGCTAATAGACAGAGGAGTGGAATAGAGCAGCCGAGGGAAATCCCCTTCTACCCTAAGGGTATCGGCACTTATCCCTCCAAAGGGATCGGTACCGATCCACAAAGGCCAGGGGGCATGCCCCTGGGTCTGGTTGATCGTGATGTTGGAGGACCAATGATCGATCCCATGGAGCTTGGTGCGAATCGAAATTCAAATGCTTGTCCGTAGGAGTACGTTCTAGAATTCCCTCGTAGCATCGAGGGATGGGGCAACTTTGGCATGAGAAAAGGAGACAACCATTAGAAGACAATGACAGGTTTGTGGAGATGATAAGGCAAGCTATGCATGGAGGATTGGTGAATAGGTATCTCGATGATGTAAATAGAAGTCCATTCGCTCTAAATATCAAAAAAGCTAGGAATCCACCAGAGTTCAAACTACCATCAATTGAAAAATATGATGGAAAAACGGATCCCGCTGTTCATTTGATGAGCTACATGAGACATATGGAAGTACTGGGGGCATCGGGAGAAGTCATGGCATGGTTCTTCCCATTGTACTTAATGGATATAGCTACACTATGGTTCAAACAGTTGGAAACAGTTTCTATTGGCACGTGGACAGTAATCGAGAGGTTTATAAGGAAGTTTAGGGTTCACATCTTGATACCTAAAAATTTGATGAGCTTGGCAGCACTGAAACATAGGACCGGAGAGTCCCTGAGGAGTTTCCTAACACGGTTTAATGTCGTGGCAGCATTGTTGGATCGTCCAGATCCATCCATGGTTTTAGTGGAAGCTGTATCTGGAATTGTTGATGGTACGATGTTCAAGGATTCACTGGTGCGGGATCCACCTATGGATCTCGGGGAGTTTTATCATAAAGTAGAAAGGTTCCTATAACAGGAAGAAGCACGGGCAAAAAACCAGAGGTAAATGTTGTTCAAAGTGGAGGATCATCAGGAGATGTAAATAAGAATAATAAAACCAAACGAAAATGAATGATGGCATTGATGTGTCGAAGAGACAATGAAGGAAACCATAATTTTCTTCTTCTACGGATTTGACCGAATCTTTCGAAATGATTTATTTGGATACTCGAGGACATCTTCAATATCGAAGGCCGGCAAGGAGGGAACCCTCCGAATGTGAGCGGGCATAAGAAAGCATTTCCTATTCCATGAGTTGGGTAGGCACAATACAAATGATTGCAGGCATCTGAAGGATATCGTTGAGGAACACATGAGGAATGGTCAATTACCACAATACATAAGTACTCGAGTTTTAGCGGTGGAACAGGAGCAGCCACCATCCCCCTCGAACGAAAATGGCACTGGTTCAAGGCACCATCATCAACATATCATCAATTGATTGGGATGGCATGATATAAGTAATAAACTCCACGGTAATAGAGTGAAGTCACTTACATATGTATGGGATCGAGGATGGTTCCTTGGCATCCCCTGACATGATGGTGAACCGTAGTGCTTGGGTTTGTGAAATTTTGTTATTTTTATTTGCTTTGCAATTTGGATTATTGGTTGTATGGAATTTTATTTTATGGACTTAGGGATTCCTAAGTTTGCATTAATGTAATAAATAACACAGGTAGCGATTATGGTTTCGATCGGAGAGATGGGGCATTAACCGCTAGGTGCGAATCCCTTTGCCAGAGAGCGACAGGATGGATTCGTCCACGGATTAAGTCCTCGACTAAGGATCGAGGCCGGAGAAGGATGCTCCACGAAATAAGGCCTCCACTAAGGATCGCGGCTGGAGAAGGATACCCCACGGATTAAGCCCTCGCTAAAGACTCAAGGCCGTAGAATAAAACCCAACAAGTCGTTGAGTATGGATCATGCTCGATAAGGATCCAAAGAAATCAACATCACTGGGTATGGACTATGCCTGGCAAGGGATAGGACGCTTCATCGGAGAGCGATAGGATCGGCCTACTCTGGTGGTCAAGTATGAATTGTGCTCGGCAAGGATATAGTATGATCAAGGATTTGGGTTTCGATAATGACCTGGAGAGGTCTATGGACTTGGATATGGACCGGAGCAGTCCCAGGTTTAGATAAAACAATCCAGAGAGGTCTATGGATTTGGATATACACCTGGAGCGGTCCTGGATTTGGATAAAATAGTCTAGAGAGAATGCAGATTTGGTTAATGAATTTGGGATGGATTCAGAATTGGCTATCAACTCAAAACAATCATGGATTTCGCTAATGATCCGGAGAGATCGAGGAATTAGATAGGAAACTGATTGGATTGTGCATTTGATAATAAAGATAACTAGGATTACGGACTTTAGATTTTGGATTTATATCAGTTCAAAACATGCCTTCCTATTGCAAGGCATGTTTTGGAGGGCAAAGTGTTAACCCACCTTTTCACAAGGCAATATGCAGGTGGATTTAACCCATTAAACTCTATGTTTATCAACCCTAATGAGTACAGAGCGATGGTTCTAGGACCCGATGGTAAAGTAAAAATGGTTATACAAAGCCAGAGTTGGATGGAGTTGGTAGATAAATGATGCAGGATGCTTGAAATATGAATATTGGCTTGGATATTTAGGGATCGGCATGGCATTGGTGGAAGCCCAAGGATTGGCATAGGATTGATCGGAATGGAATGGAAATACCATAGGGCGCGACGTAGCTTTGCAGCATAGGAGGGATCGACATACCTTTATGGAGTATGAGGGAACGGTGCGACTCATGGAGGATGGTTTGGCATAATCCGTAAAGGAAGGGTCAGCATAGTCATTTAGATGGATAGTCAACATGGATGAAGTTTTAGAGGGATCGACATAGGTGATGATGCCTAGTTCGACATAACTTGTTAGTACTCAAGGTGTTGGCATGGCATTTGGGATGTGGAGGGATTGGCATAATATTCTGGAGGATGATGGTTTGGTCTAGCATTACGGAAATAGAGGGAGCGACATAGTTGTATTGAGCAAGAGTCGGCATTGTATAACAAAGTCCAAGGGATAAGCATGAATAAGCACGAATCAGTATATCCTATTAAAAAGGGATCGACAAAGAGTAACTTGCAAATGGGTTCGAACCAAAGATTGACCAAAAGCACGAGCTCCATGCATCCAATCAACATGATATTTGAGACTCCGACACGTCTAAGCATAATGAAGCCACCAAAGGATTGTTGCCCTAGAATCAACCAAAGGAGGGGTTGGTACTGACCCCTCTTCATTGGGATCTGGGCCTAGTGACCCCTATAGTGGGCCCATATGGATTAGATGGTTATGTAGCCGAAGTTTTAGAGAGATGGGTGGTCGTCTTCCGCTATAAATACAGTAGGCATGGCTTTATAAAAGGGACCTTCATTCTGCTTCTCTTCATCTTCTACCTAGCCTATCATCTTCCATTTTTATTCTTGAATTTCATGGATTTGTAACTGTAATCAGCAATATAAGCTAATAAAAGGAAAATCATTGGAGTGGATGTAGGCTGGAGTTAGCCGAGCCACTTTAAATCTGTGTCTCTATTTACTTGCTTTTTGATTTTGCCAATTTTGTTCTTCATTTATTTCTCTTCATAATTTCTATGACCGGTTTGCATTTTGGTGCTTTTGCATAATTGGGTGTTGGTGGTCAACTTTGTGGTCAACTTTGACACCAACGATAGTTAAGTTGGAATATCGGAAACATGTTAATCGTGTTGATCTCCTATTCATTTATAAAAGTCATTAATACTATACTTAAGACTAAAAGCCGACGAGGTAGAGATTTCTATCTGTGAGAGATTCGAGAATAAAGTGTCTAGGCAAGGCTTTGATATGAAACCAATGATCTAACTTACCTAGCTTCACTCTTGAACGAGGGATTGTATAAGTTGGAATGTCAGAAACAAGTTAAGTATACGACTAGCGATTTTTATAAGCGATTATTTTTAGCTGGATAATCGATTAGTCGACTATCCAACTTAACCAAATATACACATAGATCTTTAAAGGATTGTTATCGAGATAAGAAAAAGTGAAATGGTTTTAGGTTTGTTTTGACAATGTGTTAATAACGTTCCTCTTTAACTCTTTTTGGTTATACTTATAAATGTGGATAGATGCTTAAAATAATGTATTAAAGATAAGCATAAGTGAATTTGTTTTGGGTTTGTAGGGACATTGCTTAAGTAACATTAGTTTTAAACCTTTTGAATGGATTTGTGAAAGTACTTAGATCATTAAAAGGGATATTTTTAATGAAATTATATGTGCGGAATCTTTTGCAAAAAGATAGAAAAGGTAAAGGTTTAAAGTAAAAAATCATGTTAATGATTTGTGAATATACTAATGCCATTTGAGATAGGTATATAAATACTTTTTGAAGTATTGAAAGAGTACAAATGAATAGTAGCAATTCATAAATGAAGTTTTATTAGATTAAAAAAGTTTTCTGACTAAAAGAGGTTTAATTTAAGAAAACTATTAGTTAAATAAAAAGGGGGATTAGAATTTGCTTATGTGACTTAATCGTGCTTTGTGTGACTTGATCATGCTTTGTGTGATACTCGCATATACAAATTATTTAGTATACACTTAGCACTAAAATCTGATGGAGTAGGCTTGTCTATTTGTGAAAGTTAAGACTAATGTTCGAGTATGGATATAAGAAATAGTGCTCTAACCTAACGGCTTCACTCTTGACTGTAGGAAAGTATAAGACAAAAAGGTCAAAAACATGATAAGTACACGAGACTTCGTTTCCATATGCGATCACTTATTTTGAATTCGATAGTCGATTAATCGACTATAGAACTTGATCGGATATTCATGAAGAGACCCGGATTGGTAAGTGTTTTACTTATTGAATACCACTTCATAAATGATATACATGTTCTATGTTTTGGAAGAAGTTGGAAGTGGAATGCTATAGAGATGAACTATCTATACTAAGGTTAATTCCAAGAATGGGGTGAATGCTGACATTCGTTTAATGACTTATGCTACGATCCTTGTAGAGATCCATGGACTGTTCGAGATGCTGGGATCCTTGGGGTGATCCATGTTCTTTTCAAGTGATGAAGACTTGTGTAAGGATACAGAATGTAACCTCGATGTCGGAAATAACAGAAAATAGAGTAGGACCCGGACCAATAGGGTTTAGCTAATCCATAGGGTATCCCAACTCCATATGTAGAGTATGCTTTTGATATATTGTGCATGGGATTAGATGATATTCGATATCACGAGTGTTCGTGTGTGAACCAGATGTGTTTACCTTATTGGTATATATTTTATTTAGAGATATATGACATTCAGAAGTAGTTTCTGACCCATGATAGGAGGTTGCCCCTCGTTGTTCTAGCGATGTCTTCAACGGAAGATCCATTACGCAAGCATGCCTTATCGGTTTTGATTGTACCCACTAATATACCGTTGAATGTTCCACCTACATTATATATCTATATTCTTCACTATAGACTTATTTAATATATCACCTTATGTACTTATTAGATGAGTGGTTCTTCTGATGGAATAACCATTACAACATTCCATGCGGTCTCAAAAGTACTTTTATATGCTATAAACATATTTCTTGAGTTTCTCATACCCAACTTATTTCTGACCCATGGTTTTTGTTTTCCTTAAATTCCTGATGTGCTCTTTCAATTAGTTTGAGAAAGGCAAGTTTACATTGATGTTCACTGGAGATAGAAGAGACGAGCTGGATGTTTCACCTACTATAGCATTCTTATTTCCAATACATTACTTTGTATATATCAGTATTTGTAAGGATATGTTATTATAACTATTTAGGCATATTATAGTATTTAGAATTGTAAGTCTTAGATGCTGTGTATCTTAAAGTGATAGTTTTACACTATTTTTTGATATTATATGTTATCGTTCCACTTTGAGATTCAAAATTGTGTTCCTTGTTTCTTATTCTGTTTCTTTTTTTTATTTTACCCTAATAGTCTGCCTTTCCAGCACTTGTATACTCGTTGGTAAAATATAGTGGATGTATTAGTGCCAACATTCTAAGGTCGAAAACGTGGGGTGTTACAATTATTAAATTTAAATGGAAATATACTAGAAAAGAGTTGTAGGTTGGTAGCTCGGACCTTCTCCTAAGGATCCCATGTACTCTCCAATGGAAAACCTCCCTATTTAAACTTAACAAGTTTGATTTCATTATTGCATAGTTGCTTTTTACCATGCTCAAGAATATAAGTGGGTGCACGGTACACAAGTGAATCCCTCTCGACTTCCATCTCCTCTAGCTGACCAGGCTTGACTATAATAGCTAAACATTGCAAGCACTTCTGCAAGAGCGATACATGGAAAATATCACGTAATCTCGCCAAATCCTTAGGAATCTCTGCTCTATATACCAAATTTCCTATGCTGCCAGTCATAGTGAAAGGTCGTACAAACATTGGTGCTAACTATCCCGAACTACTAAATCTCATAATGTGCCTAAGTCACTAGACCTTCATAAACATCATGTCGCCCACTGCAAACTCTAACTCCATTAATTTCTTGTCAGTATAAGATTCCGGCTATCTTGCACGGCTTTAATTCTCCTATAGATCAAGTCTTCTTTCTATGATGTGTCCCTCATTATGTCCAACCAAAGAATAATCCTATCCACAGTGTCCTACCAACATGACGACGATCTACAGCGTCTACCGTATAGCACCTCAAATGGTGGCATAATATTGCTCACTTGATAGTTGTTATTATAGGTAAACTCCACCAACGTCAAGTGATCCTCCCAAGAGCCTTCGAAATCCAAGATATACATTCAAAGTATGTCCTTAAAAAATCAATTCACTCTCTCCGTCCATCCGTCCGTCTATGGATGAAAAGCAGTGCGCAAGCTCAACTTGGTTTTTAAAGCCTCCTATAGACTCCTCCAAAACTCGCTGGTGAAAAGCAGATCTTACTTGCTAACAATGCTAGTCGAAACTCCATGTAACCTAACGACCTCCCTTACGTATAGGGTCGCCAAAGGTGTTGTCGTCCTCGTACACATAACCGGTATAAAATGAGCGCATTTGGCTAGCTAATCGATTATGACCCAAATACTCTAATTTCATCTCCCACTCTTTGGTAAAACAACCATGGAATCCATAAAAATACTATTCCGCTTCCATTGAGGAATATCCAATGGCTATAATAAACTTCCTAGCTTCTTCTACTCCACTTTTACCTTTTGAGAAGTTATACATCGAGCTGCATACTCCGCTACATGCGTCTTTATACTTAACAAATAAAAGACTCCCTTAATGTCATGGTACATTTTTTCTTTATCGAGGTGAATGGTTATCCTCCAATGATGAGATTCAGCTTGTACCATATCAATCAACCGCATGATGAGAGGAGCACATAATATACAATCTCTCTATATCCATCCCTTCGAGCAAATAGCATACGGCCTCAAGTGACTCAACTGCTCTACTCGACGAAGCTTCATGAAAAAATTTGCTAACCTCTTATCTGCTTCTGACTAGATCCTATACCTTCCATGAGTGTAGGATGCACATCCAAAGCTTCTAATAATCCAAGGGTAATGTCTAATAATGGTTGAGAATAAAATGTAAGAGTGAAATCCAAATAATTCCACACTAATAACAAAGGACTTAATACTGCATGATGTCAACTCAAGGCATCGACTACCACATTGTCCTTGCTTGGAGTATATAAGAAATCAAAATCGTGTGATGCCAAAAACTCTATCCACCTTTGCTGTCTTAAATTCAAGTCCTTATGGGAGAACAAATTATTCGTAGACTTGTAATCTGTATACAACTCAAATTGCTCTTCTAAAAGAAAAGGCCTCTATGACATGAGCGCAAAGACAATGGCGGCTAACTCAAGATCATGTGTTGATTAGTTTCTCTCATGGACCATCAACTCTTGACTAGCATAGCTCACCACTCTCCCTTCATGCATCAAGATTGCACCCAACCCATACGATAAGCAATTGTATATACTGTGAATGCTTTTGTATCATCGGATAGTTTCAAAACAGGTGCACCAGTCAATGCCTCCTTCAGCCTAATAAAAGCATGTTCACATTTTGCGTCCCAAGAGAAAACTAAAATTTTCTTGGTAAGATGGATTAGAGGGGGCAGAGATCTCCATGAAGTCCTTAACTAATTTCCCATAGTAACCTGCCAAACTAAGAAAACTCCTCACTTTCGTGGCATTCTTTGGCACATGGCAGTCATGCATTGCAACAACTTAACTGGGATCAACCACCAGCCCACTTTTCGGGAAGTGTCCTAAAATTATACCTCCTCTCATCAAATGTGCCATTTGAAAACTTTGCCTTCAGATATTATGTTCATGAGGGTATTAAGCGGTTATTCTAAATGCAATGCATCCCCTTCCTCGCTCTTCGAATAAACTTAAATGTCATCCACAAATACCATGACGAGCTTATTAAGCAACCCACTAAAAATTTGGATCATCAGATGAACAAAGTAGGTAGGTGTACTGGTCAGCCCGAAAGGCATGATTAACCACTCATAATGTCTGTCAGCTATATAAGAAGTAGTTCTTTGGATACTTTCACCAACTACATGCACTAGTGGAAATAGGTAGCCAAATAAAGCTATAAGAACACTTTCGCTCATTGATTCTTCTCTGTCAGTTTACTCAGCTCCCTATAATCGATACAATGTCTTAGTGAACCATACACCTTAGTGGCAAAGTGATTGCTACTCCCAACTCTAAAATGCTCCTCGCAACGTAGACCTTCTCCAATAGCTCGTTTACTTGATTGTTTAAATAGTGCCTCTTCTTTTAAGAAATATGCCTCAAGGGTGAGGCAAAAGCGTGACGTCCTCCGCAAGATAAATTTGGAACCAAATCTCTCGCTTTGGTGGGAGACTAGTAGCCTCTAAAAAGAGATCTGGTTAATCTCTAACTACAGGCATTGAATCTAGCTTGTCATGTGATCGTTATAACGAATATAAGTAGCTCTATATAACTGATCGTTGGGGATCACAATAAACCTCCAAGTTACATCCACTACACGTACTCAAACTAACAACCTTCCTATCACACTCTAATATAGCCCCAAATATCGTCATCCAATCCATCCTTAATGTCATGCCAAACCTAGATAATCCTAAGACAAAAGCATCGTAAAAGAACTCAACCCCCAAAATAAATATTTTCAAACCCCAAAATACCATTGATAAATTCGTCGATCCTCTTACAGAGTTTGAGACAACTATAGTGTCCATAACTATGCTAGTATCTAAGTGTAACTCAACCTCAAGTATACTTGAAATGAAACAATGTGATGCCCTATGTCAAATAAATTGCCAATGGATAAACTAGATAAAGTCAACTCACCTTCAATTGCAGACTTCTTCCACTTACCACCAAATGGTGGCATACTCGAGTTAGGTACTAAATCTAATGCATAAGTAGGGACTACATGGGTAGAGGTCTTCTGAGGTGCCAGACTCTTCGGCTTCATGTGCCCAAACTGATTGCAATTATAACACTTGACCTTTGAACCATCTATCTTGCACTCCTTCGAGAAATATCCCTTTTTGTCACACATCCTACAATGCATATCCTATTCTTGATTTTCCCCTTAGGCCTAAATCATTCCTTGCACTGGTTCTACAATTGCATTTTTCCTCTAGTCTTCTTGGATTCTTCCTTTGCTTCTTTCTTGGAGATGGTATTCAACAAGGTCATCATCAATAGACCATCATATGTAGCACCCATGGTTATATGAATTAGAGCTAAACCTTAAATGGGTCGGTTTGCCCTTTAGTAAACTTCAAAGCCTTCTTTATGGGTTACTGATCAACTCTATCCCATGCCTAGCCAATTCGTTAAAATGATTGACATGCTTCTTTATTGACATATCTCCTTACTTCAAGTAAATAAACATTTCTAGCCGCCTTCCTTCCTCTGCTCTCGAAAGACACTTTATCTCAAAACATCTTCTAAACTCCCCCTAATTTTCTCTCCTCCATTAGTCCCTGCCTCAACTATCTTCCACCAACGAAGAGCCTCTCCCTGTAACTGCTAAGTAACTAGTTGCCTCCTAACTCATTAGCAAAACCAATCAACGCACATCTTTTCTTTTAAGTACGATTCCATATCCTCGAATCTACATATGAATCAATCCACAACAATGGCTTTCCTCTAAGGCTTGAGAAATCCTTACATAACATTGCAAAATCAACAAGTAGGAACTGCACTTGTCGCTCTCCTCGTGGGTCCTCAAGTGGGATTATGCTCAGGTTGGCACCTTGCCTGAAGATACCGAGGCAATCAAATCGAGGCATCCATACCCACAATCTCACCTATGTTGCTTGAGCCTGAAAATACCAGATCGCTCATCTTCTATTTGTGATTTTTAAGAATTTAATAGCAATTTTTTCATCGATGGAATATGCAAAGCTAAGAGAGAAATTACACTTATATAAAAAAATTCGAAAAACTTTTATTTATACACACACACGCTCTCTCTCTCTTTAAAAACCAATTTTGAGAACTTTTTGGAAATCATTCTAAATCACCTTTTTTCCAAAACTTTTCAAGTATGCTCCTAATCCCAAAGGAATTTTAAACCATGCCACGATACAAAATGTGACAACCCGCATCTCTCGACACACCGATCCCAAGCTCAGTGTGACTTTCAAACTCGCAATATTACTAAGAAGTATAAGCTATTGCATTTTTAGAACATTAGGGAGATTAATAATAAATAGATATAATCTAAGATATACTACAATTTCAGAACCCACAACAGAAGAACAAACTATAAATATAGAAAATAACTATCTCAGAAAATATCTCAGTACATAATCTAAGAAAAATAATATGAGTCAAATATAGAGTACATAGAAATACCACACTTAATTAAATAAAAATATTAAAAACCGATAAGATTGACAGTTACATTGGGTTAAATAAAAGGATAAGCAACTTCTGCGATTAGCTCCCCTCTCCACATACTGAAATCAGGCCAATCACCTACTGTCATATCCATCAATGGTTAAAAGAAAGGAAAACAGCGGATCATACAATACTCTATGAATGAGTACATGTTTAATATATGGTGATCACTTGTAGTTGACTTTAATTCTATCCTATGTAACATAGGGTGTCCTACTATCGTTTCTGTATTCCTAGGGCTTTTACTTAAGGGTTTTTGTTTAACACACACGTAAACTAACAACTTGTGCAAGCTCCTACAAGGATCGAACTATGGACCGAACCTCAATAACTAATGATCAACCACCGATACTTGTGCTATTCAACATAGGATTATCCTACAACCTTCTCATATGGGACTACATCTCATATTACGACTATGCATAACTATGTCATATAAGTTTCCCCACAGTTTCCACATATGAATAAGTATCCCATAACTTTGACTATATGTACCCCAACTATGCATCAAGGGGGAGCCCACAATGCTGACTTGCCAAAGTGTCTTATCGTCTACAATTGTGTCCACCACCCAAATTATAGTACATGCTTATAAACAATATAATATCACATCAAGTCAAAATCCATGAATAACAAGGAGTACCATTTTGTCGAGCCCACATGCTTTATCAGGCATTAGTCAGTGCTACGCATCCACCGTACTCATGTGAGTGCTATTTGCAATAGAATCATCCCTAGTTGAATCATCAAACCCACATTAGGTAAAGAATGTTTACCCAAACCCAAAACTTCATAGCATTATCTTATAGCGAACTAACTTCCCTACAATTTTCAACATCCACATATGTATACAATGTGATTACATATAGTACTAATATTTTTATTTTCTACCTGTGCCTTAGTCTGTGATTCAAAATTATGCATCTAGATCATTTACCGGTCGATTGTTATACCCTACTGGTCGACCGCTTGCAATTGACCGTTTAGGATGAACGTTGAACATTCGTAGTTTAAATTTTATCATTTTTTGATGTTTCGATCGTTTTGATTTATAATTATATTTTAAATTCGTTCGTTCCCTAGCTTTACTATAAACTGATTATAACTAACCATTTGTGTAATTTCAAATTCTTATTTTTAATTTATTAAATTTTACGTTAAACTAGTTTAATGTAAATTAACTAAATATAGGGGTTTTTATTCAACTTCAAGAGGGGATTTAACTTGGATAAACTTATATTAAATATGCGACGACCCGGATTTTTGCGTTCAAAAGTCAATATCCATACTTCACTTGTATTCGAATGCCGCAGATTCAAACGTACGAAACCGATTTGCCAGAGCTTATAACCCATTAAGTATAACAACACAATGGAAAAAGAACAAAAATTTTATTACTCTACAATATTTGATACAACAATGATACAATCGAATATCAACACACATATCAGAGATAGAAAAAAGCAGAAAACACAGTAGTAGTAGCGGAAAGACAACACCAATTGAGTCTCCAAAAGAATCCAACACATACTGCAACTCCCCGGCTAAGCTCCAAACTTCAAGCTCGTACCACCATCACGTTGGACTTAAGAAAGTCCGGTCTCGAATGTTGAAGAGAAGCACAAAGCGATAGCCAAAATCCAAAGACTCGAAAGAATTCCAAACAGAAAGCTGAAGGCTACCGAATCTATATCTACTATCCGAAAATCTAACTCTAGGATACCCGTGTGGAAAATTTTTGGAATCCGGACTTTAGATAGGGAACGATAAACTCTAGGTCAGTCATGAGACTGGTATGAGCAAACAAAATAGTTTTATCTTTTAAACAACAAACAAAGAATTTAAAAAGAAATCTCCAATGCTTTTTGGAAAATGAAACTACCATAAGGCCTCCCGCCACATACAAAATGCAAGCACACACTTGGAGGAGATTTCTCCTTATGACGGTCAAAAATGCTTGATACGCGAAAACCATTTGATATTATTATTAGTGCATAGTGCAGAAAACATTTGCAAGTATAATATTAATCTTAGCCAGCATAGACATTTCGAACTATGCCTACTATAGCTACCATCTAAACTGTGGTGACCACCATAAGTAAATGGCAGGTTATACAACTAAAACCGTACAAGGCGCGTATTGGAGATTGGATTTCAAAAAATGGTCAGGATAAGGAACTTCCTATTGCCACATGGGTATGCCTCTGGAGGGACGCCCCAAGAACTTAACCATCTCTCTGCCAAAACAAAGCCAGGTTACCCTTGCCCGAAAGTGAAACCTACAAGTATGTAATCCTCAGTCGTTAGCGACCTTTATCCGAGGATCCTCAACCACAAAGCAAGAACCATAATGTAATAAATTTGCAGCAACCACATAGGTTAAGTATCTGGGCTCCATACCATGATACCACCTTTTTGCAAAAGAAATGGACATATTCTAGAGGCGCGACCCTTAATAACCTTGCCGCATCTTTCCTGTTCTGACCATTTTCGGGTTGTGAGGTCCTGATGCAGTCTCATCCACAAAGCTACGCTTTTCACAAAAGCCATGCTTCGATCAACAAATGATCAACAGCACTTTGTATGCCAAATTACCAAATTCGGAATGTATCACTAGTAACCATCAACTACATAACCTCTATGCTGGTACGTTTCAGTGAAGTGTGTTAAGATAAGAGAATAAATTCTCCGCCACCAAACAGAAATGTATTTGATATAAACCAGTTTTACATCTCAAACTGTAACGTCAGATATACATCCATAAAAGTCTGTTCCGGGTTCGAATAAGACCAAAGGAAATTCACAAAGAAGCCCTTGCAAATCCGAATAATCCTGAATCACGTCCGGACTCCCCATCACAAAGGGAGATCAAATCTCTATACCGGGGATCAGACGGTGTAGAGACATTCGACAACTTATCCTTTCGCTTTTGAAAATATCCGGTCTTCACCACCGGTCTTAAAATGCTATCCATATCGTCGTATCATTATTCAGAATGGGTTTTATGACACAAAGTCCTCTTCTAGCTAAACCGAATAATGAGTGCAATATTTAAAAACATATCGATATATGGGATCTTAGTTAAGTCACAACTTATTACCCAAAACCTTTCTTTCAAATGGTTTAAACAAATGACCATTTTCAAATCTTTAAACAAAAAGATTCACTTCACAAATTTCACCAATCTTTCACAAAGATTCATTCACAACTTTCAAAACTATTCACAATTCAAATCTTTTATACAAAAGATACACCTTTCAGATCCTCTTTACTTTGAAAACAAAGTTCACCAATCTTTAACAAAGATTCATTAATAGCTTTCAAAACAGTTCTATTTCAAAACTTGAAATCCTTTCAATACAAATTGGAAGTCCTTTCTTTATATGAAAGCTATTCTTATTTGAAAACCAAAGGTTTTCGTTTTGGAAAAATCTAATTACATTTGCACAAGTTAAAACCCTTCAAGTCTAAAACTTGGGTTAAATTCAAATTTCCATAATAATATTTTTAAAATGGTTTGAATCCTACATAAACACATTTATAACCTTTTTAAACCATAATTTCCAAACATAGAATTCAATTTCAAATCTTGAATATAATTCAGATCAAAAAATTTAAATTTTTGTCAAGTTATTCAAAATAACTTCTATCTTTAAAACTCCTTTTCAAAAGCTTTTCATATTTAACCCAATCCCATTTCCAAAACCATTTTGATTCAAAATTCAATCTTTAAAACCCTTTCATTAATTTCAAAAGTCTGTGAATTAACGAATTTCCTCGTGCAATCCATATTTGGATGTGTATGGTGTAGTCCAGGGGTTTTACACAATAGTGCAACATCATCAATCATCACAGATTCAAACACAATAATATCGATAAGCGGTACGATCTAATAATTCTTATCTTAATTTACAGATTCACAGATAAATAATTTAAATTCAACACAGATAAATAAATTGCATTCATCATAGATCACACCAAAACAATTTATAGCACAAAGCATAACATATCAGGGATATCAACCAATTCAAAGCATTCCATACAATTCAAACGTCCATAAGTAAGATCCGTTAATTATCTGATAAATTTTAATTAGATAAATTACTTATGAATAAACTACTAATCCTGGTTAATTAACAATAATTAATTACAGATCATTTTAATTGATTATCCTTTATTCATTTATTAATTAACATTTAATAATTAATTAATTTACCCTTAATTATTAATTAATCAACCTTAATTAATAAATTAATTTACCCTTAATCATTAAATAATTAACCTTCAATTATTTAATTATTCTTTAATTAATTTACCTTAATTAAATATATTAATTTAAAACCATTAATTAATTACGATTTAATTAATTATCCTTAATCAATTAATTATAATAAGTGATTATCCTTATCACTTATATTAATAAACCACAATAATTACTTTTAGTAATTATCCTTTAATCATTTGATTAATTAACTTTAATCATTAATTAATTACTTTTAATTAAGTAATTATATTTAAGTAATTATTTGCCTTTAATTAATAATCATTAATTAAACTTTACTTAATCATTATAAATGTAATAACATAAAGTAATTCTCTTTAATCACCTTTTATTAATCAAATCAAGTAATAAAATAAGCATTTAACTTAACAAAATTAGGTTAAGAAAGTAATAACTTCTTTTAATCAAATAATTGAAAACATCATCATAAAATAATTTATACTAGATTTAATCTAAATTTAAGCATGCTTTTTAAACTTAAAACTGTTTAACTTTCAATTGCTTCGGGTCTAACCCGATGATTAATCGAACTAACGCACGAGAAACTCCCGATCGTCCTTTGCTCCGAGACAAGCACACAAACTTCTCGAGTCAAATCCGAGATTTCTGCTTCTCCCCAAAATCTTAACATCGCCAGATATTCAAAGGTGCACCGTGCACTTGCACAATCGCACGGTGATGCTTCGGCCATCGCGGTAACCTCCCACTAGCCGTCGACGATCCATATAAAAACCACGGCCACCAAGTTCGACGTAAACAACAGCAAATCAACATTTAGCTATTCGACCAACTCTTTGGATATAAACCCGATGACTATATTGCCTCGCCTTCGATCATCTCGAAAACCAGACACCACGTCATCACGTCCACAGATTCACCACAACCTCCGGCATCGATCCCCTTCAGACTGAACGGCTACTATCAACCCACGTTGCTACACGAGCACGATGAACAGCATCGACCAAATTGGGTTCTTAAACCCTGGAATCTCGCCGCACTACCACCCTAGTGATCGAAAAAATCACTAATCATTTTGCGTAGCCTTGTCAACCTCCAGACTATCCTCCGCCACGACCCGTACACACAAATCGTCGTTGATCACGGGAATTTACCAAAAGATTGAATCCCGTTCAACTTGCATTTTCTCACAATTTAATAATATAAAAATGTTGAAATTATTATCTAAATTCACCATTTTATAATACGTTTCAGGTTATGAAATCCAAATTCAAAATTAAAATCATTAATTTTTATCATTTCTAAAAGTTCGCTGTATATTTCAAGTTTCAAGTTAATTACTTAATAAAATTTCTTGAAAACTAGTTTTAAATTTTAAATAAGGTAAATATAAATATTTTTCTTTTAAAAATCATTATCTAAATCCTTTTTGATTTTTGAGATATTATTTTTTCTTGAATTTGGTTAACCTGTGACTAAACAGCGAAACATCTATACATATACAGGCATACACGACCATTCACAGATACATATACATTCACATAAACATATTTCATATCCACACTTTCAAAATTATCACATGCAGATCAAAATGTGAAACAAATTTAAAGTTTTAGGATGTAGTTTGCTCACCTGAGAAATGAAAGAACAAAGAACTGGTTTGAGCTTTTTCAAATGATTTGGAACCTAGTGTATTTGATCTGAACTTATACTTTGAAAATAGAGAGTAGAGTTTTGATCTGGAAGTGTGGAACTTGTTTTGATGATTATCTGTTCTTTGCTTTGAAGTTGTATTCTTAATCTAAATTAAATCTTTGCTTGATCTTTCTTTTCCTGTTTTCCCAGGTTTTGAATTTATTTAGTATTTGAAACTTGCTTTTGATCTGGGACTTGATTTCCAGTTGAATTTTGTTACCTGATTTGATTTATTTTCCTTTTTCTCTGGTTTTGATTTTGATTTTCAAGATTTAAAGTCTTTTGAGTAGAGTTTTTTTAGGATTTTAGATGAAGAATTTTTTTTTTTTGAATGGAAGAATAAAGAGAAAAGTGAGCAGCCTGATTTACTCTTTCTCTAAATCCTTTTATTTAATTTCATAAATCTTTAATTCAATCAATTTTCCACTTGTAAATATTCTTACACTTGTTAATATTAAGTATTCCTAAGCCTACACATGTTTAAATGTATGATTCAATTAATTTACAAATGTCGCAAACCAAAAATTTTATGTTTGAATCCTTTTTCTAAATTAATTTATAAATTGTGTCTAAACCCTTTTTTTTTAAATAATTTTATACAATTTGTTTTAAACCCTACTTTATTTTAATTTATAAAACATGTTTATCTATTTGTTTTCTTACATTTTATATATTTACAACTTTATAAGAAAATGAGTTTGAAATTAAATTATACTAAAAAATAAACACATATATAAATTATATATATAAGTCTTTTAAAATATAAATTTAACTTTAAACAACTTTTTAAAATTATTTATATCAAATATAATTTTAACTTTTAAATATCTTTTTAAAAATTTATTATATTGAATTCCAGTACAACTTTAAAAATATATAATACAATTAGAAAAAAAATTCTTATTAATTTTAAAATATAGTTTTAAATCCAATTTATATTTCAATAAATCTATATTTGAATTTCAAAATTCAAATTTCAATTTATAAGTGACGTGTATATATAAATAAACAGGTATCTATCTTATTTAATTTGGAAAATTTCAAATTTATCCACAGTCTAATTCCAAAATAAATTCAATTAATAATTTAAATTTGACATAAAAACGGGGATGTTACAAAATAGTTCATACCAACTTCAATCTGTAATCCAGATTTGAGATTTAAACAATATTGTGACCACCCGGAATTTTAGATATTTAAAATATGAATATTTAATTGGTTTAAATGTTCAAAAGAGTAATTTTAGCTTGAATTTCAAATATCACCATTTACTAGATAATTTAATCTTGAATTAAACTATTAGAAATTTGGTAAAATGTTGAATCTGGAGTTTTAAGCCTGTTAAAGATAATTTGTAGGCTTATAAAATTTATACTGATGATACGGAAGATAATAGAATGGTTAAAATTTAATTTAATGGTGATTTGTTCAGTTTTAATAATATATCGTTTAAATCGATATTGAAAAATAGCCTTCCGAGGCACAGTCTCGGAATTGGACGAAACCAGTTGCATTGGATGCGTAATATTGTATGATTATTGGATTTCAATTTTCGCAATGTTTGGAGTTGTTGTGTGAGCATATGATATATAAACATGCTTAAATCTATATAGAAAATTTAATATAATAACTGGATCCAAAAAGCTATCTTGTCCATACCATCGATTAGCCTCCAAAACAAGTTCCATTGTGTTCGGAATGCTGGTAAAACCTTATAAACGCCTAGCGACACATCTCGATAGGAGAACAAGTTTTAAGTTGCATTTACCGGAACGGTTCGAATTTGAACTTGAATTGAATATTTAAATTAGTCAATTGAAGTTGAAATTATTTCACATTAGAGCTTTTTCGTTTCACCTCAAAATCACTGTAGCTCATCTGCTACACGCAACTGTCACTTCCTGTCTCCCTTCGTTCTTTTAATGTCTACGCAACCCTCTTCGCTAAAATTGAACCAAGCTTCTTCTTTCTAAACGAAAATCCACATTCAGAGAAATAAAAAAAATGGCGACAACTTCTCTCCTTGTCCATTTTATTTTTTTCCCGTTCTTCCCACTACCTATTCTTTTGTTTTCAGATCCATTCATTCGAAAATCCATGGCCGTCACTAGAAAAATAAGTAAATAAATAGGGCTGAAGCGAACTCGAATTGAATCGTCATCGCGAGGGACGAGAGCGGCCAGATCATTCGCGCAAGCTTGGGTCGCGTCGTTTGGTCTCGAGCTGTCGAGTTTGAATGTCACAAGCCAGGGTTCGTCGGCGGTTCAGTTTTGCGTTTGACCTGGAGGGTTTCGATAGAGATGAGTGGAGGCGATGCGTTTGCTATAGCAGTGGTTTCCAAGGTCGTCAATCTTGGTGGCGGCAACAAGGGCTGTCCAACTTGGGGTGTTTTCAATCGTGCACGGGCTGTAGGGGTCATGGCCCATGAAGCAAAGGAGGGCGTCAGAGTTTCGACCAGAGGTGGATGTCGGGGTTCATGTATTGGAGGAGACCTGGAGGTATTATTCCAAAGATAAAATTAATTTTATAATTAGTAGTTGAAAAAAAAATATAGATTTAGATAGCTAATAAAGTTTATAATCTATTCATACAAGGTTCAAATCTATAAAAAAAATCGAGTTTGGGTCATAGCCGTGAAGTGGAACGAATTTTCAAATTTAAAGAAAACCAAAGGTAATTAATCTCACTCTTCTAGATTTTTATTTAAATTTAAATGGTTAAATTTAAATAGTTGGTTGATTGATTGATTGGATGTGCTATATTATATAGTAGTATATATAGTATATATTGTAGTGATTGATTTCCCGCATTATATAGCGGATGAGACCCTATGCGCCGCATAATAGCGGATGATATTATATAAATCCCATATACCGCGATATTCCACCTCGAAGTGGAATTGGTATTGTGCTAACGTCTATGGATGCAGGGAAACAGGTTGGAGGGATCCAACTGGATTCCTCAAAATTATTTAGATTGTTTAATATTCTATGTTATGAATATTTGATATGCAGTGATGAATTATATTGATAATGGGAATATTAGATACCATGGTTTGATTGGATATTTCGGTACATTGAGTTATCGAAATATATAGAATTGGATTTTTGAAGAACTATAAGAGTAAATTTTGGAAGTGTAAGAATTATAGAATAACAATACAAATGAATTTGGTTTTAACTCCTTTAAATTTCTATTTAAAATGAGAAATTAGTTTATTTAATGAAGTAAATAAAAAGGTAGTTAATTAGTGGTTGAGATAAATCAAGTGTGATTAATATTTAGGGATTAATTAATGATTAATTACTTAATGTAATTAATTTAGATTAGGGTAAATTAAAATGTAATTAGAAATCATTAATTTAAATAATTAATTATGTAATTAAAGGTTGATTAATTAAGATTAATTAATCAATACTAAGTGATTTATGAGAAATGGATTAATATAAGTAATTAAGGATTAATGTAATTAATATAGTTAATTAATTTATGAAGAAATTAAAGATTAGTTATTGAATTTGGTTAAGAATAATTAATATTTTGAAATTAATTAAAGATAATTATTTTAATGTAATTGAAGGATAATTAATCCAGGATGATTAATTAAGATGGATAATTAGGGATGATTAATTAATCGATTTGAATTTAATTAATGTTAAATGAAGGGGTCTAATTGATCGAGGTTATTAATTCAATTGAATTAATTAAATTATTTTGGAAGTGATCAAATTTGTTTATGGACGATTAAATGGTATTGAATGCCTTGAATGAGACTCGAAGAGACCGGGATCGGGTATTGGAAAATATCCAAAACCACTTCGAATTTTTATAGATTGATATGTGAAATCAATAGGCTGGAATGAAAAGATTTAAGTGAATTGTATTATTTAATCTAAATTTCGGTACTTAGAAAATTGATGTGTGGAATAAGTGATGTCTATATCAAATTGTGAATTTGTAAATTGATTCAAGTTACCCCGGGTTCTATATAAGTTGTATGCTTTGTATTCCATGTTGGATGAGTTTACTCACGCTGGTTTCCAGCCTGACTCGGGTGTTACTTTGATGTAATGCTCTGTTTAGACTGAGTATTACAAATTTTTAGGTAAGGACGTTCTGGAGCTCAGAAGGCGAGTTAGACCGCGAGAATGTATAGAGTGTTTCCGCTCTATTATATTGTTGTATATCTGAGACATGATGATTGTGTATATCCAATGTCTGTATATATGTGTAACTCTGATGTATTATAAAGGTATTTTGAAAGATATAGAATTCTTTTGTATAACTGTTATTATTTGTTATTATATTTTATCCGCTGCGAATGTGAGAAGTTGGTGTTTCTGATCTTCTATTTCTTCTATCTCTTTCTTCTTTTTTCCTAACTATTTGGAATTTTTGGGATCGAAAATTCCGAGTCGTTACAGTTGGTATCAGAGCTGAAAGGTTAAGTGAGAACCTTGGCTCTGGTGGGGATTACACATTAAATAGAGTCTGCAGTACACTAGAATGAGTTGAGTGTGTATGTATATATATATGAATGCGTACTTGTAATTTTCTTATATAAAGGTTTTAAAAGATTTTATATAAGAATATATTTTTATATATAAAGCAATATTTCTTTCTAATAAATATTAAGGTAATTGGTTGTTATTCCGACGCCCCACCTTTATGCTCATAATAACAAAGATTATTAAAAGAAATACTGTCTGTTATTACGAAGAATAAGGCTGGATAGGAGCGGCCTTCCGTGGTTAGGACTTACACTAGCATTGGTTATCTCGATAGGAGTGGTATATTTTTTCATCTCTTATTTATTTACTACCATCGACATATCCAGTTCCACTATAAAACGAACTACGATGGTTCATAATAGTTTAGGACAACATATATAATAATAACACAGATAATCTAAATGCAGAACACAGATAATAAAAATCTTACATATATAACTGAAGTCAATTACAATACATGACATACAATACATATGATACAACTACAACTGTCGAGACTAGAAGTTACATATACAAGTACATTATCGTGAATAATATATACGAATACATAACATCCTATACTATAACTACGACTACTCCAAATGATATAAAGAGACCTCATAGCTCTAGCAGCAACCCAAAGCAAGATATCTACATCCTGTAATAACTCGGTCTGACCCGAGTATTAAATTAAAAAGAAAATAATACACGGGTCAGTCTAATTCAAACTCAGTTATTAATGCACAGAAGCAATAATAATTAAATAACAAATAGACGACAGTCACTGAATCTCTTCTATCCAATCCTTTAATAAGGAAATCGGATAATGGTAAATTTAACACGTAACAGTGTTAAACAACAAATCGGCAAATTCAAATCATCGACAAAGATGAATAAAAGGACTACCAATGAAGATAATTGAGAGAACAACAGAATTGCCTAAATGGCAATTAACGACAAAATCTAATTATTAAATAAATAACTAGAAACTCATAATCTAATTATCTAGAAGATAATTAGGCAACAACAAAATAATCAGTTTAAACCAAATCAAATGCAATTTCAAATATTGAATTGAACACACTAAACAATTCAATTAATTTAAATATCAATTCAAAACACTAATTCTTATAGGGTTGCAGTACACGCTCGCGTGTATTGCCTCACCACTACAGCATGAAATACACAAAAGCTCAATGAATCAGAAACAACAAGTGGCACCACTCAAATCAAAATGAACCAGATGGGACTGCAACAGCGAGTACAACATCCATCCAGTAGTCATCAAATGAACAAAGTAGACAAGAAGGCACAATGAAAATTCCAAACGAACATAAGGTCAAACCCGAGCTACGAACTAGATTCAACTCAAGTGCATTCGAAAAACCAATCCAAATGTAATCAAATGGTCAAGACAGCTAATTCAAATGCAATCTTCCTCAACATGTTTTCAAAAGACTACAAAGTTCAAGCAGGCACCAAACCACAAACAAAATGCAAAAGACGGGTCACTGATTCAACAAATATATGAATGTACTGGCAAGAAATAAGATGCACCAGCCTTTCAAACACAATCCAACATGGTTAAGCTGCAAACAAATGCAACTGCTTCGATGTATACATATGTATATACACCCATATTCATATAAGTAGTAACCAGTAAACAATTACACAATGAAACTGCAGTTGAAACAGACAAATAGCCAAGAAACTAAACAGTCAAGCAACGACAACGCAAGTATCGAACTCAACTGGATAGCACGAGTAAATGACTGCAACACTAAACTACAAGTGACAATGTCAAATACCAGAAATTCAAAGCAACTTGAGCTAGCTGATTGAACCAGCTCTCAAGTCCAGATGACGAAAGTATGAAACTGCAAATATACACAAACCACTACAATAAAATACATGATGAACATGTATGCAGGACACATCAAAGTGTATATGCAGAGTCAAGGCCACACTGAAATCAAGTGCAGTCATATAAAGCAACTCGACAACATAGTAAGTGTTATCCTAATTTTTGGACAAAACTGGAATATCAATGTTGTGTGCGTTTCCACCACGACCAGAGCAAGAAGAAGCCAGCGAGCGTGCATAAGTCAGGGATTTCACTCAAGTATGAAACAAGATCTCATTCGGCATTCGAAACTCCAAAGAGCTCATTCGGCATTCCTAGCTCCAACCCACCATTCGGCACCGGACCATTCGGTGCCGGACCACCATCTCAACCTCCAACATCTCCACTTCCAACCTCCGCCGAACCAACACCAACATGCCTCCATGCTCTGCTGAACCAACATGCCTCCATGCTCCGCCGAACCAACATAACCGAACCAGCCACCTTCCATCCACTACCGAATATCGACATCGGACCAGAAGCAAGGAAGCCACCACCGGACCAACCTACCACCGGTCCAACCATCCCAGCTACGACCGAACCAAAGCTTCATCGAACCAGAACACTGCCAGTCCAGATTGCTTCAGCCCAAGACCACCAGCAGCTATAAACATCCAAGACCCCTGCCCCCAGCCTCACTCTATAAATAGAGGGGCAGGGGTACAACAATGGGAGACAAGTTTGAGAGCTCAAGCCTGGAAGGAACTCTCAAACAATTTTAGATACTTGTAATCACAGCTTTGTACTTGTAATCTAAAGAAAAAAGGAGAATAACATATAAAGTGGACGTAGGCACGTTCTAGCCGAACCACTATAAATCTGTGTGTCTTTTACAGTTTAGTCCCTGCTTTTTATATATTTGCATAAATCACCCAAATCACTAAATACAACATAAAATCAACCAACTCATACGACTTTGGGTGTTTGCGACCATTTTTTACGCAAACATTTTGGTTCTTTCACTGAGAAGAACCAGCTCCCGCTACATCGGATAGAAGTTGAATTTGAAAATCTAAGAGTTCAGATCTAAGAGTTATGACGAGACAAACAAGTAGAAGGCAAAGGCCAGAGAGAAGTGAACACCAAGGAAGTCAAGAGGCTTCCTCAGGAGGGAATCAAGCGTCGATCTTCATCACTAGGGATGAGATGGAGGCCATGATGAGAAGACAAGAAGAGATGATCCAGAACTTACTTCAACAAATTGGGCAAATTGGAGCACAAATCCAAGGAGCAACTGGGGTTCAGAACGGGGCAGGACCATTCGGCGCAGCACCAGAACTAGGGGACACTCACGCAGAGCATGTTGATCCGACCCCGGGAAGTGAGATGGGGGCATCCGAACCACCTGGTAGCAATAGAGGAATGAACGTTCAGCCAGGGAGGCATACACATGAAAACTCCCGTGGACTTGGGGGGCAGGTCGAAGACAGTGAACGAGAAATACAGCTTGGAGACAATGACAGATTAGCAGAGATGGTTAGAAGAGCTATGAGAGGCGGTTTAGTAAACAGAGACTTGGAAGATGTAAACAGGAGTCCTTTTTCTTCTGCGATTAGGATGGCTAGTAACCCACCAGAATTCAAGCTACCATCATTGGACATGTACAACGGGAAAACGGATCCCACGGTCCATCTAACGAAGTATATGAGACATATGGAAGTGCTGGGGGCATCAGAGGAGGTTATGGCCCGGTGCTTTCTACTGTATTTGGCGGACATTGCAGCGTTATGGTTTAGGCAACTGGAGAGCGGCTCCATAGGAACATGGGCAGATTTAACTGAGAGATTCATGAGGCAATTCAGGGTTCATATTGCGAGACCCAAGAATGTGATGACTTGGCAACCTTGAAACAGAAAACTGGAGAGACTTTGAGGAGCTTTCTAACGCGATTTAATGCGGCGGCAGCATCAGTGGATCGACCAGATCCATCTATGGTCATGATGGCGGCTGTATCTGGAATAGCTGGTAATACAGAGTTCAAGAATTCATTAACCAAGGACCCGCCTATGAATCTGGGAGAGTTCTATCATGAGGCTGAAAAGTTTCTGCGTTTGGAAGATGCTAGTGCAGAAAGAGAGGAAGAAGATGACGTTTACGTAATCAAGAGCGGAAACCCACCTGGAAAGGGTGCGGAGACTAGCAAAGGAAAAAGAAAGGCTGAGGATAATGATGACAGGACAAAGTGGCTACGAAGAGAACCACGCTTCACCACCTATTCAGAGCTGAATGAGAGTTTGGAACGGATTTATCAGGATACCAAGGGGCAGGTTCCGTACCGTAGACCAATGCGAAGGGATCCAACCTCTGACGAAAGAAAATCAGATAAGTTTTGTGTATTTCATGAATTGAATGGTCATAACACTAATGATTGCAGGCATTTGAAGGACGAGGTGGAAGGGCATATCAGGAACGGTATGCTCCTTCAGTATGTGAGGAGGCGAACTCCAGCAGTGGAGCCAGAGCGACCACCATCTACCTCGGCTAGAGGTGACCCTAGATCGGGGCACCATCTGATTATCCCTTGATTGCTTGATTAAAATAACGATGAACAGGTCGTAAGCTTCCACTAACGCAATTAAATCGTTTACACATGTACGAGATCACGAACGATCTCCAGGCATGCTA
This sequence comes from Allium cepa, assembly GCA_030765085.1. Lineage (NCBI taxonomy): Eukaryota > Viridiplantae > Streptophyta > Magnoliopsida > Asparagales > Amaryllidaceae > Allium > Allium cepa. Next base: position 643,630,417 of record CM060937.1, on the reverse strand, counting down.
TGAATGATCATTGACTGCTTCAGAGTGGGAACTTACACTTTGACATCCTTGCTTTGCTTTTGTTTCGATTTGAACATTTGAATTCTTCCTGTTTGGACATTTCTGCTGTAAGGTACTATTGCTTTAACATTTACAATTCTATGAAAAAATTATTTACTTGTATGCCCGTTGGATCGCGAACGGTCCACGAGCACCTATTGCATGGCAACGAACTGCCGAAGTCTTTGATTCGAAAAATTCCCCCAAACAATGACTCCAACACTGATAATATTAAGTCCCTCCCGGGCACACTCATTCGCCTCGAACGACACCCGACTTCGAACAGTCACAATTCGCCTCGAACGGCACTCGACTTCGAACAGTCACAATTCGCCTCGAACGGCACTCGACTTCGAACAGTCACAATTCGCCTCGAACGGCACCCGACTTCGAACAGTCACAACTCGCCTCGAACGGCACCCGACCGCGAACGGTCACAAACTCGCCTCGAACGGCACAACTCGCCTCGAACGACACCACTCGCCTCGAACGGCACAACTCACCTTACCTCAAATGGCTCGATCGCGAACGGTCGTCATTTGAGGTCCGCCACCTGATCATTGACTGTTACGCCTTACCTCAAATGGCTTGATCGCGTACGGTCGTCATTTTAGGACCACCACTTGACCGCGCACTGTCGCACTTTACCTCCAATGACTCGATCACGAACGATCGTCATTTGAAGTTAAGCGCTTGACCTTGAACGGTCCCCACTCGACCGCGCACTGTCGCACTTTACCTCGAATGACTCGATCCCGAACGGTCGTCATTTGAAGTGAAGCGCTTGACCTTGAACGGTCACATTTCACTGCAGATGACTCGATCCCGAACGATCGACGCACGGATTTATACGCTTGACCGCGCACGGTCGCACTTCGCCTCAAATGACTTGATCACGAACGATCGTCATTTGAAGTTAGGCGCTTGACCATGAACGGCCGCGCTTCATCCCAAATAGCTCGATCCCGAATGGTCGTCATTTGGGGCCATATAAAACATCAAGCTCTTTACAGGTTGTCAACAGGATATGAACATCCAGCTCATGGCAATACAAAACACGCCTTCCTACCGTAAGGCATATTTTAGGGGGCAAAGTGTTATCTCAATTTTTGGACAAAACTGGAATATCAATATTGTGTGCGTTTCCACCACGACCGGAGCAAGAAGAAGCCAACGAGCGTGCATAAGTCAGGGATTTCACTCAAGTATGAAACAAGATCTCATTCGGCATTCGAAACTCCAAAGAGCTCATTCGGCATTCCTAGCTCCAACCCACCATTCGGCACCGGACCATTCGGTGCCGGACCACCATCTCAACCTCCAACATCTCCACTACCAACCTCCGCCGAACCAACACCAACATGCCTCCATGCTCCGCCGAACCAACATGCCTCCATGCCCCGCCGAACCAACATAACCGAACCAGCCACCTTCCATCCACTACCGAATATCGACACCGGACCAGAAGCAAGGAAGCCACCACCGGACCAACCTACCACCGGTCCAACCATCCCAGCTACGACCGAACCAAAGCTTCGCCAAACCAGAACGCTGCCAGTCCAGATTGCTTCAGCCCAAGCCCACCAGCAGCTATAAACATCCAAGACCCCTGCCCCCAGCCTCACTCTATAAATAGAGGGCAGGGGTACAACAATGGGAGACAAGTTTGAGAGCTCAAGCCTGGAAGGAACTCTCAAACAACTTTAGATACTTGTAATCACAGCTTTGTACTTGTAATCTAAAGAAAAAAGGAGAATACCATATAAAGTGGACGTAGGCACGTTCTGGCCGAACCACTATAAATCTGTGTGTCTTTTACAGTTTAGTCCCTGCTTTTTATATATTTGCATAAATCACCCAAATCACTAAATACAACATAAAATCAACCAACTCATACGACTTTGGGTGTTTGCGACCATTTTTTACGCAAACAGTAAACAACATATGAAGTGATACATAAAGAACAATATGAATGGGTGTACATATAAATGATGTACGTAGCGAGAACTAACATCACATCTCGAACGATACATGTGCAGTGACCAGAAGCACTACAATGACAACCCAATGTCAACAATGCAACAATCTCAAGTGATACAAGTTCGGACAAATACTCAATGCAACTACAATGAAACCAGAAGCTACCACAGCCAGAAAGATACCCACTGGTTCAACAAACACCGTAATCGATGCCAGCAACAATTTATTGAACCACGATAACTGCAGTGTAAATTAAGGTATGCCGAAGTCACCAGTAACAACTACATGAGATTGGACAGTGCAACCCAAATAGAAAATGTATATGAACAGGAACCAGTAACAAATGTACATGTATCACAATCAAGAACAAGGCGCAGTGCTGAAGCATAAAGGCAGAATATATTGCTTTTTCAAAACAAAATATTTGAATTCAAACAACTACGGTTCAAAGTATCGCCTGTAGTTCGAATTAAAATGACCAGAAAACAAAATCGGTGCCAAGCCCAATTATTTTCATAAAATTAACATAATAAATTCAAGTGACAAAGTGCAACAGTAGTATCAAAATAATTAAGACCAATACCATTGGTTCAAGTAAAATCAAGACAAGTCAGTGCCAACAATGAAGTACTCCAACTAGATAGCAAAAGTGGAAACAATCACAACAATATCAAGCCAATGCCAACCAGGGAAAATAACAAGGTATAACTGAAGTCAACGAAATTAATATCGTCAGAAGAATTCAACACAATGGTGGTCACAAAATCAACATCAAATAGAGTCAAGCTAGAAATTCACGGAACCAAGATACCAGAAATCAAATTACCGTGATGAACAAGTAATAGCTAATCAAAGCCGTGTCAACAAAGATCAGAAAATATATACGAATTGAAGAAGTCAGAGATCAATCTCAACATCCAATCGAATATCAACGACCGAGCAAAAATCATTGACAACAAAACAAAATCGTACTGCCGAGCATAGTTGAATTAGATGTGAGTGAAAAAATCACTCACCTGAATCAAAGCAATGATGACCAGTTCAGAGACGAAGCCATGGCATTACGAAATCGACCGGAACCCTAATTTTGTTCGAACGAAGAAAAGGAAAAGAGCCGCCATTTTCGATTGTTTGTTTTGTTAGGGTTAGTAATTGAAGAATGAAGGAATGGGTATTCTTCTTTTTGATAATTATCACGGCCCAACAATAAAAAGGAAACATGGGCTACAATTTTATTTAAAGCCCACTTGCACTTAACAATTTTTCAAAAGAATTACAACCGATTAAAACTCCCAATAGCCATTAACAACCAATTTAATCGTCATTTGACAATTACATTGGTTGTTACAAAATCCCCGGTTGTTACAGACTCCCCTCCTTATAAAAATTGCGTCCCCATAATTTTCATAATTAAAGACGTCTGTAACAATTATTTTTTTGACATAAACTGATTAAGCTAGAAAAATAAAGGTCAAGAACACAAATCCCAAAGAAATCTTTTAATTTCATAAAAGAAATTCGCAAATTCTCAACAAAATCTAATTATCAAATAGATAATCAGGAAACACAATTATCCATTTATCAAAACGATGATCAGAAATCTCAAATCAACAAATATCTAATTATCAAAAACGATAATCAGAAATCTTAGATCAACAAATATCGAATTATCACAAACGATAATCAGAAATCTCAAATCAACAAATATCTAATTAACACAAACGATAATCAGAAATCTCAAATAACAAATAACAAATTATCACAAATGATAATCAGATATTTCAAATCAACAAATATCTAATTATCAAAAACGATAATCAGAAATCTCAAATCAACAAATATCTAATTATCACAAACGATAACCAGAAATCTCAAATCAACAAATATTTAATATCACAAACGATAATCAGAAATCTCAAATTAATAAATATCTAATTATCACAAAAGATAATCAGAATTCTCAAATCAACAATTATCTAATTATCACAAACGATAATCAGAAATCTCAAATCAACAAATATCTAATTATCAAAAACGATAATCAAAAACAACAAATATCTAATTATCAAAAACGATAATCAGAAACAACAAATATCTGATTATCAAAAACGATAATCAGAAACAACAAATACCCAATTATCAGAAATCTCAAATCAACAAATATCTAGTTATCAAAAACGATAATCAGAAATCTCAAATCAACAAATATCTAATTATCACAAATGATAATCAGAAATCACAAATCAACAAATATCTAATTAGCACAAACGATAACCAGAAATGTCAAATCAACAAATATCTAAATACCACAAACGATAATCAGAAATCTCAAATCAACAAATATCTAATTATCAAAAATGATAATCAGAAACAACAAATATCCGATTATAAAAAACGATAATCAGAAACAAGTAATATCCGATTATCAAAAAGATAATCTGAAACAACAAATATCCAATTATCAAAACGATAATCAGAAATCTCAAATCAACAAATATCTAATTATCAAAAACGATAATCAGAAATCTCAAATCAACAAATATCTAATTATCACAAACGATAATCAGAAATCTCAAATCAACAATTATCTAATTATCACAAACGATGATCAGAAATCTCAAATCAACAAATATCTAATTATCAAAAACGATAATCAGAAATCTCAAATCAACAAATATCTAATTATCAAAAACGATAATCAGAAATCTCAAATCAACAAATATCTAATTATCAAAAACGATAATCAGAATCAAGAAATATCTAATTATCAAAAACGATAATCAGAATCAACAAATATCCAATTATCAAAATGATAATCAGAAACAAAAAATATCCAAATATCAAAAACGATAATCAGAAAACAACAAATATTCAATTACCTGCAGATAATTGGAAACAACAAATATCTAGGAATCAATTAAGATGACTAGAAAATCAACATAAAAGGTGGATCGATCCCATCAGATGGCGAGTTTTAGCCACGCCACACGTGCATCAACAAATGGCCGAAGCCTACCAAATACTATATTTTTGGCGCCCAACAAATGACCCGAAGGTCCAACAATTGACCCGAAGGTCTAATACTGGAATTGACCCGAAGGTCCAACATATGACCCGAAGGTCCAACATAGTGGCCTGAAAGCACACAAAATCATCAAACAGCAGATGTTTCAATTAACGAGTCCAGAATTTACCAAATTAGCAAACGCACATGTCCCATACCACGAGTTTTACCAAATCGTTTAATTCTCTTCATCGTTTCTTTGAAAGTGAAAAATCGTGTATTTTAAATTAATAACATTTTACGTTCTCAAATGGACAAGTCCGGAATTAAGCGAATCAGTAAAAGTAAGGGTTCATAGTCCTCGATTTTGCTGAAACGTAAATCGCTTCCTCATTCTTTTGAAAGCGAAAACTGTAGAAATTTAAAAAAAAAAAATATTTTTAAACGATTTGAAAACCCATGCTCAAAACAGCAACATCTGTAGCATATTCGATAAGGAAATTGCACTTCTCAAAACACCATAAAAACGAATCTCAAAATCAGCATTGCGGGATAACCGCTTGAAAATTCACTTTAGATTTGATGGTTACTGAAATCGAAGTGATAATAATTTTTATACGTAAAAATCTCATCAAAATAATTCGCATCAAAATATAATGTCAGAGAATTTTCGTTCGTTAAAAATGTCAACAAAACACCATGCTTCAAAAATTTAGCATTGGTGTAAAAATCCCGTTATAAAAATAACGGCAACAAAATACGTTTAAAACCAAACACCGACTCAATGTAAAATTAATGCAGTAACGTGCAACTCAAATTTGCAGGTATACTACAAGATGAACAATGAAATCAAACAAATATATCTTCAATTAAGATAATTCAAAACGGCAAAAATCTCAACAAAATCACATAACTACAATCGCTTCGGATCCTCAATCTGATTCGAAATTTTCAAAGAAATCAAAAATAAACACATCTATGTAACAACATAATGAAATTTATTTCATTTTCATATTTTGATTTTTTAATCAAAAGAGTTATCAGCTTTACTCAGCGAAGATAGTCTCACTGTTTCCGCTGCGCATTCTGATAAACAGAACACAAATTACTCAATCATCAAAACGTAATTTTACTTTTATTTTTAAATAATGATATTTAAAAATTTCATCGTAATTTCAAAACTTTAGTTTTGACTCAAGACACAAATAAACATCAACAAATTGTTGTAACACATGTTCCATCTAAGTTATGTTTTATATTATGTCCATAAACCCCAAGCTCTGATACCAACAGTGACGCCCCACCTCTATGCTCACCATAACAAAGAGTATTAAAAGAAATACTGTCTGTTATTACGAAGAATAAGCTGGATAGGAGTGGTCATCCGTTTTTAGGCCTTACACTTGCATTGGTTATCTCGATAGGAGTGGTATATTTTTTTTCATCTCTTATTTATTTACTCCCATCGACATATCCGATTCCAATATAAAACGAACTACGATGGTTCATAATAGTTTAGGACAACAAATATAATAATAACACAGTTAATCTAAATGCGGAACACAGATAATAAAAACCTCATATATATATATATATATATATATATATATATATATATATATATATATATAACTGAAGTCAGGTACAATACATGTGATACAATACATATGATACGACTACAACTGTCGACACTGGAAGTTACATATACAAGTACATTATCGTGAATAGTATACATGAATACATAACGTCCTATACTATAACTACGACTACTCGAAATGATATAAAGAGACTTCATAGCTCGAGCAGCAACCCAAAGCAAGATATCTACAACCTGTGATAACTCGGTCTGACCCGAGTATTAAATTCAAAAGAAAATAATACACGGGTCGGTCTAATTCAAACTCAGTTATTAATGCACAGAAGCAATAATAATTAAATAACAAATAGACGACAGTCACTGAATCTCGTCTATTCAATCCTTTAATAAGGAAATCGGATAACGGTAAATATAACACGTAACAGTGTTAAACAACAAATCACCAAATTCAAATTATCAACAAAGATGAATAAAAGGACTACCAGTGAAGATAATTTAGAAAACAACAGAATTGCCTAAATGGCAATTAACGACAAAATCTAATTATTAAATAAATAATTAGAAACTCGTAATCTAAGTATCTAAAAGATAATTAGACGACAACAAAAGAATCGATTTAAACCAAATCAAATGCAATTTCAAATATTGAATTAAACACACAAAACAATTCAAGTAATTGAAATATCAATTCAAAACGCCAATTCTGATGGGGCTGCTGTACATGCTCGCGTGTACTGCCTCGCCACTACAGCATGAAATACACAAAAGATCAATGAACCAGAAACAACAAATGCCACCACTCAAATCAAAATGACCAGATGGGACTGCAACAGCGAGCACAACATCCATCCTGTAACCATCAAATGAACAAAGTGCACAAGAAGGCACAATGAAAATTCACAAACGAACACAAGGCCAAACCCGAGCTACGAGCTAGATTCAACTCAAGTGAATTCGAAAAAACAATCCAAATGTAATCAAATGGTTAAGACAGCTAATTCAAATGCAAACTGGCTCAACATGTTTTCAAAAGACTGCAAAATTCAAGCAGGCACCAAACCACAAAAAAAATGAAAAAGGCCGAGTCACTGACTCAACGTACATATGAATGCACTGGCAAGAAATAAGATGCACCAGCCTTTCAAACACAATCCAACAGGGGTAGGCTGCAAACAAATGCAACTGCTTCATTGTATATATATGTATATACACCTGTTTTCATATAAGTAGTAACCAGGAAACAATTACACAATGAAACTGCTGTTGAAACAAGCAAATAGCGAAGAAACTAAACAGTCAAGCAACAACAACGCAAGTGTCGAACTCAACTGGACAACACGAGTAAATGACTGCAACACAACACTACAAGTGACAATGTCAAATATTAGAAATTCAAAGCAACTCGAGCTAGCTGATTGAACCAACTCTCAAGTCCAGATGACGCAAAGTATGAAACAGCACATATACATGAACCAATACAATAAAATACATGATGAATATGTATGCAGGACATATCAAAGTGTATATGCAGATTCAAGGCCACACTGAAATCAAGTACAGTCATATAAAGCAACTCGATAACATAGTAAACAACATATGCAGTGATACATAAAGAACAATATGAATGGGTGTGCATATAAATGATGTACGTAGTGAGAACAAACATCACATCTCAAATGGTACATGTGTAGTGACCAGAAGCACTACAGTGACAGCCCAATCTCAACAATGCAACAAACTCAAGTGATACAAGTTCGGAAAAATACTCAATGCAACTACAGTGAAACCAGAAGCTACCACAGCAAGAAAGATACCCACTGGTTCAACAAACACCATAATCGATGCCAGAAACAATTTATCAGTTTTGAACCAAGATAACTGCAGTGAAAATTAAGGCATGCCGAAGTCACTAGTAACAACAACATGAGAGTGGATAGTGCAACCCAAATATAAAATGTATATGAACAGGAACCAGTAACAAATGCACAAGTATCGCAATCAAGAATAAGGCGCAGTGCCGAAGCAAAAAGGCAAAATATATTGCTTTTTCAAAACAAAATATTTGAATTCAAACAACTGCAGTTCAAAGTATCGCCTGTAGTTTGAATTAAAATAACGAGAAAACAAAATCGTGCCAAGCCCAATTATTTTCACAAAATTAACATAATCAATTCAAGTGACCAAGTGCAACTGTAGTATCAAAATGATTAAGACCAATACCACTGGTTCAAGTGAAATCAAGACAAGTCAGTGCCAACAATGAAGTACTCCATCTAGACAGTAAAAGTGGAAACAATCACAACAATATCTAGCCGATGCCAACCAGGGAAAATAACAGGGTATAACCGAAGTCAACGAAATTAATATCGTCAAATGAATTCAACACAATGGTGGTCGCGAAATCAACATCAAATAGAGTCAAGCTAGAAATTCACGGAACCAAAATACCAGAAATCAAAATACCGTGATGACCAAGTAATTGAAAATAAAAGCCGTTTCAACCAAGATCAGAAAATATATACGAATTGAAGAAGTCATAGATCAATCTCAACATCCAATCGAATATCAACGACCGAGCAAAATTCATTGACAACAAAACAAAATCGTACTGCCGAGCATAGTTGAATTAGATGTGAGTGAAAAAATCACTCACCTGAATCGACGCAAAGATGACAAGTTCAGAGACGAAGCCATGGTATTACGAAATCGACCGGAACCCTAATTTTTTTGAACGAAGAAAAGGAACAGAGCCACCATTTTCGATTGTTTATTTTGTTAGGGTTTGTAATTGAAGAATGAAGGAACGGGTATTCTCCTTTTTGATAATTATCACGGCCCAAAAATAAAAAGGAAACATGGGCTACAATTTTATTTAATGCCCGCTTACACTTAACAATTTTTCAAAAGAATTACACCGATTAAAACTCCCAATAGCAATTAACAACCAATTTAATTGTCATTTGAAGATAATTAATTATTACAAAACCCCGAGTTGTTACAGTTATATTATTTGAAAATTTAATAACGAAAATTTAGTGGTAATAGAAATATAACCAAATTAAAATTTAATGAAGATAAGTTTGAAATGGATTCAGAATTAAATGGTTTAAAGAGATAAGTTGATTTGATTTGAAGGATTAAATCAACATTTAAAAATTTAACTCGAATTTATATAATTCGGGATGGTTTAAATTTTGAAAATTGAATTGAATTCGTTCAAAATTGAATTTGATTTGAATTAATTGGAATTGTGATTGAAGATGTATAATTTTACAACTTTAAATGGACAATTTGAATTGGATTGAATTGAAATGATTTGAAATTGAAGTGGGTTCAATGGATATTACTCCAAATTGATTGGAATAACATAGAATTGTAATTAATGTTGAATAGGTTTAAAATCAAATGGAATTTGATTTGAATTTGGAAAGAAATCAAGATTGATTCAACTTGAATTGGGGTTAAATCGATTTCAATGGAAATTGAAGTTATTCAAATTGGAATTGAGTCAATTTAAATGGAAGTGGAAATTTGAATTGAATTAATGGGAAAGTGAACAGTTTTGACTATGGAATATTTTCAATATAAATTGTATTAATGTAAACTTATTTTTCCATGCTATTTAATATATACAACCTTTCTTTTTAAAGCCAAATTATTTTATATTTATTTTATAATTATTTTTGGAACTATTCAACAACTTTTCGACTATTATATAAATGACTATTTTTCAACTATTTTACGAATTAATTATTATTTTACAACTATTTTGCAATTATCTAAAATTTCTAAAACTATTTAGCTATTTTCCAAGTATTTTACAATTAATTAACTATTTTACAGCTATTTTGCAAACTAATAATTATTTTTCAATGACTTATCTATTTTAAACTATTTTCTAAATAAAAAATGGTCGGAGTTCAAACTGTTGTTGATTAAATACCTAACTGAGATAATAATTGAAGTGATAATCCAAATGAGGATTAATGCAAATGTAAATATGTGAATAAAAATCAAATTAAGGATGAATAGAAAGGAAATTGATTTAGTAAATAATCAACGAAGATAAATACGTAGGATGTACGTATATTATTTTATTCGCATAGTGATTTGATCTAAATTCGAGCACAGAATTTCGAGATAGTTTATCGATCCGAGTTGGGATTTTACACTCGATTTTCAATGGCGAACCTGGATATGGATTCTTGATTAGTTTTGGATATTCTCTATCATAGTTGGGGCTATGCAAGGAGAATAACGGTTTCTGATCAAGAAACCAGATCTGTGTCTGCACTAGGAAGTCGGGTGGACGATACTAGTTCGAAAGTGAAATTATATGATCGAGTGAGCGATCAGATTGGTATAGCATACGGATGATAAGTGTACATCCTACGGATTTGAATGAAATTAATATTGAAAATTTATGAATAAGAAATGTGAAATGATTTCTTTTGAAATGAAAGTATATTTTGTGAAATATATAAGGGATAAAAGTGAAAATTGAATATTTTTATGATGATAAGTAAGATGGAAACAACTTTATAAAAAAAGAGTAATCAGATTTGAATATTTGATTTTGAATAAACAAAGTTATATACCTTTTTATATAAGATAAATCTCCCCTTATTGAATCTATTGCTGGAAGAAAACGATTTTGAATGTGTTTGAAGTATAAAAGGGGTTTTATACAAGTTTGAAATGATCCAAAGTTTTAAATTATATATATATATAAAGGATCTTATGAGGATCTTGGAAAAAGGTTTTGGGAACCTTTGGATTTGGAAAGGCTTTTGAATTTTAGGTAAAATCAATAATGGATTTGGAAAGCCTAGTTTGAGAATTATCGATTTTGGGATAATCGATTTTGAGAAAAGGAGATTTATATGTGATTCATACTAGGTGTATGATTTGGAAGATACTATATGTGTATAGTACAAAGTGTTTTGATAATGGCTCTGGGGAAAAAGACGCTCCTTTGAAATGAACTTCTCAAGAGGGCCACCGGGTGGTGCTGCCTTGAATCCTAAGGGGGGTTCTAAAGTTGATCCCATGAGGAGTCTGAACAAAACTAGTTCCTGAGGATTATGAGTAGTACGTAGCGAAAATCGAGGGTGTTGATGCCTATAGAGGAATTGGGGTTATGATGTGATGACAGTATAACTCGATGTCACTGCGATCTACTATAGAACATAGCGAAAGTCGTGTGAACTTCTCAGAAGGGCCACCGAGTGGTGCTGCCTTGAATCCTAAAGGGGATTCTAAAGCTGATCCCGTGAGGAGTCCGAACAAAACTAGTTCCTGAGGATTATGAGTAGTATGTAGCGAAAATCGAGGGTGTTGATGCCTACAGAGGAATTGGGGTTATGATGTGATGACAGTGTAACTCGATGTCACTGCGATCTACTACAGACCATAGTGAAAGTCATGTGTGCCGCTGAGAGCCAACGGTCTATGTTTGATTTTATATCGGTAGACTACGACCTATGGTAACATAGCAAAAGTCATGTATGCCGTTGAGAGCCAACATTACGCTTGATTTTATATTGGTAGACTGCGACCTATGTGGGAGTGGAGAAGTTTCATTTTGACAGCGAAAATCGAGGGCACTAATGCCTACAGTTACATGGACTTTTGTTGCGATTGCAACGTAACCCTGGAATGTAACTGCGATCTGTTGTGGGTTCCATGGCGTAATTGAGGGGCGGAGTGCCTACAGTTACATCGACTTTTGTTGCTATGGCAACGTAACCCAGGATGTAACTACGACCATGGATGGGGTTGATTATTTCCAGAGCATTCTCACCAAAGATATTTCCTGGTTTTCTATATTTTCAATAAAATTATTTTCCCAAGTGTTTTCACTGGGTGTTGAAAACGGGTTTACCAACTACTTATAGATTTCCAGTACTACGCCTGATTAACGTATGACTGAATTTCTGTGAGAACAAGGATGGACTGGTTGAGACATCGAGTTATAAGGAGTATTTTTATAAAAAGCTATTTTAATAGTATTCACTAAAATTTAAAGGCATTTCTAAAATTTTAAAATAAAGGAGTAAGCTAATCAGCTAAATAAATTATTTGATAGAGTATATTAATAAAATTTAACTCGGTTAAATAAAATGGGTTGTAAGTTAATAATGAATTTTGTAAATGAAATCGAATTATAAATAGAATTAGATTTGGATTGATAACGAATTAAAATAAGTGGAGAGGTTGTAAAATAAAATGGAATTGAATTATAATAGAAATGGTTTGAGTTGCAAACAAAACCCAAGTGAGTAGAAATAATTGAGAATGGCTTTATATTAATAAAATAAATTCGAAAATGAATTAAGTGGGTGAATTCAAAATTTAAAATGGGGTGAATAAATGGGTTATTCAATTAAATAATCAATGGATGAAGTCTGATTGAATAAAAATTAAAGCAAAGTTTTAATTAGAATTGGGTTATCAGAATGAACTTAAGTCATGAGGCGTATTAATTTGAAGTTAAATTACTTAAGTCAATAAAAGCTTGGTTTCGAGTAAGAATGGAAGACCATTAAATAAAAGTCCGGGTTAAATTTATTTGGAAAATGGATATTAATATAAGCATCAAATGTTGTCAAGCTCAATGAAATAGTTTTAAAATGAAACCAATTCGGGGATGAAATGAAATGCAAATGTATGGTTGGTGGATAAATTAGAAATGAAATGTAATTAAATACAGAATGAGTTGAAATTAATTTGAAGTAGTTATAAACTAAAATGGATACTCTATTAAGCAAATATCGTCGAATTTGCATAAAAATAGTTGTTGTTTGACGTAAACGAAGGTAAAGAAATTCTATGAATTAGTAGAAACAAATAAAATTGATGTTTGAATCATTTGAAGTGAATGTGAGCTGTTGGGTTAAAATAAATTGAATGTAAGCAGTTGAGTTGTAAACTAATAAAATTGAACGAAATGGTATATGAATTGGTCGAAAGCAATTGAATTAGTGATGAAATCATATAAATTGCTCGTGGAAGTTATTTAGAATGTGTTTCTTTTAGAGTTGATGTGTTGTAGATGTTTAAGTAAGAGAAATGTTATAAACTTCATATATATAGTGCTTACATGTTTATATTGAGTAAGTATAGGTATCGGGAAGCCGTTTGGTTGGATTTGGTTGCGCTAATTGCTAAAATAATAAGCCGCTTGCTTAAAATGCTAAATAAATGTATGCCTATGCAATAAAGATAGGAAATCTGATTTTTTTTTTTTTTGACCATGTGGGTCAATGTATATATACTTATATCTCTTTTCAAATTGCAAAAGTTCCTCGGTACAAAAGGAGACTGCCAAAATTTTCCAAAAATTTTGGGAGTTAGAAAATTTTTGAAAAAAAAAATTGGAAAATTTTCTGTTAGCGACAAAACGATTTGAATTTGGAAATTGAAATAAATTAGTGAATGAAACTAATTTAAAATAATGATATGAATCGATTATAAATGGAAGATAAAATTCAATATTCAGAGTTGAAGATAAACTGAATTCATATGGAGATGGGAAAACCTAATTTGAATAGAATTAGATATGAAAACTTCTGTAAGGAAATGTATAAAATGATTTTTAAGGCTATGATTGGTTATTATAGCTGAGTAGTATATGCAGGTATTATAAAGGGAAAGGAAAATTGGTTTTGATTTCAGAAAATAAATTTGAATTGCTCGACAAAAAGGTATGTGTTTAAATTTCTGTATGAAATTTGATTGTGTTTTTGATCTATCCACTTGGCCTTTTGTTTTCTTCTGGAATTTGGGAGCCCGTAGAGGCATTTTGTAGTTGTACCGAGCTAGCCGCGCAAAGGATACGTTGGCGAAATTTTTCGGAAATTTAGGAAGTTAGAAAAAAATTGAGAAAATATTGATAATTTAATATTGGGTTTAATTTAAATTTGAATAAGTGGAATAGATAATATTGTTGGAAACTGTGGAATATTTCGGAAAGTTGGTTGAACTAATAGTGGGCTTTAATAAATGATATATTATGGCAAGTTAATAAAATTGTTTGGTTTTGGAAAATAGTAATGGGTAATGGATCGTTCTTCTTAAACAAGTAATTTCGGGGACGAAATTCTTTAAAGGAGGAGGAATGTGACGACCAGGAATTTTGGATATTTAAAAATATGAATATTTAATTGGTTTAAATATTCAAAAGAGTAATTTTAACTTGAATTTCAAATATCCCTATTTACTGGATAATTTAATCTTGAATTAAACTGTTGGAAATTGGGTAAAATGTTGAATCTGGAGTTTTAAGCCTGTTAAAAATAATTTGAAAGCTTATAAAATTTATACTGATGATACTGAGGATAAAAGAATGGTTAAATTTTAATTTAATGTGATTTGTTCAGTGTTAATAATATATCGTTTAAATCGATATTTAAAAATATCCTTCCGAGGCACAGTCTCTGAATTCGACGAAACCAGTTCCATCGGATCCATAATATTGTATATTATCGGATTTCAATTTTCGTAATGTTTGGAGTTGTTGTGTGAACGTACGATATATAAACGTGCTTAAATCTATATCGAAAATTTAATATAATAACTGGATCCAAAAAGCTATCTTCTCCATATGATCGAATTAGCCTCCGAAACACGTTCCATTTTGTTTGGAATGCGGGTAAAACCTTATAAACGCCTAGCGGCATGCCTCGATAGGAGATCAAGTTTTAAGTTGCATTTATCGGAACGGTTTGAATTTGAACTTAAATTGAATATTTATATTAGTCAACTACAGTTGAAATTATTTCATATCAGAGCTTTTTCGTTTTTCCTCAAAATCACAGTAGCTCATTTGCTACACGCGACCGTCGCTTCCTGTCTCCCTCTGTTCTTTTAATATCTGTGCAAGCCTCTTCGCTTAAATTGAACCGAGCTTCTTATTTCTAAACGATAATCCAAATTCAGAGAAAAAATGGCGACAACTTCTCTCCTTATCCATTTATTTTACGCTCGTTCTTCCCTCTACCTTTTCTTTTATTTTCAGATCCATTCATTCGAAAATCCAGGCCGTTACTAGAAAAAAAAAGGCTGAAGCGAAATCGAATTGAATCATCATCGTGAGGGACGAGAGCGGCCAGAATCGGTCGCGTAAGCTTGGGTCGCGTCGTTTGGTCTCGCGCTGTCGAGTTTAATGTCGCAAGCTAGGGTTCATCCTCAGTTCAGTTTCGCGTTTGACCTGGAGGGTTTCGACAGAGACGAGTGGAGGTGATGCGTTTGTTGTAGCAGTGGGTTCCAAGGTCGTCATTCTTGGTGGAGGCAGCAAGGGCAGTCGAATTTGTGGTGTTTTCAATCGTGCACGGGCTGTACGAGTTGTGGCCCATGAAGCAGAGGAGGGCGTCGGAGTTTCGACCAGAGGTGGATGTCAGGGTTCGTGTATTGGACGTGACATGGAGGTATTATTATGAAGTTAAAATTAATTTTATAATTAGTAGTTGAAAAAAAATAGATTTCGATAGCTAATAATGTATATAATCTATTCATACGAGGTTCAAATCTATGAAACAAGTTGAGTTTAGCTCATAGTGGTGAAGTGGAATGAATTTGCAAATTTAAAGAAAACTAAAGGTGAGTTAATCTCACTCTTCTGGATTTTTATTCAAATTTAAATGGTTAAATTTAAATAATTGGTTGATTAATTGAATGGATGTTCCATATCATATAGTAGTATATATAGTATATATTGGAGTGATTGATTTCTCGCATTATATAATGGGTGAGACCCTATGCATCGCATAATAGCGGGTGATATTATATAAATCCCATCTACCGCGATATTCCACCTCGAAGTGGAATTCGTATTGTAACGACCCGGAATTTTGGGTCGCCAGATTTGAACATTTAATTCATTTTAAATGTTGAATATATGTTATAATTTGAATTTTAAAATAAAAGACTTTAGTTAAATTAATAAAATTGGTTAAAATTTTATATACGATAATTTAATTGAAATTTGAATAAAAATAACTTAATATTAGAATTGGGATAATTTGTGATTCTGAGTATAAACAGATATAAAATTAGATTCTAAAATTTATTTTAAGTCCATTTGGGTTTGAATTATAATATTGGACTGTTGGATGAAATTAGAAGTTGATAAATTGAATTTGGAATTTTATATTAATTTAATAGTGGAATTTAATAATATGATGATGCAAATATCCGGATTTTGATTTAAAATGAATTAGAATGATTTCTAATATGATTATAAATTCTATATGAATTATAATTAAGTTAATAAAATTTTAAAGGTGAAATTTTAGGTGATTTCGACGATTTTGGAAATCGCTCGATTTAATCGACGAGTTGAATTAGCCTTACGGGGCATAGTCTCGAGATTCGACAAAACTAGTTCCATTGGATCCGTAATAATTAGTTATTATCGGATTTCAATTTTCGTAGCAATCGGAGTTGTCGTTTGACGCCGGCAGCTCAAAACACATAGTAAATACTTTAATCGATTTAATTTAAAATTGATCGTTTATTTCCGTACCTCGTGCATACGACCAAATTAGCTTCCGAAACACATTCCATTGTGTTCGAAATATAGGTAAAACATTATTAACGCCTGTTGGCACGCGTCGTTTGGAGATCGTGTGAAAGAGTTGCTTTAAAGCGAATTAAATAATTAATAGTCGGTTATACGTACGTACATACGCGTTTATACGCCCAACCCTAACCCTATTTCAGAGCCGCCGTCTCCTTATACTCCAACGGCCAAAAATCATCCACCTTCCTCTTCAATTATCGATCAATCCATCAAGCAATCGCGAAACTTCCAATTGGAATGTTGTAAAGGGCGGAGAGAGCTTCAGATCCAATGGTGGATCTTGTTTGTAGTCGTCGTTTGGAGGTGCACCTTTGCACCGTTCGACGCGCGTTCGAGCTCGTCGTCATGGTGGAGGAGACGACCGAGCTCGATGCTTCTTGGCCGAAGGGAGAGGGTGGGATGAGCTTCGATGTGGTGGTGTTGGATCGTCGCCGAGTTCGTCGTGGTGGTCGCGGTTGTTAACCCTAAATCGTGATGATGGGTTCGGTTTTGAGCTGTGTATTGTATGGGGAAGAAGGTCTAACGTGCGGCCTTGATTTTGGATTCTAGATCTAGCGGCCTGGATGATATTTGGTTATAATAAAATTAAAATTTAAAGGAAATTGTTTTTAAATCTTTAATTGAACTTTAAAAATTCATATCTTGTGCATACTTGGTCAGATTTTGACGAAACTGGAAATGTCGGAATCGTAGAGACGTGTACTACGCAGTGGTGTAATTCTGGAGTTATTCGGAGCAAGTAAAAATTTAGGTTAAATCGAACGCCATTCGGTTTAATTTAAATTTGAACGCTCGTCGAAAACCCAATGTGAGTTTAACTCACTCACATTTGGAATACTGGTTAATTTAATTAGTCAATATATAAATGATTGTTTGATTTACTAAAATGATAATTATTATCAAATTAATTAAATATATTATTGTGCTAATATCTGTGGATGCAGGGAAAACAGGTTGGAGGTATCCAACTGGATTCCTCACAAATAGAAATTTAAATTTATATTCTGTGATATATCTTATTTGTTATTCTGTGATAAGTTGTTTAGATCTTGTTATGCCGTCTTTTACTTATATGCTGTGATGAATTAAATTAAAGTTTAAACCGTGTTGTGCTGTGATTGGGTGAATACAACCTGAAAATTTTAAATATAAATAGTGAATTAGGTTTAAAGGATATAAAAGAAATTCCTAAGTAAAGAATTTAAAAGGAATTAAATTCAAGAATATTGGTTGATAATTTGAAATGTTTGGAAATGTGAACTATAAAGGAAATGTGAATTGTTTAAAAGAATAGCGAGATTTATTTTTGAAGAATGGGAAGTGTGCTTTCTCCTAGAAATTTTTAGTATGTTTTTAAGAAAAGTTTTCAAATATAAATTTGTAGTTTAAATATGTTAGAATATTATAGAAGGAAATATTAATTTAAATTTATTTTAAGTGGAATCAAATATTTGATTTAGTAATTACGGAATTTATCTTTTTAATAGGTAAAGTAGTATTAAATTTTCCAATGATTTATAATATAAATATTTAATTTAATAACTTTATTTTAAAAACTAAATTTGACTTAAAGTACTTAGGAAACCCTATATATTTCCTTAAGTATTATTTCCAATTAAATGATTTATAGAAGCTTTATTTAAATATTTTAAACATATATTTGAAATGATTTCCAGGAAATAGCAATGTGTTTTAAAAATAAAAAGAGCTATTTTTAAAGTATGGAAAAGATTTCACGAGATGAATGAAAAATTGAATTGGGTTAAATTATTGTTAGATTGATAAAAGAATTCTTTGGATTCCTATAATGGAAGTGTATTTCCCTGAAAGCCAAGTACGTTTTTGAAGTAGATTTTTGAAACGCTAGAGTTTAAAGTTGTGTTAGAGAATGTTTCAAGAAATTATTCAAGTTATAAGAACTTTTAAAGTAAGCATTTATCAAATTAGATAAAGGAGTAATTATTTTAATGGTATGTAGTAATATGTTTTAAAGTGAATATTATTAACTTTTATACTTTATAAATGGTTCTATTTTAAAGATATTCAATTGAAGTTTTATTTAAAACTTGTATAGAATTTCATAGCTTTATTTTAAGATTCTAGTACGACTTAACTTTATTATAAAGATAATGGTATATATTTTATTAAGAAGTATTATTCGAGATGTTTTTAAAGGTATATATATTAAATTAAATATGTAAGAAGTATTAAGTATAATTATCTAGTCTATTTTCAAGAATAAAGTATTTAAATTATTTTAAACCTTAAATATTGGTACTTGGATGTTTCAAGGGAAATAACAATTTGAGAATTTGCTCCATGAAAAGAGTTGGGGTTGAAAAATGTTTCAAAAGGGTTTGAAAAGGAAAATATAACTTGCAAAGATATTTTGAGGAAAATAAAAATTGTGGAAATTATTTGTTGTGTGATGGATGTTTGTGAATGTTAATTCATAGTTAAGTCACCGACTATCAATATTGGACAAATGTGTTGATCGTTTCGAAGAGACCAGGATCGGGATTAATTTCTCGAAAACCACTTCGATCCGGTTTGTACGTTTTCGTGGGAAAAACGAGTTCGGAGTTGAAGATGGAGTAGTGAAGTGCAAGGGCTAGTCGCTACTAATCCTGAGGATATTTCCAAAATGGATGTAGTAGGAATAGTGCTTCGGTTCCGTTCGAACCCGGGACCGACTTGTATAGACGAATGCTTCCGGAACAACGTCATGTGGGCGATGGGCATTCTAAGTGAAATGTTAAAAAAGGTAACACTTAGCCTCCAGCCTCATCAACCGGGAATGACTGAAAATCAGTGGATATGCAGTAAGGCTTGGTGGGCAGCACCCATTCCGGGTAAGGTCATTCCTGTCTAGATATCCCTTTTATTTCGGCTTAGTGGTGCGTGTAACGATCCCGATTTTTAATTAGATTTAAATGGATAATTAAAAGGAATTTTGGAATAAAATTGTAGATTAATTTGAATTTTTTCAAATTAAATAGGATATTTGTTTATTGGGTATTGATTTTAAAATTTAATTGAGGATCTAAGATTTGTATATTTAACATCTTATAAATAGAGAATAACATCTTAAAATTTATCAATTAAAATTTATAATATAATAAGTATGAATATAAATGGTAGAAAAATGTAGGAATATATAAATATTGATTTTATTATGAAAACAATTGTTCAAAACTAAATACTTATTTATTTGTTTTGATAAAAAGATTTAAAATACACCTTCTTTTGAAAATAAATATAGTTGTACATTCACAAAATATAAAATGTAAAAATGTTTACAAATGTTAAAAATATGAAAATATAAATAGTACAAATTTTTCTCATATTAACAAATAAAAAAAAAGGGAACAATTCT
Source organism: Allium cepa (assembly GCA_030765085.1). NCBI lineage: Eukaryota > Viridiplantae > Streptophyta > Magnoliopsida > Asparagales > Amaryllidaceae > Allium > Allium cepa. Next base: position 643,609,839 of record CM060937.1, on the reverse strand, counting down.
TTTAAACATGAGGATATTGCATATATGTACATACAAACCAATATAACATACTTTAAGGTCTTATACATACATATATACAAAAGGGCATCATCACTCTTTTTTTTTAAGATAATCAAATTTAAAATAACAAGGAAACTTTACACCTTTCCATGTTGAAATCATACCATATCTCAGAATGAAAATATGAAAAAGGATTTGGCCTCACATTTTTCAATACATAAAACTGTTCAAAGCACAGATATCAAAAAGGAAGCAACTCAGTTTTTAAAACCAAAAGAAAAAAAAGGGGTATACAGTTTCAAACCTGGAAAAAAAAATTAGACAAATCAAATTCAATTCGACCTGAAGCCAAGATTTTTACCTGGAAACAAGATTCCAGTTCAAGGAGGAAATCTTCAACCTGAGATGATCAACTCAGGAAATTAAAGAATTCAGACAAATTCAGAGAACTGTCAAAACAAGTTGCAGAAAAACAATAAAAAGCAGTACAAAGCAAGCCTGGAAATCAACTTCAACAAGATTTCAAACAATCCAATTTAGTCTAAAAGGCAAAGAAAGAAATCAAAGCATTTTTCCAAAGCTAAACAATGTCAACTCAAACTTGTTCTTTCTTCTCTATTTCATCAGACTTCAAGATTTAAATTTCAAAATCAAAGTAGGAAAAAAGAAAAGAGAGATTCAGGCTTTCATTCTTTGGAACTGTCAAAAACACTTCTCTGCTTCTTCCTTGCTCTCTGCCTCCACAATCCAGTGAGCAAACTCTCAAACCCATTTTTATTTTTATTTTGATGTTGCATGTAATTAGCATTGAAAGTTTGGTTGTGGATTGTGCTTGCATGAGTATAAATATACCTGTGTGCATATATATGGGGTACTGTGTGTACAGACAGACCCCTGTCCTCTGTTCATCATCTAAAAGAAAGAAGAAAAGGTGAGCAAAGTCAATTATATTTACCTATATTCTTTGATATGGGGTTGATGCTTAAATATGTTCTGGGAAGTTTGTCTGTTATGCTTGTGTGTTTGAATATAGCTGTGCATGTTTGGGTTTAATCCTCTGTTGAGTAACAGGTTTGAAATCCCTAGTATAAATTCAATAATCTTGATGCAATTGATTTCAAGCTATAATTTATAAATGAAAATGTATGGTAAGGTCATAATGTATTCAAAAAGAATTAGTAAATATTTCAAGAATGGGAAATTGCAGTGGAAAATAAATTAAGGTCAAGAATCAACCAATTCAATTCTAGGCTTAAACTCCTCCTCTGTCTTCAACAACAAGATCAACATTAAAAAAATAAAATTCCAGATTTCAGAACAAAGATTTGTTCTCTCTGTTCTTTTGGAATCCAGGTGAGTAAAACACCATGCTTTATTCTATTATTTGTGTTTAAATTCCTGCATGAATGTGAGTAGCTTTTGCTTGCAAATGGATTGCTATGCTTGATTGTTTTTGCCTGGAAATGTGATTTCTACTTCCTGTTTTGATGCTGGGTTTTAATTTTTTTTTTTTTTTAAAAAAATGCCAGTTCTCTTTATATGATCATTATTAAATCTTGCTTCAACAAATTAGCTGAGTTTAATTTAAGCTAAGACTTAAAAATATGTTCAAATGTTTTAAATTTAAATATGTTTCAAAAAAATCTGGAAATGAATAAAGCCTGGGAATAAATATAAGCCAACTGACAACCTCAACAAAAAAAAAGTTTCATGTGAAACCTGGTTGTTTGTTTGTATCTGGAAATAGGTGTTTTTGTGTGAACATATACAAGTATGTAATTGTCAGTATATATGTATAATTATAGAGGGATGTGCAGGCCTCTGTGTTTCTGTTTTTTCCCCAGAATCATAATCTTTCTAAAAAAAAAATCCCCAGTTCTTTTCAGAAAGTAATCGAATTGTAAAGATAGGTAGAAGGATGTTTAACAATGCATCATGGTTCAGATTTAATCAAAGCAAAGCCACTGTTCTTTACTAGGAATATTTTGGGGAAAAAAATTTAATAAAACAGTAGCATCTGAACTTTGGTTCACAGGGTAATCTATATCAAAGGAAATTTAAATCTCTCTCTCTCTCCTTGTTTCTGAAAAGATGTAAACAAGTAAAAAAAAATTGTTTAAACCTGTCTTGTATTTTCTATAAAGAATTAAAGTAAGTTTATATAGTTCTTCCTGGAAATTTTGAAACACAAGTAATAGTTCAATTTTGCAGAAACTCGAACTTTACGAATTTTTATTTCAATAATTTTATTTGAATCCCCTTAGAAAATGATAATTTTTGAAACTAAAATCCAAGTTTTTCAATGGTTTTTCAGAGAAACACTTGGGAAGTTCTGGAAAATTAAGTTTCACCAAAATCTGATGATCTAAGACGTTATAGGCCACGATTTCGTTGCCACAGATGTTTTGGGTGTTTGTGATTTTCAGAAAAATACTGAATTAATTTATAAAACCATAAATTTTCGATTTGAAAGAAAACCAGGGTTTAAAACCCATTTTCTGTTCACGGTTGAAATGACGTTGCCGCACCACCCACCAGCGATCGGAATGCGTGTCAGGGGGTCAAATGGATGCGTCGCACGACGTAGAAGCTGGAGGCAAAATTTGGTGGCTGATAATGGCCTGGGGAGGCGGCGCGAGGTGAATACGTGTATGCGTGCCTGATGTTTTTGGGTTATGTTGCTTGATTTCGATTGGAGGGGAGATGGGGTAGTTCGATGGATGGAGATGGTTGCTGGATTGGGGGTTGACGTGTGGCGATGTTCGCCAGTGGTTGGAATCGCCTCCGCTGCCGGTGCACGTGCACGTGGTAATGGTGGCGTGTCAGGGTGATGGGTTGGAAAGGACCGAGGAGAACTCGAAGCACAACACGGGGAAGTTGAGTGAAAACTCGAAGAAGGACTCGGGGCGTTTTAGAGTGGTGACGGGTTAACTTAGAAACAGAAGAAATTTTTTTTTTCGCTCGGGTCAATATTGGCCTCAACCCGAAGTAAAGAGATAATTGTCTCGGGTACAACTCGAAGCACGTCTCGGGTGTGCAAATGAGACAGCAAACCCAGGTTTTATCCATAAATTAAAAACATAAGTTAAATTCATTTTCTGAAAAAAATAATGATACTCGTAAATAGAATCTAAAACAAATGGTAATTAGAATTCATGAAATTCAAGAATATTTGAAAATTAATAAAAGTTTGTTTTAAAAGATAGCTCAATGACAAGTTTAAAAGTAAAGCAAATATCCAAGTGTAACTTTGGAAAAAAAAATCTTGAAATCGTAATTAAAAATTTATGTTTTATAATGATTTTATAAACAAATAATTTATTAATTTGAAGAATAACCAATGAATAAAGGCAATTAAACTTGATTAGTTAACCACCAAAAAAGTTAATAAATTAAAACAAGAAACTAAAGAATAATCAACTAATTAGGCAAATTAAATTAATTCATAATAAAAATTAAATCAACATTAATTTAAAATGATTAATTAAGACAATTATATGGCTAATTCACTTCAATCACAACCACTTGAATCAACGATGATTGACCATCATCAAATATTCTATATTGGATTGATATTTTTGCTGTGATTGCTTTGTGATGAACTATGATTTGTAATTTGTTCCTATATGTATGTGAAATCCCTTCTGCCCGTAAAACGATATTTAAATTTCGATGCGACAGGGAGTCGGATTCCAGTTGGTTATCCGAAACCCACATCGAATCGTACTAGTGAATCTTTGTGATTGAAAATTTGTTTTATCTATGAATTTGTGAATATGGATAAGCGTTATGGGATATACCGCTTATCGATATGATAGAATCTGTGATGATGTTGTGCACTATTATGTTGAACCCTTGGACCACACCTATACACACACAAATATGGATTGCACGCGGAAATGGGTTAAGTCACAGATTTTTGAAATAGTTTTAAAAATTGTATTTTTGAATCCAAAATAGTTTTGGAATTAGAATTCAAGCTTTTGGAAAAGTTATTTTAAATAACTTGATTGAGTTTCGAAATTTAAATAATTTGATTTAAATTTGAATTCAATATTTGAAATTGAATTCTATGATTTGGGAACTAGGGTTTAAAAAAAAAAGGTTAGTCAACCTATAGATGGGCTTATATGGGTTTTTAAACCATTTTAAAAGTGATGTTTGGAATTTAAATTTAACCCAAGATTTTAACTTGTATAAATTGGATTTTTCTGAAACGGAAAACTGTTTGTTTTTCAAATAATAAAAGCTCTCACGTAAGAAATGAACTTCCAATTTGCGTTAGAAGGATTTCGAGGCTAAAAAGGAAATAGTTTCCCAAGTTATAGATAAATCTTTGGAAACGTGTTTTGAAAGCTATAAATTAAATCTTTAATTTAAAGATTTAATGTGTTAATCCAATTGAAATGGAAATTGTTTTGAAATCTATGGATGATCTTTGTGAAACTAGGTGAACTTTGTGAAATGAATCTTCTTATTTAAAGATTTAAAATGGTAATTTGTTTAACCATTTAAAAGAAAAAAAAACCTTGGATTTTCAAGTTGTGACTTAACTGAAATCCTATATCCATATGTTTTAAACTATTGCGCTCATTATTCGGTTTAGTCGGGAAAGGACCTTGTGTCATATAACCCATTCCGAATAATGATACGACGTTATGGATTGCATTTGAAGACCGTTGTTGAAGACCGGGTGTCTTCGAGAACGTTAGGATAACCTATCGATTGTCTCTGCACCGAGTAGCTACGGTACAGAGATTCCCTAAGTGATGGGAAGTCCGATCGGGATTGTGGATACCCGGATTTGCAAGGGCTTCTTCGGAAGTGCCTTCGGTTCTGTTCGAACCCGGAACAGATTTGTATGGTTGTATGTCCGACATTACACTTTGAGATATTAAACTGATCTCTATCAAATACATTTCTGTTTGGTGGCGGAGAATTTATTCTCTTAGCTTAACACCATTCTCTGAGACGTACGAGCTCAAAGGTTATGTAGTTGATATTTATCAGTGATATATTCCCAATTTGGTAGTGTGGCATGCTAAGTGCTGCTGTGTGTAAATGATCATTTGTTGATCATTTGTGATCAAAGCATGGCTTTTGTATAAAGCGTAGCTTTGTGGACGAGACTGCATCATGACCTCACACCCCGAAAATGGTCGAAACAGGAAAGATGCGGCAAGGTTATGAGGGTCGCGCCCTTTAGGGTGTGTCATTCCCTTCTGGAAAAGGGTGGTATCATGGTATGGAGCCCAGATACTTACTCATGTGGTTGCTCCAATCTCATTTACTGTGTGGTTGTTGCTTTGAGGCGCCTCGGATAAAGGTCCCAAGGACCGGGGGATGGCATATTCGTGTAGTAGTTACCTAGTTACAGAGGTAAGCCGGCCTTGTGTTGGCAGAGATCTAACCGTAACGTTAGTTCTCGGGACGTCCCGCCTGAGGCGATCCCATGTGGCAGTAGGAAGTTCCTTAGCCTGACCATTTGTTGGAAATCCATTCATCCAATACGTTCCTTGTACGGTTTTAGTTGTAGAACCTGCCATTTAAAATGGCAGCTAGGCATAATATCATGGTACCTATGCTGGCTAGGATTTATATTATACTTTCGAAATGGTTTTCCACACTTTGCACTTATAATAATAATATCAAAAAAAAATTCTCGTATCAAGCATATTTGACTATCATAAGGAGAAATCTCCTCCAATTCTGCGTTTGCATTGTGTGTGTGGCGGGAGGCCTTATGGTAGTTTCATTTTCTAAAAAGCATTGCAGATTTCAAAATTTAAATTCTGTTGTTTGTTCTAAAAGACCAAATGTTTTTGTTTGCTCATACCAGTCCCATGACTGACCTGGAGTTTATTGTTCCTTTCCTAAACTCTGGGTGCCCACTATTTTTCCACACGGGCAGTCTAGAGTTGGGTTTTTCAGATAGTCAGGTTTAGTAGATTATCTGGAGCTAGTTCCGTCTTTGGATCGGGACTGCACTTGCTTCGCTTTGTGCATCGTTATTGAGAGTTCGAGCTATCGCTGGATTGGTGATTTGGAGATGGAGATTCCCGATGCTGGAGCTCTTTCTTGAAGACCATATTAGAGATTTTTGTTCCACTGTTGTGTTATCTTCTATTTCCGCTGCTATTATCTTGTATCATATCTCTGATGTATATTCATTGTATCATCTGTTGTATCCTATTGTATCTGATATTATATCAATGTTGTATATTGATATATGCTATTCTTTTTCTTCCGCTGTGTTGTTATACTTAATGTGCTATAAGCTCCGGCGAACCAGATTCGACGTTTGGGTCAATCGGCATTTGAATACGAGTGTCGTATTCGGTGCCGATTTTCGAAGGCCGAGTCAGGATCGTCACATTTGGTATCAGAGCTGAGGGTTAAAACTTTAGCTCAGGAGTATAACACATTAAATAGCTCATTAGAGATAGGGTGAAGTATACCCTAGAATGAGTATATCCCTAAGATATCCGTTCGAAAGCCTCAATAAATTCTCTTACTATCCACTGATAGCAAGTATGAGTGCGAGAAGTGGACGAGATAGGGGACAGGGAAGTACCACTACAAATGGTCAATACCCTGCAACAGTGGAAACAACTTTCTTCTCAATCTCCTTTGATTCGATTCCAAAATTCTTTTGATTGCTACGTGTCAGCTCTGGAAAGAAGTTTCGGTGTGATGGGGGCCCTACGAATCCTTGTAGAAAATCCTTACTTCGTATCTTCATCCATTTCTTATCAGCTTTTCGATCTAACTTTTAATGAATTTGAATATGAATTTGAAATTGAAAATTTAAATTAAATAAATTGGAAATTTTAAAATTAACACTACAACAAAAATGCCCTATTACAACGCCCTTTTTACAACGGGAATTTGCTGCCCGTTGTAATAGAAGGCTATTACAACGGTCGATTCAGGACCGTTGTAATAGATGCCCCCTTTTACAACGGGCATTTGCTGCCCGTTGTAATAGATAGCTATTACAACGGTCCATTCAGGATCGTTGTAATATATGCCCTATACAAGACTCTTTTTACAACGGTCCATTCAGGACCGTTGTAATAGATGCCCCTTTTTACAACGGGCATTTGCTGCCCGTTGTAATAGATCTCTATTACAACGGTCCATTCAGGACCGTTGTAATATATTTATTAATTACACTTAATATTTAATTATTATAATTAATATTCAATTATTTAGTAATTACATTTAATATTCAGTATTTAATATTCAATATTAGATAATTAAATTAGTAAAATTCTAAACTAAATTCATAAATACATTTGAAATTTTCATAAAATTCAAGAATTAAAGAGTAAAATTTTAAGATAACTTAAAATTTTAGAAAGTTTCCGAAATCTTAGAAAATTTAATATTTCAAATAATTTAAAATTTGGAAATTTTGTAAAATAAACTTAAAAACATTTGTAAAATTTATAAACAAAAATTTGAAATTTTCATAAAATTATAAAATAAAGAGATTAAAATTTTATAAAATATTTAAAATTTCAAAATATTAAAATAATTCAGAATTTGAGAAATATAAATTTTACTGTAAAATTTTTAGAAACTAATGCCCCTTTTAGTTTCAAATGCATTAGTAATTACATTTAATATTCAGTATTTTACTGTAATATTTTAAAACCCTAAATAACTAAATAACTAAAACCCCTTTTTAAATAAACAAGGCCGGCCCACTTGAAGTTCACCGTCCCCTTCTTTTGTTTGTGAAAAATGTCGGCCTCTCTTTGTCGAATTAGGGCTTCGGCTTCTTTCTCGAATTAGGGCTTCGTTCTGATGATTGATGCTCTTGCTTCTCTGATGTTCGATTGTTGCCCTTGCTCACTGCTTCGCTTATGATTGTTTGCTCCTCTGTTGATCGATTGTGAAATTAGGGCTTCGGCTTCAATTTGGTATGTAACTTTCCTTTTTGCTTGAATGCTTGAATTTGATTGTTGCTCTGCTTGCCGATGATGAACTTGGGTTTGTGATTGATAGTTTGATTGTGAATTTTAGCTCATATTCGATGATGATACCTTCGGGTTGAATTTATATGAACTCGTTACACTTGAAATCCTTCGTATCAATTTAATATTTTCCTAATTCTCAATTTTTTGTTACCTGTTGCGCACGGCTTCTATTCTGTAGCGTTCGATCATCTTGATTAACGCGGCATTAAAACTTTTCCCTTTTTCATTTCTGACTTTTTCAAAGGCGTATTTGATGCACTGTCATCAATTCGAATTCTCTGGTTCTTCCATGATTTCGACTTCACTGTGAATTATTGTTGCATTCCGTATTTGTTTTCGAATTAATTAATTCGAAGATTTCTTCCTATATTTGTTTTCTCGGCCCTTATTTGTATTAATACTGACCATATGTAGTCAAGAAATTTGATGCAGAGATTTCTTTCCAAATTAATTTTCTTTGACTTAATTAAAAATACGATTTTGATCTTTAACTTCGGCTTGATTTCTGCACTGACTTGTACTTGCCACTGTCTTGTGTTTTCTACTGCACATTCACCTGTTTACAATATATGTGCATACATACATATGTATGTGTGTATGCATATATTCTTGGGTTTGTGATTGGACTTCAACTGCTTCATGTTCTGTTGATCTTGATTTTGTTTCTCAGTCATGTATTCACCTGCATGTAGTTGTGCACTGATTCTTTCGAATTGCATACTTCATCCATTTGTTCATGTTGCTGGACTTGTTTCACTGGTATCTTCCCTGTGTTGATTTGAGTTGCTGTCGTCTGCACTTGCACTTGATATTGTAACCTCTTATAATCATTCTGGCCTTGCTTATCACGGTTTGATTTTGCTGGTTCGACTTGGCATTGACTGTTTCAATTTGTCTCAACTTGATTTCTGATTTGTGAATTATTCAACCTTGTTCATCACGTTGCTGACATTTGCTTTGACCAGTTGATTTACTTTGGCCATACTGTTGAAATAGTGTTCTCTGACCATCTCTTCTATCATTTGGTACTGCCATGCATTTCCATAGTACCATAGCTTCTTTGTTGCACTCGAGTTAGTTCAAACATGAACTTGTTGCTTGGTTCACTGTGTTACTCATTGATTAGTTTGCATTGTCATATTTTATTCCTGTTGCCTTCATTTTCCATTGAGTTTTGTAGCTTGGTGTCATGTTTGCTGGACTTGTTGTTGGCATGTGCATTGTGTTTATTTGTGTCCACACGATGCTTTGAGTCTGCAACTTGTAGCTGGACTTGATTTGTGCCTTGTCCATTCTCATGTGTTCATCCCTGTAGTATATGTTAGTGATACATTTTGGAGTTGGTTCATGTTGCTCTGCACTTTGATGTTGTAGTCTCTGACTTTGCTGTATTCATGCTTTTATGCTTGTGACATTCCTCTGCCTTGTTGACTGCATCACCATACTCTATTGAGACCTGTAGTCTTATTTCATGTTGCTGTGCAGTAGCTATGCCTTACTTGTCTCTGCTCCATCCTGGTTGCTTCCCTGACCTTGTATCACTTGATTCAGAAAAAAAATTGGAACTGGATTAGTGCAGTTTTCATTCTAGTTTGTAACTGCAGCCATGTTTCATTTTGAGTTGCGGTGTTGGTCTGACTTGCTTGAGTTTCACTGCCATAAGTCGTGCATGTGTGTTGCAGTTGTTTATATGCACTTCATCACTTCAGTATTGTATTGTTTTATGTAGTAGCCTGGACTGGTGCATACTGTTTCTTTACTATGTTGTATTATTCACTGATGCACTCGTATCACTGGTATTTGTGGTCGTCTGCACCTCTGACATGAAGCTTGAATTGAGTTGAGTCGAGATAGCTTGCATGATTTACTTGCATTGTGGCATTGTGTTCTGGTCATTTGCACTTGCAGTTATACTGCAGTTATCTTCGAGTCTTCTGTATATTTTGTAGCATGTCACTGGACGCATTCCTGTAGTAGCTTTGTTGTTGCTGTGTTCACTGTCACTACGCATTGTTGTGAGTAGTTGGAATCACTGTCATTTGTTTCTTCACTTGTGCATTGTTGTGTCTGGTTCGTTGAGTTCTTGGTTGTGACAGCTCTATATAGTTTGGAACTGTGTCATGGTGATGCATTCTTGAGTCTTGGATATTGAACAGTATTATGTTGGTTTGGTTGTTTTAATGAAGAGGTTGAACTTGCACACTTCATGTAGCCTTCATGTTTGGTCTGACCTTTGCACATATGACTTTCTTCATGTTGCAGCTGATTTTCTTTTTTTTTTGATGTTGCCACTATCTTCTTTGTACTCCAGCATACAGTTGGTAGTTTGCATTCTCTCATGGTTAAATTCATTGCTGAGTTGATCATGTTTCTGGATTTGATCAATGCTCGGTCATGTTGCATTGTGTTGAATCCAGTTTGTTATTTGGGTTTGACACTGTGCTGAATTGTTAGCAGTGCTTTTGTTTGATTTGTGCACACGAGTTGGCGGGGCAGTGCACACGTGTACAAATGTATACGTGTGTACTGCAGCCACTTATGTACAACCTGTCCCTGATAAAATGCTGATATGCACAGATACAATCAATGACGAATAACCCAAATAACTGAGGCAAACAATGTTTTCAAAATCATGTTTCATTTTATATTGCAAAGCGCATATTCAACAAAACTCGGGTTTGACCTTGTGCTCGTGTCGTGATTTTAAATATATTGCATGTGAGTTGAACCCGGCTTTGCATTTGGGTTTGACCTGTGCTCACTTGTCCCTGTAGCATTATCAAGTGTATATCGGTGTGCACGGCCTTGTGGCATATACAGTGATACACTGTGTATGTCACAAGTTGTTCGTGTATGATGAATTCAAAATTCAAATTTAAATGATGACGAACAACCCAAATAACTGAGGCAAATATTCTTTTCAAAAAATTCACATTTTATTTTATATTGCAAAAATATTTCTTTTTCAATTTTACTGCGTTAGTAAATATTTTTGCAGATTGCTCAAATGCTGGATTCTAACTGGAAAGAAGTTGAAGATAACAATACGAGTGTGAGTGATATGTAGTGAGGTTCTGAATGTAAAATAGTGATGTAATGAAATTAGTATCAAAATTGTATAGTGAATAGTGAGAGTTTGAATTTGTACTATTTTAAAATTGTAATAAATATTTGTTTGAATAAAATATTCATTTGAATTCAAAATCTGTGCTGTAATTTTTTTTTAAAATTTGCATTCATTTTGCAACGGTCAGAAACCGTTGCAATATCATGTATTACAACGGGCATTGCCCGTTGTAAAAATATGTATTACAACGGGCTTTGCCCGTTGTAAAAATATGTATTACAACAGGCATTGCCCGTTGTAAAATATGGTCGACCTATTACAACTAGGCCTAATACAACGGGCGCATGCCCGTTGCGAAATGCATATTACAACGGGCATTGCCCGTTGTAAAATGCCTGTTTTGTTGTAGTGTAAGTAAATTGGTTAACTAATATGAAGCAGAATTTGAATTGTATAAATAAAACGATATCGGTTAAAACAAATGGGAAATTCTATCGTAATTTCTTGTGGATATCAAGTCCGAAGAGGGACAAGTTATATATAATTTGGGATATTCCAACCCGAATTTGGAATCCTACCCAGCGTTTGAGAAATTGTAGAAGATTGAATCCATCTATCTATTCTCTGGGATCCGATATATTCTACGAACGATTAGTTATCCCTTCGAACTAATCAATGCCCCTGCATATTCGTAGACCGGTGGACCCAAATATCTTGTGTAATATTGTATGAGTTTGTTCTCATATTGTCGATATTCTGATTTGGTAACCCAAATACAGAATTAATATTCAATTTGATTTGGAAAGATATTTCCCCATCTTTCATCTTTTCTTTCTCGTCTTCCTTGCAAATTTCGAGGACGAAATTTATTTAAGGGGGGAATATGTAACGATCCCGATTTTTAATTAAATTTAAATGGATAATTAAAAGGAATTTTGGAATAAAATTGTAGATTAATTTGAATTTTTTCAAATTAAATAGGATATTTGTTTATTGGGTATTGATTTTAAAATTTAATTGAGGATCTGAGATTTGTATATTTAACATCTTATAAATAGAGAATAACATCTTAAAATTTATCAATTAAAATTTATAATATAATAAGTATGAATATAAATGGTAGAAAAATGTAGGAATATAAAAATATTGATTTTATTATGAAAACAATTGTTCAAAACTAAATACTTATTTATTTGTTTTAATAAAAAGATTTAAAATACACCTTCTTTTGAAAATAAATATAGTTGTACATTCACAAAATATAAAATGTAAAAATGTTTACAAATGTTAAAAATATGAAAATATAAATAGTACAAATTTTTCTCATATTAACAAATAAAAAAAAAGGGAACAATTCTTTTAAACATGAGGATATTGCATATATGTACATACAAACCAATATAACATACTTTAAGGTCTTATACATACATATATACAAAAGGGCATCATCACTCTTTTTTTTCTAAGATAATCAAATTTAAAATAACAAGGAAACTTTACACCTTTCCATGTTGAAATCATACCATATCTCAGAATGAAAATATGAAAAAGGATTTGGCCTCACATTTTTCAATACATAAAACTGTTCAAAGCACAGATATCAAAAAGGAAACAACTCAGTTTTTAAAACCAAAAGAAAAAAAAAAGGGTATACAGTTTCAAACCTGGAAAAAAAAATTAGACAAATCAAATTCAATTCGACCTGAAGCCAAGATTTTTACCTGGAAACAAGATTCCAGTTCAAGGAGGAAATCTTCAACCTGAGATGATCAACTCAGGAAATTAAAGAATTCAGACAAATTCAGAGAACTGTCAAAACAAGTTGCAGAAAAACAATAAAAAGCAGTACAAAGCAAGCCTGGAAATCAATTTCAACAAGAATTCAATCAATCCAACTTAGTCTAAAAGGCAAAGAAAGAAATCAAAGCAGTTTTCCAAAGCTAAACAATGTCAACTCAAACCTGTTCTTTCTTCTCTGTTTCATCAGACTTCAAGATTTAAATTTCAAAATCAAAGTAGGAAAAAAGAAAAGAGAGATTCAGGCTTTCATTCTTTGGAACTGTCAAAAACACTTCTCTGCTTCTTCCTTGCTCTCTGCCTCCACAATCCTGTGAGCAAACTCTCAAACCCATTTTTATTTTTATTTTGATGTTGCATGTAATTAGCATTGAAAGTTTGGTTGTGGATTGTGCTTGCATGAGTATAAATATACCTGTGTGCATATATATGGGGTACGGTGTGTACAGACAGCCCCTGTCCTATGTTCATCATCTAAAAGAAAGAAGAAAAGGTGAGCAAAGTCACTTATATTTACCTATATTCTTTGATATAGGGTTGATGCTTAAATATGTTCTGGGAAGGTTGTCTGTTATGCTTGTGTGTTTGAATATAGCTGTGCATGTTTGGGTTTAATCCTCTGTTGAGTAACAGGTTTGAAATCCCTAGTACAAATTCAATAATCTTGATGCAATTGATTTCAAGCTATAATTTATAAATGAAAATGTATGGTAAGGTCATAATATTATTCAAAAAAAATTAGTAAATATTTCAAGAATGGGAAATTGCAGTGGAAAATAAATTAAGGTCAAGAATCAACCAATTCAATTCTAGGCTTAAACTCCTCCTCTGTCTTCAACAACAAGATCAACATTAAAAAAATAAAATTCCAGATTTCAGAACAAAGATTTGTTCTCTCTGTTCTTTTGGAATCCAGGTGAGTAAAACACCATGCTTTATTCTATTATTTGTGTTTTAATTCCTGCATGAATGTGAGTAGCTTTTGCTTGCAAATGGATTGCTATGCTTGATTGTTTTTGCCTGGAAATGTGATTTCTACTTCCTGTTTTGATACTGGGTTTTAATTTTTTTTTTTTTTTAAAAAAATGCCAGTTCTCTTTTATATGATCATCATTAAATCTTGCTTCAACAAATTAGCTGAGTTTAATTTAAGCTAAGATTTAAAAATATGTTCAAATGTTTTAAATTTAAATATGTTTCAAAAAAATCTGGAAATGGATAAAGCCTGGGAATAAATATAAGCCAACTGACAACCTCAATAAAATAAAAAATTCATGTGAAACTTGGTTGTTTGTTTGTATCTGGAAATAGGTGTTTTTGTGTGAATATATACAAGTATGAAATTGTCAGTATATATGTATAATTGTAGAGGGATGTGCAGGCCTCTGTGTTTCTGTTTTTTCCCCAGAATCATAATCTTTCTAAAAAAAAAAATCCCCAGTTCTTTTCAGAAAGTAATCGAATTGTAAAGATAGGTAGAAGGATGTTTAACAATGCATCATGGTTCAGATTTAATCAAAAGCAAAGCCACTGTTCTTTACTAGGAATATTTTGGAAAAAAAAATTAATAAAACAGTAGCATCTGAACTTTGGTTCACAGTGTAATCTATATCAAAGGAAATTTAAATCTCTCTCTCTCTCCTTGTTTCTGAAAAGATGTAAACAAGTAAAAAAAATTGTTTAAACCTGTCTTGTATTTTCTGTAAAGAATTAAAGTAAGTTTATATAGTTCTTCCTGGAAATTTTGAAACACAAGTAACAGTTCAATTTTGCAGAAACTCGAACTTTACGAATTTTTATTTCAATAATTTTATTTGAATCCCCTTAGAAAATGATAATTTTTGAAACTAAAATCCATGTTTTTCAATGGTTTTTCACTGAAACACTTGGGAAGTTCTGGAAAATTAAGTTTCACCAAAATCTGATGATCTAAGAAGTTATAGGCCACGATTTCGTTGCCACAAATGGTTTGGGTGTTTGTGATTTTCAGAAAAATACTGAATTAATTTATAAAACCTTAAATTTTCGATTTGAAAGCAAACCAGGGTTTAAAACCCATTTTCTGTTCACGGTCGAAATGACGTTGCCGCACCACCCACCAGCGATCGGAATGCGTGTCAGGGTCAAATGGATGCGTCGCACGACGTAGAAGCTGGAGGCAAAATTTGGTGGCCGATAATGGCCTGGGGAGGCGGCGCGAGGTGAATACGTGTATGCGTGCCTGATGTTTTTGGGTTATGTTGCTTGATTTCGATTGGAGGGGAGATGGGGTACTTCGATGGATGGAGATGGTTGCTGGGTTGGCGGTTGACGTGTGGCGATGTTCACCAGTGGTTGGAATCGCCTCCGCTGCCGGTGCACGTGGTTATGGTGGCGTGTCAGGGTGATGGGTTGGAAAGGACCGAGGAGAACTCGAAGCACAGCATGGGGAAGTTGAGTGAAAACTCGAAGAAGGACTCGGGGCGTTTTAGAGTGGTGACGGGTTAACTTAGAAACAGAAGAATTTTTTTTCTTTTCGCTCGGGTCAATATTGGCCTCAACCCGAAGTAAAGAGATAATTGTCTCGGGTACAACCCGAAGCACGTCTCGGGTGTGCAAATGAGACAGCAAACCCAGGTTTTATCCATAAATTGAAAACATAAGTTGTATTCATTTTCTGAAAAAAATAATGATACTCATAAATAGAATCTGAAACAAATGGTAATTAGAATTCATGAAATTCAAGAATATTTGAAAATTAATAAAAGTTTGTTTTAAAAGATAGCTCAATGACAAGTTTAAAAGTAAAGCAAATATCCAAGTGTAACTTTGGAAAAAAAAATCTTGAAATCGTAATCAAAAATTTATGTTTTATAATGATTTTATAAACAAATAATTTATTAATTTGAAGAATAACCAATGAATAAAGGTAATTAAACTTGATTAGTTAACCACCAAAAAAGTTAATAAATTAAAACAAGAAACTAAAGAATAATCAACTGATTAAGCCAATTAAATTAATTCATAATAAAAATTAAATCAACATTAATTTAAAGTGATTAATTAAGACAATTATATGGCTAATTCACTTCAATCACAACCACTTGAATCAACGATGATTGACCATCATCAAATATTCTATATTGGATTGATATTTTTGCTGTGATTGCTTTGTGATGAACTGTGATTTGTAATTTGTTCCTATATGTATGTGAAATCCCTTCTGCCCGTAAAACGATATTTAAATTTCGATGCGACAGGGAGTCGGATTCCAGTTGGTTATCCGAAACCCACATCGAATCGTACTAGTGAATCTTTGTGATTGAAAATTTGTTTTATCTATGAATTTGTGAATATAGATAAGTGTTATGGGATATACCGCTTATCGATATGATTGAATCTGTGATGATGTTGTGCACTATTATGTTGAACCCTTGGACCACACCTATACACACACAAATATGGATTGCATGTGGAAATGGGTTAAGTCACAGATTTTTGAAATAGTTTTAAAAATTGTATTTTTGAATCCAAAATAGTTTTGGAATTAGAATTGAAGCTTTTGGAAAAGTTATTTTAAATAACTTGATTGAGTTTCGAAATTTAAATAATTTGATTTAAATTTGAATTCAATATTTGAAATTGAATTCTATGATTTGGGAACTAGGGTTTAAAAAAAAGGTTATTCAACCTATAGATGGGCTTATATGGGTTTTTAAACCATTTTAAAATTGATGTTTGGAATTTAAATTTAACCCAAGATTTTAACTTGTATAAATTGGATTTTTCTGAAACGGAAAACTGTTTGTTTTTCAAATAATAAAAGCTCTCACGTAAGAAATAAACTTCCAATTTGCGTTAGAAGGATTTCGAGTCTAAAATGGAAATAATTTCCCAAGTTATAGATAAATCTTTGGAAACGTGTTTTGAAAGCTATAAATTAAATCTTTAATTTAAAGATTTAATGTGTTAATCCAATTGAAATGGAAATTGTTTTGAAATCTATGGATGATCTTTGTGAAACTAGGTGAACTTTGTGAAATGAATCTTCTTATTTAAAGATTTAAAATGGTAATTTGTTTAACCATTTAAAAGAAAAAAAACCTTGGATTTTCAAGTTGTGACTTAACTGAAATCCTATATCCATATGTTTTAAACTATTGCTCTCATTATTCGGTTTAGCCGGGAAAGGACCTTGTGTCATATAACCCATTCCAAATAATGATACGACGTTATGGATTGCATTTGAAGACCGGTGTTGAAGACCGGGTGTCTTCGAGAATGTTAGGATAACCTATCGATTGTCTCTGCACCGAGTAGCTATGGTATAGAGATTCCCTAAGTGATGGGAAGTCCGATCGGGATTGTGGATACCCGGATTTGCAAGGGCTTCTTCAGAAGTGCCTTCGGTTCTGTTCGAACCCGGAACAGACTTGTATGGTTGTGTGTCCGACATTACACTTTGAGATATTAAACTGATCTCTATTAAATACATTTCTGTTTGGTGGCGGAGAATTTATTCTCTTAGCTTAACACCCTTCTCTGAGACGTACGAGCACAAAGGTTATGTAGTTGATATTTATCAGTGATATATTCCCAATTTGGTAGTGTGGCATGCTAAGTGCTGCTGTGTGTTGATGATCATTTGTTGATCATTTGTGATCAAAGCATGGCTTTTGTATAAAGCGTAGCTTTGTGGACGAGACTGCATCAGGACCTCACACCCCGGAAATGGTCGAAACAGGAAAGATGCGGCAAGGTTATGAGGGTCGCGCCCTTTAGGGTGTGTCATTCCCTTCTGGAAAAGGGTGGTATCATGGTATGGAGCCCAGATACTTATTCATGTGGTTGCTCCAATCTCATTTACTTTGTGGTTGTTGCTTTGAGGCGCCTCGGATAAAGGTCCCAAAGGACCGGTGGATGGCATATTCGTGTAGTAGTTACCTAGTTACAGAGGTAACCCGGCCTTGTGTTGGTAGAGATCTAACCGTAACGTTAGTTCTCGGGACGTCCCTCCAGAGGCGATCCCATGTGGCAGTAGGAAGTTCCTTAGCCTGACCATTTGTTGGAAATCCATTCATCCAATACGTGCCTTGTACGGTTTTAGTTGTAGAACCTGCCATTTAACATGGCAGCTATAGTAGGCATAATATCATGGTACCTATGCTGGCTAGGATTTATATTATACTTTTGAAATGGTTTTCCACACTTTGCACTTACAATAATAATATCAAAGAAATTTTCTCGTATCAAGCATATTTGACTATCATAAGGAGAAATCTCCTCCAATTCTGCATTTGCATTGTGTGTGTGGCGGGAGGCCTTATGGTAGTTTAATTTTCTAAAAAGCATTGCAGATTTCAAATTTAAATTCTGTTGTTTGTTCTAAAAGACCAAATGTTTTTGTTTGCTCATGCCAGTCCCATGACTGACCTGGAGTTTATTGTTCCTTTCCTAAACTCTGGGTGCCCACTATTTTTCCACACGGGCAGTCTAGAGTTGGGTTTTTCAGATAGTCAGGTTTAGTAGATTATCTGGAGCTAGTTCCGTCTTTGGATCGGGACTGCACTTGCTTCGCTTTGTGCATCGTTATTGAGAGTTCGAGCTATCGCTGGATTGGTGATTTGGAGATGGAGATTCCCGATGCTGGAGCTCTTTCTTGAAGACCATATTAGAGATTTTTGTTCCGCTGTTGTGTTATCTTCTATTTCCGCTGCTATTATCTTGTATCATATCTCTGATGTATATTCATTGTATCATCTGTTGTATCATATTGTATCTGATATTATATCAATGTTGTATATTGATATATGCTATTCTTTTTCTTCCGCTGTGTTGTTTTACTTAATGTGTTATAAGCTCCGGCGAACCAGATTCGACGTTTGGATCAATCAGCATTTGAATACGAGTGTCGTATTCGGTGCCGATTTTCGAAGGCCGAGTCAAGATCGTCACAGTGCGGTTGCTGATCCCAACCGCGGGGTGGTCTTACTCGGGACTCTCCAGTAAGGGGTAGTCTGGGACTTGTGTTGCACGAGATCGGGCGTGGTCCTCGGTACACTGATCTAGACCAGTTACTGTGACAGGTGGTACACAGTGCCTAGTCATTAGTTGGAAATCCATTCTGCCTACGAACCGTGTACGAGTCTTGTTTGTATTACCCACGACTGTGGCTAGTAGCTGGAATTTAATGAATATAACAATTTCGGCTATTTTATAAGTATTTGTATATAGTCCCTATTAAAAATCAAAGGATTTATATAAAAAGTGTTTAGCTATCGTAGGTAAAAATCCGACATGTTTATTTGTGGCGTGGTCTTACGAGATGCTTTTGCTTTCAAAAGGATTTTTGAAACTTTAATAATCAATTTGGGTGCATTATTATCAGCTGATATTCTAGACTAACTCGCGTGTTATTTCATTATAATGTTCGGGTCAGACCGAGTATTATATGTCCAGGACAGGATGCTATGGAGCAGGAGAGGAGCTGGAGTCCAAGACGTATTATCCGTACTAGTATATATCCGCTGCTGTGATTGTTTGGAATTGTCTGACTGGTAAATGTTGTTTGCTTAAGATACTCTGATGATACATTGTATAAAACAGATATAGTTTTCATTCTGTGTAAATAGATGGTATTATATATTATATTTTATTTCGCTGCGACTGTGAGATTCTGATATTGTTTAGTTCCTTCTTTCTTCTACTTCTTCTTCTTAAATCCTAATGGTTCGTGTTTCTGTTCCACTTGAGTTAATTGATGTAGAATAGTGTTGGCTCAAGGGGTATGGATTTGCGGTCTGTTACACTTGGTATCAGAGCATAGGTTGGCGACAAACTAGGATTTGGTGGGGAAATTACTCGTTAAACAGAGTCAACAATACTCTATAATGAGTTGAGTCTATTAATAGATGTGAGGGCGTACTTGTTCGTGAATACAAAATTGTTTTTATATTGTGTTGACTTATCGGTTGAGTGTTTATGAATTCTGGTAGGTACGGAAGTACAACCGTATCGATAGGGGTTTCTAAACTCTTAAACAAGATAAACCGACATAGTATTGTTTTTAAAGTGGGTAAATGAACTAATTTTACCCAAAATTATATTTTGATATGAAAGAAATAATTTTCTGAAATTATTATATATATTTGGATGATTGGTTGTTAATACTATAATCAAATAAGAATCTAAAATTTGATCTAGAGTTTGAAGTGGTTTTAATCAAATAAAATTCTATAAGTATAAATTATGCAAAAGAAAAATAACTAAATTTGAATTAAACCAGAAATTAAATCGTGGACGTTTTGGAAAGGATTTTTAAATGTAATGAAAACAAAAGTTTGGAAATGTAAAATCCTGGGAAAGTTTAAAATGTTTGCTAAGGTGTTTGAAGGCAATAATGGAATGTTATTTTGGAGGTATTTTTGAATGGAAAGTGTTTTGAAATGAATTTGGGAAAGTAAGGAAGCACTGAACTCACTTCAGTCGCTGGAAAATAATCCTGATGATGCTAGCCACATCATTAGAATTTATTTTCGAGTTTCTAAAGTGATGGATTGCTTCCATAGTAATAGGGTATGATATATGTTAGATTTGTTGGATGTACAAGTGGTTTTAGAAGTTCAGAAAGGGAAATTGCTTTGGTAAAAACAGATTGTTTTAGAAAACTGGTTTGATCTGATATACCAGGAGAGTATGAGTTATTTATTATTTAAAAATGATTTTGAAATAAAACCGGGTAATTGAATTCTGCAAAATTCTATTTAAATAATGTGTAAAGTTAAATAAATCAACTATTGGACTTATTAACTGAAGTTGATATTAATAAGAAGAAAATGAAAATTTTAATCCTGGAATTAAAATTTAATTTGAGTAAATGGAAGTGAATGAAATTTATTGAAGTGAATAGTAAATTTGAATTTAACTTGGATAAGTTAAATAAATTGGACTTAGAATTAAATTGATTTGAGTTAAATTAAAATGTAAGATGACTTTGTAATTGTGGGTCATTGTGAAATGAATTGCACCCATGAGCTATTAAGTGTTATACTTATAATTTGAAATTGTAGATTTAAAATTTGCAAAGAATTAAGGTGAAAGGAAATTTTTATCTTTAAGAATTCAGTGGCACGTACATATAAAATTTGGAAATCGTGATTATAAGATGAAAATAATTCAATGAGCAATCTAAACTTTAAGTAAATAAGTTGGTCAACTTATAGGTAGAAAATGGAATTATGATCACAAATGGAAATAGTTGAATGGTATGGTGAATTCAAACTTAGTCTCAAATGAAATGTAAATCGAAAAAAGGAGAAGAAAATATAAAAGATAAAAGATAAAAGGGTGTGAATGAACTTAGGTTAGTAAATAAGTTATGAACTTGTATATGGAAAATTAAAATTGGATTGAATTGGATTTAACTTCGATTAAATGGAATTGAGTTGAATTTGGATTGAATTAAAATCAAAATCCAGTTGTGTTACAATTTTTTTGAATAGAATGAAACTCTTATTTAAGATAGTAAAAGAAATGGAATGAATTCAAGTTGGCTAAATAAATCTTAGGTGGACTTGAATTAAATTTGGAAAAGAAATTTAATTAAGTTGAAGGATATTGTATGAATAAAATTTTAACTCAACTAAATTCAAAGGAATTGTTTGAGAATGAATTTAGCGTAAGCTAAATTAAATAAAAGAAGCTAGAAGATGAATTTAGTGTAAACTAAATTAAATGGAAGTTGTATTGGCATGGATGAAATTTTGGTGGTTTGTTAAGGAAATTTTTTTGAAAGAAAACAATAAAAATAAAAGTTAAAAGTGTGAATGAATAATGAAAATAGAGTATAATAGTGATGGCTTGAATTGTAAATAAATTCAAAGGAGTGAAATGAATTTAAAGTGTTCATGTTATCGACAAAATTCAGAATGAATCGAGGAGATGACTTAAAAATCCAAATGGATTGAACAAGTAAACAAACTGAATTAAAATTTGTAAATGAATTGGAATTCGGTTGGATGAGAATAAAATGAAAATAAAATAAAATTGATATAAGAAGAAATGGAAATATTATGTGATTGAAACAACTTAAGCAAATTGAAAAATAATTGTGGTCGAGCTTTATAATGTTTTCTTGGATAAACTTGTTTAGGTAATAAACATTGGAATGCAAGTGAAATGGTTTTAATTAAATAGTGTGATGAAATAAGAATGTATGAATTAAATATTATAGAATGTGATGATATTAATATAAACTTTATTTGGATGATGAACTTGAAGTGAAATAAGAAATTGAAGAAAAATTCTAAGGAAATAAGAATATTTAGGATTGTGCAAGATTCCGAGTGAAATAAAATTAATATAAATTTAAACCGGAATTAATTTTAATGGTTATAAGCTTAAGTGATGATTATTTGCTTGAATGACATGTAAGTTTGCATAAGAATTGGCCGTTTTGTTGTATTAGGAATTGAGTTGGTTTGAAGAAACAAATTGAAATTGGTTCTTGAATCAATTGGGATGAATTGGAATTTTATTAAGCGATTCTGCATATGAATGATAATGGATCATAAAGGAAATGCAAATGCTTCAAATTGGAATTAAGAATTTGGTTGTGAATCAATTTGGAATTGAATTGAAGTAAAGAGATCTAATTAAGTCATATGTTAATCATATTGAAGTGGAAATGAATTGGTTGTAATTAATATGAATGGTATATAGTGAACTTGAATGTAAATTATTCGAGTGAGGTAAAATGAAGTTTGGACTTGCATATGAAATTTAAAAAGGTGATTGAAATCTTTGAATTGTTAATAAAATATGGTTAACATTATTAAACTATGAAGTTTGCTTGTTTAGACCATGTAATTGATGTGTTTGGCAAGTTTAATGAATATAATGTTATTAAAATTCCCATATTATTGAAAACTGATGTGTTTGTTTAAGTAAATACAGGTACGGGAGGCATTAGACAGAGTTGGAGCGCGTATATGCAATATAAACTAGCCGCATGCTGTTAAAATGCTAATAAAGATACGCCTACGCAATAAAAATAGGAAATATGAATTGTTTTTTGGTTTTCCGACCATGTGGGTCGATGTATATATATTTATATCTATTGTGAAATCGCAAAAGCTCCTTCGTACAAGGGAGACTCTGCCAAAAAATTACGAAAATTTTGGGAGTTAGAAATTTTTTGAAAATATTTCATTAACGACAAAATTGATTTCAAATAACAATTAAAATAAAAATAAAAAGAATTTTGGAATAGAAATCGAAACTAGCCGTTTCGATTTGAAAATAAAGAATTTAGGCAAAGTGAAATTGAGATTTTCACTAAGTGGGTTTTGCTATTGGGTTAGACACATTCTTCTACCTTAGCAAATTTCGGGGACAAAATTTTTATAGGGGGAAGGAATGTAATGACCCGAAATTTTGGGTCGCCAGATTTGAACATTCAATTCGTTTTAAATGTTGAATATATGTTACAATTTGAATTTGGAAATAAATGACTTTAGTTAAATTAATAAAATTGGTTAAAATTTTATATACGGTAATTTAATTGAAATTTGAATAAAAATATCTTAATATTAGAATTGGGATAATTTGTGATTCTGAGTATAAATAGATCTCAAATTAGATTCTAAAATTTATTTTAAGTCCATTTAGGTTTGAATTATAATATTGGACTATTGGATGAAATTAGAAGTTGATAAATTGAATTTGGAATTTTATATTAATTTAGTAATGGAATTTAATAATACAATAATGCAAATATCCAAATTTTGATTTATAACTAATTAGAATGATTTCTAATGTGATTATAAATTCTATATGAATTATAATAAGTCAATAAAATTTTAAAAGTGAAATTTTATGTGATTTCGACGATTTTGGAGATCGCTCGATTTAATCGACGAGTTGAATTAGCCTTCCGGGGCATAGTCTCGGAATTCGACGAAACCAGTTCCATTGGATCCGTAATAATTAGTAATTATCGGATGTCAATTTTCATAGCAATCGGAGTTGTCGTTTGACGCCGGCAGCTTAAAACGCATAGGAAATACTTTAATCGATTTAATTTAAAATTGGTCGTTTATTTCCGTAACTCGCGCATACCACCAAATTAGCTTCTGAAACACGTTTCATTGTGTTCGGAACGTAGGTAAAACATTATTAACGCCTGTCGGCACGCGTCGTTTGGAGATCGTGTGAAAGAGTTGCTATAAAGTGAATTAAATAATTAAATAATTGGTTATACCTACATATATGCGTTTATACGCCTAACCCTAGCGCTATTTCAAAGCCGCCTTCTCCTTATACTCCAATGGCCGAAAATCATCAACCTTCCTCTTCAATTATCGATCAATCCATCAAGCAATCGTGTAAACTTCCAACTGGAATGTCGTAGAGGGAGGAGAGAGCTTCAGATCCAACGGTGGATCTTGTTTGTAGTCGTAGTTTGGGGGTGCACCTTTGCACCGTTCGGCGCGCGTTCGAGCTCGTCATCATGATGGAGGAGAAGACAGAGCTCGGCGCTGCTTCGGCCGAAGAGAGATGGTGGGATGAGCTTCGAAGTGGTGGTATTGGATCATCGCCGAGTACGCCATGGTGATCGCGGTTGTTAACCCTAAATCATGATGATGGGTTCGGCTTTGAGCTGTGTATTACGTGGGGAAGAAGTTCTAACATGCGGCCTTGATTTTGGATACTAGAACTAGCGGCCTGGATGATATTTGGGTATAATAAAATTAAAATTTAAAGGAAATTATTTTTAAATCTGTAATTGAACTTTAAAAATTCATATCTTGTGCATACTTGGTCAGATTTTGAGGAAACTGGAAATGTCGAAATCGCAGAGACGCGTACTACGCAGTGGTGCAATTCTAGAATTATTCTGAGCAAGTAAAAATTTAGGTTAAATCGAACGCTGTTCGATTTAATTTAAATTTGAACGCTCATCGTAAACCCACGGTGAGTTTAACTCACTCACATCTGGAATACTGGTTAATTTAAATAGTCAATATCTAAATGATTGTTTGATTTGCCGAATATGATAATTCTTATCAAACTAAATCAATATATTATTGAGCTAATATCTGTGGATGCAAGGAAAACAGGTTGGAGGGATCCAACTGGATCCCTCACAAATAGAAACTTAAATTTATATCTTGTTATATATCTTATTTATTATTTTGTGATAAATTGTTTAGTTTTGTTATGTCGTGTTTTACTTATATGGTGTGATGAATTAAATTGAAGTTTAAATTGTTTGTGCTGTGATTGGGTGAATACAAACTGAAAATTTTAAATACAAATAGCGAATTGGGTTTAAAGGATATAAAAGAAATTACTAAGTAAAGAATTTAAAAGGAATTAAATTCAAGAAGATTGGTTGATAATTTGAAATGTTTGGAAATGTTAATTTTTTTAAATGAATAGCGAGATTTATTTTTAAAGAATGGGAAGTGTGCTTTCTCCTAGAAACTTTAGTATGTTTTTAAGAAAAGTTTTCAAATATAAATTTGTAGTTTAAATATGTTAGAATATTATAGAAAGAAATATTATTTTAAATTGTTTTTAAGTGGAAGCAAATATTTTATTTAGTAATTATGGTACTTATTATTTTTTAACAGGTAAAGTAGTATTAAGTTTTCCAAGAAATTATAATATAAATATTTAATTTAATAACTTTATTTTAAAAACTAAATTTGACTTAAAGTACTTAGGAAACCCTATATATTTCCTTAAGTATTATTTTCAATTAAATGATTTCTAGAAGCTTTATTTAAATATTTTAAACGTATATTTGAAATGATTTCCAAGAAATAGCAATGTTTTTTAAAAATAAAAAGAACTATTTTTAAAGTACGGAAAAGATTTCACGGGATGAAGAAAAATTGAATTGGGTTAAATTATATTAGATTGATAAAAGAATTCTTTGGATTCCTATAATGGAAGTGTATTTCCCTGAAAGCCAAGTACGTTTTTGAAGTAGATTTTTGAAACGCTAGAGTTTGAAGTTGTATTAAAGAATGTTTCACAAAATTATTCAAGTTATAAGAATTTTAAAGTAAGCATTTATCAAATTATATAAAGGAGTAATTATTTTAATGGTAAGTAGTATTACGTTTTAAAGTGAATATTATTAAAATTTATACTTTATAAATGGTTCTATTTTAAAGATAATCAATTGAATTTTTATTTGAAACTTGTATAGAATTTCATTGCTTTATTTCAAGATTCTAGAACGACTTAACTTTATTTTAAAGATAATAGTATATATGTTATTAAGCAGTATTATTCGAGATGTTTTTAAAGGTACATATATTGTTAACACCACTCTGAACGGCGACTCAAGTACTCGAAAGAAAAGCGACCTAACGATCTAAAGCCTCTAGCAAGTTAACGTGGCAACAGTTAGCGACCTAACGAATTAAGGAGCCAAGCGACCTAGCGGGTTAACACACAAGCGACCTAATGAGATAAAGTGCAAGCGAGCTAACGAGGATGGAGTTCTATAGCGAGCTAACATGTGACGACCTAAGCGACCTAGCAATCAATGCAAGACAGCAGTATATCGCAACAGAGGATCTCAACGACCTAGCGACCTAGTAACTAAATGACCTATGCGACCTAGCAAGTTAACGACCTAGCGAGTTAACGGCCTAGCGTGTTAACGACCTAGCGAGTTAATGACCTAGCAAGTCATAAGCTTCATATCATTATGTTGCTTGGTTATAGGTCGAACCAACACTAGATCGTTGCTACTCCTACGACCAGCCTAAGTCGCTCCACTAAGTACCTCGACATGATTAAGTCGCCAACCATTCTCCTCTAGGTCGCTCACGATCTACGACCTACCAGCCTGTTCAAGTGATCAAGTGCAACCATGATAAGCCATAACCCGTGCTCCCTAGGTCGCTCACGACCTACGACCTACCTTCAGGTTCTCCCTATAAATACCCTGCCTGCTCCAACTGAAAGGGGACTTTTGGATCATTTCTGGAACGCCTATACTTTGTTGTTTTCTCGACTCCTTCAACACTTCAAACACCGAAGTCACTTCAACGAACTTGGAGAAATATCTAACTCATTCAACATGAATTCGAAGAGCTTTTCAATGTCGAAGTTCTAGCTACTTGTCTTAATCATGTGGTAATTGAAGAATCATTGAAAGAGTTATAATCAAATCAGCAATAAAAGAGATTAAGTGGACGTAGGCTTGACTTTAAGCCGAACCACTATAAAAACGGTGTCTCTTTACTATTTTTCTGCTATTTTTTGCTTATTTTAAGTTCCCGTACCAACGGGTGATGCTTTCACTATACTACAACTTAACCTAGGTGTTAGCATCCAATTTTAGCGTTAACATTTTTGGTGCTTTCACCGGGAATTAAACTCAGGGTCCTCTCATCATTGCTCCGCAAAGATTTATTGAAAGACTCCCTCTAAAAACCAAAAGTCTATCAGAGATCATGGCTCTTCGAAGGTAAGGTAGACCTGCTAGATCTGGAACTGCTTATGACAACACCGCTACTTCTCCCACATCGAATCAAGCGACTCCTAGTGTTGGAATTACAAGGGCCGAATTGGATGCAGCAGTTTCTGGGTTGTATCAACAAATGGAAGCCCAAAACACTCTGATGTTGGAGAGGTTAAACGCTCTGCTTGGAGTTAACCGTCAACCAGAAAACAACAAAGAAACCTTTGCTGAAGACATCCATGATCCTCAAGGGAAAAGTGTTCCTTAAAGGGCAGTTGGCACCGTTGAAGGGGCACCACCCCAAGCTAGAGGTTCAAGGCTGCAACCTACTTTTCGTGAACGTTTGCCCAGGCAAACTTCCGAGAAAGTAGCTGATGTCAGTCCCACGGGGCCACCAAACGATGAGGAGTACCTCTCGGGAATGGTTCGACAGATTATGAAGGAAAGTATGCAAAGGGAAGAAGATGAGAATGACTAGGGATTTGCTCCAAGCAACACTCCATTTACTGAAAGGATCCCAAAGGCTGAATTTCCAAAGAAATTTGTTCCTGCCACAATTCCCGCTTATCGGGGAACAAGCGATCCCAACCAATTCTTATATAAGTATGACTGGCATATGACTGGTGCCAGAGCATTGGATGAGATCAAGTGCAGATATTTTCGGCGTATTTGGAGGGAGTGGCTCTACTTTGGTTCACGAAGCTGCTAGTTCGCTCTATGGATCAATTCTCTGACCTCACTCGGAAATTCAAAGATCAGTTCAGATTTTATGCCTCAAAGGCCAAGGATATAATGTCACTGTCTAGCCTCGAGCAGAACCCCGGAGAGCCTCTCAAGTCTTTCTTAAACCGCTTCAACATAGATGTTAACCCTATTCTGAATGGCGACATAATTACTCAATGAAGGCAAGCGATCCAGCGAGTTAACGTGGTAATAGCTAGCGACTTAACGACCTAACGAGATAAAGTACAAGCGACCTAGCGACCTAAACGTGACGAGCTCATGACCTAGTAATCAATACAGGACAGTAGCACATCGCAACAGAGGAACCAAACGACCTAGCAAGCTAACGACCTAGCGAGTTAACGACCTAGCGAGTTAACGACCTAGTGAATTAACAACCTAGCAAGCTACAAGCCTCATCTTCTGTCTCTTGGTTATAGGTCGAACCAGCGCTAGGTCGTCGCTACTCCTGAACCCAGCCTAGGTCGCTCCACTTGATGCCTCGGCATGTTAAAGTCGCCTACCACTTTCCCATAGGTCGTTACGACCTACCAACCCACTCAGTTGACCAAGTGCAACCCTGATAAGCCGTAACCTGTGCTCCCTAGGTCACTTACGACCTACGACCTACCCCTAGGTTGCTCACGACCTACGACCTAACTCCAGAATTTCCCTATAAATACCTCGCCTGCTCCAATTGAGAGTGGACTTTTGGATCATTTCTGGAACGCCTTTACTTTACTGTTTTCTTGACTCCCTCAACACTTCAAACACCGTAGACACTTCGACGAACTTGGAAAGAGATCAAACTCATTGAACATGAATTCGAAGAGCTTTTATATATCGAAGTTCTAGTTACTTGTCTTGATCGTGTTGTAATCGAAGAATAATTGAAAGAGTTGTAATCAAATTTGCAATAAAAGAGATTAAGTGGACGTAAGCTTGACTTTAAGCCGAACCACTATAAAAACTGTGTCTTTTTACTATTTCTCTGCTATTTTCTTCTTATCTCTAGTTCCCGTGCCAACGGGTGGTGCTTTCGCATTTTCACTACTTACACCGGGGTGTCAGCGTACATTTTTTAGTGTTAACATTTTTGTTGCTTTCACTGAGAATTGAAGTCAGGGTGCTCTCACATTGGTTCGCAAAAGTTCGTTGAGAGAATCTCTCTCAAAACCAAAAGTCTATCAGAGATTATGGCTCCTGGAAGAAAGCTTAGATCTAATAGATCCGGTGATGTCCACGACAATACCGCCACTTCTCCTTCGTCGAATCAAGCAGCTCTAAGTGTTGGAATTACACGGGAGGAGTTAGATGCTGCAGTGTCTAGATTATATCAGCAGATGGAAGCCAAGAACACTTTAATGCTGGACAGATTGAATGCTTTTCTCAGAGTTAACCGTCAACCGAAAAAAAAAATGAAGAAACATTTGCTGAAGATGTTCATATTTCTCAAGAAAAGAGTATTCCTCAAAGGGCAGATGGCACCGCCGAAGGGGCATCTCCTCAAGCTGGAGGTTCAAGGCCGCAGCCAACTTTCGCGAACGTCTGTCTAGGCAAACACCCGAAAAAGTAGTCGACGTCTGTCCCGCGGGGCCTCTAAACGATGAGGAGTACCTTTCGGGGATGGTTTGACAAATTATGAGAGAAAGCATGCAGAGGGATGAAGATGAAAAAGAATGGGGGTTCGCTCCAAGCAAGACTCCATTTACTAAAAGGATCCTAAAAGATGAATTTTCAAAGAAGTTTGTTCCCCCTACTATTCCGGCTTATCGAGGAACAAGTGACCCTAACCAATTCTTGTACAAGTACGACTGGCATATGACTGGTGCCAGGGCAATGGATGAGATCAAATGCAGATATTTCCAGTATATTTGGAGGGAGTGGCCCTGCTGTGGTTCACAAAATTGCCAGTTCGTTCGATGGATCAGTTTTCGGATCTAACTCGAAAGTTCAAGGACCAGTTCAGGTTATATGCTACAAAGGCCAAGGACATAATGTCACTTTCCAGCCATGAACAGAACCCTAGAGAGTCTATCAGATCTTTCTAGAACTACTTTAACATAGCCTTGGCCGATGTTGATAATGCGGATCCTTGAATGGTCCTGACCTACTTAATGCGAGCTATTGATGAGTCGAGTGAGTGTGGGAAATGGCTGAAGATGAAAGAGGCAAATTCGCTTGAAAAGTTCTACAAAAAAGCCGATGAATTCATGTGCCTAGAAAGCCTTCCTGGGCCAGCAAAAGTAGTTGTGAATGAAGTTGAGAACAACACTGTTGCTTCTAACAGGAGAGAATCTGGTGGTCAAAAGAGGGAGAAAGCAATGGAAAAAAGCAGAGAAACATGAAGAAAGCTCGCCACTTTGGACCTTCAGATTTTACTCCTTTGACTGATACCCCAGAGAATACCTTTTTCGCAACCAAGGATGTTGTTGAATACCTTAAACCACCTAAGTTGAGGCTCGGGAAAAATGTTGCGCATAATGGAAGATTCTGTCGATTCCACAATCAACCCGGACATGACACTAAAGAATGTCACTATTTAAGGAGTTTAATTGAGGAGCTGTTGAGCCAGATTAAACTTCAACAATATGTGAAGAGAAACAGAAATGACCCGGCCTCATCTACTCAGGGGCAACAGGTTCCCGCTTATCAATCCGGCTTAGATGACAGGGCTTCAGTGCAGGAATCTGAAAGGCATTTCATCAATGTTATCACAGGGGGTCCTCACCCAACGGGCAGAAGTTGGGATGAGATGGAAAGATACGCTCACGCCTAGGGATATGCCCTGGCTTGTTCTATGCCAAGTCAGGAAAGAGTTTCAGACTAAAGGAGGAAATCTGCCTGGTTACTTATCAAAGACCTGGGAGCTTCTTGATGATTTTGATCATTATACAAGAAGCCATATACCCCGGGAAGAGAACATGAAGGCGGATTCTTTCGCAAAGTATTCAAACCCTGGCAAAACACAAGTATTGGGATTGGTCCCTATGAAAGTCTTGTCGGTTCCAAGTACTGATGAGATTCAATTCCGGAAGCCTAGAACAACAATCACTTGCATCCATATTTTACTTAAAAAAATGCTTAAATTTGTAAAATGGTTATGGATGTATCATTTTTGTATTGATTCACACCGATTTTACTATAAATCTTGTGTTCTTTATTACTATAAAATGCCTATCTCATTTCGATGTGCATATATCTTAAATATATTGCTAAAATGCCCATTTAACATTGCAGGCCATCAAAGAAAAGCTTACCTCTTCAACACGTCACAAAGCTCAGCGATCCTAAAAATCACTCAACAAATAAATGTCAAGCCACAAAAATTCCACATTCAATTCGTACATCAGAAGTGCTTCTCACAAATAGTCAGTGATTCCACCAGAGGGGCACCTTCCCAAAGCGAAGGTTCCAGGCCTTGCTAACTGATTGTGATCGTCTGTGCAAACGGACATCCGGTCAAGTAGCTTGCGTCTTCCCCGTGGATTCATTTAACAACGTAATGCACTTCTCTAGGAAAAAGAAATCAAGTTGCAAAGGAAAACAACATGTGCTTGGACACGATAACAAGGAATCGTTGAAAGGCCGATGGTGCAAAGACATGGGCAAGTAGTCAAAGAACAACCAAAATGGAATCAGGCCCTTGCTAGTCAGTTGCTATCGTTTGTGCAAACAAATATCTAGTTAGGCCGCTTGCGTCTGCCCCATGGATCCGCTTAACTGTGACTGCAACCCTCCAGGCGAACAACAAAGCCCTCTTCGGAGGCCCACTTCTCCTCACAAGGGGGAAGAGCCAAAAGCCCTCTTCGAAGGCCCTTTTCTCTTCACAAGGGGGAAGATCAGAAAGCCCTCTTCGGAGGGCCTCTTCTCCTCACAAAGGGAAAGAGATAAAGCCTCTTCGGAGGCCAACTTCACTAGAGTTGAAGTTCCAAAGCCCTCTTCGGAGGCCCACTTCACCAGAATTGAAGTGCCAAAGGCCTCTTCGGAGACACGCTTCCCCGCATAGAGGAAAAAAACAAAAAAGCCATCTCCCGAGGCACAAACAAAAAATCCCTCTCCCGAGGCGTAAACAAAATCCCTATCCGAAGGCACACAAAAAAGCCCTCTCCAAAGGCACAAACAAAAAGCCCTCTTCGAAGGCACAAAGAAATCAAAGCCCTTTTTGAAGGCCTACTTCACCGGGTAGGGGAATCCACTTGTCAAAAATAAAAGCTACAATCCCCGAAAGTGAAGTGTAAAAACTTTTTCAAACAAAAGAGAGTGCAGACTTTTCCAATAGAAGGCACACTCTACTAAAGAAGAGTAATATTTCCTCAAAATAGAAAAAATGTTCTCTAAAGTAAGAGTGCAAGCCTTCTCAAAATGGAAGAGTTGTTTTCTAATTTAGGAGTACAAGTCTTCTCGAAACAGAAGAATTGTTCTCCAAAGTCTTACCAAATGAAAGAAATTGCAATAAGTCGTAGTATGGTGGCAACAAAATATAGCTACATTAATAAAAACAATGCTCAAGCAACATACCACAAGCTTACTGGAATATCACACAAAGAAAATGAAGAAACTTGTGTGAAAATAAGGAATAAATGCATTCACAAATGCAGTCAAAAGATTGTACAAGTAAAAAGAATCATTTTATTCCATACTATAATTTTTTTATACGTGTGCAGGTTTCAAAAAGCGAGGGCCGGTACCCGCACAATCTCTGGTCAATACAAGCCTTTATATACAAGCAAAAAAGCAAAACAAGAAGGGTAAAGCAAGACTCGTTATTTCTTCTTCTCGCCACCTTTAGAGCCCTCGCCTGGCCTAATGGCTAGCTTTGGGAGTCGACCTAGATGAGTCGGGGAGGAAGGAGAAAGAGGAAGAACTAGGTCTACTTCCGCTTTCTCTTCACCAGCAGAAGTTCTTTTCCTTCTCTTCTTCGAAGCTACGTGCTTGCCCCTCTTCCTTAAAGAAGACTCGCTGCCCGGAGTGATAAGTTCAGATAGTTTTGTGTCATCGGCATAAAATTTCTCCAGAGTCTTTTCACCTTCTTCAAGTTCCTCAGCCTTCTGCTCTTGTGTAGCGGCCGGGTCGTCCAAATGTTGAAGGGCTTCTACTTGTTCTTCATGCGACCCCGGTTGAGAAGCAGGAGTGGCTTGAAGAGATGGAGGAGGAACAGTTGGAAGAGGAGAAGCCTGTGCAGCACTTGATGTTGTCACTACAGAAGAAGAAAAATTAAAATCAGTATTCCTCATTAAGAGAGGAGACAGTGGCGCATCAAGGCTTAAGTAATAATCAAGAAGTTCATCGAGCTCATGTGAAGCGAACAGGTAGTCCACTTGAGCTAGATCATTGTTGAAGTTACCTGAAGAAGTAGGCTCTATCACGTCGATTTCGAAATCTGGAGCCTCATCTCCAATATGAGTAGTTACAATTTCAAGGTCAGCTTTGGCAGGAGGCAAAGAATGGGAACTAGAGCCAATGATATCAATGTCGGCCAAAACCGAAGGAAGAGTCGGGTCGGTCAAAGGTGCCTTCCTTAAAATGTTCTCCTTCCGCCATTTCGGCTTGCTCTTTAGCAAGTTGCTCCTTTCCCCTGGCAATGGCGGCACGTGCCTCATCGTCCAGATAGTGCGCCTCAATATCTGCCACAGTATAGCTAGCGCCTCCAAGCATATCAATTGCGGCCTCCCACACTTCGGCTAAGGTAATCTCATATTTCGGGCCCAAAAACGAAAGGCTACCACGCCCGAGGACGCTGTGCAGATAAAACTCGAATAAGGTAGAGCTGATGTTGGCTTTAGTTGCCTCATGAGATTCTTCGGCTGCTGCTTTGCCGACAATGGCTTCATCGCGCTCTTTTACAACTTTAGAAAGTCGAGCTTTTAACATTTCAATCTCCATGTCCTGGGAGCTAGTTTTTTCTCGCAACTGAGAAACATCAGTGCGGTAGCTTTCTACAACTTTCTGCTGTGCCTCAAATCTAGCCTCAACATCTCTTTGACCGGCGTGAGCATCTCTCACTTACTTCTGAAGTACCTCTTTTTTTAAGTATAAGAAGTGGAAGAGGAAGCAAGGTCGTCTTTATGCCGCTTGACATCAGCTTCCAGCTTCTCATTATATTCGGTGATATTTTTCATCTCCGTGTCATAATGGTCAAGAACTTTTTTCCATTCGGTTTTATCGCTCTCCATGGTTAACATACCCTCGAGGTTTAAGCGATTTACCCTTTGAAGTTTGTCAACTAGCTTTTTCCATCCGGACATTCTCTCAATGTTAAGCTTAATAGCGTCGAGATTCCTTAGCATGGCGTGCTTGTCATTGGGAATCAAGTCCAAGTCGAAGCGTACTCCTTTTAAACACCAGTCTGGAAACCGGCTTTGGAGTGCAGGCGGGGCATTCTCAATTTGGTACGGAGGCCTGTTGATTATCGTTTGAATATCAGCTCTTTGAAGGGCAGGAGAGCTGGAGGGGATTTCCAAAGAGATGGGAGCAGCAGGCTTTTCATAAATTGCAGACGCCGGCCTTTCACTAAGCTTGGCCCGCTTGCTTGGATCTTCAGCGATATGACCTTCCCTTTGTCATCATGAGATTTTCTTTTGTGGGAATCATCGTCTCTTTGGGAAGAATCATGTCGTTCATCGCTTCTCCCATAGCGCTCCTCATAAGCCCGCCTCTCGCGAGCTTTTCTTGCAGCTCTTTCTTCGTTGGTCTCCCTAGGGGCAGGAAGATACCGCTTGGGATCATAAGAGTCGCGTCTTCCACAGCGCTGAATGTCGTCGTAGTATGAACCGCTGCGTCCCATTGGATAATCTGAAAATGAAGAAGAGACAAAGTTTGTAAATCTTCGAAATAAAGGAGCTAAGTGCACAAAATTGCAAAAATCCTAAGTGTGTGTGGCGTGTGAGCTACACGCGTCAAGCTACAAACCGCTCTTCGGCTTAAGAGTTATCTCTTGAGTTGATGGAGTTGATTCCAAAACTGATGTAACTTCGACTGCTGGAGAAGCAAGTTTATAAGCAGTGGTATCATCTTTGAAGAGCTCATGTGAAGTCACCACTAGGTCGCCTAGCCCTCCGAAGATGTCGTCACCATCATGCCTAGCGGAACTCTCTTTCTCAGCCCCCTCACCAGTAGCCTTCCTGGAATGTTGAGGAAGTTCCTCTTCTTCGATAATCGGGGGAAGTGTAAGCTTTCCAGATGACCTCGCACCGTCAACGGGAGTAGAACATTTCACCAATGAGGCCTCCGCAACGGGCTCCTTCAGTGCAAGTTCCTTTGTGAAAACCGGGGCATCTGACGTTCTTCTTAAGAACCGGGAGCGTCACGAGGCTGAGTGAATCGAGAGGGGTGCAAAACTCCGAATTGATGTAAAAATTCACCCTTCAGAAAAACTTTAACGCTTCTCTCCTCAACCGCCACAGCACTTTGTCTTTCAAAAGTCGGCTTACGGCTGGAATCTTTAGAAAGAGGAGGAAGTGCTGTAAAAGTAAAGAATGAAGTTAGCACTTGACAACTCGAATTTTGAAAAACATAGAAATGAAAAGAACGGAGATAGGCAATCTTACTTCCTACTCGCCAGATACCGTAAAATCCCGGGGGGGCAGCGAACAAAGAAAAATTGGTTCAGAAACCCATGGGCGCTTTCAGGAAGATCGATAATCAATTTACGGTTTCTAGCGCTCCTTACAAGTGTAATAGAAGGATGATCTTTGTTCTTCGCAAATGTACACAAGTAGCAAATCTCTTCAAAGCTTGGAAGATGGTCGAGTGTCCTACTGAACAGTACACACAGTCCCATCAAGATGGCGTAGCCATTGGGATGCAACTGGAAGGGAGAGATAGTTAATCGGAGGAGGAGCTGTCGATGAAAAAGGAGGAATAGCTCCACTCAAGCACATCTGACGATTAACTGCAATAAAACCAAGAGGTGGCCTGTCAGCAGTATCATTAACCCCGGGAAGCAGGGCGTCCGCTTCAGCAATACTAAACTGAATGCATAACTGACTGAAAACCCACTGATTCAGAGTGGTCGAAGTTCTTTTTGGGGGATTATCCAAGGGGTTAGCTATTGGGAAGACTTCTCCAGCTTGCACTACTATCTCTTCTTGTTGAGAAGTCATTCTACACAAGGAACTGGATATTCAAATATAAAGGTGCACGTTTCCTAAAAGTGTGTAAAGTGTTGTGCAAAACTACTGAATTAACAAGTAAATGAAATAAAACTTGAAATAGTACTGATTGATGAATTTCAATTCAGGAAGGTTTGAGGCTTGTTATTAAACCAAAGTTAAGTGAAGTATCAATGCAGATGATATTTAGCAATAAGTAGTTATAATTGTGTGCATTTTGCATTGATGCTTCATTTAAATCAGTTGACTCACATCACTTCATCTGTAATCAGAATCATACTATTTTACTTAAGTAAAATATCATCTCTTTGACCTAATCCATCATTCGATGTAGGTAGTCGGTGATGAGTATGTTCGTCCCATTTTTTTGCAAATGTTGTGTTTAAACAGGTTGTTAGCGTTAAACTTAACATAATCTGTAAAGAAGTGCAACAAGTTCAGGAAAATTATCTTGACAAGTTCAAGTTGAGAATTCAAGTTAAGTGTTGTCATATTTTTACAAGCAGTCAAGCTCAAACGACTTAGCATAGGTCGAAGCTTCCTTAAGTCGCACTGTTCAAGTCGAAAAGTTCAACAGTATCATGTTCCCACGAGTTAAAAAGTTATGATGTAGATCAGGCTTCAAGTCAAGGCAGTGCATATTTGTCTTTGTGTTAGGTTGTTCAAATATACTCACGACCTAAAGCTTATGTCGCCAAAAGTTAGGCCGTTGGTTCATTAAGTCGTTTGGCTTTCCTTAGGTCGCAAGGGCTATTAGGTCGATCAGATTCATTAGGTCGTTCCTATCGTAGCTCGGCAGCATAACACTATCTCCCATCAATAAAACCCTAAGGCCTGCTCTCCACTCACCCACTTCCACGCGTCCACCACCTCGCATCACCAGGAGCTCCAGGGTTCAACCTAAAACCCACTAACCCATTAACCAAAGGTCCTTTCGTCTCCTCTAATCACTTAAGGCCTCTTCTTCTCCTCCGAATCTCCAAAAACCATCAATAAACTCCTCAAATTCGAGGCACTCGCTAAGCAGCTCTGTAAAATCTTAGGCCAATCCATCTTCAAGGCAATTGCTAGCGATTCGACAAAAATCGAAGGGCAAATCCGAATGTAATTTTGCAACATGACAACAAAAATTGTATGGAGATGATTATGGGAAAATCGGTGGCAAACGCGGCGGACAAAGGATCGAAATTACCTAAATTCACTATAGGAATTGATGGTTGGAGATGAAAAAGGAAATTTTTTGTGTTAGTCTCTGAGCTCTGGTGTAGCAATGGAAGCAGAAGTAAACAGTTCAACGAAGAGGATGAGGCGAGCTAATGGCTTATAGAGGGGAAAAAGGAAAGGATGCATCGAGACACGAGTTATTGAGCTTATTAAGTCGCCCACGACCTAGCAGAGTTAGATCGAAGCACACGATCTATTACATAGGCGTATACTTCGAGGGGCAAGTGTTAACGCTATTCTGAATGGCGACTTAATTACTCAATGAAGGCAAGCGATCCAGCGAGTTAACGTGGTAATAACAAGCGACTAAACGACCTAACGAGATAAAGTACAAGCGACCTAGCGACCTAAACTTGTGACGAGCTCACGACCTAGCAATCAATACAGGACAGCAGTACACCGCAACAGAGGAACCTAACGGCCTAGCGAGCTAACGACCTAGCGAGCTAACGACCTAGTGAGTTAACGACCTAGTGAATTAACGACCTAGCAAGCTACAAGACTCATGTCCTTATGTCGCTTGGTTATAGGTCGAACCAGCACTAGGTCGCCGCTACTCCTGAACCCAGCCTAAGTCGCTCCACTTGATGCCTCGGCATGTTAAATTCTCCTTCCACTCTCCCATAGGTCGTTACGACCTACCAACCCGCTCAGTTGACCAAGTGCAACCCTGATAAGCCATAACCTGTGCTCCGTAGGTCGTTCACGTCCTACGACCTACCCCTAGGTCGTTCACGACCTATGACCTAACTCCAGAATTTCCTTATAAATACCTCGCCTGCTCCAACTGAGAGTGGACTTTTGGATCATTTCTGGAACGCCTATACTTTGTTGTTTTCTCGACTCCCTCAACACTTCTAACACCGAAGACACTTTGACAAACTTGGAAAGAGATCAAACTCATTCAACATGAATTCGAAGAGCTTTTATATATTGAAGTTCTAGTTACTTATCTTGATCGTGTTGTAATCGAAGAATAATTGAAAGAGTTGTTATCAAATCAGCAATAAAAGAGATTAAGTGGACGTAGGCTTGACTTTAAGTCGAACCACTATAAAAACTGTCGTTTAACTATATCTATGCTATTTTCTGCTTATCTCTAGTTCTCGTACCAACGGGTGGTGCTTTTACATTTTCACTACTTACACTGGGGTGTTAGCGTAAATTTTTTAGCGTTAACAATAGCCTTGGCTGAAGTTGACAATGCGGGCCTCGGACGATTCTCACTTACTTGATGCGAGCCATTGACAAATCAAGTGAATTCGAAAAGTGGCTAAATATGAAAGAGCCAAATTCGCTTGAGAAATTTTGAAAGAAGGCCGATGAATTTATGCGCTTAGTGAGCCTTCCTATGTCGGTAAAAGTAGTCATGAACAAAGTTGAGAATAATAACGTTGCTTTTGACAAAAAAGGAATCTGGTGGTCAGAAGAGGGAAAATGACGGTGGAAAAAAGCAAAAAGATGCGAAGAAAACTCGCTACTTTAGACCTTCAGATTTTACTCCTTTAACTGATACTCCAGAGAATATCTTTTACGCAACCAAGGATGTTGTTGAATACCCTAAACCACCTAAGTCGAGGCCTGGGAAAAATGTTGTGCATAATGGAAGATTCTGTCGATTCCACAATCAACCCGGCCATGACACTAATGAATGTCGCCATTTAAAGAGTTTGATTAAGGAGCTGTTGAGAGAGAATAAACTTCAACAATTCGTGAAGAGAAATGGAAACGATCCAACCTCACCTACTCAGGGGCAACGATTTCATGCTTATCAATCCGGCTCAGATGAGAGAACTGCAGTGCAGGAATCTGAAAGGCCTATCATCAATGTTATCACAGGGGGTCCACAACCAGTGGGCAGAAGTTGGGATGAGATGGAAAGATATGCTCACGCCATGAGGTATGCCCCAGCTTGTTCTATGCCAAGTCAAGAAAGAGTTTTAGACTAAAGGAGGAAATCTGCATGCTTACTTGTCAAAGGCCTGAGAGCTTCTTGATGATTTTGATCATTATACAATAAGCCATATACCCCAGGAAGAGAACATGAAGGCGAATTCATTCACGAAGTATTCAAACTCTGGCAAAACTCAATTATTGGGGTCGGTCCCTGTGAAAGTCTTGTCAGCTCTAAGTACTAATGAGATCCAAATCCAAGAGCCTGGAACAGCAATCACTTGCGTCCATATTTTACTTAGAAGCATTTCTTAAATTTGTAAAATGATTATGGATGTATCGTTCTTGTATTGATTCACACTGATTTTACTATAAATCTTGTGTTCTCTATTACTATAAAAATGGCTGTTTCATTTTGATATGCAAATATCTTAAATATATTGCTAAAATGTCGATTTAACATTGCAGGCCATCAAAGCAAAGCTTACCTATTCAACACATCACAAGGCTCAGTGATTCCTATAAATTATTCAACAAACCAATGTCAAGCCACAAAAATTCCACGGTCAATTCCTACATCAAAAGTGTTTCTCATAAATAGTTGGTGATTCCACCGGAGGGGCACCTTCCCAAAGTGAAGTTTCCAGGCCCTTGCTAACTAATTGTGACCGTCTGTGCGAATGGACATCCGGTCAAGTAGCTTGCGTCTGCCCCGTGGATTCATTTAACAATGAAATGCACTTCTCTGGAAAAAAGCAAACAAGTTGCAAAGGAAAGGAACATGTGCTTGGACACGATAACGAGGAATCGCTGAAAGGAGGATGGTGGAAAGACATGGGCAAGCAGACAAAGAACAGCCAAAATGGAATCTTGTGCCTCAACCAAAAAAGTTGGTGGAACCACCGGTGGGGCACCTTCCCAAAGCAAAGGCACCAGGCCCTTGCTAACTGATTGCGATCGTTTGTGCAAACAAACATCCGGTTGGATAGCTTTTGTCTGCCCTGTGGATCCACTTAACCGTGAGACGCAACCTTCCTGGCGAGCCAACCACCCAAAGCCCTCTTCGGAGGCACAAGCCCTCTTCGGAGGCACAACTCTTCGGAGGATAAAGCCCTCTAACGAGGCACGCTGAAAAATGAAAGTCTCTTCTCAACCAATATGGTTGGTGGAATCACCGGAGGGCCACCTTCCCAAGTGGAAGGCACATGGCGCTTGTTAACTGGTTGCGATCGTTTGTGAAAACGAACATCCAATTAAGTAACTTGCATCCGCCCTGTGGATCCATTTAACTATGAGAAAGTAACTTCCAGGCAATCAAATAAAGACTTCTTCGGAGACACAAGCCCTCTTCGGAGGCACATGACCTCTTCAGAAGCAAAAGCCCTCTCCCGAGGCACCCCAAGCCCACTTTAGTGGCACGAGCCTTCTCCAAAGGCACACCTGCCCTCTTCGAAGGCAAAAGACCTCTCCCGAGGCACCACAAGACCTCTTTGGAGGCACAAGCCCTCTTCGGAGGCACATCCCAAGAAGTGATGCTTTTCTTAACCAACAAGGTTGATGGAACCACCGAAGGGGAACCTTCCCAAGATAGAAGGCACATGGCCCTTATTAACTGGCTGCGATCGTTTGCGCAAACAGACATCCAACTAAGTAACTTGCGTCCGCCCCATGAATCCATTTAACTGTGAGAAAGCACTTTCAAGCGAACAAAATAAAAAAGCCTTCCAACGAGGCACAACAAATGTGGAAAAAGGAAAGCCCTCTTCGGAGGCACACATCAGCTCTCAAGGGAAGATCAATTTCCCCATCTTGAAAGTATTCTTCCCCAGAAGTTGGAGTGCCAGATAAATCCCTTTTCGGAGGCCCACTTCACCGCGTAGGGGAATCCACTTGCCAAAAGTAAAAGTGACTATCTCCGAAAGTGAAGTGTAAAAACCTTTTCAAACAAAAGAGAGAGCAGACTTCTCCAATACAAGGCACACTCTACTAAAGCAGAGTAATATTTCCTCAAAATTGAAAAATTATTCGCTAAAGTAAGAGTGCAAGCCTTCTCAAAATGGAAGAGTTGTTCTCCAACTTAAGAGTACAAGTCTACTCAAAACAAAAGAATTATTCTCCAAAGTCTTACCAAATAAAAGAAATTGCAATAAGCCGTGGTATGAGGGCAATACAATATATCTACATTAATAAAAGCAACGCTCAAGCAACATACCACAAGCTTATTGCAATATCACACAAAGGAAACGAAGAAACTTGTGCGGAAATAAGGAATAAATGCATTCACAAATATAGTCAAAAGATTGTACAAGTAAAAAGAATCATTTTATTCCATACTATAAAAAATTTATACATGTGCAGGTTTCAAAAAGCGGGAGCCGATACCCGCACAATCTCCAGTCAATACAAGCCTTTGTATACAAGCAAAAAAGAAAAACAAGATGGGTAAAGCAAGACTCGTTATTTCTTCTTCCCGCCACCTTTAGAGCCCTCGCCTGGCCTAATGGCTAGCTTTGGGAGTCGGTCTGAACGAGTCGGGGAAGAAGGAGAAAGAGGTACAACTGGGTCTACTTCTGCCTTCTCTTCACTAGCAGAAGTGCTTTTCTTTTTCTTCTACGAAGTTGTGCGCTTCCCCTTCTTTCTTGAAGAAGACTCGCTACCCGGAGTGATAAGGTCAGACAGCTTTGTGTCGTCAGCATAAAATTTTTCCGGAGTCGTTTCACCTTCTTCAAGTTCGTCTTCTGCTCTTGTGAAGTGGCCGGGTCATCAAAGCCTTGAATTGCTTCTATTTGTTCTTCTTGCGACCCCGGTTGCGAAGCAGAAGGAGTAATTTGAAGAGATGGAGGTGGAACAGCATGAAGAGGAGAAGTCTGTGCAGCATTTGGTGTTTTCACTATAGAAGAAGAGAAGTTAAAATCAGTATTCCTCGTAAAGAGAGGAGATAGTGGCGCGTCAAGGCTTAAGTAATAATTAAGAAGTTCATCAAGCTCATGTGAAGCGAACAAGTAGTCCACTTGAGCTAGATCATTGTTGAAGTTACCTGGCGAAGTGGGCTCTATCACGTCGACTTCGAAATCTTGAGCTTCAATGTTTTCCTGGGAATCAGTGTGGGCGGTTATAATTCCGGTCTCGGCTTTGGCTGGAGGCAGAGAATGAGAGCTAGAGCCGGTAATATCAACGTCAACTGAAGCCGAAGTACGGGTCGGCTCGGTCAAAAGTGCCTTCCCTGAATGCTCTCCTTCCGCCGCTTCGGCTCGTGCTTGGGCGAGTTGTTCTTTCACTTTGGCAAGGGCGGCTTGACCCTCATCATCCAGATAATACACCTCAAGATCCGCCTCAGCATAGCCGACACCTCCAAGCATTTCAACTGCTGCCTCCCACAGCTCGGCCAGAGTAATCTCATACTTCGGGCCCAAAAACGAAAGGCTACCACGCCCCAGGACGCTGTGCGGATAAAACACGAATAAGGTAGAGCTGACATTGGCTTTAGTTGCCTCATGAGACTGTCCGGCTGCTACTTTCCCGACAATGGCCTCATCACGCTCTTTTTCAACTCTAGAAAGCTGAGCTTTTAACATTTCAATCTCCACGTCTTGGGAGCTAGTCTTTTCCCGCAACTGAGCAACATCGCTGCGGTAGCTTTCCATAATTCTCTATTGCGCCTCAAGTCTAGCCTCGGCACCTCTTTGACTGGCATGAGCATTTCTCACTTTCTTCTGAAGCACCTCTTCCTTTTGAGTATAGGAAGTGTAAAAGGCAACAAGGTCGTCTTTAAGCTGCTTGAGTTCAGCTTCGAGCTTCTCATTATATTCGGTAATATTTTTCATCTCCCAGTCATGATGGTCAAGAATTTTTGCCATTCCGTTTTATCACTCTCCATGGTTAACATAACCTCGAGATTTAAGCGATTTACCCTTTGAAGCTCATCAACTAGCTTTTGC
This sequence comes from Allium cepa, assembly GCA_030765085.1. Lineage (NCBI taxonomy): Eukaryota > Viridiplantae > Streptophyta > Magnoliopsida > Asparagales > Amaryllidaceae > Allium > Allium cepa. The sequence goes on along the minus strand of CM060937.1, from coordinate 643,566,634 downwards.
CATTCAGATATTCTCTCAATGTCAAGCTTAACAGCGTCAAGATTTCTAAGCATAGCCTGCTTGTCAATAGTAACTAAGTCCAAGTCAAAGCGTACTCCTTTTAAACACCAGTTTGGAAACCAGCTTTGGGGTGCAGGAGGGGCATTCTCAACCTGTTATGTAGGCCTGAATCTCAGTTCTCTTGAGGGCAGGAGAACTAGAAGGGATGTCCAGAGAAATAGAAGTAGCAGGCACTTTGGAAATTTCAGATGAAGATTTTTCGATAGGCTTGGCCCGCTTGCTGGACCCTTCAGCTTCAAAACTCTTCGCCTTGTCATTGTTTGATTTTCATTTATAGGAGTCATCGTCCCTTTGGTGAGAATCATAGCAGTCATCTCTTCTTCCATATCGCTCCTCATAACCTTCCTCTCGCGAGCTTTTCTTGCAGCACTTTCTTCGTTGGTCTCCCTAGGGGCAGGAAGATACCGCATGGGATCATAAGAGTCGCGTCTTCCATAGCGTTGAAAGTCATCATAGTATGAGCTGCTACGTCCCATTGGACAACGTGAAAGTGAAGAAGAGACAAAACTTAAGAATCTTCAAAGCAAAGAATCTAAGTACATGTAAGTGCCAAAAATCCTAAGTGTATGTGATGTGCAAACTACGAGCATCAAACTACAAACCACTCTTCGGTTGGGGAGTGATGACGGATTTTGCAGCGGGTGTCAACTCTTGGGCTGAACAAAATTTGTTGCAAGGCGGATGTAGCCTCAACTACTTGGGAAATAACTTTAGTGGTGGTAGTGTCATCTTTATAGAGCTCCTGTGAAGTAACCACCAGGTCACTCAGTCCCTCAAAAACGTCATCACCATCATGCCCAGGGAACTCTCTTTCTCAGCTCCCTAATCAGCAGCCTTCCCGGAATGTTGAGGAAGTTCCTCTTCTTCGGTAACCGGGGGAAGTGTAAACTTGCCAGATTGTAACGACCCGCCTTTTTGGATAGTTTAAACCGACAATCAAATACCCATGCCGGTTCCAAACCATTCAAAAGGGCAGATGGTTATTGGGGTAATTAAGAAAAGAAAAGAAAGAGTAATAAAGGAAATGAAACAACACAGAATCTCGCAGCGGAACGATAAAATATAATAGTCAAATAAACAGTTCATGAAGCTGTTTACTATACCTTGACAATTATTTATACAACATTTATCAGAGTTATACATATACAACAGAACAAACAAAATAATGCAGCAGACAGCATGATGCACAGATAATAATAGTAATAGTGTACCAAATCTTCGTCTTCATCCCCCAGAATAGAGCTTCGAAAATCTAAAACTCGGAACTGACCCGAGTGTAATGAAAAGACAAAACACTCGAGTCAGGACTAAAATATCCTCATGTAAGTTAAATCAATCGTAAATAAATATGAGTGTAACGGCGTCAGAGATGTTTACGTGGTTTGACAGCTCATATCCAGTGTCAACGTGCGTGCAATAAACTTAAGAGATGTTACGGGATTTTCCATCTCTCAAGGATCCGTTAAACTATCTACTATGTAGTAATATACGCTAAGTAGATACTGCCTATCAGTAATATAAAATATCAAAATAGCGTTAAGGCGTTACCATAATCCCCCTTAACACATTTTTATAATGTCATAGTCTATACAGCACCGTAAGCCCCACCGTAAACTGGTGGTTATCAGAGGGTACCCCATAGGTATAACACAAAACAAAATGTAGTGGTCGCGAATAGGATAATCAGTATGACAAGGTAATGAGGCGATACCAACTAGGATACTAGTAGTTGCGTGATCCGGACTGATGTTGAGCATAGCCAGCAGCTACCCCAACACCCCGAAACAACACTCCCAAATCAAGGGGTGCACCCAAATCGAGTCACAAATGTAATAGATATGGTATCGAAGAAGTGTGTCCGCTAGAGGTGGCGAACCTCAATGGCCCGACGTGGCTCCTGTTTTAGTCATGTCAAGGGTCATCAAATAATCATTCTCTTTCTTCAGTCAACGCGTTCACCAAACCATCCACTTCATTCTGGATCAACACTCCGCGTATAATAGTTATTAAAGTGGTGTTCGGTATCGACAGAGAGTATGTCCATATCCGATCCCGGTCTCTTTAATAACTACATATTATTACACCATTGGCTCTTTTACATTTCAAATCGATTCATAATTGATATCAAAATATCATATACGCTTCAAAATCAATTCCATTTCAAATATCATCGTATCTATTCAAATGTAAGATTCCATTTCAAAAAACATTTTCGCATCAATATCTCATTTCGATTTCAAAATTATTTCGAAATTCAATTTAGGTTGCAACTTCATTTTACCCAATTCTTATTTAAATTCAAGATTTACACATAAACATTTCACCTTTTTGACCAGCTTAGAATTTTAGAAAATAATTTTAAGGAGTTTAAAAGTAGTTTTAAATAATTAAAATAGTTAAAAATACTAAAAATCTTAAAATGGATTTGAAACACATAAATTAGTTTAAAATAATTTAAATCGGGTTATGTAGATTTAAAATAGATTAAAATAGTTTAAGTATTCAAAATGGTTTATGTAACCGAGTAATTTGGAAAACAAAATAAAACAGCTTCAAAACCAATCCATTTCAATTATAACTTCCCAATTCAAATCAATTTCAATTTCCATTCTACCGATTCCATTTCGATTTCAATTCAAGTCAATGTCATCTTTGACTTCAAATTAATTCAATTTTACATTCACCTTTAATTTATTCAATTTCAATTTATATCGATTTGGAGCTTGATGTTCAAAATATCAATTTTTAACACTTAACACAATTTTCCTTCAATATTCAAATTTAAATCCCACTTACAAATATGATTCAATTTCAAGCTCAATTCCAAATATCATTTTATATCGCTTTTACTTAGTAATATTCAAAGCTCGAATTAAGGTTCAATCTTTTAAAACGAATAAATTTTCGAACTTCAATCATAACCCAATTTTTAATTTCAAAGTCTCAACTTAATTCATTTAACAATTTCTTTTAACCAAAATCTATTTCAACATTCCAAACTCAATTTTTTCGATAAATTCGATCTCTATAAATTTGATTTCTATTTATAACTTTTAAATCAAAACATTTAAATAAATTTCAAATCGACGATTTTAAAATTTATTAACTTAGCCAATTCGGTGTCCGTATATAATTTTCTATCCTATGGGTAAGTAATTATTTATTTAAATTAAATGTCAGGAATGAGTACATATTACTTAAACCGATCACAGTGTCATATGTATGCATAACAGTATATATAAGCAAATAGACATCCAAACATTTAAATATCAACCAATAACATCCATCAAAATACATCATCCAATAGACAATACAATTCATGGCAGTTTCATAGTTATCAATGTCAGGTAATTTAATCGAAATTCAATTTTAATTTCAATTTAACTGTCAGTTTAATTTTCAACGGTTAATTCAAATGACACGCTATATGACAATTAAATTTTTGTCAAACAACGACAAATAAAATCATAACACTGCATAATATCAAATTTAACTAGCATAAAGATATTCAGTACGTTGTAAGCGTTATAAAACACTCACCTTGATTTTTACGATTCTAAATCAAATCGAACGACGTTCGATTTAACCCAAAAAATTTCTTTAGCTCCAAATGGTTCCAATGCTGCTCCATAGCGTAGTATTTGACGATACGAACGCAACGCAATTTGTTTCGTCGAATTCAGACCTAATCCATCATCTGCCGTTCAAATCTTCCTACCAAATCAAGGCCTCTCATGCTCCTTTTCTTCCCAAAGCCGTGCTACCCAGTATACGTGCATGAGAAACCATGTAGCCTCCAATTGGGTTTATCGCCGCACCAGATACAAACGTCGATAGCCCATCTTTTCACCACCATTCGGAGCGCCTCGGCCACCTCCACCTTAGGCCAGGAGATGCTGAAGCTCGGCTGTCCCTGTAGCTTGAAAATCGAGCACGAACTTCGGGTGTTTGGGGCCGATTAGCCTTCGATCCGATGCCCCGTTCTTGATCACAGCCGTTCACATCGAAGAGCTCGCGAAGCTCCTCAATTCCCTAGTTGAAGTTGTTGCCTAAAAACGCGTAGATGAGGAGATCGAAGGAGATGAAATTCGTAACTCTCTGGCCATTGATGTTTATTGGAGGCGACGGCTGTGAGTTTTGACCTAGGGTTTTATTTTTGTGAAAATAATGAAAATAGGAGGGCTTTTATAGAAAATTCAGCGAACATTATTCATCCCAGAATTTCCGAACTCCAATTTACGCGTGGTAGCCGGCGTTTCTAGGGTTTACCCCGCTTTCCAGACACAATGGAACAGGTTTCGAAAGCTAATTCGATCACCTATGCGAGATATGGCTATAAACGATCAATTTTAAATTAAACCGATTAAACGAATTTCTAGGCGTTTTGGCTTGCCCCGGACAAACGGTAAATCTGATTGACTTGAAATTTGAAACCTTACAATAATATCACATTACGGATCCGATGAAACTGGTTTCGTCGAAATCCGAGACCGTTTGAAAAATGACTATTTTAACTCGCCAAATTAATATTAAAACAATGTCAACGCGTTTCGAGCTGCCACGGTCAAACGACGACTCTGATTGCTACGAAAATTGAAATCCGATAATAACAAATTATTACGGATCCAATGGAACTAGTTTCGTCCCAATCTGAGACTGTTCGAAAATTGGCTATTTTCAGTCGATAATTAATATTAAAATATTCAGTTTTCACAAATTTACTTTTACTTCGATTTTAAAAGTTCTACAACATCATCCTAACTTTAATATGATAAAATAAAATTTGACAAATCATTTTTAGTCATATTAAACCCGTTATTCAATTTATCCAATAAATTCCAATTTCTAAAATCTTATTAACTCTATTAAAATCCCGATATAACTTACATTCACTTTGGAAACCAATTTGAATCATATTAAACCAATTTTAAATTATTCACTCTGTTTTCATATATTAAATTTCAATATCAAATTATTCATATCAAATTCGGAATTTAATTATTCAAACATTTGTAATATTAAATTTTAAACAAATTTGATTATTCTTAAATCACTATCTTTTGAAATATTCAAAACGAAAATAAAAATTTAACTTTTGAAATGAATTAAAATTATAGAACAACCATTTCCATTATACGGTTATTCAATTCCCATTATTTATTTATTCAATAAATTCCAAATATTAAATTTAAACAATTTCGCTTATCCAATAATTCATTATCTCTTGAAATATTGAAATTGAACTTATAAGATTCAACTTTTAAAACCAATTCACAATTTAGAACACTATTTTCACTTTACAGTTATTCAAGTATTCAATAAGTTTTAAATATTTAATTTAAACAATTTACCTGTTCAATATTCAATATTTGATTTTAAATAGATTTTACTTATCAATCAATTACTCTATTATACCCAATGAATTCAACATTTATAATCCTATTCAACTTTTGATTTCAAAGGCATTCACTAAGTAGCTTTTATTTTTCATTACTTGGATAATTATTGTCGCAATTCATTCCAGTTATTATTATTCCAAACGAATTACAAATTTTTTTTCCTAACATTAAATCACGAAATCTTATTAAATTAACTATTTTAATTATCGAAAATCTACGGGTCGTTACACTCTCCCCCACTCAAAACTTTTCGCCCCCGAATAGGAAAAAGAAGGGAAAAGGAACTAATTATAGAATTCAACATTAGATATATTTTATTCAAAGTTACCAACTTATAAAACAATGAAATTCCATTTATAAAGTCACTACTACACTTTCACTAAGTTATTCCAAACGGCTTTCCAACTTTAAAAGTTAGTTATCAAAACAAGTAAAAAAAAATTAAACTTGAAAAATTTTCTAACACCCGGATTATACGGAAAATTTCGGCAGAGTCTCCTTTGCGCGGCTCGATCAGTACAGCTACAAAACGCCCCTACGGGCCCCAAACCAACAAAGAAAATCAAGAGCCAAGTGGCTCATCAAAAATCACCAAATCCAATGAAAAAATAAACATGTACCTTATATTTTATTAGCGAGCATATACGACTAATATAGCGCGAAAGCGAGCTCCAAATGCGAAGCAAGCGCAATCCGCACCTACTAAACACTCTACAAACCATGAGAAACATGCATATATGAAAATAATATCAATATACGTCATATAGCAACATAACAACTACATATGCCAACATAGAAAATGTAACAAAAGCAACACATGCAACCATCAATCAACTATCATCCAACTATCATCTAGCAAATCCATAACCAATCAATATAAATTCACTTCTCATTAATGTTTATTGACTTGGGTTTCAATTTTAATCACAGTTGATTCATTAACGTTGGATTTTACTAACATTCATTCTCAATTTAATTAGTTAACATTAACTAATTTATATTTACATTAGTTCACTTCCAATTTGAATCAAATTAAATTCTATTTAAATTCATTTAACTTCCAATTTGATTTTAATGATTTATAGCTTTCCAATTTACACTTAATGAATTATATACAATCAATTAACAATCATATAACAACCAAATCATACCCAACATAACCAAATTATTTGTTTTTACATTCAATTTGGTTTATCTCTTTTATATATATATATATATATATATATATATATGTATGTATGTATCCTGTTATATAATTTTAAAAGAATCATTTTATATTTGGCATCTTAAATTTCCAATATTAACTTTAATTAAGTCCGTAAGCCGTACATATATCATCCGTGAGCAATATCAATCTAATCGCTTATTCGATCACACAATTTCACTTCCAACTAGTATCGTTCACCCGACTCTCTAGTGCGAACTCAGATTTGGTTCCTTGATTAGAAACCGTTACTCTCCTTGCATAGCCATATACTTTGATAGAGAATTCCAGAATCAAATTAAAAATCCATATGCAGGGTTCGCCGTCGAAAATCGAGTGAAAAATCCTAACTTGGATCGATATAAATCATCTCGAAATTTTGTGCTCGAATTTGGATCAAATCGTTATGTGAATAAAATAATATATGTATAATCTCACGTATTACCTTCCAATGGATTTCTATCCAATTTACGTATACTAAATTATTTTATTGACTTCTATTTTTTCACTTAATTACTCACAGTCAACTATTCAGTTAGTATATTCATTTCTTTACATAGCATACTCTTTAACATTACCTTTTCTTAAACATCGTATCAAAGAATTGGCTTATTGAAGTTCATTTTAAACATTCAAAATAATTTAATTAAACTCAATTTCTTTTCCCTATTGATTCTAAGATATTACAAATTCTTTTGTTTACATTTACTTCAATTTCATAATTTTAGTCAATAACAAATTTATTTATGGAACATCTTATTAATCATCACTTTAATTTATAGTCGTTCTATAAAAGTCTAACATCTCATAAATGACTTTTTTTTATATAGTTTACAGTTATCTCAAAGTTACAAATTCAAAATTTTTCTATGCAATTTATATTTATTTTCTATAACCAATTTACAAAAAATATTATACAATTCAATTGTCTTCTTTCTTAAGTTCACTTACTTGTTCCATCTATTCATTCATCATTTCATGCTATATTTAGGTATGTATAATTTTTATCACAAGCAAATTTTCCATTTATATACATTTTAATTCCTTTTGAGTTTTCCTTATTTGAATACTTCAATTATTTTCAGGTTCTGTTTATTTATACAACATCTCATTACAAATCCAAAACATCATTTTAACTTTTGTCATTTGGTTAGTCTTGTTATATGTTATCAGAATGTAATTTTTGTATTATACAAATTTATAGAATTTCATTTTTACTTAATTAGAATGTTCACAAATTTAATTTATTTAAATCCTCTTTACCTTTCAACTCTAAAGTTTTCCCAAAACCATAAGCTTAGATATCTTAATCCTCTTATTTTATAAATTCTGGTTATTCACATTTCATTCAAATAATTTAAAAATTATTAGTTAACAGAACTTAGAAATTTAAATGCCCGGTTCTTTTCAAATCATTTGAAATAAACATATACACTTATATCTTTAATATATCAAATCACACCTTTGGAGTTTAAACCAAAATCCATTTACCCAAAATAATTTCGAAGAAAAGCAAAGCTTCTTAGAAGTCTCCCCCACTTTGAGACTCGAAAATGAACGTCGATGATGCTGCGCAGTCATCACCGAAATTATTTTCCAGCGACATAAGAGAGGAGTACTTAATTCATTCCTTCTTAAAATCCTTTCAAATATTCCTATAAACAATTTTCAACTAATATTACTATATATTTCTTCAAAGCTTTGAAACAATTTTAAAACCTCCGGGTCTTAAATTCAATATTTTCCAATTTAAATCTATTTTAATTTATACGACACCTTTATAAAACATTCTTATCGGATTTTCTTTTCTTAAAACATTTCACAAGTGTTTTATCATTGTTCATTTTGTAATTCACCTTATTTATTAAATTACAATATCCAATTAATGATAGTAACCAATATTTTAATTCCTAACCACCAGGTAAGCTAGATAAGTCACAATAATTTCTGAAAATAAATCCTTTATGTTCAAAATATAATTTAAGGCGAAATTATTTCATTTACCCAATTTCAAAACAGTACTATGTCGAATTGTTCTGTTTAAGTGTTCAGAGATCCCTATCAATGACGTTAATGACTCGTATTGACCAGAATCCATAAGCCACTCAATAAATCAACCGACACAATATAAAACATTTTATATCACTAACAAATACGCTCTCTCATATATATACACTCAGCGACTCATCATAGGGTATTACTAGCATATTTATAAAGAGTCAGACCCCACAAAGCTAAGGTTATCGCTAACCAAAGCACTGATACCAACTGTAACGACTCGCATTTTTGGACAGTTTAAACCGACAATCAAATACCCATGCCGGTTCCAAACCATTCAAAAGGGAAGATGGTTATTGGGGCAATTCATAAAAGAAAAGAAAGAGAAATAAAGGAAATGAAACAACACAGAATCTCGCAGCGGAACGATAAAATATAATAGTCAAATAAACAGTTCATGAAGCTGTTTACTATACCTTGACAATTATTTATACAACATTTATCAGATTTATACATATACAACAGAAAAAACAAAATAATGCAGCAGACATCATGATGCACAGATAATAATAGTAATAGTGTACCAAATCTTCGTCTTCGTCCTTCAGAATAGATCTTCGAAAATCTGAAACTCGGGACTGACCCGAGCGTAATGAAAAGATAAAACACTCGAGTCAGGACTAAAATATCCTCATGTAAGTTAAATCAATCGTAAATAAATATGAGTGTAACGGCGTCAGAGATGTTTACGGGGCTTGACATCTCATATCCAGGGTCAACGTGCGCGCAATAAACTTAAGAAATGTTACAGGATTTTCCATCTCTCAAGGATCCGTTAAACTATCTACTATGTAGTAAGAAAACGCTAAGTAGATAATGCCTATCAGTAATATAAAGTATCAAAATAGCGTTAAGGCGTTACCATAATCCCCCTTAACACATTTTTATAATGTCATAGTCTATACAGCACCGTAAGCCCCACCGTAAACTGGTGGTTATCAGAGGGTACCCCATAGGTATAACACAAAACAAAATGTAGTGGTCGCGAATAGGATAATCAGTATGACAAGGTACATGAGGCGATACTAACAAGGATACTAGTAGTTGCGTGATCCGGACTGACGTTGAGAATAGCCAGCAGCTACCCAAACACCGCGAAACAACACTCCCAAATCAAGGGGTGCACCCAAATCGAGTCACAAATGTAATAGATATGGTATCGAAGAAGTGTGTCCGCTAGAGGTGGCGAACCTCAATGGCCCGGCGCGGCTCCTGTTTTAGTCATGTTAGGGGTCATCAAATAATCGTTCTCTTTCTTCAGTCAACGCGTTCACCAAACCATCCACTTCATTCTGGATCAATAATACGCGTATAATAGTTATTAAAGTGGTGTTCGGTATCGACAGAGAGTATGTCCATATCCGATCCCGGTCTCTTTAATAACTACGTATTATTACACCGTTGGCTCTTTTACATTTCAAATCGATTCATAATTGATATCAAAATATCATATTCGCTTCAAAATCAATTCCATTTCAAATATCATCGTATCTATTCAAATGTAAGATTCCATTTCAAAAAACATTTTTGCATCAATATCTCATTTCGATTACAAAATTATTTCGAAATTCAATTTAGGTTGCAACTTCATTTAACCCAATTCGTATTTAAATTCAAGATTTACACATAAACATTTCACCTGGTTGACCAGCTTAGAATTTTAGAAAATAATTTTAAGGAGTTTAAAAGTAGTTTTAAATAATTAAAATTGTTAAAAATACTTAAAATCTTAAAATGGATTTGAAACACATAAATTAGTTTAAAATAATTTAAATCGGGTTAAGTAGATTTAAAATAGATTAAAATAGTTTAAGTATTCAAAATGGTTTATGTAACCGAGTAATTTGGAAAACAAAATAAAACAGCTTCAAAACCAATCCACTTCAATTTTAACTTCCCAATTCAAATCAATTTTAATTTCCATTCTACCGATTCAATTTCGATTTCAATTCAAATCAATGACATCTTTGACTTCAAATTAATTCAATTTTACATTCACCTTTAATTTATTCAATTTCAATTTATATCGATTTGGAGCTTGATGTTCAAAATATCAATTTTTAACACTTAACACAATTTTCCTTCAGTATTCAAATTTAAATCCCACTTACAAATATGATTCAATTTCAAGCTCAATTCCAAATATCATTTTATATCGCTTTTACTTAGTAATATTCAAAGCTCGAATTAAGGTTCAATCTTTTGAAACGAATAAATTTTCGAACTTCAATCATAACCCATTTTTAATTTCAAAGTCTCAAATTAAATCATTTAACAATTTCTTTTAACCAAAATCTATTTCAACATTCCAAACTCAATTTTTTCGATAAATTCGATCTCTATAAATTTGATTTCTATTTATAACTTTTAAATCAAAACGTTTAAATAAATTTCAAATCGACGATTTTAAAATTTATTTATTTAGCCAATTCGGTGTCCGTATATAATTTTCTATCATATGGCCAAGTAATTATTTATTTAAATTAAATGTCAGGGATGAGTATATATTAATTAAACCGATCACAGTGTCATATGTATGCATCACAGTATATATAAGCAAATAGACATCCAAAAATTTAAATATCAACCAATAACATCCATCAAAATACATCATCCAATAGACAATACAATTCATGGCAGTTTCATAGTTATCAATGTCCGGTAATTTAATCGCAATTCAATTTTAATATCAATTTAACTGTCAATTTAATTTTCAACGGTTAATTCAAATGACACGCTATATGACAATTAAATTTTTATCAAACAACGACAAATAAAATCATAACACTGCATAATATCAAATTTAACTAGCATAAAGATATTCAGTACGTTGTGAGCGTTATAAAACACTCACCTTGATTTTTACGATTTTAAATCAAATCGAACGACGTTCGATTTAACCCAAAATTTTCTCTAGCTCCAAACGGTTCCAATCCAGCTCCATATCGTAGTATTTGACGATACGAACACAACGCAATTTGTTTCGTCGAATTCAGACCTAATCCATCATCTGCCGTTCAAATCTTCCTACCAAATCAAGGCCGCTCACGCTCCTTTTCTTCCCAAAGCCGTGCTACCCAGTATACGTGCGTGAGAACCCATGTAGCCTCCACTAGGGTTTATCGCCGCACCACATACAAACGTCGATAGCCCATCTTTTCACCACCATTCGGAGCGCCTCGGCCACCTCCACCTTCGGCCAGGGGAAGCTGAAGCTCGGATGTCCCTGTAGCTTGAAAATCGAGCACGAACTTCGGGTGTTTGGGGCCGATTTGCCTTCGATCTGATGCCGCGTTCTTGATCACAGCCGTTCACATCGAAGAGCTCACGAAGCTCCTCAATTCCCTAGTTGAAGTTGTTGCCTAAAAACGCGTAGATGAGGAGATCGAAGGAGATGAAATTCGTCACTTTCTGGCCATTGATGTTTATTGGAGGCGGCGGCTATGAGTTTTGCCCTAGGGTTTTATTTTTGTGAAAATAATGAAAATAGGAGGGCTTTTATAGAAAATTCAGCGAACACTATTCATCCCGGAATTTCCGAACTCCAATTTACGCGGGTAACCGGCGTTTCTAGGGTTTACCCCGTGTTCCGGACACAATGGAACTGGTTTCGGAAGCTAATTCGATCATCTGTGTGAGATATGGCTATAAACGATCAATTTTAAATTAAACCGATTAAACGAATTTCTAGGCGTTTTGGCTTGCCCAAGACAAACGGTAAATCCGATTGACTTGAAATTTGAAACCTTATAATAATATCACATTACGTTTCCGATGAAACTAGTTTCGTCTACATCCGAGACTGTTTGAAAAATGACTATTTTAACTCGCCAAATTAATATTAAAACAATTTCAACGCGTTTCGAGCTGCCACGGTCAAACGACAACTCTGATTGCTACGAAAATTGAAATTCGATAATAACAAATTATTACGGATCCAATGGAACTAGTTTGTCCCATTCCGAGACTGTTCGAAAATTGGCTATTTTTAGTCGATAATTAAATATTAAAATATTCAATTTTCACAAATTTACTTGTAATTCGATTTTAACAGTTCTACAACATCATCCTAACATTAATATGATAAAATAAAATTTTACAAATCATTTTTAATCATGTTAAACCCGTTATTCAATTTATCCAATAAATTCCAATTTCTAAAATCTTATTAACTCTATTAAAATCCCGATATAACTTACATTCACTTTGGAAACCAATTTTAATCATATTAAATCAATTTTAAATTATTCACTCTATTTTCAAATATTAAATTTCAATATCAAATTAATCATATCAAATTCGGAATTTGATTATTCAAACATTTGTAGTATTAAATTTCAAACAAATTTGATTATTCTTAAATCACTATCTTTTGAAATATTCAAAACGAACTTAAAAATTTAACTTTTGAAATGAATTAAAATTATAGAACAACCATTTCCATTATACGATTATTCAATTCCCATTATTTATTTATTCAATAAATTCCAAATATTAAATTTAAACAATTTCGCTTATCCACTAATTCATTATCTCTTGAAATATTAAAATTGAACTTATAAGATTCAACTTTTAAAACCAATTCACAATTTAGAACACTATTTTCATTTTACAGTTATTCAAGTATTCAATAAGTTCTAAATATTTAATTTAAACAATTTACCTGTTCAATATTCAATATTTTGTTTTAAATAGATTTTACTTATCAATCAATTACTCTATTATACCCAATGAATTCAATATTTATTATCCTATTCAACTTTTGATTTCAAAGGCATTCACTAAGTAGCTTTTATTTTTCATTACTTGGATAATTATTGTCGCAATTAATTCCAGTTATTATTATTCCATACGAATTACAAATTTTTTTTTCTAACATTAAATCACGAATTCTTATTAAATTAACTATTTTAATTATCGAAAATTTACGGGTCGTTACACAGATGATCCCGCACCGTCAACAGGTGTGGAACACTTCACTAATAAGGCCTCTACAATAGGCTCCTTCGATGCAACTTCCTTTGTGGAAACCGGGGCATCTGACGTCTCTGCTTGAGAACCGAGGGCATCACGAAGCTGAGTGAATAGAGAAGAGTGCAGAATTCCGAATTGATGCAAAAATTCGTTCTTCAATCAGAACTTAATGCTTCTCTCCTCGAGGACATGGCATTTAGTCTTTCAAAAGTTGAATTGTGGCTGGGATCTTTAGAAAGAGGAGGAAGTGTTGTAAAAATTAAAGAATGAAGTTAGCACTTGACAACTTGGATTTTGAGAAGCTCAGAAATGAAAAGAACGAATATAGGCAATCTTACTTCCCACTCGCCAGATACTGTAAAATCTCGGGGGGGCAGCGAACAAAGAAAAATTGGTTCAAAAACCCATGGGCGCTTTCAGGAAGATCGGTAATCAATTTACGGTTTCTAGCGCTCCTCACAAGTGTAATTGAAGGATTATCTTTATTCTTCGCAAAGTACACAAGTAGCAAATCTCTTCAAATCTTGGAAGATGGTTGAGTGTCTTCCTGAACAGTGCACACAGTCCCATCAAGATGGCGTAGCCATTGGGGTGCAACTGGAAGGGAGAGATAGTTAATCAGAGAAGGAGCTGTCGAAGAAAATCGTTAAAGGGAGGAATAGATCCACTCAAGCACATCTGACGATTAACTACAGTAAAACCAAGAGGTGGCCTGTCAGCAGTATCATTTACCCCAGGAAGCAAAACGTCCGCTTCAGCAATACCGAACTGAATACATAATTGATTGAACACCCGTTGATTTAGAGTAGTTGAAGTTCTTTCCGGGGGATTTTCCAAGGGGTTAGCTATTGGGAGGACCTCTCCAGCTTGCCCTACCATCTCTTCTTGTTGAGAAGTCATTCTACACAAGGAACTGGATATTCAAATATGAAGGTGCACGTTTCCTAAAAGTGCTTGAAGTGTTATGCAAAACTACTGAAATAACAAGTAAATAAAATAAAACTTGGAATGGTACTGGCTGATGCATGCTAATTCAGGAAAGTTCAAGACTTGTTATTAAATCAAAGTTAAGTGTAGTATCAATGCAGATGATATCCAGCAATAAGCAGTTGTAACTGTAGGAATTTTGCATTGATGCTTCATTTAGTCAGTTAATTCACAACACTTTATCTTTAATTAGATTCATATTATTTTACTTAAGTAAAATGTTGTTTCTTTGATCTAATCCATCGCTCGATGTGGGCAGTCGATGATGAGTATATTCGTCCCATTTTTCTGCTAATGTTGTGTTCGACAGGTTGTTAGCTTAAAAGTTAATTCAATCTGTGGAAAAATGCAACAAGTTTAGGCAAGTTATCTCGACGGTTCAAGTTGAGAATTCAAGTTAAATGCTGTCACATTTTTGCAAGTAGTCAAGCTCAAGCGGCTTAGAATAGGTCAAAGCTTTCTTAAGTCGCATTGTTCAAGTCAGATAGTTCAGCAATGTCATGTTCCTACGAATTAAAAAGTTTTCAAGTCAAAAAGTTCGAGGCATGAGACTTCAGGTCAAGGCAGTGCATTTTTGTCTACGTATTAGCTTGTTAAGGTGTGGCCGCGACCTAAAACTTAAGTCGCACAGAGCTTAAGTCGTAGAAAGCTTAAGTCGCAAAGAGCTTAGGTCGCAAAGTGTTATGTCACAAGGGTTGTTAGGTCGGTCGGCATCCTTTAGGTCGCAAGGGTTGTTAGGACGGTCGAATTCGTTAGGTTGCTCCCGAGGTAGCTCGGCGATATTGAGTTGTCTCCCATTGAGCCATAAGTCCTATTCCCCAATCATATTTTGCCACGCGTCCACCACCATTGCGTCGCCCGAAACATCATGGCTAACCTAAAAAACCACTAACCCGTTAACCACAAATCCCTTCATCTCCTCCAATCGCTTAAGGCCTCATCTTCTTCTCTGAATCTCCTGAAAGCATTGTCAAACTCCACACAACTCTGAGAAATCATAGGCCGTTCCGTTTTTAAAGCAATTACAAATAGTTCAATGGAGATCGAAGGGCGAATCAGGAGGAAGTCTTACGGCGAGGTAATAAAAACCGTGTGAAAGTGATTACGAGGAAATTGATGGCAGATACAATGGAGAGGTGATCGATTTACCTAGGATTGTTGTTAGGAATAATGATCGAAGCAACAAAGGGTTTCGCTTTGAGGATTCTTGAGCTCAAGAATGGCAATGGCGGCAGTGTACAAGCAGGGGAATAAGGAGGAAGAAACAAGCTAATGGATTATATAGGGGAAAGAAAAGAAGGCGTATCGGCACACGAGTTTGCGAGGTTATTAAGTCGCGCACGACCTAGTGTAGTTAGATCGAAGCACACGACCTATAACATAGGTGTATACTTCGACGGGCAAGTGTTAACACCACTCTGAACGGAGACTCAAGTAATCGAAAGAAAAGCGATCTAACGATCTAAAGCCTCCACTGAGTTAATGTGGCAACAGTTAGCGACCTAATGAATTAAGGAGCCAAGCGACCTAACGAGTTAACACACAAGCGACCTAATGAGGTAAAGTGCAAGCGAGCTAACGAGGATGAAGTTCTATAGAAAGCTAACTTGTGACGACCTAAGCGACCTAGCAATAAATGCAAGACATTAGTATATCGCAACAGAGGAGCTCAACGACCTTGCGACCTAGTAACTAAATGACCTACACGACCTAGCAAGTTAACGACCTAGCGAGTTAACGTCCTAGCCTGTTAACGACCTAACGAGTTAACGACCAAGCGAGCCACAAGCTTCATATAGTTATGTCGCTTGGTTATAGGTCGAACCAACACTAGATCGCTGCTACTCCTACGACCAACCTAAGTCGCTCCTAGGTACCTTGACATGATTAAGTCGCCAACCATTCTCCCCAAGGTCGCTCACGACCTACGACCTACGACCTACCAGCCTGTTCAAGTGATCAAGTGCAACCATGATAAGCCATAACCCATGCTTCCTAGGTCGCTCACGACCTACGACCTATCCCTAGGTCGCTCAAGGCCAACGACCTACCGTCAGGTTCTCCCTATAAATATCCCGCCTGCTCCAACTGAAAGGGGACTTTTGGATCATTTCTGGAACGCCTATGCTTTGCTATTTTCTCGACTCCTTCAACACTTCAAACACCGAAGACACGTCAACGAACTTGGAGAAAGATCTAACACATTCAACATGAATTCGAAGAGCTTTTCTATGTCGAAGTTCTAGCTACTTGTCTTAATGGTGTTGTAATTGAAGAATCATTGAAAGAGTTGTAATCAAATCAGCAATAAAAGAGATTAAGTGGACGTAGGCTTGACCTTAAGCCGAACCACTATAAAAACGTTGTCTCTTTACTATTTTTCTGCTATTTTTTGCTTATTTTCATTTCCCGTACCAACGGGTGGTGCTTTCACTATACTACAACTTACACTGGGGTGTTAGCGTCCAATTTTAGCGTTAACATATACTAAATTATATATGTAAGAAGTTTTAAATACAAGTGTCTACTGTATTTTCAAGAATAAAGTATTTAAATTATTTTAAACCTTAAATATTGGTACTTGAATGTTTCAAGGGAAATAACAATTTGAGAATTAACTCCATGAAAAGAGCTGTGGTTGAAAACTGTTTCAAAGGGTTTTGAAAAGGAAAATAAAAATTGTGGAAATTATTTATTGTGTGACAGATGTTTGTGAATGCTAATTGATAGTTAAATCACCGACTATCAATATTGGACAAATGCGTTGATCGTTTTGAACAGACTGGGATCGGAATTAATTTCTCGAAAACCACTTCGATCCGATTAGTACGTTTTCGTGGGAAAAACGAGTTCGGAGTCGAAGATGGAGTAGTGAAGTGCAACGGGTAGTCGCTACTAATCCTGAGGATATTTCCAAAATGGATGGAGTAGGAATAGTGCCTTCCGTTCCGTTTGAACCTCGAACGGACTTGTATGGACGAATGCTTTCGGAACATCGTCAGGTGGGCGATGGGCATTGTAAGTGAAACTTTCAAAAAGGTAACTCTAAGCCTCAAGCCTCAATAACCGAGAATGACTGAAAAAGAGGGGATATACAGCAAGGCTTGGTGGGCAGCACCCATTTCCGGGTAAGGTCATTCCTGTCTAGATGTCCCTTTTATTTCGGCTTAGTGGTGCGGTTGTTGATCGCAACCGCGGGGTGATCGTGCTCGGGACTATCCACTAAGGGTTAGTCCGAGCCTTGTGTTGTAGGGGATCGAGTGTGGTCCTCGGTACACTGATCTAGACCAGGTAACGTGACAAGTGGTACGCCCGTGCCTAGTCATTAGTTGGAAATCCATTCTTCCTACAAGCCTTGTACGAGTTTTGTTTGTATTACCCACGACTGTGGCTAGTAACTGGAATTTAATGAATGTAACAATTTCGGCTATTTTATAAGTATTTATATATAGACCCTATTATAATATCAAAGGATTTCTATAAAAAGTGTTTTAGCTATTGTAAGGCAAAAACCCGACATGTTTATTTGTGGCGTGGTTTTACGAGATGCTTTTTTTTCAAATGGATTTTTGAAACACTAATAATCTATTTGGGTGCATTATTATCAGCTAGTATTACAGACTGACTCGGGTGTTATTTCATTATAATGTTCGGGTCAGACCGAGTATTATATGTCCAGGACAGGATGCTATGGAGCAGGAGAGGAGCTGGAGTCCGAGACGTATTATCCGTACTAGTATATATATCCGCTGCTGTGATTGTTTGGAATTGTCTGACTGGTAAATGTTGTTTGTTTGAGATACTCTGATGATACATTGTATAAAATAGATATAGTTTTCATTTTGTGTAAAGAAATGGTATTATATATTATATCTTATTTCGCTACGACTGTGAGATTCTGATATTGTTTTGTTCCTTCTTTCTTCTACTTCTTCTTCTTAAGCCCTAATGGTTCGTGTTTCTGTTCCACTTAAGTTAATTGATGTAGAATAGTGCTGACTCAAGGGGTATGGATTTGCGGGCTGTTACAGGTATTGTGCTAACTTCTATGGATGTAGGGAAATTGGTTGGAGGGATCCAACTGGATTCCTCAAAATTATTTAGATTGTTTAATATTCTGTGTTTTGAATGTTTGATATGTAGTGATGAATTATATTGATAATTGGAATATTAGATACCATGGTTTGATTGGATATTTTTGTACACTGAGTTATCGAAATATATAGAATTGGATTTTTGAAGAAGTATAAGAGTAAATTTTGAAAGTGTAATATTTATAGAATAAAAATAAAAATGAATTTGGTTTTAACTCCTTTAAATTTCTATTTTAAAATGAGAAATTAATTTATTTAATGAAGTAAATAAAATGGTAGTTAATAACTCGTTGAGATAAATCAAGGGTGATTAATATTTGTGGTTTAATTAATGATTAATTACTTGATGCAATTAATTTAGATTAGGGTAAATTAAAATGTAATTAGAAATCATTAATTTATATAATCAATGATGTAATCAAAGGTTGACTAATTAAGTCAATACTAAGTGATTTATGAGAAATTGATTAATATAATTAATTAAGGATTAATGCAATTAATATAGTTAATTAATTTATGAAGTAATTAAAGATTAATTATTGATTTTGGTTAAGAATAATTAATATTGCGAAATTAATTAAAGATAATTAATTGAATGTAATTGAAGGATAATTAATCCATGGTTATTAATTAAGATGGATAATTAAGGGATGATTAATTAATTGATTTGAATTTAATTAATGTTAAATGAGGGGATCTAAGTGACCGAGGTTAGTAATTCAATTAGAATTAATTATATAAATTTGGAAGTGATCAAGTTTGTTTATGGATGATTGAATGGTATTGGATGCCATGAATGAGACTCGAAGAGACTGATCGGGTATTGGAAAATATCCGAAACCACTTCGAATTTGTATAGATTGATATGTGAAATCAATAGGCTGGAATGAAAAGATTTAAGTGAATTGGATTATTTAATCTAAATTTCGGTACTTAGAAAATTGATGTGTTAAATAAGTGATGTCTATATCAAATTGTGAATTTGTAAAATGATTCGAGTTACCCCGGGTTCTATATAAGTTGTATTCCTTGTATTCCATGTTGGATGAGTTTACTCACGCTGGTTTCCAGCCTGACCCGGGTGTTACTTTGATGTAATGCTCGGGTCAGACCGAATATTATAGATTTTTAGGTAAGGACGTTATGGAGCTCAGAAGGTGAGTTGGACGGCAAGAACGTATGGAGTGTTTCCGCTATATTATATTGTTGTATATCAGAGACATGATGACTGTATAACTGTTATTATTTGTTATTATATTTTATCCGCTACGAATTTGAGATGTTGGTGTTTCTGATCTTCTATTTCTTCTATTTCTTTCTTCTTTTTCCTAACTATCTAGAATTTTCGGGATCGAAAATTCCAGGTCGTTACAAGTATGGTTTATAATTATATTTATTAAACATGTTCCTACTCACCTTGGATCCAAGCTCTAACTCTATTCCTTATTCGAAAATCGACACCCGATAGCTTCCACATCCTTAATCCAATCTACTTGTATTCTCTTTACTTTGTTTTTAAATTATTTTAGAGAAATTTATAAGTGGAGGAGAAGAGATTTTGGCAGAGTTCCGTATTGCTAATTTTTTTCCAATGAATTAGGTTTGGCTCAGTTGTATATCTATAGGGGTTTAAGTTTAATACAAAGTGTTAGATTAACCCTAGAGAATATTTTCCTTCTTTTGGAATGCTCCGATTTACTTCACACGAAAGTATAATATTTCGTTCCATTAGGCTCGTCCAACCATCGCTAAAAATCTATGACTTTCAACGTTAATCTATCGACCGCTTATAGGGACCGATTGATGGCTACCAGTCCACCGGTGGATAGTGGGGTTTGACAGCTTTGGTTTTTATTAGGAAAATTTTATGTTTCTTTATTTATTTAGTTTTCATATTTTAAAATGTCCGTAACTTCACTAGACTAACTTCGATTCAATGTGTTATTTATGAAAATTGTCTACAAAATTGTTATGAACGGGATGATACGACCTTTATAGCCATATCCGGACATTTGTGGAAATTTTATTTTTGCCTCTATTTATTTAATTTAATTCTTTTATTAAATTTTCCGCTTAAATATTTTATGGGTTACACTAATACTGCTCATGTCCAAGCACGATTATTTTTGGAGTTCTAAATGTTTTAGTGCTGGTATGGTCATCACACCTCTCTCTCTCTCTATATATATATATGTATATGTATGTATGTATGTATGTTATTCTGTTTTAATCAATAATTGAATGCTAGTGTTGCGAGACTCTTAGGTTTGATAATCTATCCTCAGAATTATTTGAAAAGTTAAAATAATTAAAGTACAACTGGACTTCACCGTAGTACAAATGTAAATATAAGTTCAAAGGTTTACAAGTCATCCAAGTTAGGTTATATCCCATAATCACAAAACTATACACTTATGCAATGATAAATTGTGAGTGGTATGTCTTTTCTTTGTTACTATAACATCAAGTTTTTTAGAGCTCGGTTTGGAATAAAAACTAATAACATTTGTGTAGTTATTCGAAAAGTTTAATGTTTGAAGTCACTTAGTTCAGTACAATAACATTTATCTGTTAATTTTACTGGTCTGGCTGAAGACTTAATTTCATGTCAAACTTCCAATAATTAGATGACACTAATCCTATTAAAAAAATAAAATTTTACAATTTTACATTTATAGTAGTCCCTTTTACTTTGTAGAAAAGCTTGATCTTTGACAAATTATGTTAAAATAAACACTAACAGATTTTATGTGATAGATATTTTAATGTACATTATATGGTGAATAACATGTGCAACGTTTATCTAGATAGTTGGAAAAAAACATTAATGTTTCTAGCATTATATCTTTATTAGTTGTTTTCATAACAATAATCTGATTTTAAATTTTTTATTCTAAAAGAAGGAAAATAACCATTCCTTCTTGACACTATAAATCAATTTTTTTTCGACAATGTTTATCAAGGTTTCAATGCACATAGTTCAATAATAAAATTTTGACATTATAAACTGTACACATTTTGTTTCACAACGTTCACAAGCTATTTTTATAATATATGGCAAGGACAATGTCTTCCTAAAATTGCTAAAGAGACCATGTTCAACAACATTCGGTAAATGTTAATTTTTATGCTTAGTAGAACATGAAATATTTCACTCGTGCAACTAGAGTGTAAATGTATTAAGTTTTGTGGAAGGAAAATTATTGTAACGATCCATACTTTTACATAGAGTTACATTGGTAAAACATTATAAAATGAGTTAAAACAGTGTGAAATAAAGTAATTAGGCATTGTTGTACTTTCGAATAAAATGTGATATTTTCGTGTTTAAAATATTTTTAGAGGTTGTAATTTTTTATAGGAATCGAATTTTGAGTTGATTCTTGTTTTAGAAAAAAGATTTAATTTATTTTCTATAGTGGTTGAGTTGCGATTTGGTCCTACTAGTTGAGAGTTATGATAGCGTTAAGTTTCCAGCCCAGTTGGGTTGTTTTTGTAGTTAGACCAAAAGCCCATTTATTTTGGCCTCTTTGTTATTTCGTGTTTTAGAGATAAATAATGGTTATAAAATATCACATCACTTATTTTTACATCTAGAAACTTCCCTAAATCTTCACTAACATTTTATTCACTTAAAATCAATTAAAAGCTTATCATTTTTGGAGAGATCATTAGATTAAGAGACCCATGCTTTTAGACATCACTAGAGATGAATCATCAACATTTTGATAAAGGATTTTCATCACTTTTTTTTACTCAAATTTGCATTCATTTATGGCTCATTTGGCCATTTTATCATGATTTGGTGAGTGGTTTATAATCTTTTTCTCATGTAAGTTGTATATGTTTAAAAATGATTTAATATAATAATCTATTTTTCATTTTAGGAATGATTTGAAAATGAGATTTAAAATGTGTTTTAATGGTTTTATATGGTTTTAAACATTTGTTTGAATGATATTAACAGATATGTCTAATATATCTGTATGTATGTAAAAATTCTTAAATGACCTATAAAACTTGATTTAATGTTGTATGTTATGGTTGCATGTATGTTTAAATGAATGAATACATGGGAGTTAATGGAAAGATGAGGGTGGACTCTTGAGAGCATATGTAGTGTAGAATAGAGCGATGTCCTTTTCACAAGAGAATGGAATTCAAATCATGGTGCAACTCGATATATTGGCTTGTAGATTGTGTTAATCGGCATATTCTAGAGTCTACACGAAGGTCAACACAAGGAGGCAAGTGATGGATAAATGTTGGGAAGATGGGATGAGAGGATTTAGTGGAAAATCCACTAAATATGTGGACCAGCTTTAAGGATAAGTACTAATGATATTTTGCAGGTAACTTGGCAACTGGAGCTAAAGTACAATTAGGGATTGATGGCATGAATGTGAAAATTTTAGTCAGATCAATACTAATCCATGAACGATATTAAGTCATATTTTTCCTTAAATGGATGAAAGGAGAGAGATATAAAGATACATGAGTTAATGGATCATGATATAGTTAAATGGATCGATTGTTGTAGATCCATAAAGGATTAATACCCATCCATAGTGGTAATTGAAAACACGGGATTGGCCATGGTTAGAGGTGGATGTTTTTAAAAAAAGCAACATATGGGTTGGGTTACTTGTCAGGAGAATAACATGTGTGTACTACTATTATTATCCAGATGAGGATATGTGTTGATGGGCCAGTACTGCAATTAGATATCGTAGGGGAGAGTTTTTACCAAGTGAGGTTGTTCACCAACAAGAGGCATCTAGTGACATAGCCGAGTGTCATTAGTTGGGTTGGCTTGAACTTTACAAGGTAAGGAACCTTAAAAATAAATGGCTTATAATGACACATCTCGATGTATCAAATAATAGGGTCAAATGATTAGTATTTCCATTAAACCAACAAAAACCATCACATCCCTAATCCCCTAAAAGAATGATAGGATTATGTTGATGATTCCTAAGGTTGTCTTTGTGGATGATAGTTATTACCAGGTCTAATACCATGATACCTTAGTATATAATAGGATATAGTAAATATCATGCAGGTGAAGCATGTAGCGGTTTTATAGCGGTGGAGATGCAAAAAGCTATAACGAGGATAAACCGGGGATATATCGGAAAACAACGGAGGTGTAAAAATATTTGAATAAATCAAATCTACAAATTTGATTTATTCTCTTTCTAGTCATTTGTGCAGAAAATAGAATTACCGTTCGCTCTTATATAACATAACTGAAGAATATCTTGATTTGTGAAGTTCAGAAATGATGAATTTAATTGAGTTCTAATTTACGTTGCGCGCTAAGGACTTCTGCTTAGATCTATACCATAAATTTGTAGAATTGTTTTGTATGGAACTAACAAATAAATCTTTTATATTTACATTACTAAAGTGAGTGCTAATAACCCCTAATTTAGCAGGCTAGTAGAAAATAGTATGGTTTTAAGCAGATATACTATCTAATAGTGCTAAACTCAAAAGACGTAGCAGTTGAAATGCGCTTATCTCTTTAGTAGGACATTGGCAAGGCTTATTTATTCTTTAATTTCGTGGAATGTAATAGAATACTTATTGACTGTAGGTTAATGTATGTTATATGTCATAACTTGCTGGATGCAAGAGCAGGTGAGGCATGACTTTCATACTATATTACCCTTATATTATGATATAGTGAGTTTATATCTATTGTTAAATCACTCATACCTGAGTGTTGTCTTCCATAAGGTTATTTATATTTTCTTACTACTCTTGGTTACTCCTAAATGGATATATTATGAGTCAGGTATAGTGATAGCACATGGAGTTGTATGAGGATGAGTATGAGGCATCAACACTATTGGACATACTATTATATAGAGCTGCTACTTATTCCGCTATGTAGTACTATGAAGTTATCAACTACTATTATATATAGTGGAGGCATATATAATTGTAAGCTGTCTTAATGTACTTACGATGTGTTGACTCATAATACTATGATGTTCGATTTTGTGAACCCTATTGCACTAGGATGATTTGTTTGGGTTCATTTCATTATGATATCGTCTCGTCTATTATATATATTCCCTTAATATAGTGTGCCCATGCACCGTGAGGTATATTACATGTTACTATTTGCATTGCATCATTTTTATTTCCCCTAGAATTTCCTCCATCAATTGAATACCATTATGTTAGCAAATTACTTCGCTAATCAATTACGCAAAGCAAGTCAAGGCTGGTTTGAATAAGGGCTTAAGCGACCTTATACAAGCTTGGAAGTGCATGAAAGTTCTAGTTCAAATACCAAAAGAAAGTCATATATATGTTCATTATATAAGTCCAAGTCGAAAAGGTTAGTTGTATGCATGTCCGCTATCACGAATAACTAATTAGGCAAGTTCAAGAGAAGTATGCTATGCAACGTTGGTTGTTCATGTCATTATTTCCAAAAGTCACAAGCATACAATTGGCTCTAAAATTTCCCAATTTAATTTAGGGTTAACAACTTTATAATTTGAGAAATAAAGTAAGAATAAATCGCTTCTCACTTGGTTCCAATGGTGATCTATTTGCAGGGGTGTCAACCATGCAGGATGGTTCACATGTGTCCTCACAATGAATCAGAGGGTTCCGGTAGCATCATCTTAGTGAAATTTGGATATCCTTTATGATAACTCGACATTACTTGCTTTCCCAGGTTTAGAAATTCAATCTTTCTTTGGTAGCTAGTCGAGCTTTCATGATGGTAGATACTCGATATCTGTTATTCTAGTTGTAGATCGATGATAGTTGATGTATTATATGCTCATCCTCCCATAGAAGCTCGATATCCCCTGTTTGTGACTAGATGCAGCATCTTCCTTTTGTTACATGTTCTACAACATTCAATGTGGTAAAGGCTCGATATCACTTCCGTTGTCTTTATTGACCTTGTTATCTTTGCACTTGGTAGCCTTTGTTTTAAAGAAGCTCGATACCTATAAGTACTTGTTAATTCGACATCTTCATCTCTTCCAGGACTCGATTCCTTGATTCCTTGTTAATACTTGATATCACTTTTTGCTTGTTATATACTTGGCAACCCTTATGGCAGTTAAGGCTGGACCCCTCCTTCATTTTGTTTTCAAGTTCGATAACTTTAAAGGTTCGACACCTCTTATTTGCCTGCTAACAACTTGAGAATCTGACATCTCCTTTTTAATAAAGGTTCGATAGCCCTTTTTCTTTTAGATATTCAACAAATTTTGGTTATTTCTTAAAGCTCGTTATCCTTTGGTAAATGTTGAATGTTTGATGACTAGGCTTTCTTCTAGCTCGGCGTCCAATGTTGAAAACTTAACGACTTTGTTTTCTTTTGGTTTGACATCTTATGTCATTACCAGGCTCAACACGCTCTACTTAGACAGTGGACATATATATATTTACAGTAACATTTACCCCCCTTATGTAAAAGGAGTGTATTATACTTTAATAAAATTTTACTTTTTATATTACTACCGTATGGCATTCCGACACTTTGAATCCCCTTCGTCAATTCGAATGGGAATCAATGACCTTTGTCGTTCCTCTCCCTTTCTATAAATACTTATCCTTTCTATTTTAGAAGCTTCTCCTGCAAGCTTAAAATTTAAATTTAAATTATCCTTCTTTTCAATCTCTTAGTTTCAAAACGAAACATCCCACTCCTACTTAACTCAATGTGTGATTCTTAATTCTGATTGATTTATACATAGATAAAGTAAGGATTTTTTATTTCTTTTTTTTTAATTAGAGTTTCAGCAATCAAACATTTGTGAGATATTTAGGTTTTGATTAGCGGTTGGACCTAAATACCTCCCACGATTTAGGAATCTTGGTGCTTTGATTCAAATGCAATTTAAAATACATACTCCTAACGATTAACGCAAACTTGTTATTTCATGAATTCGGGTGATTATCATAAATTCGATAACTGTCTAGAAACTCGGTACTCAATTAGGGTTTCATTAGCTGATAAAGACTCAATATCTTTAAAACTCGATAGCCTGTTGAAGGTTTTTTAACTGTGATGAATTCAGCAATTAAATTAGAGATTCGATAACCTGTTAGAAACTTGATACCCTATTGGAAACTCATTGACTAGCTATAGGTTCGCCAATTTTCCACAAATTCAATAATTACTTAAAGATTCAACAACTAGTTCGAGATTCGATATCTAATTATGAGTTCTACAACTGCTTAAAGAAGTGTTGATTAGTTACAAACTAGACAATCTTTTAAAGAATTGTCAGTCATTCACAAGTTCAACAAATATGTGAAGGGTTGTTATCTAGTTTCAAATTCGATATCTTTTATAAGTTCGATAACTTGTTATGAACTCAAGAAATAGTTACAAATTCGACATAATGTTATATATTTATCTATACCTAAATTCAAAGAACTAAATTTTCTTTTAACATCTTCTTAAGTACTTTAAACTTTTATAAAATATACGAAACTTTCCACATTTTTGGATGATATTGCTTGACAGGAAATTGGCTACCAAGTAAATTATTAAAGGCTATAAATCCTATCCTACTTTAGAGAAAGGGGACTATAGGCATGCTAAATCCTTCATAACTACTCAGGATGGAGTCAACACTATTATTTAACAATTTAGGTTATTGTTGTAGAGGCTAGGGTAGCAGGACCATTTGGAAGGAAAGACGATCCACCGGACAGCTCTAACAATTTGGAAAAGGATAATATGATAGAAATGTAAGAGAAAGTACCTAACAAGTCGACAAGTAGCCACAACCCAAAAACCCATAATAACCCAAATGCTATTCCAAATGGAACACATGACCTCAATGTCATAATAATCTTTAAGCATACCCTCCCAGTCTCCATCAATATCTATGATTTTGGAATACATGCTGAGGTAGGTCCCATGTGGGCCCCAAATTAAACTTACTCCGAAACCCATAAAATTTTTACAGGTTGTAGCCCTTGAAAATTGGTGAACAATGGTCTAAAGTTTAACTCAATCTGACTTTGTATGATAAAGTAATTGCTCTTTGAAGTTTGCACAACACACAATAAGTCAGTCGATTGAAGGGCCATTAAGTCGATTGAACCAGGGTCGAGATGGACTTTTTTCCTCTCAACCAATCTACTGAATAGACCTGTTCGGTTGACTAAACCAACCGTTTCCAACCAATGAGCCAAGATAGGAGTAGATTCCCCAAACAATCGTCAATCCGCACACCGTTTCCTCCGACGCTTCACCCAAGGAGTCGCCTTGCTACTATAGCATGCCTCCATCCCATTGGACATCTACTAAGGTTCATTTGTTGATGTTTTGGAACTAGCTTCTTAAGTATGAAAATTAATTTTGATACCAAAGTCCTCTCTTTGCACGAGTAGAGTTCAATGGGCGAATATAGTGACCCAACTTACTCTAGCATGTCAAAATGGCATACTCGGCCACCACACCTTATGCGTAGCTTTAACATGTGCTGATACAATCATTTGTGTATGCCTTTGCACACACTTATGCAGAAACATACATCTCAACACAAATCACATTTCAGACTTCGTCGGGACGATTTCTTAAACCGGTATACTCTCACGCAACCTAGTGCATGCGATTACCTCTATAGCCACGTGAAATGCTTGCAAAGGACTTATAATAAATTATATTTCTATATAATCAAATAATTACATATCTATATTAACAAAAAATAAAAAAAAATTATAAATACAATATTGTAATAACTCGTACCTAAATGGGCCTAATTTTTGACGAAAATCGAAATACAAGTCCATCAAAGCATAGATCAGTGGATTTGGTACCTACAAATAAGCATGAGCATCATCAGAGAGTAATAAAAATGTAAATTCATAGGTGAAACAATAATAGGATAATAATGATTATGACAAGTACCATGGAGTTAATGTTATTCCTTGGTAACAAGTTGTCACATCAACATCGAGCATGAGAGAAAAGAGGACTTCTGCAACAACTAAACACATCTAGCTCCATTGAACTATTAACCTCCAAAATCAGTACTGTAGGTTGTAAGGAGCAGGGGGTCAGAACAACATTTTGGTGACTGGAAGATCTATACATTGTCCATATCATAAATTTATACGGATTGGTTTCCAGTTGATACTACTGTCTATTAAGGTTAGTAATTCAAACTAACCTTGCATTGCACACATGATTACTTACGTACCCCTTTCCAAGGTACAAAATACTGATGAAGCCTTACTAACCACCCATTGCTTCTAAACACATTTACTACTTAATACTTCTAAATATGAAGTGGGCTTCTATAATCACCACAAAATACTTCTAAAAGAGAAATAAGCAAAACTCTTCCACTTAAAACCTCAATCAACATAGACCATATCATTTAAAACCTATTCCCTAGGTGGTTTTCTGACAACGTTGTCAATGGTCGGTTTGTCCTAGCTACAAAGACCTCAAACCACTATTTAAGACTTCCTACGTTTAATGTCCAACTATTACCACGTCTATCGCCAAAAAAATTATAGCCATGTAAGAGACAGTACCCAAGCCACTTAATACCTTTAAAAGGACTAGGTGGACTTCTAACCGATTAATACCCACATTCTAGGCAGGTGCTACATCACTTAGTACCTTTCTCCAAGCAGACTCCTCACTGTTACTATCATTATTACGGCCTTAGCAATGGGAGAGACTGTATCTAAGCCACTTAATACCTCATAAATAAAGACTAGGTAGACCCCTAACCATTTAACACCAATTCATAGGTTGACCTTTATCGTGTAATACCTAACCCTAAGGCGGACTCCTCACTTGTACTATCAAGATGACATCGGTTGGAATCTCACTTAGGTTACTTAATATTTCTTGTTGGAAGAGAGGCGAACCCTTAGTTCAGTCACTTAATATCTCAAACCCGAAGAGAACCCTTCCTTAGATATCTACTATCACTCTTACTTACAAATATGGAATCTCCTTAGGTTACTACTTTCGGTAGGGAGGAGTGCCCAAAAATAGCCACTTAATACCTCAATATCGAAGTAAACCCTTTTAGAGACATCCTTATTTGTTACGAATCTCACTAGGTAACTTAATACTTTCATTTAGAGCTAGACCCTACAATCACTTAACACCTCAAACCAGAAGTGAACCCTTATAGAGATATCCCTCACCGCTCCAAATTCCAAATTTGGACCATTTAATAATTTTGAATTAAGAAAGCAGGCACAATCTCTCACATTATCATAGGTCATAGGATTAGTGATATCTCACATCTGTTGTAAGTACGCCCGACTACTGGTAGCCTCGAGTGAAGGGCAGTCTTCCATCGAGTGACTCCATTGACCTCACATCACTAACAAACTATGTCCAATTAACCATCCTACGTGTTTACTTATATTATCTTAGTTAGAAAATGGGCTCAATTTACTAACTCCCTTTTATTTAAGGCATTAAGACTTACCTTACATGCTTATCTACCCTTAAATCCCCTTTTAATGCTTATAAAAGTCAATTCGTCCATAAAATCCTAATGGATATTTCTTAAGACATCTGTGTATAATTATTGATTTATATTATTAACCATTTAACTATTTCATAGTTATTAATTCAATCTTTATTTATTAGTCCATTAATCCATTTACCCTATCAAATTACTACAACTCTTATATTTATTACCATTTATTTCCTATTTATTGTAGTTACAACCTTTTCAATTCCTTTCTCATTAATTAGTTATCCTAAACGCGAATATTGCGTGCAAGCTTCGTTAATAGCTGAGTTTTATTTTAAGTACTATAAGCGTAGTAAATTATGTATAAATATTTACTTTATCAAATATATTCTAGTTATATATCTTGACTAAAATATTCTTTTCCATGATCGATCATTGGAATCATATCTAAAAAGATTATCCGCTATAATTTCCATAAAGTAGTCCAAAATAAAATATTTAACTTTAAAATATGAAAGATTACATCATTTGAAATTACAAAGAATAGTCATTTCTTTTTATTACTGATATAGATAGTGTAAACTACAAGGAATTCATACTTTACACATCTCTTTCTCTTTTTATTTGCATTTATTCTTTGTTAGATCAAACACAATATTTTCAAAAGGGGAAAGAAATCAAACTAATTTAATAATTTTAGCCGAATCTAAATTCCAACAATCCAAACATAGAAAAGTTTACATTCCAACAAGATTAGGGTAATCATCCAAATTCATAACATAATTACACAATTTATTTTCAAATCTAGAATAAATTTCATTCAAATCAATATTCTAAATTCATACTATTGGGACTAATTTCCAAATCTTGTTGTAAACCATTCTAAATCAATTCATAAATAATAACATGTTTGCGATATTTATTATATTCAATTTGTGGCCTACAACTTAAATACAATTATCTAGTTAGGCATAATAATCAAATAAACAGCAAGGGGATAATTTTCGTATTATAACAATCTATGAAGTTTCCTACTCACCTTTTAAAAGTGATCCAAATCTCCAGATCTAAAGTAAAACCTTTCATTCATCTCTAAATCCTTTTTAATCCAAGAAATGTGTACAAAAATGGTTGTACATATATTATAATTACAGGTCTGAGAAGAGGTTTGGGATTGGGAGAGAAAATAGATGAAATATATATAAATATGTAAATTATCATAAATACGTGTATAGTTGATTCTCTTCTCTTATCCTTTTTATTAGATTTCTATACTTCTCTAATTTGTATGAAACCAGATATAAATATCCTATTTCTTTAATTTAGAAAGAAAGTGAAGAAATAGAAATGGCAGAGCTTCGCTATTGCCTCTAGAAAAATACGAGATGAGAAGGAAGGCTAAAGGATTGAATTTATAGGTGTAAGAATCAACATCAGCTGTTAGATCAAAATATACTAAATTCAGGCCATTGGGCCTAGGCTAATAATAGCCACCAAACACGAAGCGGTCGACCTCCCATTTCTATTGGTCGACCACCCTTGGTCAACCACTCCTATATATGGGTGAACATATGGATCCTATATAATTAATATGTAAACGTTAATTTTCTAAGTGTGCTATTTTTATTTCGAATTGGATTTTTTTTCAGTAACTTCTTCGTTAGGACTTTGATCGCAAAACTCTAAAGAAGAAAGTTGCCTATAATTTCGCCATGAATGCAATGGTGTAAGATTTATGGTCAAATTCAATCATCTTGGCAAATTTCGTTTTTGGTGTCTGATTAATTAACTAACTAATTAAATAACCAATGCTAAATTACTGGGTGTTAGAAATACAATGTTGGTTTTTAATTGTCGCTTAGCACCAAATGTACATATACGTATACCTACTCGTGTACGTATACACACACGTACATCCAAGTAAGCCAATCAACCATAACTAGATCAAATATTACTTTTACTTACTAATCTTTTTAATAAATGAAAAATATCAGTGTAAACCATTTTATAAAATATTATATCTATTTTATCAAATATATTCTTCATTTATAAAATCATGAAACCATTCTATAAGTACCAATTAAGCTCTATTAGTCTCTAATCATTTTAATAATAAGTGTAGAGTTCACAAACTACTTAAATCAGCTTACTCGAAGTTTACAAATCCATTCAAATGGTAATTAATATTTTCAAACGACGTATAAATCATTACACTACTTAATTAATCCCAATCAACGATAACATCAAAAACAATAACAAAATTAGCCCAAATCAATGTTAGGGCTTACTAAATATTTCAAAATGTAGTAATTAGGTTCTCTAATAAATATGTGATGATATTAACATGTTTAAGGCATAGAAATAAGCCTAATTACATTAATAACTTCCACAAATCATTCCATGAAAATTCATAACCATCATTAAATAAATATATGAAGTAAAACACTTAAATTAAATAGGTGAATCATTCACTCACCTTACTAACAAGTGGAAGCAACAAGAATTATCAAAATCCTACGTTTTCTTTTCTTGAAAATTTTGGCAAAGCTTTCTAATATGAATCGACCTCCAATACTTTGAGGGATGATGAATCTTCCCCTAATTAGAATTGTAGTGATTTTTCCATGAATTTAGGAATTTTATTTAGATGCAAAGATTGGACTTTTGTTTTGTGGAGCTGTGGAAGAAGGGTTTGAGTAGGAGAAGGGAAATGGGCATGAATGGGAATGGGAGAAAATAAATTGGCAGAGCCTAAAGTAGACTATGTACCGAACTCAAGTTTATTTAAACCGAATTCTACTTTTACCCATCAAAAAACTATTCATCATTCAAAATTCTAAAGTCCAATCATACCGAACCTTTTACTCACTCAAATTTCGGATGCCACTACAAACTCAATGGAAAAGGTTTCGAGAGATAATTCCAATATATACAAAGTTAGCTTTTTGGGTCGATTTACGAATCGAACTTAGGCTACTAGCTAAAAATCCATCGTTCAAAATATATCGATTCCTATACACATTTTGATTTACAATATTGATCTGGTCTCAATGGAAGTAGTTTCAAGTCCTAATTTGACCATATGCGAAAAGTCACATTTTAGACTTTTAATTCAATAACGAAATAATATTTAGATTAACTGTTTAAATATATTATCGTCAAGTATGCGGGCTATCAAATTTTCCCTTCCTTAAAAGGATTCCATCCTCGAAATTCACATGCATAAAAGAAAGTAATAGGACTGACTAACTTCCAAAATCTCAATTTTGGAAAATTCCAAATGTACCTTCCCTTGTGCTTTCAGCACTATGGATTTCCTAAATTAGAATGCATCACAGAATATGAAATACGTGATGACCTACGTCATCCCACATTTCCCAGAAATTCATACATCCCTTAAGAAATCTTCTCCCTATTTAAATTGCCAATCTATGTAAATAAGCATTTAAGCGGCTAAACAACAGCTCTCATGTACCTAATTGTACTATACAAAGAGGATTGTGCACTAAAACACAATTCAAACATGTATAACCTTAGTATAGCAAAAGATACTACTATAGTCATACACGACAATCAATTAGAGAGTAAGCTTAAGTGAGTTAGTATCAAAATATGACGCTGACTCCAAGTCACATCAAATAGCAATGGACTCGTGTGGATCCTATCTTGCACCATAGCAGGCATGAATGTTATGCGATCTATTTAAGATAGATAAGAAATACAAATCTATACCAGTTATTACTGATGGGTGGAGTCAAGGATGGACACTTATTGTGATCCAGCAATTCCAGATAAATATGGCCAATACAGTAACGTATTTAGACATCTATCTCGATCTAGTAATAGGCACAACCACTAATATAAAGCCAGTACAATGTATGATCACTAATATAAGATCAATACTACACACGGTCATCAATATAAGAGTGATACGACATGCAGTCACTAAAATAAGTCCGACACAATTTATATAACTATATGTACCCCAGATTAAACCCCCAAAGAGGAGAAATCCACTATTGCCAATCAATGATATACACTTAATTATATCACACAATAATCTCTAATCAATTTAATAACAATCTGCAATAATAACTGGCATAAAGATTATTAAACATGCAACCAAGCAATCGACAATGATAAAATCAACTAATGTCAAAGTCAAACAACAACAACAATAAGCAAGGTCAAATAGTAGCAATAATAGCAACAAACAATTGCAAGCTGCTAACAATAGCAAGCAATAAGTAATAAAAAACAACAAGCAACAAGCAACAAAACAACAAAATATTTAAAAAAGTCTACACAACATGCCCGGGAACTATCAAGAGTCAAACGCGTATGTTGAACCATAAATTCCAGTAAGTATGTTCGACTTTTCTAAGGAATAGACGCCTAAGTGGTGCAACTCATTTCGTGAGCATAACGCATGAATGACTACTAAACCTCGTGGCTGCAAAGAGGAAAACCTATATGATATGCATGATCATCTTATCCCTAAATTGTCAAATAAATCCAATAATTTATGCCTTTACTTTGCTTTTCTTCCAAACAAAGCTCATTCTCCAAAGGAGAGAATTATACTAAATAACTCAACATTAAATGAATATTTATAATTGCCTAGGTTTTCTCAAGTTTGAGTCCACCTCGACTGCACAATTTTAATAAGATAATATACTAAGTGACTATGACGCTCGACTGACAAAACATCATCTCCTTACTTAGAAGATTATCCGAATAGCCACAAAACTAATCGAGAAATCCTTCCATGAATTATTCTATAGAATAATTTTACTACACTAAAATTTTATAATGTCCAAAGATCATTCCAAATGACACAATACTCGTTCCAACCCTTTGGTTGCTCGTATGATTTTTATGTTAAATTAGGTTCGGCCACATGACTCCATCTGTACAAAATCGGATCCAGTTCCTTGATCCGACTACAGAAATATCCTTATACAACTAAAGTTATACATCGAAAATTTCCTAATCATCCTAAAAATCTGACTCGAATGCTTGTCAATCGGAATTAAGTAAAAAACCACATCCTAATTGGTGCAAATCACCTCTAAAATTTGTGCTCTAATTACTGGTTAAGAACTGGTATGTAACTGGAGTAATTTTTAGAAATTATCCGCTTTGGAATATGGGATTACTCCCATCACTTGAGGTTTACTGAAAGGAAGGAACTTATAACATTAACGACTCTAGACAAATGCATAAAATTCGTATGCTTAATCTTCGCTCATTACTGCGCATCCACTAAACTCTACCTGAATTAGCCACAATTCATGACCGAACCCACTCAACATAAAAGCTCGTGCATCAAATTCGAATGGTAACACTTCGGTCGCTTCACCTAAGCTTTGCAACTGAGGTGACTCATGCAGGGTTTATCTCTATCTATGAATTGTCCTACTGCGAAAGGTGTCGAATTTAGCCTATCTACCGCATAATTAGAAATATATAAAATGTACCGCTCAAGTGTCAAAATGAAGAGAAATGAGTTGCAAAAAAATAGAGCATACCTCGCTACATAAGCTCCTTCCAATTTTCCTGAGCCGTAAGCCCACTAGGACCCACTAATGCCTAAAAGACACAAGTTATCAACTGTTACACACCCTTCAAAAAATGTAGGATGTTACTTCTTCAAGTGAACAAGCCAATTGAAAATTAAGCACTTATGCTTCGCTTTAGCTGGATGACATTTCATAGAGAAATGCTTCATATATGCCCCATAATTAACAAAGAAAGCCAGCTTTTCTTTTTGAACAAGCATTATCTTCCTTGTATCAGAGTCGTTATGCATCGTTTGGAGTTTCGGTTACTATCCACTTTCATTACCTCAGCAGTATCTCATAAGCTTTCTCACAAAGGAGAACCATCATAATGAGATATTCAAAAGTGGAGCCTAACATTGATATGGCTAAGCAATGAACCCCCAACTGATGCTTAAGACCTAAGGCCTATCTCTCTGCCACAACAATGGAGTACCGACCTCCTCAAACCCCAAAAACAAAAGGTTGAACCGCTCAACACTCCTTTAGTAATAAGCTATCTTGCTCAGGATGGATGGACTACTCAAGCTACATGGTCTTCCCGATCTCAAAAATGAACTGAGAACTTAAAGCGATGCTTGAACAAATTTCAAATCACCGGTCTGATTATCAGGCACTAAAACACTGCATCCTACCCAGCCACAGTCTCCCTTCACCAAATGTCGAGGAACTATTTCATTTGTGAGAACATTCCATAGACTTCTATAGATGGAAACCTTCTTATGCATGTGTCGAAGATCGTGTCTCAACGAGAATATCTAAACCCGAATATGGCTCCCTTCTATGGCTAGGGAAATTCCGACACTGCTTCGAGATATCTAAAGTTAGTGGAGCTAAAAATATAGATGCCTAAAAGGCCACACCACTTTTGGAGCTAACCGCAATCAACTTGAAGTATACATGGGAGATGGAACATCTTTGCAGTAGCAAAATTTTCTCTGAACTAGTTAGGCATCTCAGATTGCCTATTTGTTGTTGCTCATGTATTTCGTCTTCTCATACTGATAGCCTACTGAAAATACCTTAGCAACTGGTGGTAGAAAATATTTAAGTTCAAAAGACAAGCGGTTTATACAATATTAAATAGTAGGAAAAATACAAGTATGCTCTCTCAATGTATCGCCTTTGACCAGATTGATTAACTCAAACCAGTCCACCTGATCCGAGTTTTGAGCCTAAGCAACCGTAACAACCGGCCTTTTATAATACCCAAAAGTATGCACCTTACATCGTCGCATGACTTTTGCATACCACAAAAGGCAGATCATTAGAACAAAAAACTAATCCAAGACATCGATAAGATCTCACAACAAAATGACAACATATAATTACTGAATATCCACAAATATAATTGCGACGACCCGACTTCCTATCTCTAGGAAATCGTGTTGCCGATGAAGAAAGAAAGGGATAGAAGAAGAAAAGAAAGAGAAAGAAGAACACAACAACAACAGATAACTCACAGCGGAACGAATAAATATAATATATCACATAGAATATTACATAGTATCAGAGTACATCAGAGTTACACATCTTATACAACACATATTAGACAGTTATATACATCTGTCTAATTCATACAACTCAAGTATACAAGACACAGATACAACATACACAGCGGAAACATAATATCTACACGTGGAAGCCTCCTGCTCCATAACTCCTCCAGAATTCGTCAAGCTAACCTGAATCACTTGACTACTCATATATAATATGAGTACCCAAGAGTTTAATAAAACAGAAAATAAACACTCGGGTCAGACAGGGGTCTGGTGTGAGTAAACGGTTTAAAGTTGCTTAACTTTTAAAAAAAAACCTTTGAAAGAAAAGGTATCACGTAAGACTTCCCACACATAAACATGGAAAAGTTTTTACCTTACGCTAACCAAAACATTTGATAGGAAATCCAGTGATATTATAATAGTGTCTAGGGTTTTCAAAATAAATATGAAATAGCCGAAATTGTTACATGATTAAATTCCAGCTACTAGCCACAAAAGTGGGTAATACAATCAAAACCGTAGGGTCTCGTAGGGAAAATGGGTTTCCATCAATGGCAGGGCTACTGGGGTACCGCCCGTCACAGTACGTGGCCTAGATCAACGTACCGAGGATTACTCCCTTCATCCCCTGCTACACAAGGCCGGACCCATTCCTTACTGAATAGTTCCAAATGAGACCACCCCGTGGTTGGCGCGACCAACCACCCACACAGCCGAATAATAAGGGACTTCTAGACAGGGGTAAATCTCACTCTCAAAGTGGGGGCTACCCACGAAGCCTTGGCGCACCTCCCCTGTTTTAGCCATTCCCGGTTGATGAGGCTTGAGGCTGCGATTACCTTAATAGAACATATCACTTAGAATGCTCATCGTCCGCCTGACGATGTGTTGAAAGCATTCAATCCATACAAGTTCGTTCCGGGTTCGAACGAAACCGAAGGCACTATCTCGTTGCACTCGTTTTGGAATCACCCTCAGAGTCAACGACCATAGCCCTTGCACTCTGATTCTCCATCTCGAATCTATAAGCACTATTCCGTCAAACTCATTACGGAATCACCCACAGAGTTATACTGACGTATAGCTCTTACACCTCGAGTCTTCACTCGCTCCACTTGGATTAACGACCTAACGTTTAATTGGAATCGATGTGGTTTTCGGAATTCCAAATATGGAAACCCGA
This sequence comes from Allium cepa, assembly GCA_030765085.1. NCBI lineage: Eukaryota > Viridiplantae > Streptophyta > Magnoliopsida > Asparagales > Amaryllidaceae > Allium > Allium cepa. Next base: position 643,528,168 of record CM060937.1, on the reverse strand, counting down.
TCCCGGTCTCACCGAAACCAAACGCCCTTTTAATGTCCAAGTTGTACTTAAGGGATTTAACAGTTTAAACTTATATTCAGGATGATATATAACCAGATAGATGAATAACATTATCACAACAGATAATCATATCAAACATTTATCTCATAAACAGTATATCACATAACAGATATATCCAAATCATCCAATATCATTCAATCACTCAATATCAATCAACATTCAATATCAACCAATCATCCAATATCAATCATTCATACAGAATTGATTAACTCTAAATCAATTTAATTAACCTATAATTAAATTAATTACTATCCTTTAATCACTTGGATTATCCTAATCCTGCATCATTTATTTATTACAAATCAAATTAAATTAATCATCTCTTAATGATTATCTTTAATTAATCTTCCTTGATTAATTATCTTTAATTACATTCAAGTAATTATCCTCAACCATATTCAGTAATTAACCTTTAATTACTATCATTAATTATAATAATTAACGATCCTTTATTAATTAATTAACTATAATTAATTACATTAATTCTTAATTAATTACATTAATTCTTAATTAATTACAATTAATTAATCACACTTAAATTAATTACTATTATTAATCAACCTTGATTAATTCATTAATTAAATAATCCTTATTAATTAATTAACCTTTTATTTAATTAAATAATTAACTTATAATTAATCATCTCATTAATCTTTAAACAGCAATTAACAATTTGTAATTACTTAAATTAATTAATTAACTTCTAAATTAATTAACTCTAAATCAATTATATTAATCCTTAATTGATTAATCCATTTAATTAATCTTTAATTACTTCATTAAGTAATTATTATTCAATTTAATTAACAATTAATCCTTAATTAATTACTTAATTAATTAATTACATTTTAATTAATTACCTTTAGTAATTAATCTTAAATTAATCTTATTCATTAATTAATTACATTAATTAATTAACTAAAATAAATTAAGTAATTAACTCTTAATCTTTCATAAGTAATTTCTTTAATTACTTTCATTAATAACCCTTAATTAATTTCTTAATTAATTACTTATCAAATAATTAATTCCATCATTAATTAATTCTTAATTCTTTAATTAATTAATTACTTCATAATTAATTAACTTTAAAACTATTAATTAATTCCTTAATTAATTACAACAAGTGATTACCCATTAATCACTTCAACTAAATTACTTCCATAAGTAATTATCATTTCTTAATTTCATTCAATTATTAACCATTAATTACTTATTAAGTAATTACACTTAATTAATTCTTAATTAAGTGATTATTTAAAATTAAATAAATAATTAATCAATTATTTAAAATTAATTAAACAATTAATTAACTTATAATAATTTCCAAATCCTAATTTGATTAAGAGAACATAAATCTTAATTAAACTTTACTTATTAACCATCAAATTAAATATTCAAATCAAAGATAAATTAACCTTATTTATCTTGTAATGAATTAAATCAAATTTTAACATCTTAAACAAATTATGCTATTTGGTTTTCAAAATTATAATGATGATCTTATTTAAAAATAGGAAATTTAGAAAACAAATTCCTAAATTTCAATGCTTTAAAACATTTAAATTATTCTTATTTATTTCCAATATAAATTTTGAAATCTTAAGTTTGAATCATTACTTAACATTTTAAACTTAACTTGATTAAATATTTAAATTCAAAATATCCTTTTAAATTGAACTCCAAATGTAATTAACTTACTTTCAAATAAAATCACTTTAAACAAATTTAAAGTAAAATAAAATAAATACAATTTCAACTTAACTTTAAAAGTTTGATTAACATTTAATTTTAAACAACAAGTTTACACTTTACATTTTAAACTCTTTTTATAAAACTTGTTTATAGTTAAATATCTGATTTCATCGAAATCAGGTTTCAGGTTGAAAACAAACGTTACCCTTGGGCCAGACCCGAGTAAACTTCCTTAATAACTCGAGTCAAACCCGAAGAATACAACCCCTTCCCAAACAAACCACAGAACGATACACGTTCATCCTTACTTCGAGTCGCCCCCAGGTCATACGCGAGTTCCCACCCGAGAAAACTCCATCTTCCCCCAAACCAACTTCCCCAGATCAATGTCGTGCACCGTGCACGTGCCCAACCACGTCCGGCCACCGTTGATCACCCCGACCATCCCCATCGACCACTCGAACACGCGAGACCCAAAATCCCAACCCAGATCCACGAATTTTTGCTCAAATCGAAATTCGAACATACGCCTCCAAGCTACAGCAAAAACTCGAATGCAAAAATCCCCTTGCCGTTGACGAACTCGCCTCCGTCATCTCCAGAAACTCTTCCACGGCATCACTACAACATCATGCCACTATCCCCCTCTTCGCGATCACACTCGATCATCAATCCAATACACGGCATGCTCTACAAACAACCCGAAACCAAAACCATACCAAACCCTATTTTACTCAAAATCCATCGATTCACTCAATAGAAAAATTCTTTTGCAATTTTCCTATAATCTACAACCCATACACAAACTTCATTCCAAGTTTCAAATCAAACTAATGTATGGATAATCGGAAATTCATAAAATTCCAAATTTCGAATAAAACCCAAATTCACCATATCTACAGTAATAAAAATTATGATTTCTACTTCTAAATTCATGAATTCGTATAACAAACACAATCATACCCTTTTAAACAAAATTTAGGATAATTGATTTTTAACTACAATTGGTTTTTACTGTAAACTTCCTATTTATACACTCCTGTAGTTTTAAAAAAAAATATGAAATTAATTTTAAAATTACTGTCAAACTATAACATACACTTTTCATTCTTATAACAAGTTCAAACAAGTTATAGTTTTGAAGGATTTTGGATTTAAAAGATGGAAATCAAATTTTGCTTAAAACAACAGAGTCTGCTTTTCAAGTTTACAGGCTCTAAGTACTTATAATTAATATGCATTCATACAATCAAATATTCATTATCAAGGCAAGGATTCATTCGCATGCAATATTATTTAACCATAAATTAAACCAAATCTGTTTTTAAAATAGTTTACTCACCTGATTGACTTTGCAGTAAACAGAGCAGAGAACAGAACTTGATCCAGGTTCTTGAACTTTAATTTAGAAAAATGCATTTGCTTGCTGATGAATGTGAATTCTTGTATTACAGGTGGAAGCTTTAATTTGCAGGTTGCTCTTGAATTTGCAGGTTTGTTGAACTGATGAATTGTAGTTGAAGTTGATTTGTATTGCAGGTTGAATTCATTTGAATTACAGTTAAACTCCTTTTAGAATTTGCAGGTTGAAGTTTTTCTTTTGCATGCAGGTTGAAGATTTACTTTGAAATGCAGATAGGATTTGCAGATTGTATTTCATGTAGATGCATATTTAAATGTTGCAGATTTTCTCTTATTTGAATTCAAATTTTCAGATTTTGAAAGAAGAAAAATTCTGTTTTGAGCTAAGAAAGGAAACAAAGGGAAAACGTTTGAGAAAACTGATTTTCTTTTCTAAAAACATTTATTAAAATATGTTGCCACTTGTCTTAAGAATTACATTTGTCACTTAATTTGTTTAATAGCTTTACATGTGTTAATCTTTGCATAATTGTACTTAAAACCTTATTACAAAATTAATTATATTTATATTTATGTAAATGAGAATTTTGTATTTATGAGATGTTTTTATGTTAATAAACTTTGAATTTTGATACATATACAAGTATAAATCTTTTAATTTACTAAATACATAAATACTTATGTATGCATTTTAAAAGTCTAAAACATTTTAAAGAAAACAAAAATAAAAATAAAACATTGATTAATTCCTTTATAAACTACCATAATTTAAATAAACAACTATCTTATATTTTGAAAACAAATAAATTAATCTTTATATTTTTAAAACAATTGAATAAATCTTTAAATTAACTTTTGAAAATATAAATTAAAACAAAGCTTTAAATTACAATATTCATTCATATCTAAATTATCAATTGATTAAGATTAAATTTCAAAACAACTCAAACTATAACATATAAATACATATATATTATAATTTGAAAATTCATCTTTAAAACAAAAGATCTCCTATTCACAATATATATCAAATGTATATATTATAAAGAGAATAAAAATTTCATTAGCTTTGAAAAACAATTTCTTATCAATATTGCTAGATTAAAACTCATTAACCTTTTAAAAAAAATTAAATTTACCAATTTTAAATTAAAATTACAAAGAAAATTATCAAACCAATTAAATTATTAACACAGATTATTAAATTCTTATTGCCCAAAATTCCGGGTCGTTACAATCCTCCCCCCTTAAAAGAATTTCGTCCCCGAAATTTAAAACAAAGGTAATTTAATAACCCTTAAAAGATTTTAATTTCAAACAGCAAAGCATTCCTAACAACCAATTACTAACAACCATTGCAATCAATCAAACAAACAAACCTAACTAATTATCCTGACACAAATCAGAATAAATATTCTAACACTACATCGAGTTTCCCAAGTATAAATCATCGGGTGACTCGCTCTACAGAAGCTAAACTAACAAACTACATCACCAATATCCAGAGCTCCTCTCTTCCTCTAGATTCACCAATCTGAACAAAACATCAGATTACTCTCAAATCCAGCTCAACATCAAAATCCAACTGAACTACAGATTCAATAACCAATAGTGAATCATACACGTATTCCCTCAGAGATACGTGAAATACAATGAATTCCAGCTATCCAAACTGACAATTCAATCTTATCCAAACACTGCTTTCTTAACCAGAGAAAACTCAACAACAACGAAGTCTCCAACTTCGAATTCCAAACTCCTTATCTCAAATCTGCATAACTCAACAAATAATCCTGGGCTTCCCATCTTCTTCCTGATCAGCTCAATCTATGCTGATGCTTCCAGAAACATCTAGACCATAGCAAACCAGTCTCTGAATCCCATCCAACAGAAAGTCTTCCAAAATTCGTCGAAATCTAGAACACAAACTCCACTCCAAAGCAATAGCAAACAGAACTTGCTTACTTCCTTATACAGCTGCTACCTCGCTTCCGCTGCACAACTCTGATTCTGAAATAAATGAGAATACTATTGATGAACACGAATACAAACTTATCCAATATATCCGGGAAACTTTGTCCACCAAATCCATAAAAATCTGAGTGACACATCCGACTCAGTCACACAACCTTATATCAGAATCCAATTCAAAACTGGATCTGACCAATTCAAATTCCAAAAAAATTTCCGAGCTGCTACACCAACTCTTTACTTCTCCAAGAACCATCCTACTACCAAGCTAACTACCCAAATCGCTTCTGGAACCAAACAAAATGGAACTCAATTCCAGATGCAGACAAACTTCTGATTACATCAGTAGCTCCTACTTCCACATGAGAATCTTCAGCCTCAAACAAAAGATAAATTCCCAAATTAATCGCAAGTCACTTTTGCGATCCCACCTAGTTCGGATTCCAAGTAAACTGTCCTCTCTTTACCAATTAGAACAGCTTTTAAACTTTTCCAAACAAGGTTAACCTTCAAGAAAACATTCACCAACTTCCCGGACTACTGCTAGAAGAACCACAAGATTCTTGAACCATCGGAGAAACAACCACACTGCTGCTTTCAAACTCTATCTCGATGATACTGCAAAGGAAAAGATCTTCTCGACAGCACACCGAACACTTCGAGCTGCATTGCTACCATAGCTAACCAAAAACATCTGATCCAAAGGCTTCTCAACTCCAAAACCTTCAACAAACCACAAAACGGACTTCCGAGATGGCAGACAACTCAAAGAAACTCAGCCTCCAAACCAAGCATCAACATCTCGCTTTCCTTAAGAAATAAAAAATGAGACCATGCCGAAGCGAAACAACTCATAGGCCTTAGTCTCGTATTCCAAAACAGCCAACCTCTTAGCTAAAGATCCAGACAACTTCTACACAGATGAGTCTTCCCTATGGTAGGTAAAGACTGCTCCTCAACTACTTCTAAAACTGCTTCAAAAGAAAACATCTTCAGAAAATATCCAAGGATACTGTATCTCACTTCGCAGTTATCAAGATATAATCATTTACTTCTGCACTTCCGACAGATCCAAACTTACACTTCCAAGATGAACTCCGAATCTTTTAAAAAGATTTCCTTCGGATATCTGATAAATCCTTACTCCAAACTACACACCTTACTCGAGACGGTATTAGGTCTACAGTCTCAACAGACACTTCCAATCTCAACATATGGACCTCATCCATTAGTGGTAGTCGTGTTACACACATACCACTACTCCATCTATCTCTAAAACTTATGTTGGAAAATCCGAACAGATAACCCAACAGATTAGGTAGATATAGATATATAAATATAGTTATATATAAAAATTACAAGTACGCTCTCTCAAGAAGACACTACTACAGAGCTTAAGCATTCGCTCAACCTAACGCTCCCTAAAGAAAGACACACTTCAGAGCCTAGGTATCCACTCAACCTAATGCTCTGATACCAACTGCGACGACCCGACTTCCTATCTCTAGGAAATCGTGTTGCCGATGAAGAAAGAAAGGGATAGAAGAAGAAAAGAAAGAGAAAGAAGAACACAACAACAACAGATAACTCACAGCGGAACGAATAAATATAATATATCACATAGAATATTACATAGTATCAGAGTACATCAGAGTTACACATCTTATACAACACATATTAGACAGTTATATACATCTGTCTAATTCATACAACTCAAGTATACAAGACACAGATACAACATACACAGCGGAAACATAATATCTACACGTGGAAGCCTCCTGCTCCATAACTCCTCCAGAATTCGTCAAGCTAACCTGAATCACTTGACTACTCATATATAATATGAGTACCCAAGAGTTTAATAAAACAGAAAATAAACACTCGGGTCAGACAGGGGTCTGGTGTGAGTAAACGGTTTAAAGTTGCTTAACTTTTAAAAAAAAACCTTTGAAAGAAAAGGTATCACGTAAGACTTCCCACACATAAACATGGAAAAGTTTTTACCTTACGCTAACCAAAACATTTGATAGGAAATCCAGTGATATTATAATAGTGTCTAGGGTTTTCAAAATAAATATGAAATAGCCGAAATTGTTACATGATTAAATTCCAGCTACTAGCCACAAAAGTGGGTAATACAATCAAAACCGTAGGGTCTCGTAGGGAAAATGGGTTTCCATCAATGGCAGGGCTACTGGGGTACCGCCCGTCACAGTACGTGGCCTAGATCAACGTACCGAGGATTACTCCCTTCATCCCCTGCTACACAAGGCCGGACCCATTCCTTACTGAATAGTTCCAAATGAGACCACCCCGTGGTTGGCGCGACCAACCACCCACACAGCCGAATAATAAGGGACTTCTAGACAGGGGTAAATCTCACTCTCAAAGTGGGGGCTACCCACGAAGCCTTGGCGCACCTCCCCTGTTTTAGCCATTCCCGGTTGATGAGGCTTGAGGCTGCGATTACCTTAATAGAACATATCACTTAGAATGCTCATCGTCCGCCTGACGATGTGTTGAAAGCATTCAATCCATACAAGTTCGTTCCGGGTTCGAACGAAACCGAAGGCACTATCTCGTTGCACTCGTTTTGGAATCACCCTCAGAGTCAACGACCATAGCCCTTGCACTCTGATTCTCCATCTCGAATCTATAAGCACTATTCCGTCAAACTCATTACGGAATCACCCACAGAGTTATACTGACGTATAGCTCTTACACCTCGAGTCTTCACTCGCTCCACTTGGATTAACGACCTAACGTTTAATTGGAATCGATGTGGTTTTCGGAATTCCAAATATGGAAACCCGATCCCGGTCTCACCGAAACCAAACGCCCTTTTAATGTCCAAGTTGTACTTAAGGGATTTAACAGTTTAAACTTATATTCAGGATGATATATAACCAGATAGATGAATAACATTATCACAACAGATAATCATATCAAACATTTATCTCATAAACAGTATATCACATAACAGATATATCCAAATCATCCAATATCATTCAATCACTCAATATCAATCAACATTCAATATCAACCAATCATCCAATATCAATCATTCATACAGAATTGATTAACTCTAAATCAATTTAATTAACCTATAATTAAATTAATTACTATCCTTTAATCACTTGGATTATCCTAATCCTGCATCATTTATTTATTACAAATCAAATTAAATTAATCATCTCTTAATGATTATCTTTAATTAATCTTCCTTGATTAATTATCTTTAATTACATTCAAGTAATTATCCTCAACCATATTCAGTAATTAACCTTTAATTACTATCATTAATTATAATAATTAACGATCCTTTATTAATTAATTAACTATAATTAATTACATTAATTCTTAATTAATTACATTAATTCTTAATTAATTACAATTAATTAATCACACTTAAATTAATTACTATTATTAATCAACCTTGATTAATTCATTAATTAAATAATCCTTATTAATTAATTAACCTTTTATTTAATTAAATAATTAACTTATAATTAATCATCTCATTAATCTTTAAACAGCAATTAACAATTTGTAATTACTTAAATTAATTAATTAACTTCTAAATTAATTAACTCTAAATCAATTATATTAATCCTTAATTGATTAATCCATTTAATTAATCTTTAATTACTTCATTAAGTAATTATTATTCAATTTAATTAACAATTAATCCTTAATTAATTACTTAATTAATTAATTACATTTTAATTAATTACCTTTAGTAATTAATCTTAAATTAATCTTATTCATTAATTAATTACATTAATTAATTAACTAAAATAAATTAAGTAATTAACTCTTAATCTTTCATAAGTAATTTCTTTAATTACTTTCATTAATAACCCTTAATTAATTTCTTAATTAATTACTTATCAAATAATTAATTCCATCATTAATTAATTCTTAATTCTTTAATTAATTAATTACTTCATAATTAATTAACTTTAAAACTATTAATTAATTCCTTAATTAATTACAACAAGTGATTACCCATTAATCACTTCAACTAAATTACTTCCATAAGTAATTATCATTTCTTAATTTCATTCAATTATTAACCATTAATTACTTATTAAGTAATTACACTTAATTAATTCTTAATTAAGTGATTATTTAAAATTAAATAAATAATTAATCAATTATTTAAAATTAATTAAACAATTAATTAACTTATAATAATTTCCAAATCCTAATTTGATTAAGAGAACATAAATCTTAATTAAACTTTACTTATTAACCATCAAATTAAATATTCAAATCAAAGATAAATTAACCTTATTTATCTTGTAATGAATTAAATCAAATTTTAACATCTTAAACAAATTATCCTATTTGGTTTTCAAAATTATAATGATGATCTTATTTAAAAATAGGAAATTTAGAAAACAAATTCCTAAATTTCAATGCTTTAAAACATTTAAATTATTCTTATTTATTTCCAATATAAATTTTGAAATCTTAAGTTTGAATCATTACTTAACATTTTAAACTTAACTTGATTAAATATTTAAATTCAAAATATCCTTTTAAATTGAACTCCAAATGTAATTAACTTACTTTCAAATAAAATCACTTTAAACAAATTTAAAGTAAAATAAAATAAATACAATTTCAACTTAACTTTAAAAGTTTGATTAACATTTAATTTTAAACAACAAGTTTACACTTTACATTTTAAACTCTTTTTATAAAACTTGTTTATAGTTAAATATCTGATTTCATCGAAATCAGGTTTCAGGTTGAAAACAAACGTTACCCTTGGGCCAGACCCGAGTAAACTTCCTTAATAACTCGAGTCAAACCCGAAGAATACAACCCCTTCCCAAACAAACCACAGAACGATACACGTTCATCCTTACTTCGAGTCGCCCCCAGGTCATACGCGAGTTCCCACCCGAGAAAACTCCATCTTCCCCCAAACCAACTTCCCCAGATCAATGTCGTGCACCGTGCACGTGCCCAACCACGTCCGGCCACCGTTGATCACCCCGACCATCCCCATCGACCACTCGAACACGCGAGACCCAAAATCCCAACCCAGATCCACGAATTTTTGCTCAAATCGAAATTCGAACATACGCCTCCAAGCTACAGCAAAAACTCGAATGCAAAAATCCCCTTGCCGTTGACGAACTCGCCTCCGTCATCTCCAGAAACTCTTCCACGGCATCACTACAACATCATGCCACTATCCCCCTCTTCGCGATCACACTCGATCATCAATCCAATACACGGCATGCTCTACAAACAACCCGAAACCAAAACCATACCAAACCCTATTTTACTCAAAATCCATCGATTCACTCAATAGAAAAATTCTTTTGCAATTTTCCTATAATCTACAACCCATACACAAACTTCATTCCAAGTTTCAAATCAAACTAATGTATGGATAATCGGAAATTCATAAAATTCCAAATTTCGAATAAAACCCAAATTCACCATATCTACAGTAATAAAAATTATGATTTCTACTTCTAAATTCATGAATTCGTATAACAAACACAATCATACCCTTTTAAACAAAATTTAGGATAATTGATTTTTAACTACAATTGGTTTTTACTGTAAACTTCCTATTTATACACTCCTGTAGTTTTAAAAAAAAATATGAAATTAATTTTAAAATTACTGTCAAACTATAACATACACTTTTCATTCTTATAACAAGTTCAAACAAGTTATAGTTTTGAAGGATTTTGGATTTAAAAGATGGAAATCAAATTTTGCTTAAAACAACAGAGTCTGCTTTTCAAGTTTACAGGCTCTAAGTACTTATAATTAATATGCATTCATACAATCAAATATTCATTATCAAGGCAAGGATTCATTCGCATGCAATATTATTTAACCATAAATTAAACCAAATCTGTTTTTAAAATAGTTTACTCACCTGATTGACTTTGCAGTAAACAGAGCAGAGAACAGAACTTGATCCAGGTTCTTGAACTTTAATTTAGAAAAATGCATTTGCTTGCTGATGAATGTGAATTCTTGTATTACAGGTGGAAGCTTTAATTTGCAGGTTGCTCTTGAATTTGCAGGTTTGTTGAACTGATGAATTGTAGTTGAAGTTGATTTGTATTGCATGTTGAATTCATTTGAATTACAGTTAAACTCCTTTTAGAATTTGCAGGTTGAAGTTTTTCTTTTGCATGCAGGTTGAAGATTTACTTTGAAATGCAGATAGGATTTGCAGATTGTATTTCATGTAGATGCATATTTAAATGTTGCAGATTTTCTCTTATTTGAATTCAAATTTTCAGATTTTGAAAGAAGAAAAATTCTGTTTTGAGCTAAGAAAGGAAACAAAGGGAAAACGTTTGAGAAAACTGATTTTCTTTTCTAAAAACATTTATTAAAATATGTTGCCACTTGTCTTAAGAATTACATTTGTCACTTAATTTGTTTAATAGCTTTACATGTGTTAATCTTTGCATAATTGTACTTAAAACCTTATTACAAAATTAATTATATTTATATTTATGTAAATGAGAATTTTGTATTTATGAGATGTTTTTATGTTAATAAACTTTGAATTTTGATACATATACAAGTATAAATCTTTTAATTTACTAAATACATAAATACTTATGTATGCATTTTAAAAGTCTAAAACATTTTAAAGAAAACAAAAATAAAAATAAAACATTGATTAATTCCTTTATAAACTACCATAATTTAAATAAACAACTATCTTATATTTTGAAAACAAATAAATTAATCTTTATATTTTTAAAACAATTGAATAAATCTTTAAATTAACTTTTGAAAATATAAATTAAAACAAAGCTTTAAATTACAATATTCATTCATATCTAAATTATCAATTGATTAAGATTAAATTTCAAAACAACTCAAACTATAACATATAAATACATATATATTATAATTTGAAAATTCATCTTTAAAACAAAAGATCTCCTATTCACAATATATATCAAATGTATATATTATAAAGAGAATAAAAATTTCATTAGCTTTGAAAAACAATTTCTTATCAATATTGCTAGATTAAAACTCATTAACCTTTTAAAAAAAATTAAATTTACCAATTTTAAATTAAAATTACAAAGAAAATTATCAAACCAATTAAATTATTAACACAGATTATTAAATTCTTATTGCCCAAAATTCCGGGTCGTTACAATAATAGAATAATAATATATAAGAGACAACACTAGCGGAAGTAACTAACAAATAAATATTAGTTTATAAAATTAAAATACATCAACTCCTAAAAGGATGGAGTTCCGTATAAATATCTGATACAATAGTGTCATATAGAAATAAAAGGTTTGTCATGTACAAATAAAGTAACAAGTACATATATCCTAAAACATCGTTGACATGCCTCTAAAATGCTCCAACTGCATACTCTGATAGCGTATCCTCGAAAGTACCTGACTCCCAAATTACTCAAACGAGTTCTTTAGAGTTGTCATGACATAAGTAGATAAAGAAAAAATGCAGGTCAACCATAAAGTATTTTATGAGGGGAACTACCTTAAAATATAGTACATTAAACTATATAAAAATAAGCAGGAACTACTAAATCACATTTGTCCCTCTCCATAAACGTGGCTTAGGCTCGACTGCCTATGAACAAGTATAGTAAAACCATCTCAAAAGAAAGGGATCATAGCATTACCTTCTCTTCTCCTGTAACAACAAGCTAGCACTATATCTTATATTGAACTACACAAGCCTAAAAGTACTAATAGTATTGTAAACATATACCATAATCAAGCCATGATTCAAAAATAATGATTGCTACTGCTAAGAACGATACGATATGGCCCAACACATACGATCACTACTGTTAAGACCAAATACGTACACTCCAACACGTATGGTCACTACCGTTAAGACCAAATATGTATGCTACAATGCATATAGTCACTACTGTTAAGACCAAATATGTATGCCACAATGCGTATGGTCACTTTTGTTGACCAAATGGTATGCCATAATGCGTATGGTAAGTACTGTTAAGACCAAACAGGTATGCCACAATGTGTATGGTTAGTACTGCTAAGACCAAACGTTCATAAGATTACGAACATAGGACCCAAAATGTCCAAGCAATCGGAACAAGATAAAGTTGTTCATGGTCTCCCTAAGACCGTATGGAGTGTGTCACGACCACCAATAACACTCTAGGTACACCACAGTAAGGTCGATACCTAGGTAGGTCACATAAGTCCATACCTTAGTTAGGTCACAAAAGTCTACACCCTTGGTGTGTCCCAACAAGTCAACACCAAACAAATCATAATATTACTCTAAGGTCAAAATCTTAGAGTGCAGAACCGCATCGTACATAACATATGGAAATGCAATGCACGGCTCCAGTTGCCACAACCTAAAAACCCACTAGAAAACTCTAACAAAACTCCATACGAACCCAAATCCCATTTCAAATGGAACGCATAACCTCAATGTCATTACACTCCTCCAGTATACCTTTCCAGTCTCCCTCAAAATCTATGGCTTTGGAATATGTGCCGAAGTTGGTCCCACATAGGCCCAAAATAAACGTACTCCAAAATTAACTAAAATTGTGCAGGTCAGGTCCCACAAAAATGGTGAACAATGGTCCAAATCTCGCCTTAATCTGACTTTTTGTTCGGAAGTTATCGCGTATTGAAATTTGCACAACACATAGCAGGTCAATCGACTGAACTAGAGTCAAGATCGACTTTTTTCCACTAGATTAGTTGACTGAATGGACCAAGTTAGTCAGTTGAACTAATATTTTTCCAGGAAATGAGCCTAGATGGCTAGTCAATTCCCCAAATGATCGCTAATTCATGCGTTGTTTCCTTCGACGCTTCGCAATTTGAGTCGCCTTGCTACTAGAGTTGCCTCCATCCCATTGGACATGTACTAGGGTTCATTTGTTGACATTATGGAAGTGGCTTTTTATGTACATAAAAACTGGTTTCGATTCAAAAATCCACTCTTTGCATGTGTAGAGTTCAACGGGCAATTGTAGCGACACGGCTTCCCTAACATGCCCAAATGACATACCCAGCCTCCAACCCTTGTGCGTAGCTTTTATGTGTATCGATATAGTCATCTGTGCATGATTTTCACACATTATGAACAAACAAACATCTCAGCACAAATCACATTTTGGACTTCATTGGGATGACGGATCTGCCTGGTATACTCTCACGCGACTTAGTGCACGCGATAGTCGCTATGGCTACGTGGAATACCTGCAAAGGACTTGTAATTGATTATATTTTGGTATAATCAAATAACTACATAACTATATTAACAAACAATCACGCAACAATTGTATATACAATACAATATTGGTTTTCAATTATTGCTTAGCTCCAAATGTATGTATACACATATCCACCCGTGTACGTGTACACACACGTACGTTTAAGTTAACCAATCAACCGTAACTAGATCAAATGTTACTTTTACTTAGTAATCTTTTCAATAAAAGTAAAATATCAGTTTAAACCATTTTATAAAATTTCATTTCTATTTTATAAAATCATTAAACCATTTTATAAATACTAATTAAGCTTCATCAGTCTCTAATCACTTTAATAATAAGTGCAGAGTTCACAAACCACTTAAATTAGCTTACTCAAGTTTTACAAATCATTTCGAATAGATTAATTAATATTTTATAATGATGTGCGCATCATTATATAGAATACAATAGCTTAGGATTTTTTTTTGATGATAATAAACATACATATGTGTATATATATTTGTTTAAATGTATTTGTTATTGTACTATTTTATTTTTCCACATAGTTAAATAAATATTTGTTGAATAAAATAAATAACTCAGAATTTTTATTCAAACAAATATTTTATCACAAATTCAAATAGTACAAATTTGAGCGCTTACTACATTAATACATTTTCAATTGCATTACAACATCGATTACAACATGTTTTCACTTACAGTTTTTCATACAAAATTCATATCACTACATACTCACTCTCACACATATTTGATCTTCAACTCTGTTCCAGCCTGTACCCAGCATATGAACTATCTGCAAAATAAACACTGACGTGGTAAAATTGACAAAGAAATATTTTGCAGTGCTCAATAATGTATGTGTTTTGAAAATATTATTTGCCTTGGTTTTATGGGTTGTTTGTCATCATTTATTTTTTTAATATGCACGAACAACTTATGACATGCACAATCTATCGTTGGACATGTCATAAGGTCATGCACACTGATATACGCTTGCTTGTTAAAATTGTAAGGACAGGTGATCTCAAGGTCAAACCCAAGCCGGGGCTGGATTCAAAATACGTGCAATCCAAAATAAAAAACAAAATTCGGTTCAGAATGCAGCAAAGTGAACCTAGATCAGAAGCAACATTGCAGACTCAACCAACAAGGAACCACAGACCAGTCGTCGTCAACGTGACCACCAGACCACTCTAACCTAGTCAGAAGTTCAATGCAATGGTCAAGAGTAACATAGACAAGACTACAAGAACAAAGGCATGAACAGAAATGCAAACATTCAGGCGTGACTGCAATGAACACAATGAAGCTGCAGCAGTAAAATATACAGATGTATACATATACGCATATATTGTATGCACATATATCAGTTCAGAAAATCACACAAAAATGAATGCAAATCAATGACATGAGACCAAAATTAATTTAACTCGAGTACACATGAACTATCAATTGGACCAGACTTCAAGTGCTGACCACAATGCACTAGATAAGGATAACAAGACCACCACATAATGCAGACTAGACCAGACCAGTCAAAGCAACACAGTGCAACATGAAGAATTGATGCCACAGAATATAAGAAAACCAAATATAAGCAGCTGTGAACACAATCTCGAACACACATGAAAACTTGTATCAAGACAACCAGACTGCAAATTTACATGCATACAAACCATCATGAAAACATCAAACTAGAACTAAACCTGGTAAATGAAATGACTCAAAGCATCATATAGTTTAACTCGAAGCAACTTAGGAACCACACAATGCAACACAAAACCAGACAATGATATGTATGAGACAACAAGTTAAAATGTAATGGTCGCTACATTCAGAAAATATAGTTCAATACATGGTAACTCAATGAAATGACAGTGAAGCAGCAAAAGCAACACAATGGTCGAGTTACAAAAACATCAAGCAGGATACAACGTGAACATAGTTCATCATCATTGGATAACCAATAAACAACAAAGCATGTAAAAGAAGAAAATCGAACATGATCAGTAGCAGTTCGAACAAGTCAAGAAGGAGTTTCAAAAAGTAATAGTCAATGTAAAACATCATTAAATTGTTTTTAAAAAATGAATATTTCCAGAAAAGATGGAAGCGAATGATGAACAGATCGTAGGAGAAATAGAAGAAGCAAAATTCAAATTCATGGAGTAACAAGTACAAAGTGAACAAAACAAAATTCGTCAAGCCCAAATTATCGTAAAATTCAAAATGCCGAAGTCACAAGAGCACAGAATGGAACCTATTCCAAGCAATTCATGCGAATTCAACAATGAACAGGTCAGAGATCATAGTGTTCATTCGATAAAAAATCAATACGAGTGCCAAAATTATGAAAGATTCGGATCAAATGTACGAAACGAAAATATAGGGTTTTTGTTCCCTATAAATTAAACCCAAAAGTCATCATCGGCATTCATTCGAGTTCAGGCAAAATTAGAGTGCAAGCCTTGAAATAAATCATGAACCAATCCAGAACCCGAATCAAGTCGAGCAATAATCAAAATCGAAATGTGGAAAAATTACATACCAATTTCATACCAGTCGAGCTCGACACAATTGGAGCAGCCGCAAGCTAACAAGGCTAAGGAAGTCTATTGATGAAGCCAATCAACGCACTTGCATACTTCAATCGATTAATATCACAAGCGGCGCCACAATTTGAAAACACTAATTTTTGAAGAGATGTAAAAGGGGGCAGCCATGAAGATAAGAAAAGGGAGAGCGTGTTATCTTATTTTAGTTGGGCTGATATAATATTTGCTTTGGGCTTTAAAATTAATTAGGTTTTTATTGTTTCTATTCCTTTTATTTAAAGTCAAACTCTAGTTTTAAGTTGTTTACGAACTACGGTTTTGTAGTTTGAGAATTCACAACCCAGTGGCTGAGTTATGGCAATGTTTTGAGCTTAGTGTTAGGTTAATCAAGCCAGCGGGTGTCGTGAGTTTACATGTTTTGTAAGCATCCGATTGCTTAATTTCTAGTAGAAACCTTGGGGGCAGCACGTAGACAGGTTATTGCCAAAGTTGGGTAAATCTGTGTGATCTCAGCTGCATTACTTACTGCATTACTTTCTGTGTTTATTTTTATTTCCGCATTAACTTTTAGCACACCTTATTCAACCCCATTTAGGTTTAAAATGATCCTACAAGTGGTATCAGAGCTAGGTACAAAAACTATTTCTTTTGTTTTAAAAATTGGATTTTTTTTAAAATGACTTTTTTTAATAATAGTTTTGCTAAGGGTCTGTCCATAGCTAGACCACCCATGTTCAATGGTGAATATGCATATTAGAAAACTAGAATGGAAATTTTTCTAAAAGAAATAAATGCATGGAATATTTTTGAAACATGATATAGTACACATATGGTAGTGATAAATAATCAAGAAGTTGAAAAACCTATGGATCAATGGACAGATCTTGAAAATAAACTGCAAACTGCATACTCTAAACTTATAAATTCTACTATTTGCTCATTAGATCAAATTGAATTTAACCTTGTTTTGTACTTTTTAACTGTGTAGGAAATCTGACACACGCTTGAAGTGACTTATGAAGGAACCTCCCAAATTAAAGAATCTCGCATTGCCATGCTTAGTAGCGAGTACGAGAACATCACAATGGAAAAGGATGAAAGTGATGAGGATAACGATGAATGTGATGAGGATAACGATGAAAGCATTGGCAGTGAGAGTGAAAAAGAAAATCTGTGTCTTCGAGAAGAAACAAGTAACAGCGATGATGACGAGCCAAGCGAGGTATCAAAACTTACTCATTAGCAATTACATGTATATTTTTATGAAGTAAATGGATGTTTTGAAAGACTTAGGGAGAAGTACGCCAAAATTGAATCACAAAGACATAGTTTGATAGAACTAAATAAACAAATTGATCAATTGGTTCAAAAAATTACAAATAAGAGCCCTAAGTGTGACAAGTGTCCATCATTAGAAGAGGAAATAAAAAAAATCAGAAACTGAAATTAAATTTCTTAAAAATTAAATTCTTATTTTGATAGAAAGTGAAAATACTAGGCGAGATAATTCTATTAAAAAGTTGACTTTGTTATTGAATGAAAATGAATCTCTCAAGTCACAAGTCCAACAATTAACTACAACTTTAGGAAAATTCTCCAAAGGAGAAAGATCACTATATATTCTAATAGGGAAACAAACTGTTAATGCTATTAGACAAGGACTTGGGTACGCTCAATCTAAAAACGATAGAAGTGAAACTAATCATGTCAATTCCAAGTGCACGATTTGTGAAAAAATTGGACATAATCACAATAATTGCTGGTACAGACCAAAACACACGAAAACCATGCCAATTTGGGTTCCTAAAGGCACGAATGTAAAATCTCTTAAAATCAAACAAATCTAGGTACCAAAAGGAACAAAAATCAAATGCCTTGGTTCTACTTGTTTTTTAATTTTTTTTGTCACTACCAGTCAAGGACCTATAAAAACAAACAGGTCAAAAAACTCTTTCCTCATGCAGGTGTATTGGCAGGCTAAGGAACAATAAGAGTGGTATCTGGATTCTGGCTGTTCAGGCACACAACGGGTGACAAATCAATGTACCTTAGCATAGAAAAGTACAAAGGTGGCAGAGTCAGAATGGGCAACAACGATGCATTATATGTTGAAAATCTGCACCATAACCTAATTTCTTTCAACCGGTAAGAGGAAAGGCGATCAACTAGGAAAATTTAAAAAAACATTTTTTCATGTCAAGAACAATGTAAGCACCTCTAGAGTCCTTGAACTTTTTGATGTGGATTTGTTTGGACCTAACGATATTGCTAGTCTAGGTGGTAAGAGATATTATTTTGTATTGGCTGATGATTACTCTAGATACACGTATGTATACTTCTTTATCTTACTGCTTCTAGACCAAAAATTATGTTCTCTGTATTCTTATGTGCACAGTTTAAATAAAATCCGAAAAAATCTAATTTAAAGCTGTAAAAAGGATTAATATGTATTTGTTACACACCCCACGGTTTGGTCTATGGCATGATAACTTTGAGTTAAAGGGGAATTCAGATGCAGATTATGCTGGTAGTTTAGTTCATAGAATAAGTACTGGTGGAACGTGTTTATGTTGGGACATTCGTTAGTTGCATCTCATTTCCAAAGAAAATATCCGCATAAATTTCATTTCAATTGATTTTCAATTGGCAGACATTTTTACAAAAGCCCTTTCAAAAAATAGATTTTTGTCGACTTCATCTCAGTTTAAGCATTTTAGAAATTTGATTTTATATTTTTAGATTTGATCTTAAATGTCTATGTTAACTAATCTTACTCCCTATCAATTATCCAAAAGGTAAATAGTGACTGAAAGAACTGATAAGTGTTGATATTAATCATACATTATGATTCAAGATGGTATATTTAGTAAATTTCTATAGAAATTAAAACAAAAATTGTAATATCTTGGGTAGGTAAAAATTCCATGACCATCTCTATTCCTATCATATTTCTTCGACAATCGCTCATCAAAATCCAATATAGTATGTCAAATGTGGTATTTAAACAGGAAACTACACTTTTTTTTAATTTGAAATAAAATCACCCAAAAGTAAACACTCCTATTTAAAAGTCCTCATGGTTGTGCATGGGTGGGCTACTTGGAATCTTTGATTAAAAGTCCTTACGGTTATGCATGTATGAAACACATATCAAAATTGATTAATAAATAGGCGAGTTGATTCTAACCCCATTTAAAAGTCCTCATGGTTATGCGTGGTTGGAAGATGCTTGAAATTCATTTTGTAATAAAAATTGGGAATACTACTAATCTTAATTAAAAGTCCAAACGGTTATGCATTGTTAGTAAGTATTCAAATTCCTGTCATAAATATAGTATATATGGACATGACTATATGGCTTTCTATGCTGACATCACCCCTATCACTCTAAAGTGGAATATGCGCCTAATAGAGTATTTATGATTTTTATTTCATTTTTATTGAAATTTAATATTTATATTCGATTAAGTATTAATGTTGTATTAATATTTATTACTTTATCACTCTTATCTAACACTATTACACTTTTGCTGATAACAAAAGGTGGAAAGAAATTAAGATTTTGGCATAAAAGTCATATTTTAAAGTCAGTTTTTTAATAGCATTTTCTCATCTAGATTCATTTTTTTATGCATATGTGAAGTGGGAGATTTTTTGTATCGGGAGTATTCAAATAGGGGGAACTAATAGATTTCATCAAGACCAAAAACATTTAATAGAGTCAAAATCTTAATATATGTTTGTTATCATCAAAAGGTGGAGATTGTAGAGTATAATAGCCTATGATTTTTATTTGATGATAATAAACATATATATATATATATAAATTTATTTATATCTGTTTAAATGTATTTTTTATTGTACTATTTTTTTCCTTGTAATTAAATAAATATTAGTTGAATAAAATAAATAACTCAAAATTCTTATTCAAACAAATATTTTATTATATATTCAAATAGAACAAATTTGAGTTCTCACTACATTTATACATTTTCAATTGCGATACAACTTCGATCACAACATATTTACACTTATAGTTCTTCTTATACAATTCATCTCACTAAATATTCACTCTCGCTCGTATTTGATCTTCAATTCTGTGCCAGCCTGTATCCAACATCAGAACTATCTGCAAAATAAACACTAACACTGTAAAATTAAAAAAGAAATATTTTGCAGTGCTCATTAAAGTATGTGCTTTTGAAATATTATTTGCCTCATTTATATGGGTTGTTCATCATCATTTATTTTTTTATCTTACATGAACAACTTGTGACATGCACAATGTATCACTGTACATGCCACAAGATCATGCATATCGATATACGCTTGCTCATTAAAGTTGCAGGGATAGTTGAGGATAATGTCAAACCCAAGCCGAGGTTGGATTGATCATAGGTGCAATCCAAAATACAAAAAAAAATCAGTTCAAAAGGCAACAAAGTGAAACCAGATCAGAAGCAATAGCACAGACTCAACCAACAAGGATCCATAGACCAGTCATCATCAACATGACCTCCAGACCACTCTAACATGCTCAATAGTTCAATGCAATGGTCAGGAGCAACATAGACAAGACTAAAAGAACAAAGGCATAAACACAAATGTAAACTTTCATACATGACTGCAATGAAAACATTAAAGCTGTAGCAGTAAAATATACACATGTATACATATATGCATATATATATGTATACACATATATCAGTTCAGAGAATCACACAAACATGAATGCAAAGCAAAGAGAGGAAACCAGATTAACTTAACTCGAGTACACATGAAGTATCAACCAGACCAAACTTCAAGTGCATACCACAATGTACCATGTACCAGATAAGGGTAGCATGACCACCATGCAATGCAGATCAGACCAGACCAGTCAAAGCAACACAATGCAACATGAAGAATTGACGCCAGAGAATACAAGAAAACCAAATATAATAAGTTGTAAACATAAGCTCGAACACACATGAAAACATGTTCAAGATAATCAGACTGCAAATGTACATGCATACAAACCAACATGAAAACATGGAACAAAAACCAGACCAGGTAAAAGAAATGACTCAAAGCATTAGGTAGTTTAACTCGAAGGAACTCAAGAACCAAAAAATGCAACACAAAACCAAATAGTGATATGTATGCAACAATAGGTTACAATAAAATGGTCACTATATTCATAGAATACAGTTCAATACATGGAAACTCAATGAAATGATAGTGAAGCAGAAAAAGCAACACAATGGTCGAGTTACAGAAACATCAAGCAAGATAAAACATGAACATAGTTCATCATCATTGGACAACCAACAAACAAAAAAGCATGTAAAAGATGAAAATTGTACATGATCAATAGAAGTTCGAACAAGTCAAGGAGGAGTTTATAAAAGTAATGGTAACGTAAAACATCATTAAATTGTTCAAAAAATGATTATTGCTAGTTAAGGATGGAAGAGAATGATGAACAGCTCATTGGAGAAATAACCAGAGTAAAATTCAAATTCATCGAGTAACAAGTATGACGTGAACAAGTCAAAATTCGTCAATTCTACATTATCAAAAAATTCAAAATGTCGAAGTCATAGGAGCACAGAACGAAACTATCACCAAGCAGTTCAAGCAAATTCAATAATGAATAGGTTAGAGATCAGAGTGTTCATTCAATCAAAAATCAATGCAGGTGCCAAAATCAAGTAAGATTCAGACTCAAATATCCGAAACGAAAATATAGTGTTTTTGTTCCGTATAAATTAAACCTAAAAGTGATCATCGACACTAATTCGTGTTCAAGTGAAATTAGAGTGCAAGCCTTGAAATAAATTACGAACCAATCTAGAACTCGAATCAAGTTGAGCAATAATCAAAACTAAAAAGGAGGCAAAATCACATTACTAGTCGAGCTTGACACTTTTCAAGTAGCCACAAGCCAACAAAGCCAAGGAAGTTGATTGACGAAGCCAATCAACACAATAGCATATTTCAATCAATCAATATCATAAGCGGCGCCTCAATTTGAAAACATTAATTTTTGAAGAGAAGCCAAAGGGAGTGGCCATGAAAATAAGAAAAGAGAGACATGTAATCTTGTTTTAATTGGGCCGGTATAATATATTTTGGGCTTTAAAATTAATTAGAGTTTTATTTGTTTCTATTGTTTTTATTCAAAGCTAAACTCTAGTTTTATGTTATTTACGAACTTCATTTTTGTAGTTCGAGAATTCGCAACTCAATGGCTGAGTTGTGGCAGGGTTTTGAGCTTAGAGTCAGGTTAGTCAAGTTAGCGGGTGTCACGAGTTTACGTGTTTTTTAAGGGTCTGGTTACTTAATTTCTAGCAGAGACCTTAGGGGCAGCACGTTGGCAGGTTATTACCGAAGCTGGGTAAATCTGCATGTGATCTCTACCGCATTACCTTCTGTGTTTATTTTTATTTCCGCATTAATATTTAGTACACTCTATTCATGCCCCTTCTAGTATGAAAGCGATCCTACTCACTGCACTACTTAATTAACCCCAAATCAACAATAGCATCATAAGCAATCGCCCAATTAGCCCAAATTTATGCTAGGGCTAATTAACTATAGCAAAATATAGCAGTTAGGGTCTCTAATAAATAATGTGATGATATAAACATGTTTAAGGCATAGATATTAGCCTAATTACATTACTTACATTCTCCAAGTCATCTTATGATACTTTATAATCATGGTTAAATAAATATATGATGTAAACACTTAAATTAAATAGGAGAGTCGTCCCATTCACTTTACTAAAAAGAAGAAGTAACAAAAATAATCAAAATCCTACTTTTTATATGTTGAAAATTTTGATGAAGCTCTCTACTTCGAATTAAGCTCCAATACTTTGAGGGAGATGTAACGAATCGAAATTTTAGTCATTTGAAATTCGAATATTTAATTGATTTTAAGTATTTAAAAGTTAATTTTTAACTTGAATTTCAAATATAACAATTTATGGATAATTTAATTATTGATTTAATAATTGAAAATTGGTTAAATAATTGTATCTTGTGTTTTAAGCTTGATAAAATTAATTTAAAGGCTTATTAAATTTATATTAACAAGAACGAAGATATTAAAATATTTAAAAATAGAATTTAAAAGTGATTTGTTCGCTTTTAAAAATAGCTTGTTTAAATTGACGAGTAAAAATTGCCTTCTAGGGCATAGTCTCATATTTCGACAAACCAATTCCATTGGATCCGTAATAGTGTACTATTATCGGATTTAAAATTTTGTAATGTTTGGATTTATCATTTGATGGTACGGGATATGAATGCGATGAAATTTATATCGAAAATTCAATATAATAATTGGTTTCAAAATGTTATCTTCTCCATACGATCAAATTTGTACTCGAAACCTTTTCCATTGTATTTGGAATTGGGGTATAACATTATGAACGCCTAGCAGCATGCCTCGATAGGGGTTTGAGATTTTAAGCTGCGTATACCAGATGATTTGAAAATTTTAAATAATATACATATATTAATTTTCTAGTCAACACATCATTTCCTTTCTTTCATCTCAAAACTACTATACACAGCTCCTGCATGCAACCTTCTTATCATTTATGCCATCACTTCCCTTTTTAAAATAGAACATGCAACAATTACATGAAAAAATGCAAGCTTGAAAAATCATTTTCCCAAGATATACTAAGCAAAAAATACCAAAACAGTTTGTAAGATCATTTTTGTCAAGAGCATCAACCTGGGTTGCTTTTCAAAGGGGTGCGTTTTTTCATCAGTGTGGCAGTTTGTGTACGAACTAGGGTTTGTGGGTATGGAGGTTGTAGTCGACGATGGTCAAAGTCTTTTGGAATTTGGGTTCGTATCGTCGAGTAGCATCGGCACGCTTGAAATTGCAGACTTCGATCAAATTTTGGTCATCGCGACCTGGGGATGTTAATGGATTGCTCCACCATGGCACATTTCATTTAGGAATTGTAGGCTTCAGGCGAGGGGGAATGGAAGGTTGAGATAAAGATGACAAGTCGATCGGCGATGTCTGGTGGTGGATTCGTTGGGCGTGGGAAGCGAGAGAGCATGCATGTACGATTGAGTTTGGGGTTATTGTATGTATGCCAATACAGGAAAATAAAAGGGGAGGGTAAGAAGGAGGATTGGTGGTCGGATTTGATTTAATCGGCCGGTCTTCATTTAAGTGGGTAAAGGGATTTAAATATGGTGATTATTTTATTGTCTAATTGAAATTCATTTCTTTTAAACTTCGTAACTCGATCATTTTGTGTCCTAATCCAACGCGTTCAGTCACGTTGGGTTCGTACGAACGAGATCTTTGCTATGGATTCGAATTGGTGAATTCAAAGCTTGTTGAAATTTTCAGTTAACTTCGATTGTGCTCGAATTTAATTGGAAGTAGAATGCGAAAGCGACAATAAAATTCAAGATGAGTTAATCTCGCTAAATTTTGGATTGCTGGTTAATTTTAATTAGTAAAACCTAATTATTAATTGATTGGTTGATTTGATAAATTATTTTCAGCTGAATTTGATATTTTAGATATAGTAGTATATATATTAGTAGTTGGATTGATGTTCCCGCATATTTTAGCGGATGAGACCCTACGCGCCCCACATAATAGCGGACGACCTCTGTATACCGCGATATCCCCCTCAAAGTGGGATTGATATTTTTATGTTTTATTAGCATCTATGGATGCAGGGAAACTGGTTGGAGGGATCCAACTGGATTCCTCAAAAATGTTGAATTTGTTTCGTATATAGTAATATATGATTTTTTTGAATGATCTATGATAGATTATTGTGCGATTTAAATTTATTGGATGTTATAGTGGTAGTGGTCTAGATTTTGGTGTTTTAAAATATCATAAATGCAGATATTGAATTTTGAAAGGAAATTAAAAAGTTATTTTGGAAGTAAAATATTTACATAGTGTTTTTGGATTAGTTAAAAGAAATTTATTTGGATAAAATAAATGGCTTGACTTTAAGTTTATATTTACTATTTCAGAATATTGTAAATATAGATTTTGGAATAATGTAAATAAAGGACTTTAGATAATAAAGCATTAGCGAAATTTATTTAAGTGTAGAAAGGATTTTAAAAATGAAGATTTACAATAATTCGGAAGAATAAAAAGGGAATATGAAAATAAAATAAAAAATTGTTATACTATATCTTAGACAAGATTTTAAATTATGAAATGGAAGTGTAATCGGAATTTAGTTGGTTTTCTGAATATAGTTAGGTTATTTAAGAAATTGATTTAAAAATGGAATTCAATTTAGAAATCGATTTATAATCGATTAAGTATTGCGAAAACATTATAAATGGGAAATGAGACTATGTGATTTATAAATAATATTTATAAATAAAGTGAAATGATTATTAGTGAATAAATTTATGATATAAATTCATGGTGATAATTTATAATGAGATGGCTAAATCGTTTTAAAATAAAAGTTAGATTTTTCTTTTGGAAATGGGAAAAAGGGATTTATGAAATTGAGACGTAAATAAATTGGCTGTAAATCTAGAGAGATTTATAAATATTAGTTATGTTATATTGAGACTGGAAAATATCTTTTGTCGAGTAGATGGGTTGTTTTAAAAAGGGGATTTTTAATTATTAAAATAGGTAATTTAAAAATGTTTAGCAATAGAAATATTCTAGTAAGTTAGTTATTCAAATGTTTTTAAATTGTCAAAATGAACTCTAAGTTTATAAACAAGTCATGTGAATCGAATAGAATCTTATTAATAAATCAGAATTAATTCTCATTTCAAAGAAATGTAATTAATTTAAATCATTTAAGTATATTTAATTATTAATCAAGTTAGTTTATGAGGATTTGATATTAAGTTAATTATTATTAAGAATTAATTAGTGTTATTATTCTAAAGGATAAATTATTCAATATTAATATAGTTTTATATAATAACTTTTATTTAAGAGTCTTTGCCTAAGTTAAACTTGGAAAATTATTATAGGAACTTTACAAACATTATTTTGAGAAAATTATTAAATAAAGTTTTCGAAAAGTAAAAGTATACTTCGATGGCGAAATCGAAGGTAGAGATTGCCTATAGTTAGGTTTGGATTTCTCTGGAATAGAAACGTAAACATTGGGCTGCGAATCCATGGTGGATAACGCGTGGTGCTTTCCATATTTATTTCAAAAAGTTTTTCAAATGTTTTTGAAAAGAATGGTTAGTGAACATACTTGCTTCGACATGATAAGTACATACCTTTTTATAAATAAAATATGACTGAGTGTTTTTCAGTGGAAATTAAATATTTGGTTGAATGATTGTTTATTTGATAGTTAAATAACTGACTATCAAATATAGACCCAAAAAATAAATTTAGGAATATCTAGAAGAAACATGGGAATCATGTAATACAGTAACCTTTAAGATGTTATATTGTACGTATAAATTCGTTCCATATTTCTAGGACGATGATAAGGAAATCCATCTACTAACGGTTGGGAGATGATCTCCGATCTTATTTTCATTTGTTTATTTCCTAAAGCACCGGGGTTGAGTGTACTGGAAATATTGAATGTTGTTTTCGAAAAGATCAGGATCAGATAAGTTATTCGGAAACCACTTTGATCCAACGAGTATATTTTCAAAGCGAAGACAAGAGCGTGTAATTGAAGATGGAGCTGTGAAGTGCAAGGGCTAATCGCTACTAATCCTAAGGATGATTTCAAAATGGATGTAGTTGGAGTAATGCCTTTGGTTTCGCTTAGAACTAGAACAGACTTGTATAGGTTAATGCTCTCAGTACATTGTAATTGGTGGACAATGAGCATTTCGAGTATAAATTCCTTAAAATGGTAATCGTAGCTTCAAGCTTCATCGACTGGGAATGACTAAAAATCAAGGTAGATGCAGCAAGGCTAAGTGGGTCATACCCAATTAGGGTATGTTTATCACTTTTCTAGATACCCTCAGATATTATTACTATGGTGTGAGGAAGACTTGAAAAGGGTTGAAACATCTGGGGTGACAGCATATTCGTTCTATCTAGGTTAGGGGTAGTCAGTCTTGTGTTTGCAGGGGATCCCGATGTGGTCCTCGGTACATTTTTCTAGATGTGTATTGTGATAGGTGGTACCCCAGTGGCCAGTCATTCGTATGGGATCCATTATCTAATACGTGCCCTTTACGGTTTTGGTTGTAGAGCCTAGTATGCTGGAATTTATTAATGTAACAATTTTAGCTAGTTAAATATGTATTTGTACTTAGACACTATTACAATATTAGATGATTTTGATACAAAATGTTTTGGTTATCGCAAGGTAAAAACTCATCGTGTTTATGTGTGGCGTGGTCTTACGAGATATCTATGTTTTTTAAAGGATTTTGATAACTTTAATAATTCAAATTGAGTGTGTTTTCTCACATTGGTTTTCCAGAATGACTTCGATATTATTTTATTATAATGCTTGGGCTAGACCGAGTGTTACAGATACAAGATATGTTGTTTTGGAGCTCCGGAGACAAGCAGGATGACGAAGATGTATTACACGTATTTGATTTTATTCCACTATGTATTGTATGTTGTATATTCAACATTTGTGAGGACAAGTTGTAATAACTGTCTGGTACTATGTTACTGATGTGTTGTACTCTGATGATGTAATATGTAAATAAAAGTTGTAGTTCTTTTTACATAAAGACATGTTGTTATCTACTATATATTGTTCCACTGCATTTGTGAGATTCTATATTGTTATTTCTATTTTCTTCTTCTACCACTTTCTTCTTTTCTCTGTCGATCTGGTATTTGCCGCACCCGATTTCTCAGCATGTATTACAGTGGACATATTGATGTCGATTTTTGAGCGTCGAAATTCTGGGCCATCACATATAGTGAGCCTTCATTTAATTGAAATTGTATTGATTTTTCCATTGTTAACGCTAAAATGTGAACGCTAACACCCCGGTGTGTAAAGTGTAGTTGTGAAAGCACCACCCGAAAGCTCGGGAACAGATTATAAGCAGAAAACAGTAGAAAAGCAGGAAACAACAACAATTTTATAGTGGTTCGGCTTAAGGGTATAGCCTACGTCCACTTTAAGTACTTTTATTAATGATCTCGTTACAAGCTGATACAATTCTTCTCAAGTACAATATACTTCAAGTTACAAGTGATTTGGAACAAGTCTTAAGCTTCAATGTTGATTAAAGTCCTTAAATTCATGTTGAAGATGTGTGGTTTCTTCGTGAATCTCTTTGATGAATTCCTCTAATCTTGAAAGCTCTAAGTGTTGATGAAGTTCTCAATGCAGCAAGGTAACGGTGTATGAAGAGAATGTGCCAAAAAGCCCCTTCATTGTTGGAGTTAGGGTTCTATTTATAGGCAACTTTGGATTAGGGCCATAGGTCGTGCCCGACCTAAGTAGGTCGTAGGTCGCCCTCGACCTAAAGAGTACTGGTTCTTCTTTCATCTTCCACTAGAGTACGCATGCTGAATACGACAAGTCCTAGGTCGTGAACGACCTATCTTCTAGCGGCCTGGCATAAGTGGCTTTCTCCTCTATGTATCTAGGTCATGAGCGACCTATCATAGGTCGTAGGTCGTCTTCGACCTATGGAGCTCCGGCTTTCCTTCTTCATGTGTAAGCGCATCTTTTTTCCAACAAGTTGTAGGTCGCACACGACCTAACACCCAGTGACATAGTAGAGGCGGCCTCTTTACTTACGTGTTTAGGTCGTTAACGACCTAACTTAGGTCGTGAGTGTTTTCCTGCAGCCTTAGTCGATCCCTTAGGTCGTTAGGTTGTGAAGTCTTTAAACCGCTAGGTCGCGGCCTTCCTTAGGTCGCTGAGAATCATTAGGTCGCGGTCCTTCTTAGGTCGCTGAGAATCATTAGGTCGCGGCCTTTCTTAGGTCGCTGGGAACCGTTAGGTCGCTACTCTCCATAGATCATAGGTCGTGACAGTGCTTAAGTCTTTAGGTCGCACTCATTCTTAGGTCGTAGCCCCATTTAGGTCGCAGCTTCTTGTTAGGTCGCAAAGCCTGATAGGTCGCCTCCCCCCTTCCTAGGTCGAGTCATCTTTAAATCGCTAAGTCATTCCTGTTGTTGGGTCGCTCCATATCTTTAGGTCCTAGGTCGCTAATGAAGAGCAGTTAACATTTGCCCCTCGAAGTATGGGCCTATGACATAGGTCGCGTGCTTCGACTCGGCTTAGCTAGGTCGTGAGCGACCTAACACTTGTATCAGCATGCGTGCCTATTTGCCTTCCCATTTTTACCTCATATAAATATGTTAGGTCGCTTTAATTCTTCTTCTCCTCACTACTCTGACCTCCTACCGCCATCAACGATTCTTCGAACTTCAAAAGGCGAATTCAAGTTTACTCATTCATCGATTCATCCTTGCTACCAAATTACGTAAGTGTCTTCGATTTCTTTCCACCCCACGATCATCATCGAATCCCAAGCTCTAACTTCCGAACCCCAAATCAATTTTGTACGTCGTGCTCCTCTTTGAGCCGCATTGTGATCGATTTTTGATCGTCAGTGGTTATTGCTGTTGTAGTGTCTCACGAACGAACAGTAGCGAGTTTGATTTATGGTAGATCGGAGGTATTTTGAGTTGGTTTTCAAATGGTATGGTGGTATGGAAAGACGATGAATCTCACGAATAAGATGGTGGATCCAAGTGTGGTGGATAGTGGGTTATCGGGTTCGGTGAAGTATTGCGTGGAGAAGAAGTCTGCGACCTAGTGAATGTGAGCGATTCAAGACAATTTGCGATCTAAGAACCCTTGCGACCTAAGGAGTAATCTTGACCTACATTAGGTTGCTAAACGACCTAGGGCTTTCCATGAGCTGAGAGTTATACTTAGTTAGGACCTGCACGACCTAACTTTCCTGCGACATAGATTCTAGGTCGCGGCCGAGTTAACACGGTGACGAGATTGAAACGCTTTATCCTTTACTTTACACAGCGCGACTTAAGGAGGCTTCGACCTATGCTAGGTCGCTGGACGACCTATGACTTATGAAAATCTATGAAGACTTGTTTGAATCGAATTGAATTGTTTGATCTCGAATTCTGTTGCACTTTGTCGTAGATTATCTCCAATGCTAATAACCTGTTAAACATAATATTTGCAGAAAACTGGGACGAATATACTGCCATTGACTGCCCACATCAAATGACAGATTAGTCGATAAAGAGTAATTAACTTAAATGAACTGTGTGAATGAAATGTTGTGAACCAATGAACTCAAGTGAAATGCTAAAGCAAAACTTAAAATATCCAGTTAAAGCTGATTCGTTTGCATTAACACTATACTTGAGCTTTATATTAACAAGTCTTGAAATCTCATAGTCGACTAACTGTCAACCAACTTAATTTCAGTTATGTTTGACTTTCTCTTGTTTTTATTATTATTATTTTTTTTTTTTTTGCACAACACTTCACGCTTTTTAAACGTGCACCTTTTCATCTGAATCGTCCAGTTGCTTATGTAGAATGACGTCTCAACAAGAACAAGAAGAGATGATAGAATATGCCGAAGGGACTTTCCCGATTGCTATTCCATTAGAAAACTCTCCAGAAAGAACTCCTACTCTTCTGAAACAGCGGACACTTAATCAATTATGCGTTCAATTTGGCATTGCCGAGGCAGAAGTTTTACTTCCTGGACCAAATGATTTCGCTGATAGACTGCCTTATGGTTTTATTGCCATAAATCGCCAAATGTGCTTAAGTGGAGCAATTCCTCCTTTTAATGAATTTCTTCGACAAACCTTTCTCCGATTGACGATCTCTCCTTTCCAGTTGCATCCCAATGGCTATGCCATTTTGATGGGATTGTGCGTTTTGTTCAGGAGGACTCTTGACCGTCTTCCGAGTTTCGAGGAGATTTGTTACTTGTGTACTTTTGCAAAGAACAAGGACCACCCTTCAATTGTACTTGTAAGAGGTGCGAGGAACCGCAAGCTTATTTTAGATTTGCCGGAGAGTGCACATGGCTTCCTGAATCAATACTTCTACGTTCGTTGCCCCGCAGAATTTTACGCTGACTGGAGAGTAGGAAGTGAGATCTTTTTTCCTTCATTCTTCAATTTTACTCTAAGTCTTTCATGTTTCGTATTGCCAAGTGCTGATTCCATTTCTTATCTTTACAGCACTTCCTCCTCCATCTAGGGACCTAAGCCATAAGGCGATGTTTGAGAGATTGAGCGCTGTCCCGGCTGAAGAGAGGAGCGTTAAATTTCTATTAACGGATGAATTTCTTCATCAGTTCGGGCTTCTACATATTTCTCGTTCAATTCAAGCTCATGAAGCTCCGACGGAAGTTCCTGACTCTCCAGTGATAATTCCTGATGCCCCGGGTCTCTACTGGAGAACACATACAAGGAGAAATTTCTATAAAAACTTCACTAATAAAGTGTTCTGTTCCAAGAGATGACATGGGGCCATCAATAAAACCCGCGCTTGCCCCCATAATTGAAGAAGAAGAGGAGCCCCCTTCCCAAACCAGGAAGAGTGCCGACAAAGGAGCTGATGGAGGGAATCAGGTTGGGCATGATGGTGATGACGTCTTTGGGGATTTAAGTGACATAATTGTCACTTCCCAAGAGCTCTTTAAAGATGACCCTACCTGCGGCAAAACTGTACCCCCGATGATTGAAGCGACATCTGCCCTCCAACAGACTCCAACTCCTTTATCTCAAGAATTGTCACCGACAGTGAAACCTATCACTTCCCCCCAACTGAGGAGTGGTTCGTTAGTCCAACGCGAGTAGTTTGCACTTCACACACAACTAAGGATTTTCCAGCACATTTATGCACTTATCTTCTTATACTTTAAAGATTTCTGAAGCTTGTATTTTCTTATTTCAGATCCTTCAATGACACGCGGCGGATCATATTATCAGGACTTCCAATGCTACGGGGGGCGTGGTCAATATAATTATGGGCGCTACTTCACCTCCTATAGAGAGTCTGACGAAGAGAGGGCTGCTCGAAAGGCTCGTGAAAGGAGGGATGAAGAAGAGCGTCGTGAAAGAAGGGAGAGAGAAGAGCGCCATGATTCTTGGCAAAAAGGCGATGACTCCCACAAGAGAAAATCTCATGACGATCGAGGAAAAGGTCACATGGGTGAAGACTTAAGCAAACGATCCCGTCACAGTGAAAAGCAGGCCTCTACTACTCCTGAGAAAGTTACTACTCCTGCTTCGCTCGACATTCCTTCCGACTCTCCCGCTCTTGGGAAATCAGACATTCAAACGATAATTAGCAGGCCCAAATTTCAAGTTGGACCGGGTCCTGCCACTCTGCAGAGCCGGTTTCCTCAATGGTGCCTTAAGGGAGTGAGGTTCGACCTAGACTTGGTCCCCATCGACAAGTCTGCCATGCTACGAAATCTCAACGCCGTCAAACTTGATATCGAGAGGATGTCAAACTGGCAGAAGCTTGTCGATGAGCTTCAAAGAGTTAACCGTGCCAACATAGAGGCCATGCTTACTATGGAAAACGATAAGGCCGAATGGCAAAAGGTCGTTGAGCAACACGACACCGAAATGAGGAACATTGCTTCTTACAATGAGGAGCTTGAAGCAAAAGTCGAGGAATTGAAACATGAGCTTGCTGCTTCCTCCACTTCCTATTCTCAAAAAGAAGAAGTGCTCCTGAAACAAGTGAGAGACGCTCACGCTAGCCAAAGGGATGCCGAAGATAGGCTCGAAGTACAAAAAAGAATCAGTGAAGGCTATGCTACTGATATTGCTGAGCTCCGAAAGAAAAACAACTCCCAGGAGGCGGAAATACAAATGCTTAAGCTTCAGCTTGCCAAAACTGAAAGGGAGCGTGATGAGGCTGTCGCCGGCAAAATCGCAGCCGAAGAATCTCATGAGGCGACCAAAAACAGCTTCGGCTCAACATTATTCGACTTCTACTTGCATAGCGTCTTGGGGCGTGGAAGCCTCGCTTTTCTTGGTCCCAAGTATGAAATCACTTTAGCTGAAGTGTGGGAGGCCGCCCTTGAGATGCTTGGTGCTGAAGGTGCTGGTTATGACGAATC
Organism: Allium cepa; assembly: GCA_030765085.1. Taxonomy (NCBI): domain Eukaryota; kingdom Viridiplantae; phylum Streptophyta; class Magnoliopsida; order Asparagales; family Amaryllidaceae; genus Allium; species Allium cepa. The sequence continues at coordinate 643,494,206 of CM060937.1, read as the reverse complement.
AGCCCTGTAAAGGCATTATTTTGATGATGACGCTCGCGCTGCCCTTGCCAAGGGAAAGGAACAACTTGCCAAATTAAGAACTGAAGTGACGGAAGGGGACCGGCTGGGAAAAACCACTTCAACTACTCTAGTCCAGCCACCTTCTTCGTCTGAAGTCGACATTATTGGTTCCAGTTCCCATCTTGCATCTCCCACCAAAGTTGCCACTGAGATTACAAGCATACAAGGTGGAGACGAGGGTGACGAGAGCGCTGATGCGCAAGCTTATGAAGTCGATATCAGGAAACCAGCTTCTCCAGGTAACTTCACTGTTAATCTCGCTACTGTCAATTCTGCTCAAGCGGGTTACTCATTTATTTCGCATGAGTTTCATGAGCTCCTTGGCTATTTTCTCAACCTTGATGAGCCTTCATCTCCTCTCTTTACTGACTTTATTGGTGAACCTTCATCTCCTCTCTTTACTGACTTTAACCTCTTTTCTTCTGTAGAAAAAGTATCAAGCACCGCTCAAATCTCTACTTCTCCGGTAATCCCTCCTCCATCTCTTCAGGTGGCTCCTCCTTCTGCTTCGTAGCCTGGATCACAGGAGGAACAAATAGAGGCTCTCCATGGCCTGGATGATCCCATTGCTTCGCAAGAGCAGAAAGATGAGGGACTTGAGGGAGGCGACATATCTCCGGAGCGGACTCCTTCTGACGACATAACTCTATCTAAACTTGTCACTCCAGGAAGTGAGTCTTCCTCAAAGAGGAGAAAGAAGCAAGGAGCATCAAGGAGGAGAGGGAAGATAATCACTGCCACTGAAGAGGAGCCAGAAGTTGGGCCAGCTGTGCCTACCTCTCCTTCCTCCCTTATACCTACTGGCCGACCTGAAAAGCTGGTCATTCGGTCGGGTAAAGGGTCCAAAGGCAGTAAAAAGAAGTGAAGACTTTAGCGTTTTGTCTTTTGTATGAACTGGCCGAGAGTCGTGCGGGTACCGGCCCCCGCTTTTATTTTGAAACCTGTATTTGCATTATAGTTGAATAAAATGATTCTTCGTTTGTACAAACTTCTGTTTGAATTTGAGAATGCATTTACTATTTATTTTTTGCACAAGTTTATTTGCACGATATTGCAGCGAGCTTATGGCATGTTACTTGAGCGTTACCTTTTGCTGGTTTGGCTATACCATATTGTGTGTAATTATACTTTATTGCCCCCATTCCATAAGTTTGCTGCAATATTCTATACTTCGAGGGGACTTGCACTCATATTTGCTAAAGAATAATTATTTTATTCTTTAAAGAAAATTTTTGCAAAGTACAACCCTCTTCGTATAAGTTTCTGCGCTTTGACCTTTGAAGAAATCACTTCTTTCTTTTGCTTAAGTACGTTTTTTACCAAGTGAATTCTTTTATGCGGTAAAGCGGACCTCTGAAGGGTACTTTATCTCCCTCTCTCTCTTTTTCTCTCTTCTTTTTTTTTTTTTATTTCGAGGAAGATTATTCCCCAGAATAGGTAAATTACTCTTTCTTCGGAAGTTAAAGTATGCCCCTGATGAGGATTTTTTTTTTTATATAGAAAGTTGTACCTCTGAGGAGGGATTTTTTACGTTTCAACACTTGGAAGTTTTATTTCAATCTCGGTGAAACGAGTACCTCCAAAGAGTTTTGCCTTAGAAAGCCTTTTCACGTTTCAACACTTGGAAGTTTTATTTCAATCTCGGCGAAACGTGGGCTTCCGAAGAGGTCTTTCTTCTTGATTGTGCCTCCGAAGAGGTCTTTATTTTGTTTGTTTTTCAACTCTGGTGAAGTGAAATTCCGAAGAGCGGCTGTTACACTTCAACTCCTGGTGAAATATCCCTCCGAAGAGGTCTTTATTTTGTTTGCATTTCAACTCTGGTGAAGTGAAATCCGAAGAGCGGTCATAACACTTCAACTCCTGGTGAAATGAGCCTCCGAAGAGGGCTTTTATTTTGTTTGCATTTCAACTATGGTGAAGTGAAACTCCGAAGAGTAACTACTCCGACTCCTGGTGAAATGTGCCTCTGAAGAGGTCTTTTTCTTTGTTTGCATTCCAACTCTGGTGAAGTGAAATTCCGAAGAGCGGCTATTTCACTTCAACTCCTGGTGAAATGTGCCTCAGAAAGGGTTTTCATTGCCTGGAAGTTACTCTCTCATGGTTGGAGGGTCATGACTCCTCCAATCTTTTTTGTTGAGTAGAGAACTTTCTTTTTTGTGGCATATGACCCACTAGAGGTCTTTTTTCCTCCGAAGAGTTGTGCCTCTGAAGAGGACTTGTGCTGCCGATGATGGATTTTGGTTGTTTCCTTGTCTTCTTGCTTATGCCTTTTCACCGATCCTCTTTTTTTTTTCTCTTTTCAAGTTTTCATTCCCCTTTTCTTGCAAGTAGCTTGTTTAATCCAAGGAAATGTACTTCATTGTCAGGCAAGTTCGTGAGAACGGGCACTAGCTTCCTAATTGGATGTTTGTTTGTTCAAACAATCTCAATTTATCAGCAAGGGCTCGTTTCTATCGAAATCATTAGCCGTTCAATTGAAGTATTTCCTATCTAGGATTTGAATTCGGGGTCTTTGTGACTTGAAATTTGTTTGTTGAATGATGGTGAGAATCGCTCGGTCTTATTATGCGCAAGTTTTATTTCCATTGTCCGCAAAAATTTAAATCGACATTTCAGCAATACATTTTATGTACTTTTATATCGAAAATAAAGCAAACATGTAATAAAAATAAGGAACACAAGATTTATAGTGGTTCGGCCAAGAATTTGGGCCTACATCCACTTTATATTCTTTCATTAATCACTTGCATCAGTTTTACAATTGCTTTCAATTGCAAGAATCATACATTCACAATTCTTTTTACAATATTTCAACAAAGTTTTCAAGTAAAGTATGGACGCAAGTGATTGCTGTTCCATGCCCTTGGAATTTGATCTCCTTCAACAGTAGTGAGTTTGAATGTGCCGTCAAGAAGCTTCTGACCTATGACATATGGTCCTTCCCAATTTGGCCCAAACACACCTGTCGTTGTCATAATTCTTTTCAGGACTAGATCTCCGATTTCAAAGCTTCGTTGACGAACTTTGGAATTGAAATGTCTGGCTATCCTTTGCTGATGAGCTGCAATTCTGAGACTAGCCTCATCCCTTTTTTCATCAAGGAGATCTAGCGCTTCAAGTTGTAGCTTTTCATTTTCTGCTTGATTGAAATGGATTCTTCTGTGTGAAGGGACCTCAGTTTCAACCGGGATCATTGCTTCCGATCCGTATGCTAATGAAAAAGGAGTATGCCCAGTCGCAGTTTTGTGGGTAGTTCTGTATGCCCATAGTGCAAGTGGTAGCTTATCGACCCAACCACCTTTTGCTCTTTGAAGTTGCTTCTTGATGGTTGATTTGATGATCTTGTTTACTGCTTCCACTTGCCCGTTTGCCTGCGGATGAGCCACTGCTGAAAAGCTTTTCTGAATTTTGAATCGCTTGCAAAAATCCTGGAATTCTTCGCTTTCAAACTGAGTACCATTGTCCGTAATTATTTTCTGAGGCACACCGTATCTGCAAATGATATTCTTGGTTACAAAACTTATCATTTTCTTAGAGGTGATAGTAGCCAATGGTTCAGCTTCAGCCCATTTAGTAAAGTAATCAACCGCAACAATAGCATATTTAATTCCTGATTTGGCAGTTGGTAGCGGCCCAATGAGATCCATTCCCCAAATTGCGAACGGCCATGGACTGACCATCTGTGTGAGTCCGGTAGAAGGTGCTCTAGGAATTTTGGCAAATCTTTGGCATCTGTCACATTTTCGGGAGTAATCTGCAGCATCTCGATTAATTTCTGGCCAAAAATATCCGTATCGGAGAATTTTCTTTGCTAATGTTTGGCCACCTGAATGATCACCACATTCTCCTCCATGTACCTCAGCTAGGATTGTTTTGGACTCTTCCCTGGATACACATCGAAGTAAAGGCATTGAGAATCCCCGTCTGTACAATCGGCCATCCTGAATTACATAGCGAGAGGCTTTCCTTAGTAGCTTCTGTCTCTCTCTTGAATTTTCTGGCAGAGAACCGTTGAGTAGGAAATTTAATATTGGAGTCATCCACGACTCTTGCTCTTGAGATACATTCATAATCCAGTCTGTATCCATCTCGTCTATACTTGGTGCTGAGAGGACTTCTACGGGAACCAATCCCAATAGTTGAGCTTCACCAGAACTTGAATACTTTGCGAGGGAATCTGCCTTCGTATTCTCTTCCCGGGGAATATGGCTTATTGAATAATGATCGAGTTCACATAGGAGTTCCCAAGCTTTTGACAAGTAGGAAGGCAAGTTTCCACCTTTTGTTTGAAATTCCTTCTTGACTTGGCATACAATAAGCTGAGAATCACTGAAGATTTGTAATGCTCGAATGTTTAGCTCTTTAGCGATTTTCAGACCTGCAATAAGAGCTTCATATTCTGCTTCATTGTTTGTTGAAGGAAATTCCAGTCTTAGTGCATAGCATAATGATCGACCTTCAGGAGTTTCAAGTACCACTCCGGCTCCAGAACAGTAGTCATTTCTTGCGCCATCAACATACATCTTCCACTGGATTGGGGAATCATTGATCGCTTCTTCCTCACCATTATCTTTCTCTGTGAATTCTGCAATGAAATCAGCTAAAGCTTGTCCATTGATTGCTTTTCGGGGATGATAAGTGATGTCATATTGACTGAGTTCAATGTTCCATTTTAGAAGGCGACCCGAAGTTTCAGGGCGAAATAGGACTCGCTTTAGAGGTTGATCAGTGAGTACTTTGATAGGATGAGCTTGGAAATATTGCCTCAGTTTCCTTGATGCAACTAGTAGGCAGTAGGCGAGTTTTTCCAACTTGGAGTAATTCAGCTCTGCCCCAGTGAGTCTTTTGCTGATATAGTAAACCGGATGTTGAATCCTTTTGTCTTCCCGTATCAGCGCTGCACTTAGAGCATGAGATGATACTGCCAAGTATATAAGAAGATCCTCACCATTGCCTGACCTAGAAAGTATTGGAGGCGTTTCCATATGACGGATCAACTCATCGAAGGCTTTTTGGCATTCGGAAGTCCATTCAAAATTCTTCTTTCCTTTCTTCAGGGCGTCAAAGAATGGGATGCATTTATCAGTGGCTTTGGAAATGAACCGACTCAGGGCGGCGACCTTTCCGTTGAGACTCTGCAATTCCTTCTTTGTTCTAGGAGCTTTAACTTCTTTCAAGGCAGTAATTTGAGCTGGACTAGCCTCAATGCCTCTAGCACTGACGATGAAACCTAAGAACTTTCCGGACTCGACCCCAAATGTACATTTCAGAGGGTTAAGTTTCATTCTGTATTTCCGAAGGACTACGAACATTTCTGCTAAGTGTTCAATGTGATCCGCTGCTTTCCTGGACTTCACTAACATATCGTCGACGTAGACTTCCGTAGTTTTGCCCAATTGCGGTTTGAACATAGCATTAACAAGTCTTTGGTAGGTTGCCCCTGCATTTTTCAATCCGAAGGGCATAACTCTGTAGCAATAAAGTCCAACATCTGTGATAAAGCATGTATCCTCCTGATCCGGCTCGTGCATCATGATTTGGTTATAACCGGAGTAGGCATCCATGAAAGATAACAATTCATGTCCCGCAGTTCCGTCTACCAGTTGATCGATCCTGGGTAACGGGAAGCAATCTTTGGGGCAAGCCTTGTCTAGATCAGAAAAATCGATGCACACTCTCCATTTTCCATTAGCTTTCTTGACCAGCACAGGATTTGAAACCCAATTCGGATATGTAGATTCTTTGATGAAGTTATTTTCCATGAGTCGATCAACTTCTTCTTTTAATGCTGCTGACCTTTCTGGACCTTGGGTTCTTCTTTTCTGTTTAACTGGCGTAAACTTTGGGTCAATATTCAGAGCGTGTACTGCAACTTCTGGAGATATTCCACACATATCGGCATGAGTCCAAGCAAAGACATCCAGATTTGCTTTCAGGAAAGATATCAAGATATTCTGAATTGACACATTAAGCTGTGAACCCACATTCAACACCTTATTTGGGTCCTTCGGGTCAACAGGTACCGGAACTGTCGTTTCCACCGGTACCACTCTATTCTCCCCTGCACTGGCTTTTCTGGGATCCATTTCTTTCCGTGCCCCGCTATGCTCTCCAGTGCAGGGTCCGCCCCGTAATTGCTACAAGGCTGGTTCCTTGATGCGGACTGGGGCTGCCGCATCCTTTCCCATTTCTCTTTTTCTTGACTCTCGCAGCTCTGTCAAATAGCACTCTCGCGCAGCGTTTTGATCCCCTTTTATAACTCCTACTCCATTGTCAGTAGGGAATTTAATAGTGAGGCACCACGGGGCTAGGATAGCTTTGAATGCTGCGAGTGTTGGACGGCCAAGAAAAGCATTATAAGCAGAAAACTCATCGACAATCACAAATGTTTGCTTGCGGACCACTTTCCTTTCTGCTTCCCCAAGTTCTACAAGCAGATCGATGGTTCCGATTGGTTGCTTTGGCTCCCCAGTGAAGCCAGCGATCTTCTGTGATGAGGCTTGTACATCGATCATAGGGATTTTCATCTGGTCAAATGTCTTCTTGAAGAGGATATTACATGATGCTCCGCAGTCAATGAGGACTCTTCTGACAATGGCCGGTCCAATACCAGCCGAGATGACCAAGGGATCTAGGGTAGGAGCTTCTATACCTGTGGAATCTCTGGCTCTGAAAACAATATCATCGCTGAAAGTTTTCTGCTGTTTCAGGGGCGTAGTGTCTTCTAAAACAAAGACGTCTTCTTCGGCTGGAGCATATTTCAAAGCCCTGGAATATCTCTCCATCTCACCCCAGTTCTTGCCAGCTGGGTGAGGCCCTCCTGTAATGACATTGATAACGGGCCTTCCAGATTCATGTCCCGTAGCTTTCTCACCTGTCCTAGGCTGATGAACAGGAACCTGTTGCCCCTGACTTGACGATGCAGGACTGTTGCTATTTTTCTTCACAAATTGCTGCAGTTTGTTTTCTCTTAGCAACTCTTCAATCAGGTTTTTCAACTGGCGGCATTCATCAGTCTCATGACCGGGTTGATTGTGGAAGCGGCAGAATTTCCCACTCTGTATGGCTTTTTTCCCGGTTCTCAAAGGGATAGGTTTAGGGAAATCGACGGAATCTTTAGTGGCAAGGTAGATGTGCTCCGGCGTATGTGATAATGGAGTATACTCTGATGGCTTGAAGGATCGGGGCTTCTTCAGATTACCCTGTTTCTTTCCATTATTATTCTCCCTTTTTTGCCCCATCGATTCATTCTTGTGTGGAGCGACAGTGTTGTCTTCTGCTTTCTCCAACACTGTCTTTACTGGCAAAGGACGACTTTCCAAGCGAATGAATTCATCTGCTTTTTTGTAGAACTTTTCGAGGGAGGTTGGCTCTTTCATGTTCAACCATTTCCCAAATTCGCTTGACTTATCAATAGCTCTCATCAGATAAGTCAATATCATTCGTGGTTCAGCATTGTCCACCTCGGCCAGCGCTATATTAAAGCGGTTCAAGAAAGATCTGATAGATTCACCAGGATTCTGCTCTAAACTTGACAGTGACATGATGTCCTTGGCCTTCGAAGCATATAGTCTAAACTGCTCCTTGAATTTTCTGGTCAAGTCTGAAAACTGATCAATAGATCGGACTGGCAACTTGGTGAACCATAGTAGAGCCACACCTTCCAGGTATACGGGGAAATATCGACACTTTATTTCGTCAGAGGCTCTGGCACCTGTCATGTGCCAATCATATTTATACAAGAATTCATTCGGATCACTTGTCCCTTTGTAAGCTGGAATAGTCGGAGGGACAAACTTCCTTGGAAATTCCGCCTTCAAGATTTTTTCAGTAAACGGAGTTTTGCTTGGGGCGAAACCCCATTCCTTCTCATCTTCAACCCTTTGCATACTTTCTTTCATGATCTGCCGGACCATTCCAGAAAGATATTCCTCATCATGCCGAGTTCTAGATCCACCGGCCTCAGGTACTGCCTGCTCAAAAGGACTAGTAGCCCTTTCAAGAGCATTCCTTTCATTAACATCATGAACGTTGCCAGCGTAGTTCCTTTCATTACCAGCCGGTTGATTGTTTGCCCCAAGTAAGTCGTTCAACTTATTCAGAATCAGAGCATTCTGGGCACTTTGAGCCTCTAATTGTGCATTTTGGGCGTTTATCTGCTGGTTTAGCCCTAGAATCACAGCATCCAACTCCGCTTTCGTAACTCCAACAGATGGAGTGGGTTGATTAGGCACAAGGGAAGCGGAGGTTCCCTCTTGAATGTTTCCAGATTTGACAGATCTACTTTTCCTTCCAGGAGCCATAATCTCAGATAGACTTCTGGTTTTTAAAGAAATTCTTTCTACAAATCTCTGTGAAGCAATGATGACAGTTTTCCTGAGTTGGGTTCTCAGTGAAAGCACCAAAAATGTTAACGCTAAAATGTGAACGCTAACACCCCGGTGTGTAAAGTGTAGTTGTGAAAGCACCACCCGAAAGCTCGGGAACAGATTATAAGCAGAAAACAGTAGAAAAGCAGGAAACGACAACAATTTTATAGTGGTTCGGCTTAAGGGTATAGCCTACGTCCACTTTAAGTACTTTTATTAATGATCTCGTTACAAGCTGATACAATTCTTCTCAAGTACAATATACTTCAAGTTACAAGTGATTTGGAACAAGTCTTAAGCTTCAATGTTGATTAAAGTCCTTAAATTCATGTTGAAGATGTGTGGTTTCTTCGTGAATCTCTTTGATGAATTCCTCTAATCTTGAAAGCTCTAAGTGTTGATGAAGTTCTCAATGCAGCAAGGTAACGGTGTATGAAGAGAATGTGCCAAAAAGCCCCTTCATTGTTGGAGTTAGGGTTCTATTTATAGGCAACTTTGGATTAGGGCCATAGGTCGTGCCCGACCTAAGTAGGTCGTAGGTCGCCCTCGACCTAAAGAGTACTGGTTCTTCTTTCATCTTCCACTAGAGTACGCATGCTGAATACGACAAGTCCTAGGTCGTGAACGACCTATCTTCTAGCGGCCTGGCATAAGTGGCTTTCTCCTCCATGTATCTAGGTCATGAGCGACCTATCATAGGTCGTAGGTCGTCTTCGACCTATGGAGCTCCGGCTTTCCTTCTTCATGTGTAAGCGCATCTTTTTTCCAACAAGTTGTAGGTCGCACACGACCTAACACCCAGTGACATAGTAGAGGCGGCCTCTTTACTTACGTGTTTAGGTCGTTAACGACCTAACTTAGGTCGTGAGTGTTTTCCTGCAGCCTTAGTCGATCCCTTAGGTCGTTAGGTTGTGAAGTCTTTAAACCGCTAGGTCGCGGCCTTCCTTAGGTCGCTGAGAATCATTAGGTCGCGGTCCTTCTTAGGTCGCTGAGAATCATTAGGTCGCGGCCTTTCTTAGGTCGCTGGGAACCGTTAGGTCGCTACTCTCCATAGATCATAGGTCGTGACAGTGCTTAAGTCTTTAGGTCGCACTCATTCTTAGGTCGTAGCCCCATTTAGGTCGCAGCTTCTTGTTAGGTCGCAAAGCCTGATAGGTCGCCTCCCCCCTTCCTAGGTCGAGTCATCTTTAAATCGCTAAGTCATTCCTGTTGTTGGGTCGCTCCATATCTTTAGGTCCTAGGTCGCTAATGAAGAGCAGTTAACATCCATGAATTTGGGAATTTTGTTTAGATGTAAGGTTTGGACTTTTGATTTATGGAGCTAGGGAAGAATGGTTTGAGGTGGAGAAGGGAATCGATTGTGAACAGGAGTGAGAGGAAATTATATGACAAACCCAGAGTAAGCTAAGTATCCAACTCAAGTTCATTTAGCCCCAATTCCACTTATACCCCACAAAAGATTATTCACCGTCAAAAATTCCAAACTTACAACATATCGAACCTTATACTTATCTAAATTCTGGATGCTATTCCGGAATCTATGGAAACGGATTTGGGACAATATTACATCATACACAAAAGAAAACATTTTGGATCAATTTATGGATCGAATGCAGGCTATTAGCTAAAAATGTGTTGGCTGAAATATATCGATGCTTATGCTCATTTTGATTCACAATGTTGATCTGAACTCAACAAATGTAGTCTCAAGTCCTAGTTCAACCATACAAAAATGTCATATTTTAGACTTTCAATTCAATAACCACTTAATATTTAAATTAACTATTTAAATATATTATTGTTGAATATGTGGGTTATTATAGAAACAACTAACGGGTACCATATATTATCATTTTCCTCAAAAGAGCTAAATCACTAACTTAATCAACTAAGCTGAGGACTAGGAAAACTAGTTCTTTTATGTTAAGAGCCGTAACCCTATAATTGAGGGTCTTTTTCTATCCCCAAAAGGATTATTTTCTTTTCCTCTACTCTTTATACTATATTCCATTATTTTCTCTTAATTGTTATTCTTTTAAAAACTGCTATTAAGGGGTAGAATCCTTCCATCGCTAGTGCAATCGGTACTTTCAGCCTGGCATCTCAAACTATTGGAGACAGGTGTAAAATATTGACCGAGGCCAACCTTAGAAAATACTCCATGATTCTAAAGAATCATAAAGTGCTCGAGGAGCCTCCGATTATGAAAAACAATGCTCATAGGAAACAAGCCTTGATTGTCGGTGACTAAAATGCCTTTTCTCCTTCTTCCCCATTCAACATGATTCGTCTGGTTAATTCTTATGATTTGACTAAATTTCCTATACCATCATTTTATTATTTCTTCTTTGGATTAGGTTCAACCTTTACTATCCTGGTTGCTAAGCCCAAGATAGTTAGAACTTCTACCTCTTCCTCGACTTCAGCTACTAAAGCTGCTGCGATTATGGGTTCTATTGCTTATGACCTTAGGGCTATTGAGGATCACAAAAGAAAGAGTGATTGTAACGACCTGTAAGATTTTAATAAATTTTATTGTTTTATTTACATATTTAATTGAATTTTTGAGAAATTTTAATGATAATAATTTTTAAAATAAAAAACTTAATATTTGGATTACGTATAATTAAACATAGCAGGTGGAAAATTTTCAATTAATTATATGGAAGTTTATTTTATTGAGAAATTCTATTACATTCAAATCAGTTAATAATTGATGGTAATAAGTAAATTTCCAAACCTAAATATTTTTACATAGAAAAATTCTAAACCATCTTCTGACTAAGACGTCGTTTTTCGAAATCGGACTTCTATTACTCCGTTTATCTTATTTCTGGCAAAATAACTGCATTTTGGTACCGATTATCGACTTTTGATCGGATGATCGTTCCACCAATGTTATCTGTATTTCGTTTTGATCGTCTCGTCGAGTGGATCTCTACGGTATTTTATTTCTATATTTTGAAGTCCGGTACTCAGCGGAATCTACGAAACCAGTAACCGTAACGGTACCGGATCTGCTAACCTTTATTTATTTTGAGTTTCAAAAATTTGAACGCGTATAATCGATTGCTTTATTTGTCAGCTGAATCAATGAGAGACTGTTACAATTTCATTTATTTGTATACGTTTTCGTTTCAATTATTGTACACATCATGGTTCCTTTTATATTTATTTCTTTCCCCCTTCATCTTCATTTTTCAGTGCATGTAAAATTCGAAAATGTACTGGCTAATCAGCTATTAATTGTTTTAATTATTTCCTGAATCAACGTATAGCCTTTGATTTTATTACTCCGGAATTTAAGCAGCTGCCAGTACTACCAAATTCATTGATAACGTTTATGGTTCGTTTTTCACTGATTGCTTCCATTTACGTTCACACATCAAAATGAGTAATTTACGTGTGAACAGTTATATTCTTTAAAAGCCTGCTAATTTCCCATCGTAGCCACCTGTTCGTCTGCACTATCCTACCCACTTCGTTTTCTATTAAATCTTCACTGGTATAAAATATTCAGTAGCCTATTTAGACCGACATTCTTTTCTTACTCTACCTATGCTTCTTCCCCTACCAATCCATGTTCCATCACCTGTAGAGACCTCCTCCCCACTCTCCTTCTCCCTCTTGCTCTCGGCCACAGGTGAGATCGGCTCCACCTTCAACGCAATCACCTACGCCTTCATCTTCCCTGACTGCCGATGCTCCCCCCCCGATCAGCCGCGCCGACCTCTACCAGTGCCGAACCACTTGATGTTATTTCGGCCCTGACCCACAAACCGAGCACAGCCCACTTCACAAGCGAATGACATCCCTCTACACGCCGTAGTCAACCATTGAACCGACACTGCCTCATGCGACCCACCGCCGTGCAAGACCTCTGACCTCTCCTGCAACCGCACCCCGCGTGCTCCGACCCGAGCCTTCACAGTGAGCCAACATTTTGCCTTTCCCCTTCAGCCAGTATTGCATGTGCCGCAGCCTCCACCATCGTCCTGCCGTTAGCCTTCCAACTTTCACCTCAGCCACCTACCTCGGTCGAGCCTCCATGTGCTCCTAATACCGAACCACCCACTGCCAAGATCCGTACAACATCACCCCTTCGATAAGCAGCAGCCACCTTCATTTCTTCCCACCTCCCATGTAGCCTTAAACCCCACAACAGCTAGCCGAACCACCAGTCGCCGCCTAGCCCGAACTTCGCACCCCATCACCATACGAATGCAGCTCTTTTCCCCGGCCTTATTGTGTGTCGTGTGTGCCCATACCCCTCTAGCCTGCGCAAGTATGTATCTGCTTATATATTTCCATTTATATATATCTCTCTTGAATTTTATCTACTGCCTAGTATTGTATTACCGTGTTTAAAAGTATATATGTATATTATATTTTAGGCCTTAGTATACATGTGTATAATATATGAATATTATTTTTCAAACTTGTAAGCTTTTACATATCGTATATATATATATCTATTAATACGTGAGTATTGTATAGTCTGCTGCATGTCATGTAAGGATTAAGTAGTATTTTATGTTAGGATGTATGAATACGTATGTGTTTTAATTTTATTTTTATTTTATTTTAAAATTTGAAAACTGGATATTGATTTCTAAGTATACATTGGTTTGTTTTAAATTTACATATTGAAACTTGTTTATTTGTTAGTTATTTAAAGCTGTTAGGTTAGTATTGGGTCTGTAGCCTTAGTTAGTATTAGCAAAGTTTATATAAAGATCTAATGTTTGCAGTAATATAGGATTTAGGATATATAGGTTACAGAAGAAAAAAATTCATAGGTCCTAGCGCTATATTTTTATGAGATTTAGTCAAAGTACATTATTAGTATTGGTATAAAGCAGGGGATATAGGCTTTATTTTAATATAGATTTCTAAAAGATATAACTTATATATATAAATTTCGATTTTGGTGGGTTATTTTGATATGTATTTTAAAATTTGAGTATTGATTTAAATATACATAATACAATAATAATATATCCATTTTCAGTTTTATCCAGACGATTCTGATTTGTTTCCATCAATCTCTATTTTTCAGCTTTGCCGTCAAACCCACTTTCAGCTTACTTCGCGTTGCGATTTTGTTTGGATTTTTTTTCGATTGTCTAGATCGTGACCCAATCCATAGCTCGATTCTTTGTCAAGTATCTCTCTACCCTCGAAAGGTGAGCAATCACTCACGATTAACGTTCTTTTATTTATTAAATTTGATTCAATTGAAACGTCAAGTGAAATATGCTGCTGTTAGTTGTTTTACTGTTACGACTGCTATCATCTGTATCTGTTCACCTATGACACCTGACACCATTATCGGTTAATTATGTATGTGATAATAATACAGATTGGTTGAAAATTGACTGATTGATTGATTGTCATTTAAATTGGATGTTAATTACTATTGTTAAGTGATAACTAGTTTGCTAGTAAGATTTGAGGTGGTATAGTTTACAAAGTAAAACGGATTATATATGATGGACCTTGATTGATTAAACCTGACCCCGCCATATGTAAATTTGATTAGTTTAATTTGACCCATTAATTGGCGTAGAAATTGATAAGTTATACTTTAAAGCTTTGAACGTAGTTTGGATTAACTGTTGTAATATTAAACTGAAATTGAAATGGAACGACAAGTGAAAAACTGAAATGTAATAATCTGTAATCTACATGAAATGATAGTGTAGATTCTAGAAATAATTATACAAGTAACAATGCGAATTAATACGCTTATTTCGGGGTTATTTGATTAAGTTATTGAATGGTTGTTGATTGTTGTTATTGTTTGTTTATTTACTTTGACACCATCCCTGTCATCACACTGCAAGTTTCCTTTGTTATGTTTGATTTTTAAATTGAAATGGGTTGAAATGATAGTCCCAAGCGGTTTTCATTTAAATAAATTTGGGATTATGGGTTGAAATGCTATTCACCCGTATACATTTTGTGTACGGATAGAAATGATAATATCCGTAACACTTGAACCCTATGATAAGAAACATATGGTCTTATTAAATGTAAATGCTTAAATACATATAAGGGGTAAGGATAAATATAGAGTTAAGTATATCTAGTTTAATCAAGATTTGATTAAATACATAAATTTTGATAAAAATTTATGTAAATTTTATCTCGAATAGTTTTGAAATAATATTGAACAATTAAGACTGGGAGATAAATTTGGGTTATTTTTTTTATGGTTTTAGATAAGGATTTATTTATTTAAATCAATTTGAAATTTATCGAATGTGGTATTTCACGTTTAATAAAATTTAAGAAATATTGAGAAAATGTAATTTAAGGTCACTAAAAGGATATTGAATCAAATAAGGAAGGATTCGAGACTGAATAATAATGATGTAAAAATCGAGAATCTATATGAAACTGTTAAACTTAAATTGTTATATTTAAGCTATGAACTATAGTGGAATTAAATGGTTTAGAGATTTGGATATGTATTTGGAACCAAGATAGTAGAATTCGTTATGTAGATAACTAATTGAATTAAGTGAAAATTTAGTTGAACTAAATTTTGAAATTCGAAGTAAGAAGACTAGATTGGGAAAAATTTAGTTGAAATGTTAAATACTTAAAGTATGGAAACATATTGAAATAAAAAGGGAAATTGGGATATCAAAATCCAGATTTGAGATTTATAAAAATTAAAGTGGTTAATTTAGGAAGATTTTAAAGTGATAAATTGAGATTGAATTTAATGTGTAAGGGAAGGTCGGATTGATGTTGAAGGGTTCGCTAAGTAAAGGAATTGAATATACTTCACTTTATAAATTATTTAATCTATATAATATTTTGGGAAATATAGAGATATTTGAAGTGAAAATAATATTTGGTTTTGAAATATAAATTTGAATTGACCTCGGTGTTATAGTGTATATTTCTACCTTGTAGATAGTTCCATGGACCCTTAGAGGGTGGTTATCCCAACATCCTTTAAGTTATTTGTATTTCAGTTGATATTTCACTTGAGTTGGATTTATTTATATAAGAATGTTAATCCTGACTCGAGTGTTTTGTGTTTTGCTTTACGCTCGGGTCAGACCGAGTGATACAGCATTAGAGATTCACCTTTAGAGTTCAGAGTTTCATTTGGAGATCCAACTATCGACTCAGATTCCAGCCCTTCCAGTTGATTGGTTCAGAGAAGTCATCTGTTGCATTGGAGACTTCACTGCATTTAAACTATTTGGTTGCATTTTATTTCTAACTTTAATGTATATAGTAGCTTCATGAACTACTATTTTTATCTATTCCGCTGCATCATATTACTCTGTGTCTGTGATCTGTGATTGATTTATTTATTGTATATGTTACGTTTTGCCAAATTTAAATTAACAATTCGGTATTTTGAATTATTCAAATCGGACATGTATGGTTTTATTGTCGATTTGAATGGTCCAAAATAGCGGGTCGTTACAGTTGGTATCAGAGCTTTGGCTCTAGGCAAAACTTAGCATATATGGTAAATTTATTTACAGAATTACTTTCATTCGAGTTGAATCTCTTCCTTTTTGACTCGATTTCCTTTGAATTTTGGAATGTCCCTCAGTTTCGAAATTCATTCTTGTCTCTCCCTATTTATATTCGTTCGATTCTGGAGTATTCCATAACTCCACTGAATGATTTGTAAAAGGGGAGAAACTCCTTTTCAGTTGGCATTGATTCACCGAAGATTCATGTATCCTCGGTTTACAATGCTGCTATATCTAGTTATGCTGAATTCTATATCGGGCGATAGAATGTCGATTTGCCTTAGAATTCCGCATCGATCATATTCCTGAAATCACGATTGACCCGGTTAAGGTCGCCCGCGATTTGTAGAAGTATATCCTTCTTCTATTTTGTAATTTAATTATCTCATCTTCGATCGAGTCTATCTTCGAATCAGAATTCTATGGATTGGAGTTCCTCTAATTCAAATCTCTATCTTTGTTTTGAAATTCATTCTTAAAATTATCCTTTGAAAATCGGGTATCTTTGCATTTTGAAAATTGTTTTAAATATCGAAATTATTATTTTGATAACTATGATTTTATTCTATATATAAAAGTGAAATGTTTTCCATAAGGATTATATACCTATATACAAAACAAATAAGAAATGTTATTCTATATATAAAAAGTTTTGAAGGGATTTGAAATTTTGAAAAATTATAAGAAACCGATTTATATAAAAATGATTTATAACTAAAGCGTTAAATTTGAAATTCGAGAATTGAATTCCGGTATTTTGAAATTGGATTTAAGATTTTGGAAAATATATATATAAAAAAATACGATTTAAAGGTATTTTTCCAAATAAGAAATGTTTCAAATGGGTTCAAATAAATTCCAATAATTTTGAAGAAATTTCAAAAAGTTTTCAAGAAATAGAAGTCCAGAACTCACGTATGTCGCTGGAAAATAATTTCGGTGATGAGTGCACGCATCATCGACATTGATTTTCGAGTTTCAGAGTGGGGAGAGGCCACTTTAATAGCTTCGCTATGCGAGTGATTTTGTAAACCGTTTTTGATTTCAAATTTTGAAGTATAATTTGATATTTTAGAAAGATATATGTATATATTTGAAACAATTTAAAGTGAGACCGGTGTTTAGTCCTCGAGTTCCAGATTTAATAATTGATTTATTGATTTATTGTTGATTTTCAACTCTTGAATTGAAAATTTGATTTCCCTAACTATTTTAAATGTTCGAACACTTCCAAATCGAGATTAAATTTTCAAAACTAAGAAATTTCGAAGAGTATACAATGTCTGATTAAGAATATAAATTTAGTTTTGAAATGTTTTGGAAAAATAGTTGAATAATGGTTTTCAAAAAGGTAAATTGGATATTTCACATAGAAATGGATAGTTTAAAGGTTTAAAAGGGATAAGTATAAAGTTGGAAACCATTTTGAGGATAATGGATTGTGAGAAAATATTGGGTTTTAAAATTTAATTGAAATTTAAAACCAGTACTTATATGATGATTTTGGAAATGAATTTGTTTGACTTGAATTATTTTAATCTGGAAACTGGGATAATTTTCTAAACCTATTATTTTGGGGAACTTTGAAATTAGGATATCTAATTTGGGAGAAAGTTGGTGAATTCATATATGACTTTGGAACTAAATTTGATATTGAATGATTTGAAATTGAGAACCTTGTATAATTAAGCACTTGATTTGGGAAGTGGTCGGACTTATATAAAATGGATTTGTATAAGTATGAAAGTGATTTGAAATCAATTGATTTGAAAGGTACTCAATTTGGAAAGAAAATTTATATAATCAAAGTCTATGTAAGTATGTTTTGATATACTATTGATTTGGAAAGTATTCGATTTAGAAAGGAATCCTATACATATGGACTTTATATAAGTACGATATTTGAAAGTGATTTGAAAAGGTACTATATGATATATATTTTGCAAATAAAGATATGGAAAGTGCCTTCTGCTTGATATCCGCTTTGTGGCCACAGCGTGGATTCATTCTATCGATATTATTCTCTCTGATTTTTGGTTTTCCGGATGTAATACTCGAGTGTTCCCACCGTGACGTAACCCACGGTTTCTTTTTTCTCTCGTGAATGCACAGCGAAATTGCCTGGCTGAGTCTTGCCTAGGGGTACGAATTGTTTCCTGGGGGAACCAGGCGTAACCATTGTGTATCCTGCAATCTGTGTAGGTCGCGAATAGTAGCGCAAGTGCCTGGCTGAGTCTTGCCTAGGGGTACGGATTGTTTCCTGGGGGAACCAGGCGTAACCATTGTGTATCCTGCACCCTACTAGTCATCATGGCGTAACTCGCAGGGCTGTGAAAGCTTACGGATATGGATTGTTTCCTGGGGGAACCAGGCGTAACCATTGTGTATCTGCGAACCATGATCGGACAAAGGTTTTGGTTTGATTGTTTTGTTGGATCGTACTTTCCATATCTGATTTTAAAAGATTTTTCCAAGTATTTTCACTGGGTATTGAAACAAGTCTACTTAGTACTTGAAGAATTCTAGCTTTGCGCCTGATCAACGCATGGCCAGAGCCTGCAAGAACGAGGATAAACTTGTTGAAACATCGAGTTATAAAAGTATTTTCGAAAGAAATTTACTTTGATATAGTAATATCTTATTTTAAAAGTATTATTATAAAGGTATTTATTATAAAATATTTTCCCAACAAAGAAATTTGTATTAATCTTTGAAATTAAATTCCTTTGGTGAATTAACAATTCGTGCCCGATTCTTTCTTTTGAATCTACCTTATCTGCTCAGCTTATTTATTCGCCTTGATTCTGTTTTCAAAACTACCTTCCTTCCTTGTTGGATTTATCTTTAAATATTGTTTATTTACATGCTACATGGTTTAATAGAAAATATAAGTGTTATAAGTATTTTAGAAGTATTAATTTAATAAAAACATATTTAAAGTAAATAATTACTGATTTATTAATAATGTTGAAAAGTATTTTGAGATAAATTTATGAATTAAGGATTAAATGTTTCCAAATGGTATTTGTAAATATAAGTAATAATGTAAATAATTGTTTCAAAAGAAGTTTGAAAAGTATTACATATTAAAGTAAAATTAAATTGCAAATGAAGTTTCAAATGAATATTTCGAAGAAATTTATATAGTTTAAATAAGTTATCTACATTTGACTTTCGATTTACTTTATTCTCCTACCTCCTTCCTTTTCGGGGACGAAAAGTTTTGAGTGGGGGAGAGTGTAACGACCTGTAAGATTTTAATAAATTTTATTGTTTTATTTACATATTTAATTGAATTTTTGAGAAATTTTAATGATAATAATTTTTAAAATAAAAAACTTAATATTTGGATTACGTATAATTAAACATAGCAGGTGGAAAATTTTCAATTAATTATATGGAAGTTTATTTTATTGAGAAATTCTATTACATTCAAATCAGTTAATAATTGATGGTAATAAGTAAATTTCCAAACCTAAATATTTTTACATAGAAAAATTCTAAACCATCTTCTGACTAAGACGTCGTTTTTCGAAATCGGACTTCTATTACTCCGTTTATCTTATTTCTGGCAAAATAACTGCATTTTGGTACCGATTATCGACTTTTGATCGGATGATCGTTCCACCAATGTTATCTGTATTTCGTTTTGATCGTCTCGTCGAGTGGATCTCTACGGTATTTTATTTCTATATTTTGAAGTCCGGTACTCAGCGGAATCTACGAAACCAGTAACCGTAACGGTACCGGATCTGCTAACCTTTATTTATTTTGAGTTTCAAAAATTTGAACGCGTATAATCGATTGCTTTATTTGTCAGCTGAATCAATGAGAGACTGTTACAATTTCATTTATTTGTATACGTTTTCGTTTCAATTATTGTACACATCATGGTTCCTTTTATATTTATTTCTTTCCCCCTTCATCTTCATTTTTCAGTGCATGTAAAATTCGAAAATGTACTGGCTAATCAGCTATTAATTGTTTTAATTATTTCCTGAATCAACGTATAGCCTTTGATTTTATTACTCCGGAATTTAAGCAGCTGCCAGTACTACCAAATTCATTGATAACGTTTATGGTTCGTTTTTCACTGATTGCTTCCATTTACGTTCACACATCAAAATGAGTAATTTACGTGTGAACAGTTATATTCTTTAAAAGCCTGCTAATTTCCCATCGTAGCCACCTGTTCGTCTGCACTATCCTACCCACTTCGTTTTCTATTAAATCTTCACTGGTATAAAATATTCAGTAGCCTATTTAGACCGACATTCTTTTCTTACTCTACCTATGCTTCTTCCCCTACCAATCCATGTTCCATCACCTGTAGAGACCTCCTCCCCACTCTCCTTCTCCCTCTTGCTCTCGGCCACAGGTGAGATCGGCTCCACCTTCAACGCAATCACCTACGCCTTCATCTTCCCTGACTGCCGATGCTCCCCCCCCAATCAGCCGCGCCGACCTCTACCAGTGCCGAACCACTTGATGTTATTTCGGCCCTGACCCACAAACCGAGCACAGCCCACTTCACAAGCGAATGACATCCCTCTACACGCCGTAGTCAACCATTGAACCGACACTGCCTCATGCGACCCACCGCCGTGCAAGACCTCTGACCTCTCCTGCAACCGCACCCCGCGTGCTCCGACCCGAGCCTTCACAGTGAGCCAACATTTTGCCTTTCCCCTTCAGCCAGTATTGCATGTGCCGCAGCCTCCACCATCGTCCTGCCGTTAGCCTTCCAACTTTCACCTCAGCCACCTACCTCGGTCGAGCCTCCATGTGCTCCTAATACCGAACCACCCACTGCCAAGATCCGTACAACATCACCCCTTCGATAAGCAGCAGCCACCTTCATTTCTTCCCACCTCCCATGTAGCCTTAAACCCCACAACAGCTAGCCGAACCACCAGTCGCCGCCTAGCCCGAACTTCGCACCCCATCACCATACGAATGCAGCTCTTTTCCCCGGCCTTATTGTGTGTCGTGTGTGCCCATACCCCTCTAGCCTGCGCAAGTATGTATCTGCTTATATATTTCCATTTATATATATCTCTCTTGAATTTTATCTACTGCCTAGTATTGTATTACCGTGTTTAAAAGTATATATGTATATTATATTTTAGGCCTTAGTATACATGTGTATAATATATGAATATTATTTTTCAAACTTGTAAGCTTTTACATATCGTATATATATATATCTATTAATACGTGAGTATTGTATAGTCTGCTGCATGTCATGTAAGGATTAAGTAGTATTTTATGTTAGGATGTATGAATACGTATGTGTTTTAATTTTATTTTTATTTTATTTTAAAATTTGAAAACTGGATATTGATTTCTAAGTATACATTGGTTTGTTTTAAATTTACATATTGAAACTTGTTTATTTGTTAGTTATTTAAAGCTGTTAGGTTAGTATTGGGTCTGTAGCCTTAGTTAGTATTAGCAAAGTTTATATAAAGATCTAATGTTTGCAGTAATATAGGATTTAGGATATATAGGTTACAGAAGAAAAAAATTCATAGGTCCTAGCGCTATATTTTTATGAGATTTAGTCAAAGTACATTATTAGTATTGGTATAAAGCAGGGGATATAGGCTTTATTTTAATATAGATTTCTAAAAGATATAACTTATATATATAAATTTCGATTTTGGTGGGTTATTTTGATATGTATTTTAAAATTTGAGTATTGATTTAAATATACATAATACAATAATAATATATCCATTTTCAGTTTTATCCAGACGATTCTGATTTGTTTCCATCAATCTCTATTTTTCAGCTTTGCCGTCAAACCCACTTTCACCTTACTTCGCGTTGCGATTTTGTTTGGATTTTTTTTCGATTGTCTAGATCGTGACCCAATCCATAGCTCGATTCTTTGTCAAGTATCTCTCTACCCTCGAAAGGTGAGCAATCACTCACGATTAACGTTCTTTTATTTATTAAATTTGATTCAATTGAAACGTCAAGTGAAATATGCTGCTGTTAGTTGTTTTACTGTTACGACTGCTATCATCTGTATCTGTTCACCTATGACACCTGACACCATTATCGGTTAATTATGTATGTGATAATAATACAGATTGGTTGAAAATTGACTGATTGATTGATTGTCATTTAAATTGGATGTTAATTACTATTGTTAAGTGATAACTAGTTTGCTAGTAAGATTTGAGGTGGTATAGTTTACAAAGTAAAACGGATTATATATGATGGACCTTGATTGATTAAACCTGACCCCGCCATATGTAAATTTGATTAGTTTAATTTGACCCATTAATTGGCGTAGAAATTGATAAGTTATACTTTAAAGCTTTGAACGTAGTTTGGATTAACTGTTGTAATATTAAACTGAAATTGAAATGGAACGACAAGTGAAAAACTGAAATGTAATAATCTGTAATCTACATGAAATGATAGTGTAGATTCTAGAAATAATTATACAAGTAACAATGCGAATTAATACGCTTATTTCGGGGTTATTTGATTAAGTTATTGAATGGTTGTTGATTGTTGTTATTGTTTGTTTATTTACTTTGACACCATCCCTGTCATCACACTGCAAGTTTCCTTTGTTATGTTTGATTTTTAAATTGAAATGGGTTGAAATGATAGTCCCAAGCGGTTTTCATTTAAATAAATTTGGGATTATGGGTTGAAATGCTATTCACCCGTATACATTTTGTGTACGGATAGAAATGATAATATCCGTAACACTTGAACCCTATGATAAGAAACATATGGTCTTATTAAATGTAAATGCTTAAATACATATAAGGGGTAAGGATAAATATAGAGTTAAGTATATCTAGTTTAATCAAGATTTGATTAAATACATAAATTTTGATAAAAATTTATGTAAATTTTATCTCGAATAGTTTTGAAATAATATTGAACAATTAAGACTGGGAGATAAATTTGGGTTATTTTTTTTATGGTTTTAGATAAGGATTTATTTATTTAAATCAATTTGAAATTTATCGAATGTGGTATTTCACGTTTAATAAAATTTAAGAAATATTGAGAAAATGTAATTTAAGGTCACTAAAAGGATATTGAATCAAATAAGGAAGGATTCGAGACTGAATAATAATGATGTAAAAATCGAGAATCTATATGAAACTGTTAAACTTAAATTGTTATATTTAAGCTATGAACTATAGTGGAATTAAATGGTTTAGAGATTTGGATATGTATTTGGAACCAAGATAGTAGAATTCGTTATGTAGATAACTAATTGAATTAAGTGAAAATTTAGTTGAACTAAATTTTGAAATTCGAAGTAAGAAGACTAGATTGGGAAAAATTTAGTTGAAATGTTAAATACTTAAAGTATGGAAACATATTGAAATAAAAAGGGAAATTGGGATATCAAAATCCAGATTTGAGATTTATAAAAATTAAAGTGGTTAATTTAGGAAGATTTTAAAGTGATAAATTGAGATTGAATTTAATGTGTAAGGGAAGGTCGGATTGATGTTGAAGGGTTCGCTAAGTAAAGGAATTGAATATACTTCACTTTATAAATTATTTAATCTATATAATATTTTGGGAAATATAGAGATATTTGAAGTGAAAATAATATTTGGTTTTGAAATATAAATTTGAATTGACCTCGGTGTTATAGTGTATATTTCTACCTTGTAGATAGTTCCATGGACCCTTAGAGGGTGGTTATCCCAACATCCTTTAAGTTATTTGTATTTCAGTTGATATTTCACTTGAGTTGGATTTATTTATATAAGAATGTTAATCCTGACTCGAGTGTTTTGTGTTTTGCTTTACGCTCGGGTCAGACCGAGTGATACAGCATTAGAGATTCACCTTTAGAGTTCAGAGTTTCATTTGGAGATCCAACTATCGACTCAGATTCCAGCCCTTCCAGTTGATTGGTTCAGAGAAGTCATCTGTTGCATTGGAGACTTCACTGCATTTAAACTATTTGGTTGCATTTTATTTCTAACTTTAATGTATATAGTAGCTTCATGAACTACTATTTTTATCTATTCCGCTGCATCATATTACTCTGTGTCTGTGATCTGTGATTGATTTATTTATTGTATATGTTACGTTTTGCCAAATTTAAATTAACAATTCGGTATTTTGAATTATTCAAATCGGACATGTATGGTTTTATTGTCGATTTGAATGGTCCAAAATAGCGGGTCGTTACAGTGATTCTATTTGTCTGTCTAATACTTCGATTCCTCCACCAAGCAAAAAGGCCAAACTCGAAGATGCTTGGGCACTGACTATTATTACTAAGAATCTGAATGCAGCTTCCGTCGTAATCAACCAAGATTCCATTTCTATTAATCAAAGATTGTTAGACCGGGATCCTCGGTTCTATAAAGAAATTTCTTGCACTCTAAGTCCCATTACAGACATTATGAATCCCTCATCCGCAACTGTTTTTCGACATTGTACTAGGGGTTGGGTCGGTTCCTCCTCCTTCTGAATCTTATCCTTATGAAGCTTTATCTCCCTATTCCTTTAAATTTTAATGATTTTTTTCGCTCGTTCATCCAAACTCCGATTAGGACTTCACTAATGCCACTACAACCTTTTGCCTTTTCTAATAATCAACTCCACATCATCTTTCAATAGCTTTTTGTGGTACGTATCTTTATATACCTAGCTAGCACAAATTTTGGTTCCATATATCTTTATTTATTATAAATTTTACATATTTCAGATGACCAAGCATATTTAACTTTTCAACAGGCTTCTCATGAGTTCGTCGATCAAATTCCAAACCTTAAAGATCATATTTCGTTATTGGCATAGAAAGTTAGGTCTCTTGAGGGCCAAGTTATTGAAGTCACCATAAAAAGGGATGAGATTACCACTGAAAAGAAAAAACTTTCCCGTAATTTGGATGAGTGACGAAAAACGTGGCTAACTGCTATGGATAGGGTGAAATCCCTAGAAAGGAACTTAAGCTGGCCAAAACGAGAAAACCCAAATAGCTGCAAAAGCTAAAACCTTGAACGATGGTCTGGAAAGCAGGGACGTAGAACTTATTTACACAAAAAATATTATAAACAATGCCAAAGAGAAAGTCTTCTCTTTCATAGGAAAAGCCCTCCCCTAGATAAAAGAATCAATTTTAAGAGAAGGCCTTCTTCATTGCGCGTTATGATAATATAGAAAATTATCCAAAGTTGGACTTTCCTTCGTTGCCAACTTTGAAAGACAAATTTAACAAGAAGTTTGACCTTATACTAGGGAGAGTTTCAAAGTCTTTTGCAAGACAAATTTCTAGAAGAGGGAGCCATCAGTCCTCAAGGATAACTAGCTTTTGATGATCTTCTACCTGATAAAGGCATGGATGATGATGATGAAGGTGATAACGATAAATATTACAATAATGGCGATGATCATAAAGAAGAAGATAATGATGATAATGATTTCGGGAAAGGTGGGGGTGATGTTAACGAAGACCTTGAGGGACCAGAAAGTGGCGGTAATGGGTCAGGTAGTCATAATTTTGGCTCATCTACTCACGACGCTGAATTCTCCAATCATCCTCGGCTTACCGAGTCACTGAAATATCCTTCATAAGATACTGAACCAAAGGACATCCATGACCTCATCCATTATAACAAAGATTTAGGCAAAGGGAAAGTTTAATCTTCCTCCTCGTAGGCTCCTATGGTATAGGTATAAAGTTTACCATCTTTAAATGCTTACAATTATTTGTTAATGTTAGTCAAAAATTGACTAAATAAGGAATAGAAAAAAATAACACTTTGAAATTTTACAGGAGAGGAGCGAGAAGAATGCGCTGCGATCAAATAGAGAAATCGAAAAACAGGTTGAAGACCATAACACTCTATTTGAAATGTATAAGTGCATTCTCACTTAGATCAAACAGTTCAAATATTTCAAAAAGAAACATGTCGCCATGCTTTTAAAAAGTTCTCTTTTTCATGGAGAAAGAGTTTTAAAGAAGAATGCGCAGTCGATCACACTTTTTTATGCTTATTCAAGAAAGGGACACTTTAGTGGAATTCCTTTATAAAATCTATACGAAAAATCTTTTCTCTAACTTTTCCTTCATAGGGAAGGAGAGAAGGGTTTTGCTTTGGCATCTTTATAGTAGGTATTTAAATGATCATGGAACCAATCCTCATCCTTGGGAGTGCTGGAATCTTCCTAGGAGCACGACCACCTCACGTTCCCCTAACACCCTTCCTCCCGAGAAGGTCAAGTTTAACAAAGAGAAATTTATTTTTGAGTTTTACAAAGGATCAATTTGGTATGAATCTAAGTGATTTTGTTATTGTTTAACGTAATTCGTATGATGTCCATAAATTTCAACGCTTCAATTTCTGTGGCCTAAATTGTTTTTTCTTAAAATGCACAAGTTTAGGAACCATTAGGTACTCCCATTTCAAAAGAACTTTTAAGTAAATTTGTCAAGCTTAAAAGGTATTTTATAGAGAAAACACTAATTCTCAAAACCTCCAGACTAGCAAAATACTGCTTTCTTAGGTACCTTCCAGAAGTCTCCACACAACGCCCCTACTTATATTTTGATTTCTTTAAGGATGAAAAAGACAGTTTACATAAAGAAATCAAGTCCAATTATGCTCAACTATTATGTGAAGATTCTAGTCCCCAAGCTAACGGATGGGATTATCGTCAGCTTCCCCCAGTTCATACTCCTTACGGATGCCTTATTTGACTCCGCTTTCCCCATGTCTGTGGATTCACTTAAATTAGCTCAAATTGCTGCTTTTAAGCATAAGTATCAAATGTATAAAACTTGAATTATTAATGTAATTTTAATTTTTTCATGCTTGTAAACCTTGTTGTTAATAATAAAAATTATGTTTTTCCTACGTATCGATATTTCTTTTACTTATTCTTGTTAGGAACGTCAATTAACGCTTATATCTAATGACCTTAACCTCTCTTCTCGATTGTATAGACATAAGGCCAAACTTATGTTAGATATTAGGAAGCGCTCATTCCAAATGCGCTGGCTATACCAATAATGGACAATCCAGAAGCATGTAAATGACTTAAAAAGTACTATAAATTGAGGTCAATGTTAAGTAATATGAATCAAATGACCTCAAGTTTAGAGGAGAAGATCAAAGAGAAAAATAATGAAATTAAAGAGTAGAAAGGGAATATAAATGCAGTTAGTCAATCCGAAGCCCAAGATCAAAGGATTGAGGTTATTGTAGAAATTTCCCAATTGCACCAAAAGATTGAGATCTTCAATTTGATCAATTGATGAGTCTAGTGTCCTGCCAATATTTAGAGCTTATTGCTAG
Source organism: Allium cepa (assembly GCA_030765085.1). Lineage (NCBI taxonomy): Eukaryota > Viridiplantae > Streptophyta > Magnoliopsida > Asparagales > Amaryllidaceae > Allium > Allium cepa. The sequence goes on along the minus strand of CM060937.1, from coordinate 643,466,966 downwards.
TAGGGAAAATCTAGCCATCCCACTGCTACTCCTACAACAATAACTATGTCTCAATCCACAATAGGTAAAAGGAAAATTTCTTCCTTGGAAAACCAACCGACGGGTTTAGATGATATAGAATTTCCAGGTGATGCCGGAAGTATAAATATAAATGCACTCAATTTCTGAAGGAAATAGTGTGAACATGTTTCAAAATATTTCAACAAGTATCAAATTCAGGTTGAAGAGCCGGGACATGAAAAATACGCTCTTGAGCAAAAGGTCAAGACTCTTAAAGGAGCATTAAAGATTTTATTGGCTCCATTGATGATATGAACATCAATTGAAAGAAGGAGATGTAACTAAAAGAATTACTGTATGCAGATATCGTTATATCACTTAACCTTCTTCAATCATTGAAGCTTTGAAGGAAAAAGTGCAAGACCTCGAGTCTTAACTGAAAGTAACCGAGGTGATGTCGCTTGAAAACTCCCCGTTGGATTCCCTCATAGATTACTTGCCTGAAATAATAGTTACTTTTGGCTTAAAAATCAGTTATTCTGCCTTAGGTCCAAAAATGAACCAGAGGTCAATCAAAGAAGCAAAGGCAGGATATAGACATTATCAACATTTCTTTTTATATGGGTGTTTTAACCCTCTCAACAATATTGGAGGCCCTCCTTTTTGGCTTAGAGATGCCTTGTAAACATCCCGTAAAATAAACCATAAACAAATATGTACATAAGGAAATAAAATAAGTAAATTAGATTAAATATAAGGGAAAAAATGAAAATTTTGCAAAAGTTGAAAGTTGGCAATAAAAGTTATACTATTGCATTCTTTGCGAAATTCGTAAGTTTCTATATATAGTAGGTAGAAAATGGAGCTCAAAAGAAGAATTTATGAGTGTTTGAAGTTTTCTAGTTTAAAATAATTTAAATCGAATTCAAATAAATTAATAAATTTAATACATAATTTTTAAAAATTAACTGAGATTCTACTTGGGGGTTCATAAACATTAAATTTAATGTTAACGTAAAATGTAATTAAGGAATAAAATAAATTAACAATAGTAAAATAAATAATGTTCCCAAATATAAGGGGAATGATCGACCCTTATAGTCCACCAGTCGACCATAGCAGTCGACCGACTTATAGGGGCGGTCGGCTGCTACCTATTGTGGCGGGTATAGTTTTGTTGCATTATACGTACCAAATTTTGTTATCTTTAACCAATTTTCATCCTACGGTTCAGATACATTTCAACCTTTATAAATAAGACCATAGATGCCTTACTTTTATTCACAAATATTTTGGGAACATCAGCGAAGCTCTATCACTTCGTCTCTTCTAAGATTCGGAAAATCCATTACAGTTTTAGGTAAGAAGTCATATGTATCTATCCTTGTTTATTACTTAATTTCTAAACTTCTTCTCCTCTAAACTTTGATTTTCTAAATCTGATATACACATATAAATCCACTCTTTCATTTATAAAAAATAAAACATACAAAGACGATTATAACATGCGTTTCTAATCCAAAGAGTAGCAAAGCTAAGGACCAACTATGAGTGGAAATCTTAGTTTTATATTTTAATAGTTGATCAGTATACGATGGATTTGAATTTGCCTTAGGGGTTTTGGGATTTAGAAAACAAAGCACTACAAAACCCCCCAAAGCACCTTTAATTCGAAATATCAATTGTAGATGGAAATTCTCAATTGTTTATGTTGAATTGATAGAAATATTGTTTTTGCAGTTTTTGACAATTTCAAGTCTATTCGATTCCCCCTTACTCTTTGATTTTATTATGAAATTTTATAATAAAATAAGGCTGTAAAGCATGAGTCTTATCTGTTGTTTGCACCACTTATTCTAAAAAAAAATAGATATTCCTGTGTTTATTTCTTTGTAATAGAGGAGTTGAATAGATGTTGAAATTAGTGTTGCAATTTTTGTTTTCAAGGTTATTCCATTGGTTTGATGTGATAGATTGAGTTTAGAGTTATATATACAAGTATGTTATTGCAGTTTTTGGATATGAATATTGAATCCTTTGTTATGGATATTGTAATCCTTTGTTATGGATATTAGAATTTTGACATCATTGATAATATGGAAAAGGGCTTGTATTATTTTTGTTAAAAAGGAATTGACATTTAAAGCTAGTTAGGGTGTAATCTTCGCATGTATAGAATATAATAAGTCTGTATTTATTTATGTATAATTACCTTAAATAGCGTATAATGTGTTAATTGTGTAGTTAATTAGATATAAAATTTTCATTAAATATCCCTTAGGAAAGTAATTGATTGTTAAGGCAAAATAAGAAGGATTTCTTATGCAGCCTAATTAATGGACACGGTGAGGTGTGTATTATATATTAAGATTGTTGTAAATATGACTAAGTTATAGGGACATTGCCTATGATATACTACTATGACTACGCGAGGTTAGTCCCAATTCTGTAGATTAAATCTATGCAACCAATCTGGCTACCGACACTTACAAATAGTCGGACTAATATGAGACGTCACCATGGGTACGGGTTATAATACGAAGTTCTTTCCCAAGGGAATTGTAGGTATGAACTATTTGTTTGAGGACCCACCACTTTTCCCTAAGCGAAGTACTAAATCGTCGAAGAGCGATGATAGATGGTGTCCACTTCGGATGGGTATTAAATGGCTGTAGGGTCCACCCTCAAAGCATTAAGTGGCTCAAAGAGATTACCTACAATGTCAGCTAGATAGGTATCTAGAAGGAGTCCGCCCTGGATGTGGGTATTAAACTATGGGGGCCTACCTCGGTTGTGGTCATAAATGGCCATGTCTGCCTATTGCCATAAAGGGCTATTAAGCGACTTAGATACTATCTCTTACATTGTTAGACATTTATAACGATGGGTATGGGTTATAAACTAGGGTATATATTTTAGGGAATTGAAGTTATTAAGTGGTTGTTTGAGGGCTTGCCTTTTTTCCTTATATGAAGTATCAAATGGTTTAAATACATAAGACATTTTTTTAATTTTGAAATATACTATTGAAATGTTGAAATAGTAAGGCTCGAGGTTTTTATTCACCAGACACTTACTGTTCTGACGCACTCCTCATTACAACACATCAGTGAAGGAATCGATGATGCTTGATGATGGCGAGAGTAAACTTGTGGTAGTTGTTATTCATGTATTCATGTTATTTTCATTGCACTTATAAAATGTATTTTTGAATAAGATCATGTAATGGTTATTATTGATAATATGTTATGTTTTATGATGTTTGAAATGATTTGAACTAAAATGGGTAATTTATTTCTATTATATTTTGTTCCTTCTGTTGTCAGTTCTGAAATAATAGATAGGTGGCTCTGTATTTTTCTTTTTACCAACCAATTATCAGCTTTGAAACGGGTCTAAGTGTTGAAGGGCGTTTTCTAGGTTGGAATTTAGGCTCATTTCAGGGTGGATTGTCACATTTGGTATTAGAACTTAGGTTACCCGATCAACGGTGAAAGTATATATAAGTGGCAATTTTTTGAAAATATTGTTCAAAACTTTACTGTATGTAAATGTATATACATATTTTGAACATATGCCTAACTCTATAAATTTCGACCACAGAATAAGTTGCGACCATATACCAAAAGGATTCGCAAAGCGACTACGAGTTGGAAAAATAAAGATCTAAATTTATACTCCTACTCGATTACCTATGGAATGGATATCATATCGTTAGGAGTGGACTTACAAGAGCATGACCACAACATATGGAAACACCTTAGAAGCTAAATAGTACTTTACTCCGTTGTTGGACTATACTTCCTTATAATTGCAGACAAAGCATATTAAATAAGATGGATATAAATTGTAGGGGAAAGCGTGTAACTCTAAAATTTAATAAACAATGAATGTGTAATAAGAGAGGAGTTACAAAATTAAATAGATTAATAAAACCATTAAAGAAAATATTTGAATAAGTAAATACATGTCTTTAGGAAATGTCTGCTAATATAATAACCATTTAGTGTGGACAATGTGACATTTACAGAGATAATAAATAAATATGTTAGGTATTACTTAATTTGTAAACAACGAAAGCATGATGTAAAGAAGGAGAAAACCTTCCGTAAGATGGTGTACATTAATCACCACAGAAGATAACTAGATTTTTAAGATGATTGAGTAGGAAAGTTCAAAGTAAAGAGCAATTAAAGCCAATTATTAATTCCTAACCCATGAGAAAGAACTTGATAAAAAGGTTTTCTGAAAAGTAATTGAATGTTTGAATGAGTTCTTCAAAAGATTGTTAAATGAAGATATTATCCAACACTTACCTTTAATAGAATCGGTTATAATGGTAGTCACCAATAGAGGATTGGTATGGTACCCTTGAAGCGTTTTATAGGAGGCCACGCAAATCGCCAAATTGTTGGTGGGAAACCACCGACAAAATTCTACTTAGATCATATTTAAACTACAATACTTTAGAAAGGTAGAATTGATTAGGTAGCATGTAAAGGTCATAAAATTTGGAAAGTCGGAAAAGTTAGCACCAAGATTTATCTGGCGTTTCCCGATAATGGGAAAAATAAGAAAATTTGTGTATCATGTGGAGTTACCGAATAAGTTAGCAGGTATCCATGACGTTTTTCACATTTTGCATTTGAGGAAATGCCTTCATAGAACAACAATTGTGGTAGAGCCTAATCAGCTGGGGGATATTGAGATGGAGAAAATAGCGTCATGTGCAACCGCACACATTGTGTGGCATAGAACTAGGAAGCTCTGCAGCAAGGAAATTAGGTTTGTCCGAGTTCAATGGTGAGAAAACTCGGTGGAAGGCATAAGGACTTCTCATCCTAAGCTTATCTCTGGTCAACTTTTCTCTCCAAAATTTAAATTTTGGTTGCTTCGTGTTTCCAGATTGGGTGGTAGGAGATGGTTGATGTTATCCAAATGGTCTCATAGAAGGATACGGTGTTGGATTCAAGGCTTTAAAGAGATGAATCCGAACCACGTTGCAAGAAGAGGCTCTTTGGTAGAAACTAATAACGTCGAAGACATGAAGAACTCAATCTGATTACCATGCATCGTCACTTCGTAAGCCGTCGGTGTCACACCACTTTGGTAAGGAAAAAGGACAGTGTCAAATGTCAAATAGACCCGTGGTAGGCACTTCGATGGTATAACTCCTTTGTATCAGCTACCAATTAATGCTATGTACCTTGCCGTAATTCATAGATGTTTTGAGACATTACATTACAATGACTCAAAACTACATCAACATCGCAATTCATCAATACCACGAGCCATCGATGAATATTAAAGAGTCATACAACCACATTACAATAATAGAGTTTGAACTAAAACTTGGAAATCGTCGAACACATTGAGTTAAGTCCCTTCAAAAATATTGACTAGGATAATAACTTACATGTAGCATATTAACTTGTACTATTCATGATCTTCGAAATGACAATGTCTTCAATACAAAATATGGCTATGGACTTGGAATCATGCATTGCTTTACTCTATGACTTCAATAACATTAGATACTTTACTTCAACGATGTAGAATAGCCTCAAAGCTGCTTCTCTTTGACCAATCCATCCTTTACAAGTTTTTAAGTGTAGACGAATTTATTCATTAACATTTTGATGCTAGAAGGAGGGGTGGACTCCCTGATTCCTTATAACTTTCTCCACAAACAAATTGCATAAGGTTATTTTTTTCAGGAAAAAAATGGTAAAAGCCGGAAACGGTAATGATATCCCAATAGAAAAAGCTGTAACACAAACAACTTTGGGGGATAATATCATCCTAGTCTTCAATTTAGAGAATATGAGAGATTTACAATCTTCTACTTTAATGCAACTTGCAAGAAATGAGGCCAAAATTTTCGATTTAGTATAATAAGTAATGGTAATGCGAGATCTTCTTGAAGTGGTTCCATCTCAAGAATCATCAAGGGCAATGAAGCTTAAGGAAGGAGAAACTATCTATTCCTTGGAACAGTTTTCCCTTGAATTTTGACGTAGTTCTATATATACAAAGATCCAACCATGGATTTCAGCATGTTACAAATATTAAGCAAAGGCCAAGGGAATTGTTTGGCGAATAACTATAGAGATTCAATATAGAAGCATTAAAAGCATGCATAACTGATAGAGAAAAGCTCTTGGCAGTTCGTTCAGGATTAACTAAGCAAGCTCCTTTCTGGGAAGAACTTTATATTCATGGATGTAAATATCCACGACATTTTTATTCCCGGACCAATTTTTTATTCAAATGTAAGAAATACACCCCGCCAAAAATAAAACACAAAAAATCAAGAAGAGAGAAGGTATTACTCCGAACAACCTAGTAAGAGGTTAAAAGGGAATAAGAGTAGAAGAAAGAGTTAGAGGGAGATTTCTGAATCCAACTATGTGAATTTAAACCGACCACTTTTCGATATTTTTTCCATAATAAAGGAGGATGAGCATTTCTCCACCTTCTATAAAATATCAAGCCATCCTAAGACAAATAAAGGAAAATATTACTGTGATTATCACAAAGTAAATGGGCATAAGACTGATGAATGCCACCTCCTCTCAAGAATTATTTAGAATATGGTCAAGTCAGGATCTTTAATGGAATTCATTAAGGAAGCTTAAAAGTTCGTTCGTTTTGAAGAAAATAACCTAAATGCTAAAGCCCAATTCTTTCTTTGAGGAAAAATGAAGTTAAGCAACATCAAATTCAAACTTCGATCAAACTATGAAGTCTTGTAGACATTGCCCACATGGAATATCTTTACTCATAATTTTTTTTAGTTTGATTAGTACTTGAAATTAGTCATGTATTAACATAAAATTCAAGCGTCTTTACAGGACAAAACGAAACTAATCCATTGCATCCAGAAGATTTTGGATCCCCTGGTCAAAGCATAATAAATTCAGATAATTAATGGTTCTCTGTCTTAAGTCATGAACCCGTATGATCGGTTTCCAAAAAAAGGTAAATATTCAAAATCCTCCCAAAAGAAGGGATTCTTTAAGAAAAACATGTTCTTATCCATAAAGTCTATTAGTTCATGAATCATGACTTCTTAGACATGCAGAAAAAGCATTGCTTTTCACTAATCGAAACCTAAAATGGTTCAACCATACATATAAAGGTGAAAGAATTATACACCAACGTTATTTTCAAATAAGCAATTTTATTATAAAAGGATCTACAAGACACGTTTATGGTAAAAATTACTTTCAAAGATTAAAAAGGATTATCATTATTTACCATATGGATCAGGGAAAGCAAGTACTTATCTATTTAAAGAAAGATTTATAAAACCTTCTAGAAAATATCACATAACATTAGCAATGCACAAAAATGATTTTTATTGAACATATCTCAAAAAGGCAATTTCAAAGCTTTTCGAAATTATTGCGGAAAGAAAGCCTATACATATCTTCCAAAGAAAAGATTTTAGAACTACCAAAGCTTATTAGCAAGAAATCTAATTAGAAAATACTATTCTCGATTAAAGGACTCACTACTACAAAACAGGCCATTAGCATCGGCTGTTCACCCCCTGTTGCATCAGTTCTACAACCGATGCACATGCAACCGATGCAACAGGCTTAACAGTTTTCCATCAGTTCTAAAACCTATGCAATACAGTCCTTTTTGCATCGGTTGTTACTAACAACGGATGCAAAATACGGTTGCAACAAAGGAACATGTTGCATCGGTTGTAATGAAAACCGATGCAACAAAGGAACTTGTTGCGTAGGTTGTTGTTGGAAACCGATGCAAACTAATCCCTCTATTATTGATTATAACAAACAAATATTGCATGCAATATTACAATCATTTAAAATTAAATTTGATGGCAAATACAGACTGAATAACATAATACCAAAATAAACATATATCAATTAAAGCGCTAATAATCTATACATCATCACCAAACTAAACTGAATAACATAATACCAAATTAAACGGAATAACATATAGCATTGTCATCTATGCATCATCACCAAACACAACTCTCCCCTCTGCATAACAACATCGCAAACTCAGAGTCATCAACTGTCATCACATTACTTACAACCAAAACCCCATACTTGCTGAAACCATTCCTACACCAATCCTTCACTTCAGTCAGTAACCACCACCAAGCATTTATATCAAACATACCTTGCTCCTTCATTAACCACATACAACAACATCCCATCCCCTTCTCACCACTGCAACTTGTTCTGCTCCCTTGACCAGCAGCCTGAACCACTGTCTCATATACAACACCTAAACATGTCAAACACCTGAACAAGTGCATCAACTACCCATTCATTGTCAACATTTCATACATACAAACCAAGCTTGCCTAATACACTACTGCCTTGAAATGAATCGCATTTTGGAAACATGAAAACAAAGGTTTGTAGGTGAAGGCGTTTAAGATAAAGGTCACGGAAGGGAGGAGTTAGAGGGAGTGGTTCAAGAATGATTGTGGTATGTAGGTGACAGGGAAGCCAATAGAGAAACATTTTTCACGGTAGAGGTGGTTACTTTGATGATGCTTGTGTAGTTGTAGCGCTTTTTTGATGCACAATAGTGCAAAGAAGTGTATAGTCAGGTGGATGTGCACTGTGGTACGGCCAGAGGTATGGCTGAAGTCATGATGTTCAATGGGCAAGGGATAGAGGAGTTAATGGCAATGGTTTGTATGAAGACGATGCAGTTGATGTATGAAGCAGTGATGAAGTTGAATTAGTGCACATACGCACAAAAATGTGCAAAGTGATGTGGTGGAAGTTGCAAGGTAGTGATGTATTGTTATGCCAGTGGTTTGGTTGTGTATTGAAGGCTATTGTGGGGTTATTACTGCAATGAGGAAGTTGTTGGAAATGTTTGATTATATTGCAATGAAGTGAGGATGATGGTTTGTGGTGGCTGAGGAGGTATGGCGATTGTTTAAATAATATATGGCTGGAATTTAACTGATGGTGAAGTAGTGGTTGGCTTTGTAGTGGCTCTGGTAGGAGTTGTAGTGTGAAAGCAAGTTGCTGTGAGTATGTTATGAGTATGAAAGTTTATTATGAGTTTGGGAATTTGTGAGCAGCAGCAGTACCAGGTCGAAGTAGATGTCAGTTGGAGTTCTGTATAAACATTTTCACTCACTTGTTCTAATCACTAGCAAACAACACAATCTCCTCATTGCAGAAACCACCAACCAATCCATCTTAAATATCCAATACATCACACACTGGTCTCTGTCATACACTTCTGTTCACCTCAAACTATTCTCCTTACCAACTGCGACCTTCATCCATGCTTGCCATTAAAATTCTTTCTCCTTACATCACCACAATAGCAGCACTTCCCTCTTCACTGCTTGAAATTCCAGCACCACAAATACATTCACTCATCTGTTCTATTAACTTATGAATTTTCTATTTGTTTCAAAGTGTCTCAAGTTTTCATATTGCTTCAATCACTTGTACGAAGCTCCTTCCTAACATAAACATTCACTACTTCTACCATTCACTGCCCCTTACAACTTCATCACCTTGCCAAAACAACTCATTGTCATACATTGCCATCCCCCTGCAGCACTGTCACACTGCCAACCAAACTTCCTCCTCTTACTATAAACTGCCTTCCTTTGCAATCCATCACCAATACATCCTCATCCATAAGTAGCAGCACCTTCTTCACCATCAACTGCAGTGTCATTCAATATTTTGCAACATAACCCTCCTCCACCCAAACACTACTTTAACCCAGTCCAGCAACATAACAAATCCTCTACATACTGCAACTGTGAACTCCACTTCCCTACATCACCTCTGTTCCTATACCACATCACCTACAACTTCCATTTTCCAAACCATCAACTCCATACTAAACAACTTCTCCAACCAACAGCAAGCTACAGCAGAGATCATTATCCCCCCATTTGCTACCGCTCTTCGTCAAAACAACACACTTCCCCTGCTTCCATTTCTCTTCCTTATCACAACTGCTCTACCTGAAACACACCTCATTCCAAACCAATCACTGCTGTTATCAAACTTCCTCCTTCACAATTGCAGTTCATCTCGACGTTGAATCCCTCTAAAACCCCGAACAAATTCTGCTAACCCAAAACACTTCCGCCATCAACCTCACTACCTGCGAAAACCCGCGACCACTTCCTAATCTCAACATCACCTAGAATTGCCAATCGAACCAGCACAAAAATTCGATCAAGAATTCGACTCACCTCCAATCGCGACACCTCCTACAACTAACGACCATTGCAATCAACACGCAACAACACATTCCAAAATTGCGAGCAATGCCTCACCTTGGCAAATCGAGCTCAAATTCACAAACCCGCAATCGCCTGCAACAACAGTACAAAACCAACTAGAACAACCAAATTAGGCCGGGCGATAATACAACTAGCAACGGAAATTTCAAATTTCAGCACGAAAATTAGAAACACGGATAATTTCTTTAAAAATTATTACCAAACTTATGTTGGTCTTATGAGCGACTCTGGAGAAATTGGGTTGAGATATTGTGAGTTAAACTAATTTTGAGTGCCACCATGAATTTGAAAGTAGTGTGTTTGGAGATTTGGGTTTTATTAAACTGATATTATTCTCAGTTACATTCATTTTGTAGTGTAGGGTGTGAGCGTGGGTTGCAGTTTGTTTTCGCATACCCGTTTTGTTTTTTGTATTTGCCTATTGTCAAAACATATGTTGGTAAGGGATGCAAAGTAACATAGTTGCATCGCTTGACTTTAAAACCGATGCGACTAAAACTATTTGCATCGACGTATTTGCATCAGTTGTTGGTGACAACGGATGCAAATTTGATTTTTTTATTACCTATTGATTTCGCATACCAATTATATCGGTTATTAAGACAGAACTGATACAAATAGTTCAATTTGCATCAGTTTTTACTTCAACCAATTCAAATGAGGCGATGCAAATGGCTTGTTTCGTAGTAGTGACTCCTGGCTCAAAAATCCTGAACACTTAGCCTTTTATTTTGGATTCTTGTTTCTGTTACGAGAATGATTTAAAAAACCTTCTTAGTGAAAATGCTAAGAAGAAACTTCTTTAACAAAGGGTTCAAAAATCCAAAATCATATCAGAAGGAAAAAACCAATTTTGAGAAATGGTTTCTCAATTTATTAAGGAAATCCTACTTCAAAAATATTTATGCACTAGAAAGGTTCTCACAAATTCTTTGTTTGGCCAAAAATTATTTCCACAATTTTTTTTTCAAGAAACTTCTTTTAAGCCTTCTTTGGAAGCTCCACCCATGGGAAGGGACTAAAGACTATGACGTCTAATTCGGAGCACTTCTTAATGGGAGGGACTAAAGCATCCGATGCCCAGTTCGAAGAGCCTCTTAGAGGGATGAACTAAGGCCTCCGTTGACCAATCTAGAGCACCTCCTAGAAGGAGGGTTAAAACCTCCAACGCTCTTTTGGAGCACTCCATGGGAAAAGGGACAAGTGCAAATAAGTAATCCACTTCACGGCCAAACCCAAAAGGGTAGCTCACACGAAGAAATCCACAGCTCAAAAGGGGATACAAACAAGTAAATGGACAAAGATGCCCACAGCTCAAATCAAAGGAAAATCCCCAAAAAGGGGCACAAACAAGAAGAAATTAATATGTCCAAAACCAAAAACAAGAATGGATGAAGAGGTCCGAAGCCCAAGAAGTGGCTCAGATAAAAAGGCAAAGGGAAAAAGGATTAAAAGTGTACAAAACCCAAAAAGAGACAAAGATAAAAGATATGAAGGGGCTCGAAAACCTAATGGATCAACGAAAAGGATCAATCGAAGAATAAATCCTCGCTAGAAAGCAAGAATAGATCCATTCAATACATAGTTAATATCAGACAACTAAATTGACAAAAACAGATCTAGGAATAAAGGAATCTTCACAAGGAGGTATATCTATAATAACTAAATATAAAATAATTGGGCCCACTAAACAGCGACACAAATGAATAGAACTACATGTCGAACAGCTAAACAATCGAACGGAATTACCTGATGAATGGCTGAATGACTAAAAAGCTGAATGGCTGAACGGAACTACTTGCTGAGTAGTTGAATAGTTGAATCGAACTACTTGTTCAATGGTTGAATGGTTGAACAGAACTACTTGGCATTAATATAATAACAGTAATGACAATAATAAGTAACTAACCCTTAGTAACTATATGTCTACTAACAGGAAGCATTTTATTAAGCAACAAGAATCTCCATCATTATTTGATGTATTATACAACGGTAAAGCGTCCGATGAAGCGTTCAAGTAAGACAACAAAGTTAGTGTCAGGTGAAATTGCAAATCTTTCGCTATCACTGGATGATTTTCTAATAGATTTTTGGGTTTCTTTTTATGAGGTTAAATGCTACAAGCTTTATGGTCAAGTTTATTCTGATTGAATTTATGATCTCCTAATGATTTTATTTATGGATTTATTGTTGGTCTTCTTGGTAATTTTTTGATTGAGTATCCATTTTTCTTATGGAATTCAAATTGGATTAGTTTTTTGACCTTCTATTATTGCCAAACTGGAATTTTCGGTCTTCTATTATTATCTACAGATATGGATTTTTGGTTTTCTTTCGTCACTTCATGGACAGTTTTCTTATATTCTAATTATCAGATGGAATTTTGGATTTTTTATTACCAAACAATTTTCTAGCCTTCTCATTATCGGAGAATATTCTAGAGTTCTTATAGCCAAAAGATGGATCTGTTATCCCGCTTTTTGGCAAAGCCGTGATACCAAAAGATCGATCGAGGACAAAGGACAGTTCGTCTCAGAGGTTGGTCATACTTCGTCTCAGAGGAAAATTGATAGGACATGACAAGGAAGATCATAGAAGTCAGCATCTCAAATTTCAAGTCAATCCGAGTTCATACGCTCAAGTTATGATCGATTCAATTTGAAGGGGGAAACCTGGATTTCGAACTCATCACCGAACACAGCTTAGAACCGATCACCTTCGTATCGACCTACTTCGAATCCATCAAAGTGCCTTGGATTCGACTCCATCAACTTCGAGTCCATCAAGTTCGTATCGGTGGACCTCGTATCCATTAGCCAGTGTTTGCTTCATATCCATCAAGCATCGGGCGTTCGAACCCATCAATGGAGCCTTGTTCGAACCCATCAGTGAAGCCTAGTTCGAACCCATCAGTGAAGCTTCGTTCGAATCCACCAAGTCAACTATCCATGATGATGTGTCATCCATCGGTTCGAATGCGCCGAGATACAAGGAGTCGAAGCGGTCAACTCGGAGTGAAGACCACATCGATTCGAGGTTTGCGCCCCACGTCATCACGACGGAACGTGCCACCATCGATTCGATGCCATCGATTTGAAGGGATGCTTTCGAACCAAACAACCACGCAATGAATCCCATCTCGTATCCATCATATCTCTCAATCTACTGATCCAAATTCCACGAAATTGTCACAGAAACTTGCATACATGTTGAAGAATGTCCACACCAAATTTCACCTCGATTGGATGATTTTATGATCTATTCGAATGGAGTTCGAATCGATGCCAAAGTGGGCCAAAATTTCCTGAGGCCGGGCGCGTGGGCCCCCCTCACGTGCCAGAAGTGGTCTCCCGAGTTTTCAGCGAAATATCAGCATCCCACGCCTATAAATAGAGCCCCAGAGCCAACAGAAAAGGGATCTTTCGACTCTCAAGCGCCCAGACTCTGCCGGATCGAGATCTCCATCATCTTACATCATAACTTTGTTGTTGATTTCGAATTTCCAGTTGTAACTTGTTGTTGAGTGCTGTAACAACTTGTAATCATTGAAAGAGAATCAATAAAACTGCAAAAAACTTCACAGTGGACGTAGGCAACACGCCGAACCACTATAAATCGCTTGTCTACGCATTTACTTTACGATTGATTGGAGTTTTTGTTAGATAATACTCGATTTGAATTTACATTCTTCATCATTATCTCTTCAACGACTCCTGAAGAGTGTTGTGACCAATTTTGGTACAAACACTTTGGTGCTTTCATTGAGGAAACCTAGATTTTCTCCTGCTCATTGGATCTGTCATCGATACCGGATTGCATAAATCTAAGAGAGAGATCCAGAATTCAATTTTAGACTCCTTCCATACTATTCAGATTTGCATAAAGTCTAGGAAAGGAATCTAACTTTCAAGATGGTTAGTACAAGAACCACCTCTAACGCTGTCAATCAAGAAGAACAGGATCCTGCTCCACTACCTCCATCTAATTAAGATGCTACTGGACACTCGGAACCGACGGGTCCAATTACCCGACAGGAGTTGCAGTTACTACTCCAAGAGCCGACCCAGAGTCGTCAAAAATTAACAGAACAGCTACGCGCTAACCACGAGCTGATTAACAAGTTGGATCGCCAGAAGTGGAAGAGATCCACGAAGGACCATGCTTCTCACTCATCCAGCGAAAGCTCTTCCTCGTCTGATTATCATAATCGATCTCCACGACCCCGGCTACATGGGAGTCACTTGCCAGCCGCTGGAGATCAACCGACACTGACCATTGGACAACTGAGAGTTGGTCCATCAACAAGTTTCCAAACCGGACCCTCCTCCCGAGGAGGTGCCGTTCCTCACCATACCATAGAATACCGCAACACTAACGTTGCAGCTGAACCAGGAGTCGACACCCAAGATCAGTCGGACATGGACCGTCGTCATAGCGGGCGTACTCCTGAACCATACGTCCCAAAGGACTATGAGCCAAGAAGGCAAGACTTGGACCGTCGACGACGTCTAGTTCAAACCCAAAGTATGGAACGTAATCATACTCCGACGCAAATGCCGGATCTTTCAACTATGATACGTTAGATGATCCGTGAGAGCCAGGGGTTCACAAATGACGATTGGGGAGTTTCCCAAAGTCACACTCCTTTTACGGACGATATCCTTACCGTTGAACCCCTACGGCGATTCCAACCAACACATTCTGAAATATGAATGGTCGATGACTGCGGCCAGAGCAGACGATGCAGTGAAGTGCCGTAATTTCCCCATATCCTTGGGGGGCATCGCTACCATGTGGTTCACTCGATTGTCAACTCGATCCATCTCTTCGTTCGACCAGTTGGCCACGAAATTCGTTGAACAATTCCGCATGCACGTCGCAAGGCCCAAAGATGTCAACACTCTGTCTAGCGTCACTCAAGCTCCTGGAGAGACGCTCGGACATTATTTAGAGCAATTCTATACTGCATGTGCGAAGATCAGCAATCCAAACGATAACTCTATCCTTATGGCGTTGACTAAGGGGATCGACCCCGATTCTGAGTTTGGCAACTGGTTAGCTTGAAAACCACTTGAATCATTGGACCATTTCCACGCCAAGGTGGCTCAATTCCTGAGATGGGAAGATGCGAAACAGTCTAGGAAGCAAACCGATGCGAGGCCAAGCACGGAAGGGGTCCAAAGACCTGTTGCAATCAAACAGTTCGGCGAGAGCTCCGGAAAAGTTCAGTTGAACGTTAAAAGCAAACAAGCTCGTCGAAGAGAGAGCGTGAATCAAACTAAAAAAACGAGATCAAAATGATGGCCCGCAGCGCAAGAATCCAATGTTTGATAGTTACACCCCTCTGAATGCATCACTAGAGGACTCGTACTTACAAACCTGTGATATAATTCGGTACCAAAAACCTGCACCAAGACCGTCGTCAGAGAGACAAATCCAGACGGGAAAGTTTTGCAGGTTCCATGAAAGCTATGGGCACAATACGAACGAGTGTCGTCACTTACAAGATCTCGTCGAAAAACTGATCAGAGAAAGGAAGCTGGAACAGTTTGTGCGGACACAGTAGCCTAGAGAAGCGGGCCCATCAAATCAAAACAATGAACCCAACCGACCGAGACAGGAGGACTCGACTTTTCCCCGCGGAAGATTGGTGATAAACGCCATCAGTGGCGGACCAACTTTCTCAGGAGCCTGGAACGACGAAGATTCTCGTCACTGTCACACATGACAGGCTCTGTTCAATCTATGAATACTATGCAATTTCTTTTACATTCTGAAATTTGAACTTGTAATAAGGCACCGACTTTGCCATATTTTCTTATTTCAGCAATAAATTACTATCTATTTAAGCTAGAGTTGTGATTCACCGAATGCAACGTTCAACAATCACGACACACGAAGAGCTAAATTCCATCAAATAAGGGAATTTATTCAAATAGCGAGTGATTGTTATACGACCGGCCACTCACTAAGTGAAACCCCAGCTCGGGGGCAAGCCATCACATCGAAGGCTGAGCTGGACCAACACACGACAGTCCCACAACTAACTCCAACTTCCCAGAGCGCGAATTGGAGTATAAACATTTAATAACTCGTTCCCAGAGCGCGAACGGACTCCAACTTCCTAGAGTGTGAATTGGAGTATAAACATTCAATAACTCGTTTCCAGAGCGCGAACGGACTCCAACTTCCCAGATTGCTAATTGGAGTATAAACATTCAATAACTCGTTCCCAGAGGACGAACGGACTCCAACTTCCCAGAGTGTGAATTGGAGTATAAACATTCAAGAACTCGTTCCCAGAGCGCGAACGGACTCCAACTTCCCAGAGCGTGAACTGAAGTATAAACATTCAACAACTCGTTCCCAGAGCGTGAACGGACTCCAACTTCCCAGAGCGTGAACTGAAGTATAAACATTCAACAACTCGTTCCCAGAGCGTGAACGGACTCCAACTTCCCAGAGCGTGAACTGGAGTATAAACATTCAACAACTCGTTCCCAGAGCGCGAACGGACTACAAATCCCCAGAATGCAAATTAGAGTACAAACATCAAGTCCATCATTCCCGGAGTGTGAACGGATTCCTGAAGAGCCCAAACAGGTGTGACTGACCATCTATCGGCCAACTCTAACTTCCCAAAGCGTGAATCGGAACATAAACATAAGTTACAGGTTCCCGGAGCGCGAACCGAAGCATCCGTGCTAACTCCAACTTCTCAGAGCGTGAATAGAGTATAAACATAGATTACGAGTTCCTGGAGTGCGAACCAAAGCATACATGCTACCTTCGAATTCCCAGGGTGCGAATTGAAGCACAAATACTACGTCAAAGTTCCCGGAGTGCGAACCAAAATATCAATACTAACTCCAAGTTCCCAGAGCGTGAAGCGGAGTATAAACATCAATTCCAAGTTCCCGGAGCACGAACCGTGTTACAAATATCGATAACTCTCAAATTCCCGGAGTGCAAACCGGATTATCGATCTCAAATTATCCCAAGTCCCCAGAGCTTCGACATGTGCTTAAGATGTGCAATAAGTGCGATCAACCATCAAGGTGCAAATGTTGTTCCCCGAGACTAGGGGGCAAAAAAGCTAAGTGTTAATCGCTAATCAAAGTGATACAATTTCCGAAGTTCAATATGACCAAGATTTTCAGGCTTGGCAAATAAAACAAAATCTACTTGACGGCAAAAACACCACAAGTACACTGGACTAAAAGCTAAACACTGCAAGTACTTAAGCACAAATGAAATGAGAATTGAAACAAAGAAATTGAATTTTATTTCAACTAACTAGAGACAAGGACTTACATGCAAATAAGTTCATCCAAAAAAGAATTCCTACTAGCAGGGGCCGAACCTGCGTCTATACACGGTGTACTAAAACAAAACAAACCCCAGTTCCTATCTACCTAAAAATCCGCTTAAACGGCACATCTACTTCTTCTTTTTGACTCTCCTTATCAGCGGTTCAACTTCGGACTTGCTAGAAACAGAAATCATTCGCTTGGAGTGCTTCCTCTCCGGTGGCTGCTCTTCGGCGGGGGGCATGATGTCAGTGTCCTCCTCAGAGCTCGAATCTACGTGAAGGCTTTCCATCGGAGGAGTAGGGTGGACTGAGCCCGCAATAGAAGATGAGACAATGTCACCCGATGATATTGCCTTTAAAGGTGCTGGGCTATGCGCCGCCGTGCTTCCACCAATACTACCACTTTGCCCCGCAGCCTCTAATTATGCATTAAACTCGGCCAAAATCTCTTCATCACGAATCGCTTGTGCCTGGCTGGGGGCATCTACAGGCTGCATTGAAGAGCCAGAGGTTGGCGGGAGGTCACTAACGATAAATGGCAAGTCTATGGAGAAGCCACTCTGCTCGCCGAGCAGCTCGCTCACCATTTGTTCATCAAGAGATAGTGTGCTCCCCTACTCCACCTCAGTTGACACTGCTGTCACGACGGTAGTCTCGGTGGTGATGGCCTTATCCCCTTTACTCGATTCTTGTGCCGCGGCAATCGGCGCAATACTAGTCACTAAGCAAAGATAAGAAGAAGTTATTAGTAATTGCTTCAAAACAAACTCCCTATTTGGATTACACTTGAGATAAGTTCCGAGTACCTTCCTCAATTTGGCTTGCGGACGGCTGAGCGGCCTCAGAAGTATGCTCCTGAATAGGAGATAGCCGCGGCTGTTCTGGGTCGTAAGATGGAACGGATTGTGACTCAACCACAGATACAGGCTCTAACGAAGGTGGAGTAGTAAATTCAAGAATAGTAGCGTGATGCTCGACACACGATCCTTCCCCAATATCCCGGTGCTGGCCACCAATCATCTCCTTCTCATGAGAAATTATGGCATCATGAAGGATCTTCTTTTCGTCTTCGGTCAGCAACCGGTTCTCAAGCTCGAACTGGTCGACTGACGCATCCGGATGCGCTTCCCCTTCCTCCTCAACCAATCGGACCCAAGCGTTATGGAGTTGTACCGGGTAATCCTGAAGCCAGGCCAAATTTTTGTGCCTCAGCACATTGGCATTGTAAGTAACGAGGAGGTCTTCGATGTCGGCCTCCAGCCTGGCCTCTGCCTTTTGAACTTTCTCCTCAACCTCAGCGTCGACAGCCTGAACTTTAGCCACTGCCGCATCACTCTCAGTCCGAAGCATTATGGCTTGTTCGCATGCTTCTTGGGCCGCATTATGCACGTCATCTCTATCTTTGGTAATTTCGGCAAATTTAGCCTTAAGCTCTTTCAAAGCCGCATCTCGCTCCGCGGTGACGATGTTGTTTCGGTGGCCCATGTCCTCCACCGTAGCGTAATGTTCATGCTTTATCCTGTCCATCGCCGCCTGGGCCACATCCGCTTTCTTCTAGCGTCCGTCTCTGACTTCCGAGATGACTCGGCCTCATCGGTTAGCACTTGTATGATACGATCCCGTTGAGCTAGATCGTTTTGGAGTTTCTCGATGACCGCCGCTCGCTCGAAGGCCAACGCTCTGTCCTGATCTAACTGCTCGGCTTCCTTTGGGATCCTTTTTAAATGAGGAGGAAAGATGTAGTTATCAAAGCAGATGTTCGGATAATCTTTCTTTAGCTGAGCAAGCTTAATTGCTCCTTCCCCTGAGATTTACACGGGGGGATGTTCTGTAACAACTGCAGTTATTGTTTCGCTTCTGGAGTGGCGGGATTCATGCCTAGAAGATTGAGAAGCCGACTTGTAGTGAGAAGATTCAGAGGGGCGAGAGACATAAGCATGAGGTTGTATGGGATCTCTGGAAGGAGGAGGAATACGCGACCGAGATCGACGCTTATAGCCTTTACCTTTATCATATCTTTCTTGACCAGAATACCCAAAGCGTCCCTGGTCGTAATCTCTGTCCCCTTCTCGTCTGCACGACTCATAATATGAAGACTTGTGAGCATGTCGGAGACTCCCTAACATTGAACCTTGCCCGGACATAGTATCTACAGAGCAAAATAAAATAGGATTAATCACCCTTCGAAACCGATAGTTTGCAGTCAAAGGTTATGCAGTGTTGTGAAATATGTATGAATGTGCAACCCCCCGACCAACCGGATGTGTCTGCCACTCCAGTGGGAAAATACTCGCTCAAAACTAAAGTTTCTGAAAGTTCTTCCAATCCGGCATCACGCTGCAGGGACACATCGTTCGAGATTGGAATATCGACGAGCCCTTCATAAAGATTTTCTGTTCTCGGAGGATAAATCTCCGAAATTGTAACAACCCGCAAATCCGTACCCCTTGAGTCCACACTATTTTACATCAATTAACTCAAGTGGAAAAGAAATACGAAGCATTAGGGTTAAAGAAGAAGAGGTATAAGAAGAAGGAACTAAACAACATCAGAATCTCACAGTCGCAGAGGAATAAAATATAATAGTAAATATATAACTTTACAAAAAATGAAGTTTATAACTGTTTTATACATCATATCATCACAGTGTCTCATACATCAACCATTACCAATCAGACATACCAAACAATCACAGCAGCGGAATATATATATAGGTATATATAATACGTCTCGGACTCTAGCTCCTCTCCTACTCCATAGCATCCTGTATTCTATAATACTTGGTCTGACCCGAGCATTATAGTTAAATAACACCCGAGTCAGTCTGGAATACCATCTTGAGAAAATCACACCCAATTGATTATCAAAGTTTTAAAAATCCTTTGAAAACAAAAGCATCTCGTAAGACCACGCCACAAATGAACATGTCGGGTTTTTACCTTATGATAGCTAAAACAATTTTTAAAGAAATCCTCTGATATTATAATAGGGTCTATAGAAAGTAAAATAGAATCTAGCTGAAAGGCTTGCATCTCACGTTTCAGCAATAGTTGGGCACAATCAAAACCGTACGGGCGCGTATGGAAAATGGATTCCAACTAATGGCTAGGCACTGGGGTACCACCTGTCACAGTACTTGGTCTAGATCAGCGTACCGAGGAGCCACCCTGACTCCCCTGCAACACAAGACCGAAACCATCCCTTACTGGACAGTCCCGAGCAAGATCACCCCGCGGTTGGGATCAGCAACCGCCCACTATGCCGAAATAAAAGGGACATCTAGACAGGGATGACCTCACCCTCTAGTGGGGGCTACCCACGAAGCCTTGCTGCGTATCCCCTGATTTTTAGCCATTCCCATTTGATGAGGCTTGAGGCTAAGCGTTACCTTTATAGAATATATCCCTTAGAATGCCTATCGTCCGCCTGACGATGTTTCGCAAGCATTCATCCATACAAGTCCGTCCCAGGTTCGAACGGAACCGAAGGCACTATTCCTACCACATCCATTTTGGAAATATCCTCAGGATTAGTAGCGACTAGCCCTTGCACTTCACTACTCCATCTTCGAATCCAAAATCGTTTTCACGAAATGTACAAAACGAATCGAAGTGGTTTTCGAGAAATAAATCTCGATTCCGGTCTCTTCGAAATGATCAACGTATTTGTCCAATATTGATAGTCGGTGATTTAACTATCTATTAATATTCACAAACAACCATCCAACCAATAAATAATTTCCCAAATTATTTATTTATCTCAAATATCTTTACAAGGTATATTCTCACTTACAAATCCTATTGAAAACAGTTTTCAAAATATCTTCCTTTTTCTCAGAATAAATTCCAAGTATTTCATTTCCACTGGAATCACCAAGCATAAGATTTTAAGATTTTTAAAATAATTTCAAAACACTTTAATTGCAAAGTATGGTTAATATTTAATTTAGAAAATCTTTCCTTAGTACTTAATTTAAAATAATGCTTTAAACAAAATACCAAGTCATTCTTATAGAATTATTACGATAATAGATAAAACAAAAATACTTACTTTGGAATTTACTTTTAAACACTTAAGTTAAGATTACTTTAATAATTTACTAAAATACATACTATATAAACATTTGAAAATAAAGTTACTTAATAAAATGTTAAACTAGATTTCTACTTTTAAAACCAAAATACTAAGTTCTTCTTAATAATTACTGCTAGAATAGATTAAAGAAAATACATACTTTAAATATTATAAATAATAAATTTTACCAAACTTGCTTCATTTAAAAAAAACTTTAAAACATTTAATTTATATTTGCAAATTTACTTTTAAAAAAACATGTACTTGGCCATCTAGAGAATATTCCAACTTCAATCACTTAAATCAATTTCCCAAATTGATTTCCAATTTATTTTATTTGGAATAAATTCTTTTACTTATCAGTTCATTTCCAAATTCAGTAGTTATGATCTTTATTATTATTATTATTATTATTTTTCAATGTCTTCTTTTCTCTTTCAATAATTCAAATCTTAAATTCTAAATAAATGTTTGTTCTTTTAAATTAATAATACTGCATTTTAAACTTCATTAATTTTCTTTTTATTCAAATTTTCCTTTCCATTCTCTGGATTCATTTATTAAAATTTAAAGTCAGTTTATTTCTTTTTTTCAAGTTATTCTTGAATTTATTCTATAATTATTTTACTTTCAATTTCACTTCTTTTATTTTCATTTCCAAAATCAAATTTATATTTTTAATAATCATCATACGCAATTATATCAACCAAGCCATAACATTCAATACATCCACGTAATTCATTACAGAATATCAAATAATCAGAACAGAGAAAATTAAATAATTTAGATAAAAGTTGAGGGGTCCAGTTGGATCCCTCCAACCTGTTTTTCCTGCATCCACAGATGTTAGCATCACATAATATGCCAATTTCAAATTATACTATACCATATGACATCAATCAATTCAACCATACAATCAATTATTTAAATTTCATCATTTATATTTAAATTTAAACTGAGTGAGATTAACTCACCTTTGGTTTCTATTAGCAATCACTTCCCATCCGGCTTATTTCTACGATTTGACCTCAAATAAATAATTATATAATTTAGTAATACTTCAGCTAATTGAACAATTAATTATTATTTATTTCTTTAATTTAACTATGTGACGACCCGTCTTTTATTCCACAGAAAAACGTATCATCAATAAGAAAAGAAAGAGATAGAAATAGAAAGATAGAAAGAAAGGAAACAACAATCATCAGAATCTCACAGCGGAAACGAATAAAATATAATATTACATATATCCCTTAAATAATTTACATATCAGAGGTCACAAAATAATACTACTCCATTACATCAGCCATTCATAATAGTTCTTACAACCCAAACAACTCAAAACATGACACCCAAAATGCCACTACTGCGAATATAGATAGATAGATAGTACGTCTGGACTCCAGCTCCAGCTTCCAAAACATATGCTAATCCAAACCTAATCACTTGGCTACTCATAAAAATTTGGGTACCCAAGAGTTTATGAAAAACAAAATAAACTCCGGGTCAGACATGGGTCTGGAATGAGTAAATCAGTTAAAGTTGCTTAACTTTTAAAATCATTTGAAACAAAAGGTATCACGTAAGACTTCCTACAAATAAACACGGGTAAGTTTTTACCTTACGCCAACCAAAACATTTGAGAGGAAATTCAGTGATATTATAATAGGGTCTAGGGTTTTCAAGTAAATAGAAAATAGCCGAAATTGTTACATCTATTAAATTCCAGCTACTAGCCACGAAAGTGGGAAATACAATCAAAACTGTAGGGTCTTGTAGAGAAATTTGGGTTTCCATCAATGGCAGGGCTACTGGGGTACCGCCCGTCACAGTACGGGGCCTAGATCACCGTACCGAGGATGACTCCCGATCCCCTGCAACACAAGGCCGGACCCATCCCTTACTGGATAGTTTCGAACAAGACAACCCCGCAGTTGTGGCCAACAACTGCCCACACAGCCGAATATATAATAAGGGACTTCTAGACAGGGGTAAATCTCACTCTCAAGTGGGGGCTACCCACGAAGCCTTGCTGCACCTCCCCTGTTTTAGCCATTCCCGGTTGATGAGGCTAGAGGTTACGATTACCATTATAAAGAACTCATCCCTTAGAATGCTCATCGTCCACCTGACGATGATCTGAAAGCATTCAATCCATACAAGTTCGTTCCGGGTTCGAACGAAACCGAAGGCATTATCTCGTTGCACTCATTTTGGAATCACCCTCATAGTTAACGACGATAACCCTTGCACTCTGATTCTCCATCTCGAATCTATAAGTACTATTCCGTCAAACTCATTACGGAATCACCCACAGAGTTATACTGACGTATAGCCCTTACACCTCGAGTCTTCACTCTTCACATAACATTTACAACCTAACGTTATTTGGAATCGATGTGGTTTTCGGATATCCAAATATGGAAACCCGATCCCGGTCTCATCGAAATCCAAAGCTTGTCTTTTAGGTCCAAGTTGTTTTAAATGTTTAAACAATTCCATTCAGATTTAAACATAGCATCACACAACATTATCAAGAAATAATAACAAATATCTATCACAGATATATAACATCTCATCACAGAGTATAACTCAACTATCATCCAACAGATATCAACCATATAAAGATATCAATACAAACTATCATCCAAAAACAAGCACTACTTAATTCATATCATAATTAATTTAATTAATTTAAATTAAATTAAATACTTAAGAATTTATCAATTAATCTTGCTTAACCAAACATTAATTAATTAATCCCAATTATTTAATTAATTAATCACCTCTTAATCATCTTATTATTAATTAATTACTACTTAATTAATTAATAATCTTTATTTAATTATCAATTAATTACTATAATTGTTTATTAATTAAATTTTGATTTAAAAATTAATCATTCCTTAATTGGTTATTAATTAACCCTTAATTTATAATTAATTAACCTTAATTACTTCTTAAATTACCTTGATTAATTCTTAATTATCTTAATTACCTTAATTAATTCTTAATTAATCACAAATTAATTTATCATAATTACATAATTAATTAATCATTAATTAACCTTAATTATTTCATTAATAAATCTTAATCCTTAATTAATTTAAAATTAATTATAAATTAATTAATGTTTAATTACTTAACTAATTAACTCCTAATTAATTAATTAATTAATTAACTTCTTAATTACTTATTTATTAATCATTAATCAATTAATTAATCAATTATTAATTACATATGAATTAATCTTAAATTACTTAATAAATTAATTAATTACCTATTAATTGTTATTTAATTTAATCCTTAATTACCCATTAATTAATTAATAATTAATTAAATTAAATCTTAACAATTAATTAACCAAAATTAATTAATCAATACCATCACTAATTACTAATAAATTAAATTAACTTAAATTTCAAAATTTAATTAACTTTTAAACAAACAATATTCATTTATCTTCAAAACTCTTACATATTTAAGTATTCAATTTTATTAAAAACTAATTACTTTTGAAAATGTTAGATTTAAAAGATATAAACTATTTCAAACCTCAAATAATAAGATGAAAAATACCCTTTTGAAATAAATATTCCACACTTTATAAAATAGAGATAATATAAAGTTTTAAACTTTAAACTTAAAACAAATTGAAGTTTTAAACCAAGCTTAAACTTGTCTTCATTAAATTTGCATATAGCCCGGCCCAAATTCACTACCCAGACCCAACTCCATCTCCTTCCTACCTTCCATCAACCTGAACCCAACACTCCAACAAACGCAGCAACTCACCCTTCAACCCGAGCCACACGCGACAAATCACGCGACCAAGCACGAGCCTAACTCGAGCGCGACTTCGAGCTCCATCTCACGCACATACGAAACGCACAGACACACGGCCTCAACGAACACCTGCACATTGCCACTGCGCCACCATCGTCACCGCTGGCCTCACTCGCAAACCACTCTTCGTCCCCTGTTCCAGAATCTCAACCCAGAAATCATCAACTCGAACTCAAACAAAAATCGAGTGCTCGAGCCAAAATTCGAAACTGCAGACGCAAAGAGAAAACCCAACAACCACGACCATCTCACCCCATTCCGACACCAACCTCCGGCCACGCGTGCGCAACAACCACACGTCCCTCCTCCTCAAACCATATGAAGCTCGGTCAATCCAAATCTTCATTCGACCGAAAATCACAAACCCAAATAAACAGAACCCAAAACCCTAAAAATCCAAATTTCAAATTCTATGTTGTATAATAAATTCGATTCGTATTTTTCTAGTTTTATACAACATCTAACAATGCTTCAATTTAAATTTCAAAAGCTAAAATCAATCCAGGCTCGAGAATTTTACAAAAGCCCCAAATGCAGTAGTCTTTAAAATTCGAATTCAATATCAAGTTATAAATTCTGATTTAAATCTTAAAATTCATAACATGCATTATAGATTCAACGTATATATTTGATTCATCAAAAATTAACAAAATTTACATACTATGATTTTCTTTTGTTTTACTTCATATACTTTACTTCCTGCAGTTTACTGTATTATCAATATATATATTTAATACTTATAACATATTGTATCTAACTTATATATATATATATATATCCAACATCACCATACTATATTTTAATTTAAAGTTTGCTAAGAAAATTTGCTGTAACTTGAAGCAACAGAGGTCACAGTTTCATTAACATGCACAGTCAAGTAATAGAAACTGTAAACAACATTTCACAAATCAATTAACATGTAAACATTCATCACTAACATTCAATATACAACTTTTATACTTAAGGTTTAATTTAAAGATTTACTCACCTTATTTTTTTTCTGATGAAGATTCAAATTTGCAAGAACAAATTATGTGAACTGCACACTTCTAAAAACTGAGATGACTTTATTGTTGGTGCTTTTATTCTTGAATAAGTTGATGCTAAACTTTGTGATTGTTGCAGAAATTTTGTTGAAGATGTGAAGATTGAAAAGGTTCAGATTTTTGGAGAGAAGAAATGAAAATTTTCTCTTTAGTAAAATGAGAGAGTATGCATGAAAAATTTGTTTTATGAAATTTAGAGAAAAGAAAATCTAAATTTTATGACGCTTGTCACAATAATGTTTAAATTCCTAACACATGTTTTATTAATAAGCTTAGATATTAACATGTGTTTTATTTCATGCAAAAAATGAAATTTAAATATTTACTAAATTGATTTTCTTATATATGTTTATATTTAAATCCTTAGAAAAATCAATTTCCCTTTTGAAATAATGATTATAAAACCAATGTTATAACATAATTAAAATTATGAGAATATTCTTCAAAATTCAAAGTAAAATGTAGAATAAAATTTAACATAGTTTAAATCTTTTAATATATCAATTCAAACACAAATTGAATTATCAAAATCCAATTCAAAATCAAATTTGGTATGAATAAAATTTTAACACATTCAATATCTTATATATGTATTAGTTTTTAATTAAAATAAATTTATTTTTACCATTCATTTATTAACTGTTGAAAAATTTACAAATTTATCAATTTAAATCAATTTATTATATAGATTATCATATTTAAATTTGGTGTGAAATTCTAGGATATTACAATCCTTCCCCCTTAAAAGAATTTCATCCCCGAAATTTAAACAAGAGATAATCCAGAAATTTCATTTTATTCAACACTTCAAACATACATAATACCCATACATAAGCAACCATCAAACAAAACATCCAAACAAACATACATCCAATACAAACACCACTAGCTATCCGGGCACATATCCGAATAAGCTTTCCTAATACTATCCAGAGTCTCCCAGGTAAAATCTCTGGAATCATCACTCCAATGGACTTTAACAAGCTTCAAAATCTTGCTTCTGAGCTGTCTCTCATCTTGATCAACAATTCGAACAGGATGTCGAATAACTGACAAGTCCCGCTCAACCTCTAATTCCTCCTGCACAGCTGGCTCCATAATAAGAGATGGATCATGCACATATTTCTGTAGATGAGATACATGAAAAACATTATGAATCCCACCCATCCGGACTGGAAATTCAATCCTATATGCAACAGCACCAATCCTCTCGAGAACTCTGAATGGACCAATGAACCTCGGAGCGAGTTTCCCTATCTTCCCAAATCTTACAGCTCCTTTAATAGGGGAAACTTTGACAAAGACTAAATCACCAATCTCGAATTACAATTGTCTTCGTCTCTTATCAACATATTTCTTTTGTCGATCCTGAGCAGCTCTCATCCTTTTCTTGATCAGCTCGACTTTAGCAGATGCTTCTCGGATCAAATCTGGTCCAAGCACAATACGATCCTTCGACTCTATCCAACAAGCTAGAGATCTACACGGTCTTCCATATAATGCTTCATAAGGAGCCATCTTGATACTTGCTTGGTAACTATTATTATACGAGAAATCCACTAGATGTAGATGATCCTCCCATGATCCTCCAAAATCTAATACACAGGCTCTCAACATATCTTCTAGAAGTCGGTTAAGCCTTTCTG
This sequence comes from Allium cepa, assembly GCA_030765085.1. Classification (NCBI taxonomy): domain Eukaryota; kingdom Viridiplantae; phylum Streptophyta; class Magnoliopsida; order Asparagales; family Amaryllidaceae; genus Allium; species Allium cepa. The sequence continues at coordinate 643,438,760 of CM060937.1, read as the reverse complement.
TTTGTCCATCTGTTTGTGGATGATATGTTGTGCTCAATCTTAAATTAGTTCCCAAAGCTAATTGCAATGCCTCCCAGAATTTGCTGGTAAAAATCGAATCTCGATCACATACAATGCTGATTGGAACACCATGCAATCACACAATCTCTTTCAAGAAAATTTCTGCCAAATAAACTGCAGTATGGGTTGCTTTAACTGGAATAAAATGGGCGCTCTTGGTAAGACGATCCACAATCACCCATATTCCTTCATTACCCTTCTTAGTTCTAGGCAGACCGTCGATGAAGTCCATCGCAATCATTTCCCATTTCCATGTCGGGACCTCCAAAGGTTGTAACAAACCGGCTTGCTTCTGCTGATCTCCTTTCACTTGCTGGCAAATTGCACAATTATTAACGAATCTGATTACATCCTTCTTCATCTTCGACCACCAGAAAACTCTCTTCATATCTTTGTACATCTTCGAGATTCCAGGGTGGATATTCAATCTAGAACGATGACTTTCTAACAATACCTCCTGACGCTGATCTCTATCATATGGAACACAGATCCTTCCGTTAATCCTTAGCGTTCCTTGATCATCAATCTGAAAACTAGGACACTGCCCCTTCCTATCCCTTCTGATAATTCTTCTTAACTTACTATCAGATTCCTGCTTGCTTGAAATCCTTTCCAGAAGAGATGGAACCACTTCCAAAAGAGAAAGGGCCGCATTTCTGCTAAGTGCATCTGCCACGACGTTCCCCTTTCCTGGAGTATACAGAATATCCAAATCGTATGACGCCAAGAACTCAACCCATCTCTGTTGTCTTAGATTAAGATCTTTCTGAGAGAAAAGATATTTCAACGGTTTGTGATCCGTGAATAACTCAAACTTTTCTCCTAAAAGATAATGCCTCGATATCTTAAGAGCAAAAACAATAGCCAACAGCTCTAGATCATGTGTAGCGTAGTTTCTCTCATGTGGATTCAACTGCCGGCTCGCATACGCAATAACTCTACCATTCTACATATGAACAGCTCCCAATCCAACAATACAGGCATCAGTATACACTTCAAACTTGCTCTTGCCATCCGGAATAGCCAATACAGGAGCGCTTGTCAACTTTGCCTTCAGTTTCTGGAAAGCTTCCTCACATTCCGGTGTCCACTTGAATTTAGCTCCCTTCCTTGTCAGCTTCGTTAGATGAGAAGAGATCTTAGAATAATCCTTAATAAACTTCCTGTAGTAACCGGCCAATCCAAGAAAACTGCGAACTTCTGTAGGAGTCCGAGGCTGCTTCCATTCCAGAATAGTCTCAACTTTAGCAGGATCTACAGAGATTCCCTCACCAGAAATAATGTGGCCCAAAAATTTCACTTCAGACTTCCAAAAATGACACTTAGAGAACTTCGCCTTCAGCACATGCCTTCTCAGAGTTTCCAAAACTATTCTCAAGTGCCGCTTGTGCTCTTCTTCCGATTTAGAATAAACCAAAATATCATCGATGAAGACCAAAACAAACTTATTCAAAACATCTCTAAAGACTCGGTTCATCAGATCAACAAAATAAGAAGGAGCGTTGGTTAAACCAAAAGGCATAACCAACCACTCATAGAAACAATTAGGTCCCCTAAATGCGGTTAAGGGAATACTGTCTTCAGCTACCCTTAACTGATGGAAACCTGATGCTAGATCTAGCTGAGAAAAGACAGATGCACCATGAAGCTGGTCGAAGAGATCATCAATGCGAGGAAGAGGATACTTATTCCGAATGGTCACCTTGTTCAATTCACGGTGGTCTACATAGAACCTTAGCGACCCATCCGACTTAGTGACAAAAACTGCTGCAGAACCCCAACAGGAAAAACTTGGTCTAATCAAATCCTTCTCCAACAAATCTTGAGTTTGCTTCACTAATTCCTCCCTCTCTCTTGGAGCCATTCTCCTACTAGGTTGAATTACAGGTACTGCACCAGGAACCAAATCTATACGGAACTCTATTTCCCGATGCGGAGGCAAACATTTAACTTCCTCAAATATGTCGGAGAAATCTCGGACTACTTCAATATCTTCAACCTCTTCTTGAGAAGTTTCCACTCCATGTAAAAGACTACTCAAGTGGATTCCAGAGTTATCACACATTACTCTGGCAATCCTACCCAGATCAGTTTCCAACGAAACTGTTCTTACATCACAATTTAAGATAGCTTTATATTTGTCAAGCCAATCCATTCCCAATATAAGGTCGAAACCTTGAAAATCCAATACATAAGGATCACAGGAAAAACTATGGGATAGATAGGAGATTCTCAAATCCTTACAAATCCTATCCAATTTGGTTACCCCTCCTATAGGATTTGATACACAAATGGGATTGTCTACGATACTAGGGATAAGTAAGAAATTCTCTAAAGTTCCCAGGGAAATAAAACTTAAAGAAGCACCAGAATCAAATAAGACTTTAATATACTTTCCATTTAAAAGTAAAGTACCTTCTAAAACTCCCTTGCCCTTTGATGAGTTTGATGGTGCGCCTTCCAAAGCAAATACTTTGTTTTGCTGAACCTTATGAAGGAGCGGACAGTCTCTAATCATGTGTCCTGGTTGGTGACAGTTAAAGCAAAGCGACTTCTGAACTAAAGCCGACCCTGGTCCACTATACTGCTGCCGTTGCTGCTGAGATCCTTTGCTGGGACACTTGTTTGCCAGATGACCTTCTTGATGACAAATATAACACTTCCGGGGTTCATTATTGTTCCCAGACTTCTTCTTGTTTTGCTTCTTCCAGTTAGGATTGAATTTCCTCTTATTCTGGTTAGAAGAATTCCCTCCTGATGCAGCAACTTGAGCCACTGACCTCTTCTTCGTCAAGTCTTCATACCTTAACGCCATATCAATAAGCTCCACAAAAGACCCTTTCAGATGTGCAGTCATTCTCTCATGATACTCAGGCCTCAACCCTTGGACAAACATCTCGTTCTTCTTAAGAGGTGTGTCTATAAGTCCTGGTCCGTAGCAAGATAACTCGTTGAACTTTGTCTCCTTTTCAGCTACGGACATATTCCCTTGTTTCAGATTCAGAAAATCTTGATAAAGACGAGTTCTTCCTGCAGCAGGCATATACTTTTCCTCAAACCTCTCCTTAAATTCTTCCCAAGACATACCATCCTCCGAGATATTAGCAATCACTGAATTCCACCATACCGCAGCATCACTCTGCAATTGCCACGCAGTCATTATTCTCTTCTGCTCATCTGATAACCTCATGGTCTTAAAAATCTTCTCACAGGAGCGAATCCATGCTTGAACTTCTATCACAGTTTCTGATCCTTGAAATGGTTTCCCTCCAAGATGAACAAAATCCTTCCATAATGCAGCAAAACTGGCTGAAGACGTAACTGGATTAACAGTCTCATCATCAGTCTTCTCTCTTCTGTTACCAGTTGATCCACTCCCAACAACTCTTCCCCTTCGGCCTCGTGAACTCATATTGGCTACCTGAACAGGTAATCCAATCAATTTAGATAGGGATATAGATATAGTTATATAAGAAAATTACAAATACGCACTCTCAAGATAGATACTACTTCAGAGCCTAGGTGTTTCTCAACCATTGCTCTGATACCAACTGTGACGACCCGTCTTTCATTCCACAGAAAAACGTATCATCAATAAGAAAAGAAAGAGATAGAAATAGAAAGATAGAAAGAAAGGAAACAACAATCATCAGAATCTCACAGCGGAAACGAACAAAATATAATATTACATATATCCCTTACATAATTTACATATCAGAGTTCACAAAATAATACTACTCCATTACATCAGCCATTCATAATAGTTCTTACAACCCAAACAACTCAAAACATAACACCCAAAATGCCACTACTGCGAATATAGATAGATAGATAGTACGTCTGGACTTCAGCTCCAACTTCCAAAACATATGCTAATCCAAACCTAACCACTTGGCTACTCATAAAAATTTGTGTACCCAAGAGTTTATGAAAAACAAAATAAACTCCGGGTCAGACATGGGTCTGGAATGAGTAAATCAGTTAAAGTTGCTTAACTTTTAAAATCATTTGAAACAAAAGGTATCACGTAAGACTTCCCACAAATAAACATGGGTAAGTTTTTACCTTACACTAACCACTAGATTTGATAGGAAATTTAGTGATATTATAATAGGGTCTAGGGTTTTCAAGTAAAAAGAAAATAGCCGAAATTTTTACATCTATTAAATTCCAGCTACTAGCCACGAAAGTGGGTAATACAATCAAAACCGTAGGGTCTCGTAGGGAAATTTGGGTTTCCATCAATGGCAAGGCTACTGGGGTACCGCCCATCACTGTATGGGGCCTAGATCACCGTACCGAGGATCACTCCCGATCCCCTGCAACACAAGGCCAGCCCATCCCTTACTGGATAGTTCCGAACAAGACAACCCCGCAGTTGTGGCCAGCAAATGCCCACACAGCCGAATATATAGTAAGGGACTTTTAGACAGGGGTAAATCTCACTCTCAAGTGGGGGCTACCCACGATGCCTTGCTGCACCTCCCCTGTTTTAGCCATTCCCGGTTGATGAGGCTAGAGGTTAAGATTACCTTTATAAAGAACTCATCTCTTAGAATGCTCATCGTCCACCTGACGATGATCTGAAAGCATTCAATCCATACAAGTTCGTTCCGGGTTCGAACGAAACCGAAGGCATTATCTCGTTACACTCATTTTGGAATCACCCTCATAGTTAACGACGATAACCCTTGCACTCTGATTCTCCATCTCGAATCTATAAGTACTATTCCGCCAAACTCATTACGGAATCACCCACAGAGTTATACTAACGTATAGCCCTTACACCTCGAGTCTTCACTCTCCACATAACATTTACGACCTAACATTATTTGGAATCGATATGGTTTTCGGATATCCAAATATGGAAACCCGATCCCGGTCTCATCGAAATCCAAAGCGTGTCTTTTAGGTCCAAGTTGTTTTAGATGTTTAAACAATTCCATTCAGATTTAAACATAGCATCACACAACATTATCAACAGATAATAACCAATATCTATCACAGATATATAACATCTCATCACAGAATATAACTCAACTATCATCCAACAGATATCAACCATATATAGATATCAATACAAACTATCATCCACAAACAAGCACTACTTAATTCATATCATAATTAATTTAATTAATTTAAATTAAATTAAATACTTCAGAATTTATCAATTAATCTTTCTTAACCAAACATTAATTAATTAATCCCAATTATTTAATTAATTAATCACCTCTTAATCATCTTATTATTAATTAATTACTACTTAATTAATTAATAATCTTTATTTAATTATCAATTAATTACTATAATTATTTATTAATTAAATTTTGGTTTAAAAATAAATCATTCCTTAATTGGTTATTAATTAACCCTTAATTTATAATTAATTAACCTTAATTACTTCTTAAATTACCTTAATTAATTCTTAATTATCTTAATTACCTTAATTAATTCTTAATTAATCACAAATTAATTTGTCTTAATTACATAATTAATTAATCATTAATTAACCTTAATTATTTCATTCATTAAATCTTAATCCTTAATTAATTTACAATTAATTATAAATTAATTAATGTTTAATTACTTAACTAATTAACTCCTAATTAATTAATTAATTAACTTCTTACTTACTTATTTATTAATCATTAATCAATTAATTAATCAATTATTAATTACTTATGAATTAATCTTAAATTAATTAATAAATTAATTAATTACCTATTAATTGTTATTTAATTTAATCCTTAATTACCCATTAATTAATTAATAATTAATTTTATTAAATCTTAACAATTAATTAACCAAAATTAATTAATCAATAACATCACTAATAACTAATAAATTAAAGTAATTTAAATTTCAAAATTTAATTAACTTTTAAACAAACAATATTCATTTATCTTCAAACTCTTACATATTTAAGTATTCAATTTTATTAAAAACTAATTACTTTTGAAATGTTAGATTTAAAAGATATAAACTATTTCAAACGTCAAATAATAAGATGAAAAATACCCTTTTGAAATAAATATTCGACACTTTATAAAATAGAGATAATATAAAGTTTTAAACTTTAAACTTAAAACAAATTGAAGTTTTAAACCAAGCTTAAACTTGTCTTCATTAAAATTGCAAATAGCCCGGCCCAAATTCACTACCCAGACCCAACTCCATCTCCTTCCTACCTTCCATCAACCTGAACCCAACACTCCAACATACGCAGCAACTCACCCTTCGACCCGAGCCACACGCGACAAATCACGCGACCAAGCACGAGCCTAACTCGAGCGCTACTTCGAGCTCCATCTCACGCACATACGAAACGCACAGACACACGGCCTCAACTTGCACCTGCATAGTGCCACCGCGCCACCATCGTCACCGCTGGCCTCATGCGCAAACCACTCTTCGTCCCCTGTTCCAGAATCTCAACCCAGAAAGCATCAACTCGAACTCAAACAAAAATCGAGTGCTCGAGCGAAAATTCGAAACTACAGACGCAAAGAAAAAACCCAACAACAACGACCATCTCACAAGATTCCGGCACCAAACTCCGGCCACGCGTGCACAACAACCACACGTCCCTCCTCCTCAAACCATATGAAACTCGGTCAATCCAAATCTTCATTCGACCGAAAATCACAAACCCAAATAAACAGAACCCATAACCCTAAAAATCCAAATTTCAAATTCTATGTTGTATAATAAATTCGATTCATATTTTTCTAGTGTTATAAACATCTAACAATGCTTCAATTTAAATTTCAAAAGCTAAAATCAATCCAGGCTCGAGAATTTTACAAAAGCCCGAAATACAGTAATCTTTAAAATTCGAATTCAATATCAAGTTATAAATTCTGATTTAAATCTTAAAATTCATAACATGCATTATAGATTCAACATATATATTTGATTCATCAAAAATTAACAAAATTTACATGCTATGATTTTCTTTTGTTTTACTGCATATACTTTACTTCCTGCAGTTTACTGTATTATCAATATATATATTTAATACTTATAACATATTGTCTCTAACTTATATATATATATATATATATATATGAAAATATATATCCAACATCACCATACTATATTATAATTTAATTTTTGCTAAGAAAATTTGCTTGAACTTGAAGTGACAGAGGTCAAGTTTCATTAACATGCACAGTCAAATAATTGAAACTGTAAACAACATTTCACAAATCAATTAACATGCAAACATTCATCACTAACATTCAACATACAACTTTTATACTTAAGGTTTAATTTAAATATTTACTCACCTTATTTTTTTTTCTGATGAAGATTCAAATTTGCAGGAACAAATTATGTGAACTGCAGACTTCTAAAAACTGAGATGACTTGATTGTTGGTGCTTTTAATCTTGAATAAGTTGATGCTAAACTTTGTGATTGTTGCAGAAATTTCGTTGAAGATGTGAAGATTGAAAAGGTTCAGATTTTTGGAGAGAAGAAATGAAAATTTTCTTTTTAGTAAAATGAGAGAGTATGCATGAAAAATTTGTTTTATGAAATTTAGAGAAAAGAAAATCTAAATTTTATGACACTTGTCACAATAATGTTTAAATTCCTAACACATGTTTTATTAATAAGCTTAGATGTTAACATGTGTTTTATTTCATGCAAAGATGAAATTTAAATATTTACTTAATTGATTTTCTTATATATGTTTATATTTAAATCCTTAGAAAAATCAATTTCCCTTTTTAAATAATGAATAAAAAACCAATGTTATAACATAATTAAAATTATGAGAATATTCTTCAAAATTTAAAGTAAAATTTAGAATAAAATTTAACATAGTTTAAATCTTTTAGTATATCAATTCAAACACAAATTGAATTCTAAAAATCCAATTCAAAATCAAATTTGGTATGAATAAAAGTTTAACACATTCAATATCTTATATATGTATTAATTTTTAATTAAAATAAATTTATTTTTACCATTCATTTATTAACTGTTGAAAATTTTACAAATTTATCAATTTAAATCAATTTATTATATAGATTATCATATTTAAATTCGGTGTGAAATTCCGGGATATTACAAACTAACAATTTGGTTTTAAACAAACGATTTAATTTAAACCAATTTCCTTTCCATAAAAATGTTTTTTTTAACGACTAGAAATAATTAAAGAAGTTTGTTAAACAAATTCATCTCCATAACACACTATTTTAAAATAACTGGTATATTTAGAAGTGTGTATGCATCTCTATTTTATTATATATATTTTTTCCAAACTGCTTATGTAATAAAAAAAAATCTAACCTTTATATTTCAAAATCTTATGTATACATATATTAAAGGACATCCTTTATAATTGTTTCTTATTTATTGAAATTCAACATTTGAAATAACGGTTAAAATATTTTACAGAAAATAAAAATCATATCTATCCCAATATTATTATTTCTATTTTAACCATATTGTTTTAAATTCCCTCTTATCTGCTCCTGTGTTTATATATATGAATTACAAATTTTATATTGAACAAAAGGAAATCGATTGGTACCTCGCCGAGAAAGGTGAACCCAAGATACCACCGCGACTACCAGAACTGTCGAAGTTGACCACTGCCTCCACCTTCTAATCGAGCAAGTCGAGCTCCAAGCTTTATCTGTCGAACGCGAAACCACCTAGCTCGCCTCTGATCCTTCGCCCATCCACTCACAACCTCGCCGCCCTTGAGACTCGAACAGCCGCCACCGCGACAACGGTCGCCATTGAATTCGAACGATCGGCTCACCTTCATTTAATTTGAGATGAGAACGACGCGAATAGCGGGAAGGTTTCTGATTGCTCGATTTGCTTAGGGTTTCGGTTACTTCAGAAAAGAGGCTGCCATTATTATGGATTTCATTGATTTTGAATTGAAAAGAAATGTCGCCACTTTTTTTTCGAGTTTACTTCTTTCCTTTAAAAAATCTCGGCTGCAACGATGTAAAAGAGGGCAGGAAGTGGTTGAAAGAAAGGAAGAGTACAAAGGAAGCCTGCAGTGTTTTGAAAAAAAACGGTGCAAAAATTTTGACGTGAAGTTTATCTGACCAGTCAGCAAAGTCGGAATTATATTTAAATTTAAATTTAAATTGACTTGAATTCGTGCTTAAAATTTTGACATCCTACCAAGGTATGCCGCTAGGAGTTTATATATCGTACGCTCACACAACAATTCCAATCGCTACTAAATTTGAAATTCGATAATAATTCAATATTACGGATCCAATGGAATTGATTTCGTCAAATTCTGAGACAGTGCTTCGGAAGGCTATTTTTAAATTCAATTTAAACGATATAAAATTTTAAAATTGAACATACCACTATTGAATTCAATTTTACATCTTCTATTATCATCAGTACTATCAATATAATTTTTTTATAAGCTTTGAAATTATTTTTAATAGGCTTAAAACTTTAAATTCAACAATTTACCCAACTTCCAATTATTTAATTCAATGGTTTAATTATCAAATAATTGGTGATATTTGAATTCGAGTTAAAATTTAACATTTAAATATTCAAAATCAATTGAATATTCCACTTTCAATTGCTCAAAAATTTTGGGTCGTCACATTCCTTCCCCCTTAAAAGAATTTCGTCCCCGAAATTACTAATTAGGAAGGATGATCTAAAACCCGTTTACTTTTCCCAAAACCAAACAGTTTCTAACAATACAACATCTTACCAACTATCTTTTTATAAAAGATCTATTATCATTCTTATTAACTTTCCAAACCTTTCCCTAGTTTCAAAGTATACCATTTGTTTAACCATTCAAGTTTCAGTTTTAAAACAAAATTTTGAATTATCAAAATTTTCTCAAATTTTTTTCTAACTCCCAAAATTCCCGAATTTTTTTGTCAACGTCTCCTTTGCGCGGCTAGCTCGGTACAACTACAAAATGGCTCTACGGACTCCCAAATCCAAAACGAAAACAAAAATCCAAGTGGCTCAATCCAAATCCAAATCCCAATCAAATTTCATATAGAAACTTAAACACATACCTTTTTGTCGAGCATTTCAAACTTATCTTTTGAAATTAAATCCAGTTCTCTTTTCTCTTAATATTACCTGCATATCCTACTTGACGATAATACCCCATCACAATATTCCAAAAACATTTTATCGACTTCCTTACAAAATGTCAACATTTATTCATTCGAATATTAACTTAGAATATGCTTGTAATATCAATTTCCAATTAAGAAATTCATCATTCCTTACTTAAGTTTAGTATAAGCATTCTATATGCCTCTTTGTTTGTTTCCACTTTACCACTTTAGTTAATATCTATTTCTATTCTAATTGATTCTTTCATTTCCATACGAATTCAATTTATCTTTAAATATGAATATTTAAATTTTCTTTTTCATTTATAACTAATTCATTTCACTACTTTAATTAGTTTCATTTACTAACTTATTTCAATTTCCAATTTGAAATCGTTTGTCGTTAACAAAAAATTTCAAAATTTCCAAAAAATTTCTAACTCCCAAAATTTTGGAAATTTTTTGGCAGAGCCCCCTTTGTACGGAGGAGCTTTTGCAATTTGACAATAGATATAAATATATATACATCGACCCACACGGTCGGAAAAACCAAAAACAGTTCATATTTCCTATTTTTTTATTGCGTAGGCATACCTTATTTAGCATTTTTAAGCAAGCAGCTTATAATTTTAGCAATTAGCGCAACCCAATCCAGCCACACGGCTCCCAGGTACCTGTACTTACTCAATTTAAACATGTAAGTACGATATAAATGAAGTTTAACTACATTTCACTTATTTACAATAGTTAAAACATATGAATTCTAAAAAAAATTTATACCAAACATTTTTCCATAAGCGATTTATATAGTTTCCATGCTAATTCAACTGTTTCTATTTATTTATAACCATTTTCATTCAATTCGAATGGTTTCCAATCCATCCGTATACATCTTCATCAATTTGAATGGTATAAAACTCAATCGCTTACATTTAATTTATTCTTAAGCAAACTGAACTCATATTTAATTCAATTGCTCTCTAAATCAATTCATTTTACTTTTACCAATTCATATAATTTTAATTACTTCCCTTTTACATCAAATGACAATTTATTCTATGCAGTTTAACGAGATCTATGTGAATAAATCAGTATTTATGCTTTATAACCAATTTAAATTGATCTCAACTAAATTTATACTTAATTCTATTCCATTTTTAAATTTATTCACAATCCATATATTCTCATTTTCATTGCATTTCAGATTTGAACCCATTCATTTGCATTTCATTTTATTATCTAAACCAGTTCGTTATTCAAACAGGTTCCATTCAAAATCATTCGATCCAGCTCGACACATTCTGTTTAAGTTTTATTCACAATCCATTCATTTACGTTTTATTCCATATTTGTTTATTCTAAAATATTTTATTTAGCTCAAAGACAATCTATGCTATTTCATTCAATAACCATTTCAATTTCTCTTATAGACTCCAAATTATTTCAATCCCTTAACAATTTAAATAGTTTACAATTATTTATTTAAGAATTTTCTTTCCATTAAATATTATCGGCAACTCACCGAATTTTTATTTCGATTAAAAATTTATTTTCACTTGATTTAAAACCAATCCAATATGATTAAACTTTGTTTAAGTTGAATTCAATTCAACTCTCCTTCATTCATTTAGCTTATGTCAATTTTCTTCACTTTATTCAAATTTTGCACTTAAGCTCATTCTCATTTTGCAAACAAAGTTCTCTTTTCAATTTAACTTGATTCTATTTTAATCCAATCCAATTTCAAACTACAAATTTATTTGATCAATTATTATACATTTTAACTTTCTAGATTCAGCTCATTCAATTTATTACCTGGATATTTTCCAAGTTATCTTCACTTATTTGGATTTTATTTGCACATTCAAACCATTGCTATTTTAATCCATTTACATTTTTATTTGAAACATTCCCAATTATATTTAATTTGTTAACACTTCAAGTTAAATTTTAAATTTACAACTAAAGTTTTGAATCCACTATTCATTTTCAATTTACCACCAAATTTCATGAACTCACAATTTAGTTACATTTACTTTACTGACAATTCAAATCGAATTCAATTTATAACTTGAGTTTTATCTCCAAACTTCGTCATAAATTCACAATTCAGCTTCTATTAAACAACATTGAACTCCATTTACACATTTCATTAACTAATTTATTATCAATTTTTTCTTCCCCTGTCTACAATCCAACACTTGAATTTTAATTCCAAATATCACTACATTTAATTTTCTTAATTCAATTTAGTTTATAATTCAAGTTTTGATTTTTATTTTATTCTCCAATTCATTAATAATATTTATTTTGGTTTTCAAATTATTTTGGACTCTCCAACTTATCAAATCACATGTCTCAAAAGTCAAACCAATCCTAGTTTTATTCCCAACAAATTTCCTTTGAAATTTCCAAAAACAACTAGTTTTTCTGAGTAAATCAATTTGGTAGCAATCCATCACTTAGAAATTCGAAAATGAATATGATGATGCGGCCATCATCATCAGAAGTATTTTCCAATAATCCAAGTGATTTCAATGCTATATCACTTCCCAAAATTCATTTAAAACAGATTTCCATTCAAAAATATCTCCAAAACAATAATACTATTATCCATCATTAAAACACTTCGACAAACACTTCCAAAATCTCCAGGATTTAAATTTTCAAATCTTACTTAAATAAATTTTATCTACAATTCATTTGCATAGCTTATGCTCAAACAAATTCTTATTTGGTTATATTTTAATTTGTAATTCACATTTACAATTCATATTTATAAATTTCATTCTATAATGAATTTATTCCCTTAAATTTTAGTTATGTTTCAATTTCTAGTTCAATTTTATACGACGATGATAATAATTTAACATTATCATTTCTAACATCCAAGCAACCATATATTATCTAAAATAGTTTACAATTTTTTTTTATTTATATCAAAATATATTTGGGTAAAATTATTTCATTCACCCACATTTAAAACAATACCGTGTCAATTGTTCTATTCAAGTGTTCAGAAACCCTTTCGATACAGCTGCGCAGACTGTGTCGACGAAGGTTCATATGCCACTCAATAAATCAATCAACACAAAACAATTTATATTCACTAACAAATACGCGCTCATATTTATTAATACGCTCAAACTCATTCTAGAGTACCAGGGATTCTAATTTAAATGAGTAGTTCCCACCAGAGCCAAGGTTATCACCAACCTATGCTCTGATACCAACTGTAACAACGCGCAAATCCGTGCCCCTTGAGTCCACACTATTTTACATCAATTAACTCAAGTGGAACAGAAATACGAACCATTAGGGTTAAAGAAGAAGAGGTAGAAGAAGAAGGAACTAAACAACATCAGAATCTCACAGTCGCAGCGGAATAAAAAATAATAGTAAATATATAACTTTACACAAAATGAAGTTTATAACTGTTTTATACATCATATCATCACAGTGTCTCATACATCAACAATTACCAATCAGACATACCAAACAATCACAGCAACGGAATATATATATAGGTACAGATAATACGTCTCGGACTCCAGCTCCTCTCCTGCTCCATAGCATACTGTATTCTATGATACTAGGTCTGACCCGAGCATTACAATTAAATAACACCCGAGTCAGTCTGGAATACCAGCGTGAGAAAATCACACCCAATTGATTATTAAAGTTTCAAAAATCCTTTTAAAACAAAAGCATCTCGTAAGACTACGCCACAAATAAACTTGTCGGGTTTTTACCTTACGATAGCTAAAAATTTTTTATAGAAATCCTCTGATATTATAATAGGGTCTATAGAAAGTAAAATAGAATCTAGCTGAAATGCTTGCATCTCACGTTTCAGCAATAGTTGGGCACAATCAAAACCGTACGGGCGCGTATGGAAAATGGATTCCAACAAATGGCTAGGCACTGGGGTACCACCTGTCACAGTACCTAGTCTAGATCAGCGTACCGAGGAGCCACCCGAACTCCCCTGGAACACAAGACCGGAATCATCCCTTACTGGACAGTCCCGAGCAAGATAACCCCGCGGTTGGGATCAGCAACCGCCCACTAAGCCGAAATAAAAGGGACATCTAGACAGGGATGACCACACCCTCCAGTGGGGGCTACCCACGAAGCCTTGCTGCATATCCCATGATTTTCAGCCATTCCCATTTGATGAGGCTTGAGGATAAGCGTTACCTTTATAGAATATATCCCTTAGAATGCCCATCGTCTGCCTGACGATGTTTCGCAAGCATTCATCCATACAAGTCCGTCCCGGGTTCGAACGGAACCGAAGGCACTATTCATACTACATCCATTTTGGAAATATCCTTAGGATTAGTAGCGACTAGCCCTTGCACTTCACTACTCCATCTTCGAATCCAAAATCGTTTTCACGAAACGTACAAACTGGATCGAAGTGGTTTTCGAGAAAAAAATCTCGATTTCGGTCTCTTCGAAACGATCAACGTATTTGTCCAATATTGATAGTCGGTGATTTAACTATCAATTAATATTCACAAACAACCATCCAACCAATAAATAATTTCTCAAATTATTTTTTTATCTCAAATATCTTTACAAGGTATATTCTCACTTTCAAATCCTTTTGAAAACAGTTTTCAAACTGTCTTACTTTTTCTCAGAATAAATTCCAAGTATTTCATTTCCACTGGAATCACCAAGCACAAGATTTTTAGATTTTTAAAATAATTTCAAAGCACTTTAATTGTAAAGTATGGTTAATATTTAATTTAGAAAATCTTTCCTTAGTACTTAATTTAAAATAATGCTTTAAACAAAATACCAAGTCATTCTTATATAATTACTACGATAATAGATAAAACAAAAATACTTACTTCGGAATTTACTTTTAAACACTTAAGTTAAGATTACTTTAATAATTTACTAAAATATATACTATATAAACATTTGAAAATAAAGTTACTTAATAAAATGTAAAACTAGAATTCTACTTTTAAAACCAAAATACTAAGTTCTTCTTAATAACTACTGCTAGAATAGATTAAAGAAAATACTTACTTTAAATATTAGAAATAATAAATTTTACAAAACTTGCTTCTTTTAAAAACAAATTTAAAACATTTAATTTATATTTGCAAATTTACTTTTAAAAAAACATGTACTTGGTCATCCAGAGAATATTTCAACTTCAATCACTTAAATCAATTTCCCAAATTGATTTCCAATTTATTTTATTTGGAATAAATTCTTTTACTTATCAGTTCATTTCCAAATTCAGTAGTTATGATCTTTATTATTATTATTATTATTCAATTTCTTCTTTTCTCTTTCAATAATTCAAATCTTATATTCTAAATAAATGTTTGTTCTATTAAATTAATAATACTGCATTTTAAACTTCATTAATTTTCTGTTTATTCAAATTTTCCTTTCCATTCTCAGGATTCATTTAATAAAATTTAAAGTCACTTTATTTCTTTTTTTCAAGTTATTCTTGAATTTATTCTATAATTATTTTACTTGCAATTTCACTTCTTTTATTTTCATTTCCAAAATCAAATTTATATTTTTAATAATTCATCATACCCAATTATATCAACCAAGCCATAGAATTCAATACATCCACGTAATTCATTACAGAATATCAAATAATCAGAACAGAGAAAATTAAATAATTTAGATAAAAGTTGAGGGGTCCAGTTGGATCCCTCCAACATGTTTTCCCTGCATCCACAGATGTTAGCATCACATAATATGCCAATTTCAAATTATACTATACCATATCACATCAATCAATTCAACCATATGATCAATTATTTAAATTTAATCATTTAGATTTAAATTTAAACTGAGTGAGATTAACTCACCTTTGATTTCTATTAGCAATCACTTCCCATCCGGCTTATTTCTACGATTTGACCTTGAATAAATAATTATATAATTTAGTAATACTTCAGCTAATTGAACAATTAATTATTATTTATTTCTTTAATTTAACAAACAATTTGGTTTTAAACTAACGATTTAATTTAAACCAATTTCCTTTCCATAAAAATGTTTTTTAATGACTAGAAATAATTAAAGAAGTTTGTTAAACAAATTCATCTCATAACACACTATTTTAAAATAACTGGTATATTTAGAAGTGTGTATGCATCTCTATTTTATTATATATATTTTCTCCAAACTTCTTATGTAACAAAAAAAATCTAACCTTTATATTTCAAAATCTTAGGTATACATATATTAAAGGACTACCTTTATAATTGTTTCTTATTGATTGAAAATCAACATTTGAAATAATAGTTAAAATATTTTACAGAAAATAAAAATCATATCTGTCCCAATATTATTATTTCTATTTTAACCATATTGTTTTAAATTCCCTTTTATTTGCTCCTGTGTTTATATATATGAATTATAAATTTTAAATTGAACGAAAGGAAATCGATTGGTACCTCGCCGAAAAAGGTGAACCCAAGATACCACCGCGACTACCAGAACTGCCGAAGTTGACCACTGCCTCCACCTTCTAATCGAGCAAGTCGAGCTCCAAGCTTTATCTGTCGAACGCGAAACCACATAGCTCGCCTCCGATCCTTCGCCCATCCACTCACAACCTCGTCGCCCCTGAGACTCGAACAGCCGCCACCGCGACTACGTTCGCCATTAAATTCGAACGCGATCGGCTCACCTTCATTTATTTCGAGATGAGAACGATGCGAATAGCGGGAAGGTTTCTGATTGCTTGATTTGCTTAGGGTTTCGGTTACTTCAGAAAAGAGGCTGCCATTATTATGGATTTCGTTGATTTTGAATTGAAAGGAAATGTCGCCCCTTTTATTTCGAGTTTACTTCTTTCCTGGAAAAAATCTCGGCTGCAATGATGTAAAAGAAGGTAGGAAGTGATTGAAAGAAAGGAAGCGTACAAAGGAAGCCTGCAGTGTTTTGAAAAAAAACGGTGCAAAAGTTTTGACATGAAGTTTATCTGACCAGTCAGCAAAGTAGGAATTATATTTAAATTTAAATTTAAATTGACTTGAATTCGTGCTTAAAATTTTTACATCCTACTAAGGCATGCCGCTAGGCGTTTATATATCGTACGCTCACACAACAATTCCAATTGCTACTAAATTTGAAATCCGATAATAATTCAATATTACGGATCCAATGGAACTGATTTCGTTGAATTCTGAGACAGTGCTTCGGAAGGCTATTTTTAAATTCAATTTAAACGATATAAAATTTTAAAATTGAACATACCACTGTTAAATTCAATTTTACATCTTCTATTATCTTCTGTACTATCAATATAATTTTATAAGCTTTCAAATTGTTTATAATAGGCTTAAAACTTTAAATTCAACAATTTACCCAACTTCAAATTATTTAATTCAATGGTTTAATTATCAAATAATTGGTGATATTTGAATTCGAGTTAAAATTTAACATTAAATATTCAAAATCAATTGAATATTCCACTTTCAATTGCTCAAAAATTTCGGGTCGTCACAGAAATTCTAACTCCGGGAGCGGATCGGGCCGTGACAACCGATTTCCATCTCCTCTTCTTAGTTGGCTTAACAACAGCTGCCTTGCCTTTTCTTTGCTCCGCAACATCCTGAACTACATCTGTAGGCTCGGTCAACGGCTGATCTTCAGTGTGGGTTCTTTCAGAGTCAGCTTCCTCAGCTATAATAATTTTGGGCTTCTTGTACTTGACTCATTTTTTCAAAACGGTCCTTAATGCCCCGTCAAACTTTATACTCTGCCCCCGTTCGATCAGCCCATAAGTCCGGAGATTCCTATCTGTCAAAAGCGACTCGATATCCCTATCTTCGCTTGGGACTTCTCGGAGTACTCGCACTATCTCCCTAAATTGTTCACCTTCAGGTCGCAGAATCGTTGCTGTAAAAAGGAAAAAATATAAGTTTCACTTCGACTGCAATTGCCTTATTAATTATTTGAGAGCTTAGCTATACTCACCTCTGAATAACCATCGCCGGGCGAACCCCGGAGGACATCTGACATAGAACCATTCCGTCCTGTAATAACTTAGCTTGGTCCAGGACCCAGTGACCACTTGACAATTCCTCACCGCTTCCAAAAATGTGAAGGAGGGGTAATCACCTCGGGTTTTGAATTTGAATAGATATCTGATCTCGGTCGGGATCGGTGGTCTATGAAGGTACTCCATGAAGACGATGAATAAACTGTTCACGGAAGAATATCCGTTTGGGTGTAGTTGAGATGGAGCGATCCTCAAAAAAGACAACACTTCCCTTATGTACTCGTTGAACAGAGGAAGCATCCCGGCCGCACACGCGTGGCGATTAAATGCTGTATATCCCTCTGTTGGACTGTGTGGTCTATCATTCGGCCCCGGCAATAACACGTCATCCAGTGACAGACCGTGCCTTAAGCATATTCTCCCTAACATATCTTCAAAAATATTGGATTGAACGGAATCTGACGGATTGGCAATGAAAGACGCATTGGGAAATTCGTCCGGGGCTAGACCGATGATCTCAGGCTCAATATCAGAACCTCTAGTCTCGAAGTGACTGTACTTTGAATCTCCTGCGGCTGCGAACTTGAAGGTTCCATGACTAGCTAACTCATGAGAAACCATCGTTAGACGACAAAGGACCCATGCATTCCCCAGTGTAAAGTGTATGAATGTATGTTGTACAGTGCCATGCATTACTTGAATAAATGTCGCAGAGTTAAAGGAAATATGCAAACGACAAAGCTACAGAGTGCAGTTATAATGACTGTCATCGCTGACCGTCATCACCAAACCATTTATATGATGGAAGTTGATTTGGATAGAAGTTGTTATGGTTCCATCGACGAGCTTCGAAAGGTGGTCATGTACGCAGTTTAATTATCAAGTCCAAATATGCAAGAATGAAGCTCGTCGGAATTATGCTAAGAAAATGTCAAACCTTGGTATCCATCATAGAGGGTTTCGAACCGATCACAGGAAGCTCGTTCAAACCCATCACAATACCACTTCGAATCGATATAGAGGTGGCACGCTTCGAATCGATGGTCAAGTGCCGAGTTTGAATCGATCAATGAAGGATGACTTCGAACCGATCCTTGGTTAGCTAGTTCATAACGATCAGGAAACCTTCAACTTAACATCGATCACGTTCAAATCGATACACTTCGTATCGATATAAAGTTGAGAACTTCGAACCGATAGCTGATGGATTCGAGGTCCATCGATTCGAATGGACCCATCAAGATAGTCAATTGGCGCGAACTGCGTCACCTCCATGAGCGCATTCAAGGGATCGATGTGAAATCCAAGGAAAAATGATGCCGCCATCATCGATTCGAACATGAGTCCCTAGATGGTTTCGAAGCTCCCCTAAACCAGATCTGGTTTTACCAATTACCATAGCGGCCAATCGATGAAGAAGTGGTAGGTTTGAAATAGCTTTGCCGTTTGGATTCGAGGTTAATTACCTAATTTGAGTGACAGATTCGAGGAATTAAAGACTTAGATCTTGATTGATTCGGGAATGTGACACAGTGTTTTCTCTCCGAAGCTTCGAAACGATGCAGAACATAGTAAAGTTGAGGCAACGGTGAAAAGTAAAAAGTGAAAATTAGCAAGGTCTCTGCTATTTATATGAAGCCCAGAAGGTGACCGAGCCGTTTCGCATCCTAGTCAACTCGACCGGTCACAATCGGTCAATTCCCAGATCGGTTCGAAATCTACCTTCGAATCCATACGCTGAAGCCTCATCGATACGAAACACACAGTAGAGCATCGAGTCGCATCGATGCGAAACAAACAGTGGGCACATCAATTCGATGCCCCAGTTCACAACACCATCCACAACCTACCGATACGAACAACGATTTCGTATCCCTCATTTCCTGTCGATACGAACTGCTATTTCGTATCCATCTTTTCTCCTCGGTACGAATGAACATTTCGTACTCGTTCAAACCATCGGTTCTAATGTCGGTTTCGTACCCATCATAGCATAAGCACACTTTGTCAATACGAATGATTGATTTCGTGTTCATCGATGCTCATACCCATCGATTAGAAATATTACATCCGCGCAACACAAATTCGATTCCTTCAACCTTCTATATCGGTTCAGGAGAGAATCGATATGAAGGGACTTTTCAAAACAACCATCAAGCGTTGTCTCAACTCAAATTTCCAAATCGGTACAGGAGAGGATCGATACAAAATTCACTAGCAAACAAAACTGACAACGACTCGTGGACGCACGACGTTAACAAGGGTCAAACTAACATATGTGCGTATATGTCGGACTAACATTCGATTTTAAACATTTACAGGGATCGAATACTCATCTTGTTACAAATGCAACAGCCAACGGCTAAGCACTATTATACAACAATCAATTATATCAACGCAAGGATACAGCAATACAGAGTACGAGTCTCAACAAAAGAGAACATTGATTGTTCGGAGAGAAATTACAGCTATTCAAAGCACGTCATGTTTCCACAAGACGTAATTTAGGGGGCAAATGTTATCCCGCTTTTTGGCAAAGCCGTGATATCAAAAGATCGGTCGAGGACAAAGGACAGTTCGTCTCAGAGGTTGGTCATACTTCGTTTCACCATGGATATCGTCGAATTTTGCCCAAGTCCAGATTGAGCTACAATTGATAGGGCATGACAAGGAAGATCATAGAAGTCGGCATCTCAAATTTCAAGTCAATCCGAGTTCATACGCTCAAGTTATGATCAATTCAATTTGAAGGCGGAAACCTGGATTTCAAACCCATCATCGAACATAGCTTCGAACCGGTCACCTTCATATCGAACTACTTCGAATCCATCGAAGTGCCTCGGATTCGACTCCATCAACTTCGAATCCATCAAGTTCGTATCGGTGGACCTCGTATCCATCAGCCAGCGTTTGCTTCGTATCCATCAAGCATCGGTCGTTCGACTCCATCAATGAAGCCTTGTTCGAACCCATCAGTGGAGCCTTGTTTGAACCCATTAGTGAAGCCTAGTTCGAACCCATCAGTGAAGCTTCGTTCGAATCCACCAAGTCAACTATCCATGATGATGTGTCATCCATCGGTTCGAATGCACCGAGATACATGGAGTCGAAGCGGTCAACTCGGAGTGAAGACCGGATCGATCGAGGTTTGCGCCCCACGTCATCATGAAGGCACGTGCCACCATCGATTCGAAGCCATCGATTCGAAGGGATGGTTTCGAACCAAACAGCCATGCAATGAATCCCATCTCGTATCCATCATATCTCTCAATCTACTGATCCAAATGCCACGAAATTTTCAAAGAAGCTTGTGTACATGTTGAAAAATGTCCACACCAAATTTCACCTCGATTGGATGATTTTATGATCGATTCGAATGGAGTTCGAATCGATGCCAAAGTGGGCCCAAATTTCCTAAGGCCGGGCGCGTGGGCCCCCCTCACGTGCCAGAAGTGGTCTCCAGAGTTTTCAGCGAAATATCAACATCCCGCGCCTATAAATAGAGCCCCGGAGCCAACAGAAAAGGGATCTTTCGAATCTCAAACGCCCAGACTCTGCCGGATCGAGATCTCCATCATCTTACATCATAACTTTGCTGTTGATTTCGAATTTCCAGTTGTAACTTGTTGTTGAGTGCTGTAACAACTTGTAATCATTGAAAGAGACTCAATAAAACTGCAGAAAACTTCACAGTGGACGTAGGCAACACGCCGAACCATTATAAATCGCTTGTCTATGCATTTGCTTTACGATTGATTGGAGTTTTTGTTAGATAATATTCGATTTGAATTTACATTATTCATCATTATCTCTTTAACGACTCCCGAAGAGTTTTGTGACCAATTTTGGTGCAAACAGGATCCATGGATTTCTTACCATTAGATGACATACTAAATAACTAACCACTTTATTATCAAATAGTTTCCTAACTTTTTCTTCGGAATTAGTTACAGATATTTCATTTAATTCTTTGTAAAATGAAATTTTAAAATCTTAAATTGCTAATCAATCATTAAAGTAAGTCTCAAGTTTGTAGATAAATTTACAATGAGAAGATAAGCAAACTGTTGCATGATATCTTGCACCAAATCTTGTACCAAATCAAAGCTTTGAAAACAAACTATGTGATACATTCAAGGAAACATAATATTGAGAGCCAACCTTCGGAAATCCAAGAAGAGTTATCTTGAGAGGAAAAACTTTGAAACCCATACTCATCTTTTCAAAGAAAATTCTTCCCTGTCCCTCCATCTGCCTACTAGGTAATATTATTTCAAATTTGGATTCTCATTACTGAAAATACATGAGAGGTTTAATTGATATCTAAAGGGTTAAAAGTTTAAAGTTCAAAGATAATATTTAGAGCAAGTCAATGACTGTTGAGTAATTAATATAAAGATCATAAGAAAAACTTAAACTTTTGTGTTGACTAGATGTTCTTAAATAAGTGCTAAATCTATGATAAGAAGATAAGTCCATAAATATGTAAACTTTAATAACAATTAACATAGAGCGTCCAAAATTAATGCTACGCCGGTGAAACTATGTTGAGTGAATAAATTAATATCAAACGTCATAAGAGTTACACTATAAAGAGAGAAATATATCAGTATTAAATCGTATATTAGTATTCCCGGATGTATGAAACATAAGGCTTTAAATGATTCTGATTATTCGAAAACTTCCTTTGTTTGAGTTTAAATCATAGGAAAAGAAAGAACTCTTTCAGATTTAATTGATTTCAAAGATTAAGCAAAGCAAGGAAAATTCATGATTTTTACTCTAAAGAGTAAAAAGCTTCTTTTACAGAAGGATGAGGGCTAATGTTATCTAGTTTCACGGAACGATATGGTGTTGGATTCAAGGCTTTAAAAAGATGAGATTGAACCACATTGCAAGAAGATGCTCTTCGGGAAAAACCACTAGAGAAGAAGACATAATGAACTCAATAGGATTACCATGCATCATCACTTCATAATCCATCAGTGTCCCCCCACTTCAGTATGGAAAATGGATAGTATCGAATGTCGAAGATGCCCATAATAGGCACTTCGATGGTATAACTCCTCCATATCAGCTACCAAGTAATGTTATGTACCTTGTCGCACTTCACAGACATTTCGTGACACTACATCACAATGACTCCGAACTTAATCAACACCGTAAGTGATCAATAACATGAGCCATTAATGAATGTTGAAGGGAATTATAGCCAAGTTAAAGTAATAGAGCCAATTCCAAACTTTTTTTTTCCGATCCCTGTGCACATCATCGCTATAGTTAAAGACATGAGAGCAACAATACACCAGTGCCGCCCCTTAGCGACTTCGAAGATATACAAAAAAAGCCATAAGGAAAACATCTCCTTTCATGATCAGTGACGCAAAATGGTTGAGTAAAAACAACTTCGAAGGTCAACAATGAGTGTGGAAGTGGCCTTAGCGCTTCTTAATGATACTAAGCGCCACTACTCACCAATCACAAGCTCGTTGTCAACCATCACGAAATGATATACTTTGCAGCTCTTCGAAGATAATGCACTACACTTTAGCAACATACGATAAGCACTCCATCAGCATTTGAAGGACGTCGCATATTGTTAACGCCGAACGACTCAAGGAGCTTACGACTCATGATAGTTACCGACTCGTGTAAAGGAGCGACTCAGTGGCTTTAGCGACTTAAAGTGTTTTGCGACCTAGTGTGTTAAGATGCGAACGACTCATGGGATATGCGACTCATTGAGTTATCATAAGCTAGCGACTTAGAAATGAAGCGACATAGTACTCAGCGACTTACCAGTAAAGCAGCTTAGCGACTCAATACTTCTAGCGACTCATGAGTGAAGTGGTTCAACGACTCAGTGGCCCACCGACTCATGGCACACCGGCTTAGCGACTCATCGTATGAAGCACTTGGCGAGACATCAATGAAGTACTGACAAATGCTTCAATGAAGTACCGACTTATTATGAGTCGTTGCCGACTCATGCCTCATCGCGATGAGTCGCGTGCGACCTAACACTTAGAGAAAAAGTGATGCCGCTTCTCATAAGGTGTGAGCCGGTACTCGTAAGCAAAGAGGAGTTAAGGGGTGATAATTATCTCATGACTCGACGACTCGTGACTCGCGAACGACCTATTGAGCAATATGAGTCGCGTACGACTCATAGGGGGGGC
Organism: Allium cepa; assembly: GCA_030765085.1. Taxonomy (NCBI): domain Eukaryota; kingdom Viridiplantae; phylum Streptophyta; class Magnoliopsida; order Asparagales; family Amaryllidaceae; genus Allium; species Allium cepa. Next base: position 643,414,444 of record CM060937.1, on the reverse strand, counting down.
GACTCAACTCCGAGAATTTCTATAAATAGGCAGCCACCTCCAACATTCAAAGGACTTTTTGGTTCATTCTCAAAGCGCCAAAACTCTGCCATTTTCTCGACTCAAGCAACACTTCAAGCACTCCAAACATCGAAGACATTACATCAAATTCAAGAGAGAGGATCCACATCATTTATCATGAGTTTGAAAGATAATTCTCCGTAAAAGTTTGTACTAACAGTCTAGAGTGGATTGTAATTGAAGAAAGTTGTATAAGTTGTACTTGTTCAGCAATAAAGAGATCAAAGTGGATGTAGGCTCGATTTTAGGCCGAACCACTATAAAACTGTCGTCTTTTACTGCTTTTCTGCAATTTCTTTACTTGTGTCTTGTTCCCGTACCAACGGGTGGTGCTTTCATAACTGTTATCTACTCACTGGGGTGTTAGCGTTCAAATTTTAGCGTTAACATTTTTGGTGCTTTCACTGAGAACTGAACTCAGGAAAACTCTCATCATTGCTTCGCAAAGATTTGTAGAAAGAATTTCTTTAAAAACCAGAAGTTTATCTGAGATTATGGCTCCTGGAAGGAAAAGTAGATCTGTCAGATCTGGAAACATTCAAGAGGGAACCTCCGCTTCCCCTATGCCTAATCAACCCACTCCGTCTGTTGGAGTTACGAAAGCGGAGTTGGATGCTGTGATTCTAGGGCTAAACCAGCAGATAAACGCCCAAAATGCACAATTAGAGGCTCAAAGTGCCCAGAATGCCCTGATTCTGAATAAGTTGAACGACTTACTTGGGGCAAACAATCAACCGGCTGGTAATGAGAGGAACCATGCTGGCAACGTTCATGATGTTAATGAAAGAAATGCTCCTGAAAGGCCTACTAGTCCCTTTGAGCAGGCAGTACCTGAGGCCGGTGGATCTAGAACTCGACATGATGAAGAATATCTTTCTGGAATGGTCCGGCAGACCATGAAAGAAAGTATGCAAAGGGTTGAAGATGAGAAGGAATGGGGTTTCGCTCCAAGTAAAACTCCGTTTACTGAAAAAATCTTGAAGGCGGAATTTCCAAGGAAGTTTGTCCCTCCGACTATTCCAGCTTACAAGGGGACAAGTGATCCGAATGAGTTCTTGTATAAATATGATTGGCACATGACAGGTGCCAGGGCCTCCGACGAAATAAAGTGCCGATATTTCCCCGTATACCTGGAAGGCGTAGCTTTACTGTGGTTCACCAAGTTGCCAGTCCGATCTATCGATCAGTTTTCAGACTTGACCAGAAAATTCAAGGAGCAGTTTAGACTATATGCTTCGAAGGCCAAGGATATTATGTCACTATCGAGTTTAGAGCAGAATCCTGGTGAGTCTATCAGATCCTTCTTGAACCGCTTCAATATAGCACTGGCTGAGGTGGACAATGTTGAACCACGAATGATATTGACTTATCTGATGAGGGCTATTGATAAGTCAAGCGAATTTGGGAAATGGTTAAACATGAAGGAGCCAACCTCTCTCGAAAAGTTCTACAAAAAAGCAGATGAATTCATTCGGTTGGAAAGCCGTCCTTTACCAGTAAAGACAGTGTTGGAAAAAGCAGAAGACAACACTGTCGCTCCACGCAAGAATGAATCGGTGGGGCAAAAAAGGGAGAATAGTAATGGGAAGAAACAGGGTAATCTGAAGAAGCCCCGATCCTTCAAGCCATCAGAATATACTCCATTATCACATACACCGGAGCACATCTACCTGGCCACTAAAGATTCCGTCGATTTCCCTAAACCTATCCCTTTGAGAACCGGGAAAAAAGCCATACAGAGTGGGAAATTCTGCCGCTTCCACAATCAACCAGGTCATGAAACTGATGAATGCCGCCAGCTGAAAAATCTGATTGAAGAGTTGCTAAGAGAAAACAAGTTGCAGAAATTCGTGAAAAAGAATAGCAACAATCCTGCATCGTCAAGTCAGGGACAGCAGGCTCCTGTTCATCAGCCTAGGACAGGTGAGAAAGCTACGGGACATGAATCTGGAAGGCCCGTTATCAATGTCATTTCAGGAGGACCTCACCCAGCTGGCAAGAGTTGGGGTGAGATGGAGAGATATTCCAGGGCTTTGAAATATGCTCCAGCCGAAGAAGACGTCTTTGTTCTAGAAGACACTACGCCCCTTAAACAACAGAAAACTTTCAGCGATGATATTATTTTCAGAGCCAGAGATTCTACAGGTATTGAAGCTCCTACTTTAGATCCCTTGGTCATCTCGGCTGGTATTGGACCAGCCATTGTCAGAAGAGTCCTCATTGACTGCAGAGCATCATGTAATATCCTCTTCAAAAAGACATTTGACCAGTTGAAAATCCCTATGATCGATGTGCAAGCCTCATCACAGAAAATCGTTGGCTTCACTGGGGAGCCAAAGCAACCAGTAGGAACCATCGATCTGTTTGTAGAACTTGGGGAAGGAGAAGGGAAAGTGGTCCGAAAGCAAACCTTTGTGATCGTCGATGAATATTCTGCTTATAATGCTTTTCTTGGCCGTCCAACACTCGCAGCATTCAAAGCTATCCTAGCCCCGTGGTGCCTCACTATTAAATTTCCTACTGACAATGGAGTAGGAGTTATAAAAGGGGATCAAAATGCTGCGCGAGAATGCTATTTGACAGAGCTGCGAGAGGCAAGAAAAAGAGAAATGGGAAAGGATGCGGCAACTCCAGTCCGCATCAAGGAACCAGCCTTGTAGCAATTACAGAGCGGACCCTGCACTGGCGAGCACAGCGGGGCACGGAAAGAAATGGATCCCAGAAAAGCCAGTACAGGGGAGAATAGAGTAGTACCGGTGGAAACGACAGTTCCGGTACCTGTTGACCCGAAGGACCCAAATAAGGTGTTGAATGTGGGTTCACAGCTTAATGTGTCAATTCAGAATATCTTGATATCTTTCCTGAAGGCAAATCTGGATGTCTTTGCTTGGACTCATGTCGATATGTGTGGAATATCCCCAGAAGTTGCAGTACACGCTCTGAATATTGACCCAAAGTTGACGCCAGTTAAACAAAAAAGAAGAACCCAAGGTCCAGAAAGGTCAGCAGCATTAAAAGAAGAAGTTGATCGACTCATGGAAAATAACTTCATCAAAGAATCTACATATCCGAATTGGGTTTCAAATCCTGTGTTGGTCAAGAAAGCTAATGGAAAATGGAGAGTGTGCATCGATTTTTCTGATCTAAACAAGGCTTGCCCCAAAGATTGCTTCCCATTACCCAGGATCGATCAACTGGTAGACGGAACTGCGGGACATGAATTGTTATCCTTCATGGATGCCTACTCCGGTTATAACCAAATCATGATGCATGAGCCGGATCAGGAGGATACAAGCTTTATTACAGATGTTGGACTTTATTGCTACAGAGTTATGCCCTTCGGATTGAAAAACGCAGGGGCAACCTACCAAAGACTTGTTAATGCTATGTTCAAACCGCAATTGGGCAAAACTATGGAAGTCTATGTCGACGACATGTTAGTGAAGTCCAGGAAAGCAGCGGATCACATTGAACACTTAGCAGAAATGTTCGCAGTCCTCCAGAAATACAGAATGAAGCTTAACCCTCTGAAATGTACATTTGGGGTCTAATCCGGAAAGTTCTTAGGTTTTATCGTCAGTGCTAGGGGCATTGAGGCTAGTCCAGCTCAAATTACCGCCTTAAAAGAAGTTAAAGCTCCTAGAACGAAGAAGGAATTGCAAAGTCTCAACGGAAAGATCGCCGCCTTGAGTCGGTTCATTTCTAAAGCTACTGATAAATGCATCCCATTCTTCGATGCCCTGAAAAAAGGAAAGAAGAACTTTGAATGGACTCCTGAATGCCAAAGAGCTTTTGAAGAGTTGATCCGTCATATGGAAACGCCTCCGATACTTTCTAGACCAGGCAATGGTGAGGATCTTCTTATATACTTGGCAGTATCATCTCATGCTCTAAGTGCAGCGCTGATACGGGAAGACAAAAGGATTCAACATCCAGTTTACTATATCAGCAAAAGACTCACTGGGGCAGAGCTGAATTACTCCAAGTTGGAAAAACTCGCCTATTGCCTACTAGTTGCATCGAGGAAACTGAGGCAATATTTCCAAGTTCATCCTATCAAAGTACTCACTGATCAACCTCTAAAGCAAGTCCTATTTCGCCCTGAAACTTCGGGTCGTCTTCTAAAATGGAACATTGAACTCAGTCAATATGACATCACCTATCACCCCCGAAAAGCAATCAACGGACAAGCTTTAGCTGATTTCATTGTAGAATTCACAGAGAAAGATAATGGTGAGGAAAAAGCGATCAATGATTCTCCAATCCAGTGGAAGATGTATGTTGATGGCGCAAGAAATGACTACTGTTCTGGAGCCGGAGTGGTACTTGAAACTCCTGAAGGTCGATCATTATGTTATGCACTAAGACTGGAATTTCCTTCAACAAACAATGAAGCAGAATATGAAGCTCTTATTGCAGGTCTGAAAATCGCTAAAGAGCTAAACATTCGAGCATTACAAATTTTCAGTGATTCTCAGCTTATTGTATGCCAAGTCAAGAAGGAATTTCAAGCAAAAGGTGGAAACCTGCCTTCCTACTTGTCAAAGGCTTGGGAACTCCTATGTGAACTCGATCACTATTCGATAAGCCACATTCCTCGGGAAGAGAATATGAAGGCAGATTCCCTCGCAAAATATTCAAGTTCTGGTGAAGCTCAACTATTGGGATTGGTCCCTGTAGAAGTCCTTTCAGCGCCAAGTATAGACGAGATGGATATAGACTGGATTATGAATGTATCTCAAGAACAAGAGTCATGGATGACTCCAATACTGGATTACCTACTCAGAGGTTCTCTGCCAGAAAACTCGATAGAAAGACGAAAGCTACTAAGGAAGGCTTCTCGCTATGTAATTCAGGATGGCCGATTGTACAGACGGGGATTCTCAATGCCATTGCTTCGATGTGTATCCCGGGAAGAGTCCAAAACAATCCTAGCTGAAGTGCATGGAGGAGAATGCGGTGATCATTCAGGTGGTCAAACATTAGCAAAGAAAATTCTCCGATACGGGTATTTTTGGCCAGAAATTAATCGGGATGCTGCAGATTACTCCCGAAAATGTGACAAATGCCAAAGATATGCCAAAATTCCTAGAGCACCTTCTACCGAACTCACACAGATGGTCAGTCCATGGCCATTTGCAATTTGGGGAATGGATCTCATTGGGCCACTACCAACTGCTAAATCAGGGATTAAATATGCTATTGTTGCAGTTGATTATTTTACTAAGTGGGCTGAAGCTGAACCATTGGCTACTATCACTTCTAAGAAAATGATAAGCTTTGTGACCAAGAATATCATTTGCAGATACGGTGTGCCTCAGAAAATAATCACAGACAATGGTACTCAATTTGAAAGCGAGGAATTCCAGGATTTTTGCAAACGATTCAAAATCCAGAAAAGCTTTTCGGCAGTAGCTCATCCGCAGGCAAACGGGAAAGTGGAAGCAGTGAACAAGATCATCAAATCAACCATCAAAAAGCAACTCGAAAGAGCAAAAGGTGGTTGGGTCGATAAACTACCACTTGCACTATGGGCATACAGAACTACTCACAAAACTGCAACTGGGCATACTCCTTTTTCGTTAGCGTACGGATCGGAAGCAATGATCCCGGTTGAAACAGAGGTCCCTTCACACAGAAGAATCCATTTCAATCAAGCAGAAAATGAGAAGCTACAACTTGAAGCGCTGGATCTCCTTGATGAAAAAAGAGACGAAGCTAACCTCAGAGTTGCAGCTCATCAGCAAAGGATAGCCAGACATTTCAATTCCAAAGTTCGTCAACGCAGCTTTGAAATTGGAGATCTAGTCTTGAAAAGAATTATGACCGCGACAGGTGTGTTTGGGCCAAATTGGGAAGGACCGTATGTAATAGGTCAGAAACTTCTTGACGGCACATTCAAGCTCACCACTGTTGATGGAGATCAAATTCCAAGAGCATGGAACAGCAATCACTTGCGTCCATACTTTACTTGAAAATTTTGTTGAAACATTGTAAAAAGAATTATGAATGTATGATTCTTGTAATTGAAAGCGATTGTGAAACTGATGCAAGTAAATAATGAAAGAATATAAAGTGGATGTAGGCCCAATTTCATGGCCGAACCACTATAAATCTTGTGTTCCTTATTATCATTATATGTTTGCTTTGTTTCGATATAAAAATACATAAAATGTATTGCTGAAATGTCGATTTAAATTTTTGCAGACAATGGAAATAAAACTTGCGCATAACAAGACCGAGCGATTCTCACCATCATTCAACAAACAAATTTCAAGTCACAAAGACCCCGAATTCAAATCCTAGATAGGAAATACTTCAATTGAACGGCTAATGATTTCGATAGAAACGAGCCCTTGCTGATAAATTGAGATTGTTTGAACAAACAAACATCCAATTAGGAAGCTAGTGCCCGTTCTCACGAACTTGCCTGGCAATGAAGTACACTTCCTTGGATTAAACAAGCTACTTGCAAGAAAAGGGGAATGAAAACTTTAAAAAAAAAAAAGGAGAGAGGATCGCTGAAAAGGCATAAGCAAGTGAACAGAGGAACAACCAAAGCTACCATCTGCAGCGCATGTCCTCTTCGGAGGATAAAAGACCTCTAATGGGTCATACGCCACAAAAAAGAAAGTTCTCTACTCAACAAAAAAGATTGGAGGAGTCATGACCCTCCAACCATGAGAGAGTAACTTCCAGGCGATGAAAACCCTCTCTGAGGCACATTTCACCAGGAGTTGAAGTGTTATGACCGCTCTTCAGGATTTCACTTCACCAGAGTTGAAATGTAAACAAAATAAAAGCCCTCTTCGGAGGCCCATTTCACCAGGAGTTGAAGTGTTATGACCGCTCTTCGGGATTTCACTTCACCAGAGTTGAAATGTAAACAAAATAAAAGCCCTCTTCGGAGGCCCATTTCACCAGGAGTTGAAGTGTTATGACCGCTCTTCGGGATATCACTTCACCAGAGTTGAAATGTAAACAAAATAAAAGCCCTCTTCGGAGGCCCATTTCACCAGGAATTGAAGTGTTATGACCGCTCTTCGGGATATTACTTCACCAGAGTTGAAATGTAAACAAAATAAAAGCCCTCTTCGGAGGCACATTTCGCCAGGAGTTGAAGTGTAATAACCGCTCTTCGGAATTTCGCTTCACCAAAGTTGAAATGCAAAAACAAAACAAAGACCTTCCTGAATGCCCACGTTTCACCGAGATTGAAATAAAACTTCCACGTGTTGAAACGTGAAAAGGCTTTCTTCAAAGGCACAACTCTTTGGAGGTACACGTTTCACCGAGATTGAAATAAAACTTCCAAGTGTTGAAACGTGAAAAATCCCTCCTCAGAGGTACAATTTTGTATAAAAAAAAATCCTCATCAAAAGCGTACTTTAACTTTCAAAGGAAGAGTAATTTGCCTACTATGGAAAATGATTGTAAAAAAAAAAGAAAAGAAGTTAAAGTACCCTTCAGAGGTCCGCTTTACCACATAGAGGAATTCACTTGGTAAAATATGCACATAAGCAAAAGAAAAAAGTGATTTCTTCGAACGACAAAGCGTAAAAACTTATAAGAAGGGAGTTGTACTCTACAAAAATTTTCTTTAAAGAATAAAATAATTATTCTTTAACAAATAAGAGTGCAAGTCCCCTCGAAGTATAAAGTATTGCAGCAAGCTTAAGGTATGAGGGCAACATGGTATAGTAGTATAGCTGCATCAGTAAAGTAATACTCAAACAACGTACCATAAGCCCGCTGCAATATCATATAAACAAACTTGTGCAAAAAATAAATAGTAAATGCATTCTCAAATTCAAACAGAAGTTTGTACAAACGAAGAATCATTTTATTCAACTATAATGCAGATACAGGTTTTAAAATAAAAGCGGGGGCCGGTACCCGCACAACTCTCGGCCAGTTCATACAAAAGACAAAAAGCTAAAGTCTTCATTTCTTTTTACTGCCTTTGGACCCTTTACCCGACCGAATGACCAGCTTTTCAGGTCGGCCAGTGGGTATAAGGGAGGAAGGAGAGGTAGGCGCAGCTGGCCCAACTTCTGGCTCCTCTTCAGTGGCAGTGATTATCTTCCCTCTCCTCTTTGATGCTCCTTGCTTCCTTCTCCTCTTTGAGGAAGACTCACTTCCTGGAGTGACAAGTTTAGATAGAGTTATATCGTCAGAAGGAGTCCGCTCCGGAGATATGTCACCTCCCTCAAGTCCCTCATCTTTTTGCTCTTGCGAAGCAATGGGATCATCCAGGCCATGGAGAGCCTCTATTTGTTCCTCCTGTGATCCAGGCTGCGAAGCAGAAGGAGGAGCCGCTTGAGGAGATGGAGGAGGGATTACCGGAGAAGTAGAGATTTGAGCAGTGCTTGATACTTTTTCTACAGAAGAAAAGAGGTTAAAGTCAGTAAAAAGAGGAGATGAAGGTTCACCAATGAAGTCAGTAAAGAGAGGAGATGAAGGCTCGTCAAGGTTGAGAAAATAGCCAAGGAGCTCGTGAAACTCATGCGAAATAAATGAGTAACCCGCTTGAGCAGAATTGACAGTAGCGAGATTAACAATGAAGTTACCTGGAGAAGCTGGTTTCCTGATATCGACTTCATAAGCTTGCGCATCAGCGCTCTCTTCACCCTCGTCTCCACCTTGTATGCTTGTAATATCAGCGGTAACTTTGGTGGGAAATGCGAGATGGGAACTGGAACCAATAATGTCGACTTCAGACGAAGAAGGTGGCTGGACTAGAGTAGTTGAAGTGGTTTTCCCCAGCCGGTCCCCTTCCGTCACTTCAGTTCTTAATTTGGCAAGTTGTTCCTTTCCCTTGGCAAGGGCAGCGCGAGCGTCATCATCGAAATAATGCCTTTCCAGGGCTGATTCGTCGTAACCGGCACCTTCAGCACCAAGCATCTCAAGAGCGGCCTCCCACACTTCAGCTAAAGTGATTTCATACTTAGGACCAAGAAAAGCGAGGCTTCCACGCCCCAAGACGCTATGCAAGTAGAAGTCGAATAATGTTGAGCCGAAGCTGTTTTTGGTCGCCTCATGAGATTCTTCGGCTGCAATTTTGCCGGCGACAGCCTCATCGCGCTCCCTTTCAGTTTTGGCAAGCTGAAGCTTAAGCATTTGTATCTCCGCCTCCTGGGAGTTGTTTTTCTTTCGAAGCTCAGCAATATCAGAGACATAGCCTTCACTGATTCTTTTTTGTGCTTCGAGCCTGTCTTCGGCATCCCTCTGGCTAGCGTTAGCGTCTCTCACTTGCTTCAGGAGCACTTCTTCTTTCTGAGAATATGAAGTAGAGGAAGCAGCAAGCTCATGTTTCAATTCCTCGACTTTTGCTTCAAGCTCCTCATTGTAAGAAGCAATGTTCCTCATTTCGGTGTCGTGTTGCTTAACGACCTTTTGCCATTCGGCCTTATCATTTTCCATGGTGAGCATGGCCTCTAAGTTGGCACGGTTAACTCTTTGAAGCTCATCAACAAGCTTCTGCCAGTTTGACATCCTCTCGATATCAAGTTTGACGGCGTCAAGATTTCGTAGCATAGCAGGCTTGTCAATAGGAACCAGGTCAAGGTCGAATCTCACACCCTTTAAGCACCATTGTGGAAAACGACTTTGTAAAGTGGCTGGGCCAGGTCCCACTTGAAATTTAGGCCTGCTTATTATTGTCTGGATGTCCTCCTTCCCGAGAGCAGGAGAGTCGGAAGGAATGTCAAGAGGGGCAGGGGCAGTAGGTTTTTCGGGAATAGTGGAAGCATGTCTCTCACCATATCGGGCTCGTTTGCCTGAATCTTCAGCTACATGACCTTTTCCTCGGTCGTCGTGAGATTTCCTTTTGTGAGAGTCGTCACTTCTCTGCAGAGAATCATGGTGCTCATCCCTATCCCTTCTGTCATAACGCTCTTCTGCATCCCTCCTTTCACGAGCCTTTCGAGCAGCCCTCTCTTCGTCAGACTCTCTATAGGAGGGAAAGTAACGCCGATAATCATATTGACCACGCCCCCCGTAGCGTTGGAAATCCTGATAATACGATCCGCCGCGTGTCATTGAAGAATCTGAAATAAGAAAAGATAAGCTTTAGAAATCTCTAAAGTATAAGAAGATAAGTGCATAAATGTGATGGAAAATCCTTAGTTGTGTGTGAAGTGCAAGCTACTCGCGTTGGACTAACGAACCACTCCTCTGTTGGGGGGAAGTGATAGATTTCACTGTTGATGACAATTCTTGAGATAAAGGAGTTAGAGTCTGTTGGAGGGCAGATGTTGCTTCAATCATCGGAGGTATAGCTTTACCATGAGCAGGGTCTTCTTTAAAGAGCTCTTGGGAAGTAATAATTATGTCACTTAAATCCCCAAAGACGTCATCACCGTCATGACCAACCTGATTCCCTCCATCAGCTCCTTTGTCAGCACTCTTCCTGGTTTGGGAAAGGGGCTCCTCTTCTTCTTCAATAATGGGAGCAAGTGCGGGCTTTTCGTAGGGTCCCGTATCGTCTCTTGGAGTAGAGCACTTTACTAATAAGGTTTCTGCAGAAATTTCTCCTCGTATGTGCTCTTTAGTGGAGATCGAAAGATCAGGAGTTTTCACCGGAGAATCAGGAACCTCCGTTGGAGCTTCACGAGGCCGAGTAAAGCGAGAGGGATGGAGGAGTCCGTATTGATGTAAAAGTTCATCGTTTAGCAGAAACTTTATGCTCCTCTCTTCTACCGGCACGGCATTTAATCTTTCAAAAATTTGCTTAAGACTTGGGTCCCTAGCAGGGGGTGGAAGTGCTAAAAACAGGAAAAGAATGAAATTAGCAACTGAGAGTTCAGATCTCGAGAAAGTTTCAAAACGGAAAAAGTAAAGACAGGAAATCTTACTTCCCACTCTCCAGATGGCATAAAACCCTGGAGGGCAGCGAACAAAGAAAAACTGATTCAAAAATCCGTGAGCGCTTTCGGAGAGATCAGTAATAAGTTTGCGGTTTCGAGCGCTTCTTATAACCACGATGGAGGGATGGTCTTTAGTTTTCGTGAATGAGCAAAAATAGCAGATCTCCCCGAAGCTTGGTAATCGATCCAAAACTCTCTTGAATAGAACACATAACCCCATCAGAATGGCGTAGCCATTGGGGTGTAATTGGAATGGAGAGATAGACAACCGAAGCAGGAACTGTTGGAGAAAGTCGTTAAAAGGAGGAATCGCCCCACTTAAGCACATTTGGCGATTGACTGCAACAAAGCCGTAGGGAGGATTGTCAGCAGTATCACTTGGCCCAGGGAAAAGAACATCACTTTCAGCAAAGCCAAATTGAGTGCGCAGCTGGACAAACGCTCTCGAAGTTAGAATAGTCGGGGTTCTCTCCGGAGGATTCTCTATGGGAACAGCTATCGGAAAAGTTTCTTCCTCTTGAGTTACCACTTCTTCTTCTCGGTGGGAGGTCATTCTACACAAGCAACTGGATGTTCAAATGCGAAGGTGCGCGTTTCCTAAAAAGTGTGAAGTGTTGTGCAAGACTAATAAAAAGTGACAAGTATATATAACTGGAATTATACTAATCGATGCTTGATCGATTGTAAACATTTCAGAACTTGTTAATCTAAAAGTTCAAACATAATATTAGTGCAAGCAAGTCGATTTCAATTGACTATTTCAGTATTGCTTTGGTATTTTGTTTGAAATTGATATGTTAAAAGCACTTCATACATACAGTTTATTCAAGTTAATCATCTATCATTAACTAATCTGTCGTTCGATGTGGGCAATCAATGACAGTATATTCGTCCCAGTTTTCTGTGAATGTTATATTTAACAGGTCATCAATATTAAAGGTAGCATAATCCAGCGGCAAAGCATAACATAGTTATTAGAGTTGTCACTGCAATTCAAACTTCAGGATAGAAACATAAGCTAGTTCTGTTAAAATTTCAAGATCCCAAAGTCGCTTAAAACTCAAGGCAGTCTAAATCAAGTTAAGAGACACAAGGTACGACACCATGCATCCAAACCTAAAGTTGCTCATGGCTTAACAGGAAGACCACTGCATCAGTAAGTCGCATTGTATGAGTCAAGGGGTCTCGGTTCAAGGGCATGTGGAATTCTCTAAGTCCTAACTCGACAGCGACTCAGGGTGTCTCGGCCATGACTCATGGCTCCTAGCTGACTCGACCAGCGACTTAATACCTAATTTGCTAACTCGTGGAATTCCTCGCCACGCCTCATCTCACAGCCCCCCTTTCTCTGCTTCAACCCGCTAACCCGTTAGTACTAAGGCAACAAAGATCTGTCACATTCCCAATGGAACCCATCATCTGTCCATACCAACAAATCACCTGAAAAACAATCTGAAATGTTTCGCACCGATCTTATATTCAATGCATTGCTGAGCTCGCGTATCGGATAGTGATCCAGCATCAATTATAACAATTCGAAGTAAAGCGCAACGCATGAAAACAAACTAAAGCCGAAAGATGAGAATTTGTGATTCAACGTTGATTATTATGGATTAAGATCGGATTTGCTTACGAAGTATAATGGATGGGATGAATCGGAGAGTAACAGGGTTGAATTCGCCTTCGGAAATGAGATTCAAAGATTCGTTAATGGCGGCACCAGGTGTTAAGGCAAGGATTAAATGAGGGAGAAGAGCAACGCATTAGCTCATATACAAGACAGGGGAGAATAAGGAAGGACTCACGAGTCATAAGCCGCCCTGAGTCGGTCACGACTCAAGAAGAAAGTCAAAGCACACGACTCATGATCTAAGCGTATACTTCGAGGGGCAATTGTTAACGCCGAACGACTCAAGGAGCTTACGACTCATGATAGTTACCGACTCGTGTAAAGGAGCGACTCAGTGGCTTTAGCGACTTAAAGTGTTTTGCGACCTAGTGTGTTAAGATGCGAACGACTCATGGGATATGCGACTCATTGAGTTATCATAAGCTAGCGACTTAGAAATGAAGCGACATAGTACTCAGCGACTTACCAGTAAAGCAGCTTAGCGACTCAATACTTCTAGCGACTCATGAGTGAAGTGGTTCAACGACTCAGTGGCCCACCGACTCATGGCACACCGGCTTAGCGACTCATCGTATGAAGCACTTGGCGAGACATCAATGAAGTACTGACAAATGCTTCAATGAAGTACCGACTTATTATGAGTCGTTGCCGACTCATGCCTCATCGCGATGAGTCGCGTGCGACCTAACACTTAGAGAAAAAGTGATGCCGCTTCTCATAAGGTGTGAGCCGATACTCGTAAGCAAAGAGGAGTTAAGGGGTGATACTTATCTCATGACTCGACGACTCGTGACTCGCGAACGACCTATTGAGCAATATGAGTCGCGTACGACTCATAGGGGGGGCGACTCAACTCCGAGAATTTCTATAAATAGGCAGCCACCTCCAACATTCAAAGGACTTTTTGGTTCATTCTCAAAGCGCCAAAACTCTGCCATTTTCTCGACTCAAGCAACACTTCAAGCACTCCAAACATCGAAGACATTACATCAAATTCAAGAGAGAGGATCCACATCATTTATCATGAGTTTGAAAGATAATTCTCCGTAAAAGTTTGTACTAACAGTCTAGAGTGGATTGTAATTGAAGAAAGTTGTATAAGTTGTACTTGTTCAGCAATAAAGAGATCAAAGTGGACGTAGGCTCGATTTTAGGCCGAACCACTATAAAACTGTCGTCTTTTACTGCTTTTCTGCAATTTCTTTACTTGTGTCTTGTTTCCGTACCAACGGGTGGTGCTTTCATAACTGTTATCTACTCACTGGGGTGTTAGCGTTCAAATTTTAGCGTTAACACATATTTTTGCGAAGCAGTATTGATGTTGAACACTATTAATATCCACGAAGACCTTAACACTACACTATGATAACATCAAAAGGATGTGAAGCAGCACCGCTTTTCGTTGTTTTTCAACATAGCACCTCAATATTCGTATCACTTGAAGGATGTTGATTATGTTTGGTAAAGCCACCGTTGCTGCCATGAATGTCGCCACCGAAGTTGTTTTTGCATATCTACAAAAGGATCTATGCAAAGAACTAACACCTAGCAACATTAAATTCGATGAAGACCTTAACGAATTCATCATCGAGGTCCACCTGCATCGAAGATCCTACCACTCCACCTATATATATACGACCCTAGGGGTGCCATTTGGTTGGCCGATTTCTCCTTCCTCATTTCTTACATGTTTTCAACTTTGTAAATCCTAAATCGATTTGAAAATTTAGAAAATTGTAATACTTGAGTCTTATACACATAAAAAACTAGATATTAAACTACTCCATAGCCCATTGATATGATTTGAACTCACGAATTGCATACTTGATTGAGCTTGAACTAAGACATGGACATTTGTCGAACAAATTGACTTAAGTCCCATCGAATATATTGACTTGGATAATATCTTACTTATAACAAATTAACTTGCTCTATTCGTGATCTTCAAAATGACATTGTCATTGATACAAGGAATGGCTATGTACTTGGGATCATGTATTGCTTTACTCTATGACTTCGGTAACATTCACTACTTTACTTGGATGACCTAAAACAGCCTCGAAGAGGCTTATCTTTGACCAATCCCTCTTTATGTGTTTTTGGTTATTGACGAATTTATTCGCTAACAGTTGCTGCACTTATTCACAATCACTTTACACTCGTGTAGAAATCTTATGCATGTTTTGGGTATTTGCATACATACTTACATGACACGGTTACACAATCATGCTAGGATCGAGCTCACCTATAGTATGTCTGCAATACATAATCACATTTGCACTTTGGTTGAGTAGATGGTTGTGTAGATAACTTGGTTGTAAAACATGGATGTTATTGCATGTTAAGTTGTTCGCCCCATAGGATAGATTTTAAAGACAAAATGCATTTTAAGGGAGGAAGAATGTAACATCCTATAAAATCAACCATAAATAAATAAGCAAGTAAATAAAGTAAATTAGATTAAATAAGCTAGGGTTAAAAAAGGAAATTTTGCAATTATTGGAATTTGTCCATAAAAGTTATACCATTGCGTTTGTGGTGAAATTCTGATGAATTTCCATGTATAATATGCTAAAAATGGAGCTAAAAAAAAAGGAGTTTTGAGCGTTTGAAGTTTTCAGTTTTAAATTAATTTTAATCGAATTCAGATTCAAATGAATAAATAAATTTAATATTTACTATTTAAAAAATAACTAAGAATATACTATGGGGTTAAGTAAACATTAATGTTAATGCTAACATTAAAAAGTAATTAAGAAATGAATAAATTAACAATGGTAAAATGAACAATATACCAAAATATATAGGGAGCGTTCGACCCTTGTAGTCGACCATTCAACCACTAGCGATCAACCGGTTTATAACGACGGTTGATCGCTGCTTGTTGTGGCAACTAGCGTTCTGGCTGCTTTGTATGTACTAGATTTTTTTTATTATTTTCAACCTATTTTCATCCTACGATTCTCATATGTTTCAACCTCAATAAATAAGACCTTATACCTTGCACTTTTATCTACAAATACTTTAGGAATGTCAGTTTAGCCCTATTAGTTTGTCTCTTCTAAGATTCACAAAACTCCATTAGGGTTTTAGGTAAGAAATCCTATACGCCTATCTTTATTTGTTATTCAATTTCTAAACCTCTTCTCCTCCAATTTTTAATTTTCTAAATCTAATATATATACAAATCCATTGTTGTATATACCAAAAAGAAGATATTTGAAAAAGATTATAATGGGCTTTTCAAATCTAATGAGAAGCAAAGCTAAGGACCAACTACGAGATTCTTCGTTTTTCTACTTTAGTAATTGATTAATATATGATGAATTTGAATATGGCTTAGGGGTTTTAGGATTGTGAAAAAAACACAGTAAAACCCCCCAATACCCCTTAAATTCAAAATATCAATTTTTGTTGGAAATTCTCAATTGTTTATGCTGAATTTATGGAAATATATCGTTTTCGCAGTTTTTGATAATTTTAAAGTCTATTCCACTCCACCTTATTCTTTTATTTTATTATGAAAATTTGATAATAAAATAAGCCTGCAAAGTATGAGTCCTATCTGTAATTTGCACTGCTTATTCCACAAAAAAATAAATAGAAATTCCCTTGTTCATTTCTTTGTAAAAAAAGGAGTTGAATAGATGATGAAATTACAATTGCAAGTTCTTTTGCAAAGATTATACCATTGGCTTGATGTGATAGATTGAGTTTAGAATTATATATACAAGTCTGTTATTGCAGTTTTTGGATATGAGTATCGAATCCATTATTATGGATATTAGAATCCTTTGTTATGTGTATTGGAATTTTGGCATCATTGATAATATGTAAAAGGGTCTATATTATTTTTATTGAAAAGAATTTCACATTTATTGCTAGTTAGGGTGTAATTTCCATGCGCATATAAAATAATAGGTGCATATTATTTATATATAATTACCTTAAATAGCGTACAATTAAAATGTATTAATTGCTTAGTTAATTAGGTAAAAAATTTCAATAAACCCCCCTTAGGAAAATAATTGGTTGTTAAGGCAAAATAAAACAAAATTTTTGTACAGCTTAATTAATGGACAAAGTGGGGTGTGTATTATATATTAAGAACTTGTAAATATGACTAAGTCATAGGGGCATCGCCAATGATAAGTGACTATGATTAGAAGAGGTTAGTCCCAATTCTATAGGGTAAATTTGCCCAGCTAATCTAACTACCAGTACCCATGAATAGTCGGGCTAATAAGAGATGTCACCGCAGGAATGGGTTATAATATGAAGGACTTTCTCTTAGGAATTGTGGGTATTAAGTGGTTGTTTGAGGGCCTACCTACTTTCCTTAAGCGAAGTATTAAATGGTCGAACAATTGTGATAGATGGCATCTAAGAAAGAGTCCGCTTCAGATAGCTATTAAGTGACTGTAGGGTTCGCCCTTGAAATATTAAGTGGCTCAAAGAGAATACCTATAATTTTAGCTAGATATGTATATGTGAGGAGTCTACCCTTGATGTATGTATTAAATGATGGGGGCCCACCACGATTGAGTTATTGAATGGTCAAGTCTGCTTACTGCCACAAAGGGCTATTAAGTGACATGGATACCATCTCTCACATTGTTAGACATTTATAACGATGCTATGAGTTATGAGACTAGGAATCCTGCTTCAGGGAATTGAAGGCATTAAGTAGTTCTTTTAAGGCCGACCTCTTTTCCTGATATGAAGTATTAAATGGTTTTAAATATGTAAGATGTATTTTTATTCTAAAATATACTATCCAAGTTTTAAATAGTAAAGCTCGAGATTTTTATTCACCAGAAAATTTTTATGCCGACTCCATCCTCATTACAACATAGGTTAAAGAATAAATTGATGATGCTTCAAGATGACAAGAGTGAAGCTTATGGCTGTTCTTATTTATCTATTCATGTACTTCTCTAAGGTACCCATAAAATGTATTTTTGAACAGGATGATGTAACAGTTGTTGTTGACACTACCTTTTATTTTGGAATGTTCGAAATGATTTGATATAAAATGGGTACTTTATTGCAATTATATTTTGTTCCTGCCGATGTGAGTTTGAAAGAATAGATAGATAGCTTTGTACTGCTCTTTTTACTATGTAACAACCAACTTTGGAATGGGTCTAAGTTTCGATAAGCCTTTTCTAGTGTAAATTTAGGCATGTTTCAAGGCGGGTTATTACATGCCCTTTTTTTAAGTGAAAATCAATTGTGCCTTCTTGAGGACGAGGGGAAGGCGAAAGAAGACTATGTCCACATTTTATGCTTCCTCCTCCTCCTCAGGAACACCATAATGTTTCTTCTTGATATTTGTAACTCTATTTAAATTTGCACCAAAATAGTCAATATTTTGAATAAATCATTTATCTTCTTTCTTATTCTTATTTTGTATTTGAATTTGTTAAGTTGTTTGAGATTTGTAACTAAATTCAGAGCTTTAATTTGATTTAATATGATTTGTGATCTTTAATTATAGATTTGCTTGCATTTTGCTTCCTCGGAGAATGCATTAGATATGCTTTAATTTGAGAGTTGCTCGTTGGGCACTATAGTTTTCGTTTACTACCTTTCTTGATGAGACGTTCCCTTTTTCTTCTGGAAAAGAAAAAACTAAACAGTTATGATTTCCATAATTTTTATGAAATTAGTTCTTTATTAAATTGATCATTTTGTTTGGTAAATGAACAATAAATTTGTGAAAATAACTTCTAGATCTTTGAAACATTGAAAATTTCGTTTTGAAATTCAATTTTTGGAATAATTATTGAATTAGTAGAATTTCGGACAAACCAGATTAGTTGGTTTTCTCCGCTTTCTCGGTTGAAATACTTCATAAAGGGTCTTCATCATTTAAACATCTTTCCCTTAGTATGGGTTTCTTGGATGACTATTTAACGAAATGTCTTTGTTGAATGAGATAATATGACCACGAAAAGTTACTTGTCAGCTTAATAGAACATAAAAAATTCATTTGGTAAGAAGAATAGAAATCTATCAGATAAGAAAATCAGAAATCTAACCAGAAATTCATCTATAAGAAGACAGAACATCCATCTACAAACTTTTGTTTTTTCGCAATTTAGTTTAATGGACGACCAAAAATCTGATCAATAACGAAGATTCCTGTTACTTGATAGAAACATTGAATTCTAATCTAGAAATAAAAGATTGAGACCTAATTCACCATTTTTGAGAATGAAGCCTTAGGCTTCAATATTAATTTTCATTTCGAAAAGGAAATTCAGAATTTCTTAGATGTCCATATTTGACATAGAAATCCTTGGTTCTAGGTAATAGACAATTCTTTACCCTTCCGTCGAAGGTTGCTTTAACTTTGTCATGGTGTAGGATTGATTCATGTTTAACATCACTTCCTCTAGAAGATTGTTTTGACTCATCTCGAAGATGGAATTAGACTTACCTGATTGATTCCCTTTTTCACCTTGTTACCTTTTAAGTAAGGACTTATGCTTTGATTGACCTCCTTTTCCCCTTGTTACCTTTTAGGTAACGATTTAGGCTTTAATCTCTTTTTCCCCTTATTGCCTTATAGGTAATGAATTAGGATTTAATCTCTTTCGCCGCTTATTGCCTAATAGGTAATGATTTAGGCTTTAATTACGTTTTCCAATTATTACCTTATATGTAATGATTTAGGCTTTGATTGGTCCTCTTATTTCCATACGGGTAATGATTTAGGCATGTCGATGTGTTTTGTTAGCCAACTTAATTAGAAATGAAGTCTTACCTGTCCTCCCTCTAGGCGGCACTCCGGTCAGAACTTATAGGTGAGGCCAAAGGCTGGTTCATGCTTTGGCAAGGCCATCTTAGGTAGTACTAAATGCTTACTTCGTCCTCACTCAAGGAGGCGCTCTGGCCTGCCCATTTAGGTGGAGCGAAGGATTGCAGTGCTCTGGCCAGAATTTTTAGGGGTACTAGAGGTTTACTCTAACCTCCCTCTAGGAGATGCTTTGACAAGGCCTTTATGGCGGGATCAAAAGCTTTTCCTTCATTTTATAAGTCTTTTCCACGAAGCATTTCTCTTTATTAAGCACTTGATCCATGTAGATACACTGACCTTTTTGCTCAAATCATGGTATCAAACTCTTGGAATTCACCTTTTCCTAAGAATTCAAAATCATCCATTTTAGGGCTCGGCATTGATTGGTTTCGTATCCATTCGTTCGATGCTATTGACAGTAAGCGCCTCCATGATTTATTTCATTTCCTTTTCACTTCTTTTTCGAAGGCCAATACTCGAACCACTCTTCAGTTTGGAGATATATGTTTTCATTGGAGATTGTAAGGGAATGGATTCTAGCAGATCTAGATTTCCTATAGGACTGTGTCTTTGGACCTCATTTTGCTTTTTTCAACAGTGGATAGTCTCATTAGTTCTTGCGACAATTTTTCTTTTTAAAAATTCTCAAGTTCTAATTGGTGTTGGAGAGCACTCTATTACTCCCTTCCACTTTTGGGCAAACTTATCAAAATCCTTTATTATTTTGTTTTTGAAGATATTCCTTTATCCTAGAGCCATATAGTTTCACATATTTTTGAGAATTGGTCATTCGTTTTTTTGGTTTTCTTTTCTCATAGTAGTATAACAGGCGATGATCGGGCTAGATCCCAAATGGAATGGATTACGCTCCAGTTTTCCAGGTCATAAGGAATTACTCATCTCTTTTCGGCTAAAGTCGTCAATGCCAAGTTTCTTAATACCGTTCCTTGTGGAATTTACGATTTTGGGTCACTTGATAAGTTGACATGGGAAAGTGAGGCTTAGAGGATCCTTGTTCGGAGATAGCCATTATGAAGTTTAGTAGGTTAAGCTAGATATGGAAAATCTTTAGTGGGAATACGTTGGAAATAGAAAGTGAAAGTCCTTTAATGGGATATGTAAGATACAGAGAGTCGCTATAGTTCTCTATAGGGCTATGCAGGATATGGAAAGTCCCAACAATTTTCAATAGGGATATGCAGAAAGTCAAAGGTTCAGGCCCTCCTTCTGGTGCTAAAATGTTTGCAAATTTCTTCACTAACCAATTATCCAAGGCAAGTTAAGGCTAGTTTTAATAAGGGCATAAGCGGCCATTTACAAGCTTAGAATTGTATGAAGGTTGAAGTTCGAGTTTGATTTCAAGTCCCAAAAGAAATTCGTATATATGTTGATCGTTAAAGTACAGGTCCAAAAGGTAAGTCGTATGCATGTCCACTATCACAAATATCTAATTAGGCGTGTTTAAGAGAAGTATACTATGCAAAGTTGATTATTCAAGTCCTTATTTTCAAAAAATAAAAAGAGTGAAATCAATCCTGAAAATCCCAAATTCGATTTAGGGTTTACAAATTTAAAATTTGAAAAATAGAGTAAAAATGAATTGCCTCTCTCCTGTTGCCGATAGGGGTATCAACCTTGCAGAATGCTTGACACATGTTCTGCCATTGAATGGAAGGTTTCCTATATCATCATCTTAATGAAATTTTGGCCTCCTTTATTGTAACCTGACATTATTTGCTTTCCTGGGTTCAGCAATTCAATCTCCCTTTGGTAGGTTCTCAGCAGCTTTCGTGATGGTAGATACTCGATAGCTATTATTGTAGCAGTAGCTCGATGATGATTAATGTATTATATGCTCATCCTCCTTTAGAAGTTCGATATCCCGGCTTATGGCTAGATGTTGAATCTTCCTTTTATTACATGTTCTACAACACCTCATGTTGTAGAGGCTCGATATCTCTTCCTTCATAAATTTCCTAACAGGCTCGATACCTTAGTTCCCTATTAATATCTAAGATCACTTTTTGCTTGTCATAAACTCGGTAACCCTTATAGTTATTAAGGTTAGACACCACCTCCTTTCTATGTTCAAGTTCGATAACTTTAGAAGTTCAACACCTCTTATATGCCTGTTAACTACTTGAGCATTTGAAATCTTCTTTATTGTAGAGGGTCGATAGCCCTTTGCTTTTAAATATTTGACACCTTTTGGTGATTGCTTGAAGCTTGCTATCCTTTGTTAAATATTGGATGCTTGATGACTTGGCTTTCTTTTGGATCGGCATCCAATGTTGAATGCATAATGGCTATGTTTCTCCTGGTTTGACATCTTATGAAATAACCAACCTCAACACTCTCCCTTTAGAAGCTCAACACATATGTTTATAGTAACAAGTTACAACGCGGTTTGTCGGATGAGTTCCTATATATTGAGTATATTGAGTACTAAAGGTAGTGGGAGGTCATCACATTTGATATTAGAGCATAAGTTTAGTAAACATCTAAGTTTTACTAGTGGATCCATTAGAGATGGGTAATAGATACAGTTTAGAATGAATTGAAGAACAAATGGGAGAGCGTACTTGTTAATTTTTGTTTTAAACTATATAATGTGTGTGTGTGAATAATAATAAGCATTTCATACACATTTGTGTCATTTATGCTTTTATCCTTTATGAGACTGGTCATTCTTAATGTAGATTGAAAGAATGAGCTAATAAAAAAGGGATATGACAAGAAATTTAGTATTATAAATAGTGGAAGAATCGGGTAATAGGGTACTTTTTAACTCTAATATGCGTACTTTGTTCAAACCGATGATGATGAACCTGAGGTAAAATGCCCAAGGAGGAGCTTTCGGTATCATAACTAGAGGTGGTGCACATGTGCAAGCGCATATGACTTACTTTGCTAAGCTGAAACTGGACTGTGTTAACCTTGAAAGAAAACCATTTATAGGGACAAAATCTGCTACTAAAGTCCAGGACGAGCTAGAAACCTGTGAGCATAACTTTAATGACTTGGAGATTGAAGTTGCTCAAAGGAACAAGTTAGATTTGCGTTCACTTCAAGGAAGAGATATGGATTAGTGAAATGTTATCAAAATTGCTATTTCTGAGAATTAGTTCACTTTGGATAGGTTTAAGAATCGCTTTGAAGAGATATTCATTCCAACGGCTAAGAAAATCCATCTTCTCTTGTAAATTTGCACACTTAAAGCAAATGGATATGTCTGTATTGGAATATATGGTTGAGTTTAACTTTTTATCAAAGAATGATAGGTCGTTCATCGAAAGTTTATTGAGAAAATGGGAAGTTCATTTTTCGATCGAATGACTACCTTGGAGAGTGCTTGTTGAACCATATCGATGAGCGTTTTTAAAAAATTGTGCAGAATTCTTTAGGCATGAGTGCTTGTACCAAATGGTGAAGCAAGCTATTATTCTCAAGGAGAAAGATAAACCACCGGTAGGGAGTGGACGAATGAGAAAGTTCCAAGTGAATAATAATGAAAAGAATTAGTTGCGATAAAAGGAACAAAAAAGAAAGACAAATTTTAACGAAGTTGCTATAATCGCCAAGAAAATGGGCATCTCTCAAAGGTTGTCCACCTGTGAAGAAATGATTCAACTAGGATAAGCTCGAGCACTATGAAGGATTATCTAGAACTAGCTAAAGATGGATACATGGTGAAAGATTATGTGTTGAATGTTATTCTCAACTCATCAAGTGCACCATCAGTGATGGAGAAGGGAAAGGGCATCATGATCTAAGGTATGATTTCCATTTATGTTATACTTGTTTTTTTGTATGGGAGCATCACATTTATTTATTTCTAGTGGCCCGGTATATAGGATAGAGTTGAGACTAGATCTGGTAGACAGATCCTTGTTAGCATCGAATCTTATAGGAGATTTAACCAATTTATGCATGGTTTGTCTTGATGTCACATTATGAAGCCAAGGATGTAGGTTTGCTTTTTATTTATTTATACTTGCTTTTGTTGGGTTTGGGATTATTTTGGGTGTGGACCAACTTCAAAGATATGAAATAGCACTCGATTGTGAGAGGCTATTAGTGATAATAGAGAGTGATGATGGGCGTAAGCAAGAGTTGCGTGTCAAGGCCTCAATGAAGGTTGATTATTTATATTCGCTCGAGGTCCCATACGATGAGTTGTCATCGGGATTGATTGCGAAGAGGTGTCCTAAATTTTTTGAGGAGGTTATAGGATTACACAAATGTAGAGAGATCTTGTTCCTTATTCATTTGGTGAAGGATGCCTAACCTATTATTATACCTTTGAGATGGACGTCACCAAAAGAGTAACGAAAAATAAAGGTATAAGCGAACGAGTTGCTTAAGAAGTGAATTATTCCGAAGAGTACTTTTGAGTGGGGACACTTGTAGTACAAATACTAAGGCGAAAAGCTCTTCGAGGCATTGCACTAATTATCTTAAGCTGAATAAGGCGACAAGAAGGAACAAGTATTCTCTACCACCTATAGTTTACTTATTCAACTAGCATCATGGTGCAAATGTGTTTTCTCAGTTGGATTTAGTAATGGATTTTCACCAATTGGGAGTGCTGAAGGATAGTGCATATTCTGTATGCCCATATTTTAATTTCTATGTTAACAGGGGATAGCTTGGTACCTGCTTTGGTTGAATTTTTATTAAAAAATGACTAAAATCCTTGATGATTGATTATTGAGTATAGTTATTATATTTATTTAAAGTGAATGAGATATCTTGTTTTAAACTGATTTATAGTGAGTTGATTGCCTTATTTCATTTTTTGCTTATTGTTTTGGTCGATATGAAATAGCTTTGAACCATATTACTATATGATTCGTATGTATGTCATGCAGATACATACTTGTTTTGATCAATATACTAAAGCAGAATAGATAAAGTGAGTATGTCCTATTTGCAAAACTCTAGCTACAAAATATTGATTTTTATTGCATATGTGTGACGTTGGAATCCAAATAAAGGTGCATTAGGAAGGGTAGGGATTCAACGGTGAAGGCGAGTTTGGAACCGTCGAAGAAAGATGCAAACTCTAGCACTGGACCATTGTTTTCCTAGAAGGATTGACATAACCAGTCGATCTCTTTGCACATGGCCGATCCACCGGTCTACGCAAACCTAAAGCAGAAAAAACCAAGAATAAAATAGAGAGTTTACTTTTCTATTATTTATTTAAAATTTGAATTATGAGAACTCAAATCTATGGAAATTTTTAAAAATATTTTTTGTGTTTAAACTATATTTAAAAATAAAATATTTAAAATTTTAAATAAATTCAAAGGATTTAGATTTAAATTCAAAGGATTTAGATTTAAATTCAAAAGTGGGTTATAAAATTTAAATGTTTTAAAAGCAAAGAAAGTCCTTATCATTTATATGTTTTATGACTAGAAATTTATAAAAGAGGATTTAAATTATTTTGAATTGAAATAATTTAGTAAGTTGAATTTAAATTAATTTTTTAATAGAAAATAACATGATTCAAAACTGAATTAAAATTTAAATTCTATTTTATATATAGTTCAAACAAATCATGGTATCGATGAAATTGATATGTGATAAAATGTTGATGCAAATGTGATGCAATATTAGTATGAATATGTATGAATACGTATGAATACGAATTTAATCAATATTTTCAAGTTATGTTATTTAATTTAAAATGTCCCATACACTATGAATTTTATGTCATGTTTTATATGTTTCTATCTCATGAATTAAAGCTACATTATATATGATGCACGAATACAACAATTTTATGTAATATAAATGGGATGTGATGCCATTTTATAAATAAATGTTATATTTAGGAGGTTAAATATGATTTATTTTCAATAAATTTATTCTACAAAGCAAATAAAATGAGGGGACGCTACTAGACGTAATAATCCGTCCTATAGGATAGATTTAGGGTCGCTCCTTAAATTGTGGGGAACTTGCCACTTTTTGTCCAAATAATCTATTGCATGGATACAAGCATGATAACAAGCATAATGCAAGCGAGAAATAGGTCACATTGATGGATACATGGTGTTAAGAGAATGAATATTACAACACAATGGGGTAAGCACCAATGGTAAAAGGGAGAATATTGTGCAACTAATAAATCATGTGGGGGCACCCTTAATGTTCGATCGAATGGTATACGAATCAAATACACTATGATATCAAATGTGGCAGAGTCTAATAAGAATGAATGTATGTAGGATTCTTTAGTGATTAAAAAATTCATATTTGAATAACTTGAGCGGTAAGTCTTATTAATAATGATTGCAACTTGAAAATGTAGATAGGATGTGGCACCTCGGTTTATTAGAGTGACAACCATGAGTCACTTTGAATAGTATAGTGATGTGTGTTTAAACAAATTAGAATTGGTTTAATGGGACGTGGGCATGCTTAGATTACGGAGTGTGACGTATTTATTTATTTATTAATATGTCACATGTATTGCCTCACACCATTGATTGTATTTGTATTGCACAACAACAATCATAGCTAGATTTCTAGCTACTCAGGGTTTGTTATTTTTAAATAACCACGGGCCAAACTGAGGTTGTTTCATTGGTATGATTTTGTGTGCTTTGTGGGATATGGCATAGAGATGAAGTTGATGACGATGGTAGATATTTATTTTCTTGTATTGTCCATCTCAACAGATGTGATGACAAGAAGCCTTACGTTGGTAATTATGCATTTGTATGAGATGCATGCATGCATGAGATATTGTATTGGATCTTCATATATAATTATACATCATTAGTTATTTTTATTCACCTTCGGTTCTATATACTTTAGGTTTATTTTTCCTATGTGTCTCTAATATTGTATTATTTGGTCTGGCCAACTCATATATGTTACTCAATGAGACGAGATACATATTATTTTAGATGTGTTTAAGTATTGTAACATATCTGCCTTGATCCAAAGTAACATGTATGAGAGAACTCTCCTTTTGTGCCCTTTGAACTAAGCCATTGGGCTTTAAATTCCACCCGATAATTAAGTCAAAGGAGCCAGGGCATCACATTATGGTATCAAAGTTGAGGCCGGATAATATAGACACGAAGATATATTTTTTCCTTAGAGGAGTGAGACTTAGGATGCTAACCCATTCTATTTTACTAAACATTTGATGTGTGCGTTTTTGAACGATTGAATGGGTCGATCATTAGGTAGTGTGTGTGTGTGTATGCATACATACATACATACATACAAACATACATACATACATAGATATATATATATATCTGTGTGTGTATACATGTAAATGCAGTGAAGATTTCTTAAGATATATATTTTTCTCTAAAATAAAATAATATTCACGCATATGTTATTAATAACTGTGCATTTACGATGTGATAAAATAAACACAAATTGGACGTAATGGATGCTTTCTTAATATTATATATGGTTTATTCAGATGCTTGATTGATAATTGTGTATACAATTTTTGGGAAATAAAAATAAAGCAAAATTGATATTATAAAAGCAAGCTTTTGATTTTCAAAGAATAAAGAAATCAAATTATAAAAATATTTTGGAGTGAAATATGAGTTTTAATGTGCTAAGCCATATACCTACATGTATATGAATATTTTAAAGAGAAAATATATTTTTAAGAGATAAAATGTAGTTAAAGAAATTGGTACTTATTTTATATAAGTAAATGTGTATATTGATGTTCATTGATTATGTGCTTGGTTTCTTAGTTGAATATAAGGTATCATGTATTATATGGCTATGTGATGTTGGTAAGAAATCATTTATGTGTGCAAATGTATAAAAGGACCTTGTGTATAAAATCTAAATTTAAATGGATATTTTGAAAACTCATGCTTTTCAAATAATGTACCTGTATTTATGTGTATGAGTTTTGAAATTTAAAAAGTGATTTTTAAGTTAATACATTTTCTTCTAAAATGTAAATCTGAGTTAAAGTATAACTTTCCTCATTTGAGAAAAATTAATAAATAAGGAAGTGTCTAAAATCCAGTTTGAGTACTTTGAAAAAATTAAACACTCCTTTAAAAATTATAATCATAAATGCAATGAATGTTTGGAAAATAACATTTAAAGGAAGTAAGTCATTTGAATGGTTTTGAGGCTTGGAGTGCTACTTATTTTTGAAAATGTGCTTATAGTTTAAGACATAAATATCTTAAATAACTAAAAGGATAATAATGATGTAAAGTTTATTTTGAATGAATAAAAATAGATTACTTTCGAAATGTAAATTTGTAAGTATGGATTTGTTTTGAAATTAATTTTCAAAAAACGGACGTGTGTGTGTATGTGTACATAGATATGTGTGTGTGTATGTATGTATATATATATGCATATAGATGACTGTGTGTGTATGTATGTATGTACCTAATTTACGTATCAATAATGATTAATAAATTTATTTGATGTGCAATATTGTTAAGTTTTGAAAATACTTAAATTGGGATATAAAAGAATTATTTATAAAGAGTATGGAAAGATTTGAATACAAATTTGTGAAATATTTTCAAAACCCTAAGTAAATTTGAAATAACCCACTTTGATATGCTTTATCATTTGAAACATAATTCAAACAATAACAACTTTTGTGTATGTCATTTTTCTAAATTTTGAAGTTCACTAGTGTTAAAACATGTTTGAAAAGGGATAAAAATCCTTGCTCGGGTTTGTATTTTCAAAAGTATAGGGCAATTTTCATTCGACCATAACCTTCAAACGCTTTATCTGATTTCAACAGTCTTGTACTTTCTAGAAAGATAAGATGATAATGAAAAACTTTTATTTTAAGAGTTTTGCAAAATTTTGAGGTTTGTTGGGCGAAAACCAGGGTTATTAATTGTCCTATGGAATATAATTAATTTCAGAATAAACATTGTTTAGAAAAACCCTAATAACTTTTAGTGAACACCACATTTTCAGAACTTGAAAATGTATCGAAAAGATAACGAGATTTGCTACAATACGACTTTTGAAACCATTACATGATTTCGCGCGTTTGACTCTTAAAACTTTGTTGGAAAGTTGCATTTATATGTTCTTTATTTGAATAAATACCTTGTTATTAAACTTAATATACGAGACCTATGTTTTGTATTGATTCGATACGAGTGTATGAAGATCATATGGATTGAATTTGGCATATACTCATATATAAATTATGCAAACTTGGTTCAAAACACTAAAAAGGTTCTATTTTACTCCTGTACATACGTACATACATACGTACGTATATACATACACATGTATGCACATACATACATATATTGTGATTCTGATCATGTTTCAATCGTGTATACTAACATATCTATATCGTTATTGTTTGAAGCCTCTACGTACAAAGGAGAGTCTGCCAAAAAATACAAAAATATTGACACCTAGAAATTTAATGTTTATTAAAAATCAAGAAAAATTACAAAATAACTACTAAAAGCTATACGTGTATTGTTCGCTATGTATATGATATTGTGCAATGCATTTGAATGAAATGTTTTTTATTTTATTTTTGTAACTACATAAGTACTTACGCATTTTATCAAATTGGCATGAACGTATTATTTTTGAATGGAATACTTTACGTTGACGTAAGTTGGACGAATTGATGCACGGTTGTATTTGAATGAAATGATTAAATTATTGTTTGCATTTTTGAGTGTAGATATATACATATTAAAATTATGTGAATATTATATTTTTTTTATTAATGTTATTAATTAAATCGATTATAGTACTCTCAAATAAGTTATGATGATGTTCTTTTCTTAAGAAGTGGTGTCTCTAGCATCTCCGTTCAAAGTTGAAAATAAAAAATACATTAAAATGGATTTTGGAATTTGAATTGGATATTTGAATTAGAAATTTAAATATCCAAATATAAAATTTTAAATTGTGATTTAAATCGAGTTCGAATGTTGAACAAGTGATTCATATGGAAAAATAAAGTTAAGAATTTATTGTGGATATTTTACCGAGTTTAAATCGATAAATTGAATTTTTTTGATTTATTTGATGATAAATAGAGAATATTGGTTTAAAATTTAAATTTGAAATTTGAATTGAGTTTTACAGATTCAATTATTATTAATAATTTGTATTTGTGAAATAAATGATAGTTGTGATTTTTTAATATTATCTCAAGAAAGAAGTAATTATTTAAAAATTATTTAAAGTTTAAAAGTTATAATTTTGACATTCGAAAAATTATTTTGGATAAAGATAAAATAGAGAATTTTTTTATAATGGCTTGAATCAATTTTTTAAGGGATAAAAAGGTTTGTTTCAAATCAAATTGTTGTGCTAGCATTGAGAAATAAGACGAAATTCGTCCTCTTTTGTCATTCGGGCCTAAACCTCTTCAAGCCAATCAGCCCAAGCTATACCTACACTTATCCTAACCTAATTCTTATCAACATTCCTCTCTTCATTAAGTCCAATCCCATTCCTATACCCATCCCTATTTGTTTTCAAATTGAAGTTGGTAAGAAATAAGAACGAAATAAAAAAATAATCCACAAACAAAATCGAGGTCTGTGGGAGGTATAAGTGTCTCAGCTTGTGCTACTTAGTAGAGGGATGACGATGCAAGAAGGAGCATGTGATGTCTAAAGGCAACAATAACGAGAAGGAGAATGGATGCAATTATAATATGATGGAGGCACACACCCAATGGCATCGTTCTAGGTAGAACTGGAAAGTGCATGATAAGGTTGGCCTCAGGCAGCAGCATTAATGGTAGGCTGAGTAGGGTGTTGAGGCAAATTCACTATTAATTGATTCATATGATATATAGAAGAGTGTGCCCATATTTTAATTACTATGTTCATTAATAATGGCTTGTGGCCTATTTTGATTGAAATTCTTTTAGAAAATGGTTGAAATTTTTTAGGATTGATCATCGTGTATAACTATTTATTTTGATTTACGATTGTTAGACCAAAATATGGTACAACATGCTAATCGAACAAAATTGAGATAGATCTAAATAAAATTAAGTAAAAACAACAAAGAGCATAGCAAATTTTATATCTGTTCGGCCAAAATATGTGCTTACATCCATTTTAATATTATTAGATTCCGATTCATCACAATTACAAGACCTTGACTGCTATTTCATATCCTGAAAAACAAGAGCACAACCCTTAGTGAAAAAGGTAAAGTAGAGAAAAAGATATCAAAAGTATGTTGGCTTATAAATTCCTCCCTTAGCTGCTATAGTGTTCCTATTTATAGGTTGAATCATCCTCCCTAGTTGCCCAACCATGAAAGAACATGTAAAACTTTAAATCAGAGAGAATAGGGAAAAAAGAACAAGTCTTCCCGACGAGGAAAATCATGTCGGTACTGACCATAATTATGGTGGTACCATAATGTTCTTCTTAGTGGTTCAATGGATTTTACATTTTGGGAAATCATACACCTCCAAAGTCCATAGGCGGACCCTTGTTGAATAATCAATTCGGTACCAGCCACAATTATGGTTGCTACTGACCATGTTTATTAGCACCATTCTACTTCAAACTTTTTGAGTTGCTTCTTCAAGCCATTTAAAACTTACCTCCAAGTTCTTGATTCATTCAGTCTTTATCTTGACATCCAGATTCACTTAGAAGCTACTCGGTTGGAATGCTGGACACTTTACACTCAAAACATGCTTTCTTGAAATAAAACACGCTTTAGATCAGTACAGATAGTATAGCCATAGTTGTCCAGTGGCCTTCAGGTAGCCAATAGTTCTCTTTGAAGCGACGTATCTTTTCTGATGATATCCCTTCATCATTTCAAATAGTTTGCGCCCCATCCCTTTCCTTGCAACAAAATGGAAGCACTTATCATCTTGGAAACCATATCGCATCTTGATCAGTTATGTTTTGTTTTCCCTTTTCTCTTCTCTTTTTTTTAAATATATCATGTCAATACCAACCAAAACATGTCAGTATCGACATGAATTTTTAAGCAATGTAAGTACTTAGTATCGGGAAAAAAATTTGGCCATCAAATTAGTATCAGACATATCTTCCCTTTGCAATTTCTTATTCTAACCATTGCGGCTTCATGACCTTTACCATCGATATCTCCAAAGATTGCCACCACCGTCTACTTCACTTGCAATGTTCCTACCACCAATTTCGAGAGCCCACATCTTAACTGGGCACCGACTTTGCTTACCCCAACCTTGCCTTTTTCAAATCTTGAATTGATTCAAAGGTGTGTTCTTTGTTTAGGATCTTAGTGCCGAGCGTGTATTGGCGCTATCGCCATTGCCATATCATGGCTAAGGCCATGGCCGTCGCTAATCCTTCATCAATAATAAGCCAAAAAATCATATCATAAGACCAACTTTGTGTAAAGGCCATGGAGATTGGCTAATTTTCATAGGGTCAGCACCTAGTGACTATGATAATTCTTCCAAGTTTTATCGAATTTCTCATGCTTAGAGCTGGCTTAGAGTTTCCATGGCTTTTGCTCTGGGCTCTCTTGCAGTCAAGATTTCAACTTTGTACAAGTGGTATACTTGTGCAAATGGCAGTGACGTGGTCAATCCCTTCGAATTTTGGTCAAATTTATGATCGATGATTTGTCTTCGATTGGACGGTTCAGAGGAAAGGCCACAAAGAACTCATTCTAGCATCCATATAGGTTAAATTTCTATCTCAAATTACAAACCGTAGTTTTGTGTTCGTGTAAAGAAAGCTCTATCTTGCTAGAAAATGGTTCCTAGGATAACAAGCATGACCCGACACACAATACCAACATGTAATGGGGCTCATTTGCTAACATAAGCAAGCTGTCTACACAGAGTGTTCCATAAACCATGCTTCGAACATACGAAGCACATTATATAGAACGATACTTTACGCTACCCTGGTTTATTATTAGGATCGTATTGGTTAACAAACATCGACATTTATTGGATCCTACACATTGGCTATATGGGTATGAAATAAAGAAAATTATTAATGTAAAACATACATGGTCGAGTTCTCTATCAAGCTTTTCATTTTCGAATGACTCGACAATAACGTCGTCCTAAAGTTAGTACGTGTTGACCATGTTTTTATCCAAGCAGAAATCAATAAATACCTGAATGTCGAAATAAAGACAAAATGACTTGAAATCTGGGAGGCACCTCTAGATATGGGTAAATAATAGCTTGGAGAAGTTTCACCTGAAAATAGGCCAACCATAGCGGTCGGTACTGACTTATCATGTCGGCGGAGACTTCACATAGCCTCGTGTTTTCCACTCAAACTTTACAGGAGTCATTCTATATTTTTTATATGCTTCCTTAAGATATTTGTAAGGGTTTTGAACAACCAGTTAACAAATTATGACAGCTAGTAACTAGAATAGTAGAACAAGATAAGTGATGATGGAACTATCACCAATATCAACCAGCTACCTATGAAACAACATGGGACAGCTAAAAATCAAGTGGCATGAAGGGTGCAAAAACTCAATTGGAATTAACCACAGATGTTGGCACTAGCATGAGAAGTTAGTACTTAAATGTGTGGTTAATCCAGGTGAACTGGCGATTTCACACTCTTTTAGGCGTACATATGGTTCCAAACCAGCTCTCCGTTTGGCCCAATATGACTGCTACCCCAATAAATACAAACAATAGAGAAACAAAAACAGGGGTCGGTTTCTGCTATCACTATGTGGAAGCTCTGTCTTTTCTTCATCTCCTTCGTCTACACAATGGTCACAAAGGTAACTACTTTAGGCAATTTTAGGACTTAGAATCCGTCTAACCCCTACATTTGTGACTTTTTCTTTGTCAAACCCCTTGTAATCACAGGAAATAGACAATAAAAAGTTATAAATTGGATGTAGTCCAAAGATTATCAAACCATGATAAAATCTTGCGTCTCACTTCCTTATTTTTGTTTATTTTCCTTTACTATTATTATAATCAGCTAGATTTAGGTCTCACGGGTTTCTTGCAACCTATTATTATGTGTTGATCCATTTTTGCAATTAAAATTTTGGTACTTTCACTGAGAGAATCTGAATCCAGATTTTGATCTGGTTTGTTATTTTAAATTAGCAGAGATCTAGTAGTTAGACCAAGGGAATTTGCTTCGAAGATTTATATGCTTGCGGTTGGAGATTATTGGCACCTAGAAAAGATAGTACTACTTCCGGAAGATCCACAGGAACAAACTATAGTGAGCAACGACAAAAATCATCAAACAAACGATAATACAAGACACTAACTATGAGGACCCGTTTCTTCGACTCTCGCAAATTGAAATACATCCTCGGTATTCACGTGTCGTAAATCCAAGCGTCAGAGAAGCGGATTCTCAAGGGTAGAAAGAAAATAAAGACAAAATAGAATCTTACATATATTATTTCAACATAATCTTTATTGGGGAAATTTAGATACATTTATCAAAGTTAAACATGGACAGTTATAAACCATGTCCTTATAAATGCAGAATACTATAGTACAAGAGTGTAGTGGAAGTAGATAAAAATCTTCAGAAAAATCTTCTAGCTCCATGCTTCGAGCTCCATCCAGATTTCTTCTAAACTAAACCTGACTACTAAGCTTCCCGGGAAAAGTTGGCACCCGGAGTTTAAGAGAAGGAAAATAAACTTCGGGTCAGTCATAGGACTTGTGTGAGAGCTCAGAATATGATGTTTTTGAAAACAAAAAGGTTTCTCACAAGACCATGCCACACATAAACATGGAACGAGTTTTTACCTCATGATAACCAAATCTTTATTACGTAAAAATAACGGATATTATGTTTAGCGACATTTCTTTGAAAACATTTGCAAGTAAACTTTTTAATCTTAGTCTAAAATTTTACCTTGATTAAATTCCAGCATATTAGCCACAAAGTGGGTTCCACAAACAAAATGGCAAGAACTTATTAGAGAATGGTTTCCGTACAAATGACCAAGCTAAGGGACAACCTTCTGACGGTACATCTCTGGAGGAATGTACCGAGGCTATAAAACATCTACCCTCTACCAACACAAGACTGACCTATCTCTATCTAGATAGTACCGAATATGTCATCTCCTCGATCGTTACCGGCCTATCCGAGCGTTAGTTCACCATACACCACATTAATTTAAACTCGAAAATCATAGTGGGCGGAAATATATGTAGAAAGGGATGATCACACCCTAATGGTTGTGAACCACATTGCCTTGCTGCATCTCTCTTGTTTTGGTCATTTCTGGATGTGAGGCCTGACGTAACGGTTACCTTTCACATTGCGCATTTCACTTTGATTGCACACTACCATTCCATGGTCATACAACTGATGTCTACAAACGTATAACTCTTGAGCTCGTACGCCTCAAAAACTGATGTAAACTAAGAGAAGTTGCCTTCTCTGCCTCCAAATAGATGATACGATCATAGAGATCACTTATTGAGCTAAAAATGCAACGTCGGACATTCGTCCACACAAGTTATCCAGGAATAGGACAAGCTGAAGGCATTCTCCAACCACATCCTTTTGGGAATTACCCCTAGGATTATTAGTGGGAAGTCCTTGCGACCCGAAGAGTTTCAAAAATGGAGGGACCACTGCTACTTTAGTATTTGGGAGCTAACCAGAATTATCAACAAGCAGTCCTTCCACTATGAAGATCTCCGATCTTCAATACAACAAAGATTTTAGAATGCAAACACCACTGCCATATAAATATAATATGGGGTAAACCCCTAGGACTCGTGACAGCAGTCCCTACATTTTGAACACCTTCAGTCTTCAATAATCATTATCTTCAGTGATTCTTCACTTCTGAACGTAAACATTGGTTCGAAGTGGTTCTCGGATAGGGATTACCCAAATCCGACACCGGTTCCTACGAACCAAGCATTGATAAAAAGTTTTTCTATGAATAGGCAATCATTCTTTAATTGATTAAGTTCTTTTTATTAAAATCTCTTCTAGAGACATATATTTCTAAAAATTCTTTCCGGTATACAAGGAATCATTAAACCTCTCTTATCAAATACTTTAGTTACTTAAAATCCTTTTAAAACTTGGAATAATTCGAAATCATTTCATTTTTCACTTAGGAAAATATTTCCAAATCATTTCATTTACGTCTTAACAAAGATTTCTAAATTCAAAAAATGAAATTTTATTTAGTTTAAACCATGTTGTCTAGGATGTTAATCGAACATCAGTAAATATCAAATATGCAGAATCTACAGAAATAATCTAATTCTACTCAATTTCAATTCTGGTGTTCAACAAATACTATAGATGGAATAACGGCGAAATCACCTTTTAAATTCCATGAATAGTATGAGTTCCTTGTATGGGCTTTAACACCGAGTATAAGAAGATTATCTCCATAAAATCCACGTTGTTTAAATCTGGAAAATATTATCCTTTATACTTTGGAAAACTTTGATCTGATTAAATCAAATTTACTATCCCCTCCATTGGGCTAGTCCAAATAGCCAGGGATAGCAGGAAACTAGTTTTCCAAATCCAAGCCTAGACATTATCTCTTTGACACCCATAAGACGGTCATGTTATTTGATCGACTCTATACCATTTAACATTTAACCATCGCATAAATCACTAAAACCACATTTAAAATAATTTATTAATCATTTGAAAACATTTACAAAGGATTCGGAAAAGAAGGTTGTGTTTAAAACTATATTTCAAAGGTTATAGAAAAGTGCCATGAAGAAATGCTACGGAAAGTGCTTTTTGAGCTATATTGATCAAAATGACCTTTTATCATTAAGAAATTCATTTTTATTGCTCAAATCACTCTTACAATTTTTTAAAAGATTTTTAGAATTAACTTTATACTTTTAAACAATTTTGAAATATCATTACAAAGATATCCTGTAATGGACTCCGAACCACAAAACCACGATTTTTCACAAAAATTGTTTTACTCATATTTCAAAATATACTTGTCGAAATAACAATTTTCTTTCTTTTTTTGAAAATAATGGACACAATAGTTCAGTAAATTCTTGTCTTAAAGAATTCTGAGCTAAATTCCGTTTTATATACTTGTTTGACTTTTATGAGGCGAAATCGCGAATTGCCACTACGCGCCTATTTTTGACTAAATTTTCAATTACCACTCGAACTTCACCATAACACTTTCATACATTTATAAAACATTTCAAACTCTTTTTAAAACCATTTTAAATAGGTTTAACATTCCATAACACAAATTCAATCAATAAAGGAAAGTGGTTTCCTTTTTGATTATCGATGTGTAGTTCTATGACTTGCATATATACTTAACTTTCATACTAAACAAACAAACTTGAAAATATAAGCATATAAAACATCCATTGCAAACGTCATATCATCATCCAGGAGCTCATGGCCATGCTAAGGGAGGAGATAGGGCATATCCATGATGGAAAATTGTGGTGGCCGTGGGTTTGCAAGAGGAAGAGGAGTGAATTTGACTTGGTTTTGAGATGTATGGATATGTATTTCATATGTATATAATATTTGCACTATTTTTACATAACTATCTTATTAATTTTTTGTATGAAGAGAAGCCATTAAATGGGCCATTAGAATTTGAAAGAAGAGGAAGAAGAAGATGGAAAGTTGTATGAAAATTTTAATTAATGTATGGATGTATTTATAGCCAAAAATTATAAAATATCCTACATCACTTCACCTTCCTTCCATCACCCATGTGCACCACTTCACCTCCATCATTTCACACATTGGTACCCCACTCCATGTGTTATGATGATTGTTTGTCCTTTTCGTTGACTTATACTTACGTAAAGATGAAGTTTGCATAGATATTTCTCAGATATATGTATGTAAGTATGTTATATGTACATATATGTTACATATCACCATTCTCATCATGTAGCCACCAGCCTACCTCCCTCTTACACCTACTAGGGTGGCCCAAGGTCGCTTCATGCATGGATAAGGCCATGTGCAATATACTTGGTTGACTTTAGGAAGCTTAAGTGTTAACATTTTATATAAAATATCTTAGATTTTTCTTACATATGTTTACGTGTATATTTGTATGTTTGTATATGTTCATGCGCATGTTAGGATACATATATGTATGTTTTATATGTGAACAAGATAAAAAAAACATGGTTGCAATAATTTAAACAACTTTCATTCGTCAAACCATTGAAAATGGGGAAACCGATTCCCGGTCACATTTTCACTTATAAATTAAATAATATATATTTATGTAAAAAAAATTTGAAAAAAAAATTATTATTATTTTTAATAAATTGAAATGATCATATTTCAATTATAAAAACATATAAATGAATATTAATAATTATTTACAAAAATGGTTATTACGCCGATAAGGCGATATCAATTTTTCCTTATATTTCAAATCAAATATATATATATATATATTTATAAAATTTTATAAACGATTTGTTATCACTTTATAACTATTCAAAATGAATTATCGTCATTTAAAATAATTATTTGAGAAATAAAAATAAGTATTAAATCATTAAATCTCAATTTAAATTCATAAATCTATATTTAAATACGATGCCATTATTGATGATGACATAAATACATTTAATTTACAAAAATAAAATAATTAATTTTGTTTCATATTCTTATTCAATTATAAAATTTTGTGCATATCAAACTTCGGAAGTACGGGATGAAATTGAACCCCTTAAAGTTCTCATTTGATGTTTAATTAGGGAAATTTCTTGGATTCGTAGTAAATATAGGGGGCATTGAGGCCAATCTAAAACAGATCGCTACATTATGAAATTTCAGAGGCCCATCGACAAAAAAGGAGTTGTATTGTCTGAATGAAAATATTGCAACATTAAGTTACTTCATATCCAAAGCGACAGATAAGGGCATTCCATTCTTTAATGCATTGAAGAAGGGTAAGAGAACTTCGAATGGAATCAAAATTTCCAGACAGCATTTGAAGAGTTACTTCGACACATGGAAATACCGTTGGTATATCTAAACTGGTAGATGGAGAAGATCTATTCTTCTATTTGGCAGTGTACGCCCATGCACTAAATGCAGTTCTTATGCGTGAGGAGGTTAGGATTGAACGACCTATCTACTACATCAACAAATGGTTCACCAGAGCCGAATGAAACTAAACAAAGTTGGAAAAGTTTGTATATTGCTTATTTATATAATCAAGGAAGCTACGGCCATATTTCCAAGCTCATTCTATCAAGTTGTTGATGGATCAACCCTTGAAGTAGGAGCTTTATTGACCTGAGACTTCAAGATGGAGTCTGAAGTGGAATATTGAGTAAAGCCAATATGATGTTCCTTGTCATCCCCATAGAGCAATAAAGGATAGGCATCGGCGGACTTTGTCGTCGAGTTCACAATTCAAGATAATGAGG
The DNA here is from genome assembly GCA_030765085.1 of Allium cepa. Lineage (NCBI taxonomy): Eukaryota > Viridiplantae > Streptophyta > Magnoliopsida > Asparagales > Amaryllidaceae > Allium > Allium cepa. The sequence continues at coordinate 643,375,694 of CM060937.1, read as the reverse complement.
AGGAGGATACGGCGGTTATAACATCCCGACGGAAATTGTTTATCGACGGTGCATCAAACAAATTCTACTTAGGAGTAGGAGTTGTGCTTGAACCCCCGAAATATGGTCGATCTGTTCTGCTCTAAAATTACATTTCCCTATTACTGAAAATGAGGCGGAGTATGAGGCACTGATAGTGGGCTAAAAATTGTGAAGGCGCTTGGAATTAAAGCTCTCCATATATATTATGACTCTCAGTTATTCGTATTTCAAGAGAAATGATAATATCAGGCTAAAGGTGCGAAACTTTCCTCTTACTATCAAAAGCATGGGAATTGCCCAACGATATCGAACGTTATAGGATAACTCATATTTCTAGGGAACAAAATGTGAAAGCTGATCTCTTGGCTAAACTGCCCACTTCCAACGATGTACAGCCACTGGGATTGGTGACAATAGAATAATTGCTGTCTCCTAGCATAGATCAGATGGATGTCTACTGGATTCTTGAAATTGTAGAAGAGGAGGAGTCATGGATGACGCCGATCAAGGACAACCTACTAAGAGGAATACTCCTAAGGGATCGAACTGAACGAAAGAAGCTCTTTTGGAAGGCACCACAATTTGTAATGCAAGATGGAGTAATATACAGGAGAGGGTTATCCCCTTCCTTACTTAAGTGTGTGACCAAAAATGAAGCCAAGAAAATCGTCTTGGAAATTCACGAAGGCAGTTGTGGTGGCCACACCGAGGCGTAAACATTGGCCAAAAAGGCTCTGTGCTATGGATAATTCTAGCCAACATTAAACCAAGATGCTTCAAAATATTCTAGACTATGTGATCGATACAAGATATTCGAAAATATTCCACGTTCCCTACCTACGATACTTATGCAAATGGCAGTTGATCGCCACTTGCAATATGAGGGAATGATCTAATTAGAATGTTACCAATAGCAAAAGCAGGAGCTCTATATGCCATCGTTCCATTTGATTACTTTACAAAATGGGTTGAAATATAATGGATTACCAAGATTACTACTAAAAAAGTGATTATCTTTTTAACTATAAACACTATTTTCCAATTTGGGGTGCCATAGAAAATTATCATGGATAATGGAACTCAATTAGAAAGTGCCAAGTTCAATGACTTCTACCAGCTTTACCTGATCAAGAAGAGCGTTTTCCATGGTAGTGCATTCAGAGTCAAATGGGCACGTGCAGGCAGTAAACAAAATCATCAAATCCACCATAAAGAAATGACCGACAAAAGAAAAAGGGGATTGGGTTAACGAGCTTTTTCTTAAAATATGGGCTTACAGTACGATACCTAAATATACGGCTAAATACTTCCCATTCGCTTTAGCTTATGGTTAAGAAGCTATGATACCAGTGGAGCTGGAAGTCCCCTCTCATCGCAGAAGGAACTTCAATCAAATTGAAAATGAGCAACTACACTTGACCACATCGATGAAAAGGAGGAAGTTGAGCTTAGAACTGCTGCTCACTAGAATAGAGTGGCACGACACTTCAGCACCAAGGTTCGAAACCGTACCATCGAAGTGAGAGATCTCATCCTGAAATGGATCTTCCTGAGTATGGGAGTACTTGGCCCAAATTGGGAAGGACCCTATATGATCAACCAGAAACTTGGAGACGGAAAATTAATCCGACGGCGATTAATGTAATTCTTATTCCCCATGCTTGGAGTGGTGACTCTCTACAGCTCTACTATATTTAATACTTAGTTATGTATGATTTATTTATGCAAATAAGCCATATAGGGATGCTAGAGGCATTGTAAATATGCAGGACTTGCCCTTCCTTCTATCGATAATATACCTCGCTTCTTGAACTAATGGAACCACATTCTTATAAGAAAACCACCAAGTCAATAGGGAAAATCGACTCAAACCACCGAATCAACAGGGAAAATATATCCATGACTATTGAGAACTAGCATTGCTCTACCAACATCAGGAAGGCTCGTCTCCTTGTGCACTACCAATAAACTGCATGTTTCTGCTTGAACTAATGGATCCGTTTTCAAGCATGTGGTAGACCTCATGCGCCACCAACAAGCCATATGTCGCTACTTGAAACGATGGAGTTGCATTTAAGTATGCAATACACCTTGTGTGCTCCCAATAAGCCACGCGTCGCCGCTCGGACAAATAGAAATGCATCCATATATGCAAAACCCAATGTACGCCATTAATAAGCCGCATGTCGCTTCTAGAACCAGTGGAACTGCATTCCTACAAGCAACATGCATCCCACGCAACTGGGAAAATACTTTCCAATCTCTAGATAGGAAGTATATACCTTCAAACCTCCAGATCGATGGAAAAATTGATTTGGAGTTTCCTAATTACCAATGCTACCTCAGCAACATTGGGAAATCCTTGTATTCTTTAGTAATTAATGTAACCCCGGTAAACACCGAAAGCTCATCTAAACTTCCTAAGTACCAACATAGATCTAGCAGCGTTGGGGAAGTTTCCCATCATGGGACAGGTGGAAATCAGCGTTGCTCTAGGAATATCATGAAACTCTAAGAACTTGAGCTGTTTGAAAGCTTTCAAGGATAGAAACTGATATGCGAATAGGATCTCAACACTAAAATTGGAAGAATCTGATCACAGTCAAGGAACACAATGCTCGGAATCGAGCATCAGAACCATAGGCTCCTGGAGATGGGAGCCTACTGCGCGACCCGGACTGGGGAAACCAATCGAGTAACCCAAAACAATCAATCTCAATCTAGTTACTTGAACCTTAAGTCCAAAGTAACCAGTTATGGAGAGTAGGAGGCATACATACACTAACACATAATCGGGATATGCCATACCAAAATACACTATAGTTCTCTTACGTCGAACGGAGTACTCTGGCAAATCATAACAAAGCTAAGTAATATAATATGCTAAATAACTACTGGAATACCATTTACATGCGTAGAGTGTAGTAAATAAAGTATGGCATAAAAATATAAGTATATGATATAAGAAAATGCAATATAGGCAATTGTATTATATACATATGCAGTTACTTACAACCAAGCATAGTACATAAAATGCAGGAAAAGTACATAGGAGAGATTACAATATAAATGATAATTCGCTACTACTATCATTTTATTTGCTGACTCAACAAACAACAGAGGCTGTCCCACACAATACTGGCCATTTTCAGACATTCCATAACAAAAAGCCAAACAAAGTAGAAAGTATAGACCGTGTACTTGTACAAACTCAATCGACTCAAAAAACATACAAAAACCATAAATGCTCCCCTCTAATGGAAGCTGGTCACATCATCATTTATTTCCACCTTGGCCACCTTTCCCATCCTTGCTCGGATAAATAGGAATTTTCTTCCTCTTGCTTTCCTTGCCAATCGTAATGACAACTTCCATGGATGTAGACACTCCCCTTATTGTTGGGCCTTAACCCTCAGAACATCCTATAGCGGCGTTTTCATCCTTTGACATGTGGAGCTTTTTTGTGGTCAAAATCTTTTGCTTTATTTCCTCCTTCTCGTTCTTTGCCTTTGGCCCCTTCATTTCCTTCTTCAAGTCCCCTTGCCATCGTCTCCTTGTTAGTCGAGTCTAACTCAGCGGTAACTACCACTTCTTTTATTAGATGCACCAAGATGTCCCCCAAGTTCAACAGTGCTGCTAGTTGCTTGGAATTGGGCGCGGGCACGGGCCCGGGCCCAGAGATTGAGACAGGAATTATACTCGAAGCTGTTGTAAGGACAACGATGGAAGCGGTAACGATGTTAGAGGCTACTGAGCCATGTGTAGCTGAAGGAGGAGGTAGGGGAGATAGTTGACCGACAAGTTGGAAAATGTAGTTGTATAGTCTAGTAAAGGACTCCATAGTGAACTGGAGCTTTTGGAGTACAGGAGAAATGAGGGAAATATCCGAACTGGGAGTTTACTTGTGAACATGAACTTCGAAACCCCTGCACTGGTCTTCATTTCGGTGAGTCGGTTGACGGTTGGAGGAAAGTATAGCTAATGTAGAGCTACAAAAGATGGATTCATATGAGCAACTTAGGAGATGATATCTGTGGAGCCTGGAATGATTTTGATTGCCCTTGAGATTTAGGAGAAGATATTTCACACTGACTTTAAGCGCTTGGGCCACCATGAGCTTTAGCAGAAGAGTCAATGTCGTCCTTCTTTCTCTCTTCTCGTAGAATCTCCCTACCAGCAAATAGGAACACTATGTCCCTTGAATTGAGATAAGTTGCCATTAACTCTTCTGATTGCATATCCCCATCTCACTCTGTTCTAACTAATATTTCTTCCCAAACCATAACAAGAGTCTGAGGATAATCGTTTCTGAGCTACTTCAAACTTCCCTTGTTTATAACATTGCAAGTATAGAGATGCAACATATTGGCATCCATCTGGCTCATCGCTTCATCATGCTCCTCTTGATGGTCTAAGCGCTTCGATTTTGTGACCAAATGGTCGATCTTGACCACCAATTTATCGGATGCAATCTGTTATTTCTCCTTGGCCCGTCTTACATTTTCCTTGCAAAGTCGAGCGAGCTCGATGGCTTGCTCATCAGTAATTGCAGCTTATTCAGCAATAGTTTGGTCCTTGGCCTTGAAAGCCTGCTCTACCTCAGTGACTTGCTCTTTTAGTTTTCAAGACTCCCTGTAAGCTTCATTAGGCGATCATTCATCATGAGAAGCGCTCTGTCACGAGCTCAACTTGCCTCGGTTAGAAGCTTATCACTAGCCTCTTTTCCTTTCCTGGTTGTATCTCTCTCGATCTTCAACCGAGCAATCTCATTGTCACGATCCTTAATTGCCCATAAGCATCCCTTTCTACCTCGAATGAGAGAATCTCCTGACAATTAATACAGTTAATGTCAGAAAGGGCTCATACGAGAATCTGCCACTCGAACCTAACCTCCAAGGCCTCGTAGACCGCCTCGAGATTCCGAAGCGAAGTATCTCTATTAGCGGGTTTTATGTTCTTATCAGATTTATCCCCATGAGAGAACAAATGCAAGAAAGGATCTTGAATTTGGAGTAGACCAAGTGGAAGTGTGAATTTCCTGCCCCAACAAGAATAAGCAGGTGCAACTGCAACTGTTATCGCCAGAGAGGATGGAATTGTTGGAACTAGGCCAGGCCGCAGTATTAGTGGTGGTTGTATTTCAATTTTGTTTTATCATTTGGATCTTTATCGGGCCTGTGAAGTGTAATTCGTTTAGAACAATTCTAAATATATTTTTAAAAGTAAAATCGTGTATTTTATTTAAATTTAAGCATTTTCTAATGTAAAGTGAATTTGAATGATTTAATTTATACACACACACACATGTATTATATACAAATACATATGTGTATGCATGTGTAACATAGTAATCCGTGAAGGGTATAACTTGCCCATATATAGATGTTGAGATTTATATCGCAACGGACACATTAGCTAATTTAGTATGTATTGTATGTTGTCTAAATATATGCTTAAATCTATAGTGCAAAGTATATTTATATAGATAGGTATACGTATATTTAAAATATACTTTATAATTAAAAGTCTCAAAATTAAACATATATATATATATACAATTTAAAGCATTTATATAAATATATATACATAATTAAACATGTAAAATTATATATATAACAATAATTAAAATTATATATATAAGGTTAAATAAAATGTAAATATATGAACTAATACATTCAAACACCTAAAATATAATTATATATATTTTAAAATCATTTCCAAATTGAAATTTGCATAAAAAATAATATAATAATTATATAATTTTAACATTGACATATATGTACAATAAATTGTTTCAATCATAATAATTTAAAATATTAGTAATAATTATTAAAAAATCAAAGTTTAAAATTTTAAAAGATTTAGGATTATAAAATAGAGGCACAATTTTTTTTCATGATTTTTAGAAATAAAATATTATTTTTAATAAATAAAAAAATGTCCGACCGAAATAATTTGATTATTAGAAATACTAGATACTAACAAAAAAATGTAAAAAAAATTCATGGGTTCCTGCATAGATGTGGTAATTTAGAAAAATATAAAATTGTGTTTTCAGTGAAATAATTATTTTAGATATAATAAAAAAATAATCAATAAAAGATAATTTAAAATTATTTATATATACAAAAAATTATTTTCAAATTCGACAATTCTTGTATAAATAAGTGTAAGGAAAAATTCAAAGCTATGTATACATTATAAACTTACATGTATGTAATTATATGTTTAAAAAATACATTGGTCTATATTTAAATTAATATGTAAATATACATAAAGTAATTAATAATGACAAAATTTAATTTTTTACAAAAAATTAGATTTGTTTGTACATAAATTATAACACATTATAATATAACCATGCACACAACCAAACTTATTTGTGACAACTACATATACCTACGAAAATCTCACCTAACTAGATATAAAGCATTAATATATATGCAGATTTGGGATTAATCAATATTAAGTCATAAATTATGATATAAGTCTCTGTAATATATAAATAAAATACCAATTGATGATGCCTTTAAGTCCACTTGAATCAATAAATTCCCTTCTGTAGTTATGCTCGATCCCTCAAGTTGCAAGTCTAGAATCGTCGACCTTTTCTATCAAATTGTATTATTTTATTTGAAGTATATTTGAGAATTTTGAAGTAGATTGAGAGCTATGTTTTAATCAACAATGTAGAAGGTAATGGCGACCAAAAAAAGTTCATCATTATTTTAGGTGCATATAAACACACGCGGGCGCACGCACACACACATAGGGTTTATTAGAGAGAAACGAGGAAAACCTTTCTACTCATTCTCACTTTATCTCAACCCATTATCTCCAAGCTAATTCCCTATGTTTTAGCCAACCCTAAGACTTCTCAAAACCAAAATTTTGCATCCCTAATGATGGGCCTTACACCCATCTAAGCCCAAGCCAAAATACTATGCAATTATATCTAATTTAATCGCTTGTCAATATTGTATAGCGATAGATATTTATGACTGTTATAAATATATATAACACTATTTGTTTCTCAAATCATATTCGAATTTTATAATTAATATTTCATAAATATTAATTAATTTATAATAATTGTGAACTAATTAAATCATTCGATCTTATGGGAATTCATCATTTCGGCTGTATAACTCTTGGGTGTAAATTTGGTCAGCGATTAGCATCGAACTATTCTAATGTTAACGTTCACACGTCACTTAGCAGGTTGTGTGACATTATGGCCAAATTAGTCGCTTACTCACTTTCGATAAAAATCCAATTTTGGTTTAATTGTGTTACCCGGTTGTGACATTTGTTTACACCAATTCTCTTCGTCAAATTATATCACTTTGGACTTACGGAATTCGGTAATGGTCAAAATTCCAACCTCATCCACATTCAACTTTATAGTCCACATACAAAGTTCTTGGTTCAATAATAAAAATTATTATTAACCAAAATGCTCTGGTCAGAGATTTTAACTTTGAGTTGACTTGAGTTGACTGTGATACTAACCGCATATAACTGAGGAGACGAATACTCTCATGAATAGTGCTTCACTTCCAATACTTTCGCTCGACCCAACTATTGTCACTCGATGGATGTCATGCCATGATTTGGCTGTAATCAAAGCGGAGCTTACATATTGATGACCCACAGTATTCTCCAGTCTAGAGAACTTTGTCAACCAGTCACATCGACATTTTCTGTCTGACCTTAGTTATATTAACCAACAAAAAACTATCGAGTGAGTTGTTCCATAGTTATCCAATAAATATTAGTATGTAACCCCTAGGTGCCCCCAACGGTCATGAGTAATACACTGCCCAACATTTGGAGAGCGTTACGTAATCCACTCTCAACGGATACATCGATATCTAGTCTCGAAGCATCTTGACTAAGAATATTTAAAATGATATATTTGTTTCATTGTGATAAATTACTCACGGTTGCAACACTTTGTAACTACTATCACAAAATATACCATTTATGGATTTTTCTATTAAATATACCTTTAATTAAGTTAATTAATTAATATAATCACATTATGTCAATATATAATAGGAATAAAATACCTTTTATTTCTAACATGATTGGTCAACGAGTTAGATATATGAAACAAATTACGTAATTGCCCCTAGGGCATACACCTAAATCTATCAATCTCCCACTTGCACTAGGGATCAATTATGGAATCTAATTCCAACTTTTCCAATCACTTTTCACAAAACCAATTAGGTCAGTCCCTTGGTGTATGGGTATGCTATTTTTTTATCTACTTTGTCGATTAACTCTCTCTGACACTGATAAACTGCCTTCATCATATGGAACGATTTGAAGTACGTCTTTCGACTTCTAGTGAGCTTTAAGTTCTATCATGACCAATTTCAAGACATTGTTGTCTTATTACAATATTATGGGATTCTCAACATTTGGAATCACCTTTGGCTTAATTACAAATTTTTGCATTTATATCTATGTACATTGGTTTATTATAGCGCTATTCAAGTTAATGTTCTTAACATTTTGTTGAATTAACCACAATCGCTTTTATTTTGAAACGTTTTCAAATTAAAGGTTTTAACTTTAATTTTATCATTGACATGTTATACTCAATATCACTTATATAAGTTTGTGTCCAAGCATTCCATCATAACGAGTTTGTTGTTTCTATAAACAATTCTCTAGTATTTCATAAATATGCGAGAACACCACAAACAATCATTTAGTGATATCAATTTTGAATTTACATTTTCTTCATGTATCAAATACATAAAAAAAACTCAATATCATACACATCATATCTGTATGATAATTCCTATTACTAATGCATAAGGAATCCAACTTACATGTTCTCTTTTTTAATACGGCGCTCTTGTATATCATTTTGGAAAAAACCTTATATCCTTTATACTCACCGTAAAAAAACATCATTTACAATCAAAAATTGAGTGTTAAAATAACTAAAGTTGATTTTAATAGAAGAATATTGTTAAAATCAACAAGTTTTATTTACTTATAGTTTAGAAATACCAATGTACTTTTTTATGTTCTTTCTTATAAACATACTGCACCTTAATTAAAAATCAAATTATTTGATATTTCCATCAAAATACTTATTCAATCTTAATTATTATAAAATAATACATTCGTATCATTTCTTGGATCATATCCAAAGACACACAAACCCAACATCCACTAACTTCGAGGCATTTTTGGTTAATATGTGTAAATAGCTTGCTTTAAATAATTATTTAGAATTTTGTGTTTCAATACATAAGTGCCAAACACTAATTCTTATCGAGTGATAATTTATCTGAGTAAATCTGAATTAACTTGAGCATGTTGAATACCGAATCTGTTATGCTAATTTCAACTTGCGATATTATTCTTATCAACATTGCTCATTTAATTCCAACCACATTAGTTTTTCCAATAAAGACACAATCTCTGCCGATGGATCACATCTTTTTGGTTATGACCACCGAAATCATATTTTGATAGCATACTTGGAATTCTTTCAGATTTAAACATCATACCATATAGAGTCAACAATCTTAATCTTTTAATTGAACAACCGAGTGTAATGTATATTTTCGACATTAATAAGAAACTCATAGTTTCCCTTCGATATATAAGAATACTTACTAGACATTCTAATGCTATATGGTCATTTAGGTTAGTTAATTTCACTTCATCTCATATAATTAGTTTTATCTTTGGATCAGATCCACTTCCATTTAACTACCAAAAATTTCTCAAAGAAATTCCTTCACAATGAAGTTGATATATCTTAAAACAACAATTGTTATTAGTGCAAATAGAATAGGGATACATAAATACTTTATAAACCTTTTTATTTATAAAACTGATTTTAGTTTGCAAAAATTATGTTTAAAACATAAATTTCATTTAGTGATAGACCTTTCCAAAAAAAATTGGATTCATACAAGATCCCTCGTGAATAATTGTTACATGCAATCTTTCGACTCGCACAACCTGCCAACTCTTTGGCCTACGATATGTTGGGATTCCTTACAAACCCTTACCCTATATGATTTTGTAAACTATTTGTTTAGATGAAATGATATCAACGTTGTGTACTAATCTTATGTACATGACCTTATAGAAAGAAACTAACTCAACTTCACTCACAATTAATCGTAAATTTTCCAACAATGTCTGTTACTCCTTCGAAGCATCATTATGTATCACATGGAGGAGTGACTTATGAGATTGAATTTATATTCATTTTTAGGTACTTTTGGAACTCTTTCCAACATACTCAGTTATTCGACCAAATCAAATAATTTCATTCTATTGCATGTGATTTTATTTACTTTTCTTTTATATTCTCTGATTTTACAATAAACTTACTACATGTGTATGTAATACACATGTTCATGTTGGTAATAAATCGTCGATGAATATAACAAAGTATGTGGAACCCTTCTGGTATTAATAGACTTGTGATTGCATACATCAATATGTAATTATTCAAAGAGTTCATCAACTCTTATGACGCTTCCACTAAGTGGGTGCAAAGCCATTAATTCTTAGAGATATGATTAACATGTATCATATGATTCATAATCAAATAGTAAAATTATTTCTCAAAACTATAGCTTAGTCTATACTTCCAAAACAATTGTAAATAATATTAGACACATATGTATTTTTGTTGCATCACTTTTACTATGAATTTTTTTTCCATAATATAGTTTTATTTCATAATGAATCTTCATAATACTCATATTGAAATATAGTTATATATATATATTTCAATAAATACCAAAACTAAACATTAGTTCACAAATAATGTTTGGTACATTTTATGAAACAATTTTCGTAATTTGATGCAACCATTAGGCACTATAAGGAATGCTCCCACTATTTCCGCCACTACTATAATAGCATACTAAATTTAGAGGTCCACCATTCATTTAATACTATTAGTATGGTTTACTTATTTCATATGTTGCAACTAGTTTGCAATGGAGAATTCTTTGATCAAATATTTTGAACACAAAGAAATAAATGTTATAGAAAACAATTTTCTATATAAAAATATATTTCGGAATAAAAATTATATTTCGTATTCGAATATTAAGTATCAATTATTATTAAAATTCTTGTTTCCAATGTATCTCTATGAAGCAGATGTAGCTATTCGTTCTCTTCATTCCAACTTTACCTTAAATTACATCTATTTTTATACATTCATTTTTCTTTCAAACGGTCAAACTATTCAAAAGAAAACCTTGCCACAATATTATAACAAACTTTTTACAAAAGCACATTCGATTATTCTTAACATTTAAGACATCAAATATGTTGCACTTTATGTAAACCGATCAAGATGACATTTCAACGATCGAGTTCTTAGATGTGTCTCGTAGTTTATGGTCTTGTGTTATGTTAACACAATATTATCCTTTTGAAATCATTATTGTTGAATACATAATCTTAGAATACTGTTTATTGGCTTACTTCAATTGTACTAACTTCATTCGAAATATTGTACGACACAAACTATGATTGTTCACCATATAACATTTATATATGAAAGTACATGGATCAAATATCCATAGGCTTGAATTGCATTAAGAGTTCAAAAGCTCATAAAATTAAATATACTGTCTAAACCAAATAAATATATAAGTGACCAACTTACGAATGTATTAAGTATTTGACATTCGTAAGTTTTCTCAACCAAATATATGCATTTTAAATTAGTATTCTAATATAACTTTTGTATTGGACATATCTACTATAACATTTATGATGTATACTATAACCTTTGTAGTGTAACACACATATATCATATATATGTGTATTTTATTTAAAAAATTAACCTTTAATTAATTTATTCAATTAAACAATTTTTATTAAAATTTATTAATTTCAAAATTTAAATTGTATACATACATGTATACATATATTATCTTAAACATTTTAAAATAACATAACATATATCAATATATATAATACTCGCATATGTGCATTAATTAATTAATTAATTTTGTTAATCTTATGTATAAATTTGAATTTGAAATTATTATATAAATATTTTCAAACATTTTGAAAATATCATTATCCTTTCAAAATTTTTGAAAACTTACGTAGTATTATAGTATTTATAATAATTATTTTAAATTTGACTATTAAGCTTTAAATCTTTAACGTCAATTTTAAAATGACTTTGAAAATCATCCTAAGGCCCAAATTAAGTTGGCCCTTTTCTATTAGGAGCAACCTTTTGGCTCACCTCACCTTTCAAGCAAGGTCAGTAATAAGGTAGGACGGGGTACTTGATCACCCAATTCCAATCCTACACATTACCTTTCTAGACACCGTACTAAGTGGGCAAGCTTAATTTGTTAGTCCTAATAACTAATTTAGACCGCATAGGCTATTAGGCACTGATACCACTATTGGAACTAGGCCAACCTATATTAGTAGTGGTGGGTGTATTCCAATTTGTTTATCCTATTGGATCTGTATTGGCCTATGAAGTCTAATTCATTTATAACAATTCTAAATTAGTTTTCAATAAAATCATTTATATTATTTAAATTTAAGTATTTTGTAATGCAAAGTTAATTTGAATAATTTAATTATATATATACACGTATCACATACATATAGATATGTGTGTGCTTGTCTAACATAATAATCCTGAAGGGTCTAACATGACTGTATATAGATGTTGAGATTTACATCGAAATGGACACATTAGCTCATGTCATATGTATTATATGTTGTCCAAATATGCGTATAAATCTATAATGCAGAGTATATTTACATAAATACGTCTACATGTATTTAAAATATATTTTATAAGTAATGTCTTAAAATTAAATATATATATATGTATATACATTTGAATAAATACATATACATAATTAAACATATAAAATTATACATACATATATATATAATAATTAAAATTATATGTATTAGGTTAAATAAATGTATATATATATATATGAATAATTAATTACATTTAAATACTTAAAATATATTTATATATTTTAAAATTATTTCCAGATCGAAATTAGCATAACAGACATAAAATGATAATTTTATAATATAATAATTTTATAATTATTATATATATAATAAGTAGTTTTGATCATAATAATTAAAAATATTAGTTATAAATATTAAAAAATCAAATTTTAGAAAATATAGCATCATAATATACAGGATCAAAAAAAATTTCATGATTTTTTGAAATTAAATATTATGTTTAATAAATAGAAGTAATGTTCAACCAAAGTAGTGTAATTATTAAAAATATTAAATATTAATACATAATTCTAAAAAAATTCCGTGGGTTCCTACATATAAGTAGTAATTTAAAAAAATATAAAATCGAATTTTGAGTGCAATAATTATTTTACATATAATAAACAATTCAAACAATCAATAAAAGATAATTTAAAATTATTTATATATATAAACAATTTATTTTCGAATTTGATAGTTCACTTATGTATAAATAGGTGTAAGGAAAAATTCTAAGCTGCTTACACATTATGAATATACATATATGTAATTATATGTTCAAAATATACATTAATCTATATTTAAATTAATACATAAATATACATAAAATAATTGATAATGACAAAATTTTATTTTTTTACAGCAAATTAGATTTGTTTATACATAAATTATAACATATAATAATATAATCTTGCATATATCCAAACTAATTGTGACAACTACATATACATCCGAAAATCTCACTAACTAGATATACAACATTAATATATATATACAGATTTAGGATTAATCAATATTAAATCATAACATATGATATGATTACTATAATCTATAAATAAAATACCATTGATGATGCCTCTAAGTCCACTTGAATCAATGAATTCCCTTCTCTATTTATGCTCGATCCGTTAGATTGAAAGTCTGGAATTGTTGACCTTTTCGATAAAATAATATTATTTTAATTCGAAATATATTTGATAATTTTGAAGTAGACTAAGAGCTATGTTTTAATCAGCAATGTAGAAGGTAATGGAGGCCAAAAAAGTTTATCATTATTTTAGAGGTACACACACACACACACATATGGTTGTATTAGGGAGAAACGAGGAAAACCTTTTTACCCATTCTCACTTGATCTCAATCCGTTATCTCCAAGCCAATTCCATATGTTTTAGCAACACCTAGATCTTTCCAAAACTGAAATTTTGCAGCCCTAATGAAGGGCGTTAAACCCATCTAAGTCCAAGCCAAAATATTATGCAATTATATCTAATTTAATCGCTTGTCGATATTGTATATCGATCGATATATTTATAGGTGTTATAAACATATATTGCATTATTTATTTCTCAAATAATATTAAAATTTTGTAATTAATATTTCATAAATATTAACTAATTTAATTAATTTATAATAATTATAAACAAATTAAATCGTTCCGTCTTAAGGGAATTCATCATTTCGGCTATATAACTCTTCGGTGTAAATTAGTCGGCGATTACCATCGAACTACTCTAATGTTAACGTTCACACGTCATTTATTAGGTGGTGTGACATTATAGCCAAATTTATCGCTTACTTCTTTTCGATAAAAATCAAATTTTAGTTTAATAAGCGTTACCCAATTGTGACATTTGTTTACACCAATTCTCTTTGTCAATGCTATATTACTTTGGACTTATGGAATTTGGTAATGGTCAAAATTCCAACCTCATCCACATTCAACTTTATAGTCCAAATATAAAGTCCTTAGTTTAATAATAACAATTATTATTAACCAAAATGCGCTGGCAAGATACTTTGACTTTTAGTTGACTTAAGTTGATTATGATACTAACCGCATATAACCGAGGAGACGAATTCTCTCTTGAATTGTGCTTCACTTCCAATACTTCCGCTCGACCCAACTATAGTCATTCGATGGACGCGGTGCCATGATTTGGCTATAATCAAAGTGGAGTATTCATATTGAAGATCCATAGTATTCTTAAGTCGAGAGAACTGTGTAAATCAATCACATAGATATTTTCTATTTCTCCTTAGTTATATTAACCAACAGAGAACTATCGAGTGAGTCGTTCCATAGTTATCAATAATTATTAGTACGTAACCCCTAGGTGCCTCCAGCAGTCATGAGTAATAAACTGCCCAACATTTGGAGAGCGTTATGTACTACAGTCTCAACAGATACATCGATATCCAGTCTCGATGCATCTTGAATAGAAACATTTAAAACGGTATATTTGTTTCGTTGTGATAAATTACTCACTGTTACAACACTCTATAACTACTATCACAAAATATACCATTAACGGATTTTTCTATTAACTATACTTTTATTTAAGTTAATTAATTAATATAATCACATTATGTCAAGTATATAATTGTGACGCCCCACCTCTATACCCACGCTAGCCAAGAACACTACGGTGTAGTGCTGTCAACTAGCACGGAGAATAAGGCTGTTGAGGAGCGGCCATCAATAGTTGGCCTTACACTAGTATTGGTTATCTCGATAGGAGTGATATATATTCTTTCATTTTTCATCTCTGATTTATTTTCTCCCATCGAAATACCCCAATTCCAGTATAAAACGAACTACGATGGTTCATAATAGTTTAGAATAGTAAATATAAAATAATAACACAGATAAATTTAAATGCGGAACACAGATAAAACAGATGCTCTCATATATACAATAACTGATGTCAGTTACAATACATTTGACACGGTACATATGATACAACTACAACAGTCGACTCAGGAAGTTACATATACAAGTACATTAACTTATATAATATACATGAATACATATCTTCCTATACAATCATACATACTACTACAAATAACGACGACTACTCCAAAAGATATGAAGAACTTCATAGCTCTAGCAGCAACCCAAAGCAGAATATCTACAACCTGAAATACTCGGTCTGACCCGAGTATTATATTCAAAAGAAAATAATACTCGGTTCAGTCTAATTCAAACTCAGTTATTAGTGCACAGAAGCAATAATAATCTAATAATGAATAGACGACAGTAATTAAACCAAATAAGAATGCAATTCAGAATATTGAATTGAAATAAACAGAACAGTTCAAACCATTGAAATATCAATTAAAATATTAAGATGAGTAGGGCTGCAGTACACGCACGCGTGTACTGCCTCGCCACTACAGCACATGAACTACGCAAAAGATTAATAAATCAAAACAAAATAGAATATCACAAAACCATACCGTGTGGCTGCAGTTCACGCTTGCGTGCACTGCCTTGCCACTATAGTGACGATGTACCCAATGAATACCGTGTGGCTGCAGTTCACGCTTGCGTGCACTGCCTTGCCACAACAGTGATGATGTACCCAATGAAAATTCACAACCAAACACAAGATCAAACCCGAGTCATCGGATTCAACTCAAGTGTAATTCGAAAATCAATCCAAATGCACATGGCAGTGACATGATGAAACAGTGCTAACAAACAAATAATGGCAGTGGTACCAACATGAAGACACAGTGGAATAAGGTGACAGCAAGAGAGAGATATGGCCAAAATATATGAAACTGCTCATATACTCGAGCAACAGAGGCAAAATGCACCAAAACCGACAGCAAGCATATAGGATAATCAAAGTCTACAAGAATGCATATAAATGCAAACAAATGCAAACTCTAATGAATGCAACAGTGACTCAAAACATATGCAGTGAAGAGGGAATGCTCGAGTTATACCAGATTCAGGTATACACATGAGAAGCGTACGGCCAATACGAGTAACCATGAACCTGTTTCAGCAAAGCCAAAACTGGGTGTAACACAATGTTACAACACACATGAACATACATGCTATAAAACATCACACATATATACAATTATACATACATATGTGTGTAAATGAAAATCAGTGCATATTTACATGTCAACAGGTGGAACAAAGATCAGACTATTACAAATGATGACTACAAGATTGCAGTTCTAGCCAATCCATCAATTTATTCATACACACATACATATGTATATATTTACATATGCACAAATATTTTTAAATATATATAGTGATGAACAGATGGGACAACACTAACTCGAATACATCAAGCAACTGAATTCATCAGTGAATCAAGCAACTCGACCAAATCCAGCTACTATATGAATGCATTAGACTGGACAGAGCAACCCATGCTCGAAGTGAATAGTGGAAGAGCAAGGGCAACCCGAAGCAGTAAAAACTCAAATGAGTAAGTGCCCCAGAGAAGACTGCATAGATAAAAAGGCCAGACAACACAATGTACACAATGAACTAACAGTAACCGATATTGCACTAACAAGGGTTTTTTTTTTCTTTTATAAATAATATCATGGAACTAAAATCAGGCGTGTCACAAGAGAAACTCTTGGACTACGGCTACAATCCAATAGAGTCAGAGATAATAATTTCCAAAGTCAATAGAGAATTCAAAGTAACTGTTAAATGTTGAAGTAATGCTAGCAGTGACAATGCAAATTCACTTAATTCCAGACGAACGAAAATCAAACAAGTCAAAGCCAGTTCAACTCACTTGCCGAAGACAAGTTCATCGTCGAGTCCAAAAAGAAACATCATGTAAAACAACAAGTCAAGTATACTACCAGGGTGAACGCAAATGGTCAGAGCCAAGCACACCGAGGCCACAAAAATCAAAGTCATAATGATCAGTGAATCCAAGAATCCAACAAAGTGGTCGCAGTCATTGAACAGCAGGTGAAATCGAACGAAGTCGATAATGCCACCAGAGGCGGTAAACAAAATAGCCAAAGTCAAATAAAACAACTTCAAACGGACTGCAAGTAAAAATGAATCGACAACTCGAACAATTGAATACGAATTGACAGAGTCGAAAATCATCACAGGCATCTAAACAACTCAAATGGCCGAAAGCATAACATCAATGCAACGATGGTGGTAGGTACGAACAAAGCTTAACAATATTAGGTCGAGCAAATGTCGACATTTCCATAAAAATCAATTGCCAGAAATTCGAAACAAGTGAACCCGAAAATCACCATCACAACAGTCCAATTTTTATACCGTGGGAATCAATTAGTCAAGCAACCAAAATCACGAATTTAAACGAGCCAGAAATCATTAAATTGACTTGAATTAGATGTGAGCGGAGGACCACTCACCTTGGACTGAAGCGAAGACGAACGCGAGGGCGAGAAGCCATTAATTGATGAAGCCCTAATTGGTGATGACGATCGATGGAGCACGAGGCCGCCACCATTTTTGTTCTCTCGGTGGTTTTAGGTTTCGAACGAATAATAGAGAATGAGAAAGAGGGGATCGGGTTTAAGTCGAAGAAAAAGTAAAAGGGAGATTGTGGGCTGGGTTGAAAATTTGAAATGAGTTGCGATTTGATTAAGTTTTATAATTTAATACTTTGGGCTGAAATGGGAGAGGCAGTTTGGTTGGGCTGGTTTATATTTAATAAATAATTTAGTTAAGGGAGATTGCTTAATTTAGTTTAGCGTTTAGCTTGTTTGTTTAATAGTAAGTGCAATTTGATTGTTATAATAATTATTCACACTTTCTGATAGCATTGTTCTTAATTCACAGGTACGCTATGGAAAACCAAGTAAACACTACAGAGATCGAATGTTTATCAACAAACTACTGAAAACCAAAGTTTGGACCGAAACCAAAACAAATGAACCACTATTTAAAAAAAATCAAAGTCCCTCAAACTTTATAACCATTTGTAATTTAAATTTTAAAAACTTCAATTTGAAAATTGACGAAAATATCGGGTTGTTACAGACTACCCTCCTTAAAGAAATTGCGTCCTCGCAATCTTAAGGAACAAATGGACAAATGGTAACAACCATAAAGAACATCATCATACGATGAAGAAGTTAGAAACAGAAAGTTCACCATATAGAGCATGAAAGAGAAAGCCTGAACATGTTTGCTCGATGAATTCTTTGGATTCCTAAGAGAAATCCATAGAATTTGAGAACCATTGAGAATCTCAAAAAGAGAAACATCTATATTTCGAAGGTGCTACACCCCCGAAGCAATGATGTGAATATAAGATTGCTCAAGATTAGAAATTGGAAATCCCTAAGGCATTTCCGTAATTGGAAGACGTGGAAAACATCATGAATAGCAGAAAATTGAGTCGGTACACCGGCGTAGTACAATATAAACGCCAAAGAAATCTTTTAATTTCATAAAAGAAATTCACAAATTATCAACAAAATCTAATTATCAATAGATAATTCAGAAATCTCAAATCACAAATATTCGATTATCAAAAACGATAATCAAATCAACAAGTATTCGATTATCAAAATCGAAAATCAATCTTAAATCACAAATATTTAATTATCACAATTGATAATCAAATCTCATATCGCAAATGTTTAATTATCACAAACGATAATCAAACCAAAAATATCTAATTATCACAAGCGATAATTAGAAACAATAAATATCTGATTATCACAAACGATAATCAGAAATCACAAATTTTCAGTTAACGAGTCCGAAATTAACCGAAATAGCAAACGCACATGACCCATAACCACGAGTTTTACTAAATCGTTTAATTCACTTCATCGTTTCCTTGAAAGTGCAAAATTGTGTATTTTAAATAAATAACATTTTACGTTCTCGAACGGACAAGTCCGAAATTAAGCGAATCAGTAAAAGAAAGGGGTCATAGTCCTCGATTTTTCTGAAACGTTTAATTCGCTTCCTCATTCTTTTGAAAGCGCAAATCGTAAAAATTTTGAAAACAATTTTGATTTATATTTTGAAACATTTTTTTTTTTTAAACACGTGATTAAAACAGCGACATCAGTAGCAACTTCGATAAGTGGATTTTCATTCATCAAAAGTGTCACAAGAATCTTCTCAAAGATAGAAAGGGATATCATACCCTAAACTTGTATTCATAACAAGTCAATAACACACGAATTCACCAATGCACAAGAATTGATAAAACTTATCAATAGAAATCACGAAAATTGGTGAAGCACAAATTCTAGAAATCTACACAAGAAATCCAGAAATCACAAGATAAGAGTATGAGAACTCGAACGGGAGTATGAAAACTCGAACGGAGTATGAAAACTCGAACGGAGTATGAAAACTCGAACGGGGTATGAAAACTCGAACGGGGTATGAAAACTCGAACGGAGTATGAAAACTCGAACGGAGTATGAAAACTCGAACGGAGTATGAAAACTCGAACGGAGTACAAAAACTTGAACGGAGTACAAAAACTCGAACGGAGTATAAAAACTCGAACGGAGTATGAAAACTCCAACGGAGTATGAAAACTCGAACGGAGTATGAAAACTCGAACAGAGTATGAAAACTCAAACGGAGTATGAAAACTCAAACGGAGTATGACATAGAATAAAAGATATGGCATAACATAAAATATCCATAATGACATACTACTATAAGTATGTAAATAATGATCAACAGGAGATCAACCGATAAGAGGTATGGCATAAATATGAAATACCCATACTGACATACAACTATAAGTATGCAAATAATGATCAACAGGAGATCAACCGATAAGAGATAATCAATATCACAAGAATCTTCTCAAAGATCCAAAGAGGTATCATACCCCAAATTTGTACTCATGACAAATCAATAACATATGAATTCGCCAATGCACAAAAATAGGTGAAGCATAAAATTTCCAGAAATCAACATAAGGAATCTAGAAATCACAGAAAAAGGGAAAGAGGCCTATCACATGACGGTCCGAAGACCAAGGGGAGCTACCCCACATGTGTGAATGGAATCACACAGATTGAGGTCAAGACTAACCAAAAAGCAGAAAGGTATGTGTGAATGGAATCACACAAGTGGTGTCTAGTCTGACCATCAGAACGATCATCATGATCAACGAGGAGTGTCAATTACACTAAGCATGTGTGAATGGAATCACACAGATTGAGGTCAAGACTAACCAAAAAGCAAAAAGGTATGCGTGAGTGGAATCACACAAGTGGTGTCTAGTCTAACCTTGCAATGAAAGAGACATCGCGCAATTGTTAGTCTAATTCATAAAGCGATCATCAAGATCAACGAGAAGTGTCAATTACACTAAGCTAGTGAATATAAAAGTTTAGCTTCATGTCCCATAACCACTAGCTTAACTTAAATATTTACGAACAAACTATAAATCTTCACTAATAAAATTGTCACAGGAGGTTCAATCGAACAAGTCCAAGAATTAACCGACGAAGTGAACGCAAGCGTTTCATACCACTTGTTTTACTAAGTCATTTAATTAAATTTCTCATCCGAGTGAGGTAAAGGTTTGTATATACTAATAGATTGGAAAACGGTTTAGGAAAAGAGTTTGATATTGAAAATAGAGTTAAAAACATTTTGATAAAAGAGTTTTGATATTTACTACTGGTATTGAAACATTTATATTTTTAAAGTGACAAATCACAAAAATGATTGTAGGAACAATCAATCACAAGAATTCACATGTAAATATGTGAATAGAATCCAAAGAAATCGATACTGTATCCATCAAAAGGTATGTTCACAAAAAGTTCCCGAAGAAATGGTCATCAAAGTTGCTAATAAATGATAGCAACAAATCGGGAAATAATCAAAAATCGATTAAATTTGGAAACCAAATGAATTCACTAAAATTCACATTCGAAGACGTGAATAAAATCCAAAGAATTCGATTCTAAATCCATCAAAGTAGGAATATCCAACAATTCCAGAAATAGAAGTTTTCAAAGTCGACAAAGATGACAACAACTAATCGGAACAGAAGAATCGATTGACAAATGGAATAACGAAACAAAACGAGCATAAATGCATAAATGACTTTAACAAAAATAAAAATCAAGTCAATGCCGAAGTCGACAATTAATGGCCATAATAGAGTACAAAACGATTCAACATCATCATAAAAGAACTCAACGGCAAACCAAATCAGAGTCTTGGAAATCAAGAATTTAGAAATTTCTCAAAAACAAAGTGACCGAAGTCGAATGGAATTCAAGCCGAGGAAAACATAAAATATCAAGTTCAGAATTGCCGAGATTCGAACAAAATCAATCATCGGCTAAATCAAATCAAAGCTGAAAACACAAGAATCAAAATCAAATGCATATGTATAAGCGTTAGGAATTCATACCTAACAATCAAAGATAATCATATACAAATATGAGAGATAAAACGTCGACAAAACGTTGTAACACATGTACTATCTAAGTTATGTTTTATATTTGTTCTAAACTCCTGGCTTTGATACCAAGCTGTGACGCCCCACCTCTATACCCACGCTAGCCAAGAACACTACGGTGTAGTGCTGCCAACTAGCACGGAGAATAAGGCTATTGAGGAGCGGCCATCAATAGTTGGCCTTACACTAGTATTGGTTATCTCGATAGGAGTGATATATATTCTTTCATTTTTCATCTCTGATTTATTTTCTCCCATCGAAATACCCCAATTCCAGTATAAAACGAACTACGATGGTTCATAATAGTTTAGAACAGTAAATATAAAATAATAACACAGATAAATTTAAATGCGGAACACAGATAAAACAGATGCTCTCATATATACAATAACTGATGTCAGTTACAATACATTTGACACGGTACATATGATACAACTACAACTGTCGACTCAGGAAGTTACATGTACAAGTACATTAACGTATATAATATACATGAATACATATCTTCCTATACAATCATACATACTACTACAAATAACGACGACTACTCCAAAAGATATGAAAGAACTTCATAGCTCTAGCAGCAACCCAAAGCAGAATATCTACAACCTGAAATACTCGGTCTGACCCAAGTATTATATTCAAAAGAAAATAATACTCGGGTCAGTCTAATTCAAACTCAGTTATTAGTGCACAGAAGCAATAATAATCAAATAATGAATAGACGACAGTAATTAAACCAAATAAGAATGCAATTCAGAATATTGAATTGAAATAAACAGAACAGTTCAAACCATTGAAATATCAATTAAAATATTAAGATGAGTAGGGCTGCAGTACACGCACGCGTGTACTGCCTCGCCACTACAGCACATGAACTACGCAAAAGATTAATAAATCAAAACAAAATAGAATATCACAAAACCATACCGTGTGGCTGCAGTTCACGCTTGCGTGCACTGCCTTGCCACTATAGTGACGATGTACCCAATGAATACCGTGTGGCTGCAGTTCACGCTTGCGTGCACTGCCTTGCCACAACAGTGATGATGTACCCAATGAAAATTCACAACCAAACACAAGATCAACCCCGAGTCATCGGATTCAACTCAAGTGTAATTCAAAAATCAATCCAAATGCACATGGCAGTGACATGATGAAACAGTGCTAACAAACAAATAATGGCAGTGGTACCAACATGAAGACACAGTGGAATAAGGTGACAGCAAGAGAGAGATATGGCCAAAATATATGAAACTGCTCATATACTCGAGCAACAGAGGCAAAATGCACCAAAACCGACAACAAGCATATAGGATAATCAAAGTCTACAAGAATGCATATAAATGCAAACAAATGCAAAGTCTAATGAATGCAACAGTGACTCAAAACATATGCAGTGAAGAGGGAATGCTCGAGTTATACCAGATTCAGGTATACACATGAGAAGCGTACGGCCAATACGAGTAACCATGAACCTGTTTCAGCAAAGCCAAAACTGGGTGTAACACAATGTTACAACACACATGAACATACATGCTATAAAACATCACACATATATACAATTATACATACATATGTGTGTACATGAAAATCAGTGCATATTTACATGTCAACAGGTGGAACAAAGATCAGACTATTACAAATGATGACTACAAGATTGCAGTTCTAGCCAATCCATCAATTTATTCATACACACATACATATGTATATATTTACATATGCACAAATATTTTTAAATATATATAGTGATGAACAGATGGGACAACACTAACTCGAATACATCAAGCAACTGAATTCATCAGTGAATCAAGCAACTCGACCAAATCCAGCTACTATATGAATGCATTAGACTGGACAGAGCAACCCATGCTCGAAGTGAATAGTGGAAGAGCAAGGGCAACACGAAGCAGTACAAACTCAAATGAGTAAGTGCCCCAGAGAAGACTGCACAGATAAAGAGGCCAGACAACACAATGTACACAATGAACTAACAGTAACCGATATTGCACTAACAAGGGTTTTTTTTTCTTTTATAAATAATATCATGGAACTAAAATCAGGCATGTCACAAGAGAAACTCTTGGACTACGGCTACAATCCAATAGAGTCAGAGATAATAATTTCCAAAGTCAATAGAGAATTCAAAGTAACTGTTAAATGTTGAAGTAATGCTAGCAGTGACAATGCAAATTCACTTAATTCCTGACGAACGAAAATCAAACAAGTCAAAGCCAGTTCAACTCACTTGCCGAAGACAAGTTCATCGTCGAGTCCAAAAAGAAACATCATGTAAAACAACAAGTCAAGTATACTACCAGGGTGAACGCAAATGGTCAGAGCCAAGCACACTGAGGCCACAAAAATCAAAGTCATAATGATCAGTGAATCCAAAAATCCAACAAAGTGGTCGCAGTCATTGAACAGCAGGTGAAATCGAACGAAGTCGATAGTGCCACCAGAGGCGGTAAACAAAGTAGCCAAAGTCAAATAAAACAACTTCAAACGGACTGCAAGTAAAAATGAATCGACAACTCGAACAATTGAATACGAATTGACAGAGTCGAAAATCATCACAGGCATCTAAACAACTCAAATGGCCGAAAGCATAACATCAATGCAACGATGGTGGTAGGTACGAACAAAGCTTAACAATATTAGGTCGAGCAAATGTCGACATTTCCATAAAAATCAATTGCCAGAAATTCGAAACAAGTGAACCCGAAAATCACCATCACAACTGTCCAATTTTTATACCGTGGGAATCAATTAGTCAAGCAACCAAAATCACGAATTTAAACGAGCCAGAAATCATTAAATTGACTTGAATTAGATGTGAGCGGAGGACCACTCACCTTGGCCTGAAGCGAAGACGAACGCGAGGGCGAGAAGCCATTAATTGATGAAGCCCTAATTGGTGATGACGATCGATGGAGCACGAGGCCGCCACCATTTTTATTCTCTCGGTGGTTTTAGGTTTCGAACGAATAATAGAGAATGAGAAAGAGGGGATCGGGTTTAAGTCGAAGAAAAAGTAAAAGGGAGATTGTGGGCTGGGTTGAAAATTTGAAATGAGTTACGATTTGATTAAGTTTTATAATTTAATACTTTGGGCTGAAATGGGAGAGGCAGTTTGGTTGGGCTGGTTTATATTTAATAAATAATTTAGTTAAGGGAGATTGCTTAATTTAGTTTAGCGTTTAGCTTGTTTGTTTAATAGTAAGTGCAATTTGATTGTTATAATAATTATTCACACTTTCTGATAGCATTGTTCTTAATTCACAGGTACGCTATGGAAAACCAAGTAAACACTACAGAGATCGAACGTTTATCAACAAACTACTGAAAACCAAAGTTTGGACCGAAACCAAAACAAATGAACCACTATTTAAAAAAAATCAAAGCCCCTCAAACTTTATAACCATTTGTAATTTAAATTTTAAAAACTTCAATTTGAAAATTGACGAAAATATTGGGTTGTTACAATAATA
Source organism: Allium cepa (assembly GCA_030765085.1). Lineage (NCBI taxonomy): Eukaryota > Viridiplantae > Streptophyta > Magnoliopsida > Asparagales > Amaryllidaceae > Allium > Allium cepa. Next base: position 643,349,956 of record CM060937.1, on the reverse strand, counting down.
GAAGAAAATACCTTTTATTTCAAACAAGATTGGTTAATGAGTTAGATATATGTAACAAATTACATAATTGCCCCTAGGACATACCCCTAACTCTATCTGGAATTTTCTGCATCGTGGCAATCTGAGACTCGGTGTGGGAAGGAGCAATGGACAACAAGGTCCCTCGACGATCGTGAAAATCCTTGTGGCGCTTATGCATGTTGCCAGGGGCATCACCGTCATTGTCCCTCTTTCTTTTCTACCCTCTTTCATGCTCTCTCTCCAAGTTGCATGCCTTGTCGTCTTTTCTCTTCCTTTCCTCCTCGTTGGTTTTGCGATAAGAGCAATAGGCTGGATCTGGAGTTTGCTCCCTATTAGAGCTAGTATGTTGACATGGTTGATGGTATAGTTCATGGCCCATGAAAACTGAAATAAAAAGAAAAGTCAAGTTAATTCTCAAATTCTAAAACCTAAATCGATGTAGAAAAGTTTGTCCATGATCCTAAAGTGGAGTATGTAGTGTCGATGACTACCTATATTTTTACAAATCATATTGACATGGTTTCATGGTTAGAGTCCTGCCACCTTCACTTATAAGAGCAGTAGAAGATATGTGAGTATGCGACCCAGTCTCACCTATCATCTCACTAATTGAAGAATCCCCAAAATCATTTAAGTGATTGGGGTTGTTTCATAGAAAATCGAAGGACGGCTTTTCTCCCACAGGGGTTTCAACAGCTATATTTAATTGATTGATGAATTTCAATGGTTTGTTGTTCTGGATAAGAAATGGAAGGCTCGTCTCCTTGGTAATTAGCACTTTTGGAGAATGTAGGTGAGGGATAGTAGGTCTCGTTGCGGGTGACTCATTGAATGACTCATCCCCATTCTCGCTTACATGGTAATCGTTATCATTATCATCACACTCATACTCCTCCTCACCGACAATCGAGTCTTTTCCTGACCTCCTCAGAGATCCTACCTCCGAGATAATGGGCATTCTAACGTCAACGCCCTCGTCACTGGGGGCAACATCTCCATGGGCTCATCAGCCCCTATATTGGTGGCTTCTTCCTCACCATCCCCGGTAGGCTCATAAACCTCTGTATCAACACTCCTCTCTTCATATTTATCGCCTGATCTGCTTTCTTCCTCTTCCACTTGAGGACCCTCATTGGAGCCAAGAGTGGTGGTAGTGGAACGGAAGTGTGATCTAGAATTGCTTTGTGTTGAGGATTCCATGTCGGCTATTCATCCTGGTCGGAGCAGTCTATACCCTTATAATTTTTCATTTTTCAAAAGGAACTTGACTATAGGTTGGCTCAGTCTAATAGCCTTTAATTCCTTGAGCATTATCTTGGGATCTAGTTTCTTCCCCCGTTTTGGAATACCTATAGGGATATATGTTAGGTTAGAAACATAGAGATTCCAATGTAGGAAATATTGATGGTAAGAAATTGACTTCCTTTTAACCAGAAGCGATTGAACCTTTCCAGACAACATACGAAGAAATAGTCATTTTTGAAGTAGGAATGCTTATTGTAGAGGTTCTTAATGACCGTGCATCATGTCTAGGCCTTGATAATCATGAAAGACGAGCACTCCTTTCTCCTCCTAAACTTGAGAAGGTATGTGAGCTCATTGAATCATAAAAGGCGACTAAATCTTCACATAAATTGGATTCATAATGAACTCAAGAAGGCATGAACATTCAGGTCAACTTGAAATGGCATGAGCCAAATTTATCCCAAAAAATATTCAAGAAAGGACTAAAAGTCGGGATGGTACCGGTAAGACACATATAACGACTATAAGTGTTGAAGCCAAACGGGGGGCGAGGGGCAAATTCATTTCCTACTGAAAACGAACGTTTTATTCAAGAATGCCTTGTCGAAAGCAAATGTTCTTAAGCATTTTCACAATCAAAATGAAGTCCCCATTTCGATGGATCATTTATAATCAACCTTGGGCCCAATGGTCGTAGAATGGGATCGATCAATACTTTTTGACCCACATACTCGGAGGTCATAGGCTGGTTGGTTCTGACCGGAATGGATGGTGAAATTGGAGCAATAGTGGATGCAGCTTCAGAAGGTGTAGATAATCCTTCACTAGGTTCGAGGCAAGATGATTGAGGGGTCATTCTAAGCAGGTTGGAATTCAACATACTCTGGCAAATTTAACTTAGGATAAAGGAACCCATGAGACCAAAACCTGAAATACAAAATAAATTGACTTTCGTTGATAAATTGGATTTTGAGCGTTCATCGAGGTAGATATAGTGTGTTACCTACATGGAATTAATTTGATGTCTTGAGCACTACAAATGAACCATCCCATGTAGATAGCTTACTCGTGTTTGAAAAACAAGCAGCTTCGCATCTTGAAATTTCTTCTTTCGTGAACTTACCCATTATCGATGAAAATTGATAATGAATCTGTTGTCCAAAGTGATGAGGAAAGTCATTTTCTTTTAAGGATCATTGGAAGTGAAAAAATAGAGAAGATGATACGGTGGAATCATCTAAGGTGTATGAATTCCAAAACGAATCATTGAATTGGAGACCATTCGAATATTGTAACTTAATCAATTTCACGGATATGACAACCGAAGTTCGAGTATCAAACTTCTATCCGACGTCATGTGTGTTCAACTAAGGAAAATCCTAGCCACAGCATCGCTTGAGCATGCTTTAAATCAATTGTCTCTCTTTGTAATTGATATCGGTCAAGTCGAAACAATAATCCCTATTACCAAATTCATCAACCTCAACCTTAGATTCAAGTGCAAATTCAGGTCATGTTCTAATGCGTGAATTTATTCAAGTCCAAGATTCTTGGATTGTGGATCTAGAAGTAGTGATATAGCACGAGACAGTAAATTGTTATGAGAGGCATCAGTAGGTGATGAAATCACGAAAGCGGGTCGGTGAAGTCGGTTGAAGGGCATGGAAGTTAGGTCGACTTAGGAAATTGTAACATTCTCCACTTGGAGGACCAAAACTAACGGCTATGATGCTGCATTCAGCCATAGTTATTAAAACTCGACGACCGAATACGGTAATGTTAGTAATATTTGTAAAAAAACACATGGATATGGAAAAAGTTTAAAATTTCAAAACAACTTTCACATTCCATTCTAGACACTACTTTCAACGTTCTTTACATAATCCCACAATGTAACCACATTCTAAAAAATATATTTATTAAAACAGACTCCAAGACTGACATATAAAGGTGCCCTCTTGGTGATCAGAGTATGTAATAGGAAATTAACAACGTTGCCTTAACAAAACATAGCATAGCGGAATCAAATTGAACAAGAACTCAAAATAGTTATAATGCCTCCCGCACATCTCCGGAAGCTTATTTGTGACGACGCGACTTTTCGACGCTCGAAAACCGACATCAATATGTCCACTGTATCAAATGCCGTGCAATCGAAGGCCGGAAAACCGTACCGTTATGGTTAAAGAAAAAGAAAAAGATAGAAGAAAAGAGAAAAAAAGAAGAAGAAACAGAAAACAATATCAGAATCTCAAAATCGCAGCGGAACAACATATAATAAATAAATTAATAATTTTTAAACAAAGAACTATATCAGTTATTACATTACATCATATTACATCATCAGAGTGTACAACAACAAACAACAACAAACAGAGGAAAAGAAATACTATATACTAGTAATACGCCATGCCATCCAGCTTGCCTCCAGCAACTCCTGAATTGCATAATATCCTGATAACCTAACTCTAGACTGCCCGTGTGGAAATTGGTGGGCACCCAGAGTTTAGGAAGGAAAACAATAAACTCCGAGTCAGTCATGTGACTGGTGTGAGAACTTAAAACAGTTTATCTTTAAAACAAAGAACATGATAATTTTTAAAATAAATTCGCAATGCTTTTTAGAAAATGGGACTACCATAAGGCCTCCTGCACGCACACACACACAATGCAAATGCAGAATCGGAGGAGATTTCTCCTTATGATAGTCAAAGATGCTTGATACGAATTAAAAAGAAACATTTGAAATTATTACTAGTGCATAGTGTAGGAAAAATCATTTCGAAAGTAAAGATATAAATCTTAGCCAGCATAGGCATTTCACACTTATGCCTACTATAGCTACCATCCAAACAGTGGGGCGCCACCATAAGTGAATGATTGGTTCTACAACTAAAACCGTACAAGATTCATATTGTTTATTTGGATTTCAAACAAATGGTCAGGCCAAGGGACTTCCCATTGCCACATGGAAATGCCTCTGGAATGACGTCCCGAGAACCTAACCGAATCTCTGCCAACACAAGGCCGGGTTACCCCTAACTGGGTAACTACAGACACGAATATGTCATTCCCCAATCGTAACTGATCTATATCCGAGGATCCTCGATTTCCAACAACCACAAAGCAATAAATTTGCAGCAACAACATAGGTTAAGTATCTGGGCTCCATACCATGATACCACCTCTATCCAGAAGGAATGACATACACTAAAGGGGTGCTACCCCCTAATAACCTTGCCGCATCCTTCCTGTTTTGACCATTTTCGGGGTGTAAGGTCCGACGAAGTCTCGTCCACAAAGCGACGCTTTATATAAAAGCTGTGCTTTGATCATCAAATGCTCAACAGCACTTCGTATGCCACATTACCAATTTGGGAATGTATCACTAGTAACCATCAACTACATAACCTCTAAGGGTGTTAAGCTAAGAGAATAAATTCTCCGCCACCAACGGAAATATATTTGATAGAAACCAGCTTTACATCTCAAATTGTAATGTCAGACACACATCTATACAAGTCCATTCCGGGATCGAACGGAACCGAAGGCACTTACAAAGAAGTCCTTGCAATCCAGATATTCACTAATCACGACCGGACTTTCCAGCACAAAGGGTAATAAATTTCTATATTGGGGATCAGACGATGCAGAACATTCGAGGTAATCCTTCCGTTTTCATAAATATCCGGTCTTCAACACTGGTCATCAATGCTATCTATTATGACGTATCACATATTAAGAATGGGTTATACGACCCTAAGGTCCTTTCCCGGCTAACCAGAATAGTGAGCCCTTATTTTTAAAAATAAGTGTAGCATTCAAATTCAAGCAATCACAACAAATACCTATTTAAAGGTTAATATTGATAGTCGGTTATTTAACTATCAATAAGTATGCAAAATATCACCAGAGTCCAAATAATTTTCCAAATTATTTATTTTCCAAAAATATCTTTACAAGATATATATATATATATATATATATATATATATATATATATATATATATATATATATATATAATTTCCATAGTTCAAAAATAAATCGATATTTATTTTTAAACCAATTTTCCCAATTTCATTTATAAATTCCATATTGAATTTACATTTCCAAAATATCAGTGAATATACGATTTTCAAATCGATTTCTAATATTCATTTTCAATTTATCTTTAAAAAGATAATTCTCAAAACATTCATTTCATATTGGAAAAACATTTCCCTACTTATTTAATAATAAGTATTTCACAAATCTATTTATTTTCAACATTTGGAAAATATTCAATATACTTAAATCATAACTAAGTATATATTTCATTTCTTAAGAAAACATCCTATTAAACCCATTATTTGGGTCAAAACGAATGTTGCGTAAAACATCGTTACGACAACCCAAAATCACTAGTATGGGGATTCGAAATTAAAATAGATATATAAATCCTAATGCTATACAAAAATATTTCCTTTCGGAAATCATTTACTATAACAACGGTGTTATAGTCTACCATTTCCTTCTATTTCTCGAAAACGTCTAATTCAACAATGAATGTCGAAATCTACGGTTTCGATAGTTAATACATTTTAAAACATCTTTTAAAACAATTAACTTCATTTTAAAATTTCACTTCTCCAAATCATACCCGTTTTATTTAATAATATATGCAATGTCCAAAATCGTGGATATACATCGTTTACCAAATTCAACACTTCCACATATTTAATTAAAGGATTTTCCACAGTCCAAAATCATGGATAAAATTCCTTTAATAATTTCTACGTTTACTTATCAAATTTATTTGATTACGGATTTATAAGACAACGTTTATAAATTCCATTTCTATTTCATAACTACTTCGATTTATAAATCTCCTTTAATAACCAATTCTATTTATATTTCGTTTACATGTCGAATCCAACTTCTAAGTAAATTACTTATAATCCATTTATTCACAAATCCATTCTTTTATATCATCATTATTTTATAAATCTAAAATTCTTATTTACTTATAAAACTAGATACAACTTAATTTTAACACTCATAAAAGCTCGTTTTATAATTCCAGTATTTTTATTTATAAATATCCATTTTATAAATATTTTTATATAATTCATTTATAATAATTTAAATATCCCAATTCAAACCATTTTATAAATTTATCTACTACTTATTTCAAAAATCATGCTTTCGTTATATTTCACAAAAATCCTAATTTTTATAACATAAAAATTTATAACGTTTTAATTATTTAAATGAATCAATTCGAAAATTTAATAAACGTATAATTTCAAAAAATCACTTTAAAAATCCCTTAAAAATCGAAATCGTTATTTTTAAACTTCAAAAATGGATCCGATGATGCATCACGCCAAATAGTAAATCACGACTTCGAAACATCATATATCGATATGATAATCAATCAAATATCACAATATCTAAAATCAAATAAACACTGCTGAGGAATCCAGTTGGATCTCTCCAACATGTTTCCTTGCATCCACAAACATTAGCACAATACCAATCCCGTTTCAAGACGGGATATCGCGGTATATAGGATTTATAAAATATTATCCGCTTAATAGACGGCGCAATAGGGTCTCATCCGCTATATAATGCGGGAAATCAACAACTCCAATATATACATATTCCAATATATATATATATATATATATATATATATATATATATATATTGCTATATATAGATATATCCTACTACATCTAATATCACAACCAAACAGCAATCAATAACTGTAATCCAAATTTTCAATTTGAGTGAGAAGATCTCACCTTTGATTTTATTTTGCAATCCATTTCCATCTTGACTCCATTTTTCTTGATTTATACCTTGAATAAATATTAGATGATTTTATTAATATTCGAACAATTTGAATAATTAATTTCCATTTGATAAATTAATCGCCTAAATTCATTGCATTCATTTTGTTGTTTTCTAAATCTTGTGTTCTCATACATTAAGTTCTGTAAACATATATATTTATTAAATTCAAATGGAAAATAAAAGAAAGATATTCTTTCTAGCATTTATATTAAACAGAAAATGGTTTATACTTACTGTAGTAAATTATATTTTCTGCTTGTCTATATATATACATTCATTGTAATAAAATTTCACTTTGAGCTAATATTTTTAAATTTCAAACAAAATCCTTTTTGATAATTTGATTTAACAAAGAATTAAATTCAAAACAAACTTTCCTTTCTATAGATTATATTTAGTAGTTAAAAATAAATTTAACAAGTTATTATTATTATTTTGAAAACATATACATTTAAAAAAAAATGTTCTATAGAGATTTTATAAATCAACTTTCAGACACTTCATAATTCCTGCTTTCTTAATCTATCATATATAATTAAATAGATTAATCAACTAATAATTTAGTTAAACCAATTTTTCTTTACAATTCTGTTTTTTAGTAATTCTAACTAAACTAAATTTACAAATCTCCAAATTTACACATAAATCTATAAAGCTCATATGCCAATTTTTTTAAACTTAAGTAAATTTAAAATTTAAAATGCTAAAACCACGTTACCTACTCGATGAGAAAACCCCAACAGTGAACTCCTCACTCCACTGCCCTTGACGCTGCAGCCCTTCATGATCGAGACCAATCGAGCCTCCTTACGTCGCAGTCGCGAGCTTCGCCCACTCAACTGCTGCCATATTCACTCGAATGGCCCCCAACTACGAGCCCTAACTGCCGAGCGCGAATAACCCACATCGGCCCCTTCTTTCTGGCCTGGCTGCGAAACCCTGGCATCTATCGTCGTCTCGACCCCTTCGATCAACGTGCGATGTGCCACCACCCTAGCTTAGAACGAATGACAACATCGCGCGCCCTAAATCCCAAGCCCGCCTCGATTCCTTTAGCCTCGGCCGCTATGACTTCCCCTCGAGAATGAATTCGAGGAACGTGCTTTTGAATCTCTTTTTTTTCGAAATAAGGAGGCTGCGATTTTGAACGAGAATGAAGATACATTATTTCGTTTGAGCTAATTTAGAAAGGTGTACGTGATTTTAGGCGTGATTTGAGGATGATAGATCGTGTTTGATTTACTTTTCTACAGCATTTTAATGGGAAGGTAAAGTACTGATGTTGACTACATTCAATTTTAAATTTAAATTGAATTCATTTCAAATTTCAACGCGTTTACTTGCCATGTGCTCACATAACAACTCCGAATAGTATGAAATTTGAAATCCGATAATAATACAGTATTCCGGATCCAATGGAACTGGTTTCGTCGAATTCCGAGACTGTGCCTCGGAAGGCTATTTTCAAATATCGACTCAAATGATATAATTTCAAAACTGAACAAATCACTTTCAAATTCAATTCTGAAGCTTCTATTATCTTCATTATTATCAATATGAATTTTACAAGCCCTTGAAATATATTTTTATCAGCTTAAAATTGAAGATTCAAATTTATATTCAACTTTCAATAGATTAAACTCTATAATTTAATCGCTAAATTCATTCTGATAATTTGAAATTTAAATCAAACCATCATTCAAATATTTAAAATTCATTAAATATTTTATTTTCAAATGTTCAAAAATTCTGGGTCGTTACAATCTTCCCCCCTTAAAAGAATTTCGTCCCGAAATTACAAGTTAGGAAAAATGATCCTTAACCCGTTCGCTCTCTTTCTAAAACTAATCAGTTTTATCGACTTACCAACACAAATCTTTTATTAAAGATCCATTATCATTTCAACTAGCTTTCCTACTTCAATTATAAGTCTCAAACAACATTGTTTCCTTTACAATTAAAAATTAAATTTCAAACTTTCAAAAATTTCAAAAAATTTCTAACACTCTAAATTTTCAAAAAATTTCGCCAGCGTCTCCTTTGCGCGGCTAGCTCGGTACAACTACAAAATGGCACCACGGCCCTCAGATTAAAAAAAAACGAAAAGCCAAGCGGCTGGACAAGAAAATCATCAAATTTCATACTGAAATTGAAATACGTACCTTTTTGTCGAGCAAATCAATTTTACCTTCGAAAGTAGAATCCCAATTCCATTTCTTTTACTACACCTGTATATCCTGCTAGCCATAATATCCAATTACAAAATTCAAACCATTTTGCACCTTTCATTACAAAATTTTCAACATATGCTTCTTATACATTTTTACTTCACTATTGAAGTTACATATCCATTTTCATCCAATTTTGCATTTCAATTTCATTTGAATTTAATTCACAATTTCAATTCTATTTGAATTCGATTTATCTTCTATTCTGAATATTGAATTTTATCTTTTAACTTTCATTTACAATTGATTCATATCACTATTTTAAATTAGTTTCATTCACTAATTTACTTCAGTTTCCAATTTGAAATCGTTTGTCGTTGACTAAAATTTTTCAACAATTTTCAAAAAAATTCTAACTCCCAAAATTTTCGAAATTTTTTGGTAGAGTCTCCTTTGTACGGAGGAGCTTTTGCAATTTGACAATAGATATAAATATATATACATCGACCCACACGGTCGGAAAAACCAAAAATATTTCATATTTCCTATTTTTATTGCGTAGGCGTACCTTATTTAGCATTTTTAAGCAAAGCGGCTAATTATTAGCTTATTAACACGATCAAATCCTGCTATACGGCTCCCCTGTACCTGTACTTACTAAATCTAAACACGTAAGTGACATATATAAGAAATTTATTTGCATTTCACTTATTTTCAACAGCAACACGTATGCATTTCATGAATAATGTACATAAAATAATTTCCGTAAGCAATTTATATGGTTTCAATACAAATTTAATCGCTTACAACTACATTCCATACCATTTCTATTTAATTCAAGTGATTTACGTCACACTTTCTACATTCTATTCATTTTTATGTCCAAACAGCTCATATTCATTTCAATTGATTCAAATATGAGTTCTATTTCTTTTTATTAAGCCATAGAAATTTATACAACTCATTTGCGTCAAACGACAACCATTTCTATGCAAATTTTGACGATATGCACTTAATAGAATATCCACTCTAGTTGATAACTAATTTTAAATTGATACCAACTCAATTTACATTTTATTCTATCTCATTTCCATTTGATTTCGTTCAATTCAATTTGCATTTCATATTCACATTCATTTTGAATTTATTTTATCAACAACAAGGTCATATTCAATTTATTTCAACTTACTTGAACTTATCTGCAATTTCGAACCATTTTTGTTTAGTTCACAATTCAAGTTTTAATTTAATTAATTCAACTTCCATTTCAGTATTTCATGAATTAATAAATTATCATACTAGTATACTTGAATTCAATCTATTTTAGTTTACCCATGTTTGGATTTATTCAACTTGATTCAAATCTCATTCCATTTTCAATTTCAATTGATTTATTTACAAATGTTACTTCATTTGTTCATTTACAAACACAATTTAATTTCAATTCTCCATTTTGATTTATAACCACCTATATTTAAATTGGACTTTAATTCTATGTGAATTCAATTCTTTTAAACCATATTAAATTTGTCATTTCTTCAATTAGTTTTGCTTACTAATTTTTTTATTTCAATGCTTCACTTCGTGTCCTTAGACGTTTCTTCCAATTCGCTTTATTCAAATTTATTCACTTATACTTACTTTAATTTAACTCCATTCTTTAAATTAAATTTATTCTATTAAAATTTAATTTGTATAAGTTATTAACTTATTTATTATTCCCATAAATATTTTAAATAGGATTCCAGAGTCTTTTCTATCTTTCAAAACCATTATTGAAAACAATTCAAACTATCCTTTGAATTTCCAAAACCAAACCCAAATTTTCCAAACAACTTTCACTTAAAACAATTTGGTAGCAATCCCTCTTTTGGAAACCCGAAAATGAACATCAATGATGCTGCAGTCATCACCTAAGTTATTTTCCAGCGACAGAAAAGAGTTTAGAGCTTTTCATTCCTTCAAAACATTTTTCCAAAAACCTTTAAAAATTATTTTCAAATCAAAAAGGAATTTAATTTCTAAAATTTCCAAATTCTTTCAAAAACATTTCCAAATTCTTCCCTGGAATTCTATTTCTAATTATAAATCACATTTATAATATACATTCTCCAATTTCATTTGTATATGGACTTTATTTCTAAACTTTTGATTATGATTCCAATTTCTTATCCAATAATCAATGGTAATAATTTTTTAATATTATTAATTCCTAACATCCAAGCATCCATATACTATAATAATTTATAAGGATAATTTCCTTTATGTACGAAAATAGTTTTGGGCAAAATTATTTCATTTACCCGATTTTTAAAACACTACTGTGTCAGTTTATCTTGTTTAAGAGTTTAGAAACTCCTATCAACACAGTTAGCTAGACTGCACCGACTAGAATCTATAAACAATCAACCGATAAGTCAACACAATACAAAACAATTTCATATTCACTAACAAATATGCGCTCATATCTATTATTACACTCAAACTCATTCTAGAGTACTGCTGACTCTATCTCTAATGAGTAACACCCAACAGAACCATGGTTGTCGCTTAACCATATGCTCTGATACAAAATGTGACGACGCGACTCTTCAACGCTTGAAAACCGACATCAATACGTCCACTGTATCAACTGCCGAGCAATCGAAGGCCGGAAAACCATACCGTTATGGTTAAAGAAAAAGAAAAAGATAGAAGAAAAGAGAAAAATAGAAGAAGAAACAGAAAACAATATTAGAATCTCACAATCGCAGCGGAACAATATATAATAAATAAATGAATAATCTTTAAACGAAGAACTATATCAGTTATTACATTACATCGTATTACATCATCAGAGTGTACAACAACAAACAACAACAAACAGCGGAAAAGAAACACTATATAGTAGTAATACGCCATGCCATCCAGCTTGCCTCCAGCAACTCCTGAATTCCAGAATATCCTGATAACCTAACTCTAGACTGCCCGTGTGGAAATTGGTGGGCACGCAGAGTTTAGGAAGTAAAACAATAAACTCCGAGTCAGTCATGTGACTGGTGTGAGAACTTAAAACAGTTTATCTTTAAAACAAAGAACAGGATAACTTTTAAAATAGATTCGCAATGCTTTTTAGAAAATGAGACTACCATAAGGCATCCCGCACACACACACAATGCAAACCCAGAATCGGAGGAGATTTCTCCTTATGATAGTCAAAGATGCTTGATACGCATTAAAAAGGAACATTTGACATTATTACTAGTGCATAGTGTAGGAAAATTCATTTCGAAAGTAAAGATATAAATCTTAGCTAGCATAGGCATTTCGCACTTATACCTACTATAGCTACCATCCAAACAGTGGGGCGCCACCATAAGTGACGCAGCGGATAATTAACAAAACGATAGGGATCGATGAAAGTAGCAATCGGTGGATTGAAGATACTGAAATGCCCAAATTCGTTGATCACAAAGATACCGAATTCTAGCTATCTTCGACACGTTGATCGCGCAAGATACCGTGATAGAAGATCTTCAATTCTTCAAGCGTTGATCAAGCGCACTTGATTCCGCGAATCGGCTTCAACAATCGTTGATTCGAGCGCACTCGAATAACCGAAAGTGGAGATAGGAGATTACACTCAACTACCAATTTAGGATGAAAGCACACAGCAATCAAACAAGAATTTTTATTCAAAAATCAACCTCCAAAAATGTACAACTCACTCCCTATTCATAGCCCTTTTGCAACCGGCTCCATAAGTCGTTGCCGACTCATGACTTGCGACTCATCATAAGTCGTTAGCGACTCAACGGTACACACTACCCATGACTCATAGGTTGGCAGTGACTCAATCATCATGCGACTCGGTATATGTCAGCAATGACCTAACACAAACATGTACAGACGACTCAAGAGATACGACTCAACAAACAACACAGGTTACACGACTCACGACATAGTATAAACAAGACTGACTCGCGACCTACGACTTATGACTTAAGTCGTTAACGATCTAACAAATTACAACACTCTGTACATCATAGCGACTCAAGACACAACGACTTAAACGATACGACTTAACATTGCCATGACTTGACACAATGACCCTGGACGACTTACGACTTAAGATAGTCACGACTTAACCCTGGATCAAGCGACTCATCTCCTTATTAGCTCGCAGCTTCTCTTCCCGTGTCTCATTGAGTCGTGGATGACCCAAAAGTCCTTCCTTAGGTAGCGCCTTCCCTGGTTGACTCGTGAACGACTTAAGGCTTAAACCCAAAGCTCCCTTAACTTGTGTACGATTCATTCCCTGAGCTTTATTAAGTCGCAAACGACTTAAATCCTCTTCATTAACTCGTATTCCTTTCCCACGTGATTCCTTAAGTCGGAAACGACTTAATTCTACCCTCCTAAGTCGTGAACGACTTAAATACTTGCCCTTATCTCGTATACGACTCATCCTTCTAGCCTGGGTTACATCATCCTCCCCTGGTTGAGAAAAATTCGTCCTCGAATTTGTAAATTCTTCCACATCAGATTGTCCATCTCCATAATATGGCACAAGATGCTTAACATTGAATACATCAGAAGTGTATACATCCTCTGGCAGTTTCAACTTATAAGCATTCTCATTGATCCGTTTCACAACTTCTACTGGACCAATTTTTCTGGCTTTCAACTTATTATAAGCGCCTACTGGAAAACGATCCTTAGTTAACACAGCATACACCAAATCTCCTTCGTTAAATTCAACATTTCGTCGCTTCAAGTCTGCAAATTTCTTATATTTTTCATTTGACTTTTCCAATCGTTCCTGAACGATCTTATGACATTCAGTTAATTCATCGACAAAATCAACAGCTCGTTTAACTGTCCCCTTCGGTTGTGGTATTACTGCCAAATCCAACGGTCCCCTTGGCAAACTTGAATATACCATTTGAAATGGACTGAATCCCGTACTACGATTCACTGCGTGATTATGAGCAAACTTTGCCTGGCATAACTTCATGTCCTAACTCTTCAGATTATCCTGCACAAGACATCGCAACAAATTTCCCAATGATCTGTTAACAACTTATGTCTGCCCATCAGTTTGCGGATGATAAGCGCTGCTAAGGTTCAACTTTGTTCCCACCATCTTCCACAAACTAAGCCTAAAATGACTCAAAAATCTAGTATCCCGATCAGAAACAATAGATCCTGGTAAACCATGCAATCGATACACCTCCTTAAAGAATAATTGTGCCACTCGAACTGCATCCGCTGTCTTCTTACAGGCAATAAAATGTGCCATCTTCGAAAATCTGTCCACCACAACAAATATAGAAACATCCCCCCTTTGAGTTCTAGGCAAACCCAAAACGAAATCCATGCTGACATCAACCCACGGTTTAGATGGTACAGGCAATGGCATATACAATCCTGCATTTGTCGCTGTTCCCTTCGAAACCTGACAAACATGACATCTGCGCACAAACCTTTCAACTTCCCTTCTCATTGAAGGCCAATAATAAGATTGAGAAATAAACTGCAAAGTACGATCTCTACCCACATGGCCCTCTTCGTGCAATTCTTTGATAATCTTCAATCTCAAACTGCTCTCTGGAATATATAATCGATTTCCTTTAAACAAAAATCCATCAACCAACAAAAATTCATCAGTACTCCCATCCTTAACTTTCTCAACAAACTTTGCAAAGTAAGGATCCTCCTCAAACAATTCTGGTAATAATTCAAACCCTATCACCTCAACTTTCATTGTAGTCAACAAATGGTTCCTTCTACTCAAAGCATCAGCCACACGATTCTTTGCCCCAGATTTATGTTTCACGACAAAAGTAAACTGTTGTAAATAAGCAATCCATGATGCATGTTTCACAGAAATCTTATCCTGTCCTTGCAAATGCTTCAAAGCTTCATGGTCTATATAAAGAACAAATTCTTTCTGAAATAGATAATGCCTCCAATGTTTAACTGCTTGCACAATAGCATAAAACTCAACATCGTGTGTACTATATCTCATCTTTGCCCCTGATAACTTCTCACTGAAATATGCAATAGGTCTTCCACTCTGACTCAACACTCCTCCAATCCCAACCTTTTATGCATCAGTGTGTAGCTCAAACAACAACTGAAAATCTGGTAATACAAGAATTGGTGCTATCGTCAACAGTTCCTTGATCTTCTTAAAAGCAATCCCAGCTTCCTCTGTCCAAGAAAATTGTTTCCCCTTCATGCAATCAGTAACTGGTGCCATCACGCTACTGAAGTGTGGAATGAATCTTCGGTAGAATGATGCCAATCCATGAAAACTTCTAACTTCAGTGATAGTTCTCGGCTGTGGCCAATTTCTAATAGCTTCAACTTTACTCTGGTCCACCTGGATTCCCTTCTCAGATACAACATATCCTAAAAATAATACACTCCGAGTCATGAACACACATTTCTTCGTAGCTGCATAAAATTGTTCCTCACGAAGAATAATTAACACTTTTCTCAAATGCTCTACATGCTCCTCTGTGCTCGCACTATAAATCAGAATATCATCAAAGTAAACTACAACAAACTTTCCAATGTACGGTCTGAAAATTTGATTCAACACCCTCATAAATGTACTTGGTGCATTTGATAGACCAAACGGCATAACCAACCATTCATACAATCCTTCCCTTGTCTTGAATGCGGTCTTCCATTCGTCTCCTGGTCTAATTCGAATTTGATGATAACCACTCTTCAAATCAATCTTCGAAAAGATAGTAGCCCCACTCAACTGATCTAGTAAGTCGTCCAACCTTGGCATAGGAAATCTGTAGCAAAAAGTAATCTTGTTCTAAGCTCTACTATCGTTACACATTCTCCATGTTCCATCCTTCTTCGGCACCAACAAAGCTGGTACTGCACAAGGACTCAAACTTTCCTGAACACATCCCTGCTCTAACAACTCTTCCACTTGCCTTCGTAACTCCTCATGTTCCTTCGGACTCATTCGATAATGTGGTCGATGTGGTAAAACTGCTCCCGGAACAAGATCTATTTGATGTTGAATGTCTCTCAGTGGCGGTAACTCTTTAGGCAACTCTTCTGGAAATACATCTTCAAATTCTTTCAAAACTGGCTTCGCTTCTTCTGGAATTTCAACCTCTTCACTACACTCTCGCCCAATCAATAAAAACACTTCAGGCTCCTCTTCAACCTCCTTGACAAACTCCTTCAAAGATAGCAAAGTTTTCAGTTCTTCGATCTCCTCTAGCTTGCTTTCCTTCTGTTGCTGGTTCTTGGGAACTAAAGTGATTTTAGTACCTTCGAACATGAAACTATAGCTATTAGTACGACCATCATGTTGTACTGCTCTATCAAACTGCCATGGTCTTCCCAACAACAGATGACACACATCCATGTCTACAACGTCACACCAAATTTCATCTTTGTATCTCTTCCCAATAGAAAAATTAACACAAGCCCTTCGACACACCTTCACTTCACTACCCTTCTTTAACCATGCTAACTTGTACGGTTTAGGATGCTTCTCAGTTTTCAAGTTCAACTTCCTTACTGATTCTGTAGAAATGATATTGTCACAGCTTCCAGCATCAATAACGAACTTGCAAACTTTCCCTAGAATAGTGCATGTCGACTAAAAAATATTGTTTCTCAACCAACTAGAATCCTCTTCTTGCTTTGGTGTAAGACACGACCTCCTCATCATAAGATTACAACCTTCATCTCCAGACAATTCTTCTTCCTTCTCAACATAAGGTGCATTTGAACATTCTGCCTCCTCACCATCATCCTCAATCTCAGCAACCATTGCTCTCTTCTTCGGCTTCGGACATTCATTGCTTTTGTGACCCAACTCCTGACAATTATAACATTTGAAACCACTGCTAACCTTCGCCTTCTCAGCCTCCTTCACCACTGGTTTTGTAACAGGTTTAGGAACATTAGAACTTCCACTAACACCCTTCGCTTGATTATTGGAATTAGTAAACACACCACCTCCACGTCTTCCTTGCTTCTCCCAAGCCAACGCTTTTTGATGTGCCTCTGCAACAGATCTTGGATCGAACATATTAACCATATCCTGGATCTGCATTTGCAATCCTCCAACAAATCTAGCAGTTAGCTGTTCTTCCGTCTCCATAATATCATTTCTGGCAATGAGTTGGTAAAATTCATCCGCATAATCATTAACTGACTTCGTCCCTTGTCTCAGATTCTGCAACCTCTGGTACATAAGTGATTGATAGTTGTAAGGTAAGAAAGTAGCTCTCATCAACTTCTTCATCTTATCCCAAGATTCAGTCTTTGACTTTCCCATTCTCTCCCTTGTAAGTTTAGTTTGCTGCCACCATGCCAAAGCTCTCCCCCTCAACCTAGTAGCAACCAACTTCACTCGACGATTCTCCGGAACTTCCTTGAAATCAAAGATCTCTTCAACATTAGACAACCAATCAAGAAATTCTTCAGCTACCATTCCACCCTTGAACTCTGGAATTTCCACCTTCATACCCGATTCCCATCGACGATCTTCTTCAACATTTCGATAAGAATTTCAAACTTGGTCTTGATCTCGATAATGAATGCTAGCTCTATCACCTGTAACGACCCCACTTCCTACCCCAGGAAGAAGCATCGTTATTAAGAAAGAAAGAGGTGAGAAAATAGAAAAGATAGAGAAGAAAGAACAACAACATCAGAATCTCACAGCGGAACGAATAGAATATATTAATAACATAAGTATTTACATAATATATATAACATCAATCAGAGTGATACATATAGTACATCACATACTAGACAGTTATAAACACCTGTCTAGTTAATACAACTCAATACACAATACATCACAGAGATACCACACAGCGGAACTAAATATATATCTAAAACGCTGAAGCCTCCTGCTCCTTTGCTCCTCCAAAATTCGTCAAGCTAAACCTGAATCCCTTGGATACCCGTAAAAATTTGGGTACCTGAGAGTTTATGAAAAGCAAAAATAAACTTCGGGTCAGACATGGGTCTGGTATGAGTAACAGGTTAAAGTTGCTTAACTTTGAAAAATCCTTTGAAAACAAAAGGTATCACGTAAGACTTCCCACACATAAACATGGAAAAGTTTTTACCTTACGCTAACCAAAACATTTTATAGGAAATCCAGTGATATTATAATAGTGTCTAGGGTTTTCAAGTAAAATACAGAAATAGCTGAAATGCTTACATCTCACATTTCAACATAGTTGGGCACAATCAAAACGTACGGCGCTTATTGGAAATTGGATCCCATACAATGGCAGGGCTACTGGGGTACCGCCCGTCACAGTACGTGGTCTAGATCACAGTACCGAGGAGCCATCCTAACTCCCCTGCAACACAAGGCCGGAACCATTCCTTACTGAACAGTCCCGAACAAGATAACCCCGCAGTTGGCTGCAGAACAACCGCCCACACAGCCGAATAAAAGGGACATCTAGATAGGGGTATACCTCGTCCTGCTTGGGCATGACCCACCTAACCTTGCCGCACCTCCCCTGTTTTAGCCATTCTCGGTTGATGAGGCTTGAGGTTACGATTACCTTTATAGAACATATTTCTTAGAATGCTCATCGTCCGCCTGACGATATGTTGAAAGCATTCAATCCATACAAGTTCATTCCGGGTTCGAACGAAACCGAAGGCATTATCTCATTACACTCATTTTGGAATCACCCTCAGAGTTAACGACGATAACCCTTGCATTCAGAACCTTCATCTTCACTTCGGATTCACGACCTATCGTTAATTTGGAAACGATGTGGTTTTCGGATATTCCTAATGTGGAAAACCGATCCCGGTCTCATCGAAATCCAAAGCGTGTCCTTTAAGGCCAAGTTGTCTATTTAGTCTTAACAGTGAATTCAATATCATCAATATGCACAGATAGATAATTCACATCCCATAATAGATAATCACATCATCATCATAAACAGATAATTAATATCATCATCCAAATAGATAATTAAACATTATCATACTTAAAACATACATCCATATCACATAGACATTATCCAACTCATTTCTGAGATCACAATCAAACAATGAAATATCAATATCATCCATCAGCAATGATTTATGAATCACAAGCTATAGTTAATTTAAAATGAATTAAATTAACTACTTCCATCTTAATTAATTTAAAATAAATTAAATTAATTACTCATTCCATAAATCCTGCTCTCACAATCATTCATTAATTATAAATCAAATTAATTAACCATTCTCTAATTACAAGAATAAATTAGTCTTAATTAACAATTCTTAATTACATTATTTATTATATTAATTAATGATCTTCAATTTATATTCAATTACTTATTTAAAATAATTAAGTGATTAATCTTTACTTAAACACAATTATTAATCACCCCTTTATTAATAACAAACCAGTAATTAACTACTCTCAATTACTTATTAATCAATCCATGATTAATTAATTTCATAAATCAATCCTTTGATCTATTTACAAAAGAAATTACTCAAATTACCTCATTTACAAATCATTTTGTATTAACTTCATCAAGTAATGATCATCCAATTATTATTCTTAGTAATTATGCTCCATTAATTACACTAAGTAATTACACATACCAAATCATCAATTACTTATATATTCAAATTAATCATCTTTGATTTAAATATACTTTACTGCATTCCAAAAATTTCCTTTAATTTATTTACAGAAATTAATCTTGAATAAATCCATTAATTACATTTATATCGATTTATTTCCATTTAATTTTCTTGTTGATTTATTATTCTCAAATAAATCAATTTCTCTAATCCCATCATTAATTATATTAATGATTTCTAATTTCATTTTCATTTGTTAATTATATTAAGAATACACATCTTCAAAACACAAATATTAATCCTCTTGATTAATATATATACAGTAATTAATCATCCTAAATTAATTACTTCTCAATATCAAGCTTAATTAATCTCTTGATTAATTTTAAGTAATTATATTTCAATTACTTCCATTAGCAACATCACCCAATTTTATTACATCCCGTAATTATCCTTCAATTACTTTTCTAAGTAATTTAATTCCAAAATATCAGTTAATTAAACTAAATTAATTAACTCAAATCAATTTACACAATTAATAAGTAATTAATTTCTTAATTACTCCTAAATAAATAATTTCATTTAAATTATTGAATTAATTAATTAATCTAATTAATTTATTACAAAATCAATCATATTAATTAATTATAACATAATCTGGTTAATGAACTTCATTAATAATTATTTGATTATTTCCTTCTAACATAATCAACTTATATTAATTATTAATTATAAGTTAATTAACCATTATTAATTTAAAAATTTAATCTATAGTTCTAAATCACACATTAGTAAATTAATTCATTAATTAACTTTAATTACTACATTTAAACTATTAATTACTAATTTAATCATTAATTATTCTTACTTAATCAACTTAAGAGTTAATGCATATGAACTCTAAGTCTTCATTACTTAAAGTAAATTATCTTATTATTGATTAATTTCACTTCCAATATGTATGAAACATTGGGTTCAAATTACTTCTTACACAAATTCTAATTTTATCCTTAATAAAGTTTTCAAACCCTTCTTAAACTGACATGTTTAAAAGCATATTTAATATCTAAAACTTATCAATTTAAATCATAAAACTTTACTTTTATTTCTTATCTAGAAATTTAAGTTCCGATTTCAATTTGGTTATTATCTTTGTTTAAATCTTCCTTAACAATATATATTTCATTATTGATTTCAATTCATTCAAATATTTAGCACTTTTTAAATTAATAAAATAATTTAGATTATGAAACTTAATTACTTACAACTATATTTCAAAACTATCTTAAATTCACTATTTAAACTTGTTTAAAACTGGGTTTGACTTTGTTTTTAAATTTTAAAACAAAGGTTTCAAAAAAAACAGTTGAAACTGTTACAGGTTGAAAGAAACACACAGAACACTACTACCCGAGCCCCCCCTGTGTTTGCTTCGAGTAATACGCGTGTTTCCCCCGAGAAAACCCGTAGTCTGCTTCGAGTTATTCTATGCGCGCAAATGAAAATAAACACAAACCTGGAAACGCAACTCCTCACACCCCTCCAAACCTGTCAACTCCACACACGCGGCGGTCCCACCGCCGGAGGCCACCAAACTCCGGCTACTCCTTCGATCATCTCTCCCCTACCTCCCCTCCAATACACGTGGCACTCGGTCACCTATGCTAGCCGCGGTGCTCGAAAATTTCCAGCACAGTTAAACTTAGGTTTAAAAACTTGAATCTCATACCGATGCTTCCCCCTCCATTTGCGCCGCCACCCCCTATTTTTCCCGACTCCATGGCAACCTCCCCTACCCACAGACCCAAGCTCGACTCCCCAGATCTATTTGATCGTCCACGGCAACCTTAAATGCCTAAAAGAGAAGAGCTCGAACTAAACCTCACCCCCTCCACTAAAAATCCCCATATTCAATTTAAAAATCATAATTTTGTATATGAATTCAGTTTATATTCATGAATTTGTAATTCATTAAACTTGAATTTTTACATGTTTGAAGATGGTTCTGTGTTTTAGCTCCTCCCAGTGACACACAGGTTTAATTACTTATAACAAAATTTTAAACACAAATTTATAGTCTAACAAATACATTTCATTCAAGGCTTAAGGTTTAACATGTATTGAAACAAGATCAAATAAATTTTTGAACAAAGTTTGGCCCTGAAAAATGGAACAGAGTTTCTAAATTTTACAGAAATGCACAGTATATGTATATGTCTACATTCAAGTGATTCACTGCAACATATACTTGTATGCCTACCTTACATATCATCACAGAAAACACATACTACCATTCTAACTTAAGTTATGTTGAATAATAACAAATAAGAAAAATATTACTCACAGAGAATTCAGTCTGCAGTAATTTATTTTACAGTTTGCCATAGAAAGGAATATGTGTAGATGCACACAATTATTTTAAGCATCCAAAAATTTAGCTTGCAACAGATTTAAATCCTAAGAAAGTTATAAAAAGTGTTACTCACCAATAATATGGAAGAACAAAGGCACTTTTGCTTTGCATCAGGCTTGCAACTTTCAGGTTGAACTCTCTCCTTTGATTCTCAGGTTGAATTGAATTTGAGTTGTTGTTTTGTTTGAAGTTTATTTGAATATAAAGTGTTTACTCAGTTCGAACTGAATATGCCAATTTATATATGCAAGAAGTTTGATATTTATAAATAAGTCACAGTGTACATTATTATTATGTTTCATACCATTAAGACAATATTTGCATACAATCTTGTTTGTACAGATTTCAAACCAGAGATATTTATTCAAATGGTAGGCTGATATAAATGCTTAGTGTACTAAAAGATTTTTTTTCATTAATTAGTTTTTGTTTGTTAGCTTAAGATATTTAATACTATCTTCCCTCACAAGCTTCATATATGCAGTTTGTTTATTTATTTAACCTGCATACAAATATATCTTAATATCTTCATTTTGTTTTATACAATCACACTTTACCTTGCTATTGTTTTTATCTTACCTAGTTTTTGGCATGCACACATATATATTTGTTCATGAATTTTGTATGTACGACATGTATTTATATTACTGTCCTTTGTTTCAACTAAGACCAAATTTGTACAATAAAACACAACAAATCTAGCTTGACCTGCACACATTTGATTCCTGCATATATTTTAGATTTTGTTCATATATTTATACTGCAGTTTGGTCATGTTGGTTTTACACTTTGAAAATTCTTTGTTTCCAGTTTTATTGTCGTCTTATGTTTAGTTGTGTTATTTACTTGCTATTATATTTCTGAAATGTATGTGACTTGTTTTTGTTTTATTTTATTTGCTGTTTGAAATTAATTGAACTTTATAATTATTATGTTACTCAACCCTAATTTATCTTATAGGTCTTGTATTTATATTTATATTATTTAAAAGTAACTCATTTATCAATTTGAAATGATACATAAAAAAATTGAATTAACTTTTTATTATAAATTACATATTTATAAGTGTATGTTAATGTATTGTTTGACAAAATTATAATTAAAACTCATATATCATTTTAAATTCATATTTTAAATCAAACTATACTAAAAGAAAAGTAAACAAATCTTTTGTTAATAAATTAAATTTAAACTTAAGTTAAAATGAATCTTGAACTATTTAAACATTTACTTATATATTTAAAACTCTATATTGATTTATTTAGCCTTTGAAAAGTTTATATTAAATAAAACACAATTTCTAATTCACCAAAATATATATTAGTATTTAAACATATTTTATTAGTTAAATTTTAAAACAAATTCATCTATTTACAATGTATACAAATATATACATATATAAATAGAAAGCAAACAATTAATTTCTAACAGATAAAATTTACCAGTTAGATATTTATTAAAAGAAAAGTATCAATTCAGATTTTATTATCAAATCAATTTAATATTTAATGCAGATTATTAAATTGATATTGCTAGAAAATTCCGGGTCGTCACATCACCCTCTTCATCAAAATCAAAAGTACGCCTACATCGATCTCGATCATTATCATCCCTTCGTTCATGCATGCTTCTTCGACTATGTCTCTCTTCATCTCTATACGCCTCATTATCAAATTCATGTTGACTTCTTCTCTCTACATGTCCATAGTCATGGTGATCTCTCCGTGATGAAATTGATGTTTCTCTTCTATCTCTAAAAGAATGTGGTGATACCCTCCTCGCTTCCGTAACCGATGGCGAAACTCGGTTTCCTCCATGGTTCGAGTTTGGTGATCTCCTCCTTTGAGTTTGATTCAAATCATTCATCAACTTTTCTAACTTTCCAATGCCTTCATCAAATTTCTCATTAATACGTTGTTCCATAAGCTCGGCTTCTTCTCTTCTATACAACGCTTCAACATTTTGATGACGATTAGCTCTCCTTGGCGGCATGATTGGAAACTCTTCACAAACACATCAAAACTTCTCAAATATTTCAACAAATCGAGCACAAAACTTCAAACACAAATAAACAATCTCGGCTCACTTGCAACTTGGCTCGGCCTCACTTAGCTCAAATAAGCCTTGCGACTTACCACCTTAGCTCGGCAATAGGTAACGACCTATGGTTAGGTCGGCTCGCTCAACAAAGCACACACGGCTCCAAGCACTTCTCCTTCAACTTTGGCACGCAAAGATCTCGCGACCAAACTCAAACACTCTTCCAAGTTTGATCCAAGATGAAATGGATCAAAATCTTCAACTAGTTGCAACTTCAAGATGAACACGATGAACAACAACTTCAAACTTCAAATTCAAAAATTAGCTCCAAGTCTCGGCTTAGCTATGATTGGCTAAGTCTAGCTCTGATACCAAACTGACGCGGATAATTAATAAAACGATATGGATCGATGAAAGTAGCAATCGGTGGATTGAAGATACTGAAATGCCCAAATTCGTTGATCACAAAGATACCGAATTCTAGCTATCTTCGACACGTTGATCGTGCACGATACCGTGATAGAAGATCTTCAATTCTTCAAGCGTTGATCAAGCGCACTTGATTCCGCGAATCGGCTTCAACAATCGTTGATTCGAGCGCACTCGAATAACCGATAGTGGAGATAGGAGATTACACTCAACTACCAATTTAGGATGAAAGCACACAGCAATCAAACAAGAATTTTTATTCAAAAATGTACAACTCACTCCCTATTTATAGCCCTTTTACAACCGGCTCCATAAGTCGTTGCCGACTCATGACTTGCGACTCATCATAAGTCGTTAGCGACTCAATGGTACACACTACCCACGACTCATAGGTTGGTGGTGACTCAATCATCATGCGACTCGGTATATGTCAGCAACGACCTAACACAAACATGTACAGACGACTCAAGAGATACGACTCAACAAACAACATAGGTTACACGACTCACGACATAGTATAAACAAGACTGACTCGCGACCTACGACTTATGACTTAAGTCGTTAACGATCTAACAAATTACAACACTCTGTACATCATAGCGACTCAAGACACAACGACTTAAACGATACGACTTAACATTGCCATGACTTGACACAATGACCCTGGACGACTTACGACTTAAGATAGTCACGACTTAACCCTGGATCAAGCAACTCATCTCCTTGTTAGCTCGCAGCTTCTCTTCCCATGTCTCATTGAGTCGTGGACGACCCAAAAGTCCTTCCTTAGGTCGCGCCTTCCCTGGTTGACTCGTGAACGACTTAAGGCTTAAACCCGAAGCTCCCTTAACTCGTGTACGATTCATTCCCTGAGCTTTATTAAGTCGCAAACGACTTAAATCCTCTTCATTAACTCGTATTCCTTTCCCACGTGATTCCTTAAGTCGGAAACGACTTAATTCTACCCTCCTAAGTCGTGAACGACTTAAATACTTGCCCTTATCTCGTATACGACTCATCCTTCTAGCCTGGGTTACATCAATAAGTGAATGATAGGTTCTACAACTAAAACCGTACAAGATCCGTATTGTTTCTTTGGATTTCCAACAAATGGTCAGGCCAAGGAACTTCCCATTGCCACATGGAAACGCCTCTAGAATGACGTCCTGAGAACCTAACCGGATCTCTGCCAACACAAGGCTGGGTTACCCCTAACTGGGTAACTACTGACACGAATATGTCATTCCTCGATCATAACCGATCTATATCCAAGGATCCTCGATTTCCAACAACCACAAAGCAATAAATTTGCAGCAACAACATAGGTTAAGTATCTGGGCTCCATACCATGATACCACCTCTATCCAGAAGGAATGACATACACTAAAGGGGCGCTAATCCCTAATAACCTTGCCGCATCCATCCTGTTTTGATCATTTCCAGGGTATGAGGTCCGACGAAGTCTCGTCCACAAAGCCACGCTTTATATAAAATCTGTGCTTTGATCATCAAATGCTCAACAGCACTTCGTATGCCACATTACCAATTTGGGAATGTATCACTAGTAACCTTCAATTACATAACTTCTAAGGGTGTTAAGCTAAGGGAATAAATTCTCCGCCACCAACGGAAATATATTTGATAGAAACCAGCTTTACATCTCAAATTATAATGTCAAACACACATCCATACGAGTCCGTTCCGGGATCGAACGGAACCGAAGACACTTACAAAGAAGTCCTTATAATCCGGATATTCACTAATCACGACCGGACTTCCCATCACAAAGGGTAATAAATTTCTATATCGAGGATCAGCCGATGCAGAACATTCGACGGTAATGCTTCCGTTTTCATAAATATCCGGTCTTCAACACCGGTCATCAATGTTATCTATTACGACATATCACATATTCGGAATGGGTTATACGACCCCAAGGTCCTTTCCCGGCTAACCCGAATAGTGAGCGCTTATTTTTAAAAATAAGCGTAGGATTCAATTTCAAGCAATCACAACAAATACCTATCTAAAGGTAAATATTGATAGTCGGTTATTTAACTATCAATAAGTATGCACAACATCACCAGATTCCAAATAATTTTCCAAATAATTTATTTTTCAAAAATATCTTTACAAGATATATATATATATATATATATATATATATATATATATATATAATTTCCATAATTCAAAAATAAATCGATATTTATTTTTAAACCAACTTCCCAATTTCATTTATAAATTCCATATTGAATTTACATTTCCAAAATATCTATGAATATACGATTTTCAAATCGATTTCTAATATTCATTTTCAATTTATCTTTAAAAAGATAATTCTCAAAACATTCATTTCATATTGGAAAAAAATTTCCCTGCCTATTTAATAATAAGTATTTCACAAATCTATTTATTTTCAACATTTGTAAAATATTCAATATACTCAAATCATAACTAAGTATATATTTCATTTCTTAAGGAAAGCATCCTATTAAACCCATTATTTGGGTCAAAACGAATGTTGCGTAAAACATCGTTACGACAACCCAAAATCACTAGTATAGGGATTCGAAATTAAAATAGATATATAAATCCCAATACTATACAAAAATATTTCCTTTCGAAAATCATTTACTATAACAACGGTGTTATAGTCTACCATTTCCTTCTATTTCTCGAAAACGCTAATTCAACAATGAATGTGGAAATCTACGGTTTCGATAGTTAATACATTTTAAAACATCTTTTAAAACAATTAACTTCATTTTAAAATTTCACTTCTCCAAATCAAACCCGTTTTATTCAATAATATATTCACTGTCCAAAATCGTGGATATACATCGTTTACCAAATTCAACACTTCCACATATTTAATTCAAGGATTTTCCACAGTCCAAAATCGTGGATAAAATTCCTTTAATAATTTCTATGTTTACTTATCAAATTTATTTGATTACGGATTTATAAAACAACGTTTATGAATTCGATTTCTATTTTATAACTACTTCGGTTTATAAATCTCCTGTAATTACCAATTCTATTTATATTTCGTTTACATGTCGAATCCAACTTATAAGTAAATTACTTATAATACGTTTATTCACAAATCCTTTCTTTTATATCATCGTTAATTTATAAATCTAAAATTCTTATTTACATATAAAACTAGGTACAACTTTATTTTAACACTTATAAAAGCTCGTTTTATAATTCCAGTATTTTTATTTATAAATATCCATTTTATAAATCTTTTTATATAATTCATTTATAATAATTTAAATATCCCAATTCAAACCATTTTACAAATTTATCTGCTACTTATTTCAAAAATCATGCTTTGGTTATACTTCACAAAAATCCTAATTTTTATAATATAAAAATTTATAACGTTTTAATTATTTAAAATGAATCAATTCGAAAATTTAATAAACGTATAATTTCAAAAATCACTTTAAAAATCCCTTAAAAATCAAAATCGTTATTTTTAAACTTCAAAAATAGATCCGTTGATGCATCACACCAAATAGTCAATCACGACTTCTAAACATCATATATCGATATGATAATCAATCAAATATCACAATATCTAAAATCAAATAAACACTGGTGAGGAATCCAGTTGGATCCCTCCAACCTGTTTCCCTGCATCCATAAACATTAACACAATACCAATCCCGTTTCAAGATGGGATATCGCGATATATGGGATTTATAAAATATTATCCGCTTAATAGACGGCGCAATAGGGCCTCATCCGCTATATAATGCGGGAAATCAATAACTCCAATATATACATATTCCAATATATATATATATATATATATATATATATTGCTATATATAGATATATCCTACTATATCTAATATCACAACCAAACACCAATCAATAACTGCAATCCAAATTTTCAATTTGAGTGAGAAGATCTCACCTTTGATTTTATTTTGCATTTCCATCTTGACTCAATTTTTCTTGATTTATACCTTGAATAAATATTAGATGATTTTATTAATATTCGAACAATTTGAATTATTAATTTCCATTTGATAAATTAATCACCTAAATTCATTGCATTCATTTTGTTGTTTTCTAAATCTTGTGTTCTCATACATTTAGTTCTGTAAACATATATATATATATTCATTAAATTCAAATGGAAAATAAAAGAAAAATATTCTTTCTAGCATTTATATTAAACAGAAAATGGTTTATACTTACTGTAGTAAATTATATTTTCTGCTTGTCTATATATATACATTCATTGTAATAAAATTTCACTTTAAGCTAATATTTTTAAATTTCAAGCAAAATTCCTTTTTAATAATATGATTTAACAAAAAATTAAATTCAAAACAAATTTTCCTTTCTATAGATTATATTTAGTAATTAAAAATAAATTTAGTAAGTTATTATTATTATTTTGAAAACATATATATTTAAAAAAAAATGTTCTATACAGATTTTATAAATCAACTTTCAAACACTTCATAATTCCTGCTTTCTTAATCTATCGTATATAATTAAATAGATTAATCAACTTATAATTTAGTTAAACCAATTTTTCTTTACAATTCTGTTTTTTTAGTAATTCTAACTAAACTAAATTTACAAATCTCTAAATTTACACATAAATCTACAGAGTTCATTTGTCAGTTTTTTTAAACTTAAGTAAATTTAAAATTTAAAATGCTAAAATCACGTTACCTACTCGATGAGAAAACCCCAATAGCGAACTCCTCACTCCGCTGCCCTTGACGCTGCAGCCCTACATAATCGAGACCAATCGAGCCACCTTACGTCGCAGTCGCGACCTTCGCCCACTGAAATGCTGCCATATTCATGCGAACGACCCCAACTACGAGCCCTAACTGCCGAGCGCGACTAACCCACATCGGCCCCTTCTTTCTGCACTGGCTGCGAAACCCTAGCATCTATTGTCGTCTCGACCCCTTCGATCAACGTTCGGCGTGCCACCACACTAGCTTCGAACGAATGACAACATCGCACGCCCTAAATCCCAAGCCTGCCTCGATTCCTTTAGCCTCGGCCGCCATGACTTTCCCTCGAGAACGAATTCGAGGAACGTCCTTTTGAATCTCTTTTTTTTTCGAAATAGGGAGGCCGCGATTTTACTCTTGCTGAGGAAACTGATGTGGAAATTTTTTTTCTTTCTTCTGATTGAATTAACTCGGCCATGGAAGTTTTCTTTGTTCGATTTTGAACGAGAATGAAGATACGTTATTTTGTTTGAGCTAATGTAGAAAGGGGTACGTGATTTTAGGCGCGATTTGAGGATGATAGATCGTGTTTGATTTACTTTGCTACAGCATTTTAATGGGAAGGTAAAGTACCGATGTTGACTAAATTCAATTTTAAATTTAAATTGAATTCAATTCAAATTTCAACGCGTTTACTTACCGTGTGCTCACATAACAACTACGAATAGTACGAAATTTGAAATCCGATAATAATACAGTATTTCGGATCCAATGGAACTAGTTTTGTCGAATTTCGAGACTGTGCCTCGGAAGGCTATTTTCAAATATCGACTCAAATGATATAATTTCAAAACTGAACAAATCACTTTCAAATTAAATTCTTCAGATTCTATTATCTTCAGTATTATCAATATGAATTTTACAAGCCCTTGAAATAATTTTTTATCAGTTTAAAATTGAAGATTCGAATTTATATTCAACTTTCAATAGATTAAACTCTATAATTTAATTGCTAAATTCATCCTGATAATTTGAAATTTAAATCAAACCATCATTCAAATATTTAAAATTAATTAAATATTTTATTTTCAAATGTGAAAAAATTCTGGGTCGTTACATTATTCATCAGAGAGGTACCTGAAAACTTCAACCCTCAGAGTACTCAAAATCGATTAAGTAACCTAAAGTTTAAAGGGAAAATATAAACTTCGAGTCAGACATAAACCCCGGTATGGATATTAATCTACCATCTTAAATCATTTAGATATCTAGTGAGACTATACCGCTTAGTGAACGAGTTTCCCCTCACTAATATCCTAAAAGCTTTTTATAAAACCATATACAGTGCTCTTGTAACCACAATGGTTAAAATATCAACAAATAATATGATATGAGGATATGCAAAACAAGTGAATCAATTTTGTATTACTCATCCCCATTCATTACGACTATCTATCACAGTTATAGTTTTTAGGATTACTATTAACCTAATAGTTTTCATGGGTTGACTAATAACCGGTTAAATGTTTAAGGACTGTAACAACCAAGTATTTTGTGATTTATTTTAATTTTAATTTTAATTATTTAAATTAAAAGTCCTGATTTAAAAACCATATTATATTTATTAAAATGAATAAATTTTTGTTATTTTAAAGGTATATTTTGATTTTTGTGTGAATTATAATTTCAAACCTGAATAAATAGGATATTTCCATAAAAGTGTATTTTTGGTCAAATCGATCAAACTTTGACTTTTAAATTTAAAATTGAAATATTTGAATTTTCTTATTTTATCTTTAATTATGAAATTAGATTAAATTTCAAGAATACTGCTTTTCGTTTCGTTAAAATCCGATTTATATTGTGAAAGTTATGCTTTTCACAATATTGTATGTAAATTGATTTATTTAGTAAAATTGTCTATTTTAATTTATATAAATTATATTTTTATTTGCTAAATCATGTTCTAATACGTGTGATATGACATGTTAGGTATATATTTTATTTTAAAACATTTTTAAAAGCGATGTTATAATTTTCTAAAACTTATTGTATTTTATTTTCCATTTTTGCAACCTAGTTTCTATTTCTAAGCTATTTTCTTAATTTAATTATATTTAATTAAAATTTATTTATTTTTGTCCATTCATCATTTTTTTTATGTTTTTATCCGTATTTATAAGTATTTTACATGTATTTAAAATTGAAAAAAGGAATTAAGGAAATGTGAATAGTTTGTGACTTTTTATGTACATTGTCTTTTCATATTCTCCACCTTTTCATCACCAATCAACACCACTTCAATTTGCTGCCATATAACTTTGTTTCAGCCGACTCCACTTTAGTTTCTCATGTGAAAAATATTTCTCAAACCCTAAAAAAATTCGGCTATCACAAGAGAGAAAATTTGGTAAAATTTTCATGTCTTTTTCATTTACTTTTCCATTTTTTGTTGATTTTTGCACTTGCGATCTCTTATGTAGTTCGGCCCCTCCATCTCCAGTACTTTGGCCGCCTCCACAATCCACTACTCCAGCCATCATCCCCTCCACTCCACTGCCATTCTAGAGCCGAGACCATCAATGATGGTGATCCACCAAAAAAATGACGAAAACTCCACTTTAACCATGCTAGCCGAACTCCCCTTGTTGCCACCGCTTCAACCACCACTTTAGCCGACCATACACCACCACCAGCCGCCACAACCTGAGCCTTGGACCTCTGTAACACTTATAGTTGATCTTTCCATATCAGGTCGTGCCCAATCATCCCTTGGCCGAAGCCATTTATGCATTGAAATCCTTGAAGTTGCCTTGTAGTTGTGTGTTGATGCACACATATCTCTCTCTCTCTCCCCTTTATATATTGTTATGGCCGACCTATATGACCTGAACTTAATCCAAACCTGTTCCAAATCAATCCCATTACAGTGCTTTTAAAGCCCATAGCTGAAGCATATGATGTTGAATGCAAGTGCAAAAGCGTTAGCTTTGTGTTACATGCTTATTCCTAGTATTGTTTTGTAATAGTTTGGTTTAAAATTCATGTTTGTATTTGTTTTGTTTGATATTGAACAAGGCAATTAGCTTTGGCTCTCCCACTCTCAAATCATCGTCGTGTTATCGTGCCCTTGAAGATTTCTATTTGTGCATTCAGTTGTCATCTCCAGCTTATGCAAGTGAGTAATTCTCACCAGACAATTTATACTTATATGACTAGTAAACTGATCGCATTTGAATCTGTAAAAACATATCACCATGCTATATCTGCTATGCTATGATCATATGATGGTCACCCATGCTTATTTTCCTGTTATAACATCTTTTACTGTTATATTATGTTATTCTGTTCATTTATATCTATTTATCACACTACAAGTTCTCTGTATATATAGTGGAATCACTATGGGTTGAAATAATACATACCCGAAAGGACTTTAGAATAGAAAAAAACCGTTAGGGGCTGAAATAACAGGCCTAAATGATTTTTATTTATTTCATTTTTACTTGGGATTGCGGGTTTGAAATGATCAAACCCGGGTTTTCTTTATAAATTACGGATTGAAATGATATATTATCCGTATCACTTTATTTATGCTAGAAAATGATATACAGACCCGTGGTTAATATATATTTTTCTAAATTTTTTTAAAGTAATTTAGAAGTTTAAATATTATAATATTTTCATTTAAACTTAATTAAAATGATTTTTATAAAGTATTTTTGATTTTCGAAAAATTTATAAGTGAAATAAATTAATGGTAAAATTAGAAATTAGAAATATAAGTTATTTTGGAAATTATGATTTGGTTATAAATGGAATTTAAATTAAGTAGGAAATATGATAAATAGATTTAAAATTTGAATTAAAATGAATTTAAAATGATTTTTATAAAGTGTTAATGATTTTTGAGTAAGTAAAAAGGTTAAATAAAGGAATATTTAAGTTGATTTCTAAAATATAACTTAGATTGGAAATTTATGAATTTTGTTTAAAAATGAATTTTAAGTTAAGAAAATAAAATGAAAAATAAGTTATATTCGGAAATTTAAACTTAAGTGTTAATTTAAAAATTTAATTGTAAAGATTTGAAATTGAATGTTGAAATTATATAAGTAAATTATTATTGAATTGATTTTTGAATGAAAATTTAACTTTATAAAATCATGAATATAAGGACATGTAATGATTGTTTTAGAAGTGAAAATATATGATTTTATAAGTTTAAAATAATTTAAATAAAAAATTTAATTGTTTGTGAAACTATATTGAATATTTGGAATTTAATTAACAGCATTTTGAAATGTTATTATTTCTAATGTAAAAGATGTTACAGCATTTGTAAATGCTGTAGTTGATACAAATGAACTAAATGGCTAAACTGAAATAAGGGCTATTGTAGCACTTTGTAAGTGCTGTAGTTGTCGAAATTAACTAAGGTTTTGTTCGAACTAAATTAACCCTATTACAACATTTTAAATGTCGTCTTGTGTTAAATTGAATTGTTTTAAAAGTAACTTTCTGTTGCATTTTCTAAATGCTGCGAGAGTTAAATTTTCATTGTTTTAATAAATTTAAGTTAATAAATGAACTTTGAAAGGTTAAAATTATAGAAATTTAATAATTTAATTATTAAATATAATAACTTCATTTTAATGATTTAAAATGAAGTGATTTGTTTTGAAACATAAACTATTTTGAAATATGTGTTGAAATGGTATTTTAAATAAAATGAATGTGGTTTTGAAAAGATATGATATTTTGATATTTTGAAATGGATTTTTGAATGATATTGAATTTTGAAATGATATTTGATTTAGAAGTATAAAGTACTATTTTGAAATTTTAACCACGGGTTGTATTTAATTTATGGTATAACTGATCCTTAGAGGATGGGCGATCCTAAGCATCCATTAAGTTATAGTGCATTACTACTACAGTTCACTTGAGTTGGTTCACATTATATAAGTATATATGTCGTGACTCAAGTGTTTTGTGTTTTACTTTGTGCTCCGGTCATCCTGAGTATTTATAGCTTAGATTTGCATTTCTTTTCTAGAGCTAGGAATCGCTGGAGATTCCACTTGTCTAGTTATCTATTCCCTTTCAGTTTCAGTTGTTCTGTTTTAGCTCTGGTATTTGTAAACTTATATGTATTTAAGATTTCTATTGTATATGTTTTTCAAACTGATATTATGTATTATGTTCTGAGAGTTTATTATAGTAGCTTCATGAACTACTATGGTATTGTAATTTCCGCTACGAGTTATTCTAATATTTCTGTGTCTGTGGTTCTGTGATTGTATTTCATTTGCTCCAAGTTTTATTACAATGCGGTATTTTGAGTAATTCAAGTCCAGCATGTGTGGATGTGAATGGCTAAAAATATCGGGTTGTTACAGTTGGTATCAGAGCTTTTCCTTTTGGTAAATCTTAGCCTATGGAGCAGAAACTAATTAGAGATAGGGTAGAAATACCCTAGAATGAGTGAAATAAATCTCAGAATTATTTCCATATGAGAGAACATATTTTCGAAGTATAAAATGATTTTGAAATGATTTTTAAAGGAGATTCAAAGATTATTTTGGTATAAAAATCTTTTTATTTTGAAATCATTGTCTTCTGAACTTCATTCCTTCGGTATCCACCTTGTTAGAAATCTCTTGGTTAGGATTCTTATCGATTAGGATTTCTTGAACATTGGAACGCTCGCACTTGTTCTGAAATACCAGTCTTGTCTTCCCTATTTTATCCTTTTGATTTTTGGGGCATTTCATAACTCCACTTTGGAATGACCTCTATAAAGACCAGTGATTCCGTAAATCTTTGAATGATTTGTAAGGGGTTGGAACTCCTTTATAATTGGCAATGACTCACCGGAGATTTCGGTATCCTCAGTTTTCGATGCTATCTATCTTCTGCTATATTTGGATTCTATCTCTGGCGATCGAATGTTGATTTGCCTTAGATTTCTGCATTGATTATATTCCTAAAGTCACGGTTGACCGGTTAAGGTCGCCGGCGATTTATGAAGGCTTAACCATCTTCTATTTGGTAATTAAATTATCTTATCTTCATTCGTGCTTGTCTTCAAACCAGAATTCTATTTGATTAGAATCCTTTAAATTTGAATCTCTGTTTCTTCGAAATCTAACCTTGAATCTTTCTTTGAAAATTGTGTTTAGTTGTATGTAGAAATTGTGCATACATCGAAATTATTATTTTGATAAGGATGACCATATTTTATATATAAAAGTGAAATGTTTTCAGTATGGATTATATATTTTTCCTTCTTTGAAAATATGAAGCTTTGAAAGGATTTGGAATTTTTAAAATTTATAAGAATTTTACTTGTATAAAAAAAATGGTAACTGAAGGGTTTTGAATTTGAACTTTGAGGAATCGAACTCCCGTGTTTTGAAATCGGTTTTAAGATTTTGGAAAATATGTAATAATATAATTTAAAGATATTTTCTGAATAAGAAATGTTTCAAATGTATTCTAACTAATCCCAATGATTTCGAAGTGATTTCAAAGAAGTTTCACGGAAATAAAAGTCCAAAACACACTTATGTCGCTGGAAAATAATTTCGGTGATGAATGCATGCATCATCGACATTGATTTTCGGGTTTCTGAGTGGGGCAGAGGCCACTCTAGTAGCTTTGCTATGCGAGTGATTTTGTGAAACCAAATTTTGATTTCATATTTTGAAGTATGGTTTGATATTCGAAGATATATGTATGTATATTTTTTTTAAAAAAAATGATATAAAGTAAGCTGGTGTTCAATCCTTGAGATTCAGATTTGTTTTGGTATAACCCTATCTATTGGAATAGATTTACTGATTTGTTGGTGATTTCCAACTCTTGGATTGAAATTATGATTTCTCCGACTATTTCGATGACTCGAGCACTTCCAAATCAAAGTCAACTTTACAAAGCAAGGAAATTTTGAAACGTATAGGGTATTTGATATAGAATATAAGTTTAGCTTGGTATAATTGAAGAGTAAAGTAATATGATTTATATAAGTTGGAAACTGTTTGTTGAGGAAAATAAATAAGATTATTTGAATTACACTGGTATGAAATATAGATTGAAGTGTTTTGAATAATTGTATATATAGAATAATAATCTTTCCAATGGTAAATTGGATTTTTCATATAGAAATAAATAGTTTGAAGGTTTTAAAAAGAAACGGTTTTAAACTTAGTAACCATTTTAGATATTTTGATGATTGAAATTGTTTGGAAATGATTTAGTCTTATTTTGATAAAGAATGTGAATTTGAAATGACAATTGATTTTGATGAATGAATATTTTAAGTATATATTAGTATGAAAGGATATTTGGTTTACTTGGCATTTGAGTTTATTTAAAAATGATGGATTTATGAAATGAATATTTTACAACTAAGTAATAATGAAGTAAAATTTGAGATACATGAAATTATAAAATTTAGTTTTGAAATATGGTGTATTTAAGCTTTGAAATATAATAGAGATCGAATAGTATATTCTATGGATCAAATCATTATTTGAAATTTGATAATATTTGAAATGGTTTTGTTAGAAAACTAAATTGAATTAAAACTGATAGTTTGAATTGAATTAAATTCAGAAATTTTAGATTTGGAATTAATTGAATAAATTTGTGAAATGTAAAGAATTAAAGGAATGTTTTGTGATATCAAAAGTATGATTTTCAAAATTTAATGATTTCAAGTATTTTGGTTTCGAAAGATTTATAACTTTGAAAGTATTATGATTTTTGAAAGTGAATTTATTTTTAAAATGAAAATGAATTTGTTTGACCCAAATTTTGTTGATTTGGAAATTTGGATTATTTTCTAAATCTATTGTTTTAAGAAACTTTGAAACTGAATAAATGTAATTAGGAAGAAATGATTTGGCAAAATCATATATGATTTTGAAACTGAAATGATGCTTAAATGGTTTGTAATTGAGAACCTTGTTTATTTAAATACTTTGATTTGGGAGTTATCGAACTTATATAAAATTGATTTGTATAAGTATGAAATGATTTGAAAACTGTTGATTTAGATAAGGTACTCAATTTTTAAAGTGAAATCTTATATAATCGAAGTCTATATAAGTATGATTTGATATATTATTTATTTTGGGAGTATTTGATTTGAAAATGATATCTTATATATAATGGACTTTATATAAGTATGATATTTGAAAGTGATTTTGAAAAGTACTATATGATACATATTTTCGAAGTAAAGATATGGAAAATGCCTTTTGCTTGATATCCGCTTTGTGGCCACATTGTGGATTCATTCCATCGATATTATTCTCTCTCTGATTTGGGTTTTCCGGACGTGATACTCGAGTGTCCATCGAATTCCATGGCAATCTCCATGTTCTTATGTATGCGACTGCATAGCGTAATTCGCCTGGCTGAGATAGCCTGGGGGTACGGATGTTTCCTTGGGGATAAAGGCGTAACCATTGTGTATCCTGTGATCTATGTAGGTCGTAATAGTAGTGAAATCCGCTAGCTGAGATAGCTTAAGGGTACGGATGTTTCTTGGGGGATCCAGGCGTAACCATTGTGTATCTACGGTATACAAGTCATCATGGCGTAATTTGCAGCTTGAGATAGCTTACAGGTACAGATGTTTCCTGGGGGATCCAGGCGTAACCATTGTGTATCTACGATCCATGGTTAGACAAATGTTTGGTTTGGTTGATTTGTTTGGATTGTACTTTCCATATCTGTTTCTTTAAAAAGGTTTTCCAGTATTTTCACTAGGTGTTGAAACAAATCTACTAAGTACCTGGAGAATTCTACCTTTGCGCCTGATCAACCATGGCCAGAGTCTGCATGAACGAATGTAGACTTGTTAAGACATCGAATTATAAAAGTATTTTGATAAAGTATTATATAAAGGATATTTTGTTCATAATTTAAAAATGTTTTAAATATTGTTTTCTTCGAACTTACAAATTTGAATCAAATGATTATTCATGATATTATAAAATGTTTAAAATGTTATAAATATAAAATTTTCAAATTGAAATGTATATGGTTTTAAAATAATGGTTCATCCTTGGCTTTCAACCTGCTTTCCCTTCTAGCAATTTCTACCTTCTTCCTCTTCGAGGGTCCTTTCCGCATTTGTAGAAAGAGTTGGTTCTTTGGCTTATCGTCTGGATTTGCTGAGAAGCTATCTAGAGTGCATGATGTATTCCATGTCTCACATCTCTTCTAGTATTTTGTTGACCCATCTATTTTTGTACAGCAAACCGCTCTTGATAGTTTGGATATTTAGCTTAATCTGAATGTCGAGAGTAAGCCACTTGTATTGTCGACAGAGGTACAAAGCAGCTAAGAAGGAAATCTGTTAGTCTGATCAATGTATGTGAAGTACCGATGATTGGTATTATACTTAGGAAACGGAGGAGAGCATTTGCGTATCGAATCCGGAATTGTTTTTCCAGGTGCTATTTGTTTGTCTATCTTGTTTTTCCATCTTGTTTTTCCTTATTTTCCTTGTTCTTTCTTTTCGAGGACGAAAAGATTTGAGTGAGGGAGAGTGCAACAACACAGTATTTTGTGATTTATTTTAATTGTTTATTTTAATTATTTAAATTGAAACCCCTGATTTAAAAAAATTATTATATTTATTAAAATGAATAAATTTTGTTATTTTATAGGTATATTTTGATTTCTGTGTGAATTATAATTTCAAACCTAAATAAATAGGATATTTCCAGAAACAAGAAACGAGTTACAGGTCCATGTTTTTTGATGTTGTTATAAGAAAAGTCACTGTATATATAAGTATGTAAATTTAGTCCCTATTTTTTGAAAAATAGAAAACGCAAGGTGCTTTGCACTTTTCTGATAGAAAAAGCAAGCTGACATGCATCTTTTATCATAAAAGTGCAAGGCAGTTTGCGCTTTTTTATTTTCAGTTTTTTTCAAAAATTTTGAAATTTTCAAAAAAAATTAAATTTTTGAAAAGCACAAGTTAACTTGCACTTTTATAAGAAAAGCGCAAGATAGTTTGCGCCTTTTGATTTATAAAAAACAGGGACTTAATTTACATACTTATTATCATAGGGACTTTTATTACAACAACATCGAATACAGGGACCTTCGGCGTAAAGCCCCCTCTTGAAAAGTGTATTTTTGGTCAAATCGGTCAAACTTTGACTTTTAAATTTAAAATTTAGAAATTTAAATTTTTAAATTTTATCTTTTACTATGAAATTAGATTAAATTTCAAGAATACTACTTTTCGTTTCGATAAAATCCGATTTATATTGTGAAAGTACAATATTGTATGTAAATTGATTTATTTAGTAAAATAGTCTATTTTATTTTATATAAATAATATTTTTATTTTTTAAATCATGTTCTAATATGTGTTATATGGCATGTTAGGTATATATTTTATTTTAAAACATTTTTAAAAGTGATGTTATAATTTTCTGAAACATATTATATTTTATTTTCAATTTTTATAACCTAGTTTCTATTTTTAAGCTATTTTCTTAATTTAATTATATTTAATTAAAATTTATTTACTTATTCTTTTCCATTCATCATATTTTTGTGTTTTTATCTCTATTTATAAGTATTTTACATGTGTTTAAAATTGAAAAAAAGAATTAAGGAAATGTGAATAGTTTGTGACTTTATATGTACATTGTCTTTTCATATTCTCCACCTTTTCATCACCAATCAACACCACTTCAATTTGCTGCTATATACCTTTGTTTCAGCCGACTCCACTTCAATTTCTCACATGAAAAAATATTTCTCAAACTCTAAAAAACAATTCGGCTATCACAAGAGAGAAAGTTTTGTAAAATTTTCATGTCGTTTTCATTTATTTTTCCACTGTTTTGTTGATTTTTGCACCTGCAATCTCTTATGTAGTTCACCCCGTCCATCTCCAGCACTTTGGCCGCCTCCACCACCACCTACTCTAGCCATCATCCCCTCCACTCCACTCCACTGCCATTCCAGAGCCGAGACCATCAATGATGGTGATCCATCAAAAAAATGAAAAAAACTCCACTTTAGCCATGCTAGCCGAACTCCCCTATTAGGGATGCAGATTAAGGATCTTAAGGCAGAAATAACACTAGAGGGGGGATGAATAGTGTTTTGACGAATATATGAACTATATGACTAAATTAAAACTTTCAACACAAATCTAAACAGAATTCTAACACAGAATTATCACAGAACATATAACAAATGCAAATAGTAAAGTAAAGAAAGTAAAAGGAAAGAACACACCGGATTTTATACTTGTTCGGAATCCTCCTACATCCAGTCCTGCACCAAGGCAATATCTGTTTGCACCAAAATTGGTCACAAACACCCAATACCGTGAAAGCACCAGTGTATGAATAGAAGTTAGTGATATTCAAACACAAACAACAGATCTCAACAAATAATAGACCACAATCCAAAAGTAAAGAACAGAGACACAAGTTTTATAGTGGTTCGGCTATCTCCGGCCTACGTCCACTCCAATTTTTTTTCTTTTATTGATTATCCTTGAAGATTACAAGTGATTACAACAGTTGTAGTGACCAAATCTGAAGAAAATAGCAGTAATGATGCTTATGGAATGATTTTAGCAGCGTCTGGGCTTGCTTTTCCTCTCCAAATTTTCCGACCCCTTTTCTGAATGACCAGGGGCTCTATTTATAGGCGTGGAAGGCTGGAATCCCGCCTAAAACCTGGGGAGGTTGCTTGGCACGTGAGGGGGGGCCCACAGGCCCGTGTTCTCGGAATCCGTGCCCAGTTTGGGATCGATTCGAAGTGACTTTCGAATCGATCAAGAATCCATCCAATTGAGCTCAAATTTGGTGTGAACATTCTTCAACATGTATGTAAGCTCCTGTAAAAATTTCATTGCATTTGGATCAACGGTTTGGAAGATATGATCGATCCAAGTTCAAGAATCCGTGCGTCCTGATCGGTTCGAACCCATGCTTCGAAACCGTCCATTTCGAATCCATGCCTTTCGAATCCCTTCTATTCGAATCCATCCCTCCATCATCTTCGAATCCATGTCCTCTTCGAACCCATGTCCATTGCTTGGAAACCACCATCTTCGAATCCATGTTCTTCTTCGACTCCATGCATACTTCGAATCCATCTCCTTCTTCGAATCCACGTCCATCTTCGAATCCATCACCAACTCCGAATCCATCACCAACTCCGAATCCATCACCAACTTCGAATCCATCACCAGCTTCCAGTCCATCGCCAACTTCGAATCCATCACCAGCTTCGAATCCATAGCAACTTCGAATCCATAACCAGCTTCGAGTCCATGTCCATCGTTCGAATCCATGTCCACTGCATTGAAGCTACTCCTTTCGAATCCATCTAGTTCCCACCGATTTGAAGTGTTATCGGTTCGAACCTTATGGATTCGAATCCTGATGGGTTCGAACCTGATGGGTTCGAACCTGATGGGTTCGAACCTGATGGGTTCGAACCTGA
Source organism: Allium cepa (assembly GCA_030765085.1). Lineage (NCBI taxonomy): Eukaryota > Viridiplantae > Streptophyta > Magnoliopsida > Asparagales > Amaryllidaceae > Allium > Allium cepa. Next base: position 643,307,988 of record CM060937.1, on the reverse strand, counting down.
TGGGTTCGAACCTGATGGGTTCGAACCGAGCGTCTTGATGGATTCGAATCAACATTCCTCTCCCACCTTGAATCCATCGTATTTCCTCCATTCGAACTCCGATTAACCTGAAATTTGAAACATAGCCTTTCATAGTCCTTATCATCATTTCCAATCAATTTCGTCCCGATCGGAGTTCAACAAAATTTTGACGATATCCATCGTAGCCTTATCTCCAGTCCTGATATCCATAATTCCTTGCCAATTTGTTATTATTCCCGTTTTGACCAAAAAATGGGATAACAATATCCTTGTACAGATTTTTATAAGCCAATATCCAAATTACAACCCTTAATTTCTAAGGCCTTGAGGAACCCTCCTATCCCCGAGTCTGGGGTAAACTCTCTTGATTTACGGGGCACAAGATCACCCTAATACTTCTTAATAACAATCCTTTTGAATGGATAGACTCTATGGACTTTTTGAATAAAAATTAATCTTATAACTCTAAATAGCACTTTGATCTTTAGTAGAATGATGGAGAATCAAATAGAGAGAGTATCTAAATGATTTCCTGTTGAGAATTTGGCAGAATGATGGCACGATCTTGAAAATATGAAGTTTTATGGATATGGAATGGTGGAGAAGAAAGAGTGAAGAAAATAAGAAAGTAGTTGTTAAAAAAAATTCGTTTTGGAAGCCTTTATATAGATGCACAACAGTCATAACCATTGGCGAAAGGTTTTCGAACGAATGGACACTTCTTTTGAAAATTGAATTTTGAATCCAACTGTCACCATGTCGACATGGGGTATCTCCTTATGTCGACATCCCTTAGTTCAAAATTATAGAGATATTGTTTTGTAAAGACAATTGAATTTAAAACAAGTTGAAACTTCTCTGAAGCAAAGTAAAGTGTTTAAACAATATTTTGAGATAGAGAATGAATATAAAACATTATTTTAAATATATATATATATAGTTGATATAGACCGTCAATTATATAAGTAATATTTAAAACCAGAATAAGTTCTGATGTTTTAAAAATAGAAGTTTTTAAAATCAGAATAGAGGAATATTTCAAGGCTAAAACAAAGTTTGAAAATATTTTTGAAAACATGATTTTGAAATCTAAAACATTTTGAAAACAGATTTAAAAACATTTTGAAAATCTATTCAAACTGAAGTTGCAAGAACCTTCCTACAGAGCTCCTCCATAGGACTCAAGAACTTGTACAAAGTAGTTTAAATGATTTTGATTTTCGTGGGTTTGTAAGCCACTTGTCGTAGGTTTGTACGCTACTTGTCGTGGGTTTGTAAGCCACTGGTTTCGATAGAAATTGGGTTCCATCCCAAAAGAAAACTGGAAGAAAGATGAGAGTGCTATTATGAAGTTTTAATAAAATACTAGACACTTATCTTGAGATCTTGAAATCTTGATTCTCTAGAGTCTTGAATCTTGAATCTCTAATCTTCATCTTGATGCTTGAGTCTTTATACTGATCGGTCTTTAATGATACCTGCATATACTTCCTATATACATATATATATGGAAATGTTAGTATATATTTTATAAAGTAAAGTATAATAACTATATAAGGTTGTTGTCATCAAAACATCATCAACTCAGTTCCTAACAATCTCCCCCGTTTTGATGATGCCAACTTTATTTATAAAATATTCTTACCATACCATAACTCCCCCTTACTCCGTGATTTCTTCTTAAAACTACAACTCCCCCTTACTCCATGACTACATCTTACACCAAGCACATATATTTTAATAACTTTCTCCCCCTTTGTCATCAACAAAAACTATTAACTACTTAAGAATTCAAGAATGATTAGCATGAACAAATAATATGTATAGAACAAGCATGAAACAATGAGTATAAGTGAACACATTTTAGTTATTACAACATATATAAGAACATACATAAACACAAACAAACAAAACAATTTAAAACAAAGAATAAAATGAAAGTACGCTTTAATGGCGATCCTTAACTATAGGAGACTTTTGAATCGAACAATTGGGGTAGTGGAGACAAAAGTTTCCACGTTGTTCAATTAAGTTTCCATTAGTATCAACAAGGATCTTACCAATGCAAATAATGCTCTCATCCGTATTCATAGGGACTTCGGGTTGAGGTAAAGGATGATCTTCCTCTTGGTCTTCTTATGGTTCTTCCATAGGCTCTTATTCCTCGGATTCCATGGCTTGTGAAGAGTCTTCAATATTAATAGGATTTGTGCGGTTATCCATAAGAAATTTTTGTACATTCCTAATAATATTGCCTTGCCTTTGTTGTTCTCTAGCCATCCTAAGTTGACTTACTTGAATTTCAGTCATCAATTGAAGGATATCTTTCATCTTCTCTTGCAATTTGATCACTCGAGCGTGCTTAGTTCGTTGAAATGGACCAGAATGAGGAGATGTGGGTGAAGTGGGTTCCTTAGTAGAAGAGGAGGCCATTATTTTATTGTTTCAGAAGTTATTTACAGAGAATATAGTGAAGAAAGAGATGAGAAAACGAAATAAATAGATAAATAACCAAATAACTAACTTTGGAGGGAAATTCAATTTTCAAATTTTTGTTGGGTATGTCGACATCATGAGATGGGGCATGTCGACATGTTCTTCAAAAAAAGTGTAATTTTTGTTTTGAATTTTTATTGATTATTATATTATTTTATTTTATATTTCAGATTTTGAACAAATACCTAATTCTCTTCTAAATTTAGTAAAATTCTGTTCGGTTAATTGTTTAGTTAATGTATCAGAAATTTGTTTTTCGTTATTTATATAATCTACAGTTATTATTTCTTTAGTTATATTATCTCTAAGAAAATGATGTCTTATATCAATATGTTTAGTTCTAGCATGATGAGTTGGATTTTTAGATAGATTTATTGCACTAGTATTATCACAATATATTGGTGATTTACTTATGTTAATTCCAAAATCTTTTAAAGTTTGTTGCATATATATAACTTGTGAACATGACAGAGCAGCAGATATATACTCTGCTTCAGTTGTTGACAAGGAAACAGTAGTTTGTTTCTTGTTGAACCAGGAAACCAGTGAATGTCCTAGAAAGTGACAAGTTTCACTTATACTCTTTCGGTCTGATTTACAACCAGCATAATCAGCATCACAATATGATATTAAATCAAAAGTATTATTTTTAGAATAAAATAAACCATAATCTAAAGTGTATTTAACATATCTTAAAATTCTTTTAACAGCTTTTAAGTGAGTTTCTTTAGGTTGTGATTGGTATCCTGCACAGAGACAAACACTATGCATAATATCAGGACGACTCGCTGTTATATAGAGTAGCGAACCAATCATTCCCCTATATAAAGTTTGATCAATATCTTTTGATTCATCTTCTTTACTTAAACCTACATTTGTTGACATTGGAGTTGGTTTCCCACTAGAGGTGCTTAAACCAAATTTATTGATTAAGTTTTTAGCATATTTTTCTTGACTTATGAAGATTCCATTTTCTAGTTGTTTAATTTGAAGTCCTAAGAAGAAACTTAATTCTACCATGTGACTCATTTCATATTCTTTAGTCATTATATTTGAAAATTCTTTATTCATTATGTTATTAGTTGATCCAAAGATTATATCATCTACATATATTTGAACCAGTTGAATCTTGATTATTTCTTTTAGTAAAAAGTGTTCTATCTACTTTACCAATTTCAAAACCAGATTGAAGTAAATAAATCTTAGTCTTTCATACCAGGCTCTAGGAGCTTGCTTTAGACCATATAGAGCTTTCTTTAACTTGTATACATGGTATGGAAATTTATTATCTTCAAAAGGTGGAGGTTGTTCAACATAAACATCTTCTTTTACAAAATCATTTAGAAAAGCACTTTTAACATCCATTTCATATAATTTGAAATTATTCTAATTAGAGAAAGCAAGTAGAATTCTTATAGCTTCTAATCTTGCTACGGGGGCAAAGGTTTCATCATAGTCAATTCCTTCTTCTTGACAATAACCTTGCGCGACTAAACGAGCTTTATTTCTTATGACCTCACCTAGTTCACTCATTTTATTTTTATAAACCCATTTAGTTCCAATTATACTTTTATCCTCAGGTTTAGGAACAAGTTCCCATACGTTATTTCTGGAAAATTGATTCAATTCTTCTTGCATAGCAAGAATCCATGAATCATCAGACGATGCTTCCTTTGGATTTTTAGGTTCAATTGTTGATATAAAGGCTACCTTACTCATACTACTTAATTGATTTCTAGTTCTTACTGCAGATTCAATATTTCCTAAAACATTTTCTATAGGATGATCTTTTGATATTTTAAATCTCTTATTAGGTTGATTTATTTCACTAATAGTTTCATTAGATTGATTTAAATTTATAAAATCTTCTTCATCATCTATATGTAAAATATCTTTAAGATTTTCATCAAAAGATACATGCATAGTTTCTTCAATAGTATTAGTTTTTAAATTAAAAACTATAAATGCTTTGCTTCTATTAGAATAACCAATAAAGAATCCTTCATCAGCTTTTGGTTCAAATTTATCTAAATTATCTTTTGTATTAAGTATAAAACATTTACTGTAACGCCCCACTCCGAGACCCACTCTAGTAAAGAGTATTACGGAGTAATATCGTCTACTAGTACGGAGAATAGAGTATAATGGAAGCGACCATGTGTAATCAAGCTATAACTAACTACTGAATACGTCGAATAGGTGGTTTTCTTTTCTCGAGTGGTTCGACATATCCAATAGATATTTATAATGAAATTACAATGGCTAAGGAAAATAGGTTCAGAACAAACATAATACTAAATGATAAAATCATCATCACAGAACAGTCACATAACAGTCACAGAACATAGGTACAATATATCGTCAATACAGATCCAAGTATCAGAAAGGTGGGTACAAAGCCACCGCTCACACATGTGAGTCAAAAATATGTACATAAGAGTCTGAAATAACAGAGTAGCAGAATAGTGGACAAAAAAAAAGGCTATCTATCAGCATAGCAGATAATGTCCAAGCGGAAGCACAGAAGCTAGGTCCAGAGACTTAACCTGAAACAACTCGGTCTGACCTGAGCGAAAATACTTGGGTCAGGCTAGCTAAATAATCAGTAATAACTGAGAAATATAATAATGTGGTAGACAAACAAAACAGTACTTATCCAAAGAGAAGAGTAATATGGACTACGTGAATATAATGACGATCCCTAATCATCAATAAACAGTAAAAATCTCCAAAGAGAATACAAACACAAAAGTGTTAAATAATTAAAATCGCCTCATATCATCGGCGTAGCCAAAGCTATATAAAGTTGCCCATAGGCAATAATCCCAAGTGTGACCAGAGTCAGTAATCAATGCCCAAGCAAAGATCGATGCTTCAAAGAGCAATAGGGATATAATGAAAAATCAATGAAATCGAATACAGAAATGCAGTTTCCAAAGACATTGTGAGTCCACAAGGTAATCGCACTTACATCGTACAGTTCCATAGAACCAATACTGAATGGCGATACCCGAATGGATATAAAAATCATCAGATAATACAAGTATTGCACGTGCACCGACCAGAGTCGTTATTGCCAAGTACTGTAGAGTTGTGATCGATCACTCGCACAGATGCGGAACGCGCGAGACGGCGAGATCCTTCCCAGAAGGATAAAGGCCCATAGGCACATGCCAAAAAACTGCTCCATAGAACAGGTGTCCAGAGACGGTTGCCCAGAGGCGTGGTGACCCAGAGGTCCAGTACTGGCCGCCCAGAGGCTAATGTGTCACAAACTTCTTGGAGAGGAACCCGTAAAGTGTTAACAATGAGTCCCATACCCCACGTTCGCACTAAACGGTTTACTAACCAATAGCATGCTCACACTCCAAACAATAAAAAGTCCACCTCGTATCATCGGTAAACTAGACCCAAAGGTCAAAACGATCAATCGAATAGGTCGAGGATTAACCGGAAAGAAAATACACACGGTTCCATAGGCCGGAGATTTCCTAACCGTTTAAGCACCTTTCCACTTCGCTCGACGTGCTAAAAGTGAGTGTGAGATTTTTATTATAGAAAATAATGGTGCGAAACGGATTTTTAATTGATCTTGAAATCACTTTAAAACGGCTTTTGAAAACTCTCCTATTATGGAGTAATTAATTTAATAATTAAAAATAATATTTTATAATAATTTCGAAAGCCATTTAGGAGTGAAAAATCCTTTTAAAACCTTTTTATAAGGCCCGTGTACGAAATCCAAAGACAAATCTCAAAGAAGTCGACAAAACCAGAAAATCACCGAAAATATTCTAAGTGTTGGAAAATAGTCCAAAACTGACATGAACCCAAACTCGAAAAATTATTCGGACCAGCAAACCGAATCCGAATGGCATGAAAATTAGTAGGAACATAGTCTTACATTCCTACTTCAGAACGCAAAAATAATTACTCGACTCCGACTTGAAACGAAGTCGCAGCGACGCTCCAAAGTCGGACCCGGAAACAGTGAGAAACAGTGAATACTCTGTTTCAGGCTGAGATCCGGGTCCCTCTTCGACAGCAATTTCGAAGAGTCAAATGAACTCGGATACTAATCAAACTTTGTAGAGATGGAGTCCGGAACTCCAGCTTTCCAACGAGTCCAAAAACGTTGGATTTCGACCACGGATGTGACCGTGGCGATGTCACAAAGTTTCAGTCCCAAAACTTAAAACAGAAAAAAATGCTTTCAGATTTTTTTTATTTTTTTTTTCTTTTCTTTCTTGGGCCCCCAGCCCGCATGGGCTGGGGGGTACTTGGGGCCCGCCCCAGCCCGCGCGTGCTGGGGACTAGTGGCCGCCCCAGCCCACACGGGCTTGGGAGTTTGGGCCGCCCCAGCCCCTTGCGGGATGGGGTCAGGTGGGCCGCCCCAACCCCTTGCGGGCTAGGGAAAAGGGGCTGCCCCAGCCCCTTGCGGGCTGGGGTCAGGGGACCCGCCCCAACCCCTTGCGGGCTGGGGTCTTGCGGTCCGTCCCAGCCCACATGGGCTGGGGACTTGTGGCCAGCCCCACTAGGGCTGGCCTGCTCCTGGCTAGCCCAACTGGGCTAGCCTACTGTGCCTGGGCTGCAGCCTGGGTGCAACCCAGACCCATGTTTTCAGCCTGTTTTCAGGCTGTGCATTTCCAGCCAGCAGTTTTTTGCAGTTTTGATGGTTTTGGGGTGTTTTTTTCAAGTTTTTGGCATCAAATGTCACTAATAACAATCATTAACTAGCATATAATGATTAATACACTATATTAAGGAGACAAAGGGCCAAAGCTTAGCAATAACTTATGAAGCAATACCATAAACACCTTATGTGCACACCCAAAATGAAAGCAAAGTTGATCAAAGATCTATGATACACATGTTACATAATAAAACATGTTTTACTAAATGATTTATGAAGTCAAAAGAGGATTAAACACATATTACAAGAGGTTTTTAGCAATATACCTCTCTAGAAAGCAACAATGGCAATTATAGAAAAGATCATAAAAACACATAAAACATGTGTTAACAAACTTATTTCAGAAATTAGAGAGATATAAAAGATGGATTTAAGGTGGGTATTTGCATTACCTTTGCATAGAATGACTTGCATAAGCTAAAACTTGAAGGAGATGAAGATGGAGGCCATTTTTGTTACGAAAGCTTTAGGAAATGATTAGGATTTTGATTAGGGTTTTGATTAGGGTTGAATGAATGAGGTTAGGAGAGTTTGAGTTAATATAAAGAGGAGGTTTAGGGTGGGTTATTGGGTTAAGTTTAGTAACCCAATAAGAAGAGGGTTATTTACAATGTTTCAAAAAATTTCTAAGTGTTCATGTATGTTTATAAACTCATTTTTCTTACCCCAACCCGTTTTAAAATCTCTCCTGAAATATTTAACTTTCCAAAAATAACATTTTATCCTCATTTTAAAATCTCATATTTCCTATATAATTAAAATAGCCTTTTTCCGATAAATTTTGTTATTCCAAATACTTTTTCGCTTCATTAAAATAAATAAAAATTCTAACTTTTATTTATTAATTGGTAATGCAAATCCTGGGTTGTTACAGACTCCTCCCCTTAAGAAAATTGCGCCCTCGCAATTCCTTAAGATAGATGTCGTCTATAACATCAAATCCACAAAATAAGTAATAAAGATAAAATAAAGAATTCTTACCTACAGAAGAAGATGGGAGAAAGCCAGGATAAGAGCGCTCGATAGATTCTCTGGTCTCCCAAGTGCAGTCCTTAGGATTTGGTGACCATTGAATCTTCACGAGTGGAACCTCTTTGTTGCGAAGGCGTCTAACCTCCGAATCAAGCACACGGTGAGGTTGCTGCTCCAAAGATAAGTCAGGTAAGATCTCCAAATCAGGCACGACATGCGGCTCAATGATAGAATCAGGATCGCGAACACACTTGCGAAGCTGAGAAACATGGAACACATCATGCATTCCGAAAAAATGAGCAGGTAGAGCCACACGATAAGCAATGGGGCCGATGCGTTCCGTAATAGGAAATGGTCCAACATAGCGAGGAGCCAACTTCGCTGTAGAGCTGAAACGCACAACCCCCTTCATGGGAGAAATCCGAATGAAGACAAAATCACCAATGGAGAACTCAAGAGGCATCCTACAGTTGTCCGCGTAGGATTTCTGGCGGTCCTGTGCCTCCGACATTCTCCGACGGATAAGAACAATCTTTTCAGAAGATTCCCGAACTGAATCTGGACCAAGAATAAGCTTCTCGCCAGATTCCAACCAACAAGCAGGAGAGCGACATGGCCTTCCGTATAAAGCCTCGAAAGGTGCCATGCCGATACTAGACTGAAAGCTGCTGTTGTAGGAGAACTCTACAAGCGGTAAGTGATCCTCCCAACTCCCTCCAAAATTCAGAATACAACAGCGCAAAAGATCCTCTAAAACCCGATTCACCCTCTCCGTCTGACCGTCGGTCTGAAGATGATAAGCAGTCGAGAGATTCAGCTTTGAGCCCAAAGCTGACTGTAGGCACTTCCAGAAGTGACTAGTAAATATAGTGTCTCGATCACAGACGATAGAGCTAGGAATGCCATGAAGTCGAATGACTTCCTTTATATATAGCTTGGCAAGCTGAGGAGCGATCCGAGTGGACTTAATAGGAATGAAATGAGCCGATTTGGTCAAGCAATCGACGATCACCCAAATAGAAGTATGGCCTGACCTCGATCGAGGAAGACCATCAATAAATCCATGGATATCTGATCCCATTTCCATAATGGAATCTCTAGCGGCTGAAGAACACCAGATGGACGCTAATGTTCGGCCTTGATCTGTTGACAAGTCATGCAACCACTCACATAACTTGCCACATCTCTCTTCAACCCCTCCCAATAATATATCCGGCACATATCGGCATACATCTTACTCAAACCGGAATGTATAGTGTACTTAGTGCGATGGCACTCGTTCAGAATGTCACGCCTAAGTGATAAATCAGATGGTACAACAATACGGTTCTTCCTACGAACACACCGATGAAAATCAAGAGAATAATCCAGCAATGTCTCATCACTGGATCCCGACTCGAGAAGGTGAATGTGATGCAATAGGTATGGATCCTGCCGCTGAGCATGGGCAATGCGATCCAATAAGACAGGACGAGCTTCCAAGCTAAATAATAAGACCGGAGAATCAGAGGATGGCGCTCGATCTCTAACATCACATAAAGATAGAGTCTCAAGAGCATCCCACTCGGCAATCATCATAGAAACTACTGTCGAGTGCTTGCGACTGAGCGCATCTGCAACACGATTTCCCTTGCCTGGTGTATACTGAATATCCAAATCATATGAGGCGAGAAACTCAAGCCATCGCTGCTGCCTCATATTGAGATCCCTCTGATTGAATAGATACTTCAGTGACTTGTGATCGGTGTAAAGAGTGAAGCGTTCGCCTAATAGAAAGTGTGCCACATCTTCAAGGCAAAGACGATAGCTGCTAACTCAAGATCATGAGTAGGATAGCGAACCTCATTCGGACGCAGTTGCCTGGAAGCGTAAGCAACTACCCGATCCTTCTGCATAAGCACAACACCGAGCCCGCTACCACAAGCATCGGTGTAAACAACCAGATCCTGGTTACTCTCAGGAAATACAAGAATAGGAGCATGAGTGAGATGTTCCTTCAGTCGCTGAAAGGAAGCTTCACACTTATCAGACCAAATAAAGCGAACACCCTTACGAGTCAGCGTCGTAAGGGAAAGTGAAACTCGAGAGAAATCCTTGACAAACCGATGGTAACAACCCGCCAGACCAAGGAAGCTGCGAATATCTTGAACGTTCTCGGGCTGCTTCCAATTCTGAATAACTTCGATCTTGGCAGGATCGACAGAAATACCCTCAGATGATACAATATGGCCCAAGAACTTGACCTTTCTCTCCCAAAAATGGCACTTGGAGAGTTTGGCCTTAAGCTGATGTTGACGAAGAGTATCCAAGACGATCCGCAAATGATGAGCATGCTCTGCCTCGGATCTAGAATAAATAAGAATATCGTCGATGAAACGGAATACTCGATTCATAAGATCGACGAAAAAAGCCGGTGCGTTCGTCAAGCCGAATGGCATGACCAACCACTCAAAAGAACCATAACGAGTGCGGAAAGCGGTAAGAGGAATGCTATCTTCCGCAACTCGGAGCTGATGAAATCCGGTGGCAAGGTCGAGCTGTGAAAAGGCCTTTGCACCGCTCAACTGATCAAACATACCGTCTATCCATGGCAATGGGTAACGATTTCTGATGGTCAACTCATTAAGCTTGTGATAGTCAATGCAAAGCCTAAGAGAGCCATCGGTCTTCTTAACGAAAACCACAGCAGCCCCCCATGGCGAAGAACTGGACCGAATGAACTACTTCGCCTCAAGCTCTACTAACTGCTTCCTGAGTTCCTCATTCTCTTTAGTAGACATCCTCGTGGGAGGATGCCCAACTGGGTGGGAGCCTGGAATGAGATCGATGCGGAACTCAATGGCCCGCTTAGACGGCGGGCCTGATACTGAGTCGAATATATCGGGGAAATCCCGAACAACAGGAATACGAGATATGTCCACATCCTCATCTCGTGAATCAAGTGCAAATAAAGTAATATCAGAAATCCCAACATTCTGAAGAGCAATAGCTAACGGAGCGGACGAGTCAGGATGACGAAGAAATAATATCCGCTCCGAGTAAATGATTTTGGCGTCGTACTGAGCGAGCCAATCCATGCCAAGAATCATGTCAAAGCCCAAATACTCCATAACGTGCAGATTCGCACGGAAAGAAAGTCCATAAAGATCAATGTCTATATCCTCACAAAGCAAGCTAAGGGTCGTGGATCCGCCAATGGGATTCACAATCCTTAGTGAAGAAACCAAACAAGTAACATCCAAGGATAAAGCATCTACTAGCTCCTTTGATACGAATGAGTGAGAGGCACCCGTATCAAAGAGAACTCTACCAGATTTACAATGAAATAAAATAGAACCTTCGAGAATGGAAGGATGCGTACCTCGAGGCTGAGTCGAAGATGTAGGAGCCTTGGCAGCATTAAGCTTGCCAGGCTTGGCACCAGCTGGAGCAATAGGACAATTGGAGATCTTGTGTCCCTCCTTCTTGCAAAAGGTGCAATGGAGAGGTTTGGGACACTCTCGAATGAAGTGATCTGGAGAACCACAGTTGAAGCATTTCTTCGGAGGACGTGTCCCACTAGGCTGAGCAGGAGTCTGGGACTGAGGACGAGTCTGAGGCTGAGTTTGAAAATTAGAATTGCCAGTCTTCTTCTTCTTGTTCCAAGGCTTGGTATTCTGAAATGGTCCCCGCTTCTGATTGGGGTTTTTGGAACCCCCACCATCTCCATCACTGTCTCTCTCACGGTCAACTGCTTCAAGGTGAAGCGCTGCGTTAACAAGCTCATCAAAAGGGAGCTTAAGCTGCAGCATAAGCTGTTTCTTCAAATCTTTCTTCGGGCCTTCAACAAATTTGAGATTCCTCTTATAAGGAGTGCTAATGAACTCGAGGCCATACTTAGACAGGGCCTCGAAAGATGAAGAATAGTCAGCAACAGAGGTCTTCCCTTGCTTAAGGTCAATAAAGCGGCGTGCAAGGGCTATCTTCTCGGACTCGGGGACAAACTTGAGCAAGAAGCGCTCTCGGAACTGATCCCAAGTGAGAGTGGCCTCATCGGTCTCAGAAATAAGGAGCTCGTACCAATACAAGGCACGACCCTCAAGATGGCTAGAAGAAACAAGGACTCTGTCATGGTCAGGAAGGGTCATGTGAGTGAAATTACGCTCGCAAACTCTGATCCACGCCTGGACCTCAAGAACAGTCTCGGAGCCATCGAACGGCTTCCCTCCAAGATGCATAAAGTCGCTTCAGAGGCGCGCAAAAGCAAACTTGCGCGGTGCATCAGATACTGGTGCAGGAGACTGAGAGTGTGACTGAGAGTTACGAACCAGCTCCATGATCTGGTCTGTGGTCATGTATACGCCCTCAGGATGAGGGTTGCTGGACTGTCCAGCATCAGCAGAACGGAGGTTCCTACCTCTACCAGCCATACTGAAAGATAAGGTAAGATTTAATTAAGCACGATTCAAAGATAGATAATTCATTAAGGAATATTACGGAATATAATAGATTCCTACACATATTCCTAACTTATTTATCTAAAGGTGGATATGTTCAATTTGGATCGTATTATAACGTATTGTACTACGTGTCTGTTCTGTGTTTGTTATGCTTAATTCTGAACCTTCGCTCTGATACCAAGATGTAAAGCCCGACTCCGAGACCCACTCTAGTAAAGAGTATTACGGAGTAATACCGTCTACTAGAACGGAGAATAGAGTATAATGGAAGCGACCATGTGTAATCAAGCTATAACTAACTACTGAATACGTCGAATAGGTGGTTTTCTTTTCTCGAGTGGTTCGACATATCCAATAGACATTTATAATGAAATTACAATGGCTGAGGAAAATAGGTTCAGAACAAACTTAATACTAAATGATAACATCATCATCACAGAACAGTCACATAACAGTCACAGAACATAGGTACAATATATCGTCAATACAGATCCAAGTATCAGAAAGGTGGGTACAAAGCCACCGCTCACACATGTGAGTCAAAAATATGTACATAAGAGTCTGAAATAACAGAGTAGCGGAATAGTGGACAAATAAAAGAGCTATCTATCAGCATAGCAGATAATGTCCAAGCGGAAGCACAGAAGCTAAGTCCAGAGACTTAACCTGAAACAACTCGGTCTGACCCGAGCAAAAACACTTGGGTCAGGCTAGCTAAATAATCAGTAATAACTGAGAAAAATAATAATGTGGTACATAAACAAAACAGTACTTCTCCAAAGAGAAGAGTAATATGGACTACATGAATATAATGACGATCCCTAGTCATCAATAAACAGTAAAAATCTCCAAAGAGAATACAAACACCAAAGTGTTAAATAATTAAAATCGCCTCATATCATCGGCGTGGCCAAAGCTATATAAAGTTGCCCATAGGCAATAATCCCAAGGGTGACCAGAGTCGGTAATCAATGCCCAAGCAAAGATCGATGCTCCAAAGAGCAATCGGGATATAATGAAAAATCAATGAAATCGAATACAGAAATGCAGTGTCCAGAGACACTATGAATCCACAAGGTAATCGCACTTACATCGTATGGTTACATAGAACCAATACCGAATGGCGATACTCGAATGGATATAAAAATCATCAGATAATACATGTATTACACGTGCACCGACCAGAGTCGTTATTGCCAAGTACTGTAGAGTTGTGATCGATCACTCGCACAGATGCGGAACGCGCGAGACGGCGAGATCCTTCCAAGAAGGATAAAGGCCCAGAGGCTCATGCCGAAAAACTGCTCCATAGAACAGGTGTCCAGAGGCGGTTTCCCAAAGGCGTGGTGACCCAGAGGTCCAGTACTGGCCGCCTAGAGGCTAATGTGCCACAAACTTCTTGGAGAGGAACCCATAAAGTGTTAACAATGAGTCTCATACCCCACGTTCGCACTAAACGGTTTACTAACCAATAGCATGCTCACACTCCCAATAATAAAAAGTCCACCTCATATTATCGGTAAACTAGACCCAAAGGTCAAAACGATCAATCGAATAGGTCGGGGATTAACTGGAAAGAAAATACACACGGTTCCATAGGCCGGAGATTTCCTAACCGTTTAAGCACCTTTCCACTTCGCTCGACGTGCTAAAAGTGAGTGTGAGATTTTTATTATAGAAAATAATGGTGCGAAACGGATTTTTAATTGATCTTGAAATCACTTTAAAACGGCTTTTGAAAACTCTCCTATTATGGAGTAATTAATTTAATAATTAAAAATAATATTTTATAATAATTTCGAAAGCCATTTAGGAGTGAAAAATCCTTTTAAAACCTTTTTATATGGCCCGTGCACGAAATCCAAAGACAAATCTCAAAGAAGTCGACAAAACCAGAAAATCACCGAAAATATTCCAAGTGTTGGAAAATAGTCCAAAACTGACATGAACCCAAATTCGAAAATTTATTCGGACCAGCAAACCGAATCCGAATGGCATGAAAATTAGTAGGAAAATAGTCCGACATTGCTAGTTCAGAACGCAAAAAGAATTACTCGATTCCGACTTGAAACGAAGTCGCAGCGATGCTCCAAAGTCGGACCCGGAAACAGTGACTACACTGTTTCAGGCTGAGATCCGGGTCCCTCTTCGAAAGCAATTTCGAAGAGTCAAATGAACTCGGATACTAATCAAACTTTGTAGAGATGGAGTTCGGAACTCCAGCTTTCCAACGAGTCCAAAAACATTGGATTTCGACTACGGATGTGACTGTGGGGATGTCATAAATTTTCAGTCCCAAAACTGAAAATAGAATAAAAAATGCTTTCAATTTTTTTTATTAATTTTTTTTTTCTCTTCTTTCTTGGGCCCTCAGCCCGCATGGGCTGGGGGGTACTTGTGGCCCGCCCTAGCCCGCTCGGGCTGTGGGGTACTTGGTGCCCGCCCCAGCCCGCGCGGGCTTGGGGACTTGGGCCCCGCCCTAGCCCGCGCGGGCTGCGGACTAGTGGCGACCTAGCCCACACGGGCTGGGGATTTTGGTCCGCCCCAGCCCCTTGCGGGTTAGGGTCAGGTGGGCCGCCCCAGCCCCTTGCGGGCTGGGGAAAAGGGGCCGCCCCAGCCCCTTGCGGGCTAGGGTCTTGCGGTCCGCCCCAGCCCGCATGGGCTGGGGACTTGTGGACAGCCCCACTAGGGCTGGCCTGCTCCTGGCTAGCCCAAATGGGCTTGCCTGCTGTGCCTGGGCTGCAGCCTGTTTGCAACCCAAACCCATGTTTTCAGCCTGTTTTCCGGCTGTGCATTTCCAGCCAGTAGTTTTTTGCAGTTTTGATGGTTTTGGTGTGTATTTTTCAAGTTTTTGGCATCAAATTTCACTAATAACAATCATTAACTAGCATATAATGATTAATACACTATATTAAGAAGACAAAGGGCCAAAGCTTAGCATCACCTTATGAAGCAATATCACAAACACCTTATGTGCGCACCCAAAATGAAAGAAAAGTTGATCAAAGATCTATGATACACATGTTACGTAATAAAACATGTTTTACTAAATGATTTATGAAGTCAAAAGAGGATTAAACACATATTAGAAGAGGTTTTTAGCAATATACCTCTCTAGAAAGCAACAATGACCATTATAGCATCAACCCAAGTTAACAAAAGATGATTAGGAGGCTATAAGATCATAAAAACACATAAAACATGTGTTAACAAACTTATTTCAGAAATTAGAGAGATATAAAAGATGGATTTGAGGTGGGTATTTGCATTACCTTTGCATAGAATGACTTGGATAAGCTAAAACTTGAAGGAGATGAAGATGGAGGCCATTTTTATTAAGAAAGCTTCAGGAAATGATTAGGGTTGAATGAATGAGGTTAGGAGAGTTTGAGATAATATATAGAGGAGGTTTAGGGTGGGTTATTGGGTTAAGTTTAGTAACCCAATAAGAAGAGGGTTATTTACAATATTTCCAAAATTTTCTAAGTGTTCATGTATGTTTATAAACTCATTTTTCTTACCCAAACCCGTTTTAAAATCTCTCCTGAAATATTTAACTTTCCAAAAATAACATTTTATCCTCATTTTAAAATCTCATATTTCCTATACAATTAAAATAGCCTTTTTCCAATAAATTTTGTTATTCCAAACACTTTTTCGCTTCATTAAAATAAATAAAAATTCTAACTTTTATTTATTAATTGGTAATGCAAATCCCGGGTTGTTACATTTACTCCCAAAGACTTTAAAATAAGAAACTATAGGTTTCTTATTATAAAGTAATTCGTATGGAGTTTTATTTGTTAATGGTCTAATTAAAATTCTATTTAATAAATTACAAGCTGTAGCAACTGCTTCAGCCCAAAAATGTTTAGGTAAATTACTATGAGAAAGCATTGTACGAGCATAGTCTTGAATCGTTCTATTCTTATGTTCTACTACTCCGTTTTGTTGTGGAGTTCTTGGAAATGAAAAGTTGTGAGTAATTCCCTTTTGAGTACAAAAATTATCAAAATTTTTATTTTCAAATTCACCACCGTGATCACTTTGAAAAGTTTTAATTTTGAAAGAATGTTGTTTTTGAATTTTTTTAGAAAAGTTTTTAAATATTTCAAAAGCATCACTTTTATGTTTTAAAATGATTATCCAAGTATATTTTGAATAATCATCTACTATAACAAAAACATATTTACTATGGTTAATTGATTGAACTTGAGATGGACCAAATAAATCTAAATGAAGTAATTCTAGAGGACTAGAGGTAGAAATAGCATCTTTTAATTTAAATGAACTTTTATTAAGTTTTCCTAATTGACAAGCATAACAAATACTATCTACTTTAAAGTTTAACTTGGGTAGACCTCTAACTAAGTCAAGTTTTGATATCCTAGATAATAGTTTGAAATTCAAATGGCCAAATCTTTTATGCCAAATCCAAGGGTCACTTGTATTAGCCAAAAGACATAGATTATCATTTGAAATTTTCATACTAAGGATATAAATATTTTTCTTCCTAATACCTTCAAAAATTATATTAGACTTATCATCTTAAATGTGACATTTATCTTTTCCAAATTTAATTTTAAAACCTTTATCTCAAAGTTGACTTATACTAAGCAGATTATGTTTTAAGTTCCTAACTAATAAAACATCAGAAATAAGTAAAGTTTTAAAGTTACCGCCATTGCCGACGCCAACCACATATCCTTTAGAGTTGTCACCAAAATTGACTAATCCACCATCTTGATAAGTATTGTCCTTGAGTATCTCGGGATTTCCAGTCGTGTGCCTCGAACAGCCACTATCAAGTATCCATTTATCTTTCTCAATTTGCACAGTTTGTCCATTGGGTGTTGATTCGTCAAAAGCCATATAACATGTCTGTTCCTGCATAACACACCAATTCGGTAGATAACTTGATTTTTCAAAATAACTATATGCAGACTTATGAAACTTTTACGAAATGCATAGATTCAAAACAGTTTTAACACAATTTTCCAAAAATGCAATTTTTATATTTTTCAAGTTTCAGATTATGAAAACAATGAAAACCAATGCTCTGATACCAATTGTTAGGGATGCGGATTAAGGATCTTAAGGCAGAAATAACACTAGAGGGGGGGTGAATAGTGTTTTAAAGAATATATGAACTATATGACTAAATTAAAACTTTCAACACAAATCTAAACAGAATTCTAACACAGAATGATCACAGAACATATAACAAATGCAAATAGTAAAGTAAAGCAAGTAAAAGGAAAGAACACACCAGATTTTATACTGGATCGGAATCCTCCTACATCCAGTCCTGCACCAAGGCAATATCCTTGTACAGATTTTTATAAGCCAATATCCAAATTACAACCCTCAATTTCTAAGGCCTTGAGGAACCCTCCTATCTTCGAGTCTGGGGTAAACTCTCTTGATTTACGGGACACAAGATCACCCTAATACTTCTTAATAACAATCCTTTTGAATGGATAGATTCTATGGACTTTATGAATACAAATTAATCCTATAACTCTGAATAGCACTTTGATCTTTAGTAGAATGATGGAGAATCAAATAGAGAGAGTATCTAAATGATTTCCTATTGAGAATTTGGCAGAATGATGGCACGATCTTGAAAATATGAAGTTTTATGGATATGGAATGGTGGAGAAGAAAATAAGAAAGTAGTTGTTAAAAAAATTCGTTTTGGAAGCTTTTATATAGATGCACAACAGTCGTAGCCATTGGCGAAAGGTTTTCGAACAAATGGACACTTCTTTTGAAAAATGAATTTTGAATCCAACTGTCACCATGTCGACATGGGGTATCTCCTTATGTCGACATCCCTTAGTTCAAAATTATAGAGATGTTTTCTTTGTGAAGACAATTGAATTTAAAACAAGTTTAAACTTCTCTGAAGCAAAGTAAAGTGTTTAAACAATATTTTGAGATAGAGAATGAATATAAAACATTATTTTAAATATATATATATATATATATATATATATATATATATATATATAATTGATATAGATCGTCAATTATATAAGTAATATTTAAAATCGTAATAAGTTTTGATGTTTTAAAAATAGAAATTTTTAAAATCAGAATAGAGGAATATTTCAAGGCTAAAACAAAGTTTGAAAATATTTTTGAAAACATTATTTTGAAAGCTAAAACATTTTGAAAACAGATTTAAAAACATTTTGAAAAATCTATTCAAACTGAAGTTGCAAGAACCTTCCTACAGAGCTCCTCCATAGGACTCGAGAACTTGTACAAAGTAGTTTAAATGATTTTGATTTTCGTGGGTTTGTAAGCCACTTGTCGTAGGTTTGTAAGCTACTTGTCGTGGTTTTGTAAGCCACTAGTTTCAATAGAAATTGGGTTCCATCCCAAAAGACAATTGGAAGAAAGATGAGAGTACTATTATGAAGTTTAAAAAAAATACTAGACACTTATCTTGAGATCTTGAAATCTTGATTCTCTAGAGTCTTGAATCATGAATCTCTAATCTTCATCTTGATGCTTGAGTCTTTATACTGATCAGTCTTCGATGATACCTGCATATACTTCCTATATACATACATATATATATATATGGAAATGTTAGTATATATTTTATAAAGTAAAGTATAATAACTATATAAGGTTGTTGTCATCAAAACATCATCAACTCAGTTCCTAACATCCCCTTGTTGCCACCACTTCAACCACCATTTTGGCCGACATACCCCACCACCACCAGCCGCAACCTTAGCCTTGGACCTCTGTAACACCTGAAGTTGATCTTTCCAGATCAGGCCGTGCCCAATCATCCCTTGGCCGAAGCCATTTATGCCTTGAAATCCTTGTAGTTGCCTTGTATTTGTGTGTTGATGCACACATATCTCTCTCTCTCTCCTTTATATATTGTTATGGCCGACCTATATGACCTGAACTTGATCCAAACCAGGTCTAAATTCATCCGATTACGGTGCTTTTACAGCCCATAGCTGAAGCATATGATATTGAATGCAAGTGCAAAAGCGTTAGCTTTGTGTTATATGCTTATTCCTAGCATTGTGTTGTAATAGTTTGGTTTAAAATTCATGTTTGTATTTGTTTTGCTTGATAGTGAACAAGGCAATTAGCTCTGGCTCTCCCACTCCAAAATCTTCGTCGTGTTATCCTGCCTTTGAAGATCTTTGTTTGTGCAATTGGTTGTCATCTCCAGCTTATACAAGTGAGTAATTCTCACTAGACAATTTATACTTATATGACTAGTAAACTGATCACAATTGAATATGTAAAAGCATATCACTTCGTTATATCTGCTATGCTATGATCATATGATGTTCACCCATGCTTATTTACCTGTTATAACGTCTGTTACTGTTATATTATGCTATTTATTCATTTATACCTGTTTACCACACTGCAAGTTCCCTTTAGATTAGAATCATTATAGGTTGAAATGATACATATCCGAACGGACTTTAGAATAGGGAAAAATCGTTATGGGCTGAAATGATCGGCCTGAACGTTTTTATTTATTTCATTTTTACTTGGGATTGCAGGTTTGAAATGATCAAACCCGGGTTTTCTTTGTAAATTACAGATTGAAATGATATATTATCCGTATCACTTTATTTAGGCTAGAAAATGATACACAGACCCGTGGTTAATATATATTTTTCTAAAAATTTTAAAGTAATTTAGATATGAAAATATTATAATATTTTGATTTAAACTTAATTAAAATGATTTTTATAAAGTATTTTTGATTTTCTAAAAATTTATAAGTGAAATAAATTAATGGTAAAGTTAGAAATTTGAAATATAAGTTCTTTTGGAAATTATGATTTGGATATAAATGGAATTTAAATTAAGTAGGAAATATGATAAATAGATTTAATATTTGAATTAAAATGAATTTCAAATGATTTTTATAAAGTGTTAATGATTTTTGAATAAGCAAAAAGGTAAAATAAATGAATACTTAAGTTGAATTTTGAAATATAACTTAGATTAGAAATTTATGAATTTTGTTTAAAAATGAATTTTAAGTTAAGTAAATAAAATGAAAAATATGTTAGATTTGGAAATTTAAACTTAAGTGTTAAGTTGAAAATTTAATTATAAAGAATTGAAATTGAATGGTGAAATTATATAAGTAAATTATTATTGAATTGATTTTTGAATGAAAATTTAACTTTATAAAATCATGAATATAAGGGTATGTAAATGATTGTTTTAAAAGTGAAAATATATGATTTTATAAGTTTAAAATGAGTTAAATAAAAATTTTAATTATTTGTGAAATTATATTGAATATTTGGAATTTAATTAACAACATTTTGAAATGTTATTATTTCTAATGTAAAGGATATTACAGCATTTGTAAATGCTATAGTTGATAGAAATGAACTAAATGGCTAAATTGAATTAAGGGCTATTATAGCACTTTGTAAGTGGTGTAGTTGCCGAAATTAACTAAGGTTTTATTTAATCTAGAGTAACCCTATTACAGCATTTTAAATGCTGTCTTGTGTTAAATTGAGTTGTTTTAAAAGTAACTTTCTATAGCATTTTCTAAATGTTGCGAGGGTTGAATTTTCAATGTTTTAATAAATTTAAGTGAATAAATTAACTTTGAAAGGTTAAAATTCTAGAAATTTAATAATTTAATTATTAAATATAATCACTTCATTTTAATGATTCAAAATGAAGTGATTTGTTTTGAAATATAAACTATTTTGAAATGTGTGTTGAAATGGAATTTTAAATAAAATGAAAGTGGTTTTGAAAAGATATGATATTTTGATATTTTGAAATGGATTTTTGAATAATATTGAATTTTGAAATGATATTTGCTTTCGAAGTATAAATTACTATTTTGAAATTTTAACGACGGAATATATTTAATTTATGGTTTAACTAATCCTTAGAGGATGGACAATCCCAAGCATCCTTTAAGTTATAGTGCATTACTACTACAGTTCACTTGAATTGGTTTACATTATATATGTCCTCAATTGAGTGTTTTGTGTTTTACTTTACGCTCGGGTCAGCCTGAGTATTTACAGCTTAGCTTTGGATTTCTTTTCTGGAGCTAGGAATCGCTGGAGATTCTGCTTGTCTAGTTATCTTTTCCCTTTCAGTTGTTCTATTTCAGTTCCGGTATTTATAAACTTCTATATATTTGAGATTTCAACTTTATATGTTTTTCAGACTGATATTATGTATTATGTTTTGAAAGTTTGTTATAGTAGCTTGATGAACTACTATGGTATTGTAATTTTCGTTGTGAGTTATTCTGATATTTCTGTCTCTGCGATTCTGTGATTGTATTTCATTTGCTCCAAATTTTATTACAATGTGGTATTTTGAGCAATTCAAGTCCGGCATGTGTGGATGCGAATGGCTGAAAATATTAGGTTGTTACAAGGACACTCTATCCAATTACATAGTTTTCATGGGATCACTATGAACCTATTGGTAACTCCAATATCTTTTCTTTTATCCTAGTTTTCATGGGCCGACTAGGAACCTATTGACTATCTGTCAATATCTTAATCTCTTATTCGGATATAGTTTTCATGGGCTAACTATTAACCTATTGGCCCCTGCTAATATCAAATCATAGTTTTCATGGGCTAACAATGAACCTGTCTTATCGACATCTTTACTTTTACATAACTTTCATTAGCTTACTATGAAATTATTGGCCCCTGCCAATATCTTTTCCTATACATAGTTTTTATGGGCTTATTATGAACCTATTGGCATCTGTCAATATATTTAATTTATTTTCATCACTGGGTCAACCTAGCTGATTATTCTGCCTTTCTCCAAAGTACCACTATGGGTTCATTTCAATGTGAATATATGTGTGTGTGCGTGTATGTAGAAGCAAACATAATAACTTGGTTAATCCTTTTAACCTATTAAGACTTCTTCATAAACTCCATTCAAAATACTTTATTTCTTTATATGCCATGGTTTTTCTTTAAAATGAGATTGGGTTATTGTTTTGAAAAAAATAAGGCTTTCGAAACCTTCAAAACCGTGATTTCGACCTAACTGGATAGCCTTCTTCGAAAGCATATAAATATCTTTTCAAAACCTTAGGATCCTTCCATTCAAACTACTTTAAAACCTCTCTTTTGAGATCTTTTGAATGTGATAAAGTAATAGTCATTAACTTTTAGAAGCATGGCTTCGAAACCATTGAAATTACCCCTTTTGAAACTTTTGGAAGTATCCCTTCCGAAACCATTGAGTTATATTTAAAACATCATTTAGGTCAAAGTGAATATAAGCGAAAGTATCTCCTTAGAAACCATTCTTTATCATGTAAAAGTACTAGGTAAAACTCGATGGCGTTGGCACCATCCCTTTCTAAAGCATCAAAACAATGAAGGAAAGCTTCGAAACCCCCTTCTGAAGCCATTGCCTTCGATACCTATGAATCCTTTCGAATGCATTTAGGAAGTGGATTAATACATCTATAAAACAAACACTACCCTACAAAAGCATCTATAACCTCGATACACTCGAAAGGCAAAAGAACGGTATAGAGCTTCGACTAGTTCGGAACCACTTCTTTTGAAAGCATTCATTTATAACTAAAGGTACTAATTTGAAAGCCTTTATTTTTTAAACAAGAAATGACAACCCCTTCGAAAGCTATTAGAAAACTTCTTCCGAAAACATATGTTTTGACTATGTTGAAAGCTTTAGTAAAAAAAAGGCAAGCACTTAACTTTTTTAAAATAAACTAAGGTATCGAACCCATTGGAAGCAATTCTTTCGACACCATGCCTTTCGCCTTTCTTCCAATCCACTACGTACCATCTAGGTGATACCTTGTGTTTTTGTTTTGGCTTAGTGGGGTTTCGACTTGATCGAAGGCGAAAGGTACATCTAATAGAGGTGAAATCTATTTTTCTGGGTATAATTTAGTTAAAGCCACTTAAAGAAAATTATTTCTAACTAATTTGCCTACGTGTAAATACATGATTTGTTGCCTCAAATTTTTACATGCTTTACAAAAATTACCGCCTCTAAATTTTTGGATAAGTATCAAGATTTATTTTTGAAGAAAACCCTTCTATTAAAAATACAATTGAATCGTTTACATCCTCCTCTCCAAAAAAATTAATTCGTATAGTAAATCACTTAAGGAAAAATCCCTAAAAATTAAAAAAATCACTTTCATCATGTTATCTAACATATCAAAATTTCAGACCCAAATTCTCAATATAATTTTTAGAATAAATTTCGACACCCAATGGACCATATTTTCAATCGAAAATTATTACTAATCTTTCCATAGCTTTGAAAATTATCTAAATTAAGACCCAACTCCAAAATCATGTTTATCATAATATATAATTTTTCCATTGCATTTAAATATCAATTTCCATTCGTTTTGCCCTAAAACCATATGAATCTTAAGTTAAACAATCTTATTTAAATTAAACAAATTTTGATTCAAGATATCATCATCCAAACATCATATAAACGAATTTAATCTTAAATCAAAAACATATATTCATAAAATAGAGATGAGATTATTATTCACCTTGATTAGGAGATTAGATTGAGATTGAGATTTATTCCCCAGGTTTTAATTCCTAGCTTTCTTTTATTTCCCTTCTCTTTTCCTTGTTAATGGCCGCCTCCTCTTAATGTTTGCAATTTTTTTTGTGAAAATGAAGAATGAACGTGAATGGCTTAAGGGACAAAATATATATAGTGGTAAAGGTTAGATGCAGCTAATTCCTATTATGCCATTATATAAATTTAACTAGTGTGAACCCGTGCTTCGCATACGGACTGAACAATATGACTAAAGAAAATTAGCATTGCACATTTCATGGTTGTGGTGTTTGACAAAAGCATCAGGCGTTGGAAATCGTTGTTATCCTACATTAAATCAATGATTTTCGTATTTTGATGCAGTTTTTTATTTCATAGCTTTCAACTGCAGAGCATATTGCTTGTAGCCTGTATTTGGTAGCACATACATAGTGACAACTAGACAATATACATACCAAATGAATGCAAGTTAGTAAAAATATTAGGATATGCCCAACTAACTGCATGCACCATCCTTTTAAAATTTTATTTTTACGTATCATGCAATGTTTATGAAATGTTTAAATTTTAAACTCATTGAGTCTTGATCAGCATATGCTATATTTAAACTTTAAACCTGCCTGCACCCCACTAGTATGTGACATGACACTACAAGAAATAGGCAGAATACCGACAGCCAAGACCGACGGCCATTTTCCGACGGCTTTCGACGGTCCGTCGGCGGCCGTCGGAAGCCGTCGGAAGCCGTCGGAAATTTGCGATTATACCTACCAGCCGAGACCTTTCTTCCTCCTCCATTCCATACGAAAATAAATCAAAAAAACCCTCAAATTCAACCCCCATGCTTCCAATCCCTAATTTCTAGCTTCCGGATCTTCTAAGGCTCTCTAATCAAGCTCCATTACTCTTAATCTCAGGTGTAATCTCTTATTTTTATGAAAAATTCAGTTTTTACCCTAATTCTAGATTTGCATAAATTGATAAATTATGGCGAATTAAAGATTGCAATTGTTTCCACTAGCGTAATAACGGTTTATAGCATCACATGGTATACCGATTTCCTCTTTTATCGTGAAATTGTGATAAACACATATAATTTGTGCTTGTTCATGTATATGTAAATTGTTGTGTATGCCTTGATTCGACGATTGTATACGTTATTTGGAATAAGATAAAATGATTGAATGAACTAGGAGTATTATATTGTGCACGTATTTACTTATGACACAAAAAAATGCATTACTCTAAATTATAATTGTGTGTATTGAAAAATGACAAAAATGTTAAACCAGCCTAAGTTGATGCGTAATACGTCGAATAAATGTGTGAAATTAATATATAAATGTGAACAGTGAGTAAAACTGTATTTTTTCGTAAAATGCGCGCACGTAACTGACAAATGTCCCTTAGAGAGTTTTTGGCCCCGTCTGACGAGTGTTGTACATGATCGTTGTATAAATAGTCGTTTTTTTCGAAAAACGACCATTTATATTCATCTGGTACAATGTTTGTCGGATTTGTCCCAGTATTGGACAAGTTATGAACACAGTAAGAATTTACATTTTGTATACTACTTCGTCTCAAACGGTTCATAAAATTTCGGCCTAACTTTCCTTTTTTGTTTCCTGCGTACACGCATTTGTGTACAATGCAGGGAACAAAAGGGAAATGCTGCCGAAATTTTATTGAATCGTTTGAGACAAAGTAATATACGAAATGTAAATTCTTACTGTGTTTGTAATGGGAAGTAGGATGTCTGACCAATGAAAAAAAATTATATATATTTTTAATCGTTACATACGTTAAAAAATAAAATGTGCCCTATTTGAAAATATTTTTAAATTTGTGAAGTTGTTCTTTAAATTCAAAAAATTATACAACCATGAAAATAATCTTTTTTGAATTTGTATTCTTTAAAATAAATATTAATTTTTGAACTTTTCATTTTGCAAATAGGAAAAATAATTGATTATTTTGTTGATCGGAGGAGATGGATGTACCAAAGAAAAGGACTGAGGGGCTCAATAAAAGAAGATTTTTATAATGGTATAAACGTGTTTGTTGAATTCGCTTTAAGTAATAACGGAAACGATCCAGAAATTCGTTGTCCGTGTAGTAGGTGTAGACATTTGAAGTATTTGTTACCAGATATTGTGAAAGTTCATTTGTGCCAACACGGTTTCGTACCAGAATATTATGTTTGGGATCGGCATGGAGAAGTTGTAGCAAATACTTCTGTAGAGTCTGAAAGTGTCGTTAACGAAATAGTTTCAACGACCCGTATAGAAAATATGGTCGAAGATGCAGCACGATCAATGTTTTCTATGGTTCAAGTTGACGACGATGATGGAAATGTTGAAGAACCAAATATTGAAGCTAAAAAAATTACGATTTGCAGCTAAGAAACCTATTTGGGATGGTTGTAAAAGCGGCACTCAGCTGTCAGTAATCGCAGAATACATTGCGATGAAGTCAAAATACAACATCACTGAAGCTGGATTTACGGCTGTTGTACAAGCTGCAAAAAGACATATGTCGCCCGATAATCTAATATTTGAAAATCACTACGAAGTTAAAAAACTTATGTCGGCTTTTGGTTTACCGTATCAGAAAATAGATACATGTTTAAAAGGATGCATTTTGTTTTGGAAAGAAGACGCAAACCTTAGAAATTGTAAAGTTTGTAATCAAGAGAGATACAAACCAAGAAAAAAGAAGGGGAAGGAAGTTCCGTACAAGCGTATGCACTACTTACCCATAACTCCAAGACTTCAAAGATTATATGCATCTTCTGTAACTGCGTCTAATTTGAGATGGCATAGCATGAGAACAGAGGAAGAGGGTACGTTGACACATCCGGCCGATGGAGAAGCATGGAAGCATTTCGATAAAACGTATCCAAATTTTGCAGCGGAGAGTCGAAATCTAAGATTAGGATTATGTACGGACGGTTTTTCTCCATTTTCTCAATTTGGTTCTAAATATTCATCATGGCCCATTATCGTCACACTGTATAATTTACCTCCATGGATGTGCATGAAAACGCAATATATGTTTCTTACTGTTGTCGTTCCTGGCCCCGACAATCCGACAAAATGAATCGATGTATATTTACAACCGTTGATTGAAGAGTTAAAAATACTGTGGAATGAAGGAGTAGAAACATACGATGTGTCCAAGAAGAAAAATTTTCGTATGTTTGCTTCTTTGTTGTGGACTATAAGTGATTTTCCTGCCTATGCAATGCTTTCGGGATGGAGTATTGCCGGTCGTCTAGCATGTCCATATTGCATGGATGAAACACGAGCGTTTTCTTTACCTCATGGTAAGAAAATTTATGGTTTGACTGTCATCGATATTTTCTCCATGTAAATCATCCCTTCAGAGGAGACAAGAAAAACTTTTTAGCTAATAGAGTAGAAACCAGAAAACCACCGACAATATGGTCAAGCGAAGACATATATGAACTTGTTAAGGATTATCCAAAGATATATGAAATTGGCGAGCATATAGAAATTGAAGGCAAATCAGTTGTTCATAACTGGTGCAAACAAACTATTTTTTGGGAGTTGCTGTATTGGAAACATCTTCTGCTTCGCCATAACATAGATGTGAAGCACAATGAGAAAAATGTATTTGATAATGTTTTTAACACAATTTTGAATGTGAAAGGGAAGATGAAGGATGATTTGAAATCAAGACGTGATATAGAAGAATTATGCAAACGTCCTGAGCTTCATATGAAACTAATGACAATAAAAAACCCAAAGCCTGTTACGAATTAGATAATAATCAAGTTTAAGCTGTGTTAAAATGGGTGGAAGGGTTAAGATTTCCTGATGGGATATCATCAAATCTTCGTAGATGTGTTGACTTTAAAAATGGTAGATTAAGTGGAATGAAAAGTCACGACTGTCACATAATAATGAAAATTTATTCCCCATAATGTTCAAAGAACTACTGCCGTTAAAAGTTTGGAAAGTAGTAACGGAGCTTAGTATGTTTTACAAAGAGCTTTGTTCGACTACTTTAAAAGTTCAACGTTTACGTAAACTTGAAGTGGGCATTCCTATATTGCTTTGCAAATTAGAGAAAATATTTCCGCCTGGTTTTTTTAATGTGATGGAACATTTACCTGTTCATCTCCCATCTGAAGCACGACTTCGAGGTCCTGTCCAATACGGATGGATGTGTCCATTTGAGAGGTATATGTAATATATATGTTATAACGTAATTTAATTGCATTTGAAAGATGAAGTTAATATAAATTAATGTTGCGTGGATATTTGAATCACCTGAAGAAAAAAGTGAGGCAAAAAGCACGGGTTGAAGGTTCGATATGTAAATCTTACATCGAAGAAGAAGCTTCGTTCTTTTTCTCTCACTATTTCAGTGACCATGTGAATATTTCATTTGAAAGTGTTCCTCGTAATGACGAAGGCGACGAACAAGAGTCCACTCAAGCAATGTTATCTATTTTTAGACAACATGGTCGGCCTTTTGGAAAATGTGTCGAAATATGGCTAGACGATAGAGATCTTCTTGTAGCACACACTTATATTCTTCTAAATTGTGCCGATGTTGCGCCGTTTGTTAGGTAATCTGAAATAATAATTTGTGTTTTATTCTTTTCTTATATGCATGCGCGTGTATAACCTAATGTAACAATTTGTTTATATATACAGTGTTTATGAACGTGAACATCCGAACGGAGATCTCAGTAAAGAATTTTCCGGTTGGTTTTCAAATTACGTTTATGAGCCGAGAAATTGTGTTGTTGACGAAGGGTTGAAACATCTTGCGATGGGACCAAAAAGAGTGGTCAAGACATATCCAATATATTTCGTCAATGGATATAAATTTAACACCAAAGAATACGGTGCAGAAAAATTAACAAATAATACTGGTGTATTTGTTAAAGGTAGTGACGATCCAGAAAATCATTTAAATGATTTTTATGGCATTCTGACACAAATTTTGCAACTGACATATTTCTCACGACCCGCGGAGGAGGTGTTTCTATTTAGATGCAATTGGTTTAGCAATGTTCCAGGTTCTGGAATTAATGTGCACAAGGATTATAATCTTATCGAAATAAAGCATACATCGCACTATCACAAGTATGATCCTTTTGTACTAGCCAAACAAGCATTGCAAGTTTATTACGCTCCTTATCCGTCTCTAAAAAGAGATAAAGCAGATTGGTCTGCAGTTTTTAAAACAAAGGCCAGATTCACATTCGATGGGAAGAATATTCCCGGCGAACAAGCTTATCAGGCAGATCTTGAGCAAAATAACGAAATAATTATTACAGACGATCATACAAATTTTGGTCCCTTGATCGATGAATCAAATGTTTTGGTAGAAGCGTTTGACAGTGCAGAGGAAAATATCGTCGAAAACGAGACAGAATCTGAATCAGAAGATGATGATGACTGATACAAATCTGAATCTGTTTTTTTGCAATTGATGTAACTGTGTTAAATTCTTGATGTATTATGAAATTGATGTAACTATGAAACCAAATCCGTTTACTATTGTTCGCATGTTGTATTCTTGATGTATTATTAAATTGATGTAACTATGAAACCAAATCCGTTTACTATTGCATGTTGAATTCTTGATGTATTATGAATCAGGTATAACACACTTCCATTTCTATTTCCATTTCAGTCATTAATTAAGCTGTAATTTGTACCGTTGATGTCATTTTCATATGAAATATATTTCACTATCATGTTTTTATACTCTTATATAATGATGTGTATATGTCACAGGTTTATCAGTATGTCGTATAGAGGTAGGAGCTCTTCCCGATCGTCTGGAGGCGATGGCAGTGGCCCATCGCAAGAGCCACAGCGTGCTGTTGTATCTTTGGTCCCTAGAGCAGAAGGGTAATTAAAATTAAATTTTATTCAGCATCTTATTTTTTCTATGATATACGTACGTACTTATCTATATCGTACTTAAAAATAGGGGGTTCAACCTACTTCCCTCCAAGGTTGTGCTGGACGTCTCTAGAGCAACATATCGTAGTAGGATGAGTGCGTGCTGGCCGAAGTGGGACTCCATCCCTCCTCACATCGTAGAGTGCATATGGCAGGATGTTCTAGTATGTATAATTTTTTAGTTTTCCATTTTTAATTCGTTTTTGTCGTTTTTCTATTGTTTATCGTTTAAAGTGTAATCTTTTTTTCACACAGGCTGAGATAGACATCCAGACAGACGACATGATGCTGGCACGAGCATACTGGATGAGGAAGATGCGCAAGAACTACAGGGATACGATATCCGAGATTAAGAAATCCGGTAAGAAACCAAAGTGGATGGGAGAGAGCGTGTATCAAGCTTGGTTGAGCTACTGGGAGACGGACGAGGCGAAGGCAAGTATACTATTTTTTTTGAATTATTAATTTGACGTGATTGAAAAATAATGTATCAAATTTTGAATGTACAGGCAGAGTCGGATAGAAACTCTACAAATAGAAATAAGAATCCCGTCACTCATCGCGGAGGATCGAAGTCGTTTCAGCAGTATCGGCAGGAGTTGGTATATTTACTGAATAACAAATGTAAATAGTTTATGCTATATGATTCTAAATGTATAATAATTGTATGTAACAATCAAATTCAGGAAGCCGAGGCACAGGGTCATGTCAGCTATATGGACGTGTTCACCCGTACGCATGCTGTCGAGCATGTTAATCCAGACGGGACTGTTTCGTACACATGGAAGGACGATAAATCCAGCAAAAGCCATGTAAGCATATTTCATTTTATTCACTATTAGTAATTGTTAAATTATAATGAAATAAGATATGATATTATTAATTTGTTAATGCAGGAGATGTTTATGGAGCAGCGGCAGAAACTCCTTGCTGATACAGGTCGAGAACAGCTGACGACCGATGAGGAGGACGTTATTTTTGAGTCCGTTATGACTCCAGCTGAGCATGGTCGACGTTACGGCTTTGACAATTTAGCGGTAAATAATTTACTTTTTATTAAAATACTTAAAATATGATATTTTTACCTTTTCAAGACAATAAACTGGGATTTTATTTATTTTTCAATTATTGCAGTCCAGCAGTCATAGTAGGGGACGGCGGAGCAGACCACAGAGCGATTTAGCAAGTATACAAGAATTGCGGACTAGAGTGTCCCAATTGGAGGAGCAGAACCGCCAACAGGCCTTGCAGACCGTACAGTTGTTAGAGTACATGCAGCAGTTTGGTGGCCGCTTTCCTTCCTCGGCTGGCTCTGGATCTGGAGGAGATTGACTCATTGCTTGCTTTTT
The DNA here is from genome assembly GCA_030765085.1 of Allium cepa. NCBI lineage: Eukaryota > Viridiplantae > Streptophyta > Magnoliopsida > Asparagales > Amaryllidaceae > Allium > Allium cepa. The sequence goes on along the minus strand of CM060937.1, from coordinate 643,276,493 downwards.
CGTCGTTCAGGTATGTTTTTTGTTTGTGTAGAATGATTTGATAGACGGTGCGGATAAATATTGATTTGTATAATTATATATGATACACTTGGTTTTCTAGTTTTATGAGGATATGTGCATAAGAATATTGATGAATTTGTGTATTAACAATATGGTGGAACAATTATTGTTAATGTTGGGATGGTTATGTATGTTATTTATCTTATTTTCATTGTATTTTTATTTATTTGTGCGTTTGTTAAGTATGTTGTAGTTTAGGTTTGGATATTTGATTGGATTATTGTATATTGGGTTGTGAATTATTGATATCAGAGTATTTGGAAGAGAAATGTGGTTGGAAGGCAATGGTTGCAGCGAATACCAAAAAAAAAATTTGCAGATTTCCGACGGCTTCCGACGGCTTATCGGCCAAAATTTCCGACGGCTTCCGGCGCTTTCAGTCGGGCTGTAACTCAGTATTTCCGACGGATTCCGAATCGGACTCCGACGGATTGCGACGGGCGCCGGAATCCGTCGGAACCCGTCGGACTCCGTCGGAATAATAGACGGCGGCAGCCTTCGGAAGCCGCCGGAAGTACTGTTCTCCGACGCCATCTTTTCCGACGGTTTTTTCCGACGGCCGTCTACGGTTTCCGACGGCCGCCGTCGGTTTCTGACCGTCGGAAATACTGTTTCTCCTTGTAGTGTGAGAGCGTTCTAATGTTGGCAAACTGAGCAGATAAACGCCTAGGTGACTTTTTTTGATGTACAACTTACTGTTGGTACTAAAATATGTGATGGGAACCTAATTTGAGTTGTTTTTGTTTTTTTCCATTTCTTTTAAATAAAATTAAAAATTAAAAAAGAAAAACCATAAACGGCTCAGTTTGACAAGGGACCCAAAAGTATAATCAGATATCAAAGTTATGCTGTATGAATAGATTATGAAGACGAACATGTCTATATCAAATAAAAAGAGTTTGACTTCTAAGATAACAGGCATATAAAATCTATATATATATATATATATATATATATATATATTGAAACCCATGAGAACCCGGCGGGCCGGTAAACTCCTGAGGAGGGTATTTCGTGCATTCGCACATCAACATAGGTACATAAATATTTATGCCGAACACGGATAGAAGTTAAAGCATAGCGTGGAAAAAGGAAACAGTGGTTTTAAAATAAAGGTTTGCTAAAGATTCTCAACAAATCGAAACAGCACCTACTTTTTTCTAGCCTATACTGAACCTTGCAGCATTTTTTCCTTTGTGCTGAATATGTCCCAAGAACTGTTCCTATCCTAAGCAGTTTACAAGAAATTGCTTAAGCTATTCCTACACACTGATGTATTGTTGTCAGTATTACGGTGAAGATAGAATAACTGGTCCATTATTTTATGTAGCAAGTAGCAGAGTGTAGCAGCAAGGTAGTAATCAAATGAAGTAAAGAAAGTTGTACTGATATTTTAGGTCTAATTTGTTGCACAGCAGTATGTTACAGCATGTGTATGTTAGGTGTGAACTTTACTAAGCAAGAAGGTGTAATGAAAGTATATAATATTTGTTGAATTCAAGCTGTAATCTAATGCACAATATTTTCTTATAGAAGGTGCAAGTTGGCTGACAGGTTTTGCCAAGACACGGGATGTATTCCACATGAATGACTAGGACAGCATGTTATTACCGGGTCAGTAAAAAAAATATCGCATGTCATTTATAGGAGTTTTATGCAGTAAAATAATTTTTGCAGGGATAGTATGCTATTTTTAAAGACTGTAAAACATTTGCAGGGGCAGCGTGTGTTATTTTTTAATTGGGTCAAAAGGATAATAAAAAAATTATTTTTTATGTTATATGTGAAATTAATTTTTCAAATTGATCTTTTATCGTTGGTATTTTTCTTTGGTGCTTTTGAAGTACATAGTGAAAAAGCAAAGCACGGACCTAAAATTAGGAAATGAAATAGATATTTATATAAATATATTTATTGTCTATAATGATCTGTTATGGCTAGAATTTGGAGTACGCAACTCTTTTATAGCACATTTATATGTATAAGGGTATAAATTCGAAATTGCAAACTAATTTAGAACTACTATTTAGAGTAAAAATATATGGTAATATTTGTTAAAATTTTGATTCTCAGTCGTCATATTTTTGCATTTCTCTTGAAAAGTGTGCGGTCAGGTAAAAAATTAGGAAAGCATCAAAACCGTATTAAAAATAAAGACATTTCATACTTTATTCCACTTTAATGTGTATTTATCCCTCCCACCCTCATGATGACAGACAACTTTCATTCCTCTTTGACTGTTTGGTACTTGGTTCAACAGAGAGAAGATTTCCCCAGACAACACAAAGACGACCTGCATAGGCAATAAATATTTAGAAATTGAAATGGATTACATAAGGGTACAAAACAACACGCTAACATTTCATAACTACCATGCTTAACTTAAATTAATACGGTGGACTATGCTAAAGGCAGTTGTATTTGACGAAATAAGTGCGAAAACACTAATTTTGGTAGAACACGGTTGCATCAACTTTAACATTAAAAGAAGGTTGGTGGACTATGGTAAAGGCAGTTGTATTTGACGAAATAAGTGCGAAAACACTAATTTTGGTAGAACACGGTTGCATCAACTTTAACATTAAAAGAAGGTTGGTTAGTTCTTTTCTGCTTATAAGGTTGCTACACATAGGATGGTTTGAGTTACATGCAAATTCTGTTGAAAATTATCTTTCAATTTACTCTAAAGAACTCGCACATTTTACACTTTCTCTACAAAAAGGAGTACATTGATATTTGCGTAGGTGGATCAACTTTCATAAATTCTATATAGAGCTCATGATACTAATGGTAATAAAAATTTGATCCTTCTGTTTCCCTTGATTGCTTTACATTTCAAAAAAAAATTATTTTAATATATATATATATATATATATATATATATATATATATATATATATATCATTTGAATATATATATATCACAGAACATACATCTTTTTCATAAACCATCAATGCCATTATAGTTTAGATGTAACTAAAAATGTTAATATGGATACAAATGTTGGTAAATTTTTACTCAGTGCACATTAATATATAGTGGGAAGAAATAGCATATCAAACGGTGCCCTGATTAGTACGTTAAAGAGAGTAACCAAGCATCTACAAACTTTGGATGCTTGACTCAGGAGTAACATCAAAGTTATAAACATGAGTTATCATTCACAGTTTCTTGTAAGTCTTTGTAAGATTGCATACATAGGCAGGCAAAGGTAGAATGGATTGGATAAAAAAATAGTTGAATTTAAAATAATTGGAAGCAATGTAGATTCTCTTTGATAATGTCGATGGTAAGTGGACAACATTAAAAATATCACCGTTACAGCATCAAAATTTGTAATAATGATTAGCGTTGATGACATACAACAACCTAACCTTTGAAGTTGTCCAAAAAACGTCCATACCATTTAATTTGTATGGAATCATTTAAAGTTCAAACCTAGACACATAATCAGATATGTAAATGGAATAAATAGTCTAAGCCTACCCATTTGAATTTTTCATATACCATTATTACCTTTTTTTTAACAAACGAAAATAAGGGAATGAAAAACCATAGGAGCAATATATAATATTTTTTCCATGCTTTGTGGTAGCATATATAAAGTTTCAATTAATATTCAATATAAAGCACTACCTGGACGACAACATTTGAGGGCTGACTGTAGATTAGTCATAAAGTTGAAATGTCGACAACAGAAATAATGATGAGTACTAATGTCAATATAAATAATCCTTTATAACTCAAGTTTAAGCTAACTGTATTTTTTTGCTGACATTTTAGTCTTGTATGAGGCGTAATTTTTTTAACATATATTGAAAACAAAATGTAAGAATATGCATGAAAACGGGATTACCAAATTTCAATTGAAATGAAGGGATCAAACTAAGATGATGGAAAATCTAGAAAGTTGGAAGAGAAAAAAAATTGATACTTCCAAAAGTTTGACCTCATAATAACTTGATATCAAATATGCAATATTATAAACTTATTATCCTTACATCTATCATGATCAGATTTTTATCTCAAGTTCTCAATATTCGATTTGGCTAAAGTTCTCCACTTACTTATATGAAGTATAGTACTACAGTGGTAAATAAATTTAAACGATTTATTTTTAAATTTTTACATTATCATTCAACTATAAAATACCGTAAATATTTGTTAAAATTTTCAGTTTAGTACATTTTTTGTTTGACATTGTTTGTGCTTTATTGTTAAATGACAGCACTAATGAAGCTTAAAATATGCAACAACATTAAATGCACTAAACACAAATTTGAGAACCGAGAAACGGAGGGAAATGTTTAATTTCATATTTTTGTTCAGTAAACATACAATACCAAATACAAATTTATTTGGAAAATTCACTTAAAATCAAATAGAAGGCTAAAAAATTGTGGAAAAAAATAAGGGTTATGTCGAATATATGGTCATGTAATGTTCTAATTAGCTCATTTGTCAGCTAATGAACTATTTAACAATTAATAACAAAATAAATATTTAAGCTAAGACAGAAAAATAACATTACATTTTTTTTGACAACTATGATATCATCATATTTCAGTGAACCTTTATAAAACAATGAGCACTCACTTCGGACAAACTCATAACTTCCCATTCCAAAACAAATCTGCAACAAGTTACTAACTTCTCCCATGAATCAAAAAATAATGTACTTCACAATTTTAGTTGACTTTGTGTTTGGCGATGTCAAATTAAAGGAAATGATGTTACTTTCCAAAACTTCAGACACAGTCCATCAAAAACATAATGTAATTGGAATAATAAAAGAAAATAGCATAGTAGTTATTTTCTCTCAAAGATAATGATCTTGAATAGGAAAAAAACCTTAAATTCATCCATGGTCTGATGAATATGACTAATGAGTATGACCCTGCCACGTAAATAATGGGCAGCCTGATAATACTGTATTCATTAGTCTGTAGATAATATGAATGTTTTGTGACTAGCAATTAATGCCTATTTTAAAGTTCCACATGCCCCGAAGATGCATGTAAATATGCCAAGATAATAAGGCTCTAATAGAATCAAAAGCACATACTATATTTCGCATCTGGTATAAATTAAATCATCATCTAATAGTTAAAATACATCATTGTATAAATTCAAATCATTTTCTAAGAAAAAAAAATTAAAATATGTCCATTTTGCCGCGGTGAAGAGGAAATTCGGTTGGAAGAATTTCAACTTCGCCCATTTGAACATGAATTAAAAAAAATGTAATTTGCCAAATAGTTTTTTTGAAACTCGTTTAGGATAAAATATTTATTAAAAATATATTTAGACCCTAAACGAACTTCAGAATACCATTTTGTGTATCTGATATTGTTCGACGATGGTTTTTCTATTGGTTTACAAAACCGTCGAACGAATTTAAAAATAAAATAATCGCAAGTGCACGATGTACAACTTTAGTATGTAGCGAGTACGGACCGATCCGTAGGGAATTTTTAAGATTTTAAAATTTTCTACTCAATCAAATTAGACCAAAATGAGAGAAGATTTTTAACTACAAACAAAATAAAGTTAAAACTAGGATGAAAATGAGATTAAAAAATATGAAGCTATAGAATTATTTAGAGGCAAATCAACTCTCGTATTTTCATAGATCAACAAATAAACAATCTACGCTTTCTATTTTTGATATTAAGTGAAATAGTTGGTGTATTTATCATAAGTATGGTTTATTTATGTTATTAATCGACATTAATCAAACCACGAAACTATAATACAACGTATAAACCACTTATCAATTCTCATGAAAATGAAGCCAAAGTAAAAGCTATTTTAAATATGATCTATTAACTATTGTAATTAGCAATATAGATCATCAAATTTTGTTTTTACTTTCATTTCAAAATCCAAAATCAATGAGCAAATGATGGTGTAAATTGTGTTTATGTTACGTAAGAATAGCTTGTTTGCAAAAATAACATAAGATATCAAACCCACTTGTATAAACTTACATCAAAGTCCACATTCATGAAGCACAAACAAAAGAGACCATAAATCATAGAAAATGTTGAATTTACATAAAGATGGAGAGCTGCATTACCCCTAAATCAAAAGGGCTTAGCTACTCATTTATGTTATCAAATCAACACTTGTAAATTTCAACAGTAAAAAGCAAATAAATGGAAACTAAGCAAAGGAAGAAAAAAAGATTAACTACTAACTACTTGCATTAAAAAAATAAAGCTACACTACTTGCATGAATATACAGCTATAAACATGAAATGAGAGAAAACATAGAAATAAACATCAACATAAATAAAAACAATTAGAAAAGAGAAGAGAAAGAGGCTAGGTAGCCATTTTTATTTCATGAAACATAGAGATTAGAACTTGCATTTTAATTTCCTAACTAATTTTTGAAAGAGTAAATAAGTCTTTAAAACGTACATAAGAGGGCTATTTATACATGCATAAAACCCTAATTCAATTTTTAGGGTGCTTCCTAAAATGCCCTTGTAGGATGTGTGACCACAAGCAACCATTAGCCACTAATTAATCCATCATTAAATATGCATGAAGCTTTAACCTCCACTTAGTTGTTAATTAGCTCCTAATTGTGATTTAGGTAAGTGGGTAGGTGGGGTCCTTCATGATCTTGTATTTGAATTATTCCCATCATCCTTTCTTTGTACTCATTTGTGCATGCATGTACCTTCATAAAACCCTCTTCCATATGCGTACAAATTCCTATAAAAATCATAAAAAATGTCCAAGTAAAAATTCTCAAATTGACACATACACAAACGTGACTATTTTTCCCCTGTGTGTAGTTGAATATATGATGATTTGAAAATAATTGAATTTTAGTTTTAAACATGTTAACATACCAAAATATGACATTTATTTAAATAAAAATAGATAAAATATGGATGTGCAAATATGCACATTTATGTGCACATCATGTATTACAAAAGAAATTTTGATTATTAGATTGTTTTTGTATAAGCATCTAAACACCGACCTGTTTTGAAAAACCCATTAGTTATCCACGCTCAAAAGAAAGTTGGAGCAACTTCCACTTTACCAGCTTCATCACTATCAAATTTGAGCTATGGTGCGTGATGAAGCAATATAAAGTTGAAATTCCTCCCACGCTAGAGTCTCCTCTAATTGATAGAGAGATGCTATAGTAAAGACAAACTAATGGTCATTGCATAATAAAATATTATCTTGTCTCTACTATAATCTCCTATGTAATATAAAGAGGTCAACTGAAAGGTAAGTTCAGTTTGTTGCTTTTTAATGTTTAAGATCTCTAAGATTTCAAAATTCGAAAGCATAAACATTGAAACAATTTAAGTTTAAAATATGTAATTTTTAAACAAAGTCATTAATAATGAACATTGAATACTTGAAAACTTATGAATTCGTGTTAGTTTGTTATGCCTAAAGAATGTTACGTTATTAGAAGACTTAGATGCATGAGTCAGCTATTGGTTGGTTTTGATAGTTACTTTAAATCCAACATGTTGTTGTTCTCGAGGATTGTATCCAAAAAATTATTATAATAGGATGGAGTACTATTATGGCATTCTTTGTAGTTGTTTTTATCTTCATTTCATTCTTAGGTTTATCGTTATTATTCCTCGTCAATAGAGCAAATCCAAATCCCAACCTGTACATATATGTGTAGCTTGCAAGTTTCAAATCCTCTATAGTCGTTGAGGAAAACAAAACAATCCAAGAATGTGTTCATTACACTTTTATGATTCAAAAGTTGTTAAATAGTAACAAGTGTATAGTGATTTTTTGGTATGTTAAATTGGAAAAAACTTGTTTGTCTACCACATAAAAAAGGCTTATATCGGTATAATTATGATCTCGGTTTAACACATAGAAATTGAAAAAAAAAATTCTACCATTCATGTTGATTTTTTTCACCAAAAACAATACCTAGCTCTATGTATTTCACTAGATACAACCTTTAATTAGTTTCTTCCGATTTGAAATAGTAGTAAATCCTAAACAAACGAGTATTACAATTTTAATAAAAAAATGAATAACAAAGGCATCAAATATTTAGTCATGAACTCTTTATCCCTCATTTTTAATACATATATAAATACTGATTCAACTTTGAATTAGAAAATGCAAATGAATTTTTTATTTTTTATTTTATTTAGTGGGATAAAAAGAAGCACTAGCCGGTGAGTTTGACCATTTTATTGAAATAATAAGCAAAATGCTTCATGTATATTAGAAAATAAACGTAACTTCTATTTTAGTGTGCATAATATTCTGATATAGTTCTACCATACATTATGTACAACTAATGTCCAATTAATGAGTAAAATATTAAAAATATACAATACAAATCAAACTTAATAAAGTAAGAGAACCAAGAAAACATAACAAGTAAAGGAGGTCACATGTTGAAGTTGTAAATCGAATTTTTATTTGATTATGATTTTCTTTAATTACTGCAATCGGTGTTATTAAGGTTAAACGATATAAGTAACATTTTGCACCTATGTTGAAACTGCCTTTAAGAGTAACTTTTGGCTTAGAAATATCATTATCAGTGCACGAAATCTCATGTAGTAGATATATACATAGTAGGTTGAACACACTAAGATTTCTTTGGACCAAGATGAAATGGGAGATGTTCTGATAGTCCTCCGTAAAAAGAAAAAAAACTTCACATGGGAAATCAGCACTCTCCTGAGTTTTTATTCTAACAAAACAAAGTTTTTCATGAATAATAAAGTAGGCAGGTACTACGAAAAATACATACTTGTATCTATTAAAATAAAAGCATTTTACTAATTCCCAAAAGTAATGGTTGTGTACTTCATCTAACAACATTATAGAATTTTGGACATGTGAATCCTTTTACCTCATATAAAGTGGAAGCTTATTTAAATAATACAAAAAATAAACAACGAAAAAATGTAAAGAAAAATGATAAGTTAAAAAAGGAAATCAAAATGAAGGGGGAATCTTTAAAATGCAAATCATCGCCTATATTTAATAATGAAGTAAAAAAAATTCAAACATGTTACCTGATGGTTTAACCAAGCAACTAAGCACTCGGCATTTGCATACTAGTCAAAATTTATGCCTCGTTCGGCATTCAGATCGTTAAACTGGATTGAACGACGTCTAAGCTCATTCGGCTTCCGGGGGCGTTTGGTATTCACGGGTCGATCGACATTCGAGAGCGTCCGGCATAACCTGGTCGACCGGCATTCGAGAGCGCTCGGCATTCGAGAGCGCTCGGCATCCAAGAGTGTTCGGCATTCTAGGGATGTTCGGTACAACTGGGTAGACCGGCATCCAAGAATGTTTGGTTTCCAGAGCGTCCGGCATTACTGGGTCGATCGACATTTGAGAACGTTCGGCGTACATGGAGCGTTTGGAATTCATGGGACGACAGACTCAAGAGCTTTCGGCTTCCAGAGCGTTCGGCATTCTTGCCTCGCTCAGCATTGCTGGATTGTTCGGCAACCTAGCCTCGTTTGGCACCTTCCTCGTCCGGCATCGATTCTCGATCGGCCTGCGCTCCTCACTCAAAACATCGATTCGTTAGGCACATGGATATCGTTCGGCATTATGCTATTCGGCATTTTTGGTTCGACACTCAGAGATTACCCATTTTGGGCCGAGATACCTAGATGCTAGGCCCACCAGGTAAGTCCAGCCTATCTTCGTCTATAAATAGAGAGGCAGGGGCATAGTGAAAGGGATCAGAATTTCGAGAACACTGGGAGACTCTACAGCATCCAACACTCAATCAAGACTCAATCTTTTTATTTAGCAATCGTATTCAAGTGATTGGAGATGGGTTGTATCTATAATCAGTTATAAAGTAAAGAAATAAAGATTAACTTCAATGTGGACGTAGGCAGTTATGCCAAACCATAATAAATTTGGTGTTCTTGTTTTCTGCATTGAATTTAGCATACTGTTCTCCATTTAATTTCATTCTCTTCACTAATCTCTCTACACACTCTCTCTTCAGGGTGTTGTGACCAATTATGGCTCTAACATTTTGGTGCTTTCACTGAGAACCAATTCTCAGGTCCATAGGATCTGCTTTGTCGCTACTGGATTGCATAAATCCCCCGAAGGAGATCCAAAATCATTTACAAGGCTTCTGTTGATTCTACCCAGAGTTATAACCGACAACTCTACCATGGGGAGACCACGAACTAGATCGGCTTCTCACAACATAGATGTCCAAGAGACTGCTAGCGTATAACAATTTGGACCTAGCAACCAGCAAACAATTCAATGCGCAGGGCCCTGCACCCAAAATCAAGCGGAAGTCGTTTCTCGAACAGAGTTCAACGACTTGACAAGAGAACTCAGGGAAAGTAGAAGGCAACTCGCTGAGCAGATACAAGCCAACACTAACCTCGTGACTCAGCTTACTCAGCAGCAACATCAAAATATTGGAGGCAGCCCTGCTCCTTATTCTGAATCTGATAGCTCGACCCAACTGATGAACCTCCTAGGCGCAGACGTCGTAAGGATGAAGTTGCATAGGCAGGAGCCGCTGACCGATCAACTAGGGCTCAAGCCTGTGAGGAGACCGGATGCCCGAATCACCAAGATCCCAATGAAGCTGGCCTTCAAGATGCACGTTTGGCCTATCTCCAATAGAGGGGACACCAACCCGATCAGTCCCGCAGAACGGAACCTAACGTTCCATCTTCCATACCTACCCCAGACTTGTCGGCAATGGTCAGACAGTTAATGGGAGAGAACCAAGGTTTGACTAATGAAGATTGGGGAGTGTCTAGGAGTCATACTTCCTTCATAGATACCATTCTACAAGCTGAGTACCCAAGGAAGTTTAGCATGCCAACCATCCCGGCCTATGAAGGGAAGACCGATCCCAGACAACATGTAACGAGGTATGGATAGATGATGGATACTGCAAGAGCAAATGGTGCGACCAGGTTTAGGTGCTTCCATATCACTTTTTCCGGAATTGCCACCATGTGGTTTACTCGACTCCCCCACGGTCTATATCCAGCTTTGACGAATTGGCAATGAAGTTCGTAGAACAATTCAGGATACATACCACTCATATAAAGGATGTGATGCCCTTATCGAGCGTAATTCAGGCTCCGGGAGAGTCATTGAAAGCATACATGCAGAGATTTCATGTTGCAGCTACTGAAGTGACTAACCCTAACGACCACGCGACTTTGATGGCGGTAATGCGTGGAGTGGATCCAAATTCTGAATTTGGAGATTGGTTGGTGGGAAAGCCCCCAGCTATGCTGTAGCGTTTCTACTCGAAAGCTCATCAGTTCATAAGGAGAGAGGAAGCCAGATGGACAAGACGAGATAAGGCACCGGGGCTTATTCAGGAGACTGTGAAAAGTAACATCGTCGTGAAGCAAACCGGCGATAATTCAGGAAAAGTTCAAATCAACATCTAGAACAAACCTTAGTAGTATAAAGGATCCAGAGGTGGGAATCCCAAAAAGAAAAGAGAAGCAAGGAAATGGAAGCCAAGGATTTCGACTTACAACGAATACACCCCGCTGAACGCATCTCTAGAGAACATCTATTTGTCAACTTGCAATACTTTTCATTATAGAAAACCACGCCCAAAGGAATCAATAGAGGAACAGAAGCGGACTGGGAAGTATTGCCGCTTTCATGAGTCCTATGGGCACAACACAGAGGAGTGTAGACACCTCCATGATGCTATAGAAAAGTTGATTAGACAGAAAAAGCTGCAGGAATTTGTCAAAGACACACAAGATGGAAGGCAAGGAACGTCAGACCCCGGACGTGGGCCGGCTCCACGTCAACCAGAACAACCTGCTCGAACTGTGGGTAGATTGGTTATTAACACGATAGCAAGCGGACCTCATCCTACAGATAAGAATTGGCAGGAGATGGAGCGATATGCTAACTCTTTGAGACATGCAGAGTACGAATGTTGTTCGAATGTGGAAGATGGGACCCCTGTAGAACAACAACGCACGATGAATGATGATATTGTATTTAGGAGCAGAGAGGAGGATAAGGTGGAAGCTCCTACCGTCGACCCGATGGTCATATCTGCAACAATCGGGCCGACGTTCGTGAAGAGAATTCTAATTGATTGCGGAAGTTCCATTAACATCATCTTCAAGAAGGCATGCGACCAAATGATGATGGAGACCAAGGATTTGAAGCCATACAAAGCCAGAATCCATGGCTTTAATGGCGCAACGACTGATGTAGTGGGATATGTGGAATTACCAGTTGAACTGGGACAAGGCGAACGTAGGATGGTGCGGATCCTACCGTTCATAGTGTTGGGTGTTGATTCTCCATATAACATGTTTCTGGATCGTCCGGCCCTGGCGAAGTTTAGGGCGGCTCTAGCCCCATGGTGTTTGACGTTAAAATTTCGGACAAACAAAGGAATTGGAGCGGTACATGGCGATCAAGCAACCTGTCGTGCATTTTATGTGACTGAGCTAAGGGAGGCTCAGCATAGAGAGAAAGGAAAGGTTGCGGAAAGCTCCGCCCGCAACCAAAATCCCGATGATTGACAAGTAGTGCCCAAGCGCTGGCTCGGGCAACATTCTTGGATCCATAAAGACATAGATCCGAGAGATGATGATGATGGGGAACCCAGGGAAACGAATGCAGCTTCGGCTGAACTGACAATTGACATCCCAGTCAGCCAGGATGACCCATCACGAGTTCTTAAAATTGGATCACAACTCGACCCTTCGGTGGCCGAGGACCTCACTGATTTCCTCCGAGCGAATCTGGATGTTTTCACTTGGACACATTCTGATATGTGCGGGATTTCTCCTGCAATTGCGAGTCATATGTTGAACATAGACCCGAAACACGCTCTTGTAAAACAGCAAAGGAGAGGTATGGACACGGAGAGGTCCGCGGCTCTCAAAGAGGAGGTGGACAAACTCGAAGTCAATGGGTTCGTCCGCTACTCCCTCTACCCTGAATGGGTATCTAACCCAGTGCTAGTGAAGAAAGCGAATGAAAATTGGGCAACTTTTGTTGATTATTCCGATTTAAACAAAGCATGCTCGAAGGATAGTTTCCCATTACCTAGAATTTACCAGCTGGTCGATTCAACAGCCGGACCTGAGTTATTGTCATTTATGGATGCGTACTCTAGATATAATCAAATCCCGATGCACATCCCACACCAAGAACACACCAGTTTTGTCACAAACATTGGGTTGTATTGCTATGTAGTGATGCCCTTTGGATTCAAAAACGCAGGAGCAACTTATCAGCATCTGGTGAATCGAATGTTCAAAGATCAGATTGGTAGAATGATGGAAGTCTATGTAGATGACATGCTCGTGAAGTCACGGCTGTCAAACGACCACATCCGAGACTTAGCGGAGATGTTTGATATACTCAGACATTACGGAATAAAGATTAATCCTTTAAAGTGTTCATTTGGCTTAGCGTCGGGAAAGTTTCTGGGTTTCATTGTGAACGCGCGGGGAATCGAAGCTAACCAGGAGAAGGTTCAAGCTATCCGAGATATACAAGTGCCCAGAACCATAAAGCAGGTGCAAAGCTTGAATGGAAAGGTGGCTGCGCTGAGTCTATTCATACGTAGAGTTACAGACAAGTGTATTCCCTTCTTTGATGTAATAAAGAAAGGAAAGAGAAATTTTGAATGGACATCCAACTGTGAGGAAGCATTCCGAGCTCTGGTAAGGCACTTAGAAAGTCCCATGGTACTGTCAAAACCGATAGACCACGAAATCTTGTATATGTACTTGGTCGTATCCCAGCATGCTATCAGTACAGCCTTGGTTCACAAGGAGGGCCGGGTTTAAAATCTAGTTTACTATGTTAGTAAATGCTTGATGGGGACGGAAAGAAATTATCCAAAGAGTGAGAAACTAGCCTATTGCTTGGTGATTGCATCACGCAAGCTTCGTCTATATTTTCAGGCACGCTCAATCAGTGTTTACAATGATCAACCCTTGCGACAGGTACTCCAACGACCGAAAACTTCCGGAAGGATGTTAAAGTGGAATATCGAGTTAAGTCAGTTGGATATTACCTATCTGCTGTGAAAGGCCATACAATGACAAGAACTAGCTGAATTCATTGCTGAATTTACTGTGTCAGATGAATCAAACGGCCGCAATGTCATACCTCCTGTTCGATGGAAGATGTATACCGATAGGGCATCTAACGACTGTTGTTCGGGGGCTGGCATAGTTCTTGAGACTCCTGAAAACTGATCAATTTGCTACGCTTTGAAGCTCAAATCTACAGCAACGAATAACAAAACCGAATATGAAGCATTGGTTGCTGGCTTAGGACTTATCAAAGAACTGGGAGTGAAATCGGTTGAAATATTTTATGACTCGCAACTAGTGGTATATTAAGTGCGGGGAGGCTGTCAAGCGAAGGGATAGAGACTTGCCCCTTACCTTGATCGTGCTCAGGAGCTGTTGACAAATTTGGAATATTATGACAATTCGCATGTCCCGCGAGAACAAAATAGAGCAGCCGATTCGTTGGCCAAATTTGCAAGCACAGGCGACATACATCAAATGGGATTGTTTCTCGTTGAAACCTTACATGCTCCAAGTATAGATATGATGGTGTTTGATCCCATGTTAGAAACTGAAATTGAGAAGGACTCATGCATGACCCCAATCGAGCCATACTTGCTATATGAGATCTTACCTGAAAGAAGGAGCGAAAGACGGCAAGTCCTTCGTAAGGCTTCGCGATATATAATGCAGGATGGGATAATGTATAGAAGGGGCTTCTCGAACACCTTACTCTGTTGCATAGCCCACGATGAGATAAAACGTGTATTAAAGGAAGACCATGAGGGAGAGTGCGGTGACCATACTGCGGGGCAGACATTAGTAAAGAAAATCCTCCATTACGGATACTATTGGTCGACTGTAAATCAGGATGACGCAAACTATGTGAGAAGATGCGATAAATGCCTGATATATGCAAAAATCCTGAGAGCTCCTCCAACGGAACTCACACAAATGGTTGGTCCCTGGCCATTTGCAATGTGGGGGATCGCCATAGTTGGTTCTTACCCATATCCAAAGGAGGTGCGAAATATGCGATAGTTGCGGTCGATTACTCTACCAAATGGTTAGAAGTAGAGCCTCTGGCCACAATCACCACTAAAAAGGTCATTAATTTCGTTATACGAAATATTATATGCCTTTTTGGACTTCCACGAACTATCATCACAGATAATGGGACTCAATTCGAAAGCAAGGAATTCAAAGAATTTTGCCAGAAATATGGCATTAAGAAAAGATTTGCAGCGGTTTCTCACCCAAAAGACAATGGGAAAGTGGAAGCTGTAAACAAGATAATCAAGTCCATATTGAAAAAGCATTTGGAAAAGGCTAGAGGCAAGTGGGTGGATGAACTTCCAACGGCGCTTTGGGCCTATAGAACCACCTACAAAACTGCGACTGGCCACACTCCATTCGCATTGGCATATGGCATGAAAGCTATTATACCCGTGGAACTTGAAGTTCCATCACATCGGGTAACTTATTATGACCCCGTGTCAAATCGGTATCTTTTACTGGAATCATTGGACTTCATTGATGAAAAATGCGAAGAAGCTAATTTAAGAGCGGCCGCATACAGACATCGAGTCGCTAAACATTATAAGGAAAAGGTCCGTCCGAGAATTTTTGGTGTGAGAGACCTCGTTTTGAAACGAGTTTTTCCGGTTCCATCGCATATGAATCCCACATGGGAAGGTCCATACGATATTGACGGAGCCTTGGAGAAGGAACTTTCAAGCTAGCAACCGTTGATGGAACGACACTCCCCCGAGCATGGAATAGTGAGCACTTGCGACATTATTATACTTAGTTTATTTCTTTCATTTATTAGTTGCATTTATTTCAAGTACACTTTTATTTCTAGTTCTTGGAATGTAATAAGACAATTTAACTTATTTTCATAAATAATGGCTTGAAGCCATCTTTTAGATGTATTATTAATGTTTCTATGTATCATAATTCTGTGGCAAGAAACTAGGATTATATTATTCTGTTTGACGTATGAACGCGCATAAACGACTCAAACCTCCAAGTCCCCTGAGTGCCAACTAGAGTACTCTAAGTCCCCAGAGCGTGGATTGGAGTATTAACGACTCGAATCTCCAAGTCCCTTGAATGCGGACTGGAGTACTCTAAGTCCCCAGATGTGGACTCGAGTATAAACGACTAAAATCTCCAAGTCCGCTGAGTGCGGACCGGACTACTCTAAGCCCCTAGAGTGTGGACTCGAGTATAAACGATTAAAATCTCCAAGTTCCCTGAGGGCGTATCGGAGTACTCTAAGTTCCCAGAGTTTGGACTCGAGTACAAATGATTAAAATCTCCAAGTCCTCTGATTGCGGACCGAATTACTCTAAGTCCCTAGAGTGTGGACTCGAGTATAAACGATTAAAATCTCCAAGTCCACTAAGTGCGGACCGGAGTACTCTAAGTCTCCAGAGTGTGGACTCGAGTTTAAACTATTAGAATCTCCAAGTCCACTGAATGCGGACTGTAGTACTCTAAGTCCCCAGAGTGCGGACTCAAGTACGAACGACTCAAAACCTCTAAGTCCCCTGAGTGGGGACTGGAGTACTCTAAGTCCCCAGAGTGCGGACTCGAGTATAAACGACTCAAATCTCTAAGTCCCTAAAGTGCAGACTGGAGTACTCTAAGTCCCTAGAGTGTGGATTCGAATATAAGCGATTCAAATCTCCAAGTCTCCTGAGTGCGAACTAGCATACAAATGACTTGAATTTATCAAGTCCCCGACTTACGGACTAAAAATATTCTAAGTGCTTGAAGCATGGAATGAAAGTGAATAATCCCAAAGAATTTCCGAGCTATATGAAGACAAACCGAGAAGTTTATGTTATTCACAACAGCTTGGAGTTCAATCACAATCAAGCAAAAAATTGAACGATAAGAGTCTTTTGAAAGAAAAAAGAACTAAAGTTTATTGAAAAATAAGTTTCTACTACAGCTCCTCCAAAATTCGGAATCAACAGTCTACTTACAAGAACTATGGAAATAGATAAAAATAATTACATAACCTAAACTAACTCTCGTTGAACGAGAGTAATAATCACTTCTTGGATTTCTTCGACTTCTTCACCTCCTTTGTCTTCTCAGACGACTCCTCTCCTGTGCATTTACCTTTGGTGATTTTCTTGGATGTGGAGGTGACAACTGAAGAAGTATGGGGAACTTCCATAGGCTTGGACCCCCCAGGAAGGATGACCTTTAACGGCTTATTCAAAGGATCGTCCAAGTCCACAGCTCGAGGCTCGATTTTGATCTCGACCGTCTCTTTTTTCTCCTTCTCAAGCTGCTCCTTCATGCTCAGTTTAGATGTGTGATCACAGGCGCCTGTAATTCCCATTTCATAACTCCCGTTAATGGGAGAGGAAGTCTCGGACTTATCCTCATCAAGCGCTCCGATCACCTGAGCATTTGGACTGGGAGCCTCTCCTACGTGAGTGGCCTCACATGTCTTTTCCTTTACCTCCTTGGCGACATCGCTCCTCGGAGTGGGCTCAAGATCAGATCGGCCTGCACAAAATCATGAAAAACAATCATTCGAATAGGTTGGCCCCTGTTGAATACGACTGTTCGAATGTTAAAATAAAAAGCTACCTACCAGGTTCCCACTGCCTCTCAACCGTTCGATGGGTCTCACCCTTCGGAATGGGAGACATAATGTGAACGCCAAGGCCGGGGTCTTTCAAATCTTAACCGATGTGCTACTCAAACGGATCAAGTATTGGCCGATCAGCTAGCTGAATGGGTGCATGAGATTGAGACACGATCCCGGATGTGCCAACAATAACTTCTTTGCCTTTCGTTGGGGAGGAGCCTTTGCGGTAAAGAGCTTTTGCCGCTGACAGGTTCGAAGGCTCGTTTCCTTTAAGAAATTCTTTTAACAAAGCTCCTTCATCAACCTCCTCGGAGCCATGTTCGGCCCTCCTGATTTCTATTAAGGTCTCCCATGCCTCGGCCAAAGATTCGAGATAGCCTTCGCCTAGAAAAGTTAAGTCCCGGTGCATGAGAAAACGGGCACTGAATTCTGCAATTAGCGGGTCGAACATGATTTTGACCTCTTCCCTACCTTCTTCTACAGCCTCTTCAAGACGGGAGTCGATCACCACAGACGCTATCTTCTTGCCCTCTTCACGGGCTTCATTCTTAAGCGCCTCAACCATGGGGAGTTCATCCTCAAGCTTTGCATTTAGAAGTCATGTGGCAACGATCTCGTCGCAACATCGTTGCGATTCTTCTTGGGCAGCGGTCTTCTCCTCCTTCTCCTTACAGAGTTGCTCCTCAAGTTCTTTGACTCGGAGGTTGAATGCATCCCTCTCTTTTTGCACTGAGTCTTTCTCTAAAGCTAGGGCCCCAGAGCGTTGGATTGCCTCGTCGATTTTTTTATGGG
This sequence comes from Allium cepa, assembly GCA_030765085.1. Taxonomy (NCBI): domain Eukaryota; kingdom Viridiplantae; phylum Streptophyta; class Magnoliopsida; order Asparagales; family Amaryllidaceae; genus Allium; species Allium cepa. Next base: position 643,257,974 of record CM060937.1, on the reverse strand, counting down.
TCGATTCCAGATGAGTTACAGCTTCGGTAGTATTTTTGGCGCTCTGCTGGGCGGCTTCAAGCTGAGACTTATAAGAAGCAAGCTCTTCATCCTAAGCTTTAATGATATCTTTGCCATGGATGGCCTCAAGCTTCAGACGATCTATCTCATGCTGACGCACTATCGAGACTTCTGACACTTTCTCATCAAGATGAACAAACACGTCATGTTGAACATAAACGCCGTTGGTGCAGGTGATAGCGCTCTGTTTGACATCTCCAGGTATATGATATATCGCCGGGAGGAACTTCAGGCCATCGAAGCAGATTTTTTGAAATTTACACTACGCTATAGATGTCCTATTGCAACGAAAATACAAGATGTTGCTAGCTACAATGTAAAGATAGCTATGCTGATTTTTGTCTATTACAACATTAGCTTCGGGATCTTAGCATAGATATCAACACTATGTTGCAGCAGTTATAGACTTATAAAAATATTATAAACAATGAGTGCGGGCAGAAAAAAAGAGGGCTGAAATAATTTTTAAAGAGGGAAGCAAAAACAAAGCGGCGAAAGTTAACAAAATATTTAAGGGTTTCAGTCAAACATTAACATTGAATTAACAACTCCAGTGCCCGGCCTATTCCAATATTTCATAACAAAAGCTACAAAACATAACCCTAAATTTTTCATCACGTCCGTCGCTTTCAATTCAACATTTATGTCATTCCCAAAAAAATTCAGATCTACAAATTTTCTCATTCCCTAGTTGTTCCCTAAAATTCTCAGATATACAAATTTTCTCATTCCCTAATTATTATTGCCCTGGTTGGGTGAAGACTACTATGATGAATTATGTGATGCGGTAAACACTGGAGTTTGGGTTGCATTGAGGATATCAGAGAATATTTTTTCTGGAAAGTCCTTTGCTGAGAGGCACAAAATCGTTGTTGAGGTAAGTTTGATGATAAGTTTTAGGTACGGATGTAGGCTACGAAACTGTTGTAGTTAGACTGTGAAATATAAGAATTTATTCACATTTAAGTAAAGTTAACTCTACATACATATTGATACAAAATTATATTTACTTATGTTCGTTGCGTCATTTGGGTTCGTAATGTTGAATTTGTTGATGCTACAGCCATTGTTTCCTCCTGTGCTTCTGTTTATCAAGTTTTGTTCATGTTATGCAATCAGTTTTCTTAGGAGATGCTCTACATCCTTTTTTTCTGTAATACTCTTTCTGTTGCTCAACCGAGTCATATCTGTGGCAATTCTCTTGTTGGAATAATATTAACTTCTATTTGTTTGTTATTTATGTTCCATGAATACAAGTTTTTAAATGTTTTAAAGTCAAATTTCGCCGATTATGGACGAAGTGAACCATCTGATTTGACGAGTATCATTTTACTCGTAACATGAATGGGCAGGTGCCTTATGTAAGTTTTAGTATGAAAACTTTTTAATAAGCAAGCAGTATACAATCATATCAATAGGATCATCCAAACAATACTCTAGTGGTTTAGAATTTAAGGAGTTTAATCTCAAATGAAAATACTGGATATCAGTTGACAACAACGCTGTAGCTTTTACTTACTTGAGGTTTAGAAACTCAAGTAAATACATATTTGAATTTCTAAACTCATGCATGCAAAATTGTAAGTTATTATAGTTTAGTTCTAATATATTATTGCATTAATACAAAATTTAAGCTAAACTAAATTCAAAGTCACATTATTTAAATTCAATTCATAGTCACATCATTTCAATTTAAACATTACAAAAATTAGGGCTCAAAATTTGAAGTTAAATTAAACGGAATATAAAATACACGACCCTATGTTTATGCTGTCGTCCTATGCTGAGTAATAATTCTACTACTTTCCACCGCATTTTCAGTATCGTCACCGCTATCGTCGGTCCATAGGTTTACAAAGTTTGACATAAACTGTCTTACTGCGTCTGCATCCGTCCTACATACTTGCACTAGTAGATAATGGATTAATTTCTGATGTTGATTAGCGATGCAAAGCCACTAAAACAATAGATGTTATGAAGGTTGGCATCTATGAAAGATATTTGTGTCTCATGCGCCATATTCTTGAAAAAATGGACATGTCAAACATGATATCTATTTTCTTCTAGGCTGGCATTTATGGAATTACGATTTTTAATAAAATCACTCTCTCTAACATTTAACGTTACAAAATTATTTTGGAAACTATTTCACTGTAATCACTACGCCGTATATGGCCTATTGCAATGAAAATACAATATGTTGCTATCTACAATGTAACGATAGCTATGCTGATTTTGGTGGGTTATGTTCCATAATTATTGTGTTTGATTATGTTGTGTGAATAGTTGGTTTAATTTAGGGTATTTATTGTTTAATCTTTTTGTTTTTTATAGTTCAATTTTTATGATTATGTTGATTGTGTGAAGATTATTATCATAGAATTACTTGTTTTAAAATAAATATTTATTTTGGTAACCTTATGTAATTTAGCTTTGTGCTCATCCAGCTAGTCTTGTATTTGAATATTAGGTATCTTATTAATTAATTTTTGGTCTAATTACTGGCAACATTTGGCTACAGGGACTTCTTAAGGTTAGTGAAGAAGGGTTCACCATTCTTGCTTTTAACAATGACGATGGCTCAATAATTAGTTTTTTGTGTTTTGTTTCATATTTCTAGCTTATTAATTGAATTAAATGCTATCTTCGGTTATTGAATCAAACTGCGCTCTTTTTATTACATAGCACTTTCATCGTCCTTAAATGTCTGTCTGTTCTGGATGATTTTTACACAAGGAATAGTTATAACTTATAAGGCCATGAACATTGTGTGACTAATACAAAATTTATTTCCCACAATATAACAATACTATGTTCCATTGTGTATTTGTTTAATGCAGTTTGCTCTGCTTCAAATCACCAGGCCGACTTTTAATCAACTATGTCATGCTTGATTATAGTACAGGGCCTTGGATGTATATATGTGGCCAATTTCTACCATTCATCTTTGCTTACTGCAATGTAGTTATGAATTTTTTTATTGGTAAATCAGGTTTCGATGCTTGAAGCATTGGCTTAAAGGAGAGTACAAGGGGAAAACAGAAATATTTGTCGATAATCTTCCTGGAGCACCAGATTACATAAATTTAGCTCCTGATGGATCATATTGGATTGCCCTTCTTCAGGTTAGCCTATTTATCCCAAATTTTCAAACTACTCGTGTATAAGTCCAGCACTGTACATAGTTTCGAATTGATTAGTGATATATGTTACGGAAAAATTGGTTTGATATCCTTTCGCTGTCTAATTTTTTTCATTTAATTTGTATCAGTCCAACGAATCAGATGGAGAACTTTTTGTTAAAACTCGCAAGCGGAAAGCAGGAAATATGAATGCACTGGAGGCACTAGAGGCACTGATGACACTAATGGCACTTGAGGCTCGCAAATATGAATGTACGGTTAATAAGTAGAATTTAGTTTGTACTGGCTGTAACTATGAATACACAGGCTATGTTTTTAAGTATGTTTGTTATTTTGTACTTGACTAAGTAAAACTTGTGTGCTGTTTATTCTAAAATGAAAAATTCTTTGTTCCAATGTAATGTTGCCATTAGATGTGATATAATGTTGCCATGGATACGATATAATGTTGCAGTATGTGATGTTAAATGTGGTAATAAACTGACAAAGTTTTTCTATTGGATGGGAAAATTGTTACCATAGATTAATGAATATGGGCTCCACAACAGGGTTCCGTAAAGGTGGGCCATAGAATTAGTGGGCACCACAATATGGGCCCACATGTTGGGGCCCAGATTGTGGGGCCCACTTTTTAGTAAATTTGGTACCTGTGGCAACAACATAACAGACGTTGCCCCAGGGCCGCCAAGATGTTGCCTTTGACTTTAGGGCAACGCGGCAAAAAGCATCACTGAGAAAGTGTTGCCTTTTCCCTTTTTTAGCCTACAGCAACATTTTTTGGCACTTGCTGCATCACTTCTTGGTGTCGCAGTATGCAATCTATGGCATATAAGCTCGGTCGGTCTCTCCGATAATGTTGGATCTGTTGTGGGAGCAGGAGGAGACGGCTTTGAAAGTTTAGCTCTCCCATAAGGATCCCGGGACTGTCATGTGGTAGAGGAATCAGAGTGTTGATCACGGGGAACATCGGATTACGACCTCTTATTGCCGTGCTTATATTTGTTTTGCTCCGAGTGAGAAGAGGACTTTTGGTGGTATTTGGATCGATAATAAGTTTTCTTCTGAGATGATGAGTCTCGGGAATGATAATCCCTATCGCCATCGCCATCGCTGTCCCAACGTCTTCCAAAACCTGAGTCCAGTCTAGAGTGATAGAAGATAGACGACCCGTAGAGACGATCAATTCCGTGTGTACGCACCATGTCACCTACACAGAATTTAAATAAAAACGAATTAGCAAAGAGTAGTGTGACGATGGAAATTTAAGTGCAAGGTGAAGTGCATGTGTTTGTGTGTGTCCTAGTGTTTCCCCGGACGGACCAGTTTCTTTACTAATGGGAGTTTTTTCTCCCTGATTTTGGGCTTGAATGCCTGCATCGCCGCTGAAGGGCGAGTGAAGTTTAAGTGCCTCCGGATCGTCAAAATCATAATTGAGTAGATCATCAGGTATAGAGAGGTTCGATAGGCCTTTTAAAGAACTTTCTAAATGTTGTGAAGAAGCTTCTCTCTCCACTGGAACAAGAGCAACCTTAGAAGTTCCACCGACTATTTTCCTCCTCGGCCTATATGTTAGTTTCTTCTTCCCCTTCAAAGAGGAAGGCGATGTCTCGATGTCGTGAACTTCGACCATCGGATCCCGAGTGGGACTAGCATTCTCATCTTATGCCTCATGCATTTCAGTTTCCTTAATCTCCCCTTCTTCTTGTGTGTCAGGGGCTTTACGTGTCGAAGACGCGGCCTGATTTTTCCCTTTGCTGGCGGTAGGACTAGGTATGGCAATGCCCTGAGGGAGGCTTATCCGCTGACCTTCTGCCAACATCCCAAACCTTGAAAGCGACTTGCTTGAAATGAGGGTTCTGATGTCCCGTTCTTCGGCGGGAATGGCTCGAATAGCCTCGATGGCTTCAGAATATCCGGGTCCCTTAGGACGTGGTTTAATACCTGAAAAGACGGAAAAGAGTTAGAAAAGGTACAGCTTTGACCAAGCATGAAAATCAGTCCATAGAAAAGACTTACTACCTTCCACCCATCTCCTCGCGAAACCAGGAAGGCAATGCACGTAAAATCGTTCTTGTCTGTACAGGGCAAACTTGCTCCATGCCCCAGTTAAGATTTGACATTTGTGGTGCGGTTCGAGAAACACGAAAGAGGGGCTATCTCTCCGCTTCTTGATGCAATATATATATATATATGATATCGCCCGGGGTTGGAAGCCTGGAGAGGACATTCATGAAAAGGATGTGGGTACCGAAGATGAATGCATGGTCGTTCGGGTGCAGTTGCGAAGGGGCAATGTCGATGTATTGCAGCACGTCCCGAAGAAATGAGTTGAATGGTACCAAGCTGCCAACCCAGCACATAAATTTATTACAAACTGTGTATCCACCTGGGGCAAAATGTTGGTGATCGTGCCCCGATGGAACTAACGCGTCATCAAAGCAGATTCCGTGGACAGAGCATATCCGAAGGAGTGCACTTTCATTAATCTTCCAAGCTTGTGAATCGACTGGGTTGTCCAAGAAAATTGATGCTTCCAGAGCATCAGGAGAATAGGTTATGAGCAGGGGAAGTTGACGGGTTTGAAGTATCTACGACTTCTTGTCTTGAGGACGGCCCAGGTATGTCTGAGATTATAGTGGAGCTAGATTTCCTAGACATCATTAATAAAATTGAATCTAGCAGAGCACCTGTTTGAACTATACTTGAAAAATAATCGACGTTAGACTTAACAACGCAAATATTCCCCCCTCCCCCTGTGCGGTGTGTGAACTAGTGTGATAATTCAAATATAAGTGCTGAGAAATTGAAACTCACAGAGTTGATGGTATAAAGTTGAGCTTTGAATTGTCGCCTTCGAAGACCGTCATTGCTGACCGTCTTCGAAAGCCTATCCTATGATGTTTTCAATTTTGGGCTCGAACATTGGCACTATATGTTAATGGCAATTATCCATTTTTGTCGATTTAAGTTCAGGCTTGTGATTATTAAAACTAGGGAGTTATCAGTCCATATTGGTTCGATATGCTAGTTCGCTTAAGTCTTTGTCCTTGTTTTTGTCATATGATTAGGCAAGGGGAATAAGTGAATTCGACGAGGGTTATGTTCAAGTTGGAATGATTTCGACTATTGTTATCAATTCATCAAGGGTCAAGGCCGAGCAACACTTGAAACACGCGACCTAAATGACGTTCGGCCTAAGTGTCATTCGGCTTGAATATCGATCGTCCTAAATATTGATCGGCATTCATGTCCTTTGACCTAAGTGCCATTCGGCTTAAATATCGATCGACATCGTTCGGTCTAAGCGCCGTTCTGCCTAAATATCGATCGGTATCGTTCGGTCTAAGCGCCGTTCGGCCTAAATATTGATCGGTATTCATGCCGTACTGCCTAAGTGCCATTCGGCCAAAATATCGACTGGCATATTGTCCATTCCCCACTTCCTTTCAGTTTTTCAACTTCAACCTCTTTCGGCATGGGGAGATCATGCCGAACCATGGCCATGTCAATCCATACCGCAAGGCCTTATCTTTAATTCCGTTCCCATGCTCCCTTAGGGTCGCTCGGCATTAAAAGATCATGCCAAGCCACAACAAAGCATCTTCCACCTTTTTCTTCTCCATTTCATCCACCTTGAAATCCACTAAAAACATACTAAATTCCAGCCTAGGACGCGTCCGAACCTCAATTCGTCTCCCTCATCCACACGCCTCCCACTTTGTACAATCTATGGAGGATTCACGAGTTTGAGTTATATGTTATACTTCCTAATTTGAGAGAAGGATCGAAAGGTTCTTACCGAAGAGTACGGCGGGGCTCGGGAGTCTGTAAGTTTAGGATTGGAAGTTGTTCGAACTTAACTTGGGAAGTAGCTAAAGGAAGGGCGTGGTGGATTCAAGGTAGAAGGGAAAGGTCGAAAAGGTGAACGAAACTTAAGGAAGATAAGTTGAGTGTTCTTGGAAATTCATAGAGGTAAAACGTGAAAAAGAGAAGTAGAAGAAGGAGAATGCCGTCCTTTATAGGGAATGGGAGGAAGTCGAAGAGACAATGACCAGTAGAACCGGTCAAGACGACATCACCCTGCATCGGCTATGCCGTTCGGCATTCAGGGCGCTCAGCATCGGCTATGTCGTTTGGCATCCAGTGCGCTCGGCATCGGCTATGCCATTCTTTGCATCCAGGGCGCTCGGCTTCGGCTATGTTGTTCGACATTTGCATGTCTTTCGCCACACATCGCATTGCCTGGAATTGGGGAAAAGATACAATCGTGAAGACTAAGCCACGACTTGAAGCAAAGCACAGTGAACTCATGATTCTGAACTCATGATTCAAAGCACATCACGTTCAACCACATGATGCACTTTGGGGAGCAAGTGTTACCCGATGGTTTAACCAGGAAACTAAGCTCTCGGCATTCGCATACTGGTTGGCATTTATGTGCCGTCCAGCATCCAGATCGTTTGGCACAACTGGATTGATCGGCGTCTAAGCTCGTTCGGCTTCTAGGGGCTTCTGGCATTCATGCGTCGATAAACATTTGAGACCGTCCGACATAACTGAGTCGACCGGCATTTGAGAGCGCTACGCATTCAAGAGCATTCGACATACAAGAGTGTTCGGCATTCCAAGGACGTTTGGAACAATTGAGTAGACTGACATCGAAAGCGTCCGGCATTACTGGGTCGGCCGGCATTTGAGAGCGTTCAGCGTACATAGAGTGTTCGACATTCATGGGACGACTGGCATTCAAGATCATTCGGCATTCATGCCTCGCCCGGCATTCCAGCATTGTTCGACATCCCAGCCTCGGTCGGCACCTTTCCCGTCCGGCATCAATTCTCGATTGGCCTGCACTTCTCACTCAACACATCGCTTCGTTCGGCGTAAGGATGTCGTTCGGCATTCTGCCATTCGACATTTTTGGTTCGACACTCAGAGATTACCCATTTTGGGCCGAGATACCTAGCTGCTATTCCCACCAAGGAAGTCCAGCCTATCTTAGTCTATAAATAGTGGGGCAGGGGCACAGTGAAAGGGATCGGAATTTCGAGAACACTGGGGAAACTCTACCGCATCCAACACTCATTCAAGACTCAATCTTTTTTCATAGCAATTGTATTCAAGTGATTGGAGACGGGTTGTATCTGTAATCAATTATCAAGTAAAGAAATAAAGATTAACTTGAAAGTGGACATAGGCAGTTACGCCGAACCACTATAAATTTGGTGTTCTTGTTTTCTGCATTGAATTTAGCATATTGTTCTCTGTTTAATTTCATTATCTTCATTAATCTCTCTACACAATCTCTCTTAAGGGTGTTAATGACCAATTCTGGTGCTAACAGAACACATACCAACATGTCTAAAATAAATAATATCGTCCAACTAAGAAGTGTTAATTTATACCTAGTGTTACCGACCAGGATCCATGATAATAAAACACATATAGACATTTTACTTCAATAGTTGGAAGGTTGGTCATAAATACTAATAAGGTACATAGTATGTACAATTTGCAATATTTACTAAATGAATATAGATAGACACAATCAATAATAGGTGGATTAAAAATCATGTCTATACTAAACAGAAGAGACAATTATGTACTTATTTTCATAAAAACTAGTAAAGCATTTAAAATACATTAGTCTGTGTTCTTAAATAAATTAATAACTTTGTTCAAAATTACTGTGAACGAACAAAGGAAAACAAAATTAGTCATCAGGATGAAGTAAAAAATTGGTCAAAGTAGTTGAAAACACCATAAAGAAAAAAATAGTCTAGCACTTTCTATTAGACACATAATTATTACCTAAGCAAATTACCAATAGGTGCACCTTGTTAACAAATTTTTCGTTTCATATTTTTGCACAATAATGATTCTGTTTAAACCAAAAAATGTAAAAAAAACAACTTACCGCACATGATTTTCTTTACAAAATAGTAGTAAGGACGTTACCAAAGTAATTCTAATTCCACTATCTGTATGCAGTATGTAGTAACATAACATCGAATGTATTGCAAACATACAGATTTTGTCCGTCTAGGCACTCTACCAGTAATAAAAATGTGTGTGTGTGTGTGTGTGTATTCTCAGTTAGCACCTATTTAGTACTAAGATTTAAGAAACTTACACTCAATAAACTCAATAGTTGAACTAAAGTATAAAATAGATTTACGCAGTTGAAAGAAAAGTGAATTGCATAAGCATTATTGGTACTTTCTTAAATTGTGTATTATTTCATATATGCTATTACAGATTGAAAGAACGCGTCATACAGGTTCCAGCTTCATCAATAATAGATGGAAAAAGATAACAAAAGGGAATGTTAAATAAGTTTATTTTGTACAATTTTGACAAAATGATAAGGAAATAAATCAAGATTTTCATGTGTGGGATTAGTAGTAAGTTGTTAATACTGAATTATTGATGGTTATTGAAGGAGAAAATGAAACTCATTTGTCAAGGGGTATATGTTAACCAATAATTAACATATTTCACAATTGAAGGGAAGATAAAGGTAAGTAAGATAGTGCAATATATTGATATCAAAATCTAATTATGACATGATGGTAATGAGGCGTTAATGTAGGAATTGTGTATGAAGATCCAATATAAATAGCAGCTATATATTTGTTTGAAATACTTAACTAGAAAAATTGCAAGTTGCATTGTGCTACATTATCGAGCATTGGACAAATTCTTTATTCTATATCACTCCTTCAATGTTATTTATGCAACAAAATGATTAAACGAAAAAAATATATTTGGTTTTCTATTTCTTATAAATGAAACATATATAATTGGATATTATTCATTGCAAATGATAAACCATGTTTCCACCATAGAATCATAATTTGTAGTTCATATAACAGTTGTAGGTAGAGTAGTTTTAAAACTAACCTACAGAGAGAAGTTTAGATCCATATGAACTCAAAAAGGTAAACTTAAGTTGATAATTAATCCTCTAATTTTGAGTTCAATCAAAGTAATAAGATGAATTGTCTCTAGTTCTACTAAACCCTACCTACAAATGCAAATAATACAATAGAACCATCTTCACCAAACTAATTTGGTTATCAGAATAAACGACCTTAGTGATTGGAGTATTGAGTATTGACAATCACTGGTCAAACCACAATAAATAATCAAATCTTTAGATATCTACATAAGTAACAGAAGAAGATTCAGCTAATTACATAATACTACCGGTACCTCATTTTATTGGTTAAGAAGAAATGGGGAAAATGGGCCAATTACCTCTAGGGTTTAAGGAGGGTGATAATGGGGGGAAAGCAGTTGGAAATCACATCGACAGAGGGAAGCCAATTTGGTAGGAGAAGATGCCGGGAAGGGCGGACAACCGTGGCAAAGTGGAAAGAAAGTAAATGGGAGAAGAGGCATAGTGGAATATGATGGAAATAAGATTGAGGAGAGGGGCGACCTTTTTTTACAACGGGAAAGGGGTGAAGGAGAGAGAAAGGTCGACAAAAAAAGAAATAGGAAAGGAGACGTTCCACATCACCAAAAAGCCAAGGAGCTTCCGTGCACTTGAAACCAAACTCAATAATAATAAAATAATAGTATAGATTAGCTCATAAACCATTCTTAAGCCTATCTCAATTAATAAGCACGACCACTTAATCTTTATTCAAATCTCAATCCCATTATCACTGAACATTTACATTATTCTATTTAATTTATCTAATTAAATCTCCTGAATAATGTTATTAAAAATTAACGGTGTTGCAGAAACGTTAGTGCAAGGCTCTGAGTACGAGATAGCACTGAACAAGAAAATATAATAGCATGAAAGGTTAGAGTTCACAAAAGTTGAGTAATAAATGGAATTGCAAAATTTCCTTAAGTCAACATCTCAGTACCGACATGAGAAGTCGGTACCAACACCTCATATCTCCCCTAATACAACTCAAATTCGTTATAGTGAACTCAATCAACAATCTAAAGCAGCACATGAGTTCTAGTACGTAGATTACATCGCCAATGGAAAAAAGTTTAACTCGAATTAGTGCAGACAGTTAATAACAATTGATCAATTAAAACCAAATAAAAGTAATGTTTCAAGACGACATTCAAACAATCAACTAGAGTTCATAAGATATTAATTCAATCTTTGTCTCGATCTAGAGCATACTATGTTTTCAATGAAAGTATAGTCTAGGGGAAAAAATTTAACTAGGTTTTTAGCCAAGTAGAAATCCGTAAAAGCTAGATGCCAAAACAAAGATGAAACGACCTGAAATCTGGGAGGCACCACTACATATGGCAAAAGAATAACTTAGAGAAGTTTCACCTGAAAATAGGTCAACCATAAAGATCGGTGTTGAATTCTCATGTCGGTGGAGACTTTGTACAGCCTTATGATTTCCACTCAAACTTTACAAGAGTCATTCTATACTAATATGCTTGCTTAAGAGATTTCCAAGGATTTTGAACATCCAGTTATAAGAGTAGAAGAGCTAGCAGCTAAAACAGTATAACAAGCTAAATGATGTAGGAATCGTCACCAACATCAATAATCTACTTATGAAAACAACATAGGACAACTCAAAATCAAGTAGCATAAAGAGTGCAAACGAGTTCAACACGATTGGAGTTAATCGCAGATGTCGGCAACGACATGAGAGGTCGGACTGACATGTGCAGTTAATCCAGGTGAACTTGCGATTTCACACATTCTTTCAAGTCTACATCTGGACTCTGTTGAACTCTCCTTCGGGCCCAATACGATTGCTACCCTTAAAAATGCAAACCGTAGAGCAACTAAAATAGGGGCTAGTTTTTACAATCACTATGTGAAAGCTCTATCTCTTCTTCATCTCCTTCCTCTACATAATAGTCACCCAGAAAGCTACTTTCGGAAATTTTGGGGCATAGAATCAATCTAACACCTATGCTTGTGACTTATTCTATCTCAAACCCTATGTAATCTCAATGAAATCTACAAGCAACAAGGTTATAAGGTGGACGTAGGCCAAAGATTGCTGAACCACTATAAAATCTTGCATCACTCTTTCTTATTGTTGTTTATTTTCCTTTACTGTTACTTTTATCGGCTAGATCTAGGTCTCATAGGTTTCTTACAACCTATTCTTTGTTGTTGATCCATTTTTGGTGTTAACTGTACTAATCCATCTACTCCTTGTGATCTTAGATTCTATAGCTCAATCATCTACATCTAAACTGCCCAGTGTAAGGCACTATATAACACATGAACTTCAAATGCAAGTCATTCCAGTAGCACGACCACAAGACTAACCTCTATTAGCTCATCAACATGCCCTAAGGACCTTGGATAACCCTCGGGACCAAACTCACCACTTCTCACTACGAAGTCACTTCATTCTATCTGCTGCCATCAAGGGATTCCCAGGAGTAACATTTTATTGACAATAATCGATCAACTGGCACACAATCCATCTTAGGGCTATTTTACATGCAATAAATATACGTGCATAGGTGGAGCAATTCCGCAATTCAATGAGTTCCTCAAATTCTTCTTTCAAAAGGTTGGACTTGCTCCGACATAAGTTCACCGAAACGAATATTGTTACCACTAATTCTCACTTCCACCTTCTTAAAATCAAGATGAATAGAAGAGAAGGATTTACTAGAGATGATTGCATCAGGAAAGCCTTTCGAAGGAGTCGAAGGTATGCTGCAACCAAAAGTCAGATGTGTTACAAGCTTTCGAAGGGGTCGAAGGGGTCTAAATCACCCTTTCGCTTTAGTTCCTTCCTTTCGAAACAAATACTTTCGCCTGCATAAAGGCGTTTTGAATTGGTAGAAGATCACCTTTCATAGGAGCAAATTACAGCCACTCACATATACGCAAAACCTTTCGAAACCAAAGGTTTCTCCTTCATTCACATTCCTCATAAATAAGTTTTGTTAGAGTAACCCCTTCGAAAGCATAGCTAATTTTATCCATAAAATATTCTGAAGAGTGGAAGTATGAAAGGAGGAGAAAGAGCATTGGTGAAGATCAGAAGGCATTTAAATGGTCTTTGTAAACATTAAATAAAGCTTTCGACAAGTAGAGGGTAGCATCAACAACACCTTTCGAATAGGCCGAAAGAATGTTTCAGCAGCATTTTAGGATAAGCAAAATAGCTCTCGAAGAAGTCAAAAGGAAACTTTCGAAGGCAATGGATAATATGCTTTTATCTTTCGAAGAGGTGGAAAGGTACCTTTCAAAGGCAATGGATAATAATTTTTCAGATTTCGAAGAGGTCGAAAGGTACCTTTCAAAGGCAATAAGTAGCATACTTTCTACATGTGTGCCAAACCATTCGAAATGATTGGTTTTTTCTTTGTCTACTTTCATTAGAAGAACATTTGGAAAAGGCAACCCTTTCGGAAGCATATATTGGCCTTTCGAATTGGTTAAAGCTGTCATCAAATTTAAATTAAAAACTATATGAATTCAATATAACATCCACTAACACCAAAGGATGAGGTTCCACACTAGCCAGAGAAAATGCTTTCGAATGGAATCTTTTGCAGCAAATCTTTTGACTCAGTCGAAATCTAAAGTTCTTATGTTTTAACAGCATGCAAGACAAATGCCCATGCCAACTTTCATGGTACCTCAATAGCTAAGTAAAGAGCATATCTATATATGAAGTCAAAAGTGATCAACCAATATACCTTTTGACAAAGTCAAAAGTAATAAAGAAAGATAGAAGAAAGCCAAGTCTTTAGTGGCAGCGGAAGGTCGACCATGTAATCCTTTTGACTATGTTGAAACTATGATTCAAAGGATGCAAATGAAAGGAGGAAAGTAGGCCTTCCGACGTGTCGAAAGCAATGGGTCAAAAGGTGCCAACCCGCACCTATAAATAAGTCCCCAGGGGTTTGATTTATTGGATCCTATTTCATTCATTACTTACTTTTACTTTCTAAAGCTGGTAAGCCCTAATTTCCAAATCAAACCGCGGATTTGGTCAATTTATACATCTTAGTTCAATAAAAGGAAGATTATGATAATTTTGATTATGCAGCTATTATGAAATTCTTATTTCATACAATTATGATAAACTAATGTCGATCTAGTTGAACGGTTACCCTTCGACTGAGTCGAAATCCTAGCATACACATATCCTTTGAGTTTTAGCATAAAACCACAATATAATAAAATCTCATCGTTTCGACGAGGTTGAAACAATCTCAATTCAACCAATTTCCCAAAAGCGTTAAGTCCCGACCTTAAGCCACCTTGACTACTTTGAATGCTTGTTCCGACAGAATCATAAACCAAATAATTCAAATGGAATTTCTAAGGGTGGTTAGCCTTACGAATGTATCGAAAGGTATTAAGCATTTTCAACTCTCTCTACCCAATCGAAGAGTATAGCTACCATCACCTACTTTGAAAGGAGGTTTCGAAGGGATCACTTATTCTTCAAACTTCAAATTGAGGTGGTGACAAGTTTTCTTGTTAAAATTTTTGGTACTAGAAGGAGGACCCGAAACTCCAATTCCTATAACTTTCATAACAATTTAATTGCATAGAGTTCTTCATTCGAAAGAAGAAAATTGTAAGAGAGAGGGGTACGAACAAATTCCCTAATGAAGAACTGCATCACCATCAGCTTTGGAAGATAACATAGTCCTCAAATTTAACTTAAATAATATGGAAATTGGGCAACCTTCAACCCTAATAAGATTGGAACAAAATGAGATTGAAGTCCAGAATCTACATCAACAAATGATAGCACTGTAAGAATTTCTTTAAGCGGCTCCACCACAAGAATCATTAAAGGTTATGGAAGGAAAAGATGAAGTGAAAACTCTAAATGAGGTAAAAGGTGAAGAGTTAAACCAAGAAAATCAAGCTAAAAGATCTCTCAAGCAATCAAGTGGTCCAATCCGAAGAAACGGCAAAGTTGACACAAAATCGAAGCCAACCAAGAAGACATCGTACACCAAATGATAATGGATACGCTTAAGGAAAAAGGAATTCCCGACCTAGAGAAATATGTTATCCTGCAAAAGAATCCTTTTTCAGAATAAATAATGGAAGTTAGTCTCCATCCTTACATCCAATTCCCTCACTAAAATATGATGGGACTATTGATCCAGATGATCACCTTATAGCTTTTGAGAACTAGATGGACTTGTATATTGCTCCTGAGCCAATTTGTTGCAAACTTTTCCTGGTTACTTTTCAAGGAGTAGCTATCAAATGATATAAAAATTACCAAGTGAAAACCATCAGTTCTTGGGATCAATTTTTTTAAAACTTCACGACACAGTTTTATATATTCATAGACGTAGCTATGGACTTTAGCTTATTAGCTACTATCAAACAAAAACCAGGAGTGCTGCTTGGCGAATACTTAAACAGGTTCAGTACAGAAGCAATAAAGGCAAAGAGTACAACCGATAGAGAAAAGCTTATGGCAGTTCGATCAAAGTTGATCGAACAAACCCCTTTCTAGAAAGATCTTTATATTAATGGATGCAAAGATCCACAATACTTATATTCTCGAGCGGACAAATTTATACGTTTAGATGAAATGTGCTATGACAAGAAATGATCATGGAAAGGCATGTAAGAAGAAAGATCTAGTGCCAATCACACCAACTATAGATCAAAGGATGGTGAAAGGAGTTGGAAGAAAATTCCAGAACCCAACCACGTAACCTTAGAACAACCACTTTCTCACATATTTGCCACAGAAAAGGATGATGGAAGTTTCTCAACTACTCATAAAAGCCAACTAGAACCCAGAAAAGGGGAAAGTTATTATGATTATCACACAAAAATGGACATAAGACCAATTAGTGTCGCATCTTAGCTGGAACAATTCAGAATATGATCATGTTAGGAATCCAAAAGGAGTTCATCAAAAAACTTAAGAAAAATTCTTGTTCTGGCTAAGAGGAGAGTGGCTTAGTAACTTCAAAATTCAGACAAAGAAAAATTCTTCTTTTATAACTTTTTAACTTGATTTATATTTTGATTTGTACTTTGATTTGTGTTGAAAAGTGGCCATGTACTAATTCAAAATTCGTGTGTCATCATAGGTAAAACAAAAACCAGTCCATAGCATTCAACATACTCTTGGAACACAACAAATTCTAGCTACCTGAAAAATACAGCTCAGATGCCTGATGCAAGATGACTATCAATATTTCAATCAATGTAATGCAAAGGCTTGCTTTCATGAAATCTTGGGCCGCTATTAATCCTTCATCAACTCTATTTTTGGAAAATTATTTTAGAAGAAATTTCCCTAACATATTTTCACAGAAAGACTAGTTCGCAACTAGGTGAAGACAAAAGTCATTCTATTTTAGGAACTAATTTGTGCAATCTTCCAAAAAATATTATATATCTTCAGTGAATGCACGCTAAGGATTTTTAACTAATCAATCTTAATATTTCAAATTTTTCTAAAAACCATTGGCAGGAGAAGTCTATTCATACTTTTTCAGAAAAGTTTTAAAATGTTAAAAGTTCATTGACAAAAACTCAGATTTGGGAATCCTATACTCGCTTAAAAAACTGTAGGTTCGTAAATCATGATCTTCTAGTCTTTTATTTGAGATTTATGTTTCCATTATGAGAAAAACAATTTTTAGCCTCTACCAAAGGTAGATCCTAGAGGGAGGGTTAAAAACTCTAAAAAATCCCTCACCAAAGGCACCTCTAGAAGAATGGGCCAAATCCTCTTAAACCCTTACCAAAGGCACCTCCAAGAGAGCGGTCAAAACCTCTAATAAAGCCCTTACCAAAGGCACTTCGGGGAGGAAGGGTCAAATCCTCTTAAGCCCTTACAAAAGGCACGTTATAGATGGAGGGTCAAAACCTCTAAATATCCTACGGCCAATCCATAGCACCTCCTAAGACGGAGGGATAAAAGCCCACGATGCTCTTCTGTCACACCTCCTTGAGGGAGGGTCAAAACCTCTAACGTTCAGTTCACCTTTTAGAGGGAAGGTAAGGTCAAGAATCCACCAGCAACCATTTAGAAGAAGGCCGACCTAATATACATTACATCCTATTAAAACGATGGAGGCCAAGAGGGGGCACCTAATAGATGAAAAAGGACAAAGATATCTGCAACTCAAAAAAAGTCAAGGCCCAAAAGAACAAAGGGTCAAAGAAATAAAGTTAATCACCATCTAAAACAAAGATAAAACCCAAGAAAAGGATACAGACGAATGTTGCGTAAAACATCGTTACGACAACCCAAAATCAGTAGTATAGGGATTCGAAATTAAAATAGATATATAAATCCCAATACTATACAAAAATATTTCCTTTCGAAAATCATTTACTATAACAACGGTGTTATAGTCTACCATTTCCTTCTATTTCTCGAAAACGCTAATTCAACAATGAATGTGGAAATCTACGGTTTCGATAGTTAATACATTTCAAAACATCTTTTAAAACAATTAACTTCATTTTAAAATTTCACTTCTCCAAATCAAACCCGTTTTTTCAATAATATATTCACTGTCCAAAATCGTGGATATACATCATTTACCAAATTCAACACTTCCACATATTTAATTCAAGGATTTTCCATAGTCCAAAATCGTGGATAAAATTCCTTTAATAATTTCTATGTTTACTTATCAAATTTATTTGATTACGGATTTATAAAACAACGTTTATGAATTCCATTTCTATTTGATAACTACTTCGGTTTATAAATCTCCTGTAATTACCAATTCTATTTATATTTCGTTTACATGTCGAATCCAACTTATAAGTAAATTACTTATAATACATTTATTCACAAATCCTTTCTTTTATATCATCGTTAATTTATAAATCTAAAATTCTTATTTACATATAAAACTAGGTACAACTTTATTTTAACACTTATAAAAGCTCGTTTTATAATTCCAGTATTTTTATTTATAAATATCCATTTTATAAATGTTTTTATATAATTCATTTATAATAATTTAAATATCCCAATTCAAACCATTTTACAAATTTATCTACTACTTATTTCAAAAATCATGCTTTGGTTATACTTCACAAAAATCCTAATTTTTATAACATAAAAATTTATAACGTTTTAATTATTTAAAATGAATCAATTCGAAAATTTAATAAACGTATAATTTCAAAAATCACTTTAAAAATCCCTTAAAAATCAAAATCGTTATTTTTTAAACTTCAAAAATGGATCTGTTGATGCATCACACCAAATAGTCAATCACGACTTCCAAACATCATATATCGATATGATAATCAATCAAATATCACAATATCTAAAATCAAATAAACACTGGTGAGGAATCCAGTTGGATCCCTCCAACCTGTTTCCCTGCATCCATAAACATTAACACAATACCAATCCCGTTTCAAGATGGGATATCGCGGTATATGGGATTTATAAAATATTATCCGCTTAATAGACGGCGCAATAGGGTCTCATCCGCTATATAATGCGGGAAATCAATAACTCCAATATATACATATTCCAATATATATATATATATATATATATATATTGCTATATATAGATATATCCTACTATATCTAATATCACAACCAAACCGCAATCAATAACTGCAATCCAAATTTTCAATTTGAGTGAGAAGATCTCACCTTTGATTTTATTTTGCATTTCCATCTTGACTCAATTTTTCTTGATTTATACCTTTAATAAATATTAGATGATTTTGTTAATATTCGAACAATTTGAATTATTAATTTCCATTTGATAAATTAATCACCTAAATTCATTGCATTCATTTTGTTGTTTTCTAAATCTTGTGTTCTCATACATTTAGTTCTGTAAACATATATATATATTCATTAAATTCAAATGGAAAATAAAAGAAAAATATTCTTTCTAGCATTTATATTAAACAGAAAATGGTTTATACTTACTGTAGTAAATTATATTTTCTACTTGTCTATATATATACATTCATTGTAATAAAATTTCACTTTAAGCTAATATTTTTAAATTTCAAACAAAATTCCTTTTTAATAATATGATTTAACAAAAAATTAAATTCAAAACAAATTTTCCTTTCTGTAGATTATATTTAGTAATTAAAAATAAATTTAGTAAGTTATTATTATTATTTTGAAAACATATATATTTAAAAAAAAATGTTCTATACAGATTTTATAAATCAACTTTCAAACACTTCATAATTCCTGCTTTCTTAATCTATCGTATATAATTAAATACATTAATCAACTAATAATTTAGTTAAACCAATTTTTCTTTACAATTCTGTTTTTTTAGTAATTCTAACTAAACTAAATTTACAAATCTCTAAATTTACACATAAATGTACAGAGTTCATTTGCCAGTTTTTTTAAACTTAAGTAAATTTAAAATTTAAAATGCTAAAATCACGTTACCTACTCGATGAGAAAACCCCAATAGCGAACCCCTCACTCCGCTGCCCTTGACGCTGCAGCCCTACATGATCGAGACCAATCGAACCACCTTACGTCGCAGTCGCGACCTTCGCCCACTGAAATGCTGCCATATTCAAGCGAACGACCCCAACTACGAGCCCTAACTGCCGAGCGCGACTAACCCACATCGGCCCCTTCTTTCTGCACTGGCTGCGAAACCCTAGCATCTATTGTCGTCTCGACTCCTTTGATCAACGTTCGGCGTGCCACCACACTAGCTTCGAACGAATGACAACATCGCGCACCCTAAATCCCAAGCCTGCCTCGATTCCTTTAGCCTCGGCCGCCATGACTTTCCCTCGAGAACGAATTCGATGAACGTCCTTTTGAATCTCTTTTTTTTTCGAAATAGGGAGGACGCGATTTTACTCTTGCTGAGGAAACTGATGTGGAAATTTTTTTTCTTTCTTCTAATTGAATTAACCCGGCCATGGAAGTTTTCTTTGTTCGATTTTGAACGAGAATGAAGATACGTTATTTCGTTTGAGCTAATGTAGAAAGGGGTATGTGATTTTAGGCGCGATTTGAGGATGATAGATCGTGTTTGATTTACTTTGCTACAACATTTTAGTGGGAAGGTAAAGTACCGATGTTGACTAAATTCAATTTTAAATTTAAATTGAATTCAATTCAAATTTCAACGCGTTTACTTACCGTGTGCTCACATAACAACTACGAATAGTACGAAATTTGAAATCCGATAATAATACAGTATTCCGGATCCAATGGAACTAGTTTTGTCGAATTTCGAGACTGTGCCTCGGAAGGCTATTTTCAAATATCGACTCAAACGATATAATTTCAAAACTGAACAAATCACTTTCAAATTAAATTCTTAAGATTCTATTATCTTCGGTATTATCAATATGAATTTTACAAGCCCTTGAAATAATTTTTTATCAGTTTAAAATTGAAGATTCGAATTTATATTCAACTTTCAATAGATTAAACTCTATAATTTAATTGCTAAATTCATTCTGATAATTTGAAATTTAAATCAAACCATCATTCAAATATTCAAAATTAATTAAATATTTTATTTTCAATTGTTAAAAAATTCTGGGTCGTTACATTATTCATCAGAGAGGTACCTGAAAACTTCAACCCTCAGAGTACTCAAAATCGATTAAGTAACCTAAAGTTTAAAGGGAAAATATAAACTTCGAGTCAGACATAAACCCCGGTATGGATATTAATCTACCATCTTAAATCATTTAGATATCTAGTGATACTATACCGCTTAGTGAACGAGTTTCCCCTCACTAATATCCTAAAACCTTTTTATAAAACCATATACAGTGCTCCTGTAACCACAATGGTTAAAATATCAACAAATAATATGATATGAGGATATGCAAAACAAGTGAATCAATTTTGGATTACTCATCCCCATTCATTACGACTATCTATTACAGTTATAGTTTTTAGGATTACTATTAACCTAATAGTTTTCATGGGTTGACTAATAACCGGTTAAATGTTTAAGGACTGTAACAACCAAGTATTTTGTGATTTATTTTAATTTTAATTTTAATTATTTAAATTAACAGTCCTGATTTAAAAACCATATTATATTTATTAAAATGAATAAATTTTTTTATTTTAAAGGTATATTTTGATTTTTGTGTGAATTATAATTTCAAACCTGAATAAATAGGATATTTCCATAAAAGTGTATTTTTGGTCAAATCGATAAACTTTGACTTTTAAATTTAAAATTGAAATATTTGAATTTTTTTATTTTATCTTTAATTATGAAATTAGATTAAATTTCAAGAATACTGCTTTTCGTTTCGTTAAAATCCGATTTATATTGTGAAAGTTATGCTTTTCACAATATTGTATGTAAATTGATTTATTTAGTAAAATTGTCTATTTTAATTTATATAAATTATATTTTTATTTGCTAAATCATGTTCTAATACGTGTGATATGACATGTTAGGTATATATTTTATTTTAAAACATTTTCAAAAGTGACGTTATAATTTTCTAAAACTTATTGTATTTTATTTTCCATTTTTGCAACCTAGTTTCTATTTCTAAGCTATTTTCTTAATTTAATTATATTTAATTAAAATTTATTTATTTTTGTCCATTCATCATTTTTTTAATGTTTTTATCCGTTTTTATAAGTATTTTACATGTATTTAAAATTGAAAAAAGGAATTAAGGAAATGTGAATAGTTTGTGACTTTTTATGTACATTGTCTTTTCATATTCTCCACCTTTTCATCACCAATCAACACCACTTCAATTTGCTGCCATATAACTTTGTTTCAGCCGACTCCACTTTATTTTCTCATGTGAAAAATATTTCTCAAACCCTAAAAAAATTCGGCTATCACAAGAGAGAAAATTTGGTAAAATTTTTATGTCTTTTTCATTTATTTTTCCATTTTTTGTTGATTTTTGCACTTACGATCTCTTATGTAGTTCGGCCCCTCCATCTCCAGTACTTTGGCCGCCTCCACAATCCACTACTCCTGCCATCATCCCCTCCACTCCACTTCCATTCTAGAGCCGAGACCATCAATGATGGTGATCCACCAAAAAAATGACGAATACTCCACTTTAGCCATGCTAGCCGAACTCCCCTTGTTGCCACCGCTTCAACCACCACTTTAGCCGACCATACACCACCACCAGCCGCCACAACCTGAGCCTTGGACCTCTGTAACACTTATAGTTGATCTTTCCATATCAGGCCGTGCCCGATCATCCCTTGGCCGAAGCCATTTATGCATTGAAATCCTTGAAGTTGCCTTGTAGTTGTGTGTTGATGCACACATATCTCTCTCTCTCTCTCTCTCCCCTTTATATATTGTTATGGCCGACCTATATGACCTGAACTTAATCCAAACCTGTTCCAAATCAATCCCATTACAGTGCTTTTAAAGCCCATAGCTGAAGCATATGATGTTGAATGCAAGTGCAAAAGCGTTAGCTTTGTGTTACATGCTTATTCCTAGTATTGTTTTGTAATAGTTTGGTTTAAAATTCATGTTTGTATTTGTTTTGTTTGATATTGAACAAGGCAATTAGCTTTGGCTCTCCCACTCTCAAATCATCGTCGTGTTATCGTGCCCTTCAAGATTTCTATTTGTGCATTCAGTTGTCATCTCCAGCTTATGCAAGTGAGTAATTCTCACCAGACAATTTATACTTATATGACTAGTAAACTGATCACATTTGAATCTGTAAAAACATATCACCATGCTATAACTACTACGCTATGATCATATGATGGTTACCCATGCTTATTTTCCTATTATAACATCTTTTACTGTTATATTATGTTATTCTGTTCATTTATATCTATTTATCACACTACAAGTTCTCTGTATATATAGTAGAATCACTATGGGTTGAAATGATACATACCCGAAAGGACTTTAGAATAGAAAAAAACCGTTAGGGGCTGAAATAACAGGCCTGAATGATTTTTATTTATTTCATTTTTAATTGGGATTGCGGGTTTGAAATGATCAAACCCGGGTTTTCTTTATAAATTACGGATTGAAATGATATATTATCCGTATCACTTTATTTATGCTAGAAAATGATATACAGACCCGTGGTTAATATATATTTTTCTAAAAATTTTTAAAGTAATTTAGAAGTTTAAATATTATAATATTTTCATTTAAACTTAATTAAAATGATTTTTATAAAGTATTTTTGATTTTCGAAAAATTTATAAGTGAAATAAATTAATGGTAAAATTAGAAATTTGAAATATAAGTTATTTTGGAAATTATGATTTGGTTATAAATGGAATTTAAATTAAGTAGGAAATATGATAAATAGATTTAAAATTTGAATTAAAATGAATTTAAAATGATTTTTATAAAGTGTTAATGATTTTTGAGTAAGTAAAAAGGTTAAATAAAGGAATATTTAAGTTGATTTCTAAAATATAACTTAGATTGGAAATTTATGAATTTTGTTTAAAAATGAATTTTAAGTTAAGAAAATAAAATGAAAAATAAGTTATATTCGGAAATTTAAACTTAAGTGTTAATTTAAAAATTTAATTGTAAAGAATTGAAATTGAATGTTGAAATTATATAAGTAAATTATTATTGAATTGATTTTTGAATGAAAATTTTACTTTATAAAATCATGAATATAAGGATATGTAATGATTGTTTTAGAAGTGAAAATATATGATTTTATAAGTTTAAAATGATTTAAATAAAAAAATTAATTGTTTGTGAAACTATATTGAATATTTGGAATTTAATTAACAGCATTTTGAAATGTTATTATTTCTAATGTAAAAGATGTTACAGCATTTGTAAATGTTGTAGTTGATAGAAATGAACTAAATGGCTAAACTGAAATAAGGGCTATTATAGCACTTTGTAAGTGCTGTAGTTGTCGAAATTAACTAAGGTTTTGTTCGAACTAAATTAACCCTATTACAACATTTTAAATGTCGTCTTGTGTTAAATTGAATTGTTTTAAAAGTAACTTTCCGTTGCATTTTCTAAATGCTGCGAGAGTTAAATTTTCATTGTTTTAATAAATTTAAGTTAATAAATGAACTTTGAAAGGTTAAAATTATAGAAATTTAATAATTTAATTATTAAATATAATAACTTCATTTTAATGATTTAAAATGAAGTGATTTGTTTTGAAATATAAACTATTTTGAAATATGTGTTGAAAAGGTATTTTAAATAAAATGAATGTGGTTTTGAAAAGATATGATATTTTGATATTTTGAAATGGATTTTTGAATGATATTGAATTTTGAAATGATATTTGATTTAGAAGTATAAAGTACTATTTTGAAATTTTAACCACGGGTTGTATTTAATTTATGGTATAACTGATCCTTAGAGGATGGGCGATCCTAAGCATCCATTAAGTTATAGTGCATTACTACTACAGTTCACTTGAGTTGGTTTACATTATATAAGTATATATGTCGTGACTCAAGTGTTTTGTGTTTTACTTTGTGCTCCGGTCATCCTGAGTATTTATAGCTTAGATTTGCATTTCTTTTCTAGAGCTAGGAATCGCTGGAGATTCCACTTGTCTAGTTATCTATTCCCTTTCAGTTTCAGTTGTTCTGTTTTAGCTCTGGTATTTGTAAACTTATATGTATTTGAGATTTCTATTGTATATGTTTTTCAGACTGATATTATGTATTATGTTCTGAGAGTTTATTATAGTAGCTTCATGAACTACTATGGTATTGTAATTTCCGCTACGAGTTATTCTAATATTTCTGTGTCTGCGGTTCTGTGTTTGTATTTCATTTGCTCCAAATTTTATTACAATGCGGTATTTTGAGTAATTCAAGTCCAGCATGTGTGGATGTGAATGGCTAAAAATATCGGGTTGTTACAGTTGGTATCAGAGCTTTTGCTTTTGGTAAATCTTAGCCTGTGGAGCAAAAACTAATTAGAGATAGGGTAGAAATACCCTAGAATGAGTGAAATCAATCTCAGAATTATTTCCTTATGAGAGAACATATTTTCGAAGTATAAAATGATTTTGAAATGATTTTTAAAGGAGATTCAAAGATTATTTTGGTATAAAAATCTTTTTATTTTGAAATCACGATCTTTTGAACTTCATTCCTTCGGTATCCACCTTGTTAGAAATCTCTTGGTTAGGATTCTTGTCGATTAGGATTTCTTGAACTTTGGAACGCTCACACTTGTTCTGAAATACCAGTCTTGTCTTCCCTATTTTATCCTTTTGATTTTTGGGGCATTTCATAACTCCACTTTGGAATGACCTCTATAAAGACCAGTGATTCCGTAAATCTTTGAATGATTTGTAAGGGGTTGGAACTCCTTTACAATTGGCAATGACTCACCGGAGATGACGCAGCGGATTAATCAAACAAAACTTCAATCGATGGATTGTAGCAATCGGTGAGTTGAAGATACCAAAAATGCCCAAGTTCGTTGATCCAAAGATACCGAACTCTAGCTATCTCAAACACGTTGATAGCGCACTATACCGTGTTCAAAGATCTACGATTCTTCGCACGTTGATCTAGCGCACTAGATTCCGTGAATCGGCTTCAACAAACGTGGATTCGAGCGCACTCGAACGACGTAAGTGGAGATAGGAGATGTGTCGTTTACGACTTAGTATGAGTCGTTCCCGATTCAATGGAACACAGGAAGGAAAGGTGCGAGTTAATGCAGAAAGGATGAGTCGGGACCGAGCTAAGGGGCTACGACCTAAGATGAGTCGGCAAGGAGATAAGCTGTGTATCTTGAGTCGGTCGTGTTGAGACGAGTCATGTATATACTATATGAGTCGGTCTTGTATGAGTCGTATGTCGCGAGTTTTTAAGTCGGTATATAATTGAGTCGTGGGTTGCTGGGTTTGATGAGTCGGTTGCATTTTTTGAGTCGTGTATTGTTGGGGCTGTACATGTGTTGAGTCGTGTGACCCGCTGTGTCTTTAAGTCGTGCCTTGTTGAGTCGGCAGCGACTTATGTTGAGTCGGCCGAGATGAGTCGTATTTGTTGAGCCGGTGCCGACCTAGGAGTTGAGTGTTGTATGTTGTGTTGAGTTGTAATGCCTATAAATAGCGGGTGTGTTGTAAATTTTTGGGTTGTTGATTTTGAATAAAATTTCTCTTTTGTTAGCTTTGTGCTTTCATACCAATTGGTAGTTGAGTGTAATCTCCTATCTCCACTTACGTCGTTCGAGTGCGCTCGAATCCACGTTTGTTGAAGCCGATTCACGGAATCTAGTGCGCTAGATCAACGTGCGAAGAATCGTAGATCTTTGAACACGGTATAGTGCGCTATCAACGTGTTTGAGATAGCTAGAGTTCGGTATCTTTGGATCAACGAACTTGGGCATTTTTGGTATCTTCAACTCACCGATTGCTACAATCCATCGATTGAAGTTTTGTTTGATTAATCCGCTGCGTCAGTTTGGTATCGGAGCCATACTTAGCCAATCATAGCTAAGTTGATTCTTGGAGCCAAGTTTTTGAAGTTTGAAGTTGTTCATTGTGTTCATATTGAAGTTGCATCAAGTTTGGAGTGTTTGATCTATTCCATTTTGGATCAAAAGGAGCAAAGAAGTTTGAATTTAGACTTGTGGAAGTTTTGCGCGCCAAGGGTTGAAGTGTAGAACCTTGCCGAGCTAAGTCTTTGCCGACTTAGTGGTGATAAGCCGTGAAGTGTCATGGCCGAGACATTGTTGAGCCGTGACTTGTTGATTGTTGTATTGTATTGAAAGTTTTGAAGTCTTGTGATTGAATTGTTGAAGTGTTGTGAAGTTTTAACCATGCCACCAAGGAGAGCCAATCGTCATCAAAACATTGAAGCTTTGTATCGTAGAGAAGAAGCTGAACTTATGGAACAACGTATTAATGAAAAGTTTGATGAAGGCATTGGTAAATTGGAGAGATTGATGAATGATTTGAATCAAAGGAGGAGATCACCAAACTCGAACCATGGAGGAAACCAAGTTTCGCCATCGGTTACGGAAGCGAGGAGGGTATCGCCACATTCTTGTAGAGATAGAAGAGAAACATCAATTTCATCACGAAGAGATCATCATGACTATGCACATGAAGAGAGAAGAAGTCAACGTGAATTTGACCATGAAGCATATAGAGATGAGGAAAGACATAGTCAAAGAAGCATGCATGAACGAAGGGATGATAATGGTCGAGATCGATGTAGACGCACTTTTGATTTTGTTGAAGAGGGTGATAGAGCAAGTATTCATTATCGAGATCGAGACCAAGTTCGAAATTCTTACCGTGATGTGGAGGATGACCGTCGTTGGGAGTCGGGTATGAAAATGGAGATTCCGGAGTTTAAAGGCGGGATGGTTGCTGAGGAATTCTTAGATTGGTTGTCTAATGTGGAGGAAATCTTTGATTTCAAGGAGGTGCCGGAGAATCGAAGGGTGAAGTTAGTTGCTACAAGGCTGAGGGGGAGAGCATTGGCATGGTGGCAGCAAACTAAACTTACTCGAGAACGAATGGGGAAGTCAAAGATAGAATCTTGGGAGAAGATGAAAAAGTTGATGAGATCTACTTTCTTACCTTATAATTACCAGTCACTTATGTATCAGAGGTTGCAGAATCTGAGGCAGGGGACAAAGTCTGTTAGTGATTATGCTGATGAATTTTACCAACTCATTGCCAGGAATGATATCATGGAGACAGAAGAGCAGTTAACTGCTAGATTCGTTGGGGGTTTGAGAATGCAGATCCAGGATATGGTTAATATGTTTGATCCTAGATCCGTTGTAGAGGCACATCAGAAAGCGTTAGCTTGGGAGAAACAAGGAAGGCGTGGAGGTGGTGTGTTTACTAATTCCAATAACCAAGCAAGGGGTGTTGGCGGAAGTTCTAATACTCCTAAACCAGTTACCAAGCCAGTGGTGAAGGAGGCTGAGAAGGCAAGGGCTAGCAGTATTTTCAAATGTTATAATTGTCAGGAGTTGGGTCACAAAAGCAACGAATGTCCGAAGCCGAAGAAGAGAACCATGGTTGCAGAGGTTGAAGCAGATGATGGTGAGGAGGCAGAGTATTCAAATGTACCTTATGTTGAGGAGGAAGAAAAAGTGTCGGGTGATGAAGGTTGTAATCTTATGATGAGGAGAAGTTGTTTGACACCTAAGCAAGAGGAGGATTGTAGTTGGCTGAGAAGCAATATTTTTCAATCGACATGTACTATTCTGGGGAAAGTTTGCAAGTTCGTTATTGATGCGGGGAGTTGTGATAATATTATTTCTACAGAGGCAGTTAGGAAGTTGAATTTGAAGACCGAGAAGCATCCTAAACCATACAAGCTAGCATGGTTAAGGAAAGGAGGTGAAGTGAAAGTGTGTCGAAGAGCTTGTGTGAATTTTTCAATCGGAAAGAAGTACAAAGATGAAATCTGGTGTGATGTCGTAGATATGGATGTTTGTCACTTATTGTTGGGCAGACCATGGCAGTTTGATAGAGCAGTTCAGCATGACGGTCGTGCCAACAGTTACAGTTTCATGTTCGAGGGTACTAAAATCACTTTAGTTCCTAAGAGACAGCAGCAGAAGGAGAGCAAGCTAGAAGAGATTGAAGAATTGAAAACTCTGTTGACTTTGAAGGAGTTTGTTAAAGAAGTGGAGGAAGAACCGGAAGTGTTTTTGTTGATTGGGAGAGAGAGTAGTGAAGAAGTTGAGATTCCCGAAGAAGCAAAGCCAGTTTTGGAAGAGTTTGAAGATGTCTTTCCAGAGGAGTTGCCAAAGGAGTTACCACCACTTAGAGACATTCAACATCAGATTGATCTTGTTCCCGGAGCAGTGTTACCACACCGACCACATTACAGAATGAGTCCGAAGGAACATGAGGAGTTACGAAGGCAGGTGGAAGAATTACTTGAACAGGGTCGTATTCAGGAAAGTTTGAGTCCGTGTGCTGTACCTGCATTGTTAGTACCAAAGAAGGACGGAACTTGGAGAATGTGCACTGATAGTAGAGCTTTGAATAAGATCACTGTTCGTTACAGATTTCCTATGCCGAGGTTGGATGATTTGTTGGATCAGTTGAGTGGGGCAACTATATTCTCGAAAATTGATTTGAAGAGTGGTTATCATCAAATTCGTATCAGACCTGGAGACGAATGGAAGACAGCTTTCAAAACTAGAGAGGGGTTGTACGAATGGTTGGTTATGCCATTTGGTTTGTCTAATGCACCTAGTACATTCATGCGGATGATGAATCAAATTTTTAGACCATTCATTGGAAAGTTCGTCGTGGTGTATTTCGATGATATTTTGATTTATAGCAGGAGTACGGAGGAGCATGTTCTACATCTGAGGGAAGTGTTGCTTATTCTTCGTGAAGAACAATTTTATGCTGCTACAAAGAAATGTGTGTTTATGACACCTACTGTTTTATTCCTGGGTTATGTTGTTTCAGGGAAAGGTATTCAAGTTGACCAGAGCAAAGTTGAAGCAGTCAAGAATTGGCCACAGCCAAAGACAATTACAGAAGTGAGAAGTTTTCATGGGCTAGCGTCATTCTACCGAAGGTTCATACCACACTTCAGTAGCGTGATGGCTCCAGTGACTGATTGCATGAAGGGTAAACAGTTTGTGTGGTCAGAGGAAGCGGGGGTTGCCTTTGAAAGGATCAAGGAATTGTTGACGTCTGCACCAATTCTTGTTCTACCTAATTTTCAGTTGTTGTTTGAATTGCATACTGATGCTTCGAAGGTTGGTATTGGAGGAGTTCTGAGCCAGAATGGGAAGCCAGTTGCTTATTTCAGCGAAAAGTTGTCAGGGGCAAAGATGAGATACACTACATACGATGTTGAGTTTTATGCTGTTGTTCAGACGGTTAAGCATTGGAGACATTACTTATTTCAGAAGGAATTTGTTCTGTACACTGATCACGAAGCTTTGAAACATTTACAGGGGCAAGATAAGATTTCTGCGAGACATGCGTCATGGATTGCTTATTTGCAGCAGTTTACTTTCGTCGTTAAACACAAATCAGGGGTGACGAATCGAGTAGCAGATGCTTTGAGTAGGAGGAGTCATTTACTAACGACAATGAAGATTGAAGTGACGGGGTTTGAAATGTTGCCAGAGATGCTTGAAGAAGATCCTTACTTTGTGAAATATGTTGAAAAAGTGAAGGATGGGATTGCCGATGAATTCATGTTGGTTGATGGTTTTCTGTTTAAAGGAAATCGTTTATGTATTCCGGATTGTAGTTTGAGGATGAAGATTGTGAAGGAATTACATGAAGAAGGGCATGTGGGCCGTGATCGTACTTTACAGTTGATTTCGCAATCTTACTTTTGGCCATCGATGAGAAAAGAAGTTGAGAGATTTGTGGAGCGATGTCATATTTGCCAAGTTTCAAAAGGGACAGCAACGAATGCAGGGTTGTATATGCCATTACCAGTACCATCTAAGCCATGGGTTGATATCAGCATGGATTTCGTTTTGGGTTTGCCGAGAACTCAAAGGGGAAATGATTCGATATTTGTTGTGGTGGACAGATTTTCGAAGATGGCACATTTTGTTGCTTGCAAGAAGACAGCAGATGCAGTTCGAGTAGCACAGTTATTTTTCAAGGAGATTTATAGACTTCATGGTTTACCAGAATCTATTGTTTCTGATAGAGATACTCGTTTTCTGAGTCACTTTTGGTTGAGTTTGTGGAAGATGGTAGGAACGAAACTGAAATTTAGTAGTGCTTATCATCCGCAAACTGATGGGCAGACAGAAGTTGTTAATAGGTCATTGGGGAATTTGTTGCGTTGTCTTGTACAGGATAATTTGAGAAGTTGGGACATGAAGCTATGCCAGGCAGAATTTGCTCATAATCATGCAGTAAATCGAAGCACAGGATTCAGTCCGTTTCAGATTGTTTATTCAAATTTACCCAGGGGGCCGTTGGATTTAGCAGTTGTACCACAGTCAAAGAGAACAGTTAAACGAGCTACTGATTTTGTTGAAGAGCTGAATGAATGTCATAAAATCGTTCAGGAACGATTGGAGAAGTCGAATGAGAAGTATAAGAAGTCTGCAGATTTGAAACGTCGAAATGTTGAATTTAACGAAGGTGATTTGGTTTATGCTATATTGACAAAGGATCGTTTTCCAGTGGGTGCTTACAACAAGTTGAAAGCCAGAAAAATTGGTCCAGTGGAAGTTTTGAAGAAAATTAATGAGAATGCTTATCGATTAAAGCTACCAGATGATGTTTATACTTCTGATATTTTTAACGTTAAACATTTAATTCCGTATCATGGGGATGAACATTTTGATGAGAAAGAATTTGCAAATTCGAGGTCGAATTTTTCTCAACCTGGGAAGGATGATGCAGCAAGGCATATAGGAATTCAGAAGTTAAACCATATTAAATCATGCACGAGTCAAGGAGCTTCGGATTTAACTCGTAAGGCGTACACAAGTTTAAAACATGCATGCTTGATGAGTCGGTCACGAGATAGGGGGAGCATGAGACGGTGCCGATTTAACAAAGCTTGGAGGAGTTCCTGCTTGATGAGTCGTCCACAATTTAAAGTGATGAGTCGTTTCCGGTTTAAGAGTTTACAAGGGGGAGATAACATAGGTCGAGCAAAGTGGGCTTCGGAGATGTGTCGTTTACGACTTAGTATGAGTCGTTCCCGATTCAATGGAACACAGGAAGGAAAGGTGCGAGTTAATGCAGAAAGGATGAGTCGGGACCGAGCTAAGGGGCTACGACCTAAGATGAGTCGGCAAGGAGATAAGCTGTGTATCTTGAGTCGGTCGTGTTGAGACGAGTCATGTATATACTATATGAGTCGGTCTTGTATGAGTCGTATGTCGCGAGTTTTTAAGTCGGTATATAATTGAGTCGTGGGTTGCTGGGTTTGATGAGTCGGTTGCATTTTTTGAGTCGTGTATTGTTGGGGCTGTACATGTGTTGAGTCGTGTGACCCGCTGTGTCTTTAAGTCGTGCCTTGTTGAGTCGGCAGCGACTTATGTTGAGTCGGCCGAGATGAGTCGTATTTGTTGAGCCGGTGCCGACCTAGGAGTTGAGTGTTGTATGTTGTGTTGAGTTGTAATGCCTATAAATAGCGGGTGTGTTGTAAATTTTTGGGTTGTTGATTTTGAATAAAATTTCTCTTTTGTTAGCTTTGTGCTTTCATACCAATTGGTAGTTGAGTGTAATCTCCTATCTCCACTTACGTCGTTCGAGTGCGCTCGAATCCACGTTTGTTGAAGCCGATTCACGGAATCTAGTGCGCTAGATCAACGTGCGAAGAATCGTAGATCTTTGAACACGGTATAGTGCGCTATCAACGTGTTTGAGATAGCTAGAGTTCGGTATCTTTGGATCAACGAACTTGGGCATTTTTGGTATCTTCAACTCACCGATTGCTACAATCCATCGATTGAAGTTTTGTTTGATTAATCCGCTGCGTCAGGAGATTTCGGTATCCTCAGTTTTCGATGCTATCTATCTTCTGTTATATTTGGATTCTATCTCTGGCGATCGAATATCGATTTGCCTTAGATTTCTGCATTGATTATATTCCTAAAGTCACGGTTGACCGGTTAAGGTCGTCGACGATTTACGAAGGCTTAACCATCTTCTATTTGGTAACTAAATTATCTTATCTTCATTCGTGCTTATCTTCAAACCAGAATTATGTTTGATTATAATCCTTTAAATTTGAATCTCTGTTTCTTCGAAATCTAACCTTGAATCTTTCTTTGAAAATTGTGTTTAGTTGTATGTAGAAATTGTGCATACATCGAAATTATTATTTTGATAAGGATGACCATATTTTATATATAAAAGTGAAATGTTTTCAGTATGGATTATATATTTTTCCTTCTTTGAAAATATGAAGCTTTGAAAGGATTTGGAATTTTTAAAATTTATAAGAATTTGACTTGTATAAAAAAAATTGTAACTGAAGGGTTTTGAATTTGAACTTTGAGGAATCGAACTCCCGTGTTTTGAAATCGGTTTTAAGATTTTGGAAAATATGTAATAATATAATTTAAAGATATTTTCTGAATAAGAAATGTTTCAAATGTATTCTAACTAATCCCAATGATTTCGAAGTGATTTCAAAGAAGTTTCACGGAAATAAAAGTCCAAAACACACTTATGTCGTTGGAAAATAATTTCGGTGATGAATGCATGCATCATCGACATTGATTTTCGAGTTTCTGAGTGGGGCAGAGGCCACTCTAGTAGCTTTGCTATGCGAGTGATTTTGTGAAACCAAATTTTGATTTCATATTTTGAAGTATGGTTTGATATTCGAAGATATATGTATATTTTTTTTTTAAAAATGATATAAATTAAGCTGGTGTTCAATCCTTGAGATTCAGATTAGTTTTGGTATAACCCTATCTATTGGAATAAATTTACTGATTTGTTGGTGATTTCCAACTCTTGGATTGAAATTATGATTTCTCCGACTATTTTGATGACTCGAGCACTTCCAAATCAAAGTCAACTTTACAAAGCAAGGAAATTTTGAAACGTATAGGGTATTTGATATAGAATATAAGTTTAGCTTGGTATAATTGAAGAGTAAAGTAATATGATTTATATAAGTTGGAAACTGTTTGTTGAGGAAAATAAATAAGATTATTTGAATTACATTGGTATGAAATATAGATTGAAGTGTTTTGAATAATTGTATATATAGAATAATAATCTTTCCAATGGTAAATTGGATTTTTCATATAGAAATAAATAGTTTGAAGGTTTTAAAAAGAAACGGTTTTAAACTTAGTAACCATTTTAGATATTTTGATGATTGAAATTGTTTGGAAATGATTTAGTCTTATTTTGATAAAGACTGTGAATTTGAAATGACAATTGATTTTGATAAATGAATATTTTAAGTATATATTAGTATGAAAGGATATTTGGTTTACTTGGCATTTGAGTTTATTTAAAATGATGGATTTATGAAATGAATATTTTACAACTAAGTAATAATGAAGTAAAATTTGAGATACATGAAATTATAAAATTTAGTTTTGAAATATGGTGTATTTAAGCTTTGAAATATAATAGAGATCGAATAGTATATTCTGTGGATCAAATCATTATTTGAAATTTGATAATATTTGAAATGGTTTTGTTAGAAAACTAAATTGAATTAAAACCGATAGTTTGAATTGAATTAAATTCAGAAATTTTAGAATTGGAATTAATTGAATAAATTTGTGAAATGTAAAGAATTAAAGGAATGTTTTATGATATCAAATGTATGATTTTCAAAGTTTAATGATATCAAGTATTTTGGTTTCGAAAGATTTATAACTTTGAAAGTATTATGATTTTTGAAAGTGAATTTATTTTTAAAATGAAAATGAATTTGTTTGACCTAAATTTTGTTGATTTGGAAATCTGGATTATTTTCTAAATCTATTGTTTTAAGAAACTTTGAAACTGAATAAATGTAATTAGGAAGAAATGATTTGGCAAAATCATATATGATTTTGAAACTGAAATGATGCTTAAATGGTTTGTAATTGAGAACCTTGTTTATTTAAATACTTTGATTTGGGAGTTATCGAACTTATATAAAATTGATTTGTATAAGTATGAAATGATTTGAAAACTGTTGATTTAGATAAGGTACTCAAATTTTAAAGTGAAATCTTATATAATCGAAGTCTATATAAGTATGATTTGATATATTATTGATTTTGGGAGTATTTGATTTGAAAATGATATCTTATATATAATGGACTTTATATAAGTATGATATTTGAAAGTGATTTTGAAAGGTACTATATGATACATATTTTCGAAGTAAAGATATGGAAAATGCCTTTTGCTTGATATCCGCTTTGTGGCCACATTGTGGATTCATTCTATCGATATTATTCTCTCTCTGATTTGGGTTTTCCGGACATGATACTCGAGTGTCCATCGAATTCCATGGCAATCTCCATGTTCTTATGTATGCGACTACATAGCGTAATTCGCCTGGCTGAGATAGATTCTATCGATATTATTCTCTCTCTGATTTGGGTTTTCCGGACATGATACTCGAGTGTCCATCGAATTCCATAGCAATCTCCATGTTCTTATGTATGCGACTGCATAGCGTAATTCGCCTGGCTGAGATAGCCTGGGGGTACGGATGTTTCCTTGGGGATAAAGGCGTAACCATTTTGTATCCTGTGATCTATGTAGGTCGTAGTAGTAGTGAAATCCGCTGGCTGAGATAGCTTAAGGGTACGGATGTTTCTTGGGGGATCCAGGCGTAACCATTGTGTATCTACGGTATACAAGTCATCATGGCGTAATTTGCAGCTTGAGATAGCTTACAGGTACGGATGTTTCCTGGGGGATCCAGGCGTAACCATTGTGTATCTACGATCCATGGTTAGACAAATGTTTGGTTTGGTTGATTTGTTTGGATTGTACTTTCCATATCTGTTTCTTTAAAAAGGTTTTCCAGTATTTTCACTGGGTGTTGAAACAAATCTACTAAGTACCTGGAGAATTCTACCTTTGCGCCTGATCAACCATGGCCAGAGTCTGCATGAACGAATGTAGACTTGTTAAGACATCGAATTATAAAAGTATTTTGATAAAGTATTATATAAAGGATATTTTGTTCATAATTTAAAAATGTTTTAAATATTGTTTTCTTCGAACTTACAAATTTGAATCAAATGATTATTCATGATATTATAAAATGTTTAAAATGTTTTAAATATAAAATTTTCAAATTGAAATGTATATGGTTTTAAAATAATGGTTCATCCTTGCCTTTCAACCTGCTTTCCCTTCTAGCAATTTCTACCTTCTTCCTCTTCGAGGGTCCTTTCCGCATTTGTAGAAAGAGTTGGTTCTTTGGCTTATCGTCTGGATTTGCCGAGAAGCTATCTGGAGTGCATGATGTATTCCATGTCTCACATCTCTTCTAGTATTTTGTTGACCCATCTATTTTTGTACAGCAAACCGCTCTTGATAGTTTGGATATTTAGCTTAATCTGAATGTCGAGAGTAAGCCACTTGTATTGTCGACAGAGGTACAAAGCAGCTAAGAAGGAAATCTGTTAGTCTGATCAATGTATGTGAAGTACCGATGATTGGTATTATACTTAGGAAACGGAGGAGAGCATTTGCGTTTCGAATCCGGAATTGTTTTTCCAGGTGCTATTTGTTTGTCTATCTTGTTTTTCCATCTTGTTTTTCCTTATTTTCCTTGTTCGTTCTTTTCGAGGACGAAAAGATTTGAGTGAGGGAGAGTGCAACAACACAGTATTTTGTGATTTATTTTAATTGTTTATTTTAATTATTTAAATTGAAACCCCTGATTTAAAAAATTTATTATATTTATTAAAATGAATAAATTTTGTTATTTTATAGGTATATTTTGATTTCTGTGTGAATTATAATTTCAAACCTGAATAAATAGGATATTTCCAGAAACAAGAAACGAGTTACAGGTCCCTGTTTTTGATGTTGTTATAAGAAAAGTCACTGTATATATTAGTATGTAAATTTAGTCCCTATTTTTTGAAAAATAGAAAACGCAAGGTGCTTTGCACTTTTCTGATAGAAGAAGCAAGCTGACTTGCAACTTTTATCAGAAAAGTGCAAGCCAGTTTGCGCTTTTTTATTTTCAGTTTTTTTCAAAAATTTTCAAATTTTCAAAAAAAATTAAATTTTTGAAAAGCACAAGTTAACTTGCACTTTTATAAGAAAGGCGCAAGATAGTTTGCGCCTTTTGATTTATAAAAAACAGGGACTTAATTTACATACTTATTATCATAGGGACTTTTATTACAACAACATCGAATACAGGGACCTTCGGCGTAAAGCCCCTCCTGAAAAGTGTATTTTTGGTCAAATCGGTCAAACTTTGACTTTTAAATTTAAAATTTAGAAATTTAAAATTTAGAAATTTAAAATTTAGAAATTTAAAATTTAGAAATTTAAATTTTTAAATTTTATCTTTTACTATGAAATTAGATTAAATTTCAAGAATACTGCTTTTCGTTTCGATAAAATCCGATTTATATTGTGAAAGTACAATATTGTATGCAAATTGATTTATTTAGTAAAATTGTCTATTTTATTTTATATAAATAATATTTTTATTTTTTAAATCATGTTCTAATATGTGTTATATGGCATGTTAGGTATACATTTTATTTTAAAACATTTTTAAAAGTGATGTTATAATTTTCTGAAACCTATTATATTTTATTTTCAATTTTTATAACCTAGTTTCTATTTTTAAGCTATTTTCTTAATTTAATTATATTTAATTAAAATTTATTTACTTATTCTTGTCCATTCATCATATTTTTGTGTTTTTATCTCTATTTATAAGTATTTTACATGTGTTTAAAATTGAAAAAAAGAATTAAGGAAATGTGAATAGTTTGTGACTTTATATGTACATTGTCTTTTCATATTCTCCACCTTTTCATCACCAATCAACACCACTTCAATTTGCTGCTATATACCTTTGTTTCAGCCGACTCCACTTAAATTTCTCACATGAAAAAATATTACTCAAACTCTAAAAAACAATTCGGCTATCACAAGAGAGAAAGTTTTGTAAAATTTTCATGTCGTTTTCATTTATTTTTCATTGTTTTGTTGATTTTTGCACCTGCAATCTCTTATGTAGTTCACCCCGTCCATCTCCAGCACTTTGGTCGCCTCCACCACCACCTACTCTAGCCATCATCCCCTCCACTCCACTGCCATTCCAGAGCCGAGACCATCAATGATGGTGATCCATCAAAAAAATGAAAAAAACTCCACTTTAGCCATGCTAGCCGAACTCCCCTGTTAGGGATGTGGATTAAGGATCTTAAGGCAGAAATAACACTAGAGGGGGGATGAATAGTGTTTTAACGAATATTTGAACTATATGACTAAATTAAAACTTTCAACACAAATCTAAACAGAATTCTAACACAGAATTATCACAGAACATATAACAAATGCAAATAGTAAAGTAAAGAAAGTAAAAGGAAATAACACACCGGATTTTATACTTGTTCGGAATCCTCCTACATCCAGTCCTGCACCAAGGCAATATCCTTGTACAGATTTTTATAAGCCAATATACAAATTACAACCCTTAATTTCTAAGGCCTTGAGGAACCCTCCTATCCCCGAGTCTGGGGTAAACTCTCTTGATTTACGGTGCACAAGATCACCCTAATACTTCTTAATAACAATCCTTTTGAATGGATAGACTCTATGGACTTTTTGAATAAAAATTAATCTTATAACTCTAAATAGCACTTTGATCTTTAGTAGAATGATGGAGAATCAAATAGAGAGAGTATCTAAATGATTTCCTGTTGAGAATTTGGCAGAATGATGGCACGATCTTGAAAATATGAAGTTTTATGGATATGGAATGGTGGAGAAGAAAGAGTGAAGAAAATAAGAAAGTAGTTGTTAAAAAAAATTCGTTTTGGAAGCCTTTATATAGATGCACAACAGTCATAACCATTGGCGAAAGGTTTTCGAACGAATGGACACTTCTTTTGAAAATTGAATTTTGAATCCAACTGTCACCATGTCGACATGGGGTATCTCCTTATGTCGACATCCCTTAGTTCAAAATTATAGAGATGTTGTTTTGTAAAGACAATTGAATTTAAAACAAGTTGAAACTTCTCTAAAGCAAAGTAAAGCGTTTAAACAATATTTTGAGATAGAGAATGAATATAAAACATTATTTTAAATATATATATATATATATATATATATAGTTGATATAGATCGTCAATTATATAAGTAATATTTAAAACCAGAATAAGTTCTGATGTTTTAAAAATAGAAGTTTTTAAAATCAGAATAGAGGAATATTTCAAGGCTAAAACAAAGTTTGAAAATATTTTTGAAAACATGATTTTGAAAGCTAAAACATTTTGAAAACAGATTTAAAAACATTTTGAAAATCTATTCAAACTGAAGTTGCAAGAACCTTCCTACAGAGCTCCTCCATAGGACTCGAGAACTTGTACAAAGTAGTTTAAATGATTTTGATTTTCGTCGGTTTGTAAGCCACTTGTCGTAGGTTTGTAGGCTACTTGTCGTGGGTTTGTAAGCCACTGGTTTTGATAGAAATTGGGTTCCATCCCAAAAGAAAACTGGAAGAAAGATGAGAGTGCTATTATGAAGTTTTAATAAAATACTAGACACTTATCTTGAGATCTTGAAATCTTGATTCTCTAGAGTCTTGAATCTTGAATCTCTAATCTTCATCTTGATGCTTGAGTCTTTATACTGATCAGTCTTCAATGATACCTGCATATACTTCCTATATACATATATATATGGAAATGTTAGTATATATTTTATAAAGTAAAGTATAATAACTATATAAGGTTGTTGTCATCAAAACATCATCAACTCAGTTCCTAACAATCTCCCCCATTTTGATGATGCCAACTTTATTTATAAAATATTCTTACCATACCATAACTCCCCCTTACTCCGTGATTTCTTCTTAAAACTACAACTCCCCCTTACTCCATGACTACCTCTTGCACCAAGCACATATATTTTTATAACTTTCTCCCCCTTTGTCATCAACAAAAACTATTAACTACTTAAGAATTCAAGAATGATTAGCATGAACAAATAATATGTATAGAACAAGCATGAAACAATGAGTATAAGTGAACACATTTTAGTTATTACAACATATATAAGAACATACATAAACACAAACAAACAAAACAATTTAAAACAAAGAATAAAATGAAAGTACGCTTTAATGGCGATCCTTAACTATAGGAGACTTATGAATCGAACAATTAGGGTAGTGGAGACAAAAGTTTCCACGTTGTTCAATTAAGTTTCCATTAGTATCAACAAGGATCTTACCAATGCAAATAACGCTCTCGTCCGTATTCATAGGGACTTCGGGTTGAGGTAAAGGATGATCTTCCTCTTGGTCTTCTTATGGTTCTTCCATAGGCTCTTATTCCTCGGATTCCATGGCTTGTGAAGAGTCTTCAATATTAATAGGATTTGTGCAGTTATCCATAAGAAATTTTTGTACATTCCTAATAATATTGCCTTGCCTTTGTTGTTCTCTAGCCATCCTAAGTTGACTTACTTGAATTTCAGTCATCAATTGAAGGATATCTTTCATCTTCTCTTGCAATTTGATCACTCGAGTGTGCTTAGTTCGTTGAAATGGACCAGAATGAGGAGATGTGGGTGAAGTGGGTTCCTTAGTAGAAGAGGAGGCCATTATTTTATTGTTTCAGAAGTTATTTACAGAGAATATAGTGAAGAAAGAGATGAGAAAACGAAATAAATAGATAAATAACCAAATAACTAACTTTGGAGGGAAATTCAATTTTCAAATTTTTGTTGGGTATGTCGACATCATGAGATGGGGCATGTCGACATGTTCTTCAAAAAAAGTGTAATTTTTGTTTTGAATTTTTATTGATTATTATATTATTTTATTTTATATTTCAGATTTTGAACAAATACCTAATTCTCTTCTAAATTTAGTAAAATTCTGTTCGGTTAATTGTTTAGTTAATATATCAGAAATTTGTTTTTCGGTATTTATATAATCTAGAGTTATTATTTCTTTAGTTATATTATCTCTAAGAAAATGATGTCTTATATCAATATGTTTAGTTCTAGCATGATGAGTTGGATTTTTAGATAGATTTATTGCACTAGTATTATCACAATATATTGGTGATTTACTTATGTTAATTCCAAAATCTTTTAAAGTTTGTTGCATATATATAACTTGTGAACATGACAGAGCAGCAGATATATACTCTGCTTCAGTTGTTGACAAGGAAACAGTATTTTGTTTCTTGTTGAACCAGGAAACCAGTGAATGTCCTAGAAAGTGACAAGTTTCACTTATACTCTTTCGGTCTGATTTAAAACCAGCATAATCAGCATCACAATATGATATTAAATCAAAAGTATTATTTTTAGAATAAAATAAACCATAATCTAAAGTGTATTTTACATATCTTAAAATTCTTTTAACAGCTTTTAAGTGAGTTTCTTTAGGTTGTGATTGGTATCCTGCACAGAGACAAACACTATGCATAATATCAGGACGACTCGCTGTTATATAGAGTAGCGAACCAATCATTCCCCTATATAAAGTTTGATCAATATCTTTTGATTCATCTTCTTTACTTAAACCTACATTTGTTGACATTGGAGTTGGTTTCCCACTAGAGGTGCTTAAACCAAATTTATTGATTAAGTCTTTAGCATATTTTTCTTGACTTATGAAGATTCCATTTTCTAGTTGTTTAATTTGAAGTCCTAAGAAGAAACTTAATTCTCCCATGTGACTCATTTCATATTCTTTAGTCATTATATTTGAAAATTCTTTATTCATTATGTTATTAGTTGATACAAAGATTACATCATCTACATATATTTGAACCAGTTGAATATCTTGATTATTTCTTTTAATAAAAAGTGTTGTATCTACTTTACCAATTTCAAAACCAGATTGAAGTAAATAAATCTTAGTCTTTCATACCAGGCTCTAGGAGCTTGCTTTAGACCATATAGAGCTTTCTTTAACTTGTATACATGGTATGGAAATT
The DNA here is from genome assembly GCA_030765085.1 of Allium cepa. NCBI lineage: Eukaryota > Viridiplantae > Streptophyta > Magnoliopsida > Asparagales > Amaryllidaceae > Allium > Allium cepa. Next base: position 643,216,276 of record CM060937.1, on the reverse strand, counting down.
TATTATCTTCAAAAGGTGGAGGTTGTTCAACATAAACATCTTCTTTTACAAAACCATTTAGAAAAGCACTTTTAACATCCATTTCATATAATTTGAAATTATTATAATTAGAGAAAGCAAGTAGAATTCTTATAGCTTCTAAACTTGCTACGGGGGAAAAGGTTTCATCATAGTCAATTCCTTCTTCTTGACAATAACCTTGCGCGACTAAACGAGCTTTATTTCTTACGACCTCACCTAGTTCACTCATTTTATTTTTATAAACCCATTTAGTTCCAATTATACTTTTATCCTCAGGTTTAGGAACAAGTTCCCATACGTTATTTCTGGAAAATTGATTCAATTCTTCTTGCATAGCAAGAATCCATGAATCATCAGACGATGCTTCCTTTGGATTTTTAGGTTCAATTGTTGATATAAAGGCTACCTTACTCATACTACTTAATTGATTTCTAGTTCTTACTGCAGATTCAATATTTCCTAAAACATTTTCTATAGGATGATCTTTTGATATTTTAAATCTCTTATTAGGTTGATTTATTTCACAAATAGTTTCATTAGATTGATTTAAATTTATAAAATCTTCTTCATCATCTATTTGCACAATATCTTTAAGATTTCATCAAAAGTACATGCATAGTTTCTTCAATAGCATTAGTTTTTAAATTAAAAACTATAAATGCTTTGCTTCTATTAGAATAACCAATAAAGAATCCTTTATCAGCTTTTGGTTCAAATTTATCTAAATTATCTTTTGTATTAAGTATAAAACATTTACTGTAACGCCCCACTCCGAGACCCACTCTAGTAAAGAGTATTACGGAGTAATACCGTCTACTAGAACGAAGAATAGAGTATAATGGAAGCGACCATGTGTAATCAAGCTATAACTAACTACTGAATACGTCGAAGAGGTGGTTTTCTTTTCTCGAGTGGTTCGACATATCCAATAGATATTTATAACGAAATTACAATGGCTAAGGAAAATAGGGTCAGAACAAACATAATACTAAATGATAACATCATCATCACATAACAGTCACATAACAGTCACAGAACATAGGTACAATATATCGTCAATGCAGATCCAAGTATCAGAAAGGTGGGTACAAAGCCACCGCTCACACATGTGAGTCAAAAATATGTACATAAGAGTCTGAAATAACAGAGTAGCGGAATAGTGGACAAATAAAAGAGCTATCTATCAGCATAGCAGATAATGTCCAAGCGGTAGCACAGAAGCTACGTCCAGAGACTTAACCTGAAACAACTCGGTCTGACCTGAGCGAAAACACTTGGGTCAGGCTAGCTAAATAATCAGTAATAACTGAGAAATATAATAATGTGGTACACAAACAAAACAGTACTTATCCAAAGAGAAGAGTAATATGGACTACATGAATATAATGACGATCCCTAATCATCGATAAACAGTAAAAATCTCCAAAGAGAATACAAACACAAAAATGTTAAATAATTAAAATCGCCTCATATCATCGGCGTAGCCAAAGCTATATAAAGTTGCCCATAGGCAATAATCCCAAGGGTGACCAGAGTCAGTAATCAATGCCCAAGCAAAGATCGATGCTCCAAAGAGCAATAGGGATATAATGAAAAATCAATGAAATCGAATACAGAAATGCAGTGTCCAAAGACATTGTGAATCCACAAGGTAATCGCACTTACATCGTACAGTTCCATAGAACCAATACCGAATGGCGATACCCGAATGGATATAAAAATCATCAGATAATACAAGTATTGCACGTGCACCGACCAGAGTCGTTATTGCCAAGTACTGTAGAGTTGTGATCGATCACTCGCACAGATGCGAAACGCGCGAGACGGCGAGATCCTTCCCAGAAGGATAAAGGCCCAAAGGCACATGCCGAAAAACTGCTCCATAGAACAGGTGTCCAGAGACGGTTGCCCAGAGGCGTGGTGACCCAGAGGTCCAGTACTGGCCGCCCAGAGGCTAATGTGTCACAAACTTCTTGGAGAGGAACCCGTAAAGTGTTAACAATGAGTCCCATACCCCACGTTCGCACTAAACGGTTTACTAACCAATAGCATGCTCACACTCCAAACAATAAAAAGTCCACCTCGTATCATCGGTAAACTAGACCCAAAGGTCAAAACGATCAATCGAATAGGTCGGGGATTAACCGGAAAGAAAATACACACGGTTCCATAGGCCGGAGATTTCCTAACCGTTTAAGCACCTTTGCACTTCGCTCGACGTGCTAAAAGTGAGTGTGAGATTTTTATTAAAGAAAATAATGGTGCGAAACGGATTTTTAATTGATCTCGAAATCACTTTAAAACGACTTTTGAAAACTCTCCTATTATGGAGTAATTAATTTAATAATTAAAAATAATATTTTATAATAATTTAGAAAGCCATTTAGGAGTGAAAAATCCTTTTAAAACCTTTTTATAAGGCCCGTGTACGAAATCCAAAGACAAATCTCAAAGAAGTCGACAAAACCAGAAAATCACCAAAAATATTCTAAGTGTTGGAAAATAGTCCAAAACTGACATGAACCCAAATTCGAAAAATTATTCGGACCAGCAAACCGAATCCGAATGGCATGAAAATTTGTAGGAACATAGTCTGACATTCATACTTCAGAACGCAAAAAGAATTACTCGACTCCGACTTGAAACGAAGTCGCAGCGACGCTCCAAAGTCGGACCGGGAAACAGTGAATACACTGTTTCAGGCTGAGATCCGGGTCCCTCTTCGACAGCAATTTCGAAGAGTCAAATTAACTCAGATACTAATCAAACTTTGTAGAGATGGAGTCCGGAACTCCAGCTTTCCAACGAGTCCAAAAACGTTGGATTTCGACCACGGATGTGACCGTGGCGATGTCACAAAGTTTCAGTCCCAAAACATAAAACAGAAAAAAAATGCTTTCAGATTTTTTTTATTTTTTTTATTTTCTTTCTTGGGCCCCCAGCCCGCATGGGCTGGGGGGTACTTGGGGCCCGCCCCAGCCCGCGCGGGCTGGGGACTAGTGGCCGCCCCAGCCCACACGGGCTGGGGAGTCTGGGCCGCCCCAGCCCCTTGCGGGCTGGGGTCAGGTGGGCCGCCCCAGCCCCTTGCGGGCTGGGGAAAAGGGGCTACCCCAGCCCCTTGCGGGCTGGGGTCAGGGGACCCGCCCCAACCCCTTGCGGGCTGGGGTCTTGCGGTCCGTCCCAGCCCACATGGGCTGGGGACTTGTGGCCAGCCCCACTAGGGCTGGCCTACTCCTGGCTAGCCCAACTGGGCTAGCCTACTGTGCCTGGCTGCAGCCTGGGTGCAACCCAGACCCATGTTTTCAGCCTGTTTTCAGGCTGTGCATTTCCAGCCAGCAGTTTTTTGCAGTTCTGATGGTTTTGGGGTGTTTTTTTCAAGTTTTTGGCATCAAATGTCACTAATAACAATCATTAACTAGCATATAATGATTAATACACTATATTAAGGAGACAAAGGGCCAAAGCTTAGCAATACCTTATGAAGCAATATCACAAACACCTTATGTGCACACCCAAAATGAAAGCAAAGTTGATCAAAGATCTATGATACACATGTTACATAATAAAACATGTTTTACTAAATGATTTATGAAGTCAAAAGAGGATTAAACACATATTATAAGAGGTTTTTAGCAATATACCTCTCTAGAAAACAACAATGGCAATTATAGAAAAGATCATAAAAACACATAAAACATGTGTTAACAAACTTATTTCAGAAATTAGAGAGATATAAAAGATGGATTTAAGGTGGGTATTTGCATTACCTTTGCATAGAATGACTTGCATAAGCTAAAACTTGAAGGAGATGAAGATGGAGGCCATTTTTGTTAAGAAAGCTTTAGGAAATGATTAGGGTTTTGATTAGGGTTGAATGAATGAGGTTAGGAGAGTTTGAGATAATATAAAGAGGAGGTTTAGGGTGGGTTATTGGGTTAAGTTTAGTAACCCAATAAGAAGAGGGTTATTTACAATGTTTCAAAAAATTTCTAAGTGTTCATGTATGTTTATAAACTCATTTTTCTTACCCAAACCCGTTTTAAAATCTCTCTTGAAATATTTAACTTTCCAAAAATAACATTTTATCCTCATTTTAAAATCTCATATTTCCTATATAATTAAAATAGCCTTTTTCCAATAAATTTTGTTATTCCAAATACTTTTTCGCTTCATTAAAATAAATAAAAATTCTAACTTTTATTTATTAATTGGTAATGCAAATCCTGGGTTGTTACAGACTCCTCCCCTTAAGAAAATTGCACCCACGCAATTCCTTAAGATAGATGTCGTCTATAACATCAAATCCACAAAATAAGTAATAAAGATAAAATAGAGAATTCTTACCTGCAGAAGAAGATGGGAGAAAGCCAGGATAAGAGCGCTCGATAGATTCTCTGGTCTACCAAGTGCAGTCCTTAGGATTTGGTGACCATTGAATCTTCACGAGTGGAACCTCTTTGTTGTGAAGGCGTCTAACCTCCGAATCAAGCACATGGTGAGGTTGCTGCTCCAAAGATAAGTCAGGTAAGATCTCCAAATCAGGCACGACATGCGGCTCAATGATAGAATCAGGATCGCGAACACACTTGCGAAGCTGAGAAACATGGAACACATCATGCATTCCGAAAAAATGAGCAGGTAGAGCCACACGATAAGCAATGGGGCCGATGCGTTCCGTAATAGGAAATGGTCCAACATAGCGAGGAGCCAACTTCGCTGTAGAGCTGAAACGCACAACCCCCTTCATGGGAGAAATCCGAATGAAGACAAAATCACCAATGGAGAACTCAAGAGGCTTCCTACGGTTGTCCGCGTAGGATTTATGGAGGTCCTGTGCCTCCCTCATTCTCCGACGGATAAGAACAATCTTTTCAGAAGATTCCCGAACTGAATCTGGACCAAGAATAAGCTTCTCGCCAGATTCCAACCAACAAGCAGGAGAGCGACATGGCCTTCCGTATAAATCCTCGAAAGGTGCCATGCCGATACTAGACTGAAAGCTGTTGTTGTAGGAGAACTCTACAAGCGGTAAGTGATACTCCCAACTCCCTCCAAAATCCAGAATACAACAGCGCAAAAGATCCTCTAAAAACCCGATTCACCCTCTCCGTCTGACCGTCGGTCTGAAGATGATAAGCAGTCGAGAGATTCAGCTTTGAGCCCAAAGCTGACTGTAGGCACTTCCAGAAGTGACTAGTAAAGATAGTGTCTCGATCACAGACGATAGAGCTAGGAATGCCATGAAGTCGAACGACTTCCTTCATATATAGCTTGGCAAGCTGAGGAGCGATCCGAGTGGACTTAATAGGAATGAAATGAGCCGATTTGGTCAAGCGATCGACGATGACCCAAATAGAAGTATGGCCTGACCTCGATCGAGGAAGTCCATCAATAAATCCATGGATATCTGATCCCATTTCCACAATGGAATCTCTAGCGGCTGAAGAAGACCAGATGGACGCTGATGTTCGGCCTTGATCTGTTGACAAGTCATGCAACCACTCACATAACTTGCCACATCTCTCTTCAAACCCTCCCAATAATATAGCCGGCACATATCGGCATACATCTTACTCAAACCGGGATGTATAGTGTACTTAGTGTGATGGCACTCGTTCAGAATGTCATGCCTAAGTGATAAATCAGATGGTACAACAATACGGTTCTTCCTACGAACACACCGATGAAAATCAAGAGAATAATCCAGCAATGTCTCATCACTGGATCCCGACTCGAGAAGGTGAATGTGATGCAATAGGTATGGATCCTGCCGCTGAGCATGGGCAATGCGATCCAATAAGACAGGACGAGCTTCCAAGCTAAATAATAAGACCGGAGAATCAGAGGATGGTGCTTGATCTCTAACATCACATAAAGATAGAGTCTCAAGAACATCCCACTCGGCAATCATTATAGAAACTACCGTCGAGTGCTTGCGACTGAGCGCATCTACAACACGATTTCCCTTGCCTGGGGTATACTGAATATCCAAATCATATGAGGCGAGAAACTCAAGCCATCGCTGCTGCCTCATATTGAGATCCCTCTGACTGAATAGATACTTCAGTGACTTATGATCGGTGTAAAGAGTGAAGCGTTCGCCTAATAGAAAGTGACGCCACATCTTCAAGTCAAAGACGATAGCTGCTAACTCAAGATCATGAGTAGGATAGCGAACCTCATTCGGACGCAGTTGCCTGGAAGCGTAAGCAACTACCCGATCCTTCTGCATAAGCACAACACCGAGCCCGCTACCACAAGCATCGGTGTAAACAACCAGATCCTGGTTACTCTCAGGAAATACAAGAATAGGAGCATGAGTGAGAAGTTCCTTCAGTCGCTGAAAGGAAGCTTCACACTTAGCAGACCAAATAAAGTGAACACCCTTACGAGTCAGCGTCGTAAGGGGAAGTGAAACTCGAGAGAAATCCTTGACAAACCGATGGTAACAACCCGCCAAACCAAGGAAGCTGCGAATATCATGAACGTTCTCGGACTGCTTCCAATTCTGAATAACTTCGATCTTGGTAGGATCGACAGAAATACCCTCAGATGATACAATATGGCCCAAGAACTTGATCTTGCTCTCCCAAAAATGGCACTTGGAGAGTTTGGCCTTAAGCTGATGTTGACGAAGAGTATCCAAGACGATCCGCAAATGATGAGCATGCTCTGCCTCGGATCTAGAATAAATAAGAATATCGTCGATGAAACGGAATACTCGATTCATAAGATCGACGAAGAAAGTCGGTGTGTTCGTCAAGACGAATGGCATGACCAACCACTCAAAAGAACCATAACGAGTGCGGAAAGCGGTAAGAGGAATGCTATCTTCCGCAACTCGGAGCTGATGAAATCCGGTGGCAATGTCGAGCTGTGAAAAGGCCTTCGCACCGCTCAACTGATCAAACATATCGTCTATCCATGGCAATGGGTAACGATTTCTGATGGTCAACTCATTAAGCTTGCGATAGTCAATGCAAAGCCTAAGAGAGCCATCGGGCTTCTTAACGAAAACCACAGCAGCCCCCCATGGCGAAGAACTGGACCGAATGAACTGCTTCGCCTGAAGCTCTACTAACTGCTTCCTAAGTTCCTCATTCTCTTTAGTAGACATCCTCGTGGGAGGATGCCCAACTGGTTGGGAGCCTGGAATGAGATCGATGCGGAACTCAATGGCCCGCTTTGACGGCAGGCCTGATACTGACTCGAATATATCGGGGAAATCCCGAACAACAGGAATACGAGATATGTCCACATCCTCATCTCGTGAATCAAGTGCAAATAAAGTAATATCAGAAATCCCAACATCCTGAAGAGCAATAGCTAACGGAGCGGATGAGTCAGGATGACGAAGAAATAATATCCGCTCCGAGCAAATGATTTTGGCGTCGTACTGAGCGAGCCAATCCATGCCAAGAATCATGTCAAAGCCCAAATACTCCATAACGTGCAGATTCGCACGGAAAGAAAGTCCATAAAGATCAATGTCTATATCCTCACAAAGCAAGCTAAGGGTCGTGGATCCGCCATGGGATTCACAATCCTTAGTGAAGAAACCAAACAAGTAACATCCAAGGATAAAGCATCTACTAGCTCCTTTGATACGAATGAGTGAGAGGCACCCGTATCAAAGAGAACTCTACAAGATTTACAATGAAATAAAATAGAACCTTCGAGAATGGAAGGATGCGTACCTCGAGGCTGAGCCGAAGATGTAGGAGCCTTGGCAGCATTAAGCTTGCCAGGCTTGGCACCAACTGGAGCAATAGGACAAGTGGAGATCTTGTGTCCCTCCTTCTTGCAGAAGGTGCAATGGAGAGGTTTGGGACACTCTCGAATAAAGTGATCTGGAGAACCACAGTTGAAGCATTTCTTCGGAGGACGTGTCCCACTAGGCTGAGCAGGAGTCTGGGACTGAGGACGAGTCTGAGGCTGAGTTTGAAAATTAGAACTGCCAGTCTTTTCTTCTTGTTCCAAGGCTTGGTATTCTGAAATGGTCCCCGCTTCTGATTGGGGTTTTTGGAACCCCCACCATCTCCATCACTGTCTCTCTCACGGTCAACTGCTTCAAGGTGAAGCGCTGCGTCAACAAGCTCATCAAAAGGGAGCTTAAGCTGCAGCATAAGCTGTTTCTTCAAATCTTTCTTCGGGCCTTCAACAAATTTGAGATTCCTCTTATAAGGAGTGCTAATGAACTCGAGGCCATACATAGACAGGGCCTCAAAAGATGAAGAATAGTCAGCAACAGAGGTCTTCCCTTGCTTAAGGTCAATAAAGCGGCCTGCAAGGGCTATCTTCTCGGACTCGGGGACAAACTTGAGCAAGAAGCACTCTCGGAACTGATCCCAAGTGAGAGTGGCCTCATCGGTCTCAGAAATAAGGAGCTCGTACCAATACATGGAACGACCCTCAAGATGGCTAGAAGCAACAAGGACTCTGTCATGGTCAGGAAGGGTCATGCGAGTGAAATTACGCTCGCAAACTCTGATCCACGCCTGGACCTCAAGAACAGTCTCGGAGCCATTGAACGGCTTCCCTCCAAGATGCATAAAGTCGCTTCAGAGGCGCGCAAAAGCAGACTTGCGAGGTGCATCAGATACTGGTGCAGGAGACTGAGAGTGTGACTGAGAGTTACGAACCAGCTCCATGATCTGGTCCGTGGTCATGTATACGCCCTCAGGATGAGGGTTGCTGGACTGTCCAGCATCAGCAGAACGGAGGTTCCTACCTCTACCAGCCATATTGAAAGATAAGGTAAGATTTAATTAAGCACGATTCAAAGATAGATAATTCATTAAGGAATATTACGGAATATAATAAATTCCTACACATATTCCTAACTTATTTATCTAAAGGTGGATATGTTCAATTTGGATCGTATTATAACGTATTGTACTACGTGTCTGTTCTGTGTTTGTTATGCTTAATTCTGAACCTTCGCTCTGATACCAAGATGTAACGCCCCACTCCGAGACCCACTCTAGTAAAGAGTATTACGGAGTAATACCGTCTACTAGAACGGAGAATAGAGTATAATGGAAGCGACCATGTGTAATCAAGCTATAACTAACTACTGAATACGTCGAATAAGTGGTTTTCTTTTCTCGAGTGGTTCGACATATCCAATAGACATTTATAACGAAATTACAATGGCTGAGGAAAATAGGTTCAGAACAAACATAATACTAAATGATAACATCATCATCACAGAACAGTCACATAACAGTCACAAAACATAGGTACAATATATTGTCAATACAGATCCAAGTATCAGAAAGGTGGGTACAAAGCCACCGCTCACACATGTGAGTCAAAAATATGTACATAAGAGTCTGAAATAACAGAGTAGCGGAATAGTGGACAAATAAAAGAGCTATCTATCAGCATAGCAGATAATGTCCAAGCGGAAGCACAGAAGCTAAGTCCAGAGAATTAACCTGAAACAACTCGGTCTGACCCGAGCGAAAACACTTGGGTCAGGCTAGCTAAATAATTAGTAATAACTGAGAAATATAATAATGTGGTACATAAACAAAACAGTACTTCTCCAAAGAGAAGAGTAATATGGACTACATGAATATAATGACGATCCCTAGTCATCAATAAACAGTAAAAATCTCCAAAGAGAATACAAACACCAAAGTGTTAAATAATTAAAATCGCCTCATATCATCGGCGTAGCCAGTTGCCCATAGGCAATAATCCCAAGGGTGACCAGAGTCAGTAATCAATGCCCAAGCAAAGATCGATGCTCCAAAGAGCAATAGGGATATAATGAAAAATCAATGAAATCGAATACAGAAATGCAGTGTCCAGAGACACTGTGAATCCACAAGGTAATCGCACTTACATCGTATGGTTCCATAGAACCAATACCGAATGGCGATACTCGAATGGATATAAAAATCATCAGATAATACATGTATTGCACGTGCACCGACCAGAGTCGTTATTGTCAAGTACTGTAGAGTTGTGATCGATCACTCGCACAGATGCAGAACGCGCAAGACGGCGAGATCCTTCCCAGAAGGATAAAGGCCCAGGGGCTCATGCCGAAAAACTGCTCCATAGAACAGGTGTCCAGAGGCGGTTTCCCAGAGGCGTGGTGACCCAGAGGTCCAGTACTGGCCGCCTAGAGGCTAATGTGTCACAAACTTCTTGGAGAGGAACCCGTAAAGTGTTAACAATGAGTCCCATACCCCACGTTCGCACTAAACGGTTTACTAACCAATAGCATGCTCACACTCCAAACAATAAAAAGTCCACCTCGTATCATCGGTAAACTAGACCCAAAGGTCAAAACGATCAATCGAATAGGTCGGGGATTAACTGGAAAGAAAATACACACGGTTCCATAGGTCGGAGATTTCCTAACCGTTTAAGCACCTTTCAACTTCGCTCGACATGCTAAAAGTGAGTGTGAGATTTTTATTATAGAAAATAATGGTGTGAAACGGATTTTTAATTGATCTTGAAATCACTTTAAAACGGCTTTTGAAAACTCTCCTATTATGGAGTAATTAATTTAATAATTAAAAATAATATTTTATATTAATTTCGAAAGCCATTTAGGAGTGAAAAATCCTTTTAAAACCTTTTTATAAGGCCCGTGTACGAAATCCAAAGACAAATCTCAAAGAAGTCGACAAAACCAGAAAATCACTGAAAATATTCCAAGTGTTGGAAAATAGTCCAAAACTGACATGAACCCAAATTCGAAAAATTATTCGGACCAGCAAACCGAATCCGAATGGGATGAAAATTTGTAGGAAAATAGTCCGATATTCCTAGTTCAGAACGCAAAAAGAATTACTCGATTCCGACTTGAAACAAAGTCGCAGCGATGCTCCAAAGTCGGACCCGGAAACAGTGACTACACTGTTTCAGGCTGAGATCCGGGTCCCTCTTCGTCAGCAATTTCGAAGAGTCAAATGAACTCGGATACTAATCAAACTTTGTAGAGATGAAGTTCGGAACTCCAGCTTTCCAACGAGTCCAAAAACATTGGATTTCGACCACGGATGTGACTGTGGGGATGTCACAAATTTTCAGTCCCAAAACTAAAAACAGAAAAAAAAAATGCTTTCAAATTTTTTTTATTAATTTTTTTTTTCTTTTCTTTCTTGGGCCCTCAGCCCGCATGGGCTGGGGGGTACTTGTGGCCCGCCCTAGCCCGCACGGGCTGTGGGGTACTTGGGGCCCGCTCCAGCACGCGCGGGCTGGGGGACTTGGGCCCCGCCCCAGCCCGCGTGCGCTGCGGATTAGTGGCCGTCCTAGCCCACACGGGCTGGGGATTTTGGTCCGCCCCACCCCCTTGCTAGTTGGGGTCAAGTGGGCCGCCCCAGCCCCTTGCGGGCTGGGGAAAAGGGGCCGCCCCAGCCCCTTGCGGGCTGGGGCCAGGGGACCCGACCCAGCCCCTTGCGGGCTAGGGTCTTGCGGTCCGCCCCAGCCCGCATGGGCTGGGGACTTGTGGCCAGCCCCACTAGGGCTGGCATGCTCCTGGCTAGCCCAAATGGGCTTGCCTGCTGTGCCTGGGCTGCAGCCTGGATGCAAACCAAACTCATGTTTTCAGCCTGTTTTCAGGCTGTGCATTTCCAGCCAGTAGTTTTTTGCAGTTTTGATGGTTTTGGGGTGTATTTTTCAAGTTTTTGGCATCAAATTTCACTAATAACAATCATTAACTAGCATATAATGATTAATACACTATATTAAGGAGACAAAGGGCCAAAGCTTAGCATCACCTTATGAAGCAATATCACAAACACTTTATGTGCGCACCCAAAATGAAAGAAAAGTTGATCAAAGATCTATGATACACATGTTACATAATAAAACATGTTTTACTAAATGATTTATGAAGTCAAAAGAGGATTAAAGACATATTAGAAGAGGTTTTTAGCAATATACCTCTCTAGAAAGCAACAATGACCATTATAGCATCAACCCAAGTTAGCAAAAGATGATTAGGAGGCTATAAGATCATAAAAACACATAAAACATGTGTTAACAAACTTATTTCAGAAATTAGAGAGATATAAAAGATGGATTTGAGGTGGGTATTTGCATTACCTTTGCATAGAATGACTTGGATAAGCTAAAACTTGAAGGAGATGAAGATGGAGGCCATTTTTGTTAAGAAAGCTTCAGGAAATGATTAGGGTTGAATGAATGAGGTTAGGAGAGTTTGAGATAATATATAGAGGAGGTTTAGGGTGGGTTATTGGGTTAAGTTTAGTAACCCAATAAGAAGAGGGTTATTTACAATATTTCCAAAAAATTTCTAAGTGTTCATGTATGTTTATAAACTCATTTTTCTTACCCAAACCCGTTTTAAAATCTCTCCTGAAATATTTAACTTTCCAAAAATAACATTTTATCCTCATTTTAAAATCTCATATTTCCTATACAATTAAAATAGCCTTTTTCCAATAAATTTTGTTATTCCAATCACTTTTTCGCTTCATTAAAATAAATAAAAATTCTAACTTTTATTTATTAATTGGTAATGCAAATCCCGGGTTGTTACATTTACTCCCAAAGACTTTAAAATAAGCAACTATAGGTTTCTTATTATAAAGTAATTCGTATGGAGTTTTATTTGTTAATGGTCTAATTAAAATTCTATTTAATATATTACAAGCTGTAGCAACTGCTTCAGCCCAAAAATGTTTAGGTAAATTACTATCAGAAAGCATTGTACGAGCATAGTCTTGAATCGTTCTATTCTTATGTTCTACTACTCCGTTTTGTTGTGGAGTTCTTGGAAATGAAAAGTTGTGAGTAATTCCCTTTTGAGTACAAAAATTATCAAAATTTTTATTTTCAAATTCACCACCGTGATCACTTTGAATAGTTTTAATTTTGAAAGAATGTTGTTTTTGAATTTTTTTAGAAAAGTTTTTAAATATTTCAAAAGCATCACTTTTATGTTTTAAAATGATTATCCAAGTATATTTTGAATAATCATCTACTATAACAAAAACATATTTACTATGGTTAATTGATTGAACTTGAGATGGACCAAATAAATCTAAATGAAGTAATTCTAGAGGACTAGAGGTAGAAATAGCATCTTTTAATTTAAATGAACTTTTATTAAGTTTTCCTAATTGACAAGCATAACAAATACTATCTACTTTAAAGTTTAACTTGGGTAGACCTCTAACTAAGTCAAGTTTTGATATCCTAGATAATAGTTTGAAATTCAAATGGCCAAATCTTTTATGCCAAATCCAAGGGTCACTTGTATTAGCCAAAAGACATAGATTATCATTTGAAATTTTCATACTAAGGATATAAATATTTTTCTTCCTAATACCTTCAAAAATTATATTAGACTTATCATCTTAAATGTGACATTTATCTTTTCCAAATTTAATTTTAAAACCTTTATCTCAAAGTTGACTTATACTAAGCAGATTATGTTTTAAGTTCCTAACTAATAAAACATCAGAAATAAGTAAAGTTTTAAAGTTACCGACATTGCCGACGCCAACCACATATCCTTTAGAGTTGTCACCAAAATTGACTAATCCACCATCTTGATAAGTATTGTCCTTGAGTATCTCGGGATTTCCAGTCGTGTGCCTCGAACAGCCACTATCAAGTATCCATTTATCTTTCTCAATTTGCACAGTTTGTCCATTGGGTGTTGATTCGTCAAAAGTCATATAACATGTCTGTTCCTGCATAACACACCAATTCGGTAGATAACTTGATTTTTCAAAATAACTATATGCAGACTTATGAAACTTTGATGAAATGCATAGATTCAAAACAGTTTTAACACAATTTTCCAAAAATGCAATTTTTATATTTTTCAAGTTTCAGATTATGAAAACAATGAAAACCAATGCTCTGATACCAATTGTTAGGGATGCGGATTAAGGATCTTAAGGCAGAAATAACACTAGAGGGGGGGTGAATAGTGTTTTAAAGAATATATGAACTATATGACTAAATTAAAACTTTCAACACAAATCTAAACAGAATTCTAACACAGAATGATCACAGAACATATAACAAATGCAAATAGTAAAGTAAAGCAAGTAAAAGGAAAGAACACACCATATTTTATACTGGATCGGAATCCTCCTACATCCAGTCCTGCACCAAGGCAATATCCTTGTACAGATTTTTATAAGCCAATATCCAAATTACAACCCTCAATTTCTAAGGCCTTGAGGAACCCTCCTATCTCCGAGTCTGGGGTAAACTCTCTTGATTTACGGGACACAAGATCACCCTAATACTTCTTAATAACAATCCTTTTGAATGGATAGATTCTATGGACTTTATGAATACAAATTAATCCTATAACTCTGAATACACTTTGATCTTTAGTAGAATGATGGAGAATCAAATAGAGAGAGTATCTAAATGATTTCCTATTGAGAATTTGGCAGAATGATGGCACGATCTTGAAAATATGAAGTTTTATGGATATGGAATGGTGGAGAAGAAAATAAGAAAGTAGTTGTTAAAAAAATTCGTTTTGGAAGCTTTTATATAGATGCACAACAGTCGTAGCCTTTGGCGAAAGGTTTTCGAACAAATGGACACTTCTTTTGAAAAATGAATTTTGAATCCAACTGTCACCATGTCGACATGGGGTATCTCCTTATGTCGACATGGGGTATCTCCTTATGTCGACATCCCTTAGTTCAAAATTATAGAGATGTTTTTTTTGTGAGGACAATTGAATTTAAAACAAGTTGAAACTTCTCTGAAGCAAAGTAAAGTGTTTAGACAATATTTTGAGATAGAGAATGAATATAAAACATTATTTTAAATATATATATATAATTGATATAGACCGTCAATTATATAAGTAATATTTAAAATCGGAATAAGTTTTGATGTTTTAAAAATAGAAATTTTTAAAATCAGAATAGAGGAATATTTCAAGGCTAAAACAAAGTTTGAAAATATTTTTGAAAACATTATTTTGAAGGCTAAAACATTTTGAAAACAAATTTAAAAACATTTTGAAAAATCTATTCAAACTGAAGTTCCAAGAACCTTCCTACAGAGCTCCTCCATTGGACTCGAGAACTTGTACAAAGTAGTTTAAATGATTTTGATTTTCGTGGGTTTGTAAGCCACTTGTCGTAGGTTTGTAAGCTACTTGTCGTGGTTTTGTAAGCCACTAGTTTCAATAGAAATTGGGTTCCATCCCAAAAGAAAATTGGAAGAAAGATGAGAGTGCTATTATGAAGTTAAAAAAAATACTAGACACTTATCTTGAGATCTTGAAATCTTGATTCTCTAGAGTCTTGAATCTTGAATCTCTAATCTTCATCTTGATGCTTGAGTCTTTATATTAATCAGTCTTCGATGATACCTGCATATACTTCCTATATACATACATACATACATATATATGGAAATGTTAGTATATATTTTATAAAGTAAAGTATAATAACTATATAAGGTTGTTGTCATCAAAACATCATCAACTCAGTTCCTAACATCCCCTTGTTGCCACCACTTCAACCACCATTTTGGCCGACATACCCCACCACCACCAGCCACAACCTGAGCCTTGGACCTCTGTAACACCTGAAGTTGATCTTTCCAGATCAGGTCGTGCCCAATCATCCCTTGGCCGAAGCCATTTATGCCTTGAAATCCTTGTAGTTGCCTTGTATTTGTGTGTTGATGCACACATATCTCTCTCTCTCTCCTTTATATATTGTTATGGCCGACCTATATGACCTGAACTTGATCCAAACCAGATCTAAATTCATCCGATTACGGTGCTTTTACAGCCCATAGCTGAAGCATATGATATTGAATGCAAGTGCAAAAGCGTTAGCTTTGTGTTATATGCTTATTCCTAGCATTGTGTTGTAATAGTTTGGTTTAAAATTCATGTTTGTATTTGTTTTGCTTGATACTGAACAAGGCAATTAGCTCTGGCTCTCCCACTCCCAAATCTTCGTCGTGTTATCCTGCCTTCGAAGATCTTTGTTTGTGCATTTGGTTGTCATCTCCAGCTTATACAAGTGAGTAATTCTCACCAGACAATTTATACTTATATGACTAGTAAACTGATCACAATTGAATATGTAAAAGCATATCACTTCGTTATATCTGCTATGCTATGATCATATGATGTTCACCCATGCTTATTTACCTGTTATAACGTCTGTTACTGTTATATTATGCTATTTATTCATTTATACATGTTTACCACACTGCAAGTTCCCTTTAGATTAGAATCATTATAGGTTGAAATGATACATATCCGAACGGACTTTAGAATAGGGAAAAATCGTTATGGGCTGAAATGATAGGCCTGAACGATTTTTATTTATTTCATTTTTACTTGGGATTGCAGGTTTGAAATGATCAAACCCGGGTTTTCTTTTTAAATTGCGGATTGAAATGATATATTATCCGTATCACTTTATTTAGGCTAGAAAATGATACACAGACCCGTGGTTAATATATATTTTTCTACAAATTTTAAAGTAATTTAGATATGTAAATATTATAATATTTTGATTTAAACTTAATTAAAATGATTTTTATAAAGTATTTTTGATTTTCTAAAAATTTATAAGTGAAATAAAATAATGGTAAAGTTAGAAATTTGAAATATAAGTTCTTTTGGAAATTATGATTTGGCTATAAATGGAATTTAAATTAAGTAGGAAATATGATAAATAGATTTAATATTTGAATTAAAATGAATTTCAAATGATTTTTATAAAGTGTTAATGATTTTTGAATAAGCAAAAAGGTAAAATAAATGAATACTTAAGTTGAATTTTGAAATATAACTTAAATTAGAAATTTATGAATTTTGTTTAAAAATGAATTTTAAGTTAAGTAAATAAAATGAAAAATATGTTAGATTTGGAAATTTAAACTTAAGTGTTAAGCTGAAAATTTAATTATAAAGAATTGAAATTGAATGGTGAAATTATATAAGTAAATTATTATTGAATTGATTTTTGAATGAAAATTTAACTTTATAAAATCATGAATATAAGGGTATGTAAATGATTGTTTTAAAAGTGAAAATATATGATTTTATAAGTTTAAAATGAGTTAAATAAAATTTTTAATTGTTTGTGAAATTATATTGAATATTTGGAATTTAATTAACAACATTTTGAAATGTTATTATTTCTAATGTAAAGGATATTACAGCATTTGTAAATGCTATAGTTGATAGAAATGAACTAAATGGCTAAATTGAATTAAGGGCTATTATAGCACTTTGTAAGTGGTGTAGTTGCCGAAATTAACTAAGGTTTTATTTAATCTAGAGTAACCCTATTACAGCATTTTAAATGCTGTCTTGTGTTAAATTGAGTTGTTTTAAAAGTAACTTTCTATAGCATTTTCTAAATGTTGCGAGGGTTGAATTTTCAATGTTTTAATAAATTTAAGTGAATAAATGAACTTTGAAAGGTTAAAATTCTAGAACTTTAATAATTTAATTATTAAATATAATCACTTCATTTTAATGATTCAAAATGAAGTGATTTGTTTTGAAATATAAACTATTTTGAAATGTGTGTTGAAATGGAATTTTAAATAAAATGAAAGTGGTTTTGAAAAGATATGATATTTTGATATTTTGAAATGGATTTTTGAATAATATTGAATTTTGAAATGATATTTGCTTTCGAAGTATAAATTACTATTTTGAAATTTTAACGACGGAATATATTTAATTTATGGTTTAACTAATCCTTAGAGGATGGACAATCCCAAGCATCCTTTAAGTTATAGTGCATTACTACTACAGTTCACTTGAATTGGTTTACATTATATATGTCCTCAATTGAGTGTTTTGTGTTTTACTTTACGCTCGGGTCAGCCTGAGTATTTACAGCTTAGCTTTGGATTTCTTTTCTGGAGCTTGGAATCGCTGGAGATTCTGCTGGTCTAGTTATCTGTTCCCTTTCAGTTGTTCTATTTCAGTTCCGGTATTTATAAACTTCTATATATTTGAGATTTCTATTTTATATGTTTTTCAGACTGATATTATGTATTATGTTTTGAAAGTTTGTTATAGTAGCTTGATGAACTACTATGGTATTGTAATTTTCGTTGTGAGTTATTCTGATATTTCTGTCTCTGCGATTCTGTGATTGTATTTCATTTGCTCCAAATTTTATTACAATGTGGTATTTTGA
The DNA here is from genome assembly GCA_030765085.1 of Allium cepa. NCBI lineage: Eukaryota > Viridiplantae > Streptophyta > Magnoliopsida > Asparagales > Amaryllidaceae > Allium > Allium cepa. The sequence continues at coordinate 643,198,097 of CM060937.1, read as the reverse complement.
GCAATTCAAGTCCGGCATGTGTGGATGCAAATGGCTGAAAATATTGGGTTGTTACAAGGACTCTCTATCCAATTACATAGTTTTCATGGGATCACTATGAACCTATTGGTAACTCCAATATCTTTTCTTTTATCCTAGTTTTCATGGGCCGACTAGGAACCTATTGACTATCTGTCAATATCTTAATCTCTTATTCGGATATAGTTTTCATGGCCTAACTATTAACCTATTGGCCCCTGCTAATATCAAATCATAGTTTTCATGGGCTAACAATGAACCTGTCTTATCGACATCTTTACTTTTACATAACTTTCATTAGCTTACTATGAAATTATTGGCCCCTGCCAATATCTTTTCCTATACATAGTTTTTATGGGCTTATTATGAACCTATTGGCATCTGTCAATATATTTAATTTATTTTCATCACTGGGTCAACCTAGCTGATTATTCTGCCTTTCTCCAAAGTACCATTATGGGTTCATTTCAATGTGAATATATGTGTGTGTGTGTGTATGTAGAAGCAAACATAATAACTTGGTTAATCCTTTTAACCTATTAAGACTTCTTCATAAACTCCATTCAAAATACTTTATTTCTTTATATGCCATGGTTTTTCTTTAAAATGAGATTGGGTTATTGTTTTGAAAAAAATAAGGCTTTCGAAACCTTCAAAACCGTGATTTCGACCTAACTGGATAGCCTTCTTCGAAAGCATATAAATATCTTTTCAAAACCTTAGGATCCTTCCATTCAAAACTACATTAAAACCTCTCTTTTGAGATCTTTTGAATGTGATAAAGTAATAGTCATTAACTTTTAGAAGCATGGCTTCGAAACCATTGAAATTACCCCTTTTGAAACTTTTGGAAGTATCCCTTCCGAAACCATTGAGTTATATTTAAAACAACATTTAGGTCAAAGTGAATATAAGTGAAAGTATCTCCTTAGAAACCATTCTTTATCATGTAAAAGTACTAGGTAAAACTCGATGGCGTTGGCACCATCCCTTTCTAAAGCATCAAAACACTGAAGGAAAGCTTCGAAACCCCCTTCTGAAGCCATTGCCTTCGATACCCATGAATCCTTTCGAATGCATTTAGGAAGTGGATTAATACATCTATAAAACAAACACTACCCTACAAAAGCATCTATAACCTCGATACACTCGAAAGGCAAAAGAACGGTATAGAGCTTCGACTAGTTCGGAACCCCTTCTTTCGAAAGCATTCATTTATAACTAAAGGTACTAATTTGAAAGCCTTTATTTTTTAAACAAGAAATGACAACCCCTTCGAAAGTTATTAGAAAACTTCTTCCGAAAACATATGTTTTGACTATGTTGAAAGCTTTAGTAAAAAAAAGGCAAGCACTTAACTTTTTTAAAATAAACTAAGGTATCGAACCCATTGGAAGCAATTCTTTCGACATCATGCCTTTCGCCTTTCTTCCAATCCACTACGTACCATCTAGGTGATACCTTGTGTTTTTGTTTTGGCTTAGTGGGGTTTCGACTTGATCGAAGGCGAAAGGTACCTCTAATAGAGGTGAAATCTATTTTTCTGGGTATAATTTAGTTAAAGCCACTTAAAGAAATTATTTCTAACTAATTTGCCTACGTGTAAATACATGATTTGTTGCCTCAAATTTTTACATGCTTTACAAAAATTACCGCCTCTAAATTTTTGGATAAGTATCAAGATTTATTTTTGAAGAAAACCCTTCTATTAAAAATACAATTGAATCGTTTACATCCTCCTCTCCAAAAAAATTAATTCGTATAGTAAATCACTTAAGAAAAAATCCCTAAAAATTAAAAAAATCACTTTCATCATGTTATCTAACATATCAAAATTTCAGACCCAAATTCTCAATATAATTTTTAGAATAAATTTCGACACCCAATGGACCATATTTTCAATCGAAAATTATTACTAATCTTTCCATAGCTTTGAAAATTATCTAAATTAAGACCCAACTCCAAAATCATGTTTATCATAATATATAATTTTTCCATTGCATTTAAATATCAATTTCCATTCGTTTTGCCCTAAAACCATATGAATCTTAAGTTAAACAATCTTATTTAAATTAAACAAATTTTGATTCAAGCGTATCATCATCCAAATATCATATAAACGAATTTAATCTTAAATCAAAAACATATATTCATAAAATAGAGATGAGATTATTATTCACCTTGATTAGGAGATTAGATTGAGATTGAGATTTATTCCCCAGGTTTTAATTCCTAGCTTTCTTTTATTTCCCTTCTCTTTTCCTTGTTAATGGCCGCCTCCTCTTAATGTTTGCAATTTTTTTTGTGAAAATGAAGAATGAACGTGAATGGCTTAAGGGACAAAATATATATAGCGGTAAAGGTTAGATGCAGCTAATTCCTATTATGCCATTATATAAATTTAACTAGTGTGAACCCATGCTTCGCATACGGACTGAACAATATGACTAAAGAAAATAAGCATTGCACATTTCATGGTTGTGGTGTTTGACAAACGCATCGGGCGTTGGAAATCGTTGTTATCCTACATTAAATCAATGATTTTCGTATTTTGATGCAGTTTTTTATTTCATAGCTTTCAACTGCAGAGCATATTGCTTGTAGCCTGTATTTGGTAGCACATACATAGTGACAACTAGACAATATACATACCAAATGAATGCAAGTTAGTAAAAATATTAGGATATGCCCAACTGACTGCATGCACCATCCTTTTAAAATTTTATTTTTACGTATCATGCAATGTTTATGAAATGTTTAAATTTTAAATTCATCGAGTCTTGATCAGCATATGCTATATTTAAACTTTAAACCTGCCAGTACCCCACTAGTATGTGACATGACACTACAAGAAAAAGGCAGAATACTGACAGCCAAGACCGACGGTCATTTTCCGACGGCTTTCGACGGTCCGTCGGCGGCCGTCGGAAGCCGTCAGAAATTTGCGATTATACCTGCCAGCCGAGACCTTTCTTCCTCCTCCATTCCATACGAAAATAAATCAAAAAAACCCTCAAATTCAACCCCCATGCTTCCAATCCCTAATTTATGGCTTCCGGATCTTCCAAAGCTCTCTAATCAAGCTCCATTACTCTTAATCTCAGGTGTAATCTCTTATTTTTGTGAAAAATTCAGTTTTTACCCTAATTCTATATTTGCATAAATTGATAAATTAGGGCGAATTAATGATTGCAATTGTTTCCACTAGCGTAATAACGGTTTATAGCATCACATGGTATACCGATTTCATCTTTTATCGTGAAATTGTGATAAACACATATAATTTGTGCTTGTTCATGTATATGTAAATTGTTGTGTATGCCTTGATTCGACGATTGTATACATTATTTGGAATAAGATAAAATGATTGAATGAACTAGGAGTATTATATTGCGCACGTATTTACTTATGACACAAAAAAAATGCATTACTCTAAATTATAATTGTGTGTATTGAAAAATGACAAAAATGTTAAACCAGCCCTAAGTTGATGCGTAATACGTCGAATAAATGTGTGAAATTAATATATAAATGTGAACAGTGAGTAAAACTGTATTTTTTCGTAAAATGCGCGCACGTAACTGACAAATGTCCCTTAGAGAGTTTTTGGCCCCGTCTGACGAGTGTTGTACATGATCGTTGTATAAATAGTCGTTTTTTTCGAAAAACGACCATTTATATTCATCTGGTACAATGTTTGTCGGATTTGTCCCAGTATTGGACAAGTTATGAACACAGTAAGAATTTACATTTTGTATACTACTTCGTCTCAAACGGTTCATAAAATTTCGGCCTAACTTTCCTTTTTTGTTTCCTGCGTACACGCATTTGTGTACAATGCAGGGAACAAAAGGGAAATGCTGCCGAAATTTTATTGAATCGTTTGAGACAAAGTAATATACGAAATGTAAATGCTTACTGTGTTTGTAATGGGAAGTAGGATGTCTGACCAATGAAAAAAAATTATATATATTTTTAATCGTTACGTACGTTAAAAAATAAAATGTGCCTTATTTGAAAATATTTTTAAATTTGTGAAGTTGTTCTTTAAATTCAAAAAATTATACAACCATGAAAATAATCTTTTTTGAATTTGTATTCTTTAAAATAAATATTAATTTTTGAACTTTTCATTTTGCAAATAGGAAAAATGATTGATTATTTTGTTGATTGGAGGAGATGGATGTACCAAAGAAAAGGACTGAGGGGCTCAATAAAAGAAGATTTTTATAATGGTATAAACGTGTTTGTTGAATTCGCTTTAAGTAATAACGGAAACGATCCAGAAATTCGTTGTCCGTGTAGTAGGTGTAGACATTTGAAGTATTTGTTACCAGATATTGTGAAAGTTCATTTGTGCCAACACGGTTTCGTACCAGAATATTATGTTTGGGATCGGCATGGAGAAGTTGTAGCAAATACTTCTTTAGAGTCTGAAAGTGTCGTTAACGAAATAGTTTCAACGACCCGTATAGAAAATATGGTCGAAGATGCAGCACGATCAATGTTTTCTATGGTTCAAGTTGACGACGATGATGGAAATGTTGAAGAACCAAATATTGAAGCTAAAAAAATTTACGATTTACTAGATGCAGCTAAGAAACCTATTTGGGATGGTTGTAAAAGCGGCACTCAGCTGTCAGTAATCGCAGAATACATTGCGATGAAGTCAAAATACAACATCACTGAAGCTGGATTTACGGCTGTTGTACAAGCTGCAAAAAAACATATGCCGCCCGATAATCTAATATGTGAAAATCACTACGAAGTTAAAAAACTTATGTCGGCTTTTGGTTTACCGTATCAGAAAATAGATACATGTTTAAAAGAATGCATGTTGTTTTGGAAAGAAGACGCAAACCTTAGAAATTGTAAAGTTTGTAATCAAGAGAGATACAAACCAAGAAAAAAGAAGGGGAAGGAAGTTCTGTACAAGCGTATGCACTACTTACCCATAACTCCAAGACTTCAAAGATTATATGCATCTTCTGTAACTGCGTCTAATATGAGATGGCATAGCATGAGAACAGAGGAAGAGGGTACGTTGACACATCCGGCCGATGGAGAAGCATGGAGGCATTTTGATAAAAAGTACCCAAATTTTGCAGCGGAGAGTCGAAATGTTAGATTAGGATTATGTACGGACGGTTTTTCTCCATTTTCTCAATTTGGTTCTAAATATTCATCATGGCCCATTATCGTCACACCGTATAATTTACCTCCATGGATGTGCATGAAAATGCAATATATGTTTCTTACTGTTGTCGTTCCTGGCCCCGACGATCCGACACAAGGAATCGATGTATATTTACAATCGTTGATTGAAGAGTTAAAAATACCGTGGAATGAAGGAGTAGAAACATACGATGTGTCCAAGAAGAAAAATTTTCGTATGTTTGCTTCTTTGTTGTGGACTATAAGTGATTTTCCTGCCTATGCAATGCTTTCGGGATGGAGTACTGCCGGTCGTCTAGCATGTCCATATTGCATGGATGAAACACGAGCGTTTTCTTTACCTCATGGTAAGAAAATTTCATGGTTTGACTGTCATCGATATTTTCTCCATGTAAATCATCCCTTCAGAGGAGACAAGAAAAACTTTTTAGCTAATAGAGTAGAAACCAGACAACCACCGACAATATGGTCAAGCGAAGACATATATGAACTTGTTAAGGACTATCCAAAGATATATGAAATTGGCGAGCATATAGAAATTGAAGGCAAATCAGTTGTTCATAACTGGTGCAAACAAACTATTTTTTGGGAGTTGCCGTATTGGAAACATCTTCTGCTTCGCCATAACATAGATGTGAAGCACAATGAGAAAAATGTATTTGATAATGTTTTTAACACAATTTTGAATGTGAAAGAGAAGACGAAGGATGATTTGAAATCAAGACGTGATATAGAAGAATTATGCAAACGTCCTGAGCTTCATATGAAACCAAATGACAATAAAAAACCCAAAGCCTGTTACGAATTAGATAATAATCAAGTTAAAGCTATGTTAAAATGGGTGGAAGGGTTAAGATTTCCTGATGGGATATCATCAAATCTTCGTAGATGTGTTGACTTTAAAAATGGTAGATTAAGCGGAATGAAAAGTCACGACTGTCACATAATGATGAAAATTTATTCCCCATAATGTTCAAAGAACTACTGCCATTAAAAGTTAGGAAAGTAGTAACGGAGCTTAGTATGTTTTACAAAGAGCTTTGTTCGACTACTTTAAAAGTGCAACGTTTACGTAAACTTGAAGTGGACATTCCTATATTGCTTTGCAAATTAGAGAAAATATTTCCGCCTGGTTTTTTTAATGTGATGGAACATTTACCTGTTCATCTCCCATCTGAAGCACGACTTCGAGGTCCTGTCCAATACGGATGGATGTGTCCATTTGAGAGGTATATGTAATATATATGTTATAACGTAATTCAATTGCATTTGAAAGATGAAGTTAATATAAATTAATGTTGCGTAGATATTTGAATCACCTGAAGAAAAAAGTGAGGCAAAAAGCACGGGTTGAAGGTTCGATATGTAAATCTTACATCGAAGAAGAAGCTTCGTTCTTTTTCTCTCACTATTTCAGTGACCATGTGAATATTTCATTTGAAAGTGTTCCTCGTAATGACGAAGGCGGCGAACAAGAGTCCACTCAAGCAATGTTATCTATTTTTAGACAACATGGTCGGCCTTCTGGAAAATGTGTAGAAATATGGCTAGACGATAGAGATCTTCATGTAGCACACACTTATATTCTTCTAAATTGTGCCGAGGTTGCGCCGTTTGTTAGGTAATCTGAAATAATAATTTGTGTTTTATTCTTTTCTTATATGCATGCGCGTGTATAACCTAATGTAACAATTTGTTTATATATACAGTGTTTATGAACGTGAACATCCGAACGGAGATCTCAGTAAAGAATTTTCCGGTTGGTTTTCAAATTACGTTTATGAGCCGAGAAATTGTGTTGTTGACGAAAGGTTGAAACATCTTGCGATGGGACCAAAAAGAGTGGTCAAGACATATCCAATATATTTCGTCAACGGATATAAATTTAACACCAAAGAATACGGTGCAGAAAAATTAACAAATAATACTGGTGTATTTGTTAAAGGTAGTGACGATCCAGAAAATCATTTAAATGATTTTTATGGCATTCTGACACAAATTTTGCAACTGACATATTTGTCACGACTCGCGGAGGAGGTGTTTCTATTTAGATGCAATTGGTTTAGCAATGTTACAGGTTCTGGAATTAATGTGCACAAGGATTATAATCTTATCGAAATAAAGCATACATCGCATTATCACAAGTATGATCCTTTTGTACTAGCCAAACAAGCATTGCAAGTTTATTACGCTCCTTATCCGTCTCTAAAAATAGATAAAGCAGATTGGTCTGCAGTTTTTAAAACAAAGGCCAGATTCACATTCGATGGGAAGAATATTCCCGGCGAACAAGCTTATCAGGCAGATCTTGAGCAAAATAACGAAATAATTATTACAGACGATCATACAAATTTTGGTCCCTTGATCGATGAATCAAATGTTTTGGTAGAAGCGTTTGATAGTGCAGAGGAAAATATCGTCGAAAACGAGACCGAATCTGAATCAGAAGATGATGATGACTGATATAAATCTGAATCTGTTTTTTTGCAATTGATGTAACTGTGTTAAATTCTTGATGTATTATGAAATTGATGTAACTATGAAACCAAATCCGTTTACTATTGTTCGCATGTTGTATTCTTGATGTATTATTAAATTGATGTAACTATGAAACCAAATCCGTTTACTATTGCATGTCGAATTCTTGATGTATTATGAATCAGGTATAACACACTTCCATTTCTATTTCCATTTCAGTCATTAATTAAGCTGTAATTTGTACCGTTGATGTCATTTTCATATGAAATATATTTCACTATCATGTTTTTATACTCTTATATAATGATGTGTATATGTCACAGGTTTATCAGTATGTCGTATAGAGGTAGGAGCTCTTCCCGATCGTCTAGAGGCGATGGCAGTGGCCCATCGCAAGAGTCACAGCGTGCTGTTGTATCTTTGGTCCCTAGAGCAGACGGGTAATTAAAATTAAATTTTATTCAGCATCTTATTTTTTCTATGATATACGTACGTACTTATCTATATCGTACTTAAAAACAGGGGGTTCGACCTACTTTCCTCCAAGGTTGTGCTGGACGTCTCTAGAGCAACATATCGCAGTAGGATGAGTGCGTGCTGGCCGAAGTGGGACTCCATCCCTCCTCACATCGTAGAGTGCATATGGCAGGATGTTCTAGTATGTATAATTTTTTTGTTTTCCATTTTTAATTCGTTTTTGTCGTTTTTCTATTGTTTATCGTTTAAAGTGTAATCTTTTTTTCACACAGGCTGAGATAGACATCCAGACAGACGACATGATGCTGGCACGAGCATACTGGATGAGGAAGATGCGCAAGAACTACAGGGATACGATATCCGAGATTAAGAAATCCGGTAAGAAACCAAAGTGGATGGGAGAGAGCGTGTATCAAGCTTGGTTGAGCTACTTGGAGACGGACGAGGCGAAGGCAAGTATACTATTTTTTTTGAATTATTAATTTGACGTGATTGAAAAATAATGTATCAAATTTTGAATGTACAGGCAGAGTCGGATAGAAACTCTACAAATAGAAATAAGAATCCCGTCACTCATCGCGGAGGATCGAAGTCGTTTCAGCAGTATCGGCAGGAGTTGGTAAATTTACTGAATAACAAATGTAAATAGTTTATGCTATATGATTCTAAATGTATAATAATTGTATGTAACAATCAAATTCAGGAAGCCGTGGCACAGGGTCCTGTCAGCTATATGGACGTGTTCACCCGTACGCATGCTGTCGAGCATGTTAATCCAGACGGGACTGTTTCGTACACATGGCAGGACGATAAATCCAGCAAAAGCCATGTAAGCATATTTCATTTTATTCACTATTAGTAATTGTTAAATTATGATGAAATAAGATATGATATTATTAATTAGTTAATTCAGAAGATGTTTATGGAGCAGCGGCAGAAACTCCTTGCTGATACAGGTCGAGAACAGCGGACGACCGATGAGGAGGACGTTATTTTTGAGTCCGTTATGACTCCAGCTGAGCATGGTCGACGTTACGGCTTTGGCAATTTAGCGGTAAATAATTTACTTTTTATTAAAATACTTAAAATATGATATTTTTACCTTTTCAAGACAATAAACTAGGATTTTATTTATTTTTCAATTATTGCAGTCCAGCAGTCATAGTAGGGGACGGCGGAGCAGATCGCAGAGCGATTTAGCAAGTATAGAAGAATTGCGGACTAGAGTGTCCCAATTGGAGGAGCAGAACCGCCAACAGGCCTTGCAGACCGCACAGTTGTTAGTGTACATGCAGCAGTTTGGTGGCCGCTTCCCTTCCTCGGCTGGCTCTGAATCTGGAGGAGATTGACTCATTGCTTGCTTTTTCGTCGTTCAGGTATGTTTTTTGTTTGTGTAGAATGATTTGATAGACGGTGCGGATAAATATTGATTTGTATAATTATGTATGATACACTTGGTTTTCTAGTTTTATGAGGATATGTGCATAAGAATATTGATGAATTTGTGTATTAACAATATGGTGGAACAATTATTGTTAATGTTGGGATGGTTATGTATGTTATTTATCTTATTTTGATTGTATTTTTATTTATTTGTGCGTTTGTTAAGTATGTTGTAGTTTAGGTTTGGATATTTGATTGGATTATTGTATATTGGGTTGTGAATTATTGATATCAGAGTATTTGGAAGAGAAATGTGGTTGGAAGGCAATGGTTGCAGCGAATACCAAAAAAAAATTTGCAGATTTCCGACGGCTTCCGACGGCTTATCGGCCAAAATTTCCGACGGCTTCCGACGCTTTCAGTCGGGCTGTAACTCAGTATTTCCGACGGATTCCGAATCGGACTCCGACGGATTCCGACGGGCGCCGGAATCCGTCGGAACCCGTCGGACTCTGTCGGAATAATAGACGGCGGCAGCCGTCGGAAGCCGCCGGAAATACTGTTCTCCGACGCCGTCTTTTCCGACGGCTTTTTCCGACGGCCGCCTACGGTTTTCGACGGCCGCCGTCGGTTTCTGGCCGTCGGAAATACTGTTTCTCCTTGTAGTGTGAGAGCATTCTAATGTTGGCAAACTGAGCAGATAAACGCCCAGGTGACTTTTTTTGATGTACAACTTACTGTTGGTACTAAAATATGTGATGGGAACCTAATTTGAGTTGTTTTTGTTTTTTTCCATTTCTTTTAAATAAAATTTAAAATTAAAAAAGAAAAACCATAAACGGTTCAGTTTGACAAGGGACCCAAAAGTATAATCAGATATCAAAGTTATGCTGTATGAATAGATTATGAAGACGAACATGTCTATATCAAATAAAAAGAGTTTCATTTCTAAGATAACAGGCATATAAAATATATATATATATATATATATATATATATATATATATATATATATATATATATATATATATATATATATATATTGAAACCCATGAGAACCCGGCGGGCCGGTAATATATATATATATATATATATATATATATATATATATATATATATATATATATATATATATATATATATATATATATATATATATTGAAACCCATGAGAACCCGGCGGGCCGGTAAACTCCTGAGGAGGGTATTTCGTGCATTCGCACATCAACATAGGTACATAAATATTTATGCCGAACACGGATAGAAGTTAAAGCATAGCGTGGAAAAAGGAAACAGTGGTTTTAAAATAAAGGTTTGCTAAAGATTCTCAACAAATCGAAACAGCACCTACTTTTTTCTAGCCTATACTGAACCTTGCAGCATTTTTTCCTTTGTGCTGAATATGTCCCAAGAACTGTTCCTATCCTAAGCAGTTTACAAGAAATTGCTTAAGCTATTCCTACACACTGATGTATTGTTGTCAGTATTACGGTGAAGATAGAATAACTGGTCCATTATTTTATGTAGCAAGTAGCAGAGTGTAGCAGCAAGGTAGTAATCAAATGAAGTAAAGAAAGTTGTACTGATATTTTAGGTCTAATTTGTTGCACAGCAGTATGTTACAGCATGTGTATGTTAGGTGTGAACTTTACTAAGCAAGAAGGTGTAATGAAAGTATATAATATTTGTTGAATTCAAGCTGTAATCTAATGCACAATATTTTCTTATAGAAGGTGCAAGTTGGCTGACAGGTTTTGCCAAGACACGGGATGTATTCCACATGAATGACTAGGACAGCATGTTATTACCGGGTCAGTAAAAAAAATATCGCATGTCATTTATAGGAGTTTTATGCAGTAAAATAATTTTTGCAGGGATAGTATGCTATTTTTAAAGACTGTAAAACATTTGCAGGGGCAGCGTGTGTTATTTTTTAATTGGGTCAAAATGATAATAAAAAAATTATTTTTTATGTTATATGTGAAATTAATTTTTCAAATTGATCTTTTATCGTTGGTATTTTTCTTTGGTGCTTTTGAAGTACATAGTGAAAAAGCAAAGCACGGACCTAAAATTAGGAAATGAAATAGATATTTATATAAATATATTTATTGTCTATAATGATCTGTTATGGCTAGAATTTGGAGTACGCAACTCTTTTATAGCACATTTATATGTATAAGGGTATAAATTCGAAATTGCAAACTAATTTAGAACTACTATTTAGAGTAAAAATATATGGTAATATTTGTTAAAATTTTGATTCTCAGTCGTCATATTTTTGCATTTCTCTTGAAAAGTGTGCGGTCAGGTAAAAAATTAGGAAAGCATCAAAACCGTATTAAAAATAAAGACATTTCATACTTTATTCCACTTTAATGTGTATTTATCCCTCCCACCCTCATGATGACAGACAACTTTCATTCCTCTTTGACTGTTTGGTACTTGGTTCAACAGAGAGAAGATTTCCCCAGACAACACAAAGACGACCTGCATAGGCAATAAATATTTAGAAATTGAAATGGATTACATAAGGGTACAAAACAACACGCTAACATTTCATAACTACCATGCTTAACTTAAATTAATACGGTGGACTATGCTAAAGGCAGTTGTATTTGACGAAATAAGTGCGAAAACACTAATTTTGGTAGAACACGGTTGCATCAACTTTAACATTAAAAGAAGGTTGGTGGACTATGGTAAAGGCAGTTGTATTTGACGAAATAAGTGCGAAAACACTAATTTTGGTAGAACACGGTTGCATCAACTTTAACATTAAAAGAAGGTTGGTTAGTTCTTTTCTGCTTATAAGGTTGCTACACATAGGATGGTTTGAGTTACATGCAAATTCTGTTGAAAATTATCTTTCAATTTACTCTAAAGAACTCGCACATTTTACACTTTCTCTACAAAAAGGAGTACATTGATATTTGCGTAGGTGGATCAACTTTCATAAATTCTATATAGAGCTCATGATACTAATGGCAATAAAAATTTGATCCTTCTGTTTCCCTTGATTGCTTTACATTTCAAAAAAAAATTATTTTAATATATATATCATTTGAATATATATATATCACAGAACATACATCTTTTTCATAAACCATCAATGCCATTATAGTTTAGATGTAACTAAAAATGTTAATATGGATACAAATGTTGGTAAATTTTTACTCAGTGCACATTAATATATAGTGGGAAGAAATAGCATATCAAACGGTGCCCTGATTAGTACGTTAAAGAGAGTAACCAAGCATCTACAAACTTTGGATGCTTGACTCAGGAGTAACATCAAAGTTATAAACATGAGTTATCATTCACAGTTTCTTGTAAGTCTTTGTAAGAAAAATTTGATCCTTCTGTTTCCCTTGATTGCTTTACATTTCAAAAAAAATTATTTTAATATATATATATATATATATGTGTGTGTGTGTGTGTGTGTGTATATATATATGTGTGTGTGTATATATATATATATATGTGTATATATATATATATATATATCATTTGAATATATATATATATATCACAGAACATACATCTTTTTCATAAACCATCAATGCCATTATAGTTTAGATGTAACTAAAAATGTTAATATGGATACAAATGTTGGTAAATTTTTACTCAGTGCACATTAATATATAGTGGGAAGAAATAGCATATCAAACGGTGCCCTGATTAGTACGTTAAAGAGAGTAACCAAGCATCTACAAACTTTGGATGCTTGACTCAGGAGTAACATCAAAGTTATAAACATGAGTTATCATTCACAGTTTCTTGTAAGTCTTTGTAAGATTGCATACATAGGCAGGCAAAGGTAGAATGGATTGGATAAAAAAATAGTTGAATTTAAAATAATTGGAAGCAATGTAGATTCTCTTTGATAATGTCGATGGTAAGTGGACAACATTAAAAATATCACCCTTACAGCATCAAAATTTGTAATAATGATTAGCGTTGATGACATACAACAACCTAACCTTTGAAGTTGTCCAAAAAACGTCCATACCATTTAATTTGTATGGAATCATTTAAAGTTCAAACCTAGACACATAATCAGATATATAAATGGAATAAATAGTCTAAGCCTACCCATTTGAATTTTTCATATACCATTATTACCTTTTTTTTAACAAACGAAAATAAGGGAATGAAAAACTATAGGAGCAATATATAATATTTTTCCCATGCTTTGTGGTAGCATATATAAAGTTTCAATTAATATTCAATATAAAGCACTACCTCGACGACAACATTTGAGGGCTGACTGTAGATTAGTCATAAAGTTGAAATGTCGACAACAGAAATAATGATGAGTACTAATGTCAATATAAATAATCCTTTATAACTCAAGTTTAAGCTAACTGTATTTTTTTGCTGACATTTTAGTCTTGTATGAGGCGTAATTTTTTTAACATATATTGAAAACAAAATGTAAGAATATGCATGAAAACGGGATTACCAAATTTCAATTGAAATGAAGGGATCAAACTAAGATGATGGAAAATCTAGAAAGTTGGAAGAGAAAAAAAATTGATACTTCCAAAAGTTTGACCTCATAATAACTTGATATCAAATATGCAATATTATAAACTTATTATCCTTACATCTATCATGATCAGATTTTTATCTCAAGTTCTCAATATTCGATTTGGCTAAAGTTCTCCACTTACTTATATGAAGTATAGTACTACAGTGGTAAATAAATTTAAACGATTTATTTTTAAATTTTTACATTATCATTCAACTATAAAATACCGTAAAAATTTGTTAAAATTTTCAGTTTAGTACATTTTTGTTTGACATTGTTTGTGCTTTATTGTTAAATGACATCACTAATGAAGCTTAAAATATGCAACAACATTAAATGCACTAAACACAAATTTGGAAACTGAGAAACGGAGGGAAATGTTTAATTTCATATTTTTGTTCAGTAAACATACAATACCAAATACAAATTTATTTGGAAAATTCACTTAAAATCAAATAGAAGGCTAAAAAATTGTGGAAAAAAATAAGGGTTATGTCGAATATATGGTCATGTAATGTTCTAATTAGCTCATTTGTCAGCTAATGAACTATTTAACAATTAATAACAAAATAAATATTTAAGCTAAGACAGAAAAATAACATTACATTTTTTTTGACAACTATGATATCATCATATTTCAGTGAACCTTTATAAAACAATGAGCACTCACTTCGGACAAACTCATAACTTCCCATTCCAAAACAAATCTGCAACAAGTTACTAACTTCTCCCATGAATCAAAAAATAATGTACTTCACAATTTTAGTTGACTTTGTGTTTGGCGATGTCAAATTAAAGGAAATGATGTTACTTTCCAAAACTTCAGACACAGTCCATCAAAAACATAATGTAATTGGAATAATAAAAGAAAATAGCATAGTAGTTATTTTCTCTCAAAGATAATGATCCTGAATAGGAAAAAAACCTTAAATTCATCCATGGTCTGATGAATATGACTAATGAGTATGACCCTGCCACGTAAATAATGGGCAGCCTGATAATACTGTATTCATTAGTCTGTAGATAATATGAATGTTTTGTGACTAGCAATTAATGCCTATTTTAAAGTACCACATGCCCCGAAGATGCATGTAAATATGCCAAGATAATAAGGCTCTAATAGAATCAAAAGCACATACTATATTTCGCATCTGGTATAAATTAAATCATCATCTAATAGTTAAAATACATCATTGTATAAATTCAAATCATTTTCTAAGAAAAAAAAATTAAAATATGTCCATTTTGCCGCGGTGAAGAGGAAATTCGGTTGGAAGAATTTCAACTTCGCCCATTTGAACATGAATTAAAAAAAATGTAATTTGCCAAATAGTTTTTTTGAAACTCGTTTAGGATAAAATATTTATTAAAAATATATTTAGACCCTAAACGAACTTCAGAATACCATTTTGTGTATCTGATATTGTTCGACGATGGTTTTTCTATTGGTTTACAAAACCGTCGAACGAATTTAAAAATAAAATAATCGCAAGTGCACGATGTACAACTTTAGTATGTAGCGAGTACGGACCGATCCATAGGGAATTTTTAAGATTTTAAAATTTTCTACTCAATCAAATTAGACCAAAATGAGAGAAGATTTTTAACTACAAACAAAATAAAGCTAAAACTAGGATGAAAATGAGATTAAAAACTATGAAGCTATAGAATTATTTAGAGGCAAATCAACTCTCGTATTTTCATAGATCAACAAATAAACAATCTACGCTTTCTATTTTTGATATTAAGTGAAATAGTTGGTGTATTTATCATAAGTATGGTTTATTTATGTTATTAATCGACATTAATCAAACCACGAAACTATAATACAACGTATAAACCACTTATCAATTCTCATGAAAATGAAGCCAAAGTAAAAGCTATTTTAAATATGATCTATTAACTATTGTAATTAGCAATATAGATCATCAAATTTTGTTTTTACTTTCATTTCAAAATCCAAAATCAATGAGCAAATGATGGTGTAAATTGTGTTTATGTTACGTAAGAATAGCTTGTTTGCAAAAATAACATAAGATATCAAACCCACTTGTATAAACTTACATCAAAGTCCACATTCATGAAGCACAAACAAAAGAGACCATAAATCATAGAAAATGTTGAATTTACATAAAGATGGAGAGCTGCATTACCCCTAAATCAAAAGGGCTTAGCTACTCATTTATGTTATCAAATCAACACTTGTAAATTTCAACAGTAAAAAGCAAATAAATGGAAACTAAGCAAAGGAAGAAAAAAAGATTAACTACTAACTACTTGCATTAAAAAAATAAAGCTACACTACTTGCATGAATATACAGCTATAAACATGAAATGAGAGAAAACATAGAAATAAACATCAACATAAATAAAAACAATTAGAAAAGAGAAGAGAAAGAGGCTAGGTAGCCATTTTTATTTCATGAAACATAGAGATTAGAACTTGCATTTTAATTTCCTAACTAATTTTTGAAAGAGTAAATAAGTCTTTAACACGTACATAAGAGGGCTATTTATACATGCATAAAACCCTAATTCAATTTTTAGGGTGCTTCCTAAAATGCCCTTGTAGGATGTGTGACCACAAGCAACCATTAGCCACTAATTAATCCATCATTAAATATGCATGAAGCTTTAACCTCCACTTAGTTGTTAATTAGCTCCTAATTGTGATTTAGGTAAGTGGGTAGGTGGGGTCCTTCATGATCTTGTATTTGAATTATTCCCATCATCCTTTCTTTGTACTCATTTGTGCATGCATGTACCTTCATAAAACCCTCTTCCATATGCGTACAAATTCCTATAAAAATCATAAAAAATGTCCAAGTAAAAATTCTCAAATTGACACATACACAAACGTGACTATTTTTCCCCTGTGTGTAGTTGAATATATGATGATTTGAAAATAATTGAATTTTAGTTTTAAACATGTTAACATACCAAAATATGACATTTATTTAAATAAAAATAGATAAAATATGGATGTGCAAATATGCACATTTATGTGCACATCATGTATTACAAAAGAAATTTTGATTATTAGATTGTTTTTGTATAAGCATCTAAACACCGACCTGTTTTGAAAAACCCATTAGTTATCCACGCTCAAAAGAAAGTTGGAGCAACTTCCACTTTACCAGCTTCATCACTATCAAATTTGAGCTATGGTGCGTGATGAAGCAATATAAAGTTGAAATTCCTCCCACGCTAGAGTCTCCTCTAATTGATAGAGAGATGCTATAGTAAAGACAAACTAATGGTCATTGCATAATAAAATATTATCTTGTCTCTACTATAATCTCCTATGTAATATAAAGAGGTCAACTGAAAGGTAAGTTCAGTTTGTTGCTTTTTAATGTTTAAGATCTCTAAGATTTCAAAATTCGAAAGCATAAACATTGAAACAATTTAAGTTTAAAATATGTAATTTTTAAACAAAGTCATTAATAATGAACATTGAATACTTGAAAACTTATGAATTCGTGTTAGTTTGTTATGCCTAAAGAATGTTACGTTATTAGAAGACTTAGATGCATGAGTCAGCTATTGGTTGGTTTTGATAGTTACTTTAAATCCAACATGTTGTTGTTCTCGAGGATTGTATCCAAAAAATTATTATAATAGGATGGAGTACTATTATGGCATTCTTTGTAGTTGTTTTTATCTTCATTTCATTCTTAGGTTTATCGTTATTATTCCTCGTCAATAGAGCAAATCCAAATCCCAACCTGTACATATATGTGTAGCTTGCAAGTTTCAAATCCTCTATAGTCGTTGAGGAAAACAAAACAATCCAAGAATGTGTTCATTACACTTTTATGATTCAAAAGTTGTTAAATAGTAACAAGTGTATAGTGATTTTTTGGTATGTTAAATTGGAAAAAACTTGTTTGTCTACCACATAAAAAAGGCTTATATCGGTATAATTATGATCTCGATTTAACACATAGAAATTGAAAAAAAAAATTCTACCATTCATGTTGATTTTTTTCACCAAAAACAATACCTAGCTCTATGTATTTCACTAGATACAACCTTTAATTAGTTTCTTCCGATTTGAAATAGTAGTAAATCCTAAACAAATGAGTATTACAATTTTAATAAAAAAATGAATAACAAAGGCATCAAATATTTAGTCATGAACTCTTTATCCCTCATTTTTAATACATATATAAATACTGATTCAACTTTGAATTAGAAAATGCAAATGAATTTTTTATTTTTTATTTTATTTAGTGGGATAAAAAGAAGCACTAGCCGGTGAGTTTGACCATTTTATTGAAATAATAAGCAAAATGCTTCATGTATATTAGAAAATAAACGTAACTTCTATTTTAGTGTGCATAATATTCTGATATAGTTCTACCATACATTATGTACAACTAATGTCCAATTAATGAGTAAAATATTAAAAATATACAATACAAATCAAACTTAATAAAGTAAGAGAACCAAGAAAACATAACAAGTAAAGGAGGTCACATGTTGAAGTTGTAAATCGAATTTTTATTTGATTATGATTTTCTTTAATTATTGCAATCGGTGTTATTAAGGTTAAACGATATAAGTAACATTTTGCACCTATGTTGAAACTGCCTTTAAGAGTAACTTTTGGCTTAGAAATATCATTATCAGTGCACGAAATCTCATGTAGTAGATATATACATAGTAGGTTGAACACACTAAGATTTCTTTGGACCAAGATGAAATGGGAGATGTTCTGATAGTCCTCCGTAAAAAGAAAAAAAACTTCACATGGGAAATCAACACTCTCCTGAGTTTTTATTCTAACAAAACAAAGTTTTTCATGAATAATAAAGTAGGCAGGTACTACGAAAAATACATACTTGTATCTATTAAAATAAAAGCATTTTACTAATTCCCAAAAGTAATGGTTGTGTACTTCATCTAACAACATTATAGAATTTTGGACATGTGAATCCTTTTACCTCATATAAAGTGGAAGCTTATTTAAATAATACAAAAAATAAACAACGAAAAAATGTAAAGAAAAATGATAAGTTAAAAAAGGAAATCAAAATGAAGGGGGAATCTTTAAAATACAAATCATCGCCTATATTTAATAATGAAGTAAAAAAAATTCAAACATGTTACCTGATGGTTTAACCAAGCAACTAAGCACTCGGCATTTGCATACTAGTCAAAATTTATGCCTCGTTCGGCATTCAGATCGTTAAACTGGATTGAACGACGTCTAAGCTCATTCGGCTTCCGGGGGCGTTTGGTATTCACGGGTCGATCGACATTCGAGAGCGTCCGGCATAACCTGGTCGACCGGCATTCGAGAGCGCTCGGCATTCGAGAGCGCTCAGCATCCAAGAGTGTTCGGCATTCTAGGGATGTTCGGTACAACTGGGTAGACCGGCATCCAAGAATGTTTGGTGTCCAGAGCGTCCGGCATTACTGGGTCGACCGACATTTGAGAACGTTCGGCGTACATGGAGCGTTTGGAATTCATGGGACGACAGACTCAAGAGCTTTCGGCTTCCAGAGCGTTCGGCATTCTTGCCTCGCTCAGCATTCCTGGATTGTTCGGCAACCTAGCCTCGTTTGGCACCTTCCTCGTCCGGCATCGATTCTCGATCGGCCTGCGCTCCTCACTCAAAACATCGATTCGTTAGGCACATGGATATCGTTCGGCATTATGCTATTCGGCATTTTTGGTTCGACACTCAGAGATTACCCATTTTGGGCCGAGATACCTAGATGCTAGGCCCACCAGGTAAGTCCAGCCTATCTTCGTCTATAAATAGAGAGGCAGGGGCACAGTGAAAGGGATCAGAATTTCGAGAACACTGGGAGACTCTACAGCATCCAACACTCAATCAAGACTCAATCTTTTTATTTAGCAATCGTATTCAAGTGATTGGAGATGGGTTGTATCTGTAATCAGTTATAAAGTAAAGAAATAAAGATTAACTTCAATGTGGACGTAGGCAGTTATGCCAAACCATAATAAATTTGGTGTTCTTGTTTTCTGCATTGAATTTAGCATACTGTTCTCCATTTAATTTCATTCTCTTCACTAATCTCTCTACACACTCTCTCTTCAGGGTGTTGTGACCAATTATGGCTCTAACATTTTGGTGCTTTCACTGAGAACCAATTCTCAGGTCCATAGGATCTGCTTTGTCGCTACTGGATTGCATAAATCCCCTGAAGGAGATCCAAAATCATTCACAAGGCTTCTGTTGATTCTACCCAGAGTTATAACCGACAACTCTACCATGGGGAGACCACGAACTAGATCGGCTTCTCACAACATAGATGTCCAAGAGACTGCTAGCGTATAACAATTTGGACCTAGCAACCAGCAAACAATTCAATGCGCAGGGCCCTGCACCCAAAATCAAGCGGAAGTCGTTTCTCGAACAGAGTTCAACGACTTGACAAGAGAACTCAGGGAAAGTAGAAGGCAACTCGCTGAGCAGATACAAGCCAACACTAACCTTGTGACTCAGCTTACTCAGCAGCAACATCAAAATATTGGAGGCAGCCCTGCTCCTTATTCTGAATCTGATAGCTCGACCCAGCTGATGAACCTCCTAGGCGCAGACGTCGTAAGGATGAAGTTGCATAGGCAGGAGCCGCTGACCGATCAACTAGGGCTCAAGCCTGTTAGGAGACCGGATGCCCGAATCACCAAGATCCCAATGAAGCTGGCCTTCAAGATGCACGTTTGGCCTATCTCCAATAGAGGGGACACCAACCCGATCAGTCCCGCAGAACGGAACCTAACGTTCCATCTTCCATACCTACCCCAGACTTGTCGGCAATGGTCAGACAGTTAATGGGAGAGAACCAAGGTTTGACTAATGAAGATTGGGGAGTGTCTACGAGTCATACTTCCTTCATAGATACCATTCTACAAGCTGAGTACCCTAGGAAGTTTAGCATGCCAACCATCCCGGCCTATGAAGGGAAGACCGATCCCAGACAACATGTAACGAGGTATGGATAGATGATGGATACTGCAAGAGCAAATGGTGCGACCAGGTTTAGGTGCTTCCCAATCACTTTTTCCGGAATTGCCACCATATGGTTTACTCGACTCCCCCACGGTCTATATCCAGCTTTGACGAATTGGCAATGAAGTTCGTAGAACAATTCAGGATACATACCACTCATATAAAGGATGTGATGCCCTTATCGAGCGTAATTCAGGCTCCGGGAGAGTCATTGAAAGCATACATGCAGAGATTTCATGTTGCAGCTACTGAAGTGACTAACCCTAACGACCACGCGACTTTGATGGCGGTAATGCGTGGAGTGGATCCAAATTCTGAATTTGGAGATTGGTTGGTGGGAAAGCCCCCAGCTATGCTGTAGCGTTTCTACTCGAAAGCTCATCAGTTCATAAGGAGAGAGGAAGCCAGATGGACAAGACGAGATAAGGCACCGGGGCTTATTCAGGAGACTGTGAAAAGTAACATCGTCGTGAAGCAAACCGGCGATAATTCAGGAAAAGTTCAAATCAACATCTAGAACAAACCTGAGTAGTATAAAGGATCCAGAGGTGGGAATCCCGAAAAGAAAAGAGAAGCAAGGAAATGGAAGCCAAGGATTTCGACTTACAACGAATACACCCCGCTGAACGCATCTCTAGAGAACATCTATTTGTCAACTTGCAATACTTTTCATTATAGAAAACCACGCCCAAAGGAATCAATAGAGGAACAGAAGCGGACTTTGAAGTATTGCCGCTTTCATGAGTCCTATGGGCACAACACAGAGGAGTGTAGACACCTCCATGATGCTATAGAAAAGTTGATTAGACAGAAAAAGCTGTAGGAATTTGTCAAAGACACACAAGATGGAAGGCAAGGAACGTCAGACCCCGGACGTGGGCCGGCTCCACGTCAACCAGAACAACCTGCTCGAACTGTGGGTAGATTGGTTATTAACACGATAGCAAGCGGACCTCATCCTACAGATAAGAATTGGCAGGAGATGGAGCGATATGCTAACTCTTTGAGACATGCAGAGTACGAATGTTGTTCGAATGTGGAAGATGGGACCCCTGTAGAACAACAACGCACGATGAATGATGATATTGTATTTAGGAGCAGAGAGGAGGATAAGGTGGAAGCTCCTACCGTCGACCCGATGGTCATATCTGCAACAATCGGGCCGACGTTCGTGAAGAGAATTCTAATTGATTGCGGAAGTTCCATTAACATCATCTTCAAGAAGGCATACGACCAAATGATGATGGAGACCAAGGATTTGAAGCCATACAAAGCCAGAATCCATGGCTTTAATGGCGCAACGACTGATGTAGTGGGATATGTGGAATTACCAGTTGAACTGGGACAAGGCGAACGTAGGATGGTGCGGATCCTACCGTTCATAGTGTTGGGTGTTGATTCTCCATATAACATGTTTCTGGATCGTCCGGCCCTGGCGAAGTTTAGGGCGGCTCTAGCCCCATGGTGTTTGACGTTAAAATTTCGGACAAACAAAGGAATTGGAGCGGTACATGGCGATCAAGCAACCTGTCGTGCATGTTATGTGACTGAGCTAAGGGAGGCTCAGCATAGAGAGAAAGGAAAGGTTGCGGAAAGCTCCGCCCGCAACCAAAATCCCGATGATTGACAAGTAGTGCCCAAGCGCTGGCTCGGGCAACATTCTTGGATCCATAAAGACATAGATCCGAGAGATGATGATGATGGGGAACCCAGGGAAACGAATGCAGCTTCGGCTGAACTGACAATTGACATCCCAGTCAGCCGGGATGACCCATCACGAGTTCTTAAAATTGGATCACAACTCGACCCTTCGGTGGCCGAGGACCTCACTGATTTCCTCCGAGCGAATCTGGATGTTTTCACTTGGACACATTCTGATATGTGCGGGATTTCTCCTGCAATTGCGAGTCATATGTTGAACATAGACCCGAAACACGCTCCTGTAAAACAGCAAAGGAGAGGTATGGACACGGAGAGGTCCGCGGCTCTCAAAGAGGAGGTGGACAAACTCGAAGTCAATGGGTTCGTCCGCTACTCCCTCTACCCTGAATGGGTATCTAACCCAGTGCTAGTGAAGAAAGCGAATGAAAATTGGGCAACTTTTGTTGATTATTCCGATTTAAACAAAGCATGCTCGAAGGATAGTTTCCCATTACCTAGAATTTACCAGCTGGTCGATTCAACAGCCGGACCTGAGTTATTGTCATTTATGGATGCGTACTCTAGATATAATCAAATCCCGATGCACATCCCACACCAAGAACACACCAGTTTTGTCACAAACATTGGGTTGTATTGCTATGTAGTGATGCCCTTTGGATTCAAAAACGCAGGAGCAACTTATCAGCATCTGGTGAATCGAATGTTCAAAGATCAGATTGGTAGAATGATGGAAGTCTATGTAGATGACATGCTCGTGAAGTCACGGCTGTCAAACGACCACATCCGAGACTTAGCGGAGATGTTTGATATACTCAGACATTACGGAATAAAGATTAATCCTTTAAAGTGTTCATTTGGCTTAGCGTCGGGAAAGTTTCTGGGTTTCATTGTGAACGCGCGGGGAATCGAAGCTAACCAGGAGAAGGTTCAAGCTATCCGAGATATACAAGTGCCCAGAACCATAAAGCAGGTGCAAAGCTTGAATGGAAAGGTGGCTGCGCTGAGTCTATTCATACGTAGAGTTACAGACAAGTGTATTCCCTTCTTTGATGAAATAAAGAAAGGAAAGAGAAATTTTGAATGGACATCCAGCTGTGAGGAAGCATTCCGAGCTCTGGTAAGGCACTTAGAAAGTCCCCCGGTACTGTCAAAACCGATAGACCACGAAATCTTGTATATGTACTTGGTCGTATCCCAGCATGCTATCAGTACAGCCTTGGTTCACAAGGAGGGCCGGGTTTAAAATCTAGTTTACTATGTTAGTAAATGCTTGATGGGGACGGAAAGAAATTATCCAAAGAGTGAGAAACTAGCCTATTGCTTGGTGATTGCATCACGCAAGCTTCGTCTATATTTTCAGGCACGCTCAATCAGTGTTTACAATGATCAACCCTTGCGACAGGTACTCCAACGACCGAAAACTTCCGGAAGGATGTTAAAGTGGAATATCGAGTTAAGTCAGTTGGATATTACCTATCTGCTGTGAAAGGCCATACAATGACAAGAACTAGCTGAATTCATTGCTGAATTTACTGTGTCAGATGAATCAAACGGCCGCAATGTCATACCTCCTGTTCGATGGAAGATGTATACCGATAGGGCATCTAACGACTGTTGTTCGGGGGCTGGCATAGTTCTTGAGACTCCTGAAAACTGATCAATTTGCTACGCTTTGAAGCTCAAATCTACAGCAACGAATAACAAAACCGAATATGAAGCATTGGTTGCTGGCTTAGGACTTATCAAAGAACTGGGAGTGAAATCGGTTGAAATATTTTATGACTCGCAACTAGTGGTATATTAAGTGCGGGGAGGCTGTCAAGCGAAGGGACAGAGACTTGCCCCTTACCTTGCTCGTGCTCAGGAGCTGTTGACAAATCTGGAATATTATGACAATTCGCATGTCCCGCGAGAACAAAATAGAGCAGCCGATTCGTTGGCAAAATTTGCAAGCACAGGCGACATACATCAAATGGGATTGTTTCTCGTTGAAACCTTACATGCTCCAAGTATAGATATGATGGTGTTTGATCCCATGTTAGAAACTGAAATTGAGAAGGACTCATGCATGACCCCAATCGAGCCGTACTTGCTATATGAGATCTTACCTGAAAGAAGGAGCGAAAGACGGCAAGTCCTTCGTAAGGCTTCGCGATATATAATGCAGGATGGGATAATGTATAGAAGGGGCTTCTCGAACACCTTACTCTGTTGCATAGCCCACGATGAGATAAAACGTGTATTAAAGGAAGACCATGAGGGAGAGTGCGGTGACCATACTGCGGGGCAGACATTAGTAAAGAAAATCCTCCATTACGGATACTATTGGTCGACTGTAAATCAGGATGCCGCAAACTATGTGAGAAGATGCGATAAATGCCTGATATATGCAAAAATCCTGAGAGCTCCTCCAACGGAACTCACACAAATGGTTGGTCCCTGGCCATTTGCAATGTGGGGGATCGCCATAGTTGGTTCTTACCCATATCCAAAGGAGGTGCGAAATATGCGATAGTTGCGGTCGATTACTCTACCAAATGGGTAGAAGTAGAGCCTCTGGCCACAATCACCACTAAAAAGGTCATTAATTTCGTTATACGAAATATTATATGCCTTTTTGGACTTCCACGAACTATCATCACAGATAATGGGACTCAATTCGAAAGCAAGGAATTCAAAGAATTTTGCCAGAAATATGGCATTAAGAAAAGATTTGCAGCGGTTTCTCACCCAAAAGACAATGGGAAAGTGGAAGCTGTAAACAAGATAATCAAGTCCATATTGAAAAAGCATTTGGAAAAGGCTAGAGGCAAGTGGGTGGATGAACTTCCAACGGCGCTTTGGGCCTATAGAACCACCTACAAAACTGCGACTGGCCACACTCCATTCGCATTGGCATATGGCATGAAAGCTATTATACCCGTGGAACTTGAAGTTCCATCACATCGGGTAACTTATTATGACCCCGTGTCAAATCGGTATCTTTTACTGGAATCATTGGACTTCATTGATGAAAAATGCGAAGAAGCTAATTTAAGAGCGGCCGCATACAGACATCGAGTCGCTAAACATTATAAGGAAAAGGTCCGTCCGAGAATTTTTGGTGTGAGAGACCTCGTTTTGAAACGAGTTTTTCCGGTTCCATCGCATATGAATCCCACATGGGAAGGTCCATACGATATTGACGGAGCCTTGGAGAAGGAACTTTCAAGCTAGCAACCGTTGATGGAACGACACTCCCCCGAGCATGGAATAGTGAGCACTTGCGACATTATTATACTTAGTTTATTTCTTTCATTTATTAGTTGCATTTATTTCAAGTACACTTTTATTTCTAGTTCTTGGAATGTAATAAGACAATTTAACTTATTTTCATAAATAATGGCTTGAAGCCATCTTTTAGATGTATTATTAATGTTTCTATGTATCATAATTCTGTGGCAAGCAACTAGGATTATATTATTCTGTTTGACGTATGAACGCGCATAAACGACTCAAACCTCCAAGTCCCCTGAGTTCCAACTAGAGTACTCTAAGTCCCCAGAGCGTGGATTGGAGTATTAACGACTCGAATCTCCAAGTCCCTTGAATGCGGACTGGAGTACTCTAAGTCCCTAGATGTGGACTCGAGTATAAACGACTAAAATCTCCAAGTCCGCTGAGTGCGGACCGGACTACTCTAAGCCCCTAGAGTGTGGACTCGAGTATAAACGACTAAAATCTCCAAGTCCCCTGAGGGCGTATCGGAGTACTCTAAGTTCCCAGAGTTTGGACTCGAGTTCAAATGATTAAAATCTCCAAGTCCTCTGATTGCGGACCGAATTACTCTAAGTCCCTAGAGTGTGGACTCGAGTATAAACGATTAAAATCTCCAAGTCCACTAAGTGCGGACCGGAGTACTCTAAGTCTCCAGAGTGTGGACTCGAGTTTAAACTATTAGAATCTCCAAGTCCACTGAATGCGGACTGTAGTACTCTAAGTCCCCAGAGTGCGGACTCAAGTACGAACGACTCAAAACCTCTAAGTCCCCTGAGTGGGGACTGGAGTACTCTAAGTCCCCAGAGTGCGGACTCGAGTATAAACGACTCAAATCTCTAAGTCCCTAAAGTGCAGACTGGAGTACTCTAAGTCCCTAGAGTGTGGATTCGAATATAAGCGATTCAAATCTCCAAGTCTCCTGAGTGCGAACTAGCATACAAATGACTTGAATTTATCAAGTCCCCGACTTACGGACTAAAAATATTCTAAGTGCTTGAAGCATGGAATGAAAGTGAATAATCCCAAAGAATTTCCGAGCTATATGAAGACAAACCGAGAAGTTTATGTTATTCACAACAGCTTGGAGTTCAATCACAATCAAGCAAAAAATTGAACGATAAGAGTCTTTTGAAAGAAAAAAGAACTAAAGTTTATTGAAAAATAAGTTTCTACTACAGCTCCTCCAAAATTCGGAATCAACATTCTATTTACAAGAACTATGGAAATAGTTAAAAATAATTACATAACCTAAACTAACTCTCGTTGAACGAGAGTAATAATCACTTCTTGGATTTCTTCGACTTCTTCACCTCCTTTGTCTTCTCAGACGACTCCTCTCCTGTGCATTTTCCTTTGGTGATTTTCTTGGATTTGGAGGTGACAACTGAAGAAGTATGGGGAACTTCCATAGGCTTGGACCCCCCAGGAAGGATGACCTTTAACGGCTTATTCAAAGGATCGTCCAAGTCCACAGCTCGAGGCTCGATTTTGATCTCGACCGTCTCTTTTTTCTCCTTCTCAAGCTGCTCCTTCATGCTCAGTTTAGATGTGTGATCACAGGCGCCTGTAATTCCCATTTCATAACTCCCGTTAATGGGAGAGGAAGTCTCGGACTTATCCTCATCAAGCGCTCCGATCACCTGAGCATTTGGACTGGGAGCCTCTCCTACGTGAGTGGCCTCACATGTCTTTTCCTTTACCTCCTTGGCGACATCGCTCCTCGGAGTGGGCTCAAGATCAGATCGGCCTGCACAAAATCATGAAAAACAATCATTAGAATAGGTTGGCCCCTGTTGAATACAACTGTTCGAATGTTAAAATAAAAAGCTACCTACCAGGTTCCCACTGCCTCTCAACCGTTCGATGGGTCTCACCCTTCGGAATGGGAGACATAATGTGAACGCCAAGGCCGGGGTCTTTCAAATCTTAACCGATGTGCTACTCAAACGGATCAAGTATTGGCCGATCAGCTAGCTGAATGGGTGCATGAGATTGAGACACGATCCCGGATGTGCCAACAATAACTTCTTTCCCTTTCGTTGGGGAGGAGCCTTTGCGGTAAAGAGCTTTTGCCGCTGACAGGTTCGAAGGCTCGTTTCCTTTAAGAAATTCTTTTAACAAAGCTCCTTCATCAACCTCCTCGGAGCCATGTTCGGCCCTCCTGATTTCTATTAAGGTCTCCCATGCCTCGGCCAAAGATTCGAGATAGCCTTCGCCTAGAAAAGTTAAGTCCCGGTGCATGAGAAAACGGGCACTGAATTCTGCAATTAGCGGGTCGAACATGATTTTGACCTCTTCCCTACCTTCTTCTACAGCCTCTTCAAGACGGGAGTCGATCACCACAGACGCTATCTTCTTGCCCTCTTCACGGGCTTCATTCTTAAGCGCCTCAACCATGGGGAGTTCATCCTCAAGCTTTGCATTTAGAAGTCATGTGGCAACGATCTCGTCGCAACATCGTTGCGATTCTTCTTGGGCAGCGGTCTTCTCCTCCTTCTCCTTACAGAGTTGCTCCTCAAGTTCTTTGACTCGGAGGTTGAATGCATCCCTCTCTTTTTGCACTGAGTCTTTCTCTAAAGCTAGGGCCCCACAGCGTTGGATTGCCTCGTCGATTTTTTTATGGGTCGATTCCAGATGAGTTACAGCTTCGGTAGTATTTTTGGCGCTCTGCTGGGCGGCTTCAATCTGAGACTTATAAGAAGCAAGCTCTTCATCCTAAGCTTTAATGATATCTTTGCCATGGATGGCCTCAAGCTTCAGACGATCTATCTCATGCTGAAGCACTATCGAGACTTCTGACACTTTCTCATCAAGATGAACAAACACGTCATGTTGAACATAAACGCCGTTGGTGCAGGTGATAGCGCTCTGTTTGACATCTCCAGGTATATGATATATCGCCGGGAGGAACTTCAGGCCATCGAAGCAGATTTTTTGAAATTTACACTACGCTGTAGATGTCCTATTGCAACGAAAATACAAGATGTTGCTAGCTACAATGTAAAGATAGCTATGCTGATTTTTGTCTATTACAACATTAGCTTCGGGATCTTATCATAGATATCAACACTATGTTGCAGCAGTTATAGACTTATAAAAATATTATAAACAATGAGTGCGGGCAGAAAAAAAGAGGGCTAAAATAATTTTTAAAGAGGGAAGCAAAAACAAAGCGGCGAAATTTAACAAAATATTTAAGGGTTTCAGTCAAACATTAACATTGAATTAACAACTCCAGTACCCGGCCCATTCCAATATTTCATAACAAAAGCTACAAAACATAACCCTAAATTTTTCATCACGTCCGTCGCTTTCAATTCAACATTTATGTCATTCCCAAAAAAATTCAGATCTACAAATTTTCTCATTCCCTAGTTGTTCCCTAAAATTCTCAGATATACAAATTTTCTCATTCCCTAATTATTATTGCCCTGGTTGGGTGAAGACTACTATGATGAATTATGTGATGCGGTAAACACTGGAGTTTGGGTTGCATTGAGGATATCAGAGAATATTTTTTCTGGAAAGTCCTTTGCTGAGAGGCACAAAATCGTTGTTGAGGTAAGTTTGATGATAAGTTTTAGGTATGGATGTAGGCTACGAAACTGTTGTAGTTAGACTGTGAAATATAAGAATTTATTCACATTTAAGTAAAGTTAACTCTACATACATATTGATACAAAATTATATTTACTTATGTTCGTTGCGTCATTTGGGTTCGTAATGTTGAATTTGTTGATGCTACAGCCATTGTTTCCTCCTGTGCTTCTGTTTATCAAGTTTTGTTCATGTTATGCAATCAGTTTTCTTAGGAGATGCTCTACATCCTTTTTTTCTGTAATACTCTTTCTGTTGCTCAACCGAGTCATATCTGTGGCAATTCTCTTGTTGGAATAATATTAACTTCTATTTGTTTGTTATTTATGTTCCATGAATACACGTTTTTAAATGTTTTAAATATAAATTTCGCCGATTATGGACGAAGTGAACCATCTGATTTGACGAGTATCATTTTACTCGTAACATGAATGGGCAGGTGCCTTATGTAAGTTTTAGTATGAAAACTTTTTAATAAGCAAGCAGTATACAATCATATCAATAGGATCATCCAAACAATACTCTAGTGGTTTAGAATTTAAGGAGTTTAATCTCAAATGAAAATACTGGATATCAGTTGACAACAACGCTGTAGCTTTTACTTACTTGAGGTTTAGAAACTCAAGTAAATACATATTTGAATTTCTAAACTCATGCATGCAAAATTGTAAGTTATTATAGTTTAGTTCTAATATATTATTGCATTAATACAAAATTTAAGCTAAACTAAATTCAAAGTCACATTATTTAAATTCAATTCATAGTCACATCATTTCAATTTAAACATTACAAAAATTAGGGCTCAAAATTTGAAGTTAAATTAAACGGAATATAAAATACACGACCCTATGTTTATGCTGTCGTCCTATGCTGAGTAATAATTCTACTACTTTCCACCGCATTTTCAGTATCGTCACCGCTATCGTCGGTCCATAGGTTAACAAAGTTTGACATAAACTGTCTTACTGCGTCTGCATCCGTCCTACATACTTGCACTAGTAGATAATGGATTAATTTCTGATGTTGATTAGCGATGCAAAGCCACTAAAACAATAGATGTTATGAAGGTTGGCATCTATGAAAGATATTTGTGTCTCATGCGCCATATTCTTGAAAAAACGGACATGTCAAACATGATATCTATTTTCTTCTAGGCTGGCATTTATGGAATTACGATTTTTAATAAAATCACTCTCTCTAACATTTAACGTTACAAAATTATTTTGGAAACTATTTCACTGTAATCACTACGCCGTATATGGCCTATTGCAATGAAAATACAATATGTTGCTATCTACAATGTAACGATAGCTATGCTGATTTTGGTGGGTTATGTTCCATAATTATTGTGTTTGATTATGTTGTGTGAATAGTTGGTTTAATTTAGGGTATTTATTGTTTAATCTTTTTGTTTTTTATAGTTCAATTTTTATGATTATGTTGATTGTGTGAAGATTATTATCATAGAATTACTTGTTTTAAAATAAATATTTATTTTGGTAACCTTATGTAATTTAGCTTTGTGCTCATCCAGCTAGTCTTGTATTTGAATATTAGGTATCTTATTAATTAATTTTTGGTCTAATTACTGGCAACATTTGGCTACAGGGACTTCTTAAGGTTAGTGAAGAAGGGTTCACCATTCTTGCTTTTAACAATGACGATGGCTCAATAATTAGTTTTTTGTGTTTTGTTTTATATTTCTAGCTTATTAATTGAATTAAGTGCTATCTTCGGTCATTGAATCAAACTGCGCTCTTTTTATTACATAGCACTTTCATCGTCCTTAAATGTCTGTCTGTTCTGGATGATTTTTACACAAGGAATAGTTATAACTTATAAGGCCATGAACATTGTGTGACTAATACAAAATTTATTTCCCACAATATAACAATACTATGTTCCATTGTGTATTTGTTTAATGCAGTTTGCTCTGCTTCAAATCACCAGGCCGACTTTTAATCAACTATGTCATGCATGATTATAGTACAGGGCCTTGGATGTATATATGTGGCCAATTTCTACCATTCATCTTTGCTTACTGCAATGTAGTTATGAATTTTTTTATTGGTAAATCAGGTTTCGATCCTTGAAGCATTGGCTTAAAGGAGAGTACAAGGGGAAAACAGAAATATTTGTCGATAATCTTCCTGGAGCACCAGATAACATAAATTTAGCTCCTGATGGATCATATTGGATTGCCCTTCTTCAGGTTAGCCTATTTATCCCAAATTTTCAAACTACTCGTGTATAAGTCCAGCACTGTACATAGTTTCGAATTGATTAGTGATATATGTTACGGAAAAATTGGTTTGATATCCTTTCGCTGTCTAATTTTTTTCATTTAATTTGTATCAGTCCAACGAATCAGATGGAGAACTTTTTGTTAAAACTCGCAAGCGGAAAGCAGGAAATATGAATGCACTGGAGGCACTAGAGGCACTGATGACACTAATGGCACTTGAGGCTCGCAAATATGAATGTACGGTTAATAAGTAGAATTTAGTTTGTACTGGCTGTAACTATGAATACACAGGCTATGTTTTTAAGTATGTTTGTTATTTTGTACTTGACTAAGTAAAACTTGTGTGCTGTTTATTCTAAAATGAAAAATTCTTTGTTCCAATGTAATGTTGCCATTAGATGTGATATAATGTTGCCATGGATACGATATAATGTTGCAGTATGTGATGTTAAATGTGGTAATAAACTGGCAAAGTTTTTCTATTGGATGGGAAAATTGTTACCATAGATTAATGAATATGGGCTCCACAACAGGGTTTCGTAAAGGTGGGCCATAGAATTAGTGGGCACCACAATATGGGCCCACATGTTGGGGCCCAGATTGTGGGGCCCACTTTTTAGTAAATTTGGTACCTGTGGCAACAACATAACAGACGTTGCCCCAGGGCCGCCAAGATGTTGCCTTTGACTTTAGGGCAACGCGGCAAAAAGCATCACTGAGAAAGTGTTGCCTTTTCCCTTTTTTAGCCTACAGCAACATTTTTTGGCACTTGCTGCATCACTTCTTGGTGTCGCAGTATGCAATCTATGGCATATAAGCTCAGTGGGTCTCTCCGATAATGTTGGATCTGTTGTGGGAGCAGGAGGAGACGGCTTTGAAAGTTTAGCTCTCCCATAAGGATCCCGGGACTGTCATGTGGTAGAGGAATCAGAGTGTTGATCACGGGGAACATCGGATTACGACCTCTTATTGCCGTGCTTATATTTGTTTTGCTCCGAGTGAGAAGAGGACTTTTGGTGGTATTTGGATCGATAATAAGTTTTCTTCTGAGATGATGAGTCTCGGGAATGATAATCCCTATCGCCATCGCCATCGCTGTCCCGACGTCTTCCAAAACCTGAGTCCAGTCTAGAGTGATGGAAGATAGACGACCCGTAGAGACGATCAATTCCGTGTGTACGCACCATGTCACCTACACAGAATTTAAATAAAAACGAATTAGCAAAGAGTAGTGTGACGATGGAAATTTAAGTGCAAGGTGAAGTGCATGTGTTTGTGTGTGTCCTAGTGTTTCCCCGGACGGACCAGTTTCTTTACTAATGGGAGTTTTTTCTCCCTGATTTTGGGCTTGAATGCCTGCATCGCCGCTGAAGGGCGAGTGGAGTTTAAGTGCCTCCGGATCGTCAAAATCATAATTGAGTAGATCATCAGGTATAGAGAGGTTCGATAGGCCTTTTAAAGAACTTTCTAAATGTTGTGAAGAAGCTTCTCTCTCCACTGGAACAAGAGCAACCTTAGAAGTTCCACCGACTATTTTCCTCCTCGGCCTATATGTTAGTTTCTTCTTCCCCTTCAAAGGGGAAGGCGATGTCTCGATGTCGTGAACTTCGACCATCGGATCCCGAGTGGGACTAGCATTCTCATCTTATGCCTCATGCATTTCAGTTTCCTTAATCTCCCCTTCTTCTTGTGTGTCAGGGGCTTTACGTGTCGAAGACGCGGCCTGATTTTTCCCTTTGCTGGCGGTAGGCCTAGGTATGGCAATGCCCTGAGGGAGGCTTATCCGCTGACCTTCTGCCAACATCCCAAACCTTGAAAGCGACTTGCTTGAAATGAGGGTTCTGATGTCCCGTTCTTCGGCGGGAATGGCTCGAATAGCCTCGATGGCTTCAGAATATCCGGGTCCCTTAGGACGTGGTTTAATACCTGAAAAGACGGAAAAGAGTTAGAAAAGGTACAGCTTTGACCAAGCATGAAAATCAGTCCATAGAAAAGACTTACTACCTTCCACCCATCTCCTCGCGAAACCAGGAAGGCAATGCACGTAAAATCGTTCTTGTCTGTACAGGGCAAACTTGCTCCATGCCCCAGTTAAGATTTGACATTTGTGGTGCGGTTCGAGAAACACGAAAGAGGGGCTATCTCTCCGCTTCTTGATGCAATATATATATATATATATATGATATCGCCCGGGGTTGGAAGCCTGGAGAGGACATTCATGAAAAGGATGTGGGTACCGAAGATGAATGCATGGTCGTTCGAGTGCAGTTGCGAAGGGGCAATGTCGATGTATTGCAGCACGTCCCGAAGAAATGAGTTGAATGGTACCAAGCTGCCAACCCAGCACATAAATTTATTACAAACTGTGTATCCACCTGGGGCCAAATGTTGGTGATCGTGCCCCGATGGAACTAACGCGTCATCAAAGCAGATTCCGTGGACAGAGCATATCCGAAGGAGTGCACTTTCATTAATCTTCCAAGCTTGTGAATCGACTGGGTTGTCCAAGAAAATTGATGCTTCCAGAGCATCAGGAGAATAGGTTATGAGCAGGGGAAGTTGACGGGTTTGAAGTATCTACGACTTCTTGTCTTGAGGACGGCCCAGGTATGTCTGAGATTATAGTGGAGCTAGATTTCCTAGACATCATTAATAAAATTGAATCTAGCAGAGCACCTGTTTGAACTATACTTGAAAAATAATCGACGTTAGACTTAAAAACGCAAATATTCCCCCCTCCCCCTGTGCGGTGTGTGAACTAGTGTGATAATTCAAATATAAGTGCTGAGAAATTGAAACTCACAGAGTTGATGGTATAAAGTTGAGCTTTGAATTGTCGCCTTCGAAGACCGTCATCGCTGACCGTCTTCGAAAGCCTATCCTATGATGTTTTCAATTTTGGGCTCGAACATTGGCACTATATGTTAATGGCAATTATCCATTTTTGTCGATTTAAGTTCAGGCTTGTGATTATTAAAACTAGGGAGTTATCAGTCCATATTGGTTCGATATGCTAGTTCGCTTAAGTCTTTGTCCTTGTTTTTGTCATATGATTAGGCAAGGGGAATAAGTGAATTCGACGAGGGTTATGTTCAAGTTGGAATGATTTCGACTATTGTTATCAATTCATCAAGGGTCAAGGCCGAGCAACACTTGAAACACGCGACCTAAATGACGTTCGGCCTAAGTGTCATTCGGCTTGAATATCGATCGTCCTAAATATTGATCGGCATTCATGTCCTTTGACCTAAGTGCCATTCGGCTTAAATATCGATCGACATCGTTCGGTCTAAGCGCCATTCTGCCTAAATATCGATCGGTATCGTTCGGTCTAAGCGTCATTCGGCCTAAATATTGATCGGTATTCATGCCGTACTGCCTAAGTGCCATTCGGCCAAAATATCGACTGGCATATTGTCCATTCCCCACTTCCTTTCAGTTTTTCAACTTCAACCTCTTTCGGCATGGGGAGATCATGCCGAACCATGGCCATGTCAATCCATACCGCAAGGCCTTATCTTTAATTCCGTTCCCATGCTCCCTTAGGGTCGCTCGGCATTAAAAGATCATGCCAAGCCACAACAAAGCATCTTCCACCTTTTTCTTCTCCATTTCATCCACCTTGAAATCCACTAAAAACATACTAAATTCCAGCCTAGGACGCGTCCGAACCTCAATTCGTCTCCCTCATCCACACGCCTCCCACTTTGTACAATCTATGGAGGATTCACGAGTTTGAGTTATATGTTATACTTCCTAATTTGAGAGAAGGATCGAAAGGTTCTTACCGAAGAGTACGGCGGGGCTCGGGAGTCTGTAAGTTTAGGATTGGAAGTTGTTCGAACTTAACTTGGGAAGTAGCTAAAGGAAGGGCGTGGTGGATTCAAGGTAGAAGAGAAAGGTCGAAAAGGTGAACGAAACTTAAGGAAGATAAGTTGAGTGTTCTTGGAAATTCATAGAGGTAAAACGTGAAAAAGAGAAGTAGAAGAAGGAGAATGCCGTCCTTTATAGGGAATGGGAGGAAGTCGAAGAGACAATGACCAGTAGAACCGGTCAAGACGACATCACACTGCATCGGCTATGCCGTTCGGCATTCAGGGCGCTCAGCATCGGCTATGTCGTTTGGCATCCAGTGCGCTCGGCATCGGCTATGCCATTCTTTGCATCCAGGGCGCTCGGCTTCGGCTATGTTGTTCGACATTTGCATGTCTTTCGCCACACATCGCATTGCCTGGAATTCGGGAAAAGATACAATCGTGAAGACTAAGCCACGACTTGAAGCAAAGCACAGTGAACTCATGATTCTGAACTCATGATTCAAAGCACATCACGTTCAACCACATGATGCACTTTGGGGAGCAAGTGTTACCTGATGGTTTAACCAGGAAACTAAGCTCTCGGCATTTGCATACTGGTTGGCATTTATGTGCCGTCCAGCATCCAGATCGTTTGGCACAACTGGATTGATCGGCGTCTAAGCTCGTTCGGCTTCTAGGGGCTTCTGGCATTCATGCGTCGATAAACATTTGAGACCGTCCGACATAACTGAGTCGACCGGCATTTGAGAGCGCTACGCATTCAAGAGCATTCGACATACAAGAGTGTTCGGCATTCCAAGGACGTTTGGAACAATTGAGTAGACTGACATCGAAAGCGTCCGGCATTACTGGGTCGGCCGGCATTTGAGAGCGTTCAGCGTACATAGAGTGTTCGACATTCATGGGACGACTGGCATTCAAGATCATTCGGCATTCATGCCTCGCCCGGCATTCCTGCATTGTTCGACATCCCAGCCTCGGTCGGCACCTTTCCCGTCCGGCATCAATTCTCGATTGGCCTGCACTTCTCACTCAACACATCGCTTCGTTCGGCGTAAGGATGTCGTTCGGCATTCTGCCATTCGACATTTTTGGTTCGGCACTCAGAGATTACCCATTTTGGGCCGAGATACCTAGCTGCTATTCCCACCAGGGAAGTCCAGCCTATCTTAGTCTATAAATAGTGGGGCAGGGGCACAGTGAAAGGGATCGGAATTTCGAGAACACTGGGGAAACTCTACCGCATCCAACACTCATTCAAGACTCAATCTTTTTTCATAGCAATTGTATTCAAGTGATTGGAGACGGGTTGTATCTGTAATCAATTATCAAGTAAAGAAATAAAGATTAACTTGAAAGTGGACATAGGCAGTTACGCCGAACCACTATAAATTTGGTGTTCTTGTTTTCTGCATTGAATTTAGCATATTGTTCTCTGTTTAATTTCATTATCTTCATTAATCTCTCTACACAATCTCTCTTAAGGGTGTTAATGACCAATTCTGGTGCCAACAGAACACATACCAACATGTCTAAAATAAATAATATCGTCCAACTAAGAAGTGTTAATTTATACCTAGTGTTACCGACCAGGATCCATGATAATAAAACACATATAGACATTTTACTTCAATAGTTGGAAGGTTGGTCATAAATACTAATAAGGTACATAGTATGTACAATTTGCAATATTTACTAAATGAATATAGATAGACACAATCAATAATAGGTGGATTAAAAATCATGTCTATACTAAACAGAAGAGACAATTATGTACTTATTTTCATAAAAACTAGTAAAGCATTTAAAATACATTAGTCTGTGTTCTTAAATAAATTAATAACTTTGTTCAAAATTACTGTGAACGAACAAAGGAAAACAAAATTAGTCATCAGGATGAAGTAAAAAATTGGTCAAAGTAGTTGAAAACACCATAAAGAAAAAAATAGTCTAGCACTTTCTATTAGACACATAATTATTACCTAAGCAAATTACCAATAGGTGCACCTTGTTAACAAATTTTTCGTTTCATATTTTTGCACAATAATGATTCTGTTTAAACCAAAAAATTTAAAAAAAACAACTTACCGCACATGATTTTCTTTACAAAATAGTAGTAAGGACGTTACCAAAGTAATTCTAATTCCACTATCTGTATGCAGTATGTAGTAACATAACATCGAATGTATTGCAAACATACAGATTTTGTCCGTCTAGGCACTCTACCAGTAATAAAAATGTGTGTGTGTGTGTGTGTATGTATTCTCAGTTAGCACCTATTTAGTACTAAGATTTAAGAAACTTACACTCAATAAACTCAATAGTTGAACTAAAGTATAAAATAGATTTACGCAGTTGAAAGAAAAGTGAATTGCATAAGCATTATTGGTACTTTCTTAAATTGTGTATTATTTCATATATGCTATTACAGATTGAAAGAACGCGTCATACAGGTTCCAGCTTCATCAATAATAGATGGAAAAAGATAACAAAAGGGAATGTTAAATAAGTTTATTTTGTACAATTTTGACAAAATGATAAGGAAATAAATCAAGATTTTCATGTGTGGGATTAGTAGTAAGTTGTTAATACTGAATTATTGATGGTTATTGAAGGAGAAAATGAAACTCATTTGTCAAGGGGTATATGTTAACCAATAATTAACATATTTCACAATTGAAGGGAAGATAAAGGTAAGTAAGATAGTGCAATATATTGATATCAAAATCTAATTATGACATGATGGTAATGAGGCGTTAATGTAGGAATTGTGTATGAAGATCCAATATAAATAGCAGCTATATATTTGTTTGAAATACTTAACTAGAAAAATTGCAAGTTGCATTATGCTACATTATCGAGCATTGGACAAATTCTTTATTCTATATCACTCCTTCAATGTTATTTATGCAACAAAATGATTAAACGAAACAAATATATTTGGTTTTCTATTTCTTATAAATGAAACATATATAATTGGATATTATTCATTGCAAATGATAAACCATGTTTCCACCATAGAATCATAATTTGTAGTTCATATAACAGTTGTAGGTAGAGTAGTTTTAAAACTAACCTACAGAGAGAAGTTTAGATCCATATGAACTCAAAAAGGTAAACTTAAGTTGATAATTAATCCTCTAATTTTGAGTTCAATCAAAGTAATAAGATGAATTGTCTCTAGTTCTACTAAACCCTACCTACAAATGCAAATAATACAATAGAACCATCTTCACCAAACTAATTTGGTTATCAGAATAAACGACCTTAGTGATTGGAGTATTGAGTATTGACAATCACTGGTCAAACCACAATAAATAATCAAATCTTTAGATATCTACATAAGTAACAGAAGAAGATTCAGCTAATTACATAATACTACCGGTACCTCATTTTATTGGTTAAGAAGAAATGGGGAAAATGGGCCAATTACCTCTAGGGTTTAAGGAGGGTGATAATGGGGGGAAAGCAGTTGGAAATCACATCGACAGAGGGAAGCCAATTTGGTAGGAGAAGATGCCGGGAAGGGCGGACAACCGTGGCAAAGTGGAAAGAAAGTAAATGGGAGAAGAGGCATAGTGGAATATGATGGAAATAAGATTGAGGAGAGGGGCGACCTTTTTTTACAACGGGAAAGGGGTGAAGGAGAGAGAAAGGTCGACAAAAAAAGAAATAGGAAAGGAGACGTTCCACATCGCCAAAAAGCCAAGGAGCTTCTGTGCACTTGAAACCAAACTCAATAATAATAAAATAATAGTATAGATTAGCTCATAAACCATTCTTAAGCCTATCTCAATTAATAAGCACGACCACTTAATCTTTATTCAAATCTCAATCCCATTATCACTGAACATTTACATTATTCTATTTAATTTATCTAATTAAATCTCCTGAATAATGTTATTAAAAATTACCGGTGTTGCAGAAACGTTAGTGCAAGGCTCTGAGTACGAGATAGCACTGAACAAGAAAATATAATAGCATGAAAGGTTAGAGTTCACAAAAGTTGAGTAATAAATGGAATTGCAAAATTTCCTTAAGTCAACATCTCAGTACCGACATGAGAAGTCGGTACCAACACCTCATATCTCCCCTAATACAACTCAAATTCGTTATAGTGAACTCAATCAACAATCTAAAGCAGCACATGAGTTCTAGTACGTAGATTACATCGCCAATGGAAAAAAGTTTAACTCGAATTAGTGCAGACAGTTAATAACAACTGATCAATTAAAACCAAATAAAAGTAATGTTTCAAGACGACATTCAAACAATCAACTAGAGTTCATAAGATATTAATTCAATCTTTGTCTCGATCTAGAGCATACTATGTTTTCAATGAAAGTATAGTCTAGGGGAAAAAATTTAACTAGGTTTTTAGCCAAGCAGAAATCCGTAGAAGCTAGATGCCAAAACAAAGATGAAACGACCTGAAATCTGGGAGGCACCACTACATATGGCAAAAGAATAACTTAGAGAAGTTTCACCTGAAAATAGGTCAACCATAAAGATCGGTGTTGAATTCTCATGTCGGTGGAGACTTTGTACAGCCTTATGA
The DNA here is from genome assembly GCA_030765085.1 of Allium cepa. Classification (NCBI taxonomy): domain Eukaryota; kingdom Viridiplantae; phylum Streptophyta; class Magnoliopsida; order Asparagales; family Amaryllidaceae; genus Allium; species Allium cepa. The sequence continues at coordinate 643,157,906 of CM060937.1, read as the reverse complement.
TTTCCACTCAAACTTTACAAGAGTCATTCTATACTAATATGCTTGCTTAAGAGATTTCCAAGGATTTTGAACATCCAGTTATAAGAGTAGAAGAGCTAGCAGCTAAAACAGTATAACAAGCTAAATGATGTAGGAACCGTCACCAACATCAATAATCTACTTATGAAAACAACATAGGACAACTCAAAATCAAGTAGCATAAAGAGTGCAAACGAGTTCAACACGATTGGAGTTAATCGCAGATGTCGGCAACGACATGAGAGGTCGGACTGACATGTGCAGTTAATCCAGGTGAACTTGCGATTTCACACATTCTTTCAAGTCTACATATGGACTCTGTTGAACTCTCCTTCGGGCCCAATACGATTGCTACCCTTAAAAATGCAAACCGTAGAGCAACTAAAATAGGGGCTAGTTTTTACAATCACTATGTGAAAGCTCTATCTCTTCTTCATCTCCTTCCTCTACATAATAGTCACCCAGAAAGCTACTTTCGGAAATTTTGGGGCATAGAATCAATCTAACACCTATGCTTGTGACTTATTCTATCTCAAACCCTATGTAATCTCAATGAAATCTACAAGCAACAAGGTTATAAGGTGGACGTAGGCCAAAGATTGCTGAACCACTATAAAATCTTGCATCACTCTTTCTTATTGTTGTTTATTTTCCTTTACTGTTACTTTTATCGGCTAGATCTAGGTCTCATAGGTTTCTTACAACCTATTCTTTGTTGTTGATCCATTTTTGGTGTTAACTGTACTAATCCATCTACTCCTTGTGATCTTAGATTCTATAGCTCAATCATCTACATCTAAACTGCCCAGTGTAAGGCACTATATAACACATGAACTTCAAATGCAAGTCATTCCAGTAGCACGACCACAAGACTAACCTCTATTAGCTCATCAACATGCCCTAAGGACCTTGGATAACCCTCGGGACCAAACTCATCACTTCTCACTACGAAGTCACTTCATTCTATCTGCTGCCATCAAGGGATTCCCAGGAGTAACATTTTATTGACAATAATCGATCAACTGGCACACAATCCATCTTAGGGCTATTTTACATGCAATAAATATACGTGCGTAGGTGGAGCAATTCCGCAATTCAATGAGTTCCTCAAATTCTTCTTTCAAAAGGTTGGACTTGCTCCGACATAAGTTCACCGAAACGAATATTGTTACCACTAATTCTCACTTCCACCTTCTTAAAATCAAGATGAATAGAAGAGAAGGATTTACTAGAGATGATTGCATCAGGAAAGCCTTTCGAAGGAGTCGAAGGTATGCTACAACCAAAAGTCAGATGTGTTACAAGCTTTCGAAGGGGTCGAAGGGGTCTAAATCACCCTTTCGCTTTAGTTCCTTCCTTTCGAAACAAATACTTTCGCCTGCATAAAGGCGTTTTGAATTGGTAGAAGATCACCTTTCATAGGAGCAAATTACAGCCACTCACATATACGCAAAACCTTTCGAAACCAAAGGTTTCTCCTTCATTCACATTCCTCATAAATAAGTTTTGTTAGAGTAACCCCTTCGAAAGCATAGCTAATTTTATCCATAAAATATTCTGAAGAGTGGAAGTATGAAAGGAGGAGAAAGAGCATTGGTGAAGATCAGAAGGCATTTAAATGGTCTTTGTAAACATTAAATAAAGCTTTCGACAAGTAGAGGGTAGCATCAACAACACCTTTCGAATAGGCCGAAAGAATGTTTCAGCAGCATTTTAGGATAAGCAAAATAGCTCTCGAAGAAGTCAAAAGGAAACTTTCGAAGGCAATGGATAATATGCTTTTATCTTTCGAAGAGGTGGAAAGGTACCTTTCAAAGGCAATGGATAATAATTTTTCAGATTTCGAAGAGGTCGAAAGGTACCTTTCAAAGGCAATAAGTAGCATACTTTCTACATGTGTGCCAAACCATTCGAAATGATTGGTTTTTTCTTTGTCTACTTTCATTAGAAGAACATTTGGAAAAGGCAACCCTTTCGGAAGCATATATTGGCCTTTCGAATTGGTTAAAGCTGTCATCAAATTTAAATTAAAAACTATATGAATTCAATATAACATCCACTAACACCAAAGGATGAGGTTCCACACTAGCCAGAGAAAATGCTTTCGAATGGAATCTTTTGCAGCAAAGCTTTTGACTCAGTCGAAATCTAAAGTTCTTATGTTTTAACAGCATGCAAGACAAATGCCCATGCCAACTTTCATGGTACCTCAACAGCTAAGTAAAGAGCATATCTATATATGAAGTCAAAAGTGATCAACCAATATACCTTTTGACAAAGTCAAAAGTAATAAAGAAAGATAGAAGAAAGCCAAGTCTTTAGTGGCAGCGGAAGGTCGACCATGTAATCCTTTTGACTATGTTGAAACTATGATTCAAAGGATGCAAATGAAAGGAGGAAAGTAGGCCTTCCGACGTGTCGAAAGCAATGGGTCAAAAGGTGCCAACCCGCACCTATAAATAAGTCCCCAGGGGTTTGATTTATTGGATCCTATTTCATTCATTACTTACTTTTACTTTCTAAAGCTGGTAAGCCCTAATTTCCAAATCAAACCGCGGATTTGGTCAATTTATACATCTTAGTTCAATAAAAGGAAGATTATGATAATTTTGATTATGCAGCTATTATGAAATTCTTATTTCATACAATTATGATAAACTAATGTCGATCTAGTCGAACGGTTACCCTTCGACTGAGTCGAAATCCTAGCATACACATATCCTTTGAGTTTTAGCATAAAACCACAATATAATAAAATCTCATCGTTTCGACGAGGTTGAAACAATCTCAATTCAACCAATTTCCCAAAAGCGTTAAGTCCCGACCTTAAGCCACCTTGACTACTTTGAATGCTTGTTCCGACAGAATCATAAACCAAATAATTCAAATGGAATTTCTAAGGGTGGTTAGCCTTACGAATGTATCGGAAGGTATTAAGCATTTTCAACTCTCTCTACCCAATCGAAGAGTATAAGCTACCATCACCTACTTTGAAAGGAGGTTTCGAAGGGATCACTTATTCTTCAAACTTCAAATTGAGGTGGTGACAAGTTTTCTTGTTAAAATTTTTGGTACTAGAAGGAGGACCCGAAACTCCAATTCCCATAACTTTCATAACAATTTAATTGCATAGAGTTCTTCATTCGAAAGAAGAAAATTGTAAGAGAGAGGGGTACGAACAAATTCCCTAATGAAGAACTGCATCACCATCAGCTTTGGAAGATAACATAGTCCTCAAATTTAACTTAAATAATATGGAAATTGGGCAACCTTCAACCTTAATAAGATTGGAACAAAATGAGATTGAAGTCCAGAATCTACATCAACAAATGATAGCACTGTAAGAATTTCTTTAAGCGGCTCCACCACAAGAATCATTAAAGGTTATGGAAGGAAAAGATGAAGTGAAAACTCTAAATGAGGTAAAAGGTGAAGAGTTAAACCAAGAAAATCAAGCTAAAAGATCTCTCAAGCAATCAAGTGGTCCAATCCGAAGAAACGGCAAAGTTGACACAAAATCGAAGCCAACCAAGAAGACATCGTACACCAAATGATAATGGATACGCTTAAGGAAAAAGGAATTCCCGACCTAGAGAAATATGTTATCCTGCAAAAGAATCCTTTTTCAGAATAAATAATGGAAGTTAGTCTCCATCCTTACATCCAATTCCCTCACTAAAATATGATGGGACTATTGATCCAGATGATCACCTTATAGCTTTTGAGAACTAGATGGACTTGTATATTGCTCCTGAGCCAATTCGTTGCAAACTTTTCCTGGTTACTTTTCAAGGAGTAGCTATCAAATGATATAAAAATTACCAAGTGAAAACCATCAGTTCTTGGGATCAATTTTTTTAAAACTTCACGACATAGTTTTATATATTCATAGACATAGCTATGGACTTTAGCTTATTAGCTACTATCAAACAAAAACCAGGAGTGCTGCTTGGCGAATACTTAAACAGGTTCAGTACAAAAGCAATAAAGGCAAAGAGTACAACTGATAGAGAAAAGCTTATGGCAGTTCGATCAAAGTTGATCGAACAAACCCCTTTCTAGAAAGATCTTTATATTAATGGATGCAAAGATCCACAATACTTATATTCTCGAGCGGACAAATTTATACGTTTAGATGAAATGTGCTATGACAAGAAATGATCATGGCAAGGCATGTAAGAAGAAAGATCTAGTGCCAATCACACCAACTATAGATCAAAGGATGGTGAAAGGAGTTGGAAGAAAATTCCAGAACCCAACCACGTAACCTTAGAACGACCACTTTCTCACATATTTGCCACAGAAAAGGATGATGGAAGTTTCTCAACTACTCATAAAAGCCAACTAGAACCCAGAAAAGGGGAAAGTTATTATGATTATCACACAAAAATGGACATAAGACCAATTAGTGTCGCATCTTAGCTGGAACAATTCAGAATATGATCATGTTAGGAATCCAAAAGGAGTTCATCAAAAAACTTAAGAAAAATTCTTGTTCTGGCTAAGAGGAGAGTGGCTTAGTAACTTCAAAATTCAGACAAAGAAAAATTCTTCTTTTATAACTTTTTAACTTGATTTATATTTTGATTTGTACTTTGATTTGTGTTGAAAAGTGGCCATGTACTAATTCAAAATTCGTGTGTCATCATAGGTAAAACAAAAACCAGTCCATAGCATTCAACATACTCTTGGAACACAACAAATTCTAGCTACCTGAAAAATACAGCTCAGATGCCTGATGCAAGATGACTATCAATATTTCAATCAATGTAATGCAAAGGCTTGCTTTCATGAAATCTTGGGCCGCTATTAATCCTTCATCAACTCTATTTTTGGAAAATTATTTTAGAAGAAATTTCCCTAACATATTTTCACAGAAAGACTAGTTCGCAACTAGGTGAAGACAAAAGTCATTCTATTTTAGGAACTAATTTGTGCAATCTTCCAAAAAATATTATATATCTTCAGTGAATGCACGCTAAGGATTTTTAACTAATCAATCTTAATATTTCAAATTTTTCTAAAAACCATTGGCAGGAGAAGTCTATTCATACTTTTTCAGAAAAGTTTTAAAATGTTAAAAGTTCATTGACAAAAACTCAGATTTGGGAATCCTATACTCGCTTAAAAAACTGTAGGTTCGTAAATCATGATCTTCTAGTCTTTTATTTGAGATTTATGTTTCCATTATGAGAAAAACAATTTTTAGCCTCTACCAAAGGTAGATCCTAGAGGGAGGGTTAAAAACTCTAAAAAATCCCTCACCAAAGGCACCTCTAGAAGAATGGGCCAAATCCTCTTAAACCCTTACCAAAGGCACCTCCAAGAGAGCGGTCAAAACCTCTAATAAAGCCCTTACCAAAGGCACTTCGGGGAGGAAGGGTCAAATCCTCTTAAGCCCTTACAAAAGGCACGTTATAGATGGAGGGTCAAAACCTCTAAATATCCTACGGCCAATCCATAGCACCTCCTAAGACGGAGGGATAAAAGCCCACGATGCTCTTCTGTCACACCTCCTTGAGGGAGGGTCAAAACCTCTAACGTTCAGTTCACCTTTTAGAGGGAAGGTAAGGTCAAGAATCCACCAGCAACCATTTAGAAGAAGGCCGACCTAATATACATTACATCCTATTAAAACGATGGAGGCCAAGAGGGGGCACCTATAGATGAAAAAGGACAAAGATATCTGCAACTCAAAAAAAGTCAAGGCCCAAAAGAACAAAGGGTCAAAGAAATAAAGTTAATCACCATCTAAAACAAAGATAAAACCCAAGAAAAGGATACAGACGAATGTTGCGTAAAACATCGTTACGACAACCCAAAATCAGTAGTATAGGGATTCGAAATTAAAATAGATATATAAATCCCAATACTATACAAAAATATTTCCTTTCGAAAATCATTTACTATAACAACGGTGTTATAGTCTACCATTTCCTTCTATTTCTCGAAAACGCTAATTCAACAATGAATGTGGAAATCTACGGTTTCGATAGTTAATACATTTCAAAACATCTTTTAAAACAATTAACTTCATTTTAAAATTTCACTTCTCCAAATCAAACCCGTTTTTTCAATAATATATTCACTGTCCAAAATCGTGGATATACATCATTTACCAAATTCAACACTTCCACATATTTAATTCAAGGATTTTCCACAGTCCAAAATCGTGGATAAAATTCCTTTAATAATTTCTATGTTTACTTATCAAATTTATTTGATTACGGATTTATAAAACAACGTTTATGAATTCCATTTCTATTTGATAACTACTTCGATTTATAAATCTCCTGTAATTACCAATTCTATTTATATTTCGTTTACATGTCGAATCCAACTTATAAGTAAATTACTTATAATACATTTATTCACAAATCCTTTCTTTTATATCATCGTTAATTTATAAATCTAAAATTCTTATTTACATATAAAACTAGGTACAACTTTATTTTAGCACTTATAAAAGCTCGTTTTATAATTCCAGTATTTTTATTTATAAATATCCATTTTATAAATGTTTTTATATAATTCATTTATAATAATTTAAATATCCCAATTCAAACCATTTTACAAATTTATCTACTACTTATTTCAAAAATCATGCTTTGGTTATACTTCACAAAAATCCTAATTTTTATAACATAAAAATTTATAACGTTTTAATTATTTAAAATGAATCAATTCGAAAATTTAATAAACGTATAATTTCAAAAATCACTTTAAAAATCCCTTAAAAATCAAAATCGTTATTTTTTAAACTTCAAAAATGGATCTGTTGATGCATCACACCAAATAGTCAATCACGACTTCCAAACATCATATATCGATATGATAATCAATCAAATATCACAATATCTAAAATCAAATAAACACTGGTGAGGAATCCAGTTGGATCCCTCCAACCTGTTTCCCTGCATCCATAAACATTAACACAATACCAATCCCGTTTCAAGATGGGATATCGCGGTATATGGGATTTATAAAATATTATCCGCTTAATAGACGGCGCAATAGGGTCTCATCCGCTATATAATGCGGGAAATCAATAACTCCAATATATACATATTCCAATATATATATATATATTGCTATATATAGATATATCCTACTATATCTAATATCACAACCAAACCGCAATCAATAACTGCAATCCAAATTTTCAATTTGAGTGAGAAGATATCACCTTTGATTTTATTTTGCATTTCCATCTTGACTCAATTTTTCTTGATTTATACCTTTAATAAATATTAGATGATTTTATTAATATTCGAACAATTTGAACTATTAATTTCCATTTGATAAATTAATCACCTAAATTCATTGCATTCATTTTGTTGTTTTCTAAATCTTGTGTTCTCATACATTTAGTTCTGTAAACATATATATATATTCATTAAATTCAAATGGAAAATAAAAGAAAAATATTCTTTCTAGCATTTATATTAAACAGAAAATGGTTTATACTTACTGTAGTAAATTATATTTTCTACTTGTCTATATATATACATTCATTGTAATAAAATTTCACTTTAAGCTAATATTTTTAAATTTCAAACAAAATTCCTTTTTAATAATATGATTTAACAAAAAATTAAATTCAAAACAAATTTTCCTTTCTGTAGATTATATTTAGTAATTAAAAATAAATTTAGTAAGTTATTATTATTATTTTGAAAACATATATATTTAAAAAAAAATGTTCTATACAGATTTTATAAATCAACTTTCAAACACTTCATAATTCCTGCTTTCTTAATCTATCGTATATAATTAAATACATTAATCAACTAATAATTTAGTTAAACCAATTTTTCTTTACAATTCTGTTTTTTTAGTAATTCTAACTAAACTAAATTTACAAATCTCTAAATTTACACATAAATGTACAGAGTTCATTTGCCAGTTTTTTTAAACTTAAGTAAATTTAAAATTTAAAATGCTAAAATCACGTTACCTACTCGATGAGAAAACCCCAATAGCGAACTCCTCACTCCGCTGCCCTTGACGCTGCAGCCCTACATGATCGAGACCAATCGAGCCACCTTACGTCGCAGTCGCGACCTTCGCCCACTGAAATGCTGCCATATTCAAGCGAACGACCCCAACTACGAGCCCTAACTGCCGAGCGCGACTAACCCACATCGGCCCCTTCTTTCTGCACTGGCTGCGAAACCCTAGCATCTATTGTCGTCTCGACTCCTTTGATCAACGTTCGGCGTGCCACCACACTAGCTTCGAACGAATGACAACATCGCGCACCCTAAATCCCAAGCCTGCCTCGATTCCTTTAGCCTCGGCCGCCATGACTTTCCCTCGAGAACGAATTCGATGAACGTCCTTTTGAATCTCTTTTTTTTTCGAAATAGGGAGGACGCGATTTTACTCTTGCTGAGGAAACTGATGTGGAAATTTTTTTTCTTTCTTCTAATTGAATTAACCCGGCCATGGAAGTTTTCTTTGTTCGATTTTGAACGAGAATGAAGATACGTTATTTCGTTTGAGCTAATGTAGAAGGGGTATGTGATTTTAGGCGCGATTTGAGGATGATAGATCGTGTTTGATTTACTTTGCTACAACATTTTAGTGGGAAGGTAAAGTACCGATGTTGACTAAATTCAATTTTAAATTTAAATTGAATTCAATTCAAATTTCAACGCGTTTACTTACCGTATGCTCACATAACAACTACGAATAGTACGAAATTTGAAATCCGATAATAATACAGTATTCCGGATCCAATGGAACTAGTTTTGTCGAATTTCGAGACTGTGCCTCGGAAGGCTATTTTCAAATATCGACTCAAACGATATAATTTCAAAACTGAACAAATCACTTTCAAATTAAATTCTTAAGATTCTATTATCTTCGGTATTATCAATATGAATTTTACAAGCCCTTGAAATAATTTTTTATCAGTTTAAAATTGAAGATTCGAATTTATATTCAACTTTCAATAGATTAAACTCTATAATTTAATTGCTAAATTCATTCTGATAATTTGAAATTTAAATCAAACCATCATTCAAATATTCAAAATTAATTAAATATTTTATTTTCAATTGTTAAAAAATTCTGGGTCGTTACATTATTCATCAGAGAGGTACCTGAAAACTTCAACCCTTAGAGTACTCAAAATCGATTAAGTAACCTAAAGTTTAAAGGGAAAATATAAACTTCGAGTCAGACATAAACCCCGGTATGGATATTAATCTACCATCTTAAATCATTTAGATATCTAGTGAGACTATACCGCTTAGTGAACGAGTTTCCCCTCACTAATATCCTAAAACCTTTTTATAAAACCATATACAGTGCTCCTGTAACCACAATGGTTAAAATATCAACAAATAATATGATATGAGGATATGCAAAACAAGTGAATCAATTTTGGATTACTCATCCCCATTCATTACGACTATCTATCACAGTTATAGTTTTTAGGATTACTATTAACCTAATAGTTTTCATGGGTTGACTAATAACCGGTTAAATGTTTAAGGACTGTAACAACCAAGTATTTTGTGATTTATTTTAATTTTAATTTTAATTATTTAAATTAAAAGTCCTGATTTAAAAACCATATTATATTTATTAAAATGAATAAATTTTTTTATTTTAAAGGTATATTTTGATTTTTGTGTGAATTATAATTTCAAACCTGAATAAATAGGATATTTCCATAAAAGTGTATTTTTGGTCAAATCGATAAACTTTGACTTTTAAATTTAAAATTGAAATATTTGAATTTTTTTATTTTATCTTTAATTATGAAATTAGATTAAATTTCAAGAATACTGCTTTTCGTTTCGTTAAAATCCGATTTATATTGTGAAAGTTATGCTTTTCACAATATTGTATGTAAATTGATTTATTTAGTAAAATTGTCTATTTTAATTTATATAAATTATATTTTTATTTGCTAAATCATGTTCTAATACGTGTGATATGACATGTTAGGTATATATTTTATTTTAAAACATTTTTAAAAGTGACGTTATAATTTTCTAAAACTTATTGTATTTTATTTTCCATTTTTGCAACCTAGTTTCTATTTCTAAGCTATTTTCTTAATTTAATTATATTTAATTATATTTAATTAAAATTTATTTATTTATTTTTGTCCATTCATCATTTTTTTAATGTTTTTATCCGTTTTTATAAGTATTTTACATGTATTTAAAATTGAAAAAAGGAATTAAGGAAATGTGAATAGTTTGTGACTTTTTATGTACATTGTCTTTTCATATTCTCCACCTTTTCATCACCAATCAACACCACTTCAATTTGCTGCCATATAACTTTGTTTCAGCCGACTCCACTTTATTTTCTCATGTGAAAAATATTTCTCAAACCCTAAAAAAATTCGGCTATCACAAGAGAGAAAATTTGGTAAAATTTTTATGTCTTTTTCATTTATTTTTCCATTTTTTGTTGATTTTTGCACTTACGATCTCTTATGTAGTTCGGCCCCTCCATCTCCAGTACTTTGGCCGCCTCCACAATCCACTACTCCTGCCATCATCCCCTCCACTCCACTTCCATTCTAGAGCCGAGACCATCAATGATGGTGATCCACCAAAAAAATGACGAATACTCCACTTTAGCCATGCTAGCCGAACTCCCCTTGTTGCCACCGCTTCAACCACCACTTTAGCCGACCATACACCACCACCAGCCGCCACAACCTGAGCCTTGGACCTCTGTAACACTTATAGTTGATCTTTCCATATCAGGCCGTGCCCGATCATCCCTTGGCCGAAGCCATTTATGCATTGAAATCCTTGAAGTTGCCTTGTAGTTGTGTGTTGATGCACACATATCTCTCTCTCTCTCTCTCTCCCCTTTATATATTGTTATGGCCGACCTATATGACCTGAACTTAATCCAAACCTGTTCCAAATCAATCCCATTACAGTGCTTTTAAAGCCCATAGCTGAAGCATATGATGTTGAATGCAAGTGCAAAAGCGTTAGCTTTGTGTTACATGCTTATTCCTAGTATTGTTTTGTAATAGTTTGGTTTAAAATTCATGTTTGTATTTGTTTTGTTTGATATTGAACAAGGCAATTAGCTTTGGCTCTCCCACTCTCAAATCATCGTCGTGTTATCGTGCCCTTGAAGATTTCTATTTGTGCATTCAGTTGTCATCTCCAGCTTATGCAAGTGAGTAATTCTCACCAGACAATTTATACTTATATGACTAGTAAACTGATCACATTTGAATCTGTAAAAACATATCACCATGCTATAACTACTACGCTATGATCATATGATGGTTACCCATGCTTATTTTCCTATTATAACATCTTTTACTGTTATATTATGTTATTCTGTTCATTTATATCTATTTATCACACTACAAGTTCTCTGTATATATAGTAGAATCACTATGGGTTGAAATGATACATACCCGAAAGGACTTTAGAATAGAAAAAAACCGTTAGGGGCTGAAATAACAGGCCTGAATGATTTTTATTTATTTCATTTTTACTTGGGATTGCGGGTTTGAAATGATCAAACCCGGGTTTTCTTTATAAATTACGGATTGAAATGATATATTATCCGTATCACTTTATTTATGCTAGAAAATGATATACAGACCCGTGGTTAATATATATTTTTCTAAAAATTTTTAAAGTAATTTAGAAGTTTAAATATTATAATATTTTCATTTAAACTTAATTAAAATGATTTTTATAAAGTATTTTTGATTTTCGAAAAATTTATAAGTGAAATAAATTAATGGTAAAATTAGAAATTTGAAATATAAGTTATTTTGGAAATTATGATTTGGTTATAAATGGAATTTAAATTAAGTAGGAAATATGATAAATAGATTTAAAATTTGAATTAAAATGAATTTAAAATGATTTTTATAAAGTGTTAATGATTTTTGAGTAAGCAAAAAGGTTAAATAAAGGAATATTTAAGTTGATTTCTAAAATATAACTTAGATTGGAAATTTATGAATTTTGTTTAAAAATGAATTTTAAGTTAAGAAAATAAAATGAAAAATAAGTTATATTCGGAAATTTAAACTTAAGTGTTAATTTAAAAATTTAATTGTAAAGAATTGAAATTGAATGTTGAAATTATATAAGTAAATTATTATTGAATTGATTTTTGAATGAAAATTTAACTTTATAAAATCATGAATATAAGGATATGTAATGATTGTTTTAGAAGTGAAAATATATGATTTTATAAGTTTAAAATGATTTAAATAAAAAAATTAATTGTTTGTGAAACTATATTGAATATTTGGAATTTAATTAACAGCATTTTGAAATGTTATTATTTCTAATGTAAAAGATGTTACAGCATTTGTAAATGCTGTAGTTGATAGAAATGAACTAAATGGCTAAACTGAAATAAGGGCTATTATAGCACTTTGTAAGTGCTGTAGTTGTCGAAATTAACTAAGGTTTTGTTCGAACTAAATTAACCCTATTACAACATTTTAAATGTCGTCTTGTGTTAAATTGAATTGTTTTAAAAGTAACTTTCCGTTGCATTATCTAAATGCTGCGAGAGTTAAATTTTCATTGTTTTAATAAATTTAAGTTAATAAATGAACTTTGAAAGGTTAAAATTATAGAAATTTAATAATTTAATTATTAAATATAATAACTTCATTTTAATGATTTAAAATGAAGTGATTTGTTTTGAAATATAAACTATTTTGAAATATGTGTTGAAAAGGTATTTTAAATAAAATGAATGTGGTTTTGAAAAGATATGATATTTTGATATTTTGAAATGGATTTTTGAATGATATTGAATTTTGAAATGATATTTGATTTAGAAGTATAAAGTACTATTTTGAAATTTTAACCACGGGTTGTATTTAATTTATGGTATAACTGATCCTTAGAGGATGGGCGATCCTAAGCATCCATTAAGTTATAGTGCATTACTACTACAGTTCACTTGAGTTGGTTTATATTATATAAGTATATATGTCGTGACTCAAGTGTTTTGTGTTTTACTTTGTGCTCCGGTCATCCTGAGTATTTATAGCTTAGATTTGCATTTCTTTTCTAGAGCTAGGAATCGCTGGAGATTCCACTTGTCTAGTTATCTATTCCCTTTCAGTTTCAGTTGTTCTGTTTTAGCTCTGGTATTTGTAAACTTATATGTATTTGAGATTTCTATTGTATATGTTTTTCAGACTGATATTATGTATTATGTTCTGAGAGTTTATTATAGTAGCTTCATGAACTACTATGGTATTGTAATTTCCGCTACGAGTTATTCTAATATTTCTGTGTCTGCGGTTCTATGTTTGTATTTCATTTGCTCCAAATTTTATTACAATGCGGTATTTTGAGTAATTCAAGTCCAGCATGTGTGGATGTGAATGGCTAAAAATATCGGGTTGTTACAGTTGGTATCAGAGCTTTTGCTTTTGGTAAATCTTAGCCTGTGAAGCAAAAACTAATTAGAGATAGGGTAGAAATACCCTAAAATGAGTGAAATCAATCTCAGAATTATTTCCTTATGAGAGAACATATTTTCGAAGTATAAAATGATTTTGAAATGATTTTTAAAGGAGATTCAAAGATTATTTTGGTATAAAAATCTTTTTATTTTGAAATCACGATCTTCTGAACTTCATTCCTTCGGTATCCACCTTGTTAGAAATCTCTTGGTTAGGATTCTTGTCGATTAGGATTTCTTGAACTTTGGAATGCTCACACTTGTTCTGAAATACCAGTCTTGTCTTCCCTATTTTATCCTTTTGATTTTTGGGGCATTTCATAACTCCACTTTGGAATGACCTCTATAAAGACCAGTGATTCCGTAAATCTTTGAATGATTTGTAAGGGGTTGGAACTCCTTTACAATTGGCAATGACTCACCGGAGATTTCGGTATCCTCAGTTTTCGATGCTATCTATCTTCTGTTATATTTGGATTCTATCTCTGGCGATCGAATATCGATTTGCCTTAGATTTCTGCATTGATTATATTCCTAAAGTCACGGTTGACCGGTTAAGGTCGTCGGCGATTTACGAAGGCTTAACCATCTTCTATTTGGTAACTAAATTATCTTATCTTCATTCGTGCTTATCTTCAAACCAGAATTATGTTTGATTATAATCCTTTAAATTTGAATCTCTGTTTCTTCGAAATCTAACCTTGAATCTTTCTTTGAAAATTGTGTTTAGTTGTATGTAGAAATTGTGCATACATCGAAATTATTATTTTGATAAGGACGACCATATTTTATATATAAAAGTGAAATGTTTTCAGTATGGATTATATATTTTTCCTTCTTTGAAAATATGAAGCTTTGAAAGGATTTGGAATTTTTAAAATTTATAAGAATTTGACTTGTATAAAAAAAATTGTAACTGAAGGGTTTTGAATTTGAACTTTGAGGAATCGAACTCCCGTGTTTTGAAATCGGTTTTAAGATTTTGGAAAATATGTAATAATATAATTTAAAGATATTTTCTGAATAAGAAATGTTTCAAATGTATTCTAACTAATCCCAATGATTTCGAAGTGATTTCAAAGAAGTTTCACGGAAATAAAAGTCCAAAACACACTTATGTCGTTGGAAAATAATTTCGGTGATGAATGCATGCATCATCGACATTGATTTTCGAGTTTCTGAGTGGGGCAGAGGCCACTCTAGTAGCTTTGCTATGCGAGTGATTTTGTGAAACCAAATTTTGATTTCATATTTTGAAGTATGGTTTGATATTCGAAGATATATGTATATATTTTTTATAAAAATGATATAAAGTAAGCTGGTGTTCAATCCTTGAGATTCAGATTTGTTTTGGTATAACCCTATCTATTGGAATAGATTTACTGATTTGTTGGTGATTTCCAACTCTTGGATTGAAATTATGATTTCTCCGACTATTTTGATGACTCGAGCACTTCCAAATCAAAGTCAACTTTACAAAGCAAGGAAATTTTGAAACGTATAGGGTATTTGATATAGAATATAAGTTTAGCTTGGTATAATTGAAGAGTAAAGTAATATGATTTATATAAGTTGGAAACTGTTTGTTGAGGAAAATAAATAAGATTATTTGAATTACATTGGTATGAAATATAGATTGAAGTGTTTTGAATAATTGTATATATAGAATAATAATCTTTCCAATGGTAAATTGGATTTTTCATATAGAAATAAATAGTTTGAAGGTTTTAAAAAGAAACGGTTTTAAACTTAGTAACCATTTTAGATATTTTGATGATTGAAATTGTTTGGAAATGATTTAGTCTTATTTTGATAAAGACTGTGAATTTGAAATGACAATTGATTTTGATAAATGAATATTTTAAGTATATATTAGTATGAAAGGATATTTGGTTTACTTGGCATTTGAGTTTATTTAAAAATGATGGATTTATGAAATGAATATTTTACAACTAAGTAATAATGAAGTAAAATTTGAGATACATGAAATTATAAAATTTAGTTTTGAAATATGGTGTATTTAAGCTTTGAAATATAATAGAGATCGAATAGTATATTCTGTGGATCAAATCATTATTTGAAATTTGATAATATTTGAAATGGTTTTGTTAGAAAACTAAATTGAATTAAAACCGATAGTTTGAATTGAATTAAATTCAGAAATTTTAGATTTGGAATTAATTGAATAAATTTGTGAAATGTAAAGAATTAAAGGAATGTTTTATGATATCAAATGTATGATTTTCAAAGTTTAATGATTTCAAGTATTTTGGTTTCGAAAGATTTATAACTTTGAAAGTATTATGATTTTTGAAAGTGAATTTATTTTTAAAATGAAAATGAATTTGTTTGACCTAAATTTTGTTGATTTGGAAATCTGGATTATTTTCTAAATCTATTGTTTTAAGAAACTTTGAAACTGAATAAATGTAATTAGGAAGAAATGATTTGGCAAAATCATATATGATTTTGAAACTGAAATGATGCTTAAATGGTTTGTAATTGAGAACCTTGTTTATTTAAATACTTTGATTTGGGAGTTATCGAACTTATATAAAATTGATTTGTATAAGTATGAAATGATTTGAAAACTGTTGATTTAGATAAGGTACTCAAATTTTAAAGTGAAATCTTATATAATCGAAGTCTATATAAGTATGATTTGATATATTATTGATTTTGGGAGTATTTGATTTGAAAATGATATCTTATATATAATGGACTTTATATAAGTATGATATTTGAAAGTGATTTTGAAAGGTACTATATGATACATATTTTCGAAGTAAAGATATGGAAAATGCCTTTTGCTTGATATCCGCTTTGTGGCCACATTGTGGATTCATTCTATCGATATTATTCTCTCTCTGATTTGGGTTTTCCGGACATGATACTCGAGTGTCCATCGAATTCCATGGCAATCTCCATGTTCTTATGTATGCGACTACATAGCGTAATTCGCCTGGCTGAGATAGATTCTATCGATATTATTCTCTCTCTGATTTGGGTTTTCCGGACATGATACTCGAGTGTCCATCGAATTCCATGGCAATCTCCATGTTCTTATGTATGCGACTGCATAGCGTAATTCGCCTGGCTGAGATAGCCTGGGGGTACGGATGTTTCCTTGGGGATAAAGGCGTAACCATTTTGTATCTTGTGATCTATGTAGGTCGTAGTAGTAGTGAAATCCGCTGGCTGAGATAGCTTAAGGGTACGGATGTTTCTTGGGGGATCCAGGCGTAACAATTGTGTATCTACGGTATACAAGTCATCATGGCGTAATTTGCAGCTTGAGATAGCTTACAGGTACGGATGTTTCCTGGGGGATCCAGGCGTAACCATTGTGTATCTACGATCCATGGTTAGACAAATGTTTGGTTTGGTTGATTTGTTTGGATTGTACTTTCCATATCTGTTTCTTTAAAAAGGTTTTCCAGTATTTTCACTGGGTGTTGAAACAAATCTACTAAGTACCTGGAGAATTCTACCTTTGCGCCTGATCAACCATGGCCAGAGTCTGCATGAACGAATGTAGACTTGTTAAGACATCGAATTATAAAAGTATTTTGATAAAGTATTATATAAAGGATATTTTGTTCATAATTTAAAAATGTTTTAAATATTGTTTTCTTCGAACTTACAAATTTGAATCAAATGATTATTCATGATATTATAAAATGTTTAAAATGTTTTAAATATAAAATTTTCAAATTGAAATGTATATGGTTTTAAAATAATGGTTCATCCTTGCCTTTCAACCTGCTTTCCCTTCTAGCAATTTCTACCTTCTTCCTCTTCGAGGGTCCTTTCCGCATTTGTAGAAAGAGTTGGTTCTTTGGCTTATCGTCTGGATTTGCCGAGAAGCTATCTGGAGTGCATGATGTATTCCATGTCTCACATCTCTTCTAGTATTTTGTTGACCCATCTATTTTTGTACAGCAAACCGCTCTTGATAGTTTGGATATTTAGCTTAATCTGAATGTCGAGAGTAAGCCACTTGTATTGTCGACAGAGGTACAAAGCAGCTAAGAAGGAAATCTGTTAGTCTGATCAATGTATGTGAAGTACCGATGATTGGTATTATACTTAGGAAACGGAGGAGAGCATTTGCGTTTCGAATCCGGAATTGTTTTTCCAGGTGCTATTTGTTTGTCTATCTTGTTTTTCCATCTTGTTTTTCCTTATTTTCCTTGTTCGTTCTTTTCGAGGACGAAAAGATTTGAGTGAGGGAGAGTGCAACAACACAGTATTTTGTGATTTATTTTAATTGTTTATTTTAATTATTTAAATTGAAACCCCTGATTTAAAAAATTTATTATATTTATTAAAATGAATAAATTTTGTTATTTTATAGGTATATTTTGATTTCTGTGTGAATTATAATTTCAAACCTGAATAAATAGGATATTTCCAGAAACAAGAAACGAGTTACAGGTCCCTGTTTTTGATGTTGTTATAAGAAAAGTCACTGTATATATTAGTATGTAAATTTAGTCCCTATTTTTTGAAAAATAGAAAACGCAAGGTGCTTTGCACTTTTCTGATAGAAAAAGCAAGCTGACTTGCAACTTTTATCAGAAAAGTGCAAGCCAGTTTGCGCTTTTTTATTTTCAGTTTTTTTCAAAAATTTTCAAATTTTCAAAAAAAAATTAAATTTTTGAAAAGCACAAGTTAACTTGCACTTTTATAAGAAAGGCGCAAGATAGTTTGCGCCTTTTGATTTATAAAAAACAGGGACTTAATTTACATACTTATTATCATAGGGACTTTTATTACAACAACATCGAATACAGGGACCTTCGGCGTAAAGCCCCTCCTGAAAAGTGTATTTTTGGTCAAATCGGTCAAACTTTGACTTTTAAATTTAAAATTTAGAAATTTAAAATTTAGAAATTTAAAATTTAGAAATTTAAATTTTTAAATTTTATCTTTTACTATGAAATTAGATTAAATTTCAAGAATACTGCTTTTCGTTTCGATAAAATCCGATTTATATTGTGAAAGTACAATATTGTATGTAAATTGATTTATTTAGTAAAATTGTCTATTTTATTTTATATAAATAATATTTTTATTTTTTAAATCATGTTCTAATATGTGTTATATGGCATGTTAGGTATACATTTTATTTTAAAACATTTTTAAAAGTGATGTTATAATTTTCTGAAACCTATTATATTTTATTTTCAATTTTTATAACCTAGTTTCTATTTTTAAGCTATTTTCTTAATTTAATTATATTTAATTAAAATTTATTTACTTATTCTTGTCCATTCATCATATTTTTGTGTTTTTATCTCTATTTATAAGTATTTTACATGTGTTTAAAATTGAAAAAAAGAATTAAGGAAATGTGAATAGTTTGTGACTTTATATGTACATTGTCTTTTCATATTCTCCACCTTTTCATCACCAATCAACAGCACTTCAATTTGCTGCTATATACCTTTGTTTCAGCCGACTCCACTTAAATTTCTCACATGAAAAAATATTTCTCAAACTCTAAAAAACAATTCGGCTATCACAAGAGAGAAAGTTTTGTAAAATTTTCATGTCGTTTTCATTTATTTTTCATTGTTTTGTTGATTTTTGCACCTGCAATCTCTTATGTAGTTCACCCCGTCCATCTCCAGCACTTTGGTCGCCTCCACCACCACCTACTCTAGCCATCATCCCCTGCACTCCACTGCCATTCCAGAGCCGAGACCATCAATGATGGTGATCCATCAAAAAAATGAAAAAAACTCCACTTTAGTCATGCTAGCCGAACTCCCCTGTTAGGGATGTGGATTAAGGATCTTAAGGCAGAAATAACACTAGAGGGGGGATGAATAGTGTTTTAACGAATATATGAACTATATGACTAAATTAAAACTTTCAACACAAATCTAAACAGAATTCTAACACAGAATTATCACAGAACATATAACAAATGCAAATAGTAAAGTAAAGAAAGTAAAAGGAAATAACACACCGGATTTTATACTTGTTCGGAATCCTCCTACATCCAGTCCTGCACCAAGGCAATATCCTTGTACAGATTTTTATAAGCCAATATACAAATTACAACCCTTAATTTCTAAGGCCTTGAGGAACCCTCCTATCCCCGAGTCTGGGGTAAACTCTCTTGATTTACGGGGCACAAGATCACCCTAATACTTCTTAATAACAATCCTTTTGAATGGATAGACTCTATGGACTTTTTGAATAAAAATTAATCTTATAACTCTAAATAGCACTTTGATCTTTAGTAGAATGATGGAGAATCAAATAGAGAGAGTATCTAAATGATTTCCTGTTGAGAATTTGGCAGAATGATGGCACGATCTTGAAAATATGAAGTTTTATGGATATGGAATGGTGGAGAAGAAAGAGTGAAGAAAATAAGAAAGTAGTTGTTAAAAAAAATTCGTTTTGGAAGCCTTTATATAGATGCACAACAGTCATAACCATTGGCGAAAGGTTTTCGAACGAATGGACACTTCTTTTGAAAATTGAATTTTGAATCCAACTGTCACCATGTCGACATGGGGTATCTCCTTATGTCGACATCCCTTAGTTCAAAATTATAGAGATGTTGTTTTGTAAAGACAATTGAATTTAAAACAAGTTGAAACTTCTCTAAAGCAAAGTAAAGTGTTTAAACAATATTTTGAGATAGAGAATGAATATAAAACATTATTTTAAATATATATATATATATATATAGTTGATATAGATCGTCAATTATATAAGTAATATTTAAAACCAGAATAAGTTCTGATGTTTTAAAAATAGAAGTTTTTAAAATCAGAATAGAGGAATATTTCAAGGCCAAAACAAAGTTTGAAAATATTTTTGAAAACATGATTTTGAAAGCTAAAACATTTTGAAAACAGATTTAAAAACATTTTGAAAATCTATTCAAACTGAAGTTGCAAGAACCTTCCTACAGAGCTCCTCCATAGGACTCGAGAACTTGTACAAAGTAGTTTAAATGATTTTGATTTTCGTCGGTTTGTAAGCCACTTGTCGTAGGTTTGTAGGCTATTTGTCGTGGGTTTGTAAGCCACTGGTTTTGATAGAAATTGGGTTCCATCCCAAAAGAAAACTGGAAGAAAGATGAGAGTGCTATTATGAAGTTTTAATAAAATACTAGACACTTATCTTGAGATCTTGAAATCTTGATTCTCTAGAGTCTTGAATCTTGAATCTCTAATCTTCATCTTGATGCTTGAGTCTTTATACTGATCAGTCTTCAATGATACCTGCATATACTTCCTATATACATATATATATGGAAATGTTAGTATATATTTTATAAAGTAAAGTATAATAACTATATAAGGTTGTTGTCATCAAAACATCATCAACTCAGTTCCTAACAATCTCCCCCATTTTGATGATGCCAACTTTATTTATAAAATATTCTTACCATACCATAACTCCCCCTTACTCCGTGATTTCTTCTTAAAACTACAACTCCCCCTTACTCCATGACTACCTCTTACACCAAGCACATATATTTTTATAACTTTCTCCCCCTTTGTCATCAACAAAAACTATTAACTACTTAAGAATTCAAGAATGATTAGCATGAACAAATAATATGTATAGAACAAGCATGAAACAATGAGTATAAGTGAACACATTTTAGTTATTACAACATATATAAGAACATACATAAACACAAACAAACAAAACAATTTAAAACAAAGAATAAAATGAAAGTACGCTTTAATGGCGATCCTTAACTATAGGAGACTTATGAATCGAACAATTAGGGTAGTGGAGACAAAAGTTTCCACGTTGTTCAATTAAGTTTCCATTAGTATCAACAAGGATCTTACCAATGCAAATAACGCTCTCGTCCGTATTCATAGGGACTTCGGGTTGAGGTAAAGGATGATCTTCCTCTTGGTCTTCTTATGGTTCTTCCATAGGCTCTTATTCCTCGGATTCCATGGCTTGTGAAGAGTCTTCAATATTAATAGGATTTGTGCGGTTATCCATAAGAAATTTTTGTACATTCCTAATAATATTGCCTTGCCTTTGTTGTTCTCTAGCCATCCTAAGTTGACTTACTTGAATTTCAGTCATCAATTGAAGGATATCTTTCATCTTCTCTTGCAATTTGATCACTCGAGCGTGCTTAGTTCGTTGAAATGGACCAGAATGAGGAGATGTGGGTGAAGTGGGTTCCTTAGTAGAAGAGGAGGCCATTATTTTATTGTTTCAGAAGTTATTTACAGAGAATATAGTGAAGAAAGAGATGAGAAAACGAAATAAATAGATAAATAACCAAATAACTAACTTTGGAGGGAAATTCAATTTTCAAATTTTTGTTGGGTATGTCGACATCATGAGATGGGGCATGTCGACATGTTCTTCAAAAAAAGTGTAATTTTTGTTTTGAATTTTTATTGATTATTATATTATTTTATTTTATATTTCAGATTTTGAACAAATACCTAATTCTCTTCTAAATTTAGTAAAATTCTGTTCGGTTAATTGTTTAGTTAATATATCAGAAATTTGTTTTTCGGTATTTATATAATCTAGAGTTATTATTTCTTTAGTTATATTATCTCTAAGAAAATGATGTCTTATATCAATATGTTTAGTTCTAGCATGATGAGTTGGATTTTTAGATAGATTTATTGCACTAGTATTATCACAATATATTGGTGATTTACTTATGTTAATTCCAAAATCTTTTAAAGTTTGTTGCATATATATAACTTGTGAACATGACAGAGCAGCAGATATATACTCTGCTTCAGTTGTTGACAAGGAAACAGTATTTTGTTTCTTGTTGAACCAGGAAACCAGTGAATGTCCTAGAAAGTGACAAGTTTCACTTATACTCTTTCGGTCTGATTTAAAACCAGCATAATCAGCATCACAATATGATATTAAATCAAAAGTATTATTTTTAGAATAAAATAAACCATAATCTAAAGTGTATTTTACATATCTTAAAATTCTTTTAACAGCTTTTAAGTGAGTTTCTTTAGGTTGTGATTGGTATTCTGCACAGAGACAAACACTATGCATAATATCAGGACGACTCGCTGTTATATAGAGTAGCGAACCAATCATTCCCCTATATAAAGTTTGATCAATATCTTTTGATTCATCTTCTTTACTTAAACCTACATTTGTTGACATTGGAGTTGGTTTCCCACTAGAGGTGCTTAAACCAAATTTATTGATTAAGTCTTTAGCATATTTTTCTTGACTTATGAAGATTCCATTTTCTAGTTGTTTAATTTGAAGTCCTAAGAAGAAACTTAATTCTCCCATGTGACTCATTTCATATTCTTTAGTCATTATATTTGAAAATTCTTTATTCATTATGTTATTAGTTGATACAAAGATTACATCATCTACATATATTTGAACCAGTTGAATATCTTGATTATTTCTTTTAATAAAAAGTGTTGTATCTACTTTACCAATTTCAAAACCAGATTGAAGTAAATAAATCTTAGTCTTTCATACCAGGCTCTAGGAGCTTGCTTTAGACCATATAGAGCTTTCTTTAACTTGTATACATGGTATGGAAATTTATTATCTTCAAAAGGTGGAGGTTGTTCAACATAAACATCTTCTTTTACAAAACCATTTAGAAAAGCACTTTTAACATCCATTTCATATAATTTGAAATTATTATAATTAGAGAAAGCAAGTAGAATTCTTATAGCTTCTAATCTTGCTACGGGGGAAAAGGTTTCATCATAGTCAATTCCTTCTTCTTGACAATAACCTTGCGCGACTAAACGAGCTTTATTTCTTACGACCTCACCTAGTTCACTCATTTTATTTTTATAAACCCATTTAGTTCCAATTATACTTTTATCCTCAGGTTTAGGAACAAGTTCCCATACGTTATTTCTGGAAAATTGATTCAATTCTTCTTGCATAGCAAGAATCCATGAATCATCAGACGATGCTTCCTTTGGATTTTTAGGTTCAATTGTTGATATAAAGGCTACCTTACTCATACTACTTAATTGATTTCTAGTTCTTACTGCAGATTCAATATTTCCTAAAACATTTTCTATAGGATGATCTTTCGATATTTTAAATCTCTTATTAGGTTGATTTATTTCACTAATAGTTTCATTAGATTGATTTAAATTTATAAAATCTTCTTCATCATCTATTTGTACAATATCTTTAAGATTTCATCAAAAGATACATACATAGTTTCTTCAATAGCATTAGTTTTTAAATTAAAAACTATAAATGCTTTGCTTCTATTAGAATAACCAATAAAGAATCCTTTATCAGCTTTTGGTTCAAATTTATCTAAATTATCTTTTGTATTAAGTATAAAACATTTACTGTAACGCCCCACTCCGAGACCCACTCTAGTAAAGAGTATTACGGAGTAATACCGTCTACTAGAACGGAGAATAGAGTATAATGGAAGCGACCATGTGTAATCAAGCTATAACTAACTACTGAATACGTCGAATAGGTGGTTTTCTTTTCTCGAGTGGTTCGACATATCCAATAGATATTTATAACGAAATTACAATGGCTAAGGAAAATAGGTTCAGAACAAACATAATACTAAATGATAACATCATCATCACATAACAGTCACATAACAGTCACAGAACATAGGTACAATATATCGTCAATGCAGATCCAAGTATCAGAAAGGTGGGTACAAAGCCACCGCTCACACATGTGAGTCAAAAATATGTACATAAGAGTCTGAAATAACAGAGTAGCGGAATAGTGGACAAATAAAAGAGCTATCTATCAGCATAGCAGATAATGTCCAAGCGGTAGCACAGAAGCTAAGTCCAGAGACTTAACCTGAAACAACTCGGTCTGACCCCAACCCCTTGCGGGCTGGGGAAAAGGGGCCGCCCCAGCCCCTTGCGGGCTGGGGCCAGGGGACCCGACCCAGCCCCTTGCGGGCTAGGGTCTTGCGGTCCGCCCCAGCCCGCATGGGCTGGGGACTTGTGGCCAGCCCCACTAGGGCTGGCATGCTCCTGGCTAGCCCAAATGGGCTTGCCTGCTGTGCCTGGGCTGCAGCCTGGATGCAACCCAAACTCATGTTTTCAGCCTGTTTTCAGGCTGTGCATTTCCAGCCGGCAGTTTTTTGCAGTTTTGATGGTTTTGGGGTGTATTTTTCAAGTTTTTGGCATCAAATTTCACTAATAACAATCATTAACTAGCATATAATGATTAATACACTATATTAAGGAGACAAAGGGCCAAAGCTTAGCATCACCTTATGAAGCAATATCACAAACACTTTATGTGCGCACCCAAAATGAAAGAAAAGTTGATCAAAGATCTATGATACACATGTTACATAATAAAACATGTTTTACTAAATGATTTATGAAGTCAAAAGAGGATTAAACACATATTAGAAGAGGTTTTTAGCAATATACCTCTCTAGAAAGCAACAATGACCATTATAGCATCAACCCAAGTTTTGAAACATCTTGCGATGGGACCAAAAAGAGTGGTCAAGACATATCCAATATATTTCGTCAACGGATATAAATTTAACACCAAAGAATACGGTGCAGAAAAATTAACAAATAATACTGGTGTATTTGTTAAAGGTAGTGACGATCCAGAAAATCATTTAAATGATTTTTATGGCATTCTGACACAAATTTTGCAACTGACATATTTCTCACGACCCGCGGAGGAGGTGTTTCTATTTAGATGCAATTGGTTTAGCAATGTTCCAGGTTCTGGAATTAATGTGCACAAGGATTATAATCTTATCGAAATAAAGCATACATCGCACTATCACAAGTATGATCCTTTTGTACTAGCCAAACAAGCATTGCAAGTTTATTACGCTCCTTATCCGTCTCTAAAAAGAGATAAAGCAGATTGGTCTGCAGTTTTTAAAACAAAGGCCAGATTCACATTCGATGGGAAGAATATTCCCGGCGAACAAGCTTATCAGGCAGATCTTGAGCAAAATAACGAAATAATTATTACAGACGATCATACAAATTTTGGTCCCTTGATCGATGAATCAAATGTTTTGGTAGAAGCGTTTGACAGTGCAGAGGAAAATATCGTCGAAAACGAGACAGAATCTGAATCAGAAGATGATAATGACTGATACAAATCTGAATCTGTTTTTTTGCAATTGATGTAACTGTGTTAAATTCTTGATGTATTATGAAATTGATGTAACTATGAAACCAAATCCGTTTACTATTGTTCGCATGTTGTATTCTTGATGTATTATTAAATTGATGTAACTATGAAACCAAATCCGTTTACTATTGCATGTTGAATTCTTGATGTATTATGAATCAGGTATAACACACTTCCATTTCTATTTCCATTTCAGTCATTAATTAAGCTGTAATTTGTACCGTTGATGTCATTTTCATATGAAATATATTTCACTATCATGTTTTTATACTCTTATATAATGATGTGTATATGTCACAGGTTTATCAGTATGTCGTATAGAGGTAGGAGCTCTTCCCGATCGTCTGGAGGCGATGGCAGTGACCCATCGCAAGAGCCACAGCGTGCTGTTGTATCTTTGGTCCCTAGAGCAGAAGGGTAATTAAAATTAAATTTTATTCAGCATCTTATTTTTTCTATGATATACGTACGTACTTATCTATATCGTACTTAAAAATAGGGGGTTCAACCTACTTCCCTCCAAGGTTGTGCTGGACGTCTCTAGAGCAACATATCGTAGTAGGATGAGTGCGTGCTGGCCGAAGTGGGACTCCATCCCTCCTCACATCGTAGAGTGCATATGGCAGGATGTTCTAGTATGTATAATTTTTTAGTTTTCCATTTTTAATTCGTTTTTGTCGTTTTTCTATTGTTTATCGTTTAAAGTGTAATCTTTTTTTCACACAGGCTGAGATAGACATCCAGACAGACGACATGATGCTGGCACGAGCATACTGGATGAGGAAGATGCGCAAGAACTACAGGGATACGATATCCGAGATTAAGAAATCCGGTAAGAAACCAAAGTGGATGGGAGAGAGCGTGTATCAAGCTTGGTTGAGCTACTGGGAGACGGACGAGGCGAAGGCAAGTATACTATTTTTTTTTGAATTATTAATTTGACGTGATTGAAAAATAATGTATCAAATTTTGAATGTACAGGCAGAGTCGGATAGAAACTCTACAAATAGAAATAAGAATCCCGTCACTCATCGCGGAGGATCGAAGTCGTTTCAGCAGTATCGGCAGGAGTTGGTATATTTACTGAATAACAAATGTAAATAGTTTATGCTATATGATTCTAAATGTATAATAATTGTATGTAACAATCAAATTCAGGAAGCCGAGGCACAGGGTCATGTCAGCTATATGGACGTGTTCACCCATACGCATGCTGTCGAGCATGTTAATCCAGACGGGACTGTTTCGTACACATGGAAGGACGATAAATCCAGCAAAAGCCATGTAAGCATATTTCATTTTATTCACTATTAGTAATTGTTAAATTATAATGAAATAAGATATGATATTATTAATTTGTTAATGCAGGAGATGTTTATGGAGCAGCGGCAGAAACTCCTTGTTGATACAGGTCGAGAACAGCTGACGACCGATGAGGAGGACGTTATTTTTGAGTCCGTTATGACTCCAGCTGAGCATGGTCGACGTTACGGCTTTGACAATTTAGCGGTAAATAATTTACTTTTTATTAAAATACTTAAAATATGATATTTTTACCTTTTCAAGACAATAAACTGGGATTTTATTTATTTTTCAATTATTGCAGTCCAGCAGTCATAGTAGGGGACGGCGGAGCAGACCACAGAGCGATTTAGCAAGTATACAAGAATTGCGGACTAGAGTGTCCCAATTGGAGGAGCAGAACCGCCAACAGGCCTTGCAGACCGTACAGTTGTTAGAGTACATGCAGCAGTTTGGTGGCCGCTTTCCTTCCTCGGCTGGCTCTGGATCTGGAGGAGATTGACTCATTGCTTGCTTTTTCGTCGTTCAGGTATGTTTTTTGTTTGTGTAGAATGATTTGATAGACGGTGCGGATAAATATTGATTTGTATAATTATATATGATACACTTGGTTTTCTAGTTTTATGAGGATATGTGCATAAGAATATTGATGAATTTGTGTATTAACAATATGGTGGAACAATTATTGTTAATGTTGGGATGGTTATGTATGTTATTTATCTTATTTTCATTGTATTTTTATTTATTTGTGCGTTTGTTAAGTATGTTGTAGTTTAGGTTTGGATATTTGATTGGATTATTGTATATTGGGTTGTGAATTATTGATATCAGAGTATTTGGAAGAGAAATGTGGTTGGAAGGCAATGGTTGCAGCGAATACCAAAAAAAAATTTTGCAGATTTCCGACGGCTTCCGACGGCTTATCGGCCAAAATCTCCGACGTCTTCCGGCGCTTTCAGTCGGGCTGTAACTCAGTATTTCCGACGGATTCCGAATCGGACTCCGACGGATTGCGACGGGCTCCGGAATCCGTCGGAACCCGTCGGACTCCGTCGGAATAATAGACGGCGGCAGCCTTCGGAAGCCGCCGGAAGTACTGTTCTCCGACGCCATCTTTTCCGACGGTTTTTTCCGACGGCCGTCTACGGTTTCCGACGGCCGCCGTCGGTTTCTGACCGTCGGAAATACTGTTTCTCCTTGTAGTGTGAGAGCGTTCTAATGTTGGCAAACTGAGCAGATAAACGCCTAGGTGACTTTTTTTGATGTACAACTTACTGTTGGTACTAAAATATGTGATGGGAACCTAATTTGAGTTGTTTTTGTTTTTTTCCATTTCTTTTAAATAAAATTAAAAATTAAAAAAGAAAAACCATAAACGGCTCAGTTTGACAAGGGAACCAAAAGTATAATCAGATATCAAAGTTATGCTGTATGAATAGATTATGAAGACGAACATGTCTATATCAAATAAAAAGAGTTTGATTTCTAAGATAACAGGCATATAAAATCTATATATATATATATATATATATATATATATATATATATATATATATATATATATATATATATATTGAAACCCATGAGAACCCGGCGGGCCGGTAAACTCCTGAGGAGGGTATTTCGTGCATTCGCACATCAACATAGGTACATAAATATTTATGCCGAACACGGATAGAAGTTAAAGCATAGCGTGGAAAAAGGAAACAGTGGTTTTAAAATAAAGGTTTGCTAAAGATTCTCAACAAATCGAAACAGCACCTACTTTTTTCTAGCCTATACTGAACCTTGCAGCATTTTTTCCTTTGTGCTGAATATGTCCCAAGAACTGTTCCTATCCTAAGTAGTTTACAAGAAATTGCTTAAGCTATTCCTACACACTGATGTATTGTTGTCAGTATTACGGTGAAGATAGAATAACTGGTCCATTATTTTATGTAGCAAGTAGCAGAGTGTAGCAGCAAGGTAGTAATCAAATGAAGTAAAGAAAGTTGTACTGATATTTTAGGTCTAATTTGTTGCACAGCAGTATGTTACAACATGTGTATGTTAGGTGTGAACTTTACTAAGCAAGAAGGTGTAATGAAAGTATATAATATTTGTTGAATTCAAGCTGTAATCTAATGCACAATATTTTCTTATAGAAGGTGCAAGTTGGCTGACAGGTTTTGCCAAGACACGGGATGTATTCCACATGAATGACTAGGACAGCATGTTATTACCGGGTCAGTAAAAAAAATATCGCATGTCATTTATAGGAGTTTTATGCAGTAAAATAATTTTTGCAGGGATAGTATGCTATTTTTAAAGACTGTAAAACATTTGCAGGGGCAGCGTGTGTTATTTTTTAATTGGGTCAAAAGGATAATAAAAAAATTATTTTTTATGTTATATGTGAAATTAATTTTTCAAATTGATCTTTTATCGTTGGTATTTTTCTTTGGTGCTTTTGAAGTACATAGTGAAAAAGCAAAGCACAGACCTAAAATTAGGAAATGAAATAGATATTTATATAAATATATTTATTGTCTATAATTATCTGTTATGGCTAGAATTTGGAGTACGCAACTCTTTTATAGCACATTTATATGTATAAGGGTATAAATTCGAAATTGCAAACTAATTTAGAACTACTATTTAGAGTAAAAATATATGGTAATATTTGTTAAAATTTTGATTCTCAGTCGTCATATTTTTGCATTTCTCTTGAAAAGTGTGCGGTCAGGTAAAAAATTAGGAAAGCATCAAAACCGTATTAAAAATAAAGACATTTCATACTTTATTCCACTTTAATGTGTATTTATCCCTCCCACCCTCATGATGACAGACAACTTTCATTCCTCTTTGACTGTTTGGTACTTGGTTCAACAGAGAGAAGATTTCCCCACACAACACAAAGACGACCTGCATAGGCAATAAATATTTAGAAATTGAAATGGATTACATAAGGGTACAAAACAACACGCTAACATTTCATAACTACCATGCTTAACTTAAATTAATACGGTGGACTATGCTAAAGGCAGTTGTATTTGACGAAATAAGTGCGAAAACACTAATTTTGGTAGAACACGGTTGCATCAACTTTAACATTAAAAGAAGGTTGGTGGACTATGGTAAAGGCAGTTGTATTTGACGAAATAAGTGCGAAAACACTAATTTTGGTAGAACACGGTTGCATCAACTTTAACATTAAAAGAAGGTTGGTTAGTTCTTTTCTGCTTATAAGGTTGCTACACATAGGATGGTTTGAGTTACATGCAAATTCTGTTGAAAATTATCTTTCAATTTACTCTAAAGAACTCGCACATTTTACACTTTCTCTACAAAAAGGAGTACATTGATATTTGCGTAGGTGGATCAACTTTCATAAATTCTATATAGAGCTCATGATACTAATGGTAATAAAAATTTGATCCTTCTGTTTCCCTTGATTGATTTACATTTCAAAAAAAAATTATTTTAATATATATATATATATATATCATTTGAATATATATATATCACAGAACATACATCTTTTTCATAAACCATCAATGCCATTATAGTTTAGATGTAACTAAAAATGTTAATATCGATACAAATGTTGGTAAATTTTTACTCAGTGCACATTAATATATAGTGGGAAGAAATAGCATATCAAACGGTGCCCTGATTAGTACGTTAAAGAGAGTAACCAAGCATCTACAAACTTTGGATGCTTGACTCAGGAGTAACATCAAAGTTATAAACATGAGTTATCATTCACAGTTTCTTGTAAGTCTTTGTAAGATTGCATACATAGGCAGGCAAAGGTAGAATGGATTGGATAAAAAAATAGTTGAATTTAAAATAATTGGAAGCAATGTAGATTCTCTTTGATAATGTCGATGGTAAGTGGACAACATTAAAAATATCACCCTTACAGCATCAAAATTTGTAATAATGATTAGCGTTGATGACATACAACAACCTAACCTTTGAAGTTGTCCAAAAAACGTCCATACCATTTAATTTGTATGGAATCATTTAAAGTTCAAACCTAGACACATAATCAGATATGTAAATGGAATAAATAGTCTAAGCCTACCCATTTGAATTTTTCATATACCATTATTACCTTTTTTTTAACAAACGAAAATAAGGGAATGAAAAACCATAGGAGCAATATATAATATTTTTTCCATGCTTTGTGGTAGCATATATAAAGTTTCAATTAATATTCAATATAAAGCACTACCTGGACGACAACATTTGAGGGCTGACTGTAGATTAGTCATAAAGTTGAAATGTCGACAACAGAAATAATGATGAGTACTAATGTCAATATAAATAATCCTTTATAACTCAAGTTTAAGCTAACTGTATTTTTTTGCTGACATTTTAGTCTTGTATGAGGCGTAATTTTTTTAACATATATTGAAAACAAAATGTAAGAATATGCATGAAAACGGGATTACCAAATTTCAATTGAAATGAAGGGATCAAACTAAGATGATGGAAAATCTAGAAAGTTGGAAGAGAAAAAAAATTGATACTTCCAAAAGTTTGACCTCATAATAACTTGATATCAAATATGCAATATTATAAACTTATTATCCTTACATCTATCATGATCAGATTTTTATCTCAAGTTCTCAATATTCGATTTGGCTAAAGTTCTCCACTTACTTATATGAAGTATAGTACTACAGTGGTAAATAAATTTAAACGATTTATTTTTAAATTTTTACATTATCATTCAACTATAAAATACCGTAAATATTTGTTAAAATTTTCAGTTTAGTACATTTTTGTTTGACATTGTTTGTGCTTTATTGTTAAATGACAGCACTAATGAAGCTTAAAATATGCAACAACATTAAATGCACTAAACACAAATTTGAAAACTGAGAAACGGAGGGAAATGTTTAATTTCATATTTTTGTTCAGTAAACATACAATACCAAATACAAATTTATTTGGAAAATTCACTTAAAATCAAATAGAAGGCTAAAAAATTGTGGAAAAAAATAAGGGTTATGTCAAATATATGGTCATGTAATGTTCTAATTAGCTCATTTGTCAGCTAATGAACTATTTAACAATTAATAACAAAATAAATATTTAAGCTAAGACAGAAAAATAACATTACATTTTTTTTGACAACTATGATATCATCATATTTCAGTGAACCTTTATAAAACAATGAGCACTCACTTCGGACAAACTCATAACTTCCCATTCCAAAACAAATCTGCAACAAGTTACTAACTTCTCCCATGAATCAAAAAATAATGTACTTCACAATTTTAGTTGACTTTGTGTTTGGCGATGTCAAATTAAAGGAAATGATGTTACTTTCCAAAACTTCAGACACAGTCCATCAAAAACATAATGTAATTGGAATAATAAAAGAAAATAGCATAGTAGTTATTTTCTCTCAAAGATAATGATCTTGAATAGGAAAAAAACCTTAAATTCATCCATGGTCTGATGAATATGACTAATGAGTATGACCCTGCCACGTAAATAATGGGCAGCCTGATAATACTGTATTCATTAGTCTGTAGATAATATGAATGTTTTGTGACTAGCAATTAATGCCTATTTTAAAGTTCCACATGCCCCGAAGATGCATGTAAATATGCCAAGATAATAAGGCTCTAATAGAATCAAAAGCACATACTATATTTCGCATCGGGTATAAATTAAATCATCATCTAATAGTTAAAATACATCATTGTATAAATTCAAATCATTTTCTAAGAAAAAAAAAATTAAAATATGTCCATTTTGCCGCGGTGAAGAGGAAATTCGGTTGGAAGAATTTCAACTTCGCCCATTTGAACATGAATTAAAAAAAATGTAATTTGCCAAATAGTTTTTTTGAAACTCGTTTAGGATAAAATATTTATTAAAAATATATTTAGACCCTAAACGAACTTCAGAATACCATTTTGTGTATCTGATATTGTTCGACGATGGTTTTTCTATTGGTTTACAAAACCGTCGAACGAATTTAAAAATAAAATAATCGCAAGTGCGCGATGTACAACTTTAGTATGTGGCGAGTACGGACCGATCCGTAGGGAATTTTTAAGATTTTAAAATTTTCTACTCAATCAAATTAGACCAAAATGAGAGAAGATTTTTAACTACAAACAAAATAAAGCTAAAACTAGGATGAAAATGAGATTAAAAACTATGAAGTTATAGAATTATTTAGAGGCAAATCAACTCTCGTATTTTCATAGATCAACAAATAAACAATCTACGCTTTCTATTTTTGATATTAAGTGAAATAGTTGGTGTATTTATCATAAGTATGGTTTATTTATGTTATTAATCGACATTAATCAAACCACGAAACTATAATACAACGTATAAACCACTTATCAATTCTCATGAAAATGAAGCCAAAGTAAAAGCTATTTTAAATATGATCTATTAACTATTGTAATTAGCAATATAGATCATCAAATTTTGTTTTTACTTTCATTTCAAAATCCAAAATCAATGAGCAAATGATGGTGTAAATTGTGTTTATGTTACGTAAGAATAGCTTGTTTGCAAAATAACATAAGATATCAAACCCACTTGTATAAACTTACATCAAAGTCCACTTTCATGAAGCACAAACAAAAGAGACCATAAATCATAGAAAATGTTGAATTTACATAAAGATGGAGAGCTGCATTACCCCTAAATCAAAAGGGCTTAGCTACTCATTTATGTTATCAAATCAACACTTGTAAATTTCAACAGTAAAAAGCAAATAAATGGAAACTAAGCAAAGGAAGAAAAAAAGATTAACTACTAACTACTTGCATTAAAAAAATAAAGCTACACTACTTGCATGAATATACATCTATAAACATGAAATGAGAGAAAACATAGAAATAAACATCAACATAAATAAAAACAATTAGAAAAGAGAAGAGAAAGAGGCTAGGTAGCCATTTTTATTTCATGAAACATAGAGATTAGAACTTGCATTTTAATTTCCTAACTAATTTTTGAAAGAGTAAATAAGTCTTTAACACGTACATAAGAGGGCTATTTACACATGCATAAAACCCTAATTCAATTTTTAGGGTGCTTCCTAAAATGCCCATGTAGGATGTGTGACCACAAGCAACCATTAGCCACTAATTAATCCATCATTAAATATGCATGAAGCTTTAACCTCCACTTAGTTGTTAATTAGCTCCTATTTGTGATTTAGGTAAGTGGGTAGGTGGGGTCCTTCATGATCTTGTATTTGAATTATTCCTATCATCCTTTCTTTGTACTCATTTGTGCATGCATGTACCTTCATAAAACCCTCTTCCATATGCGTACAAATTCCTATAAAATCATAAAAAATGTCCAAGTAAAAATTCTCAAATTGACACATACACAAAAGTGACTATTTTTCCCCTGTGTGTAGTTGAATATATGATGATTTGAAAATAATTGAATTTTAGTTTTAAACATGTTAACATACCAAAATATGACATTTATTTAAATAAAAATAGATAAAATATGGATGTGCAAATATGCACATTTATGTGCACATCATGTATTACAAAAGAAATTTTGATTATTAGATTGTTTTTGTATAACCATCTAAACACCGACCTGTTTTGAAAAACCCATTAGTTATCCACGCTCAAAAGAAAGTTGGAGCAACTTCCACTTTACCAGCTTCATCACTATCAAATTTGAGCTATGGTGCGTGATGAAGCAATATAAAGTTGAAATTCTTCCCACGCTAGAGTCTCCTCTAATTGATAGAGAGATGCTATAGTAAAGACAAACTAATGGTCATTGCATAATAAAATATTATCTTGTCTCTACTATAATCTCCTATGTAATATAAAGAGGTCAACTGAAAGGTAAGTTCAGTTTGTTGCTTTTTAATGTTTAAGATCTCTAAGATTTCAAAATTCGAAAGCATAAACATTGAAACAATTTACGTTTAAAATATGTAATTTTTAAACAAAGTCATTAATAATGAACATTGAATACTTGAAAACTTATGAATTCGTGTTAGTTTGTTATGCCTAAAGAATGTTACGTTATTAGAAGACTTAGATGCATGAGTCAGATATTGGTTGGTTTTGATAGTTACTTTAAATCCAACATGTTGTTGTTCTCGAGGATTGTATCCAAAAAATTATTATAATAGGATGGAGTACTATTATGGCATTCTTTGTAGTTGTTTTTATCTTCATTTCATTCTTAGGTTTATCGTTATTATTCCTCGTCAATAGAGCAAATCCAAATCCCAACTTGTACATATATGTGTAGCTTGCAAGTTTCAAATCCTCTATAGTCGTTGAGGAAAACAAAACAATCCAAGAATGTGTTCATTACACTTTGGTGATTCAAAAGTTGTTAAATAGTAACAAGTGTATAGTGATTTTTTGGTATGTTAAATTGGAAAAAACTTGTTTGTCTACCACATAAAAAAGGCTTATATCGGTATAATTATGATCTCGGTTTAACACATAGAAATTGAAAAAAAAAATTCTACCATTCATGTTGATTTTTTTCACCAAAAACAATGCCTAGCTCTATGTATTTCACTAGATACAACCTTTAATTAGTTTCTTCCGATTTGAAATAGTAGTAAATCCTAAACAAACGAGTATTACAATTTTAATAAAAAAAATGAATAACAAAGGCATCAAATATTTAGTCATGAACTCTTTATCCCTCATTTTTAATACATATATAAATACTGATTCAACTTTGAATTAGAAAATGCAAATGAATTTTTTATTTTTTATTTTATTTAGTGGGATAAAAAGAAGCACTAGCCGGTGAGTTTGACCATTTTATTGAAATAATAAGCAAAATGCTTCATGTATATTAGAAAATAAACGTAACTTCTATTTTAGTGTGCATAATATTCTGATATAGTTCTACCATACATTATGTACAACTAATGTCCAATTAATGAGTAAAATATTAAAAATATACAATACAAATCAAACTTAATAAAGTAAGAAAACCAAGAAAACATAACAAGTAAAGGAGGTCACATGTTGAAGTTATAAATCGAATTTTTATTTGATTATGATTTTCTTTAATTACTACAATCGGTGTTATTAAGGTTAAACGATATAAGTAACATTTTGCACCTATGTTGAAACTGCCTTTAAGAGTAACTTTTGGCTTAGAAATATCATTATCAGTGCATGAAATCTTATGTAGTAGATATATACATAGTAGGTTGAACACACTAAGATTTCTTTGGACCAAGATGAAATGGGAGATGTTCTGATAGTCCTCCGTAAAAAGAAAAAAAACTTCACATGGGAAATCAGCACTCTCCTGAGTTTTTATTCTAACAAAACAAAGTTTTTCATGAATAATAAAGTAGGTAGGTACTACGAAAAATACATACTTGTATCTATTAAAATAAAAGCATTTTACTAATTCCCAAAAGTAATGGTTGTGTACTTCATCTAACAACATTATAGAATTTTGGACATGTGAATCCTTTTACCTCATATAAAGTGGAAGCTTATTTAAATAGTACAAAAAATAAACAACGAAAAAATGTAAAGAAAAATGATAAGTTAAAAAAGGAAATCAAAATGAAGGGGGAATCTTTAAAATGCAAATCATCGCCTATATTTAATAATGAAGTAAAAAAAATTCAAACATGTTACCTGATGGTTTAACCAAGCAACTAAGCACTCGGCATTTGCATACTAGTCAACATTTATGCCTCGTTCGGCATTCAGATCGTTAAACTGGATTGAACGACGTCTAAGCTCATTCGGCTTCCGGGGGCGTTTGGTATTCACGGGTCGATCGACATTCGAGAGCGTCTGGCATAACCTGGTTGACCGGCATTCGAGAGCGCTCGGCATTCGAGAGCGCTCGGCATCCAAGAGTGTTCGGCATTCTAGGGATGTTCGGTACAACTGGGTAGACCGGCATCCAAGAATGTTTGGTTTCCAGAGCGTCCGGCATTACTGGGTCGACCGACATTTGAGAACGTTCGGCGTACATGGAGCGTTTGGAATTCATGGGACGACCGACTCAAGAGCTTTCGGCTTCCAGAGCGTTCGGCATTCTTGCCTCGCTCAGCATTCCTGGATTGTTCGGCAACCTAGCCTCGTTTGGCACCTTCCCCGTCCGGCATCGATTCTCGATCGGCCTGCGCTCCTCACTCAAAACATCGATTCGTTAGGCACATGGATATCGTTCGGCATTCTGCTATTCGGCATTTTTGGTTCGACACTCAGAGATTACCCATTTTGGGCCGAGATACCTAGATGCTAGGCCCACCAGGTAAGTCCAGCCTATCTTCGTCTATAAATAGAGAGGCAGGGGCACAGTGAAAGGGATCAGAATTTCGAGAACACTGGGAGACTCTGCAGCATCCAACACTCAATCAAGACTCAATCTTTTTATTTAGCAATCGTATTCAAGTGATTGGAGATGGGTTGTATCTGTAATCAGTTATAAAGTAAAGAAATAAAGATTAACTTCAATGTGGACGTAGGCAGTTATGCCAAACCATAATAAATTTGGTGTTCTTGTTTTCTGCATTGAATTTAGCATACTGTTCTCCATTTAATTTCATTCTCTTCACTAATCTCTCTACACACTCTCTCTTCAGGGTGTTGTGACCAATTATGGCTCTAACATTTTGGTGCTTTCACTGAGAACCAATTCTCAAGTCCATAGGATCTGCTTTGTCGCTACTGGATTGCATAAATCCCCCGAAGGAGATCCAAAATCATTCACAAGGCTTCTGTTGATTCTACCCAGAGTTATAACCGACAACTCTACCATGGGGAGACCACGAACTAGATCGGCTTCTCACAACATAGATGTCCAAGAGACTGCTAGCGTATAACAATTTGGACCTAGCAACCAGCAAATAATTCAATGCGCAGGGCCCTGCACCCAAAATCAAGCGGAAGTCGTTTCTCGAACAGAGTTCAACGACTTGACAAGAGAACTCAGGGAAAGTAGAAGGCAACTCGCTGAGCAGATACAAGCCAACACTAACCTCGTGACTCAGCTTACTCAGCAGCAACATCAAAATATTGGAGGTAGCCCTGCTCCTTATTCTGAATCTGATAGCTCGACCCAGCTGATGAACCTCCTAGGCGCAGACGTCGTAAGGATGAAGTTGCATAGGCAGGAGCCGCTGACCGATCAACTAGGGCTCAAGCCTGTGAGGTGACCGGATGCCCGAATCACCAAGATCCCAATGAAGCTGGCCTTCAAGACGCACGTTTGGCCTATCTCCAATAGAGGGGACACCAACCCGATCAGTCCCGCAGAACGGAACCTAACGTTCCATCTTCCATACCTACACCAGACTTGTCGGCAATGGTCAGACAGTTAATGGGAGAGAACCAAGGTTTGACCAATGAAGATTGGGGAGTGTCTAGGAGTCATACTTCCTTCATAGATACCATCCTACAAGCTGAGTACCCAAGGAAGTTTAGCATGCCAACCATCCCGGCCTATGAAGGGAAGACCGATCCCAGACAACATGTAACGAGGTATGGATAGATGATGGATACTGCAAGAGCAAATGGTGCGACCAGGTTTAGGTGCTTCCCAATCACTTTTTCCGGAATTGCCACCATGTGGTTTACTCGACTCCCCCACGGTCTATATCCTGCTTTGACGAATTGGCAATGAAGTTCGTAGAACAATTCAGGATACATACCACACATATAAAGGATGTGATGCCCTTATCGAGCGTAATTCAGGCTCCGGGAGAGTCATTGAAAGCATACTTGCAGAGATTTCATGTTGCAGCTACTGAAGTGAGTAACCCTAACGACCACGCGATTTTGATGGCGGTAATGCGTGGAGTGGATCCAAATTCTAAATTTGGAGATTGGTTGGTGGGAAAGCCCCCAGCTATGCTGTAGCGTTTCTACTCGAAAGCTCATCAGTTCATAAGGAGAGAGGAAGCCAGATGGACAAGACGAGATAAGGCACCGGGGCTTATTCAGGAGACTGTGAAAAGTAACATCGTCGTGAAGCAAACCGACGATAATTCAGGAAAAGTTCAAATCAACATCTAGAACAAACCTGAGTAGTATAAAGGATCCAAAGGTGGGAATCCCGAAAAGAAAAGAGAAGCAAGGAAATGGAAGCCAAGGATTTCGACTTACAATGAATACACCCCGCTGAACGCATCTCTAGAGAACATCTATTTGTCAACTTGCAATACTTTTCATTATAGAAAACCACGCCCAAAGGAATCAATAGAGGAACAGAAGCGGACTGGGAAGTATTGCCGCTTTCATGAGTCCTATGGGCACAACACAGAGGAGTGTAGACACCTCCATGATGCTATAGAAAAGTTGATTAGACAGAAAAAGCTGCAGGAATTTGTCAAAGACACACAAGATGGAAGGCAAGGAACGTCAGACCCCGGACGTGGGCTGGCTCCACGTCAACCAGAACAACCTGCTCGAACTGTGGGTAGATTGGTTATTAACACGATAGCAAGCGGACCTCATCCTACAGATAAGAATTGGCAGGAGATGGAGCGATATGCTAACTCTTTGAGACATGCAGAGTACGAATGTTGTTCGAATGTGGAAGATGGGACCCCTGTAGAACAACAACGCACGATGAATGATGATATTGTATTTAGGAGCAGAGAGGAGGATAAGGTGGAAGCTCCTACCGTCGACCCGATGGTCATATCTGCAACAATCGGGCCGACGTTCGTGAAGAGAATTCTAATTGATTGCGGAAGTTCCATTAACATCATCTTCAAGAAGGCATACGACCAAATGATGATGGAGACCAAGGATTTGAAGCCATACAAAGCCAGAATCCATGGCTTTAATGGCGCAACGACTGATGTAGTGGGATATGTGGAATTACCAGTTGAACTGGGACAAGGCGAACGTAGGATGGTGCGGATCCTACCGTTCATAGTGTTGGGTGTTGATTCTCCATATAACATGTTTCTGGATCGTCCGGCCCTGGCGAAGTTTAGGGCGACTCTAGCCCCATGGTGTTTGACGTTAAAATTTCGGACAAACAAAGGAATTGGAGCGGTACATGGCGATCAAGCAACCTGTAGTGCATGTTATGTGACTGAGCTAAGGGAGGCTCAGCATAGAGAGAAAGGAAAGGTTGCGGAAAGCTCCGCCCGCAACCAAAATCCCGATGATTGACAAGTAGTGCCCAAGCGCTGGCTCGGGCAACATTCTTGGATCCATAAAGACATAGATCCGAGAGATGATGATGATGGGGAACCCAGGGAAACGAATGCAGCTTCGGCTGAACTGACAATTGACATCCCAGTCAGCCGGGATGACCCATCACGAGTTCTTAAAATTGGATCACAACTCGACCCTTCGGTGGCCGAGGACCTCACTGATTTCCTCCGAGCGAATCTGGATGTT
This sequence comes from Allium cepa, assembly GCA_030765085.1. Classification (NCBI taxonomy): domain Eukaryota; kingdom Viridiplantae; phylum Streptophyta; class Magnoliopsida; order Asparagales; family Amaryllidaceae; genus Allium; species Allium cepa. The sequence continues at coordinate 643,117,653 of CM060937.1, read as the reverse complement.
TTCACTTGGACACATTCTGATATGTGCGGGATTTCTCCTGCAATTGCGAGTCATATGTTGAACATAGACCCAAAACACGCTCCTGTAAAACAACAAAGGAGAGGTATGGACACGGAGAGGTCCGCGGCTCTCAAAGAGGAGGTGGACAAACTCGAAGTCAATGGGTTCGTCCGCTACTCCCTCTACCCTGAATGGGTATCTAACCCAGTGCTAGTGAAGAAAGCGAATGAAAATTGGGCAACTTTTGTTGATTATTCCGATTTAAACAAAGCATGCTCGAAGGATAGTTTCCCATTACCTAGAATTTACCAGCTGGTCGATTCAACAGTCGGACCTGAGTTATTGTCATTTATGGATGCGTACTCTAGATATAATCAAATCCCGATGCACATCCCACACCAAGAACACACCAGTTTTGTCACAAACATTGGGTTGTATTGCTATGTAGTGATGCCCTTTGGATTGAAAAACGCAGGAGCAACTTATCAGCATCTGGTGAATCGAATGTTCAAAGATCAGATTGGTAGAATGATGGAAGTCTATGTAGATGACATGCTCGTGAAGTCACGGCTGTCAAACGACCACATCCGAGACTTAGCGGAGATGTTTGATATACTCAGACATTACGGAATAAAGATTAATCCTTTAAAGTGTTCATTTGGCGTAGCGTCGGGAAAGTTTCTGGGTTTCATTGTGAACGCGCGGGGAATCGAAGCTAACCAAGAGAAGGTTCAAGCTATCCGAGATATACAAGTGCCCAGAACCATAAAGCAGGTGCAAAGCTTGAATGGAAAGGTGGCTGCGCTGAGTCTATTCATACGTAGAGTTACAGACAAGTGTATTCCCTTCTTCGATGTAATAAAGAAAGGAAAGAGAAATTTTGAATGGACATCCAACTGTGAGGAAGCATTCCAAGCTCTGGTAAGGCACTTAGAAAGTCCCCCGGTACAGTCAAAACCGATAGACCACGAAATCTTGTATATGTACTTGGCCGTATCCCTGCATGCTATCAGTACAGCCTTGGTTCACAAGGAGGGCCGGGTTTAAAATCCAGTTTACTATGTTAGTAAATGCTTGATGGGGACGGAAAGAAATTATCCAAAGAGTGAGAAACTAGCCTATTGCTTGGTGATTGCATCACGCAAGCTTCGTCTATATTTTCAGGCACGCTCAATCAGTGTTTACAATGATCAACCCTTGCGACAGGTACTCCGACGACCGAAAACTTCCGGAAGGATGTTAAAGTGTAATATCGAGTTAAGTCAGTTGGATATTACCTATCTGCTGTGAAAGGCCATACAATGACAAGAACTAGCTGAATTCATTGCTGAATTTACTGTGTCAGATGAATCAAACGGCCGCAATGTCATACCTCCTGTTCGATGGAAGATGTATACCGATAGGGCATCTAACGACTGTTGTTCGGGGGCTGGCATAGTTCTTGAGACTCCTGAAAACTGATCAATTTTCTACGCTTTGAAGCTCAAATCTACAGCAATGAATAACAAAACCGAATATGAAGCATTGGTTGCTGGCTTAGGACTTATCAAAGAACTGGGAGTGAAATCGGTTGAAATATTTTATGACTCGCAACTAGTGGCATATTAAGTGCGGGGAGGCTGTCAAGCGAAGGGACAGAGACTTGCCCCTTACCTTGATCGTGCTCAGGAGCTGTTGACAAATTTGGAATATTATGACAATTCGCATGTCCCGCGAGAACAAAATAGAGCAGCCGATTCGTTGGCAAAATTTGCAAGCACAGGCGACATACATCAAATGGGATTGTTTCTTGTTGAAACCTTACATGCTCCAAGTATAGATATGATGGTGTTTGATCCCATGTTAGAAACTGAAATTGAGAAGGACTCATGCATGACCCCAATCGAGCCGCACTTGCTATATGAGGTCTTACCTGAAAGAAGGAGCGAAAGACGGCAAGTCTTTCGTAAGGCTTCGCGATATATAATGCAGGATGGGATAATGTATAGAAGGGGCTTCTCGAACACCTTACTCTGTTGCATAGCCCACGATGAGATAAAACGTGTATTAAAGGAAGACCATGAGGGAGAGTGCGGTGACCATACTGCGGGGCAGACATTAGTAAAGAAAATCCTCCATTACGGATACTATTGGTCGACTGTAAATCAGGATGCCGCAAACTATGTGAGAAGATGCGATAAATGCCTGATATATGCAAAAATCCTGAGAGCTCCTCCAACGGAACTCACACAAATGGTTGGTCCCTGGCCATTTGCAATGTGGGGGATCGCCATAGTCGGTTCTTACCCATATCCAAAGGAGGTGCGAAATATGCGATAGTTGCGGTCGATTACTCTACCAAATGGGTAGAAGTAGAGCCTCTGGCCACAATCACCACTAAAAAGGTCATTAATTTCGTTATACTAAATATTATATGCCTTTTTGGACTTCCACGAACTATCATCACAGATAATGGGACTCAATTCGAAAGCAAGGAATTCAAAGAATTTTGCCAGAAATATGGCATTAAGAAAAGATTTGCAGCGGTTTCTCACCCAAAAGACAATGGGAAAGTGGAAGCTGTAAACAAGATAATCAAGTCCATATTAAAAAAGCATTTGGAAAGGCTAGAGGCAAGTGGGTGGATGAACTTCCAACGGCGCTTTGGGCCTATAGAACCACCTACAAAACTGCGACTGGCCACACTCCATTCGCATTGGCATATGGCATGAAAGCTATTATACCCGTGGAACTTGAAGTTCCATCACATCGGGTAACTTATTATGACCCCGCGTCAAATCGGTATCTTTTACTGGAATCATTGGACTTCATTGATGAAAAATGCGAAGAAGCTAATTTAAGAGCGGCCGCATACAGACATCGAGTCGCTAAACATTATAAGGAAAAGGTCCGTCCGAGAATTTTTGGTGTGAGAGACCTCGTTTTGAAACGAGTTTTTCCGGTTCCATCGCATATGAATCCCACATGGGAAGGTCCATACGATATTGACGGAGCCTTGGAGAAGGAACTTTCAAGCTAGCAACCGTTGATGGAACGACACTCCCCCGAGCATGGAATAGTGAGCACTTGCGACATTATTATACTTAGTTTATTTCTTTCAATTATTAGTTGCATTTATTTCAAGTACACTTTTATTTCTAGTTCTTGGAATGTAATAAGACAATTTAACTTATTTTCATAAATAAAGGCTTGAAGCCATCTTTTAGATGTATTATTAATGTTTCTATGTATCATAATTCTGTGGCAAGCAACTAGGATTATATTATTCTGTTTGACGTATGAACGCGCATAAACGACTCAAACCTCCAAGTCCCCTGAGTGCCAACTAGAGTACTCTAAGTCCCCAGAGCGTGGATTGGAGTATTAACGACTCGAATCTCCAAGTCCCTTGAATGCGGACTGGAGTACTCTAAGTCCCCAGATGTGGACTCGAGTATAAACGACTAAAATCTCCAAGTCCGCTGAGTGCGGACCGGACTACTCTAAGCCCCTAGAGTGTGGACTCGAGTATAAACGATTAAAATCTCCAAGTCCCCTGAGGGCGTATCGGAGTACTCTATGTTCCCAGAGTTTGGACTCGAGTACAAACGATTAAAATCTCCAAGTCCTCTGATTGCGGACCAGATTACTCTAAGTCCCTAGAGTGTGGACTCGAGTATAAACGATTAAAATCTCCAAGTCCACTAAGTGCGGACCAGAGTACTCTAAGTCTCCAGAGTGTGGACTCGAGTTTAAACTATTAGAATCTCCAAGTCCACTGAATGCGGACTGTAGTACTCTAAGTCCCCAGAGTGCGGACTCAAGTACGAACGACTCAAAACCTCTAAGTCCCCTGAGTGGGGACTAGAGTACTCTAAGTCCCCAGAGTGCGGACTCGAGTATAAACGACTCAAATCTCTAAGTCCCTAAAGTGCAGACTGGAGTACTCTAAGTCCCTAGAGTGTGGATTCGAATATAAGCGATTCAAATCTCCAAGTCTCCTGAGTGCGAACTAGCATACAAATGACTTGAATTTATCAAGTCCCCGACTTACGGACTAAAAATATTCTAAGTGCTTGAAGCATGGAATGAAAGTGAATAATCCCAAAGAATTTCCGAGCTATATGAAGACAAACCGAGAAGTTTATGTTATTCACAACAGCTTGGAGTTCAATCACAATCAAGCAAAAAATTGAACGATAAGAGTCTTTTGAAAGAAAAAAGAACTAAAGTTTATTGAAAAATAAGTTTCTACTACAGCTCCTCCAAAATTCGGAATCAACAGTCTATTTACAAGAACTATGGAAATAGATAAAAATAATTACATAACCTAAACTAACTCTCGTTGAACGAGAGTAATAATCACTTCTTGGATTTCTTCGACTTCTTCACCTCCTTTGTCTTCTCAGACGAATCCTCTCCTATGCATTTACCTTTGGTGATTTTCTTGGATGTGGAGGTGACAACTGAAGAAGTATGGGGAACTTCCATAGGCTTGGACCCCCCAGGAAGGATGACCTTTAACGGCTTATTCAAAGGATCGTCCAAGTCCACAGCTTGAGGCTCGATTTTGATCTCGACCGTCTCTTTTTTCTCCTTCTCAAGCTGCTCCTTCATGCTCAGTTTAGATGTGTGATCAGAGGCGCCTGTAATTCCCATTTCATAACTCCCGTTAAATGGAGAGGAAGTCTCGGACTTATCCTCATCAAGCGCTCCGATCACCTGAGCATTTGGACTGGGAGCCTCTCCTACGTGAGTGGCCTCACATGTCTTTTCCTTTACCTCCTTGGCGACATCGCTCCTCGGAGTGGGCTCAAGATCAGATCGGCCTGCACAAAATCATGAAAAACAATCATTAGAATAGGTTGGCCCCTGTTGAATACGACTGTTCGAATGTTAAAATAAAAAGCTACCTACCAGGTTCCCGCTGCCTCTCAACCGTTCGATGGGTCTCACCCTTCGGAATGGGAGACATAATGTGAACGCCAAGGCCGGGGTCTTTCAAATCTTAACCGATGTGCTACTCAAACGGATCAAGTATTGGCCGATCAGCTAGCTGAGTGGGTGCATGAGATTGAGACACGATCCCGGATGTGCCAACAATAACTTCTTTCCCTTTCGTTGAGGAGGAGCCTTTGCGGTAAAGAGCTTTTGCCGCTGACAGGTTCGAAGGCTCGTTTCCTTTAAGAAATTCTTTTAACAAAGCTCCTTCATCAACCTCCTCGGAGCCATGTTCGGCCCTCCTGATTTCTATTAAGGTCTCCCATGCCTCGGCCAAAGATTCGAGATAGCCTTCGCCTAGAAAAGTTAAGTCCCGGTGCATGAGAAAACGGGCACTGAATTCTGCAATTAGCGGGTCGAACATGATTTTGACCTCTTCCCTACCTTCTTCTACAGCCTCTTCAAGACGGGAGTCGATCACCACAGACGCTATCTTCTTGCCCTCTTCACGGGCTTCATTCTTAAGCGCCTCAACCATGGGGAGTTCATCCTCAAGCTTTGCATTTAGAAGTCATGTGGCAACGATCTCGTCGCAACATCGTTGCGATTCTTCTTGGGCAGCGGTCTTCTCCTCCTTCTCCTTACAGAGTTGCTCCTCAAGTTCTTTGACTCGGAGGTTGAATGCATCCCTCTCTTTTTGCACTGAGTCTTTCTCTAAAGCTAGGGCCCCACAGCTTTGGATTGCCTCGTCGATTTTTTTATGGGTCGATTCCAGATGAGTTACAGCTTCGGTAGTATCTTTGGCGCTCTGCTGGGCGGCTTCAAGCTGAGACTTATAAGAAGCAAGCTCTTCATCCTAAGCTTTAATGATATCTTTGCCATGGATGGCCTCAAGCTTCAGACGATCTATCTCATGCTGACGCACTATCGAGACTTCTGACACTTTCTCATCAAGATGAACAAACACGTCATGTTGAACATAAACGCCGTTGGTGCAGGTGATAGCGCTCTGTTTGACATCTCCAGGTATACGATATATCGCCGGGAGGAACTTCAGGCCATCGAAGCAGATTTTTGGAAATTTACACTACGTTGTAGATGTCCTATTGCAACGAAAATACAAGATGTTGCTAGCTACAATGTAAAGATAGCTATGCTGATTTTTGTCTATTACAACATTAGCTTCGGGATCTTAGCATAGATATCAACACTATGTTGCAGCAGTTATAGACTTATAAAAATATTATAAAAAATGAGTGCGGGCAGAAAAAAAGAGGGCTGAAATAATTTTTAAAGAGGGAAGCAAAAACAAAGCGGCAAAAGTTAACAAAATATTTAAGGGTTTCAGTCAAACATTAACATTGAATTAACAACTCCAGTACCCGGCCCATTCCAATATTTCATAACAAAATCTACAAAACATAACCCTAAATTTTTCATCACGTCCGCTGCTTTCAATTCAACACATATGTCATTCCCAAAAAAATTCAGATCTACAAATTTTCTCATTCCCTAGTTGTTCCCTAAAATTCTCAGATATACAAATTTTCTCATTCCCTAATTATTATTGCCCTGGTTGGGTGAAGACTACTATGACGAATTATGTGATGCGGTAAACACTGGAGTTTGGGTTGCATTGAGGATATCAGAGAATATTTTTTCTGGAAAGTCCTTTGCTGAGAGGCACAAAATCGTTGTTGAGGTAAGTTTGATGATAAGTTTTAGGTATGGATGTTGGCTACGAAACTATTGTAGTTAGACTGTGAAATATAAGAATTTATTTACATTTAAGTAAAGTTAACTCTACATACATATTGATACAAAATTATATTTACTTATGTTCGTTGCGTCATTTGGGTTCGTAATGTTGAATTTTTTGATGCTACAGCCATTGTTTCCTCCTGTGCTTCTGTTTATCAAGTTTTGTTCATGTTATGCAATCAGTTTTCTTAGGAGATGCTCTACATCCTTTTTTTCCGTAATACTCTTTCTGTTGCTCAACCGAGTCATATCTGTGGCAATTCTCTTGTTGGAATAATATTAACTTCTATTTGTTTGTTATTTATGTTCCATGAATACAAGTTTTTAAATGTTTTAAAGTCAAATTTCGCCGATTATGGACGAAGTGAACCATCTGATTTGACGAGTATCATTTTACTCGTAACATGAATTGGCAGGTGCCTTATGTAAGTTTTAGTATGAAAACATTTTAATAAGCAAGCAGTATACAATCATATCAATAGGATCATCCAAACAATACTCCAGTGGTTTAGAATTTAAGGAGTTTAATCTCAAATGAAAATACTGGATAGCAGTTGACAACAACGCTGTAGCTTTTACTTACTTGAAGTTTAGAAACTCAAGTAAATACATATTTGAATTTCTAAACTCATGCATGCAAAATTGTAAGTTATTATAGTTTAGTTCTAATATATTATTGCATTAATACAAAATTTAAGCTAAACTAAATTCAAAGTCACATCATTTAAATTCAATTCATAGTCACATCATTTCAATTTAAACATTACAAAAATTAGGGCTCAAAATTTGAAGTTAAATTAAACGGAATATAAAATACACGACCCTATGTTTATGCTGTCGTCCTATGCTGAGTAATAATTCTACTACTTTCCACCGCATTTTCAGTATCGTCACCGCTATCGTCGGTCCATAGGTTTACAAAGTTTGACATAAACTGTCTTACTGCGTCTGCATCCGTCCTACATACTTGCACTAGTAGATAATGGATTAATTTCTGATGTTGATTAGCGATGCAAAGCCACTAAAACAATAGATGTTATGAAGGTTGGCATCTATGAAAGATATTTGTGTCTCATGCGCCATATTCTTGAAAAAATGGACATGTCAAACATGATATCTATTTTCTTCTAGGCTGGCATTTATGGAATTACGATTTTTAATAAAATCACTCTCTCTAACATTTAACGTTACAAAATTATTTTGGAAACTATTTCACTGTAATCACTACGCCGTATATGGCCTATTGCAATGAAAATACAATATGTTGCTATCTACAATGTAACGATAGCTATGCTGATTTTGGTGGGTTATGTTCCATAATTATTGTGTTTGATTATGTTGTGTGAATAGTTGGTTTAATTTAGGGTATTTATTGTTTAATCTTTGTGTTTTTTATAGTTCAATTTTTATGATTATGTTGATTGTGTGAAGATTATTATCATAGAATTACTTGTTTTAAAATAAATATTTATTTTGGTAACCTTATGTAATTTAGCTTTGTGCTCATCCAGCTAGTCTTGTATTTGAATATTAGGTATCTTATTAATTAATTTTTGGTCTAATTACTGGCAACATTTGGCTACAGGGACTTCTTAAGGTTAGTGAAGAAGGGTTCACCATTCTTGCTTTTAACAATGACGATGGCTCAATAATTAGGTTTTTGTGTTTTGTTTTATATTTCTAGCTTATTAATTGAATTAAATGCTATCTTCGGTTATTGAACCAAACTGCGCTCTTTTTATTACATAGCACTTTCATCGTCCTTAAATGTCTGTCTGTTCTGGATGATTTTTACACAAGGAATAGTTATAACTTATAAGGCCATGAACATTGTGTGACTAATACAAAATTTATTTCCCACAATATAACAATACTATGTTCCATTGTGTATTTGTTTAATGCAGTTTGCTCTGCTTCAAATCACCAAGCTGACTTTTAATCAACTATGTCATGCATGATTATAGTACAGGGCCTTGGATGTATATATATGGCCAATTTCTACCATTCATCTTTGCTTACTGCAATGTAGTTATTAATTTTTTTATTGGTAAATCAGGTTTCGATGCTTGAAGCATTGGCTTAAAGGAGAGTACAAGGGGAAAACAGAAATATTTGTCGATAATCTTCCTGGAGCACCAGATAACATAAATTTAGCTCCTGATGGATCATATTGGATTGCCCTTCTTCAGGTTAGCCTATTTATCCAAAATTTTCAAACTACTCGTGTATAAGTCCAGCACTGTACATAGTTTCGAATTGATTAGTGATATATGTTATGGAAAAATTGGTTTGATATCCTTTCGCTGTCCAATTTTTTTCATTTAATTTGTATCAGTCCAACGAATCAAATGGAGAACTTTTTGTTAAAACTCGCAAGCGGAAAGCAGGAAATATGAATGCACTGGAGGCACTAGAGGCACTGATGACACTAATGGCACTTGAGGCTCGCAAATATGAATGTACGGTTAATATAGTTTGTACTGGCTGTAACTATGAATACACAGGCTATGTTTTTAAGTATGTTTGTTATTTTGTACTTGACTAAGTAAAACTTGTGTGCTGGTTATTCTAAAATGAAAAATTCTTTGTTCCAATGTAATGTTGCCATTAGATGTGATATAATGTTGCCATGGATACGATATAATGTTGCAGTATGTGATGTTAAATGTGGTAATAAACTGGCAAAGTTTTTCTATTGGATGGGAAAATTGTTACCATAGATTAATGAATATGGGCTCCACAATAGGGTTCCGTAAAGGTGGGCCATAGAATTAGTGGGCACCACAATATGGGCCCACATGTTGGGGCCCAGATTGTGGGGCCCACTTTTTAGTAAATTTGGTACCTGTGGCAACAACATAACAGACGTTGCCCCAGGGCCGCAAAGATGTTGCCTTTGACTTTAGGGCAACGCGGCAAAAAGCATCACTGAGAAAGTGTTGCCTTTTCCCTTTTTTAGCCTACAGCAACATTTTTTGGCACTTGCTGCATCACTTCTTGGTGTCGCAGTATGCAATCTATGGCATATAAGCTCGGTCGGTCTCTCCGATAATGTTGGATCTGTTGTGGGAGCAGGAGGAGACGGCTTTGAAAGTTTAGTTCTCCCATAAGGATCCCGGGACTGTCGTGTGGTAGAGGAATCAGAGTGTTGATCACGGGGAACATCGGATTACGACCTCTTATTGTCGTGCTTATATTTGTTTTGCTCCGAGTGAGAAGAGGACTTTTGGTGGTATTTGGATCGATAATAAGTTTTCTTCTGAGATGATGAGTCTCGGGAATGATAATCCCTATCGCCATCGCCATCGCTGTCCCGACGTCTTCCAAAACCTGAGTCCAGTCTAGAGTGATGGAAGATAGACGACCCGTAGAGACGATCAATTCCGTGTGTACGCACCATGTCACCTACACAGAATTTAAATAAAAACGAATTAGCAAAGAGTAGTGTGACGATGGAAATTTAAGTGCAAGGTGAAGTGCATGTGTTTGTGTGTGTCCTAGTGTTTCCCCGGACGGACCAGTTTCTTTACTAATGGGAGTTTTTTCTCCCTGATTTTGGGCTTGAATGCCTGCATCGCCGCTGAAGGGCGAGTGAAGTTTAAGTGCCTCCGGATCGTCAAAATCATAATTGAGTAGATCATCAGGTATAGAGAGGTTCGATAGGCCTTTTAAAGAACTTTCTAAATGTTGTGAAGAAGCTTCTCTCTCCGCTGGAACAAGAGCAACCTTAGAAGTTCCACCGACTATTTTCCTCCTCGGCCTATATGTTAGTTTCTTCTTCCCCTTCAAAGGGGTAGGCGATGTCTCGATGTCGTGAACTTCGACCATCGGATCCCGAGTGGGACTAGCATTCTCATCTTATGCCTCATGCATTTCAGTTTCCTTAATCTCCCCTTCTTCTTGTGTGTCAGGGGCTTTACATGTCGAAGACGCGGCCTGATTTTTCCCTTTGCTGGTGGTAGGCCTAGGTATGGCAATGCCCTGAGGGAGGCTTATCCGCTGACCTTCTGCCAACATCCCAAACCTTGAAAGCGACTTGCTTGAAATGAGGGTTCTGATGTCCCGTTCTTCGGCGGGAATGGCTCGAATAGCCTCGACTTCAGAATATCCGGGTCCCTTAGGACGTGGGTTAATACCTGAAAAGACGGAAAAGAGTTAGAAAAGGTACAGCTTTGACCAAGCATGAAAATCAGTCCATAGAAAAGACTTACTACCTTCCACCCATCTCCTCGCGAAACCAGGAAGGCAATGCACGTAAAATCGTTCTTCTCTGTACAGGGCAAACTTGCTCCATGCCCCAGTTAAGATTTGACATTTGTGGTGCGGTTCGAGAAACACGAAAGAGGGGCTATCTCTCCGCTTCTTGATGCAATATATATATATATATATATATATATATATATATATATATATGATATCGCCCGAGGTTGGAAGCCTGGAGAGGACATTCATGAAAAGGATGTGGGTACCGAAGATGAACGCATGGTCGTTCGGGTGTAGTTGCGAAGGGGCAATGTCGATGTATTGCAGCACGTCCCGAAGAAATGAGTTGAATGGTAGCAAGCTGCCAACCTAGCACATAAATTTATTACAAACTGTGTATCCACCTGGGGCCAAATGTTGGTGATCGTGCCCCGATGGAACTAACGCGTCATCAAAGCGGATTCCGTGGATAGAGCATAACCGAAGGAGTGCACTTTCATTAATCTTCCAAGCTTGTGAATCGACTGGGTTGTCCAAGAAAATTGACGCTTCCAGAGCATCAGGAGAATAGGTTATGAGCAGGGGAAGTTGACGGGTTTGAAGTATCTACGACTTCTTGTCTTGAGGACGGCCCAGGTATGTCTGAGATTATAGTGGAGCTAGATTTCCTAGACATCATTAATAAAGATTGAATCTAGCAGAGCACCTGTTTGAACTATACTTGAAAAATAATCGACGTTAGACTTAACAACGCAAATATTCCCCCCTCCCCCTGTGTGGTGTGTGAACTAGTGTGATAATTCAAATATAAGTGCTGAGAAATTGAAACTCTCAGAGTTGATGGTATAAAGTTGAGCTTTGAATTGTCGCCTTCGAAGACCGTCATCGCTGACCGTCTTCGAAAGCCTATCCTATGATGTTTTCAATTTTGGGCTCGAACATTGGCACTATATGTTAACGGCAATTATCCATTTTTGTCGATTTAAGTTCAGGCTTGTGATTATTAAAACTAGGGAGTTATCAGTCCAGATTGGTTTGATATGCTAGTTCGCTTAAGTCTTTGTCCTTGTTTTTGTCATATGATTAGGCAAGGGGAATAAGTGAATTCGATGAGGGTTATGTTCAAGTTGGAATGATTTCGACTATTGTTATCAATTCATCAAGGGTCAAGGCCGAGCAACACTTGAAACACGCGACCTAAATGACGTTCGGCCTAAGTGTCATTCGGCTTGAATATCGATCGTCCTAAATATTGATCGGCATTCATGTCCTTTGACCTAAGTGCCATTCGGCTTAAATATCGATCGACATCGTTCGGTCTAAGCGCCGTTCTGCCTAAATATCGATCGGTATCGTTCGGTCTAAGCGCCGTTCGGCCTAAATATTGATCGGTATTCATGCCGTACTGCCTAAGTGCCATTCGGCCAAAATATCGACTGGCATATTGTCCATTCCCCACTTCCTTTCAGTTTTTCAACTTCAACCTCTTTCGGCATGGGGAGATCATGCCGAACCATGGCCATGTCAATCCATACCGCAAGGCCTTATCTCTAATTCTGTTCCCATGCTCCCTTAGGGTCGCTCGGCATTAAAAGATCATGCCAAGCCACAACAAAGCATCTTCCACCTTTTTCTTCTCCATTTCATCCACCTTGAAATCCACTAAAAACATACTAAATTCCAGCCTAGGACGCGTCCGAACCTCAATTCGTCTCCCTCATCCACACGCCTCCCACTTTGTACAATCTATGGAGGATTCGCGAGTTTGAGTTATATGTTATACTTCCTAATTTGAGAGAAGGATCGAAAGGTTCTTACCGAAGAGTACGGCGGGGCTCGGGAGTCTGTAAGTTTAGGATTGGAAGTTGTTCGAACTTAACTTGGGAAGTAGCTAAAGGAAGGGCGTGGTGGATTCAAGGTAGAAGGGAGAGGTCGAAAAGGTGAACGAAACTTAAGGAAGATAAGTTGAGTGTTCTTGGAAATTCGTAGAGGTAAAACGTGAAAAAGAGAAGTAGAAGAAGGAGAATGCCGGCCTTTATAGGGAATGGGAGGAAGTCGAAGAGACAATGACCAGTAGAACCGGTCAAGACGACATCACCCTGCATCGGCTATGCCGTTCGGCATTCAGGGCGCTCAGCATCGGCTATGTCGTTTGGCATCCAGTGCGCTCGGCATCGGCTATGCCATTCTTTACATCCAGGGCGCTCGGCTTCGGCTATGTTGTTCGACATTTGCATGTCTTTCGCCACACATCGCATTGCCTGGAATTCGGGAAAAGATACAATCGTGAAGACTAATCCACGACTTGAAGCAAAGCACAGTGAACTCATGATTCTGAACTCATGATTCAAAGCACATCACGTTCAACCACATGATGCACTTTGGGGAGCAAGTGTTACCTGATGGTTTAACTAGGAAACTAAGCTCTCGGCATTTGCATACTGGTTGGCATTTATGTGCCGTCCAGCATCCAGATCGTTTGGCACAACTGGATTGATCGGCGTCTAAGCTCGTTCGGCTTCTAGGGGCTTCTGGCATTCATGGGTCGATAAACATTTGAGACCGTCCGGCATAACTGGGTCGACCGGCATTTGAGAGCGCTACGCATTCAAGAGCATTCGACATACAAGAGTGTTCGGCATTCCAAGGACGTTCGGAACAACTGAGTAGACTGACATCGAAAGCGTCCGGCATTACTGGGTCGACCGGCATTTGAGAGCGTTCAGCGTACATGGAGTGTTCGACATTCATGGGACGACTGGCATTCAAGATCATTCGGCATTCATGCCTTGCCCGACATTCCTGCATTATTGGACATCCTAGCCTCGGTCGGCACCTTTCCCGTCCGGCATCAATTCTCGATTGGCCTGCACTTCTCACTCAACACATCGCTTCGTTCGGCGTAAGGGTGTCGTTCGGCATTCTGCCATTCGACATTTTTGATTCGGCACTCAGAGATTACCCATTTTGGGCCGAGATACCTAGCTGCTATTCCCACCAGGGAAGTCCAGCCTATCTTAGTCTATAAATAGTGGGGCAGGGGCACAGTGAAAGGGATCGGAATTTCGAGAACACTGGGGAAACTCTACCGCATCCAACACTCATTCAAGACTCAATCTTTTTTCATAGCAATTGTACTCAAGTGATTGGAGACGGGTTGTATCTGTAATCAATTATCAAGTAAGGAAATAAAGATTAACTTGAAAGTGGACGTAGGCAGTTACGCCGAACCATTATAAATTTGGTGTTCTTGTTTTCTGCATTGAATTTAGCATATTGTTCTCTGTTTAATTTCATTATCTTCATTAATCTCTCTACACAATCTCTCTTAAGGGTGTTAGTGACCAATTCTGGTGCTAACAGAACACATACCAACATGTCTAAAATAAATAATATCGTCCAACTAAGAAGTGTTAATTTATACCTAGTGTTACCGACCAGGATCCATGATAATAAAACACATATAGACATTTTATTTCAATAGTTGGAAGGTTGGTCATAAATACTAATAAGGTACATAGTATGTACAATTTGCAATATTTACTAAATGAATATAGATAGACACAATCAATAATAGGTGGATTAAAAATCATGTCTATACTAAACAGAAGAGACAATTATGTACTTATATTCATAAAAACTAGTAAAGCATTTAAAATACATTAGTCTGTGTTCTTAAATAAATTAAAAACTTTTTTCAAAATTACTGTGAACGAACAAAGGAAAACAAAATTAGTCATCAGGATGAAGTAAAAAATTGGTCAAAGTAGTTGAAAACACCATAAAGAAAAAAATAGTCTAGCACTTTCTATTAGACACATAATTATTACCTAAGCAAATTACCAATAGGTGCACCTTGTTAACAAATTTTTCGTTTCATATTTTTGCACAATAATGATTCTGTTTAAACCAAAAAATGTAAAAAAAACAACTTACCGCACATGATTTTCTTTACAAAATAGTAGTAAGGACGTTGCAAAAGTAATTCTAATTCCACTATCTGTATGCAGTATGTAGTAACATAACATCGAATGTATTGCAAACATACAGATTTTGTCCGTCTAGGCACTCTACCAGTAATAAAAATGTGTGTGTGTGTGTATATATGTATTCTCAGTTAGCACCTATTTAGTACTAAGATTTAAGAAACTTACACTCAATAAACTCAATAGTTGAACTAAAGTATAAAATAGATTTACGCAGTTGAAAGAAAAGTGAATTGCATAAGCATTATTGGTACTTTCTTAAATTGTGTATTATTTCATATATGCTATTACAGATTGAAAGAACGCGTCATACAGGTTCCAGCTTCATCAATAATAGATGGAAAAAGATAACAAAAGGGAATGTTAAATAAGTTTACTTTGTACAATTTTGACAAAATGATAAGGAAATAAATCAAGATTTTCATGTGTGGGATTAGTAGTAAGTTGTTAATACTGAATTATTGATGGTTATTGAAGGAGAAAATGAAACTCATTTGTCAAGGGGTATATGTTAACCAATAATTAACATATTTCACAATTGAAGGGAAGATAAAGGTAAGTAAGATAGTGCAATATATTGATATCAAAATCTAATTATGACATGACGGTAATGAGGCGTTAATGTAGGAATTGTGTATGAAGATCCAATATAAATAGCAGTTATATATTTGTTTGAAATACTTAACTAGAAAAATTGCAAGTTGCATTATGCTACGTTATCAAGCATTGGACAAATTCTTTATTCTATATCACTCCTTCAATGTTATTTATGCAACAAAATGATTAAACGAAACAAATATATTTGGTTTTCTATTTCTTATAAATGAAACATATATAATTGGATATTATTCATTGCAAATGATAAACCATGTTTCCACCATAGAATCATAATTTGTAGTTCATATAACAGTTGTAGGTAGAGTAGTTTTAAAACTAACCTACAGAGAGAAGTTTAGAGCCATATGAACTCAAAAACGTAAACTTAAGTTGATAATT
Source organism: Allium cepa (assembly GCA_030765085.1). NCBI lineage: Eukaryota > Viridiplantae > Streptophyta > Magnoliopsida > Asparagales > Amaryllidaceae > Allium > Allium cepa. The sequence goes on along the minus strand of CM060937.1, from coordinate 643,101,787 downwards.
AATCCTCTAATTTTGAGTTCAATCAAAGTAATAAGATGAATTGTCTCTAGTTCCACTAAACCCTACCTACAAATGCAAATAATACAATAGAACCATCTTCACCAAACTAATTTGGTTATCAGAATAAACGACCTTAGTGATTGGAGTATTGAGTATTGACAATCACTGGTCAAACCACAATAAATAATCAAATCTTTAGATATCTACATAAGTAACAGAAGAAGATTCAGCTAATTACATAATATTACCGGTACCTCATTTTATTGGTTAAGAAGAAATGGGGAAAATGGGCCAATTACCTCTAGGGTTTAAGGAGGGTGATAATGGGGGGAAAGCAGTTGGAAATCACATCGACAGAGGGAAGCCAATTTGGTAGGAGAAGATGCCGGGAAGGGCGGACAACCGTGGCAAAGTGGAAAGAAAGTAAATGGGAGAAGAGGCATAGTGGAATATGATGGAAATAAGATTGAGGAGAGGGGCGACCTTTTTTTACAACGGGAAAGTGGTGAAGGAGAGAGAAAGGTCGACAAAAAAAGAAATAGGAAAGGAGACGTTCCACATCACCAAAAAGCCAAGGAGCTTCTGTGCACTTGAAACCAAACTCAATAATAATAAAATAATAGTATAGATTAGCTCATAAACCATTCTTAAGCCTATCTTAATTAATAAGCACGACCACTTAATCTTTATTCAAATCTCAATCCCATTATCACTGAACATTTACATTATTCTATTTAATTTATCTAATTAAATTTCCTGAATAATGTTATTAAAAATTAACGGTGTTGCAGAAACGTTAGTGCAAGGCTCTGAGTACGAGATAGCACTGAACAAGAAAATATAATAGCATGAAAGGTTAGAGTTCACAAAAGTTGAGTAATAAATGGAATTGCAAAATTTCCTTAAGTCAACATCTCAGTACCGACATGAGAAGTCGGTACCAACACCTCATATCTCCCCTAATACAACTCAAATTCGTTATAGTGAACTCAATCAACAATCTAAAGCAGCACATGAGTTCTAGTACGTAGATTACATCGCCAATGGAAAAAAGTTTAACTCGAATTAGTGCAGACTGTTAATAACAATTGATGAATTAAAACCAGATAAAAGTAATGTTTCAAGACAACATTCAAACAATCAACTAGAGTTCATAAGATATTAATTCAATCTTTGTCTCGATCTAGAGCACACTATGTTTTCAATGAAAGTATAGTCTAGGGGAAAAAATTTAACTAGGTTTTTAGCCAAGTAGAAATCCGTAGAAGCTAGATGCCAAAACGAAGATGAAACGACCTGAAATATGGGAGGCACCACTACATATGGCAAAAGAATAACTTAGAGAAGTTTCACCTGAAAATAGGTCAACCATAAAGATCGGTGTTGAATTCTCATGTCGGTGGAGACTTTGTACAGCCTTATGATTTCCACTCAAACTTTACAAGAGTCATTCTATACTAATATGCTTGCTTAAGAGATTTCCAAGGATTTTGAACATCCAGTTATAAGAGTAGAAGAGCTAGCAGCTAAAACAGTATAACAAGCTAAATGATGTAGGAACCGTCACCAACATCAATAATCTACTTATGAAAACAACATAGGACAACTCAAAATCAAGTAGCATAAAGAGTGCAAACGAGTTCAACACGATTGGAGTTAATCGCAGATGTCGGCAACGACATGAGAGGTCGGACTGACATGTGCAGTTAATCCAGGTGAACTTGTGATTTCACACATTCTTTCAAGTCTACATCTGGACTCTGCTGAACTCTCCTTCGGGCCCAATACGATTGCTACCCTTAAAAATGCAAACCGTAGAGCAACTAAAATAGGGGCTAGTTTTTACAATCACTATGTGAAAGCTCTATCTCTTCTTCATCTCCTTCCTCTACATAATAGTCACCAAGAAAGCTACTTTCGGAAATTTTGGGACATAGAATCAATCTAACACCTATGCTTGTGACTTATTCTATCTCAAACCCTATGTAATCTCAATGAAATCTACAAGCAACAAGGTTATAAGGTGGACGTAGGCCAAAGATTGCTGAACCACTATAAAATCTTGCATCACTCTTTCTTATTGTTGTTTATTTTCCTTTACTGTTATCGACTAGATCTAGGTCTCATAGGTTTCTTACAACCTATTCTTTGTTGTTGATCCATTTTTGGTGTTAACTGTACTAATCCATCTACTCCTTGTGATCTTAGATTCTATAGCTCAATCATCTACATCTAAACTGTCCAGTGTAAGGCACTATATAACACATGAACTTCAAATGCAAGTCATTCCAGTAGCACGACCACAAGACTAACCTCTATTAGCTCATCAACATGCCCTAAGGACCTTGGATAACCCTCGGGACCAAACTCACCACTTCTCACTACGAAGTCACTTCATTCTATCTGCTGCCATTAAGGGATTCCCAGGAGTAACATTTTATTGACAATAATCGATCAACTGGCACACAATCCATCTTAGGGCTATTTTACATGCAATAAATATACGTGCGTAGGTGGAGCAATTCTGCAATTCAATGAGTTCCTCAAATTCTTCTTTCAAAAGGTTGGACTTGCTCCGACATAAGTTCACCGAAACGAATATTGTTACCACTAATTCTCACTTCCACCTTCTTAAAATCAAGATGAATAGAAGAGAAGGATTTACTAGAGATGATTGCATCAGGAAAGCCTTTCGAAGGAGTCGAAGGTATGCTGCAACCAAAAGTCAGATGTGTTACAAGCTTTCAAAGGGGTCGAAGGGGTCTAAATCACCCTTTCGCTTTAGTTCCTTCCTTTCGAAACAAATACTTTCGCCTGCATAAAGGCGTTTTGAATTGGTAGAAGATCACCTTTCATAGGAGCAAATTACAGCCACTCACATATACGCAAAACCTTTCGAAACCAAAGGTTTCTCCTTCATTCACATTCCTCATAAATTAGTTTTGTTAGAGTAACCCCTTCGAAAGCATAGCTAATTTTATCCATAAAATATTCTGAAGAGTGGAAGTATGAAAGGAGGAGAAAGAGCATTGGTGAAGATCAGAAGGCATTTAAATGGTCTTTGTAAACATTAAATAAAGCTTTCGACAAGTAGAGGGTAGCATCAACAACACCTTTCGAATAGGCCGAAAGAATGTTTCAGCAGCATTTTAGGATAAGCAAAATAGCTCTCGAAGAAGTCAAAAGGAAACTTTCGAAGGCAATGGATAATATGCTTTTATCTTTCGAAGAGGTGGAAAGGTACCTTTCAAAGGCAATGGATAATAATTTTTCAGATTTCGAAGAGGTCGAAAGGTACCTTTCAAAGGCAATAAGTAGCATACTTTCTACATGTGTGCCAAACCATTCGAAATGATTGGTTTTTTCTTTGTCTACTTTCATTAGAAGAACATTTGGAAAAGGCAACCCTTTCGGAAGCATATATTGGCCTTTAGAATTGGTTAAAGCTGTCATCAAATTTAAATTAAAAACTATATGAATTCAATATAACATCCACTAACACCAAAGGATGAGGTTCCACACTAGCCAGAGAAAACGCTTTCGAATGGAATCTTTTGCAGCAAAGCTTTTGACTCAGTCGAAATCTAAAGTTCTTATGTTTTAACAGCATGCAAGACAAATGCCCATGCCAACTTTCATGGTACCTCAACAGCTAAGTAAAGAGCATATCTATATATGAAGTCAAAAGTGATCAACCAATATACCTTTTGACAAAGTCAAAAGTAATAAAGAAAGATAGAAGAAAGCCAAGTCTTTAGTGGCAGTGGAAGGTCGACCATGTAATCCTTTTGACTATGTTGAAACTATGATTCAAAGGATGCAAATGAAAGGAGGAAAGTAGGCCTTCCGACGTGTCGAAAGCAATGGGTCAAAAGGTGCCAACCCGCACCTATAAATAAGTCCCCAGGGGTTTGATTTATTGGATCCTATTTCATTCATTTCTTACTTTTACTTTCTAAAGCTGGTAAGCCCTAATTTCCAAATCAAACCGGGGATTTGGTCAATTTATACATCTTAGTTCAATAAAAGGAAGATTATGATAATTTTGATTATGCAGCTATTATGAAATTCTTATTTCATACAATTATGATAAACTAATGTCGATCTAGTCGAACGGTTACCCTTCGACTGAGTCGAAATCCTAGCATACACATATCCTTTGAGTTTTAGCATAAAACCACAATATAATAAAATCTCATCCTTTCGACGAGGTTGAAACAATCTCAATTCAACCAATTTCCAAAAACCGTTAAGTCCCGACCTTAAGCCACCTTGACTACTTTGAATGCTTGTTCCGACAGAATCATAAACCAAATAATTAAAATGGAATTTCTAAGGGTGGTTAGCCTTACGAATGTATCGAAAGGTATTAAGCATTTTCAACTCTCTCTACCCAATCGAAGAGTATAAGCTACCATCACCTACTTTGAAAGGAGGTTTCGAAGGGATCACTTATTCTTCAAACTTCAAATTGAGGTGGTGACAAGTTTTCTTGTTAAAATTTTTGGTACTAGAAGGAGGACCCGAAACTCCAATTCCCATAACTTTCATCACAATTTAATTGCATAGAGTTCTTCATTCGAAAGAAGAAAATTGTAAGAGAGAGGGGTACGAACAAATTCCCTAATGAAGAACTGCATCACCATCAGCTTTGGAAGATAACATACTCCTCAAATTTAACTTAAATAATATGGAAATTGGGCAACCTTCAACCCTAATAAGATTGGAACAAAATGAGATTGAAGTCCAGAATCTACATCAACAAATGATAGCACTGTAAGAATTTCTTTAAGCGGCTCCACCACAAGAATCAGTAAAGGTTATGGAAGGAAAAGATGAAGTGAAAACTCTAAATGAGGTAAAAGGTGAAGAGTTAAACCAAGAAAGTCAAGCTAAAAGATCTCTCAAGCAATCAAGTGGTCCAATTCAAAGAAACGGCAAAGTTGACACAAAATCGAAGCCAACCAAGAAGACATCGTACACCAAATGATAATGGATACGCTTAAGGAAAAAGGAATTCCCGACCTAGAGAAATATGTTATCCTGCAAAAGAATCCTTTTTCAGAATAAATAATGGAAGTTAGTCTCCATCCTTACATCCAATTCCCTCACTAAAATATGATGGGACTATTGATCCAGATGATCACCTTATAGCTTTTGAGAACTAGATGGACTTGTATATTGCTCCTGGGCCAATTCGTTGCAAACTTTTCCTGGTTACTTTTCAAGGAGTAGCTATCAAATGATATAAAAATTACGAAGTGAAAACCATCAGTTCTTGGGATCAATTTTTTTAAGACTTCACGACATAGTTTTATACATTCATAGACGTAGCTATGGACTTTAGCTTATTAGCTACTATCAAACAAAAACCAGGAGTGCTGCTTGGCGAATACTTAAACAGGTTCAGTACAGAAGCAATAAAGGCAAAGAGTACAACCGATAGAGAAAAGCTTATGGAAGTTCGATCAAAGTTGATCGAACAAACCCCTTTCTAGAAAGATCTTTATATTAATGGATGCAAAGATCCACAATACTTATATTCTCGAGCGGACAAATTTATACGTTTAGATGAAATGTGCTATGACAAGAAATGATCATGGCAAGGCATGGAAGAAGAAAGATCTAGTGCCAATCACCAACTATAGATCAAAGGATGGTGAAAGGAGTTGGAAGAAAATTCCAGAACCCAACCACGTAACCTTAGAACAACCACTTTCTCACATATTTGCCACAGAAAAGGATGATGGAAGTTTCTCAACTACTCATAAAAGCCAACAAGAACCCAGAAAAGGGGAAAGTTATTATGATTATCACACAAAAAATGGACATAAGACCAATTAGTGTCGCATCTTAGCTGGAACAATTCAGAATATGATCATGTTAGGAATCCAAAAGGAGTTCATCAAAAAACTTAAGAAAAATTCTTGTTCTGGCTAAGAGGAGAGTGGCTTAGTAACTTCAAAATTCAGACAAAGAAAAATTCTTCTTTTATAACTTTTTAACTTGATTTATATTTTGATTTGTACTTTGATTTGTGTTGAAAATTGGCCATGTACTAATTCAAAATTCGTGTGTCATCATAGGTAAAACAAAAACCAGTCCATAGCATTCAACATACTCTTGGAACACAACAAATTCTAGCTACCTGAAAAATATAGCTCAGATGCCTGATGCAAGATGACTATCAATATTTCAATCAATGCAATGCAAAGGCTTGCTTTCATGAAATCTTGGGCCGCTATTAATCCTTCATCAACTCTATTTTTGGAAAATTATTTTAGAAGAAATTTCCCTAACATATTTTCACAGAAAGACTAGTTTCAATTACCTCGCAACTAGGTGAAGACAAAAGTCATTCTATTTTAGGAACTAATTTGTGCAATCTTCCAAAAAATATTATATATCTTCAGTGAATGCACGCTAAGGATTTTTAACTAATCAATCTTAATATTTCAAATTTTTCTAAAAACCATTGGCAGGAGAAGTCTATTCATACTTTTTCAGAAAAGTTTTAAAATGTTAAAAGTTCATTGACAAAAACTCAGATTTGGGAATCCTATACTCGCTTAAAAAACTGTAGGTTCGTAAATCATGATCTTCTAGTCTTTTATTTGAGATTTATGTTTCCATTATGAGAAAAACAATTTTTAGCCTCTACCAATGGTAGATCCTAGAGGGAGGGTTAAAAACTCTAAAAAATCCCTCACCAAAGGCACCTCTAGAAGAATGGGCCAAATCCTCTTAAACCCTTACCAAAGGCACCTCCAAGAGAGCGGTCAAAACCTCTAATAAAGCCCTTACCAAAGGCACTTCGAGGAGGAAGGGTCAAATCCTCTTAAGCCCTTACCAAAGGCACGTTATAGATGGAGGGTCAAAACCTCTAAATATCCTACGGCCAATCCATAGCACCTCCTAAGACGGAGGGATAAAAGCCTACGATGCTCTTCTGTCACACCTCCTTGAGGGAGGGTCAAAACCTCTAACGTTCAGTTCACCTTTTAGAGGGAAGGTAAGGTCAAGAATCCACCAGCAACCATTTAGAAGAAGGCCGACCTAATATACATTACATCCTATTAAAAGGATGGAGGCCAAGAGGGGGCACCTAATAGATGAAAAAGGACAAAGATATCTGCAACTCAAAAAAAGTCAAGGCCCAAAAGAACAAAGGGTCAAAGAAATAAAGTTAATCACCATCTAAAACACAGATAAAACCCAAGAAAAGGATACAGACGACAAAAGGATGAGGATGTCCAACACTGTAATCAGGAACAAAAAAGAATCAAAAACCATAATAAGAAATGACAAAGTATCCGCTAGCAACCTTTAAAACATAAAAGGTATGAAAAGTGGCTTGCACTCCCTAGAATTAAGAAACTTTCATCCTAAAAGGAGACACAAGACGTGAAAATGGATAAAGAGATCCAAAACATAAGATGGAAACCAATGGTCTATACATAAGCTAAAGGGATGGAATGGATGACTAATTTTTGCTACGAAGATAAAATGACTTCATTCGAAGAATAGATTATGTAAACCGCTCCTAAATCCTTAGAAATAAGGTGACCCTTTAGGATAGAAGAGTCTATATATATATACGTATTAATCAGTTATTTGGACAACTGCACTGGTGAATGACCAAGCAATAGTGCGGAACTTGCACTGCGGAACGACCGACTAGTCAAATGGAGCTTGCACTGTTGAACGACCAGCTAACTGAACCGAACTACCTGCTGAATGGTTGAATGGCTGCAAAGGTGAACAACCAAATGGAACTACCTGCTGAACGGTTGATTGGTCTTACAGAACTACTACTCCGAATGGCTGATTGGTAATACAGAACTACTATTCTGAATGATTGCATTGCTTTACGGAACTACTCGACTCCAATATAAATAGGCACTTTAGGAATTGCATATCTATTAATAGGATACTTTCCTTTGAATAATGGGAATCCTCATCACTATTCAAGGCATAAGTTTTAAATAAATCTCCAGCATAGTATTTTAAGAATAACTTTAGAAATAAGGCCAAATAGGCTTAGGAATCTTTTACTTAACCTACTAAAGTCTACCATTACCAAACAGTTCTTTGACCTTGTACATATACTGAACGAATGTTAAGTAATCCATTTGCCAGATGAGATCCTAGCAAATTATTGACTTAATTCTCGACTTTATGAGCTTTCAATTTCTTTGTTTCAATACACCAGGAAGGGCCTTCAGCGTTGAAAAAAGGCTACCAAAACTTTTAGCAGCAATTCCATAAGTGCTGCACTACGACATGCAACTAAATGTCTGAAACTTTTTTTAGCGTTGTAGAAAACGCCACAAAAACATGACGTATTTTAGGGGTTTGGAAACGATACAAAAAGCTTCATACTTTTAGAAGCATGTCGTATCATAGTGTTTAGTAAAACACTACTAAATTTTTTGGTAGCCTTTTTTCTTCAAAAGGTGTATCATATCTATTTACATTTATTTCAGTAGCGTTCTTAAAAGGCTACTAAAAGTTATTAACTGTTTTGTAGCATACCGTACACGCTCTATTTGATCTTAATGGCTTGTACCCTTTCCAGCCATTGCTCACGTAATAGTCTTATTACAACCAACAATCAATCATATACTCGTCATATTCAAACAATCAATCAATCACCTAATCATCGTATTCAAACAATTAAAAAATCATGTTAATCAGATAATCAAATATAATATCCGTAACAATTTCGATAATAGTTTTTCGACAAACCGAGAAGATTCACGTAAAATCCATAACTATTCATAAAAAAGTTTACACAACAAGTACTAACAAAATGTTATAGTATATATAACAATTAAAGACATGTTCATTATTTGATTACCCACAATTCTTTGCTATAGCTTGTCTTTACTCCTAAAAATCTAATTATTTGTAGATAAGATTTAACAATAAACAAATAATTATGGAACAGTTTCATATTTAAAGTATATCAAACAATCTTAGTTGAACTTTTCTTAAATTTAAATAATTTTAAAAACAGTTTTCCCTTTAAATATATGTTTCTCCTCTAATTACTTCATTTTTGGTTGGGCAAAGAATGTTCACCACGCTTGACTGACTGAAGTGTATGATTTTCAAACTTTTGTTTAATTTTATCTTTGCTTGGTTTAGTTTGAAATGCGTTTTTTATCTCCCTGATAATTTTTTGATATGAGTAATTCAGGCTTGGCAAGAATATGACCAGTTCAATGGCTCAACTTGGCAATTCCATCCATGACTCACCTATAGCTCAACTCCTCTAGTCACCTCAATGTACGGTCAATAACTCTGAAGCAAATTTGAACACTGGTCGAGTGCAAGTGGAATTTGACCAACATCAACCCAATTCTTTAATGAGCACTTGGTTCATCTGCCAAAATAGAATGCAAAGGAGATTAGTAACTCATGGGAACAGCAACATCAAGAAGTTTTAGAACCTAATTTTAAAGCACAAACCAAAAAATCCTCAAATGGCATTGGAATCCATATAGGTCACAAATTAAGCAGGAAAAGTACTCATGAAGAAAAAAAAATTAAATTCAAAGCCACTGCAATAGCTGAATTAATGGAGAATCTAGGCTAGGCAAACATGATAAATAATATCAAATAAAAGTGAAGAAGGTCAAAAATAAGTAAACTGAATGGTGTTAACTCTTTTAACCTTGAAATGAAGAGTACCCCATCCTCTTCCTCGTGATTAACAATATCATTACAATAGCTCACTTCCTCACGACTTGGTCCACCGATATTTCCCTTAGCTTGAAGTTGGCATGCTCTCATTGTTCATTTGTTTTTCGCAAATAGCTGCTTCTCTTCACCACCCTACAACTTAACAGCAACATCATAATATTTTATCACTTGCAGCTACTTCTTGTCCTCTCCTTTCATACGTTGATGTTACATGCTAAATTCAGCAAAATTGTCTTCCGTGATTCCTTCTAAAAAATAACTACTTTTGAATACTCTCAAAAATAAGTTTGTTTGCGTAATAATACAGTGCAACTCCCTTACTTTTCAGAAAAACCTTTAGCTTGAATTACTATAATAAGTGTGCAGCTGGCTCACAATTTAATCAAGGGTGGAATCAGAAACTACAATTGCATTGGGCAACTCAAGCTGTAACCATATTTTTCAATTGATTCATTATTAATAATGTATATAAAACAAGAAGTCCAGCTTGTGAATGATTAACTAAAAGGCTTCAAAAGTCACTACATTAGAAATCAAGCTTGTAAATGCTTACTACGTCAGAAAGTTGATACTTAGCATTAGCCAATACATGCACCAATGACATACTACACATAAGCAATGTTGTAAAACAAATTCAAGGTATAGTTGTTCGGTATTCCAGAAGTGATTGTTATATATAGCAGGGTTAAATATATGATAACCTAGACTAGCGGATGTGCTTTAGCATATATAGTAGTTCAGAAATTCGCTAAACGTGGTAATTGATCTAAGTTAGCATAAACCAAATCTTTGAATGACCAACTAGAGGTAAGGGTATATCATTATCACTAAAACTCTCAGCAGGGGCAACTAGCTACTAGCTAATAAATCACAATAGACCAAACATATAACATAAAATAAAATAGATATAAAGTACGAGTGGATAAAAATAGATCACCTTCACAATTTTTGGAGATAAAAGGCCAAACATTTCAAGTCCATTAAGGCAGTCCTTAAGTTGCAATTTGAAAATTTTTAATTCCCCTAAAGTTCTTTGTTGGGTAATTTTTGAACTGACCATACCATTTCCCAACATTGAGTAGTTAAGGAATTGAGGAACACGACTCTTGCGTACTCTTTTAAAGTAACCTAAATGTTTTAATCATTGTAATGTTATGGTTGTTATATTACTTTAAGTAAAAGCATAGCACGAAGCTCAACTTAAACCTTGGTCCAAGGAATCCATCATTAATTATTTCTAAAATAACGACAAGTCCTTGTAAGATCCGACATGCTATAAAAATATAACCACAAGTTATAATTTTTTCTTTTAAGGTTCTAAACAAATGATAATTATTTTTATCATTTGACGATCCTTTCTTTATTTGGATGCGTATGTCTTAGTAACTAAGATACCACTGGCACATATAAAATGCAACTTTGAGCAAAAGTTTAATTATAAGCACACAAGCCGGTTAAATATATTTATTTTACAATTCAACGTTTCACTATGTTAACTCCACTTAAATAAAACAATATCTATTATGGTGTTGCTATTTAAATACAAAATTTTTGGATTGGGATAGAACTTCCAATATTTCATAAAGCGATTTAGGTGATGATAGGAAATGGAAACAAATAGCATGTCCATGGTATTATTGAAAACGAATATGCAATAATATGGTACATAACTTTAGGTCCGAACACAATAAAAGAATGAACACATGCAAATTCACGATTATGCACTATAAGCAGCTCCAAGATACCATATACAATTTTCATGCTAAAAGAAACATAATTAAATTATGATTTTTTATACCTAATATTACATGGAATGTGTATAAAAAAAGTAGTTAAAGTTGATGTAAAGCAACTTAGTTTCATTGTTGAAGATAGTGTGAAATAACAGGTGGTAGTGTTTCACCATATTAACTCCATTTTCTAAAACAATAATGTGCATTGCATATAATATTGATATTGGTGGACAGGCGGATATGCACAAACAACAAATAATTATTCACCTGCAACAAGGGACATCTTCAATTATCCATATTATGCACTTATATGCATATGAATTCAGTTACTTATCATTGCAACAATGGAATTCAAACTATTATATTCACATATATGCATATGAATTTGGTTACATATCATATGGAATTTGACCTGTCAATAGCTCTAACATGACCACACTAAAGAAATATAAGTCAGTTTTCGTCCTGCGCTCCAATAACTTGGTAGATTCTAGAGAAGTGTATCTAGGGCCTGAGTTATTTCCTTGAAAAAAATAGTGTTTATATAAAAGCATAAATATTTTTTCAAAAATAATTATATTATTGCCTAGTAATATTTTGGCGCTAATCCACAATCAAAGAGGTCAGGATAGAGCTCATTATCAAGAACAATATTAGAAAACTTTATTTTTTGTGAACTATAGATGGGGAATAGTTCTCAAGCAAATTTCTAACAGAATAATGAACTACATTATTTCCAAGGCAACCACAATATATTTTATCAAATAGTTGAACAAGAGTTGTCTCTTCCATATTATTTGCAATGGTTCTCGATAGGTTTACCAAATAAAAGGATTATGATTATTTCTATGCTAAGGCCAGTGAACTAAGGAATACAATTAGAAGTTATATGACAGAATGATTATGGCATACATGTTACAACCAAGTATATAGAATTAGGAAAGGATGAAATTAAAGGCCACATAAGCAGGCAGTGGGAGGACAATGCTGATAAAAATTGGCACAGTTTGTTTTTGTTTTTATTTTTTTATATTTAGAATATATATGGTAGTTCTAAGAGAAAAGAAAAAAATATGCAGTTGTTCGCTAAATTTTAGTGCAAAGTTCAAGCATAAAACACGTCACTACTTAGTTTGTTTGCCTACTTACTACACATATCATTGGCGTTGAGTCTTTCTGCACTTGTAGTTTGATTTCCTTTTTCGGTCTCTTCTTCGTTGTAAGCCTAAAAATCTCCATTGCTTTTAGCTCCACATTTAGTATGCAACATGTAATTTGAATTTTGATGAAACATTTTGATGAAACATGCACAAAGCTTCATTACTATTTGTTAATAGTTGTGCATGCTGTTATTAGTTGTGCATGTGTCTCATCTTTTGCATTTGTACTTGCAGCAAATTAATGATTTAAAAAACATTAATAATCAAGATTCATTCTAATTATAATATACACTAGATGTATGTGTATGTGTATATGTATATGTATATGTATATGGATACGTATATGTATATGTATATGTATATGTATATGTTATGAATTAAACCCTTGCATGTGGTGAGAGCAATTACAAATAATATCAAAAGCACCATCATATTCTTTGTCGCTGAAACAAGTGTAGCCATTTTTGTATCTTTGTTCTATTGTTTGGTAGTTGGTAATGATACTCTTCCCAATAAAAATGTTGATGTAAGGATTTTTGCTATTTTGAGTGTGACGTTAATTATTACTAACTAAATCAGCCGCTCGGTTTTTATTTTTTCTCTGCGTTAATGCTTTCTTTTCAAGAAACTCCATGCCTCTGAACAAAATCTAAAAATGGCAGAAGAACCACAAAACAATTTAAACACCTAACTTATTATTTGTAGTTGTAGGACTATTTCTAACAAATACTTGGTTTATTAATGCACACAATTTTAATTTTGGAACTTGAAATTTCAAAATAATATGAAAATTTGTAAAGAAGATGTATAGGATAAGCACGTAGCATTTATCAAAAATTAACTAAATCTAGAATGAACGAATATATCTATTTATATAATATATATATATATATAATATTATATTGGAATATTCTATTTTGAAGCTTTTGAAATGTCTAGAATACCCTTCTACTTTCGACTCCCATGTCAAGGATCTGTAACATTTCTATGCCTCAAATTTTAACTTCTTACTTGCTGATTTTACAAATTTACTGTCCACCCAACTGCATACACTTGCTCTTTCCTTTTCTTGAAGATATCACTGTTGACTTCCTTCTATAATCTACACCCTAAACAGCTCTGAAATCCTAAATTTTTTCAGCCTAATTTCTTTTTTTGCTCATGGTAACTAATAGAGAACATGAACATAACAAAAAAATTGGGCTACTAGAAAACCAAATAACATTGAAGAGTACATCAACGTATGTCTACGAAGATCATTCCATCAATAGCGACAGATATAGCACGACATACACTATAACATTTAAAATAAGAATACCATACACCGGACATTGCCAGGTAGTAAAACCAACAGAAACATCTAAATCAAAAAAAGTGAAGAAACCTAAACAACTAGAGTGCTAAAGGGAAAGACATCAAGCAAAACCAGTCATATCGATTAGCCAAAACACAACATTAAATCGGGGCATTCTACGGAACATTAGACAGAAGATGCAAAAGCAACCACAAAGTACTAATGGCGCATCATAGAAATTGATCATAGCCGAACTAAGTCAGCAACCGAAACTCAGCAAGGAGATCGAAATGAATTGCACCGTGGCCACTTCAAGATCCAAGACTGTAATCACTAAGAAATAACAGCCTAACTTCTAATTTTGAATCAAAAAAGAAAAAGAAAATATACCTAATTTTTAATTTTGATTTTAAAAAAATGAATTCAATTCGCTTGATGAATTCAAGAAAAAACCCTGAAAAGCCATTACACAAACTAAAAATAACAGACTCAAAATCAGATTTATTTTTGGATTACCTTTATTTGAGCTAGAGGTTAGAAGCCGTAGTCGAAAACTAAAATCGTTGCTTGAGGCGTAAGGTTTTTGAGGAAAATTTGAAGTGGAATAGCAGGAGCTAAAGAGAAACGACAACGAGGGGATTTCTTTTAGGTGTTTCATACCGCACTGGAGGAAAAGAAGCAAAAAGAAATTTGAGCGGCCACAAAAAAAATCTGTCAAACTTTACTAATTATTGACGGGATAAAGTAGCAGCGATATTTATTTACGTTCCGTTTCTATAAATGAGTAACAGATGCACTTAGCATTTCAATGCTACCGATAAATCCATCTAAAAATAAGTTTTGTTGAGCGTTTCCTTCCATTAAGATTTCATGTATTTTATTCGAATTTTAAACTTTCTTATTGATTTTTATGATGATTAGTGAATTTCATATTTTTGGTCTCTTAATTCGTTTTTTGCAAAGGCCTCTTAAGGGATTTCAAGTCTTGTGAATTCTAAATTTCCATATTGATTTTCATGAAGAATTATGGATTCCATATTCTTAGTTTCCTTATTGGGTTTTCGTAATGATTTTCTATTGAATTCCTGGTTTCGTATATTTTAAATTTCCTCATTGACTTTTATAATGAATTGTGGATTCAATATTTTTAGTTTTCTTATTGAGTTTCCATAATGATTTCTTATTGAATTCTGGTTTTGTGAATTATTAATTTCCTTGTTGACTTTTATGATGAATTGTGAACTTAATATTTTTAGTTTCCCTATTGAGTTTTCATAATGATTTTTATTGAATTTATGGTTTCTAAAATTCTAAATTTCCTCATTGACTTTTATGATGATTTGTGGATTTCATATACTAATTTTCCAAATTGGACTTTGTAATGATTTCTTATTGATCTCCTTTTTCTATGAATTCTTGATTTCTTGACTTCTTTATGGATTTCCATGATTATCTGTAGACTCCTTAATGAATTCCTTACTTTGTAGTACTAGTAAAAGTTTTGAGCGATTTTTTGACTGATGAGATCATATCAAGTTTTTAATTACATTCCTGAATTCATAAAATTCTCTGTTTCTTTCCATAATGATTTCTGAATATATTTATGATTTTGTGAATTCTAAATTTCCTTATTGATTTCTATGATGGTTAGTGTATTTCATATTCTTGGTTTCCTTACTGTATTTTTGATGATATTATATTGGACCTCTGGTTTTGTGAATTTTGATCCAGTTATCAAATTTTGATGGTGATTTGTGAACTTCCCGTTGAATTTTTGACTTTGAATTCTGTAAAAGATTTTCTCATATATTAGACGGGTTTCCATTGTAGGTTAGGGTAATAGGAAAAGAGAGCCTCCTAACCTTCATTTTATCGAACAACACCAGCACTAAACATTCTATTAACATATCAATGAATGAATGAATGTTACTAACATAAAAGTGCAGGGATAAAAATAAAATTATGAGAGGAAAATAAGATAAAACCGCCAAAAGCGAGGAATTAATCTCCAACGGATGAAGAAAACATAACCAAGAACAGAGAAATTGGACAGTGTGATGGCTATTTGAGAAGGTTTATTTACTTAAATTAACGACTGCAGATCAGGTGATATCGCTTCATATTATTAGTATTAAAAGGATTTGGTCATATATTCATTTGAATGCTTAGCCCAATAATACTATCAAATAGTATCCTGAATTATGAAGTTACCCATCAAGGTCTCGTAACAAATTTATGATCCTAATAAGAGTTATTATATGTTTTGCAGGAAAACAAAGAAAAGGATTTCATTGGAGGTTGAGCAGTCTGAAATAAATTTTTGGAATTTTGCCCTAAAGAACAAATGCTTCTTTCATTCTAGGGGGCCAAATGTTATCCATAAAATATTCTCAAGATTAAAAGAGTGAAAGAAGGAGAAAAACCATTGGTGAATATCAGAAGGCATTAGAGTGGTCTCTGTAAACAGTAAATAAATCTTTCGACAAGAAGAGGGTATCGTTAGCAACACCTTTTGAAGAGGTTGAAAGGATGCTTCAGCAGCATTTTGCGATATGCAAAGGGCTCTCGAAGAAGTCGAAAGGGAACTTTCAAGGGGAATGGATAATAAGTTTTCAGCTTTCGAAGAGGTTAAAAGGTACCTTTAAAAGGCAAGGGGTAATAAGTTTTCACCTTTCGAAGAGGTCGAAATGTACCTTTCAGAGGCAATGAGTAGCATACTTTCTGCATGTGTGCCAAACCATTCGAAACATTTGGTTTCATCTTCGTCTACTTTCATCAGAAGAGAATTTGGCAAAAGCAACCCTTTCGAAATCATATATTAGCCTTTAGAATTAGTTAAAGCTACCCTCAGCTATGAAGTAAAAACTATATAAATTCAATATAACATCCACTAACACAAAAACTATATAAATTCAATATAACATCCACTAACACCTAAGGATAAGGTTCCACACTAGATAGAGACGATGCTTTCGAATGGAATCTTTTGTAGCAAAGCTTTCGACTCATTCGAATCCCAAAAGTCATATGTTTCGACAGCATCGAAGGCCAATGCCCATTCCAACATGCACAGCACCTCAACAGCTAAATGAAGAGCGCATCTATATACCTTTCGATGAAGTCAATAGCGATCAACGAATATACCTTTCGACGAAGTCGAAAGCAATAAAGCAAGATAAAAGGAAGCCCAGTCTTCAGTGGCACTGGAAGGTCGGCCATGTAATCCTTTCGACTAGGTCGAAAGCAATGATTCAAAGGATGTGCACGAAAAGAGGAAAGCAGGCTTTCCGACGTTGTCAAAAGCAATGGGTCGATAAGTGCCAACCCACACATATAAATAAGACCCTAGGGGACTGGTTTATTAGATCCAGTTTCATTCATTTCTTACTTGTACTTTCTAACGCTTGTAAACCTTAATTTCTAAATCAAATTGGGGATTTGGTAAATCTATATATCTTAGTTCAATAAAAGGAAGATTATGAAATTTTTTTTATGCAACTACTATGAGATTCTTATTTCACAAAATTATGATCGTCTAATGTCGACCAAGTCGAAAGGTCACCCTTCGACTGAGTCGAAACCCCTGACATACACATATCTTTTGAGTTTTAGCTCAAAACCAAAATATAATAAGAGCTCATCCGTTCGACGGGGATGAAACCCAGTCAATACAACCAATTTCCCAAAACCAGTAAGTCCAAAGCTTAAGCCACGTTGACTACATCGAAAGGTGGTTCTAACAAAATCACAAAACAAATAATTCGAAAGGGATTTCTAAAGGACGGTTATCCTTTCAAATGTATCAATAAGTATTAAAGAAGTGTTTTCAACTGTCTCTACCTAATCGAAGAGTATAAGCTACCTTCACCTACTTCGAAAATAGGTTTCAAAGGGATCACTTATTCTTCAAACTTCACTTTGAGGTGTTGGCAAGTTTTCTTGTTAATAATTAAGCCTTTCAAACCGATCTGAACCTTACACAACCAAGAAAGTTTCTGCATCAATCCGCAAGCATGTTTTTGGAAGTTACCTTCCACATTGAAGATCTCAACATCTCAACACCTTCAAAACCCCAAAGAAATATCTGCTGACAAAGTCGAAAGCTCATGCCTCTTCTTACTTGCAACAACAAAGCGACACAGGGTGGAGAGGCACACCTACCCCTTTCGATGAAGACGAAAGCACTCAATTCCATTAAAATGCACTGCAGAAGAATGCACAAACATCGACGGCAACGAAAGATCTCCAAAGCCACCTTTAGACCTAATCAAAAGCACTGAGTTGAAAGGTGCCAACCCGCACTATAAATAAGGCCCTGGACGTCCGGTTTTAGAGATCCAGATTCTTTCACTCCATTCTTGTATTTTCTTAAAGTTATAAACTCAAATTTTCAAATTAGTTTAGCATTTTTATCAATTTGTACAACTTGAGTTTAATAAAAGCAAGATTACGGAATTTTGTGGTGATTTAATATTTCTAACAGATTTGGTTCGTAATCTTTTTATTTCTACTTGATCAAAGGGTCACTATCAGAGTAGGTCGAAACCCTTAGTATAACTAATACCCATAAAACATTAGCTCCCATCCATAGGTCATTGAAAGGCCAGCTTTCGAAGGAGTCGAAACCTGTCGATTGCTTCACATCCTTAACCCATCAGAACAACCTTAAGGTCAACTCACCTAATTAAAAAAGGAGATTTTGAAAGAATACTAAGTTTGATTAACTTATTCGAAAGATGATATAAGAAGGATTCGGTGTTTCGTCTAAATCGAAAGGTCCAATAAGGAGTTTCAACTTCAATAACCTATTCGAAAGGAAAATAGAAGAGAATGGAATGGATTATAGCCGTCTTAACCTGATTGAGAAGTGTTGAGTACTTTCATCTTTTTGACAGAAGATCTCGAAAGAGTCATCTACACTTTGAATTCAAATTTGGGACGTTGACAGGTTTTCTTGCTAACATTTTTTGCGCTAGAAGGAGGGCTCAAACCTCCAATCTTGGTGAACTTTCAAATCCACTTACATCTATCCCAATCCTATTGCAAACTTACTTACTTTGAACTTTACATCATCATGTTTAGCAAAATCAAAAGGTCCGAACAAGGATCCTCTGAGCCACATCCAATTGGATTCTCCCATAGGATAGTTAACAACCCTAAACTTCATAAACAACAAATGCTATAGAAGCTTGAAGAATCATGAAGAAAAATAAAGCCGAATCTTACCATCTTGATAATTGAAGTTTAAACCCTTTTCACGTTGGCTCCACACCAATCTTTGCCTTAGGAGGAACAAAGAATGAAAGTAACAACTTGTTTGACCAAATGAGGAAAACAGTTCAACTTTACACCAAAAGAACAATCTTCGAAGAGGGAATTATGGCTGATTACAATGCCTTTTCACATAAATGGCATCAAGCAACAAGCGGGGCATTTCCTACATATGAACTTCAAAGGGTTTTGAAAAGAAAACTAGTCATTGAGGGTGAAGCTTCCAAACCAAGTAATAAAAGATTTGGAGACCATCTTTAAAAGACAAACTTCAAGTCAAGACACCCTAAGGAATGCAATTTAACAACATCAATCGAGAATATTTATTTACTAACCAAGAAAGAGCTCAACTATTGGCCATCACATAAGAAAAAACCTAAATATGAAAAGAATCTAGGAGGATCCTATTGCCACTACCACATGATGAATGGACGTGAGAAAAATCAATGTAGGGCATTGGAAGGAATGGTGGTCGATGTCTTTAGACAAGGCAAAATCAATGAATTTGTAAAAAGATCCTAACTGGATTCAGTGAAGAACTATTTTACTAAGAAAACTCTACATGGTCAGGAGAAGAATTCTCCTTTCACTCGGACATTATTTTAAATGGCCAAAGCCGGTGTCCACGCCGAGTTGGCCAAGCCAAAGCACCTCTTGGATGGAGGTTAGAGTAAGCCTTTATTAGCTCCACACTATGGCCAGGTTAAAGCACCGACATGCCCTTGACTGCACCACACTATGGCTAGGTCAAGGCACCACATAGAGAGAGGAGTAGTAAGCCCTCGGTCCTACCAAGCTATGGCCTGGCCAAGGCACCGAAAAAGCCGTTGACCGCGCCATGCTATGGCTAGGTCAACGCACCTCCTGGAGGGAGGACGGAGTAAACCCTTGGTCCTGCCATGCTATGGCCTAGCCAAGGCACCGAACAAGCCCTTTATCGTGACATGCTATGGCCAGGTCAAGGCGCCTTCTGGAGTGAGGTTGGGTAAGTCCTTCGGTCTTGCTTGTGTTTGAGCTAAACAAGCGCATCAGTCAACAATGGACTGAGATGTTCGAGCCTAAGAAGTGCATATCAAACAACACACTAAGACATCCGAGCCCGAGAAGCGACAAATCAAACATAGGACTAAGAAGTCGGACCTTGAAAAGTTGCACAACAAACAATGGACTAAGACATCCAATGTAACATCCTATACTTGAAAGCCCAAAAATAATGGCTATAGATGCTGCACTCATCCATACTTATTAACCTTCGGCGACCAAATACGGTAATGTTCGATACATTGATACACAAAAACACGAGAATATAGAAAAAAACTCAAACAGCAAAAAAAGTCAACATTCCATTTCAAAATATTTCAAACTCATTACATAATCCCAAAGTGGAGACCACATTTAAAAAAATTATACTTATTATAAAATACACCAAATGTGACATATAAAGATGCCCCCTTGGATGATCAGAGTTTATTTAGGCAATTTAATAACATCGCCTTTACGAAACAACACAGCAGAATCAAAATAAAATAGAACTCTAAGTAGATATTATGCCACCTGCAAGAACCTAGAAGCTTATTCATCTAATGAGATACCTGAAAACCTCAACTCTCAAACTACTCAAAATCATTTGAGTACCCTAGATTTTAAGGGGAAAACATAAACTTCGAGTCAGACATAAAGCCTGGTATGAATAATAATCTGCCATCTCAAACCAATTAGATATCTAGTGAGACCACGTCTCTTAGCGGAATGGGTTTTCCTCCTACTAGTATCCTAAAATCTTTATAAAATCATATACCGCGCCTCTGCATCCATAATTGTTGAAACAAAGCAATTCAAAATATTATGATTATGTCCATACTTAATAAAAACATTCTGGGTATACCATCTCCTGTTTAATTGACTACTTGTCATATTTCAAGTTTCTAGGGTAATGATTAACCTAATAGTTTTCATGGGCTGACTAATAATTGGTTAAATGTTTAAGACTTCCTGTCCAATTGCATAGTTTTCATGGGATTAATAAGAACCTATTGGTGACTCCAATGTCTTTGTTTCTTATCCTAATTTTCATGGGCTGACCAGGAATCTATTGACATCTACCAATATCTTAATTTCTTATCCTACTTTACATGGGCTAACTACGAACCTGTCTTTCTATTCATATTTATTTATACACAGTTTTCATGGGCTTACTATGATCCTATTGGCCCCTGCAAATATCTTTTCTTATACACAGTTTTTATGGGCTTGCTATAAACCTATTGGCACCTTCCAATATCTTTAATTATTCTAATTTATATTCACTACTGGGTCAACCTAGCTGGTTATTCTGCCCTTCCCTAAATCACCGTTATGGGATCATTACAATGTGAATGCATATTTTTGAAGAAGCCAACATAATAACATAACAATACCACTCCCATGGTCTTAATATCCTTGGTATTGTTTTCATATAAAACATGGTTAATCCCTTTAGCCTAATATTATACCTAGGAAAGTTTATTCTTAAACCATTTCAAAACCCCTTTACTTAACCCTGGGTTTTGCCTTTAAAATGATATTGGGTTGGTTGTTTTGAAAAACTAAGGCTTTTGAAACCTTCAAAACATTGCTTTCGACCTCATAGGATAACCTACTTTGAAAGCATGTATCTCGTTTCAAAACATGTAGGCCCCTAGCTTTCGAAACACTTTAAAACCTCTCCTTCGAAACCTTTCGAAAGTAATAAAGTATTACTTATTAACTCGTAGAAGCATAGTTTCGAAACTACTGGGATTCCCTTTTTCAAAACTATTGAGTTTGTATTCAAAAATATCATTTGGTATCTCTTCGAAACCACTCTTTATCACATAAAAGTATTGGGCAAAACTTGATGGCGTCGGCACCATCCCTTTCGAAAGCTTTAAAATATTGAAGCAAAACACTAAAGGATAGCGTCAAAACCCATTTCGAAGCCATTGCCTGTGGAACCCGTGGTCCCATTTAGAAGCATTTAGGAAGTGTCTTAGAACTCCTTTAAAACAAAAACCACCCTTCGAAAACATTGATGACTTCAATACTCTCAAAAGGCAAAAGAAACGATAGCAGAGTTTTGACTAGGTCGACACCATCATTTTCGAAAGCATTCTTTTATAAACTAGGGTCTTAGTCGAAAGCACTACTTTTAAACAAAGAAAGGCGGCGACAAGTTTGAAAGTAACTGGGTATCGACTTGGTCGAAAGCACCCTTCAAAAATAAGGCAGACGCATATCTTTTAAAAGTAAACAATGGTTTCGTCTCTATCGAAAGCTATGCCTTCGACAGCCTGCCTTCCGTACTTCACCAATCCACTTAATACCAATCTCATTGATACCATGTGGATTGGTTTCAGATTTAATACGTTTCATCTAGCTTGGTCTTAACGGAGATGAAGCGAAGGCATTAGAGTCAAAAGGTACTTCTAAAGGAGGTGGAGCCAACTTTTCAGGATAAAAACTTATTAGTGCCAATTAAAGCAATTACTTTCTGACTAACCAGCCATGTAAACATATGATTAGTTGCCTTTACTTTTCAAATTCTTTACCAAAATACTTACGCTTAATTCAAATCAAAATCAAGGTTAATTTGGCAAATAATCCCTTCCATTAAGCAAAACTAATATTGCAAATAAGTCCTTCTTCCAAAATAATTTAATTTCCATAGCAAATTAGTTAGGAAAAATCATCAAAAATTACAAAAATTCACTTTCATCATATTATCTAACATATTAAACTTTTAGACCCAATTTCTTCCTAGAATAGTCGAAATTAAATTTAAACCCAATTTTATCATATTTTCCATTGAAAATTCACAGTAAATTTTCATAGCTTGGAAAATTATCAAAATTAAATCCAAAAACGAAATTCATATTTTACAGAACATAAATTTTTCCATGGCATTCAAAGATCATTTACAATCGGTTTTGCCCTTAAATCACATAAATCCTAATTTAAATAATCTTGTTTTAATTAAATAATTTATAATTCATGCATATCATCATCCAAAAAATCACAAAATAAATTAATCTTAAATCAAGAAAACATATGATAATAAAACAAAATAGAGATGGTATCATTTATTATTCACATTGATTAGGATAAGTTGGATTGAGATTGAAATTTATTTCCCTAGCTTTAGCCCTTAGCTTTACTTTGATTTCTCTTTTCTTACAAGCAATGGCCATCTCCTCTTTACGTTTGTGTTTTGTTTTCAAAATGACATGAGTGAAGAAAATGAAACGTGAATGGAACGAGAATATATATATATAAGGGTAAGGGTTAGGTGCGGCTATTTCCCAATATACCGTTATGAAAGCTAATTAGCCTATAGGTCAATCTTAAACTTGTTGAATTAATTGAGCATGGCCCCTATGTATATATTCAAATCTCAATCTCCTTACCACTTAACATTTACATTATTCTATTTGATTTGTCAAATTAAATCTCCTAAATAGTGTTATCAAAAATTAGGGGTGTAACATCCTCCCTTCCCTAAAGAATTTCGTCCTTGACATACACTCAAAGCAAATCAGGATAAGTACCTCGAATCATGTCCACTGTCTCCCAAGTACAGTCGTTCTCGTCGTTGCTCCATTGTACGTTCACCAACTTGACTGTCTTGCTCCTCCGTCTTTTCTCATGTCTCGCTACAACCCAAATTGGTTGTCTAACAGATGTCAAATTAGGGTCTACTACTAAGTCGCATAACTCTATCAAAGGAATAGTTGTCTCTGGATCATGCACATACTTGGGAAGATGAGACACACGAAATACATTATGGACACTTTCCATGCTGCTACGCAAATCTACTTTGTATGTGACCTTTCCAATCCTCTCTGTAATCTGGAATGGACCAACCCATCTCGGTGCCAGCTTCCCTGATTTCTTGAACCGTACCACACCCTTCGTCGGTGATACATTAATGAAAACCCTGTCTCCAACTAAGAATTCTAGGTCTTTACGTCTCTTATTTGCAAAACTTTTCTATCTGGATTGAGCTTCCTTCGGCCTTTCTCGGATCAACTCCAGCATCTCCAATGCCTCTCTAGGAAAATGTGGACCTAAGACTATCCTATCTCCAACGAACATGCTGGTTATTTGCATGGCCTTCCATACAAAGCTTCAAAAGGCATCATTCCTATACTAGTCTGATAACTATTATTATAGGAAAACCCAGTCAAATGTAGGTGATCTTCCCAAGATCCACCAAAGTCGAATACATAAGTTCTTAATAAATCCTTAAGTGCTTTATTGATCTCTCTGTCTTGCCATCCATCTAAGTGTGATATGCAGTACTCATCTTGAGCTGGGTACCTAATACATCTTGCAGACTCTTCCAAAATTCACTAGTGAAGAAAGCACCTCTGTCACAGACTATGCTACTAGGAATCCTATATAGTCTAACTATGTTCTTCATAAACAACTTCGCCAAAACAGGTGACGTCCTGGTTGACTTGACTGGAATTAAATGGGCACTCTTGGTCAACCTGTCCACTATGACCCATATACTTTCATTTCTTTCATTTCACCTATTCGATCTTGGCAACCCGTAAATAAAATCCATGGATATTGAATCCCATTTCCAATCTAGAATCTCTAAAGGCTGAAGCAACCCACTTAACTTGTGATGTTCAGCTTTCACTTGTTGACAGTTTGCACACTGCCTAACCTACTAGCCAACATCCCTCTTCATACCTTCCCAATAGAAGCTCCTCTTCTTCTCTTGATACATCTTGCTTCCTCTAGGATGAATCATAAAATTGGACCGATGACATTCCCTACGAACTTCTTTCCTCAAGTTCTCATAAGTCGGAACACACAATCCTCCCTTCTTTCTCAACCATCCCTTCTGGTCAAGATTATTTCAAATCATTAATCTCAGTTCCAACCTCAAGACTTCTAATCCTCCCGGCTAATACAGGATACACTTTCTACTTAGAAGCTATCCTTTCCATAAACACTAGTTGAACTTCCAAACAGGACAACATGGCGGTGCTGTGACTAGAACTAGCAGTCGATCCTAACTGCACACTATAAGTAGTCAAAGCTTCTAAATCCTTCCACTATGCCAACATAGCTAACACTACATTCCGATCTCTTCTGCTAAGAGCATCCGCTACTTTATAACCTTTCCCTAGTATATGCTCTATACCAAAATCATAAGCTGCCAAAAACTCTAGCCATCCCTTCTGTCTCATATTCAACTCCTTCTGAGAGCATAAGTACCTCAAAGACTTATGATCTATGTATAGCTCAAATCTCTCTCCTAAGAGATAATGTCTCCATATCTTTAATGCGAAGATCACTACAGCAAACTCCAAATCATTAGTAGGATATCTCACTTCATGTGGTCTAAGATGTCGTGAAGCATATGCAATCAATTTACCCTTTTGCATCAACACAGCTCCCAATCCAGTTCCATATGCATCGGTATACACCACTAGCCCTTGGTTTCCATTTGGAACTACTAACACATGTGCAATGGTCAATAAATACTTTAACTTAAGGAATGCTTCCTCACATTTATCGGACCGGACTATGATATCCCAGAATTTCAAACGTAATTTAAATGTGATAATCTCTTTAATAAGTTCAATAAAGTTGATAAAATAGTTATTTTAATCAATAATAATAAATGGCTTGTATATATATATATATATATATATATATATATATATATTGATTTTAAAATAGAATTATTATAAACAAGTGTAAATGGATTTGTTAAAATTATACGTACATATCAAATTTGATTTTTTAAATTTAATTTGAAATTTAATTTGAATTTGGATATTTAAATTGAAATCCAAAATATAGTTATTTATATCTTAAATCATACTTTAATTTTTAAATTGTATTTTTATGATTTTATTTAGAATATAAAATTTGTTTTGTATTAATTTCTTTTTAAAGAAATTGATTTATATAAATTAAAATATAATTATAAATTAGAATATTAATTATAAAAACATTTAAAAATATGTTTTGGATGAAGAACTGCATGTGTTAACTTGTAAATCCCTCTTATAACATGTGCTAAGAGATTAAACATGTTTAGTGACAAGTGTTACATTTTTATATTATTTTCTTAATTTTAGTAAATCAAAAATTAAACCTATATAATTTTACTCCATCTTCTTCATTCAAATTTTCCTATCTCATTTTCTAAAAAACAAGAATAAATCACTACTTTATCCACAAATCTGAAATTTCATCAATCTCCACCCTTCAACAAAATAAAAATAAAACAAGAACTCAAGTTCATTTCATAATTCCTAAATATACAAGCTAATATACCCAAAAGACTGTAAAAAAACAAATTCCAGCAAAAAGTTTTAATTAATGAATTCAACGCATCAGCAAATCTGCGAAAAATCTTCACAGAATTAGGCAAAGTCAGGGAGCTTTCTCGGAATTTAAAACAGAATAAACAACAAATTAGTCAGGCATTTCCATTTTTTAAAGATCTGCGGTACAAACTTTCCAGATTTCAATATTTTAGAATCTTTGTTTTTAAAACAAGTACCAAGTGAGCAAACTCTAATTTGTTTTAACTTAAATTTGGATGCATGACTAGAAGCTTTTTGAAAAATATGTTTGCATGCTATTGTACCGAGTGTATTTATTTATAATCTTCTTGCATGTGTAAAATAGCAAGGTGTATCTCTGTTTAAAGAGTGCAGAGTACAAATTGGAGGAAATATTTCATTTCTCTGTTGTTTAATCTTTTGTAGGTTAGGATTCTTAAACAAAATATGTTTGTTTAAGTTTAAACTAGGATTTGAAAATATTTTTAAGTTTTAAAAATAAAAATATTTTCTGGAAACGATAAAAGTACAAAGGAATATTAGTTTATGTTAAAATCAAATGCTTTGATTTGTAAACTTATCCATATAATCTGAATCCTCTATCCAAAACTTGATTTTTAAAACTAAAATTTCAAATTTTAGTTGACTTATGGTAAAGAAATACTAGGTTGATCAAAAAATGGAGTTTGGTCGAAATCCCGTGACTGGGTGGATTCGAGTGCCGAGGCTTGGGTCGGAGCTGGTATGGTGATCGTTGAAGTTGAGAAAAATGGTGGATGTGGAGTTTGTTCACCGTGGCATCGACGATTGGCGATTTTGTTTTTAAACCATAGTTCGGTCTGGGTTCGTAGAAGTTGTCGCGGTGAATTCATGGATGCATCGAGTTTGGCCAAATTGAAGGAGGGTGTATTGGGGACAAGAACGAAGTTGTAGGCAATTGCGTAGTGTTTTTGGTGGTCGAAATTGCTCAGGCGCAGCGATTCTCTGATGTGAAGTAGGTTCTAGTTTCAACTAGAAGAGTCAATTTCGATTGGGGTTTCGCGACTGTTGGTTGGGGTTCAAAATCAAACCAGGGATCGATCAGAGACATGCTTATGGTGTCGCTGGAGGGGGAGGCGACGTTGATGCTTTGTGCACGTGCACGGTGTCAGGGAGTTGTGTCAAGGAAGGATGTATCATGTGTAACTCGAAGTGTTGATCGAGTGAGGGAGGATTTTGCAGGCGTTGATGCTCGGGATGATGTTTGTTTTGTTCGAGCCTGAAATCGTGTATGGAGTTGCTTTTCTTTCCAGTTGTGTTAAAGTTAAAATCTTAACTTAAGCTAAAGAAAAAGAAAAAGAAAGGGGAGAGGAAGATGTAACCCGAGTCTAGTCTCGAGACTGATAGCGGGTCGAACCCGAGGATTAAAGTTGATATTTAAAAAAATGTTTTTTAAAATAGTTTTAAAATTTAAACTTAAATTGTTTTAAGCTACTTTATTATAAATGTTTAAAACTATTTGATTAAAGAAAGTGTTATGCTTGTTATCCAAATTCAAAGTGTTTATATATTCTTTTAAATTTAATTTTTAAAAAAAGTAATTAAGTTAAAATAAGATGAAATGTATTAAATTTGTATTAATTTTAAGTAATTAATGGAACTGATTTATTTCGAAAAGTTAATCAAGTTTATATGAATAAAGATTGTTTTAATTAATAAAGTAATTAAAGTTAAATTACTTAATAATTTTGGATTAATTAATTTATAAAGGTTTAGTTAATTAGTTATGAGTAATTAACTAATAATTATGAATTTATTAATTAAGTAATTAGGGATTATTAATTAAGTAATTAAATATAAATTAATTTATAATTAATCGTTAATTAAATAATGATTAAAAATTAATTAATCAAATGATTATGGTTAATTACTTATAATTAATTAAGTAATTAAGATAAATTAATTTATAATTTGTAGTTAATAAATTAATTAATTAAGATTAATTAATTGTTAATTGAAGATTAATTAGTTAATTAATAATTAAGGAATGATTAATAGTTAATCAATTTTTATTAATTAATAATTAAGGATTATTAATTAATAGTTAAAGAATAATTAATTAATTAATTAATTAAGATTAATTAATTGATAATGAGGTAAACTAAGAAGTGACTAATTATTTAAATGATTGTAATTAATTAATTAATGACCGGTTAAGCAAAATTAAATGGTTAATTCTTAAGTAATTAAATTAATTTGAATTAATTTTAATTAATTATAATATGAATTAGATAATATACTTGCTTATGGATGATTGTTTTAAGTTGAATGTTTGGATTTGGTTGTATTGAATGATAATCTGAGATATTCTGTAATGAGATATTGTATATATCTGTGATAGTTGTTTGTTATTATTTGTGGATAATGATGAGTGAAATTAATTTGTTTAATTGAATTGAATTGAATTGTCTAAACCTTGAAACAACTTGACCTTTAAGATGTTGTTTGGATTTCGATGATACCGGGATCGGGAATCAAGTTTGATTAACCGAAAACCACATCTATCCAAGTTAAACGTTAGGTCGTGACATCTCAAGTGTGGATCGAGATGGAGTTTTATAGTGGAAGGGTAATTGTCGTTAACTCTGAGGGTGATTCCAAAATGAGTGTAACGAAATAATGCCTTCGGTTTCGTTCGAACCCGTAACGAACTTGTATGGATTGAATGCTTTCAGCACATCGTCAAGTGGACGATGAGCATTCTACGATAGATGTGTTCTATAAAGGTAATCGTAGCCTCAAGCCTCATCAACCGGGAATGGCTAAAACAGGGGAGACGCAGCAAGGTTAAGTGGGTAGCACCCAATTTGGATGAGATTTACCCCTGTCTAGAAGTCCCTTTTTATTTCGGCTGTGTAGGCAGTTGTTGGCCACAACTGCCGGGTTGTCTTTTTTGGGACTATCCAGTAAGGGATGGTCCCAGACTTGTGTTGCAGGGGATTGGGAGTGATCCTCGATACGATGATCTAGGCCCCGTACTGTGACAGGCGGTACCCCAGTAGTCCTGTCATTGTTGCAAACCCATTCTTCCATGGTGCCCTTACGGTTTTGATTGTATTACCCACTTTTGTGGCTTGTAGCTGGAATTTAATCATGTAACAATTTCGACTATTTTCTATTTACTTGAGAATCCTAGACCCTGTTATAATATCACTGGATTTCCTATAAAATGTTTTTATTAGCGTAGGGTAAAAAATTATCCATGTTTGTATATGGAAAGTCTTACGTGGTACCTTTGTTTTCAAATGATTTTTAAAGTTAAACAACTTTAACTTGCTTACTCACACCAGACCCATGTCTGACCTAGAGTTTATTTTGTTTTTCTTAAACTCTTGGGTACTCAAATTTTTATGAGTAACCAAGTGATCAGGTTGGAATTGTCAAATGTTTTTGGAAGCTGTAGCTGGAGTCCAGAAGTATCTATCTATCTAAATTCGCTGTGTAGTGACATTTTGATGTTGTATTTTGGTTTAAAACAGTTAGGCAGACTCTAGTAAATGTCTAATGTAATGAAGTCATATTATTTGTGTACTCTGATATGTAAACTATGTAATGGATATGTGTAATATTGTATTTTGTTCCGTTTCCGCTGTGAGATTCTGATGTTGTTATTCTTTCTTTCTATCTTTTCTATTTCTATCTCTTTCTTTTCTTATTGATGATAAGTCTTTCTGTGGATTGAAAGACGGGTCGTAACAGTTGGTATCAGAGCCAGGTTAAGAAACACGTAGGCTCTGGAATAGTATCTATCTTGAGGGTGCGTATTTGTAATTTTCTTATATGACTATATCTTTATCTAGATTGGTTGGGTTACCTGTCCAGGTAGCCAAAATGAGTTCAAGAGGTAGAAGGGGAAGAGTAGTAGGAAGCACATCGACCAATGATATGAGAGGTCAGACTGATAATGAGGCTGTTAATCCAGCACCTCCTCAAGTCAGTTTTGCTGCCTTATGCACGGACTTCATTAACCTTGGAGGTAAACCATTTAAAGGGACATAAACTATAAATGAAGTCCAAGCTTGGTTACGCTCTTGCAACCGTATCTTTAAGTGTATGAAATTGTCGGATGAGCAGAAAAGTGTAATGGCTTCATGGAAATTATAAGAAGGTGCTGCAGCCTGGTGGGATGCAGTGACAGCAAATGTCTCTGAGGACGACATGTCTTGGGACATATTTAAAGAGTTGTTTGAGGAGAAATTTATGCCTGAAACAGGGAAAACTCGTCTGTATCAGGATTTTCTGAATTTAAAGCAAGGGAGCATGACTATAGCGGAGTACGAGACCAAATTCAATGAGCATGCTCGCTACAGACCAGGACTCATTGATACTCCCCTCAAAAAGAACGAAATATTTGTGCAAGGATTGAGGCCAGAATTTCATGAAAAGATGACAGCGCACTTGAAGGGATCTTTTATGGAGTTAATTGATATGGCTTTAAGATTTGAGGATTTGATGAATAAAAAATCAGTGGCACCAGTAGCAGCATCGGGTGGGAATTCTTCTGACCCAAATAAGAGGAAGTTCAATCCCAATTGGAAGAAGCAAAATAAGAAGAAGCCCGGAAGCAACTATGGACCTCGCAAATGCTATATGTCAATAAGAAGGTCACTTGGCGATTAAGTGTCCCGTGAAAGGATCTCAGCAACAGCAGCAGCAGTCGCATCAAAGTTGACCGAGTTCGGCTTTGGTTCAGAAATCTCTATGCTTCAACTGACACCAACCATGTCATATGATCAAGGATTGCCCGCTACTTCATAATGCCCAGCAGAATAAGGTATTATCTTTAGAGGGTGCACCGAATTTCAAAATTCTTCATTCTATAAATAAGGGTCTAAAACTTCTAAAATTATACTTTACTAATAACTTTATCTAAGGGCAAGGGAGTATTGGAAGGTACATTACTTTCAGATGGCAAATATATTAAAGTTTTGTTTGATTCTGGTGCTTCTTTGAGTTTTATTTCTCTAGAATCGGTAGAGAAGTTCTTTCTTATCCCTAATACTGTAGACAATCCCATCTTTGTATCTAATCCTATAGGGGATAACTAAATTAGATATGATCTATAAGGATTTGATTATTTCCTATCTATCTCATAGTTTTTCTTGTGACCCTTATGTGATGGATTTTAAGGGGTTTGACCTTATATTGGGGATGGATTGGCTTGATAAGTATAAGACTATCCTGAATTGTGATGAGAGAATAGTTTCGTTGGAAACTGATTTGGGTAAAATTACTAGAGTAATGTGTGATAACTCTGGAATTCACTTGAGTAGTCTTTTACATGGAGTTGAGACTTCTCGAGAGGAGGTTGAAGATATCGAAGTGGTCCGAGATTTATCAGATGTATTCGAGGAAGTCATGTGTTTACCTCCGCACCAAGAGATAGAGTTTCACATTGATTTGGTTCTTGGAGCAGTACCAGTGATTCAGCCTAGTAGGAGGATGGCTCCTAGGGAGAGGGAGGAGCTAGTAAAGCAAACTAAAGATTTGTTGGAGAAGGGATTGATTAGGCCCAATTTTTCTTGTTGGGGTTCTACTACGGTGTTTGTCACCAAGTTGGATGGGTCGCTAAGGTTCTGTGCAGACTATCGAGGGTTGAAGAAAGTGACCATTCAAAATAAGTATTCTCTTCCTCGTATTGATGATCTCTTGGACCAGCTGCATGGAGTTTCAGTCTTTTCTCCATTAGATTTAGTGTCAGGTTTCCATCAGTTAAGTGTAGCTGAGGACAGTATTCCCTTAACTGCATTTAGGGGGCCTAATTGTATCTATGAGTGGTTGCTTATGCCTTTGGGGTTAACCAATGCTCCTGCCTACTTTGTCGACCTGATGAACCGAGTCTTTCGAGATGTATTGAATAAGTTCGTTCTGGTGTTCATCGATGATATCTTGGTGTACTCTAAGTTTGAAGAAGAGCACAAGTAGCACTTGGGAATAGTGTTGGAAACTCTGAAAAGGCATGTTCTGAAGGCAAAGTTCTCCAAGTGCATTATTGGAAATCAGAAGTCAAATTTTTGAGGCACATTATCTCTAGTGAGGGCATCTCTGTAGATCCAGCGAAGGTTGAGACTATTCTGGAGTGGAAGCAGCCGCAAACACCGACTGAAATTCGCAGTTTTCTGGGATTGGCTGGCTACTACTGAAAGTTTATTATGGATTATTCCAAGATCTCTTCGCACCTAACTACGCTGACAAGGAAGGGAGCTAAATTCAAGTGGGCACCTCAATGTGAGGAGGCATTCCAAAATCTGAAGACAAAATTGACAAGTGCTCCTGTGTTGGCTATTCCAGATGGGAAAAGCAAGTTTTATGTGTATACGGGTGCCTGTATAGTTGGACTGGGTGTAGTTCTGATGCAAAATGGTAGAGTTATTGCGTATGCGAGTCGGCAATTGAAGCCACATGAAAGGAACTACGCCACGCACGATCTAGAGTTATTGGCCATTGTTTTTTGATTTAGAAATCTAGAGGCACTATCTTTTGGGAGAGAAGTTCGAGTTATTTATGGACCACAAACCGTTGAAATATCTTTTCTCTCAAAAGGATCTTAATCTGAGGCAGCAGCGATGGGTCGTGTTTTTGGCTTCATATGATTTGGATATCCTGTATACCCCGGGAAAGGTGAATGTTGTAGTAGATGCTCTTGGCAGAAATGCAGTTCTATCTCTTTTGGAAGTGGTTCCATCTCTTCTGGAAATGATTTCGAGCAAGCAAAAATCAGATAGTAGATTAAGAGGAATCATCAAAAGAGTTAGAAAAGGTCAGTGTCCCAGTTTTGAGATTGATGGCTAAGGAACATTAAGGACTAATGGGAGGATATGTGTTCCAAATTTTAAGGAATTAAAGCAGGAGGTTTACTGAAAGTCATCACTCCAGATGAAATATCCATCGAGGAATATCAAAGATGTATAAGGATATGAGAAGGGTTTTCTGGTGGTCGGGTGTAAAGAAAGATATTGCTAGGTTCGTGAATAGATGTATCATCTGCCAGCAAGTTAATGGAGATCAGCAGAAGTCAGCCTAATTATAACAACCTTTGGAAATTCCGACGTGGAAGTGGGAGATGATTTCGATGGATTTCATCGACGGTTTGCCTAGAACTGTAACATCCCGTTTTTTAAGCCATTGAATTTGAACATTTAACTCGTTTTAAATGTTTAATGTGGATTCTTAATCGATTTTGAAATGAATGGATTCGGGTTCAATCAATGAAATAAGCTATAATTTTTAATTACAGTAATTCCAGTTGAATTTGAATAATGGGAAAATAATAATTTAAATATTCGGAATTGAAATAAAAGTAAATCTAGATGTAAATAGTGATAAAAATGATTTTAAAAATTTATTTTTGAGTTATTTGAGTGTAAATAGGGTGGTGGGAATTTTAGAGGAATTTAAAAGTTGATAAATTAATATTTGTGATTTTATATTAATTTAATAATAGAATTTCATAATAAAATATTGAAATTAATCAGATTTTGGTCGGGAATGAGTTAAAATGATTTTTAATGTGATTATATATTTTATATGATTTATTACTAAGTTAATAAAATTTTACAAGTGAAATTTTATGCGCTTTCGTCAATTTTGAGAATCGCCCGATTTAATAGACGAGGTAAAATAGCTTTCCGGGGCACAGTCTCGGAATTCGACGAAACCAGTTCCATTGGATCCATAATAGTTAGTTATTATCGGATTTCAATTTTCGTAGCAATAGGAGTTGTCGTTTGACCGTAGCAGCTTGAAACGCGTAGAAATCGTTTTAACCGATTTAATTTTAAATTAATCGTTTAATTCCGTAACTCGCACTTACGACCTAATTAGCTTCTGGAACTTGTTCCATTGTGTCCGAAACGCGGGAAAACCCTAGGACCGCCTATTGGTGCATGTGATTTGGAGGTCGTTTGCATAAATTGGTAAATTGAGAATTTATGAATTAAAATAATATTAAATAATATATATATACACACATCTATCTTAGCAAACCCTAGATTCATTATCTCGCCCGCCGTTTATATTACTTCAATGGCCGAAATCATCTGTCAATCACCCACGTTTTTCTCTCGATCCAAGCAATTTTAGGCCAGATCTTCAACTGCAAAGTCGAAGAGCTTGTCAAAAGCTCCAGATCCAAAGGAGGATCTTTGCTATCATTGTCGTTTGGGGTTGATTTGCTGCCGCGTTTGGTCGCCGCTCGTTTTCGTTTTTCATGCCAAGGTGTTGACCGAGCTCCACTTGGTTTGGGCTGAAGGTAGTATTGTTGATGAGCTTCGACGGGAAGGAGCTGGATCGTCGTCGAACGCGACGGGGTGGGTGCGATTTCAAACCCTAGGTGGTGGATGTTGGGTTCTTTTGCATGCATGAGAACGAAGGAGAAGATTTCCCTTGAGATGCCCGTGATTTCGTGATGCTGTGTAGGGCCATGATTTGGTTCTGGGTATAATTTTGTTTAGAAAAGAAGAAATTGGTTTATAAATTGTAGTTGAAACTTATAAATTTCACATCTATTGCAAACGTTATCAGATTCCAACGAAACTGGAAACGCCGGGATCGCAGAGACGAGCACTACGTGATGGTGCAGATCCCGAGTCATTCCGGGCAAGTTGGAATTTGAGTTAAATCAGACATCGTTCGGTTTAATTTAAATTTCGAACGCTCGCCGAAACTCAAGGTGAGTAATTCTCACTCACATCTGGATGCTAGCTAATTTAAATAGTCAATATTTAAATATCTGTGTGATTGGTTGAATATAACTGTTGTTATCAGTCTGGATTGATATAGATATATAAATATACATACATATATATATATATATATATATATATATATATATATATTGTTGTGCTAATATTTGTGATGCAAGGAAAACAGGTTGTAGGAATCCAACTGAATTCCTCACAATGTAACAATTATTTTATAATGATAATGATGCCTGATTATGTGTTGTGATTGACAAATTTAGAATTAAATTGTACTGTGAAATGGTTGTATAAATTATAGTTATGGAATTTAATTATGAATGGATTAAATTGGGTTTTTACGAAATAAAATGAATTATTAATAATTTAATTTCAAAGAATAAATGTGAAATCCGATTTGGATGGAAAATGTAAAATTGGTAAAATTGGAATTTGAAATGCAGTGGAAATTTACCAATTGACAAATGTGAAGTGTAGATTTCTGGAAATGAATTCTATGGAAATTATAATTTGGTTTAAAATAACAATGGGTTATTTTCATAATGAATAGTGTTATCCGAAAAATTAAAATATGTTAAAATGAAGCTTCCGATTTTAAATTAACTGTTTTAAATGTAAATAGAATATTTTGACATGCCCTTTTTCATTGGGATTTTATTTAAGCAAAATTTAAGTATGGTTTTTCATTGAAAAATTCTCCAAAATTATTTTATTTGAAAATGATTTAACATCCATATTTCAAAATGAATTTTCGGATATGGGAAATTGAGATTGAACTTCGGATGAAGATATAGATAAGTATGGAATTGGGAATTTATGTTGTAAACATAAATTGAATTGAAATAAATCGGTTGGATTTATATGAAGGATACTTTGGGATGTTTGACCGGGAAAGTGTTTTCCCAGGGAAAAACCAAGTTAGTGTTTTAAAAGATTTATTTAATTAAAACTTAAAGTTTAAATTGTTTAAAGAGTATTTTTTTTAAGAAATGATTAATTAAAGTAGAAATTAATAAACTTTGTTTTATAATCATTTTTTTTAAGTTATTCGTAAAGGCCAGTATTATTCTTTTAAACTCCACTTTTAAATTTAGTAAACCAAACCCTTACTTAAATCCAATTTATATCTTATTAAATAATGCTATTTAAAAAAGTTTTGAAATTATATTGTGAGTAAATAAATAGAAGTAATTTTCATATTTTAAATTATATTTCAGTATAAAGTGTTTTAACTGTTTGAAAAGAAAAATGTTTAAGCTTGGCCTTTCCAATGGGAATGAATGGTAATGCAATTTACCATGAAAAGGAAGAATTTTGGGAAATTGTTTTCAAATGACCTTTGAAAATTTGAAAATATATCTTGTAAGAGATATTTGACTCAAATAGATAATGCGGGAATTATTTATTGTGTGATGGATGTTTGTGGATGTTAATCGATAGTTAAATCACCAACTATCAATATTGGACAAATGCGTTGATCGTTTCGAAGAGACCGGGATCAAGATTTATTTCTCGAAAATCACTTCGATCCGGTTTGTACGTTTCGTGCGAAAAACGTGTTCGGAGTCGAAGATGGAGCTGTGAAGTGCAAGGGCTAGTCGCTACTAATCCTGAGGATATTTCCAAAATGGATGTAGTAGGAGTAGTGCCTTCGGTTTTGTTCGAACCCGGGACGGACTTGTATGGATGAATGCTTGCGAAACATCGTCAGGTGGGCAATGGGCATTCTAAGTGAAACGTTCTAAAAGGTAACGCTTAGCCTCAGGCCTCATCAAATGGGAATGACTGAAAATCAAAGGATATGCAGCAAGGCTTCATGGGTAGCCACCACTGGAGAGTAAGGTCATCCCTGTCTAGATGTCCCTTTTATTTCGGCTTAGTGGTGCGGTTGCTGATCCCAACCGCGGGGTGATCTTATTCGGAACTGTCCAGTAAGGGATGGGTCCGGCCTTGTGTTGCAGGGATCGACAGTGGTCCTCGGTACAGTGATCTAGGCCCCGTACTGTGACAGGTGGTACCCCAGTGCCTAGTCATTGTTGGAAATCCATCCTCCCTACGAGCCTTGTACGAGTTTTGTTTGTATTACCCACTTTTGTGGCTAGTAGCTGGAATTTAATCATGTAACAATTTCGGCTACTTTATAAGTATTTGTAAATAGACCCTATTATAATATCAGAGGATTTCTATAAAAAGTGTTATAGCTATCGTAAGGTAAAAACCCGACATTTTTATTTGTGGCATGGTCTTACGAGATGCATTTGTTTTCAAAGGATTTTTGAAACTTTAATAATCAATTTGGATGCATTATTATCAGCTGGTATTCCAGACTGACTCGGGTGTTATTTCATTATAATGCTCGGGTCAGACCGAGTATTATATGTCCAGGACAGGATGCTATGGAGCAGGAGAAGAGCTTGAGCCCGAGACGTATTATCTGTACCTATATATATATATATTCCGCTGCTATGATTGTATGTTATGTCTGATTGGTAATTGTTGATGTATGAGACTCTCTGATGATATGATGTTTAAAACTGGTATAGATTTCATTTTGTGTAAAGTTCTATATTTACTATTATATTTTATTCCGTTGCGACTGAGAGATTCTAATATTGTTTAGTTTCTTCTTCTTCTATCTCTTCTTCTTTAACCCCAAATGGTTCGTATTTCTGTTCCGCTTGAGTTAATTGATGTAGAATAGTGTTTACTCAAGGGGTGCGGATGTGCGGGTCGTTACACTTGGTATCAGAGCTTAGGTTGGCGACAACCTAGGCTTTGGTGGGAAAATTACTCATTAAACATAGTCCATAGTACTCTATAATGAGTTGAGTGTATTAATAGATATGAGAGCGTACTTGTTAGTGGATATAAAATTGTTTTTATACTGTGTTGACTTATCGGTTGAGTGTTTATGAATTCTGGTCGGTGCGGGAAGCACAACTGTATCGATAGGGGTTTCTAAACTCTTAAACAAGATAAACCGACATAGTATTGTTTTTAAAATGGGTAAATGAAATAATTTTGCTCAAATTATATTTTGATATAAAGGAAATAATTTGTCTGAAATTATTATATATATTTGGATGATTGGTTGTTAATGTCTAAATCAAATAAGACTCTAAAATTTAATCTGCAATTTGAAATATTCTTAATGAAAATAAAATTCTACAAATATAAATTATATAAAAGGAAGAATAACTAATTTTGAATTGAACCAGAATTTAAATCCCGAAAATCTTGCAAAGGATTTTAAATGTAATGAAAATAAAGGTTTGGAAAATTAAATTCCTGGGAAAGTTTGAAATGTTTGCTAAAGTGTTTGAAGGGTATATTGGAATGTTGATTTCGGAAGTATTTTGAATGGGAACTGTTTTGAAATGAATTTGGGAAGTAAGAAAGCACTGAACTCACTTCAGTCGCTGGAAAATAATCCTGATGATGCTGGCCACATCATTAGAATTCATTTTCGAGTTTCTAAAGTGATCGATTGCTACCAAAATGGTTGGTTATGATATTGTTTGGACTTGTTGGGTATAACAGTTATTTTGGAAATTTCAAAGGGAAGAAATTGTTTTGGCAAAAACAATTTGTTTTAGAAATTTGAAAGTTTGAATTGATATACCAAATGGGTATGAATTGGTTATTATTTCAAAATGGTTTTGGAATAAAACCGAGTAATTGAATTCTAGAACATTCTATTTAAATGGTGTGTGAAGTTAAAATACATCAACTAATGAACTAATTTTGGTAAAGTTGATGCTAATAAAAAGGAAATGTAAATTTTAATATTGGAA
Organism: Allium cepa; assembly: GCA_030765085.1. Taxonomy (NCBI): domain Eukaryota; kingdom Viridiplantae; phylum Streptophyta; class Magnoliopsida; order Asparagales; family Amaryllidaceae; genus Allium; species Allium cepa. Next base: position 643,062,761 of record CM060937.1, on the reverse strand, counting down.
TTAAAATTTAATTTGGGTAAATGGAAGTGAATGAAGATATTGAAGTGACTAGTGATTTGAATTTAACTTAGGATAAGTTAGATAAAATTTTGGGGATTCGAATTAAATTGATTTGAGTTAAGTTGGAAGTAAAATGACTTTATAATTGTGGTTATGAGACATAAAAGGATTAAAATGAGCAATATAAACTTATAAATAAATAAGTTGATGAACTTGAGAATGGACACTTTGATTTTAACCCAAGTAAAGTCGAATTATAATCACAAATGGGTAAATGAAATAATTTTACCCAAATTATATTTTGATATAAAAGAAATTTAGATTCTATTTAAAAGAGTGGAAAGGAAAGATAGAAAATTTAAAATTTGCTAAATGGAATAATTGGAAAATGGTCATATTATAAATAATTCACAGTGAATTGAGGAAGTGGATTAAAACCTAATATGGATTAGGTTATTGACTAAATTGAATTACAATTTAATGGATGAGATGAATGGAATTTTGATGGGTTGGTCAAAATTTGGAAAGTAAATAAAAATCCAGTTGGGGCATGGGATTTAAATTTGTGGTAACAAATATTGAAGTGTGAATGAAAGATGGAATTAGATTATAATGGTGATAGTTTGAATTGTGAATAAATTCGAAGGAATGAAATAATTTAAAGTGGTTTCTTTGCTAATAAAATAAATCTAAAAATGGATAAAATAAATAAACAAAGTCCATTAAAATTTATAAATGGTTTGATTTGGGTAAGAATCAATTAAAATGGAAATAAATTGTGATATTATGGAATTGAAATCATTTAAGCATATGGTGAGATGGTTATGGTTAAGCTTATGAAATAGTTTTAAATGAAATTTGTCTAGATAATAAAATTGGAATGCAAGTAAATGGATTAGAATTGATTTGGACGAGAATCAAACGAAAATAAAATAAAATTGATATAAGAAGATAATGAAAATGTTGTGAAAGAACTTAAGAAACTAAAAAAAATGATTGTGAATAAGCTTTATTAAGTACTCTTGAATGAAAATTGTTAGATAATAAAATTGAATTGCAAATGAAATGGTATTAATTAATTATTGTGATAAATTAAGGATGTCTGGGTTGTAAATAATCCAGGATGGAATGAAATTAACATAAACCTGAATTGGTTAATAAAGTTGAATAATTGCAATGGAATAAAAATACTTGGCTTGTGAACTAGGCAAAATTGAATAAAATTAATATAAATCTAAGTAGAATTAATTTTTAATGGTTATAAGCTTAAGTGGTGGTTATTTTGCTCGAATAACGTGAAAATTGTATGTATTTGGAATTGAGTTGTTTAACAAGCATTTGAAATTGATTTTTTAATAAATTGATATGGATTGGAATAAAATTCAAAGAGTTGTATATGGATGCAAGTGAATTGATTTGAATAAGCGAATAAAGATGGTTTTAAATTAATTAGATAAATGCAATCTAATTAAGTGATTTTGCATATGAATGAAAATGGATCATAAAAGAAATGCAAATATTTCAAGTTTAAAATAAAATTTGATTGTAAATCAAATTGGGAATGTAAGTTAAAATAAAGAAACGCAAGTAAGGCATATGTTAATCATATTGAAATAGAAATGAATTGGTTGTAATAAATATGAATGGTATATAGTAAACTTGAATATAAATCATTCAAGTGAAATATAATGAAGTTGGTTTGGATGAAAGTAGAATGGGCTAAAATCTTAATAAATGGGTTTGAGTATAAATGTAAGTGAGTTATAATAGAAATGCAAATGTAACAAATTGAAATGAAATTTGCTTGGTGAATCAATTCGAAAATTGGGTAGAGTGTGAATTGAAAGAGCGAAACTTGTATGTAAATCCTTTGTGTGTAATAATGTGGAGTTTGGCATTAGAAAAGGAACTTTGTATATGCTTTAAAATATGACTTACTTATGAAATCATGAAAATGTTTGATTGGATTACGAAATGGATATGTTTGGCTTACATTTAAATTGGAAATGTTGATTATAATGTTCTTATCTTTGAAACTGATGAGTTTGTTTAGTAAGTACAGGTACGGAGGGCGTTCAATAGAGTTGGGGCGCATATATGCGATATATTAGCCGCTTGCTTTAAAAATTTTGCTTAAAAGGTACGCCTACGCAAATATAATTGGGAAGTGATATATATTTTATGATATATTTTTGTTTCCGACCATATGGGTCGATGTATATATATTTATCTGTATCGCGATATCGCGAGAGCTCCTCCGTGCAGGGGAGACTCTACCAAAAAATTTCTGAAATTTTGGGAGTTAGAAAATTTTTGGTATTTTGTTTTGCTAAGAAATTGGATTTTTAAAGCAAATGGTAAAAATTAAAGATTTAAAGTAAATGAAACAAATGAGTTTGGATTTGAGCTAAAGGATTTTGGGAAGTGAATATAAGTTTGTAACTAAGAAAATTGGATGATTAAGTGAGTTTGAGCATAGTTTTTACCTTAGCAAATTTTGAGGACGAAATTTTTATAAGGGGGAGAGGAATGTAACATCCCGTATTTTCAAACCATTGAATTTGAACATTTAACTCGTTTTAAATGTTTAATGTGGATTCTTAATTGATTTTGAAATGAATGGATTCGGTTTCAATCAATGAAATAAGCTATAATTTTTAATTATAGTAATTCCAGTAGAATTTGAATAATGGGAAAATAATAATTTAAATATTTGGAATTGAAATAAAAGTAAATCTGGATGTAAATAGTGATAAAAATGGTTTTAAAAATTTATTTTTGAGTTATTTGAGTGTAAATAGCATGGTGGGAATTTTAGAGGAATTTTAAAGTTGATAAATTAATATTTGGGATTTTATATTAATTTAATAATAGATTTTCATAATAAAATATTGAAATTAATCAGATTTTGGTCCGGAATGAGTTAAAATGATTTTTAATGTGATTATATATTTTATATGATGTATTATTAAGTTAATAAAATTTTACAAGTGAAATTTTAAGCGCTTTCGTCAATTTTGAGAATCGCCCGATTTAATAGACGAGGTAAAATAGCTTTCTGGGGCACAGTCTCGGAATTCGACGAAACCAGTTCCATTGGATCCGTAATAGTTAGTTATTGTTGGATTTCAATTTTCGTAGCATTCAGAGTTGTCGTTTGACCGTAGCAGCTCGAAACGCATAGAAATCGTTTTAACCGATTTAATTTTAAATTGATCGTTTAATTCCGTAACTCGCACTTACAACCGAATTAGCTTCTGAAACTTGTTCCATTGTGTCCGGAACGCGGGAAAACCCTAGGAACGCCTATTGGTGTGTGTGATTTGGAGGTCGTTTGCATAAATTGGTAAATTGAGAATTTATGAATTAAAATAATATTAAATAATATATATATACATCTATCTTAGCAAACCCGAGATTCATTATCTCGGCCGCCGTTTATATTACTTCAATGGCCGAAATCATCTCACAATCTCCCACGTTTTTCTCTCGATCCAAGCAATTTTAGGACAGATCTTCAACTGCAAAGTCGAAGAGCTTGTCAAGAGCTCTAGATCCAACGGAGGATCTTTGCTATCATCGTCGTTTGGGGTTGATTTGCTGCCGCGTTTGGTCGCCGCTCGTTTTCATTTTTCATGCCAAGGTGTTGACCGAGCTCCACTTGATTTGGGCTGAAGGTAGTATTGTTGATGAGCTTCGACGTGAAGGAGCTGGATTGTCGTCGAACGCGACGGGGTGGGTGCGATTTGAAACCCTAGGTGGTGGATATTGGGTTCTTTTGCATGCGTGATAACGAAGGAGAAGACTTCCCTTGAGATGGCCGTGATTTCGTGATGCTGTGTAGGGCTACGATTTGGTTCTAGGTATAATTTTGTTTTGAAAAGAAGAAATTGGTTTATAAATTGTAATTGAAACTTATAAATTTCACATCTATTGTAAACGTTATCAGATTCCAACGAAACTGGAAACGCCGGGATCGCAGAGATGAGCACTACATGATGGTGCAGATCCGGTCATTCCGGGCAAGTAGGAATTTGAGTTAAATCGGACATCATTCGGTTTAATTTAAATTTCGAACGCTCGCCGAAACTCAAGGTGAGTTATTCTCACTCATATCTGGATGCTAGCTAATTTAAATAGTTAATATTGAAAGATCTGTGTGATTGGTTGAATATAACTGTTGTTATCAGTCTGGATTGATATATATATATATATATATATATATATATATATATATATATATATATGTATGTATGTATGTATGTATGTATGTATGTATGTATGTATATGCATATATTGTTGTGCTAATATTTGTGATGCAGGGAAAATAGGTTGGAGGAATCCAACTGGATTCCTCACAATGTAACAATTATTTTGTAATGATAATATTGCCTGATTATGTGTTGTGATTGACAAATTTGGAATTAAAATGTACTGTGAAATTGTTGTATAAATTATAATTACGGAATTTAATTATGAATGGATTAAATTGGGTTTTTACGAAATAAAATGAATTATTAATAATGGAATTTCAAAGAATAAACGTGAAATACGATTTGGATGGAAAATGTAGAATTGGTAAAATTGGAATTTGAAATATAGTGGAAATCTACCAATTGACAAATGTGAAGTGTAGATTTCTGGAAATGAATTCTATGGAAATTATAATTTGGTTTAAAATAACAATGGGTTATTTTAATAATGAATAGTGTTATCCTGAAAATTAAAATATGTTAAAATGAAGCTTCCGATTTTAAATTAACAGTTTTAAATGTAAATAGAATATTTTGAAATGCCATTTTTCATTGGGATTTTATTTAAGAAAAATTTAAATATGGTTTTTCACTGAAAAATTCTCCAAATTTATTTTATTTCAAAATGATTTGACATCCATATTTCAAAATGAATTTCCGAATATGGGAAATTGAGATTGAACTTCGGATGAAGATATAGATAAGTATGGAATTAGGAATTTATGTTGTAAACATAAATTAAATTGAAATAAATCGGTTGGATTTATATGAAGGATACTTTGGGATGTTTGAACGGGAAAGTGTTTTCACAGGGAAAAACCAAGTTAGTGCTTTAAAAGATTTGTTTAATTAAAAGTTAAAGTTTAAATTGTTTAAAGAGTATTTTTTTTTAAGAAATGGTTAACTAAAGTAGAAATTAATAAAGTTTGTTTTATAATCATTTGTTTTAAGTTATTGGTAAAGGCTAGTATTATTCTTTTAAACTCCCCTTTTAAATTTAGTAAACCAAACCTTTATTTAAATCCAGTTTATATCTTGTTAAATAATGCTATTTAAAAACGTTTTGAAATTATATTGTATGTAAATAAATAGAAGTAATTTTCATACTTTTAAAGTATTTTCAGTATAAAGTATTTTAAATGTTTGTAAAGCAAAATGTTTAAGCTTGGTCTTTCCAATGGGAATAAATGGTAATGGAATTTACCGTGAAAAGGAAGAATTTTGGGAAATTGTTTTCAAATGAGCTTTGAAAATTTGAAAATATATCTTGTAAGAGATATTTGAGTCAAATAGATAATGCGGGAATTATTTATTGTGTGATGGATGTTTGTGGATGTTAATTGATAGTTAAATCACCGACTATCAATATTGGACAAATGCGTTGATCGTTTCGAAGAGACCGGGATCGAGATTTATTTCTCGAAAACTACTTCGATCCGGTTTGTACGTTTCGTGCGAAAAACGTGTTCGGAGTCGAAGATGGAGCTGTGAAGTGCAAGGGCTAGTCGCTACTAATCCTGAGGATATTTCCAAAATGGATGTAGTAGGAGTAGTGCCTTCGGTTCCGTTCGAACCCTGGATGGACTTGTATGGATGAATGCTTGCGAAACATCGTCAAGTGGGCGATGGGCATTCTAAGTGAAACGTTCTAAAAGGTAACGCTTAGCCTCAAGCCTCATCAAATGGGAACGACTGAAAATCAGGGGATATGCAGCAAGGCTTCGTGGGTAGCCCCCACTGGAAAGTATGGTCATCCCTGTCTAGATGTCCCTTTTATTTTGGCTTAGTGGTGCGGTTGCTGATCCCAACCGCGGGGTGATCTTATTCGGAACTGTCCAGTAAGGGATGGGTCTGGCCTTGTGTTGCAGTGGATCGGGAGTGGTCCTCAGTACGGTGATCTAGGCTCCGTACTGTGACAGGTGGTACCCCAGTGCCTAGTCATTGTTGGAAATCCAACCTCCCTACGAGCCTTGTACGAGTTTTGTTTGTATTACCCACTTTTGTGGATAGTAGCTGGAATTTAATCATGTAACAATTTCGGCTATTTTATAAGTATTTGTAAATAGACCCTATTATAATATCGGAGGATTTGTATAAAAAGTGTTTTAGCTATCGTAAGGTAAAAACCCGACATGTTTATTTGTGGCGTGGTCTTACGAGATGCTTTTGTTTTCAAAGGATTTTTGAAACTTTAATAATCAATTTGGATGCAATATTATCAGCTGGTATTCCAGACTGACTCGGGTGTTATTTCATTATAATGCTCGGGTCAGACCGAGTATTATATGTTTAGGACAGGATGCTATGGAGAGGAGAAGAGCTTGAGCCCGAGACGTATTATCTATACCTATATATATATTCTGCTGCTATGATTGTATGGTATGTTTGATTGGTAATTGTTGATGTATGAGACACTCTGATGATATGATGTTTAAAACTGGTATAGATTTCATTTTGTGTAAAGTTCTATATTTACTATTATATTTTATTCCGTTGCGATTGAGAGATTCTGATATTGTTTAGTTTCTTCTTCTTCTTCTATCTCTTCTTCTTTAACCCCAAATGGTTCGTATTTCTGTTCCACTTGAGTTAATTGATGTAGAATAGTGTTGACCCAAGGGGTGCGGATGTGCGGGTCGTTACAAGTACCCACAAGGGAAATTAAGGAATACGGGTGATTATGGATCGTCTAATTAAAAGCGCCCATTTTATACCCGTTAAGGCAACCCGTACTGCAGCTTCTCTGGCAGAGATTTTCTTGAGAGAGATAGTCAGATTGCATGGTGTTCAAGTTAGTATAGTAAGTGATCGAGCTCCTATCTTCACCAACAAGTTTTGGGAGGCATTGCAATGGGCTATGGGAACGAATTTGAGATTGAATATAGCATATCATCCCAGACTGATGGAAAGACAGAGAGGCTTAATCGAATTCTAGAAGATATGCTGAGGGCCTGTGTATTGGATTTTGGTGGATCGTGGGAAGACCATCTACATCTAGTGGAATTCTCTTATAATAATAGTTACCAGGCGAGTATTATGATGGCAACTTATGAAGCTCTGTATTGAAGGCCGTGTAGATCCTCAGCCTGTTGGATAGAGCCGAAAGACCGTCTTGTGGTTGGACTAGATCTGATCCGTGAAGCATCTACTAAAGTTGAGCTTATCAAGAAAAGGATGAGAGCTGCCCAGGATTGTCAAAAGAAGTATGCAGATAAAAGACGAAGACAATTGGAGTTCGAGATTGGTGATTTTGTCTTTGTCAAAGTTTCCCCGATTAAAGGAGCAGTAAGATTTGGGAAGACGGGAAAACTCGCTCCGAGATATATTGGTCCATTCCAAGTGCTCGAAAGGATTGGTGTCGTAGCTTACAAGATTGAACTGCCGGTCCGAATAGCTGGAATTCACAATGTTTTCCACGTATCTCATCTAAGGAAATATGTGCATGATCCATCTCTTATTGTGGAGCCAGCTTTGTAGGAAGACGTAGAGGTGGAGCCGGACTTATCAATTGGGACGTAGCGGATATAACGAATGACAACGAAATGAAGATTTCGCGTCAAACTAACCGATGAAACGATTAGATGAAACAAGATAAATCGATGGATTGAAAATACCGAACGCCCAAATTTGTTGATCTCGAGCGATACCGAATTCTATCTATCTCCAAAACGTTGATCGCGCACGATACCGTGTTAAAAGATCTATGATTCTTCTATGTTGATATAACGACCCGAAAATTTCGAAGCCGAAAATTTCAGATAGTTATGAAAAAGAAGAAAGAGATAGAAGAAGAACAAGAAGAAGAACAGAAACACCAAACATCTCACAATCGTAGCGGATAAAATATAATAATAAATAATAATAGCTTACAAAAGAATACTATATCTATAAATTACATTTCAATACATCAGAGTTTCACATATATTCAAATGTTGGTCATATACAATCAATTTATCACAGAATTACAATAATATAATTACAGCGGAAATATTCTAAGCGATACTGCCATCCTGCTCGCCTCTTGAGCTCCAGAACGTACCTACCTGAAAATTTGTAATACTCAGTCTAACCCGAGCATTACATCAAAGTAACACCCGGGTCAGGCTGGAAACCAGCGTGAGTAAACCTAACTAACATGGAATACCAAAGCAATCAACTTATATAAACCCGGGGTAACTTGTACAAATTCAAAATTTGTTTAGACAGCCCATATCCACATAATGGTTTCTAAGTATCAGAGCTTAGATTAACTGGTTTAATTTAATTAATTAATTCCATTCTAGCCTTTTTATTTCACATATCAAACAAATTGAAGTGGTTTCAAGTATTCACTGATACCCGACACCGGTCTCTTCGAATCTCATGTCGTCTTAAAAACAAAGCTGTTCAAGCTTTGAACAATACTATTTACTCTCATTGTCATAGATTTACATAGCACTTCTATTCTGATAAATAATCCAAAGTCAGCACTATGTCATAAGCATCTCACTCTCATACCAAGGACAACAAAAATCCAAGCATTCAGTATAATTTACATTCATACGCATTTCCAAAAAAAATTCAATATCATTCAGTATCATTTAATTACCTACAATAATTAAATCAAATCCCTTGATTTAGTATCCTAATAAATCCTTTTATATATCTTACCGAGTAATTAACTCTTATTTTCTTCCACTAAGTAGTTATCCTTCAATTATTTCCCATTTCGTAAATCTCCTTTTTATTTTACTTAGTAGTTATCCATTAATTACTTCTCTAAGTAACTATAGTTCCTCAACTACATTAAGTAATTATACCTAACATACTGTTTACTCGAGAAATAAACGAGATTTCTTCCTGAATCTTGGGTTTTCCCCCCTTTCTTCCTTCACGCAAACTCTCTTCTCTTCCCTTCCCTATTTTTTTTTAAACAAAGAAAGCTAAGTTGAAATGAAAAAAAACTACAGTCCCACAAACACTCTCGCGCATGAACTCAGGAGCCCGAAGTACCCCACGCGCAAAGCCAGCCTGTGCTCGAGTTCCAACTCGAGTCCCCTCGCATAATACCACCTGACATCATCGCCTACGCCGTGCACGTGCACAAGGCGTTGACGACCCACAGGCGACTTGTGAACCCTCCAACAAGTGGCAAATGACCTCGGCATTGACCATACATCAACAAACGAGTCGAACACATCGCCATTAAAAATCGAGCAAAGCTCGAGAAAATCGAACCCATCATCGATCACAAAAATCGATTCATAAACCCACTGCCGACCACTCGACGTCCAACCACTCCGGACGCACCTCCGCCACCCCCAAGCTCCATTCCCTTCCAATCGCGTGCCACTCGACGCTCGGAGGAAGTCGCGGTGAGCACGTGTTCGAACGCCACCAAAATTAGGTTTTCGGAAAGAAAATGAACTCCGCCGCTGCCACCAAGGTCGTGGCCACCCCTACCCATTTTTCTCACCACCCCAGTAGGCTCGTCCACCTCTTCGCCCAACCCTGACGTCTCCAGTCCCGCCGATCGCCTAGAATTGCGATGAACCCGCCTTCAGTTCATCTTAGAACTACCCTATGCATACAAAGTTTAAAATCATCATTATCGTTTTAAATATCCTATTTTCGCATAAGAATTCATGTGGTATATTTAAAATAACAATTCATCATGTTCAAAATTTCCATTTTGGTGAATTTTCCTGTAACATTTCGAATTTTCATACTGTAAATTTTTATTTTTCTTCTTGAACTATTTTTAAAATATAACTCTTACTCAAACACACTCCTTTGTATTTAAACCCAAGCTTGATAATGATCAATACATGAGGGATTGAATTCTGTTCTAATTTGTTTCATACTAAACTCAAAGAACAGAGGAGGGAATCAATTCACAGAGCTTCAAACGTTTAACAATATGATTTAATTATCACAGCAACTCAATCTAACACGGTCATGGATAAATTATGTTTGGCAATGGAGGATAACTTGTTTACTCATGTTTTGTACTTACTGTTGCTTTGTCTCTGCTTTAGGTTTTGAAGTTGCTTGAAGATTCAGGCTTTCAATTGCTGTTTACATACTCTGATCTTCGGTTGAGTTGTATTTTGTTTGCTTTAAGTTGCAGAATGAAAGTAATATTTTTCTGTTTTATTTGTTTTGTTCAAATGAAATAATGAAGGTAAGTGGAGGTATATAGGCTGCTCTGGTGTACACAGTAAGCTTCCACCTTTAAGATTTTTTTTTTCTCTTTGGTCAGAGCTTTCTATGACCTGATATCATTTTGTTTTGACTTGATTTATATGTTTTGTGTGCTTGAAAGTGATGTATTGTATGCTAAGCCTAAAATCTTGTCTCCTCTTTTGTTTACATGCATTCATAAATTGAGGTATGTATACATATCCATTTGTTTTGTATGCAGATATTTTGTATGCAAATGTTCGCTTTGCAGTTAGATGTTTGTCTTGTGAATGAAGATATCTTATTTGAAAACATTTGTTTTAGCTTGAATAATTCATATACATAAGTTTGTATTATTATTTATACACTTGTGCTTAATTTTGTGTACTTTGTTCTTATAAATTTAGATCTATGTTGTATGCGTCCCAAACCTACTTAATTCTTGCTTTCGTTTTGATTCCTATTTGTATTTTTAACTATCAATGTTCAAATTAAAATCATAAGTTTTACCTACATTTAATGCTTATGTTTTATATTGATAGAATTTGATTTTGTTTTAAACATTATTATCCATATATTTCATTCATATACATATGTTTACCAAATATTAATAAGATAAAACATTTTAAATTTGATTATATAAGAGAGATTTTATTGTATATATATTATTAAGGGATTTATTTTAAATTTCAAAATCAAGACACCCTTTTCAGCATACAAATCTATATAAACAAATGGCAATTATCTCCAGAAAACTTATCCATTTTAAATGATCAATTTAGATTTTCATTTAATTGGATTAAATATTTGTTAAAATAATCTTACTAAAATACCGGGTCATCACATTCTTCCCCCCTTTGAATCTTTTCGTCCTCGAAAAGGAACGAAGCCAGATTTATCAAAATGCTTAAAATCAGATGAATTTTCTTTGATCATTTTTAAACTACTTAAAAAAAATCTACATAATATTTCTAAAATAGTTTTTATAAAAATACTTTTATAACTCTATGTTTCGACAAGTCCATCCTTGTCCTCACAGAAATTCAGTCATATGTTGATCAGGCGCAGAACTGAAAATCTATAAGTACTTGGTAAACCCGTTTTCACCATCCAATGAAAATATTTGGAAAATAATTTTATTAAAAATACGGAAAACAGTTTTTGAAAATAGAAGAAATATCTTGGTGAGAATTCTCTGGAAATCATCACCTCCATGGTCGCAGTTAACCCGATGGTTACGTTGTCATCCCGACAAAATCCATAAATAACTGTAGGCCTCCGCGCCCCTCGATTACACCGTGGAACCCATGACAGATCGTAGCTACAACTGGGGTTACGTAGCTATCACAGCAAAAACCCATATAACTGTAGGCATCAGCGCCATCAAATTTCGCTGCCAAAAATGAAACTTCTCCACTCCACTTGATCATAGATCGCAGTCTACCGATGTTGCATTGCCTTCCCGGCAAAATCAAGTGTAGACCGTTGACACTCATCCTCCACATGATTTTCGCTATGGTCCCCACAGTAGATCGCAGCGACATCGAGTTACACTGTCGTCACAGTATAAGCCAAATGCCTCTGTAGGCATCAGCGCCCTCGACTTTCGCTACCCAATAATCCTCAGGAACTAGTTTTGTCCGGACTCCTCACAGGATCAACTTTAGAAACCCCCCTTGGGGCTCAAGGCAGCACCACCCAGTGGCACTCCTGAGAAGTTCATTTCAAGGGAGCATCTTTTTCCCCAGAGCCATCATCAAAACATTTTATACTATACACATATAATATCTTCAAATCATACACCTAGTATGATCTCACACAAAGCTCATTTATACAAAATCGATTATTCCAAAATCGATAATTCTCAAACTAGGCTTTCCAAAATCTAATATTGATTTTACCAAAAAATCAAAAGCCCTTTCAAATCCAAAGGTTCCCAAAACCTTTTTCCAAAATCCTCATAAGATCCTTTATATAAATGCAGATATATATAATTTTTAAAACTTTAGATCATTTTAAACTTGTACAAAACTCATTTTATACTTCAAACATTTTAAAAACATTTTTCTTCCCGCAAATAAATTCAACAAGGGGAGATTCATCTTATATAACAAAGATATACAACTTTGTTTATTCAAAACCAAATATCCAAATTTAATTTCTCTTTCCAATATCAATTTCATTCAAATCCGTACGATGTACACATACCATCCGTATGCTATATCAACCTGGTCGCTCGATCGATCACACAATTTCACTTCTGACCTAGTATCGTCCACCCGACTTCCTAATGCGGACACCGATCTGGTTTCTTGATCAAAAACTGTCACTCTCTTTGCATAGCCATAACTATGATAGAGAACGTCAAGAACCAATCAACAATCCATATCCAGGTTCGCCGTCGAAAATCAAGTGAAAAATCCCAACTCGGATCGATAAATTATCTCGAAATTCTGTGCTCGAATCTGGATCAAATCACTATGCGAATAGAATAATATACATACATCCTACGTATTTAACTTCATTGATATTAGCCAAATCAATTGCCTTCTATTCACGTTCACTTATTAACATTTACATCAATCCCCATTTGGATTATCACTTCAATTCTTATCTCAGTTGGGTATTTAAATCAATAACAGTTTGAACTCCGACCAGTTTATTTTTATAGAAATAGCTTGAAAATTTTAAAAATAAATTAGTAGTTGAAAAATAATTAATAGTTTGCAAAATAGCTGTAAAATAGTTGGAAAATAGTTAAATGGTTTCAAAACTTTTAAGTAATTGCAAAATAGTAGTAAATTAGTAATTAATTTGTAACATAGTTGAAAAATAATAATTAGTTTAGAAACAGTTGAAAAAAAATGGTTAAATAGCTTCAAAGCATTTATTAAACAAGTATAAAATAGTTTGGCTTTAAGAAAGAAAGGTTGTATATATTTAATAGCTTGGAAAAATGAGTTTATATCAAAACAATTTATATTGAAAATAGTCCAGAGTCAAACTGTTCACTTCCCTAACATTTCAATTTAAATTTCCACTCCCATTTAAATTAGCCCAAGTCCAATTTAAATAACTCCAATTTCCATTGGACTTGGTTTCTTCCCAATTCAAGTTGAATTAATTCTAAATTTCTTTCCAATTTCAAATCAAATTCCACTTGATTTTAAACCAATTCCGCTTAAATTACAATTCCAAATTATTCCGATCAATTTGGACTAATATCAATTGAACCCACTTCAATATCAAATCATTTCAATTTAATCCAATTTTCCATTTAAATTTTTAAACTTATACACCATCAATTCCAAAGCTAGTCAATTCAAATCAAATTCAATTTGAACTAATTCAATTTCAATCTCAATTTTAAACCATCTCGATTATATAAATTCGAGTTGAATTCTCTAAGGTTGTTTTAACCCTTTAAACTAAGTTAACCTTTATTAAAAGCTTTTAAACAATTTAGTTTCTGAGCTCAAATTCTAGAATTCCATTTTAAATTATCTTTACTTATGTATTTCAAGGTTCAAATAAGGGTTCCATACAATTTTATTTTAAAATTTTAATTTATTACCCAATTTTATCTTCTAGTTTGAAATCAATTCTTAAACAAGTTTAATTTAAAATTTTAACTATTCAAATTTCAGCTCAAAATGATTCCTTATCCTTAATTTCAAATTAACATTTGATTTTTCTTTCATCTCAATAATGGATATATTACCACACTTTATTTATCATTCTTTTAAACAAATCCGATTTACGTTTAAAGATTTTTAACAACAATAGGATGCTATCATCTAATTCCTTTAAAAACATCCGTCCATTTTCAATTTCTAGGTCTCAGACTCATTTTGAGATCACACAAACTTCCAATTCCAATCAATTCATTTAACTTCCCAAGTTAAATTCCAATTTCATCTTAAAAATTGTAATTCAAGTTGTTCATTCAAACTTATTTAACTTCTCCCAAGTTAAATTCAATTTACTTAATTCAGCCAACCTTACCTAAATTTGTATTCCCATTAAAATTTTAAACTTCACATTAATAATCTTCCCACTTATTAAGTTCAAAAACTTATCACTTTGGGCATCACATCCCGTTCCAAATTTTTAACTCAACATTTAGAGTTTATTCAAACTATTTTTGATTTATGTATATTCCCCATATATGCATATTATCTCCTTTACACATTAAGTCATCCTTAAATTTTAAACCACCCTTGGTTTTAAATTCAAACAAATTCCTTTAAAATTTCAAACAATACTATTTTTTTATAATCGCTTTAAAACAAATTTCAAATTTATGGACCTAGATTTAAAATTTCACAATTTGGGTATTTTCAATTTTATAGGTCATACTTTACTTAAATGTTTACTTCTTTAGAACATTTCATTAATACACATCTTATTATTAAATACACAACAATCATTTATGATAATAACCAAGATCATCATATCTAAAACCATCCATTATCATCTTATTCTGAAATACTTCTCTAATTCAAGATTCCAATTTTAGTTTGAATCCATTTCGAACTTAGCTTTATTTAATTTCAGTTTGGTTGTATTATATTACTTCTTGATTTAATTCTAATAATTTAACAACCAATTACCTTAATATTTATTAGAAAGAAATATTACCTTATATATCAAAATATATATTTTATATAAAATCATTTAAAATCTTTATATAAAAAATAACAAGTACGCGCTCATATATATATATATATATATATATATATTCTTAACTCATTCTAGAGTACTAAAGACTTTATTAAATGAGTAATCCCCCACCAGAGCCAAGGTTCTCGCTTAACCTTTCAGCTCTGATACCAAATGTAACGACCCGAAATTTTCGAAGCCGAAAATTTCAGATAGTTATGAAAAAGAAGAAAGAGATAGAAGAAGAAGAAGAACAGAAACACCAAACATCTCACAATCGCAGCGGATAAAATATAATAATAAATAATAATAGCTTACAAAAGAATATTATATCTGTAAATTACATTTCAATACATCAGAGTTTCACATATATTCAAATGCTGGTCATATACAATCAATTTATCACAGAATTACAATAATATAATTACAACGGAAATATTCTAAGCGATATTGCCATCCTGCTTGCCTCTTGAGCTCCAGAACGTACCTACTTGAAAATCTATAATACTCGGTCTAACCCGAGCATTACATCAAAGTAACACCCGGGTCAAGCTGGAAACCAACGTGAGTAAACCCAACTAACATTGAATACCAAAGCAATCAACTTATATAAACCCGGGGTAACTTGTATCAATTTACAAATTCAAAATTTGTTTAGGCAGCCCATATCCACATAATGGTTTCTAAGTTTCAGAGCTTAGATTAACTGGTTTAATTTACTTAATTCATTCCATTCTAGCCTTTTTATTTCACATATCAAACAAATTAAAGTGGTTTCAAGTATTCACTGATACCCGACACTGGTCTCTTCGAATCTCATGTCGTCTTAAAAAAAAACTGTTCAAGCTTTCAACAATACTATTTACTCTCATTGTCATAGATTTACATAGCACTTCTATTCTGATAAATAATCCAAAGTCAGCACTATATCATAAGCATCTCACTGTCATACCAAGGACAACAAAAATCCAAGCATTCAGTATAATTTACATTCATACGGATTTCAAAAAAAATTCAATATCATTCAATATCATTTAATTATCTACAATAATTAAATCAAATCCCTTGATTTAGTATCCTAAAAAATCCTTTTATATATTTTACCGAGTAATTAACTCTTATTTTCTTCCACTAAGTGGTTATCCTTCAATTATTTCCCATTTCGTAAATCTCCTTTTTATTTTACTTAGTAGTTATCCATTAATTACTTCTCTAAGTAATTATAGTTCCTCAACTACATTAAGTAATTATACCTAATCCATCATCAATAATTTTCTTAACGAATTAACTAAATTAACCACATTAACTTAATTCATTATACCGAGTATTCTCTTTTAATTACTTCATTAAGTAGTTATTAAAAATCTTCTTAAGATTTAGTGAGTAACCCTTTAATTACTTATTTCTTAATTATTCCTTAATTAACCTTGATTAATCAATTCCTAATTAAGTGATTACCTATACTTACTAACTTCCACAATTTAAATTAATTAAGTAATTACTTATTTAGTTATCACAAATCATTTTAATTAAACATTTATTATCAATTAATTAATCATTTAATCCTTGATAAATTTCTTAATTAGCTAACTACTATTTATTCATTAATTAACTTTAAATAGCTAATTAAACTCTTAATTTCAAATTGATAAAACATTACATTTATAATCTCCATCTTTAGATACAAATTTATTTAATCTTAAATTACCTTAGTTAATTAAAGTGTTTTAAATTAATTGTACTCTAAATCAACTTATACTAAATATTAATTATTAATTTGACATTTGCAAAATAATTTTCATAAATTTTAAATCAAATTTTATCTTAAAACTTGCCAATGTTTAATTATTTTATAAGTACTGAACTTTGTTAACAAAGTCCTTAAGGCTAACGACGAGAAAAAATGGAACCCGAGATAACATACTGTTTACTCGAGAAGTAAACGAGATTTCTTCCCGAATCTTGGGTTTTCCCCCCTTTCTTCCTTCACGCAAAATCTCTTCTCTTCCCTTCCCTTTTTTTTAAAAAACAAAGAAAGCTAAGTTGAAATGAAAAAAAACTGCAGTCCCACAAACACTCTCGCGCACGAACTCAGGACCCCGAAGTACCCCACGCGCAAAGCCCGCCTGTGCTCGAGTTCCAACTCGAGTCCCCTCGCATAATACCACCCGACATCATCGCCTACACCGTGCACGTGCGTAAGGCGTTGACGACCCACTGGTGACTGGTGAACACTCCAACAAGTCGCAAATGACGTCGGCATTGACCATACGTCAACAAACGAGTCGACCACATCGCCATTAAAAATCGAGCAAAGCTCGAGAAAATCGAACCCATCATCAATCACAAAAATCGATTCGTAAACCCACTGTCGACCACTCGACGCCCGACCACTCCGGACGCAGCTCCGCCACCCCCCAAGCTTCATTCTCTTCCAACCGCGTGCCACTCGACGCTTGGAGGAGGTCGCGGTGAGCACGTGTTCGAACGCCACCAAAATTAGGTTTTCGAAAAGAAAATGAACGCCGCCGCTGCCACCAAGGTCGTGGCCACCCCTACCCATTTTTCTCACCACCCCAGTAGACTCGTCCACCTCTTCGCCCAACCCCGACGTCTCCAGTCCCACCGATCGCCTAGAATTTCCATGAACCCGCCTTCAGCTCATCTTAGAACTACTCTTTGCATACAAAGTTTAAAATCATCATTATCGTTTTAAAAATCCTATTTTCGCATAAGAATTCATGTGGTATATTTAAAATAACAATTCATCATGTTCAAAATTTCCATTTTGGTGAATTTTCCTGTAACATTTCGAATTTTCATACTGTAAATTTTTATTTTTCTTCTTGAACTATTTTTAAAATATAACTCTTACTCAAACACACTCCTTTGTATTTAAGCCCAAGCTTGATAATGATCAATACATGAGGGATTGAATTCTGTTCTAATTTGTTTCATACTAAACTCAAAGAACAGAGGAGGGAATCAATTCACAGAGCTTCAAATGTTTAACAATATGATTTAATTATCACAGCAACTAAATTTAACATGGTCATAGATAAATTATGCTTGGGAATGGAGGATAACTTGTTTACTCACGTTTTGTACTTGTTGTTGCTTTGTCTCTGCTTTAGGTTTTGAAGATGCTTGAAGATTCAGGCTTTCAATTGCTGTTTACATACTCTGATCTTCGGTTGAGTTGTATTTTGTTTGCTTTAAGTTGTAGAATGGAAGTAATAGTTTTTTGTTTTACTTTGTTTTGTTCAAATGAAATAATGAAGGTAAGTGGAGCTATATAGGCTTCTCTTGTGTACACAGCAAGCTTTCACTTTTAAGATTTTTTTTTTCTCTTTGGTCAGAGCTTTCTATGACCTGATATGATTTTGTTTTTACTTGACTTATATGTTTTGTGTGCTTGAAAGTGATGTATTGTATGCTAAGCCTAAAATCTTATCTCCTCTTTTGTTTACATGCATTCATAAATTGAGGTATGTATACATATCCATTTGTTTTGTATGCAGATATTTTCTATGCAAATGTTCACTTTGCAGTTAGATATTTTTCTTCTGAATGAAGATATCTTATTTGAAAACATTTGTTTTAGCTTGAATAATTCATATACATAAGTTTGTATTATTATTTATACACTTGTGCTTCATTCTGTATACTTTGTTCTTATAAATTTAGATCTATGTTGTATGCGTCCCAAACCTACTTAATTCTTGCTTTCGTTTTA
This sequence comes from Allium cepa, assembly GCA_030765085.1. Taxonomy (NCBI): domain Eukaryota; kingdom Viridiplantae; phylum Streptophyta; class Magnoliopsida; order Asparagales; family Amaryllidaceae; genus Allium; species Allium cepa. The sequence goes on along the minus strand of CM060937.1, from coordinate 643,043,948 downwards.
ATTCCTATTTGTATTTTTAACTATCAGTGTTCAAATTATAATCATAAGTTTTACCTACATTTAATGCTTATGTTTTATATTGACAGAAATTGATTTTTTTTTAAACATTATTATCCAAAAATTTCATTTGTACACATATGTTTACCAAATATTAATAAGATAAAACATTTTAAATTTGATTATATAAAAGAGATTTTATTGTATATACATTATTAAGGGATTTATTTTAAATTTCAAAATCAAGACTCCCTTTTCAGAATACAAATCTATATAAACAAATGGCAATTATCTCCAGAAAACTTATCCATTTTAAAATGATCAATTTACAATTATATTTAATTGGATTAAATATTTGTTAAAATAATCTTACTGAAATACCGGGTCATCACAGTTGATCTCGCGCCCGAGATTCCGTGAATCGGCTTCAAATCCGTTGATTCGAGCGCACTCGAATAACCAAAAATGGAGAAAGGAGACAACGCTCAACTTCCAATTTCAAAGAGGCACAAAGCACTGAAACAAAGTTTTATTCAAAATCAAACATCTTTACAAATGACCCATCACCCCTATTTATAGAATTTACAACGCACACATACACGGGTTACATCACAAAACACAACACACAACTGAACCGACCTAACAGGTGGTCGACCTATAGCAAACATTCACGACCTATGACCTAATATATACAACACATAAAAATACAAACGCGTTACAACACATACAACATGCATGCGACCTTACACAGTGCGACTCAACGACATAGCACAGCTACAGGGACGCTTGAGCGACTTAAAGATCAGCGACTCAAGAAAATGGCTTCTGGAAATCTTCACGCAACCTAAGATATCATGCGACCTAAGCTCCATGCGATCTAAAGTTGACAGTGGCATAAATGATAGCGGTTTAAGGCTAGCGACCAAAGGCAATGCGGCATACGCAGTTGGGTCGTGACTAGTTGATGCTAGGTCGTGACTCTCGGTAGTTGTTAGGTCGTGACAACTAGGTCGCTTACCTTGTGATGTATAACTCGTTAGGTCGCTCGGCGACTTATCATAGGTCACTGAATCCTTTTTTCCTGTATAACTCGCTTAACCCTCTCTTCATATCTTGTTAGGTCGTACGTCGCTAGGTCGTTCGCGGTTCAAGAAACCTGAGCGACCTAAAACCATAGATCCATCATCTGAGCGACTCAAAGCATTGAGGCGACTTGTCTCATGATGCGCTGCATCATCCTCCCCCAGTTGACATGAATTCGACGCCGAATTCACACTTTCCTGTTCTTCAAGACGTTTATTCCCGTGATATGGAATCAAGTGTTTGACGTCAAAAACGTCGGCAGTATGGACATCATCCGCAATTTCAACCGAAAAGCGTTATCATTGATCTTCTTTAAGATTTCCACGGGACCAATTTTTCGAGCTTTTAACTTGTTGTAAGTTCCAACTGGAAAACGTTCTTTCGTCAAAACGGCGTAAACCAAATCACCTTCTTTGAAGTTCACACCCCTTCGCTTCTTATCCGCCAGTTGTTTATACTTCTCATTTGATGTAAGCAATCGTTCATGAACAGTTCTGTGACACTCCTGCAACTTATTCACGAAATCACAAGCTCGCTTAAAACTCCGTTCTGATATGGCACTGTCGTCAAATTCAATGGTCCCTTCGGAATTGCTGAATATACTACTTGAAATGGACTGAATCCAGTATTTCGATTCACTGCATGATTATGTGCGAATTCAGCTTGACATAACTTCACATCCCAGCTCTTCAAATTATCTTTCACAAGACATCTCAACAAGTTTCCCAATGATCTATTCACCACTTCCGTTTGCCCATCTGTTTGTGGATGATAGGCGCTACTAAAATTCAGCTTCGTCCCAACCATCTTCCATAGACTCAACCAAAAATGACATAGAAAACGAGTATCCCAGTCAGAAACAATGGATTCAGGTAGCCCATGTAGTCGATAAACCTCCTTAAAGAATAATTGAACAACACGGGCTGCATCAGCAGTCTTTTTACAAGCTATGAAATGTGCCATCTTCGAAAATCTATCCACCACAACATATAAAGAATCATTCCCTCGCCGAGTTCTTGGCAAACCTAACACAAAGTCCAAGCTAATATCAACCCATGGTCTACTAGGCACAGGTAATGGCATAAACAATCCAGCGTTCGTAGCTGTCCCTTTGGAAACTTGACATATGTGACATCTCTCCATAAATCTTTCATCTTTTTGTCTCATGGAAGGCCAAAAATATGATTGAGAAATCAACTGCAAAGTACGATCTCTTCCCACATGACCTTCTTCATGCAATTCTTTCAAAATCTTAATTCGCAAACTACAATCTAGTATACATAATTGATTTCCCTTGAAAAGAAAACCATCCACTAACACTTACTCATTCGTCTTTCCCTTCTCGACTTTATCTACAACCTTGGCAAAGTAAGGATCATCAACAAATAATTCTAGCAATACATCAAACCCTGTCACTTCAACCCTCACTGTAGTCAACAAATGATTCCTTCTACTCAATGCATCTGCCACACGGTTTGTAACTCCCGATTTGTGTTTCACAACAAATGTAAACTGTTTTAAGTATGCAATCCACGAGGCATGCCTAGCTGCAATCTTGTCCTGCCCTTGCAAATGTCTCAACGCTTCATGACCAGTATATAAAACAAATTCTTTATGGAACAAATAGCGTCTCCAATGCTTCACAGCTTGCACAACAGCGTAAAATTCTACATCATAAGTATTATATCTCATCTTGGCTCCCGTAAGCTTCTCACTAAAATAAGAAATAGGACGGCCCCTCTGACTTAACACCCCTCCAGTTCCAACCTTAAATGCATCAGTATGTAGCTCAAACAACAAATGAAAGTCTGGTAATACTAGAATGGGCGTTGACGTCAAAAGTTCCTTGATCTGCTCAAAAGAAAATTTTGCCTCCTCTGACCATGAATATTGCTTCCCCTTCGTACAATCATTAACTGGTGCCATCACGCTTCTGAAATGTGGAATAAATCTTCGGTAGAATGATGCTAAACCATGAAAACTTCTCACTTCAGTTATAGTCCTGGGCTGTGGCCAATTTCTGATTGCTTCAACTTTACTTTGATCCACCTGGATACCTTCCTCGGACAATACATACCCCAAAAACAAAACACTACGCATCATAAACACACATTTCTTCGTTGCTGCATAAAACTATTCCTGAGGAAGAATAGTTAACACCTTCCGCAAGTGTTGAATATGCTTTTCAGTGCTCGCACTATAAATCAAGATATCATCAAAATAAACTACAACAAACTTCCCAATGTACGGTCTGAAAATTTGGTTCATCACCCTCATAAACGTGCTTGGCGCATTTGATACACCAAGCGGCATGACCAGACATTCATACAGTCCTTCCCGAGTCTTGAATGCGGTCTTCCACTCATCACCTGGTCTTATGCGAATTTGATGATAACCACTTTTGAGATCAATCTTCGAAAAGATTATAGACCCACTAATTTGATCCAACAGATCATCAAGCCTTAGCATAGGAAATCTGTATTTGACAATTATTTTGTTGAGTGCCTTGCTGTCCGTACACATCCTCCAAGTCCCATCCTTCTTCGGCACTAACAAAGCTGGTACTGCACAAGGACTTAAGCTTTCTTGTATGCGCCCTTGTTCAAGCAACTCTTCCACCTGCCTTCTCAACTCTTCATGTTCCTTTGGACTCATTCTGTAATGTGGTCTATGTGGTAACACTGCTCCCGGTACAAGATCAATCTGATGTTGTATGTCTCTCAACGGTGGTAATTCTTTTGGCAGCTCTTCTTGGAATACATCTTCAAATTCCTTCAGCACTGGTTTAACTTTCTCTGGTATTTCAACATCCTCACTACGTTCACGTCCGATCAACAAAAACACTTCGGGCCCATCCTCCATTCCTTGACAAATTCCTTCAAAAATAACAAAGTCTTTAGTTCTTCAATCTCCTCCAACTTGCTTTCACTTTGTTGTCGCTTTAAGGAACTAAAGTGATTTTAGTACCTTCGAACATGAAACTGTAACTGTTGGTCCTCCCATCATGTTGCACAGCTCTATCGTACAGCCATGGTCTCCCCAACAATAAATGACATACGTTCATATCCACAACATCACACCAGATATCATCTTTGTACTTCTTTCCAATGGAGAAAGTTACACGAGCTCTTCGACCAACCTTCACTTCTCCACCTTTCCTCAAGCAAGCTAATTTGTAGGGTTTGGGATGCTTCTCTGTCTTTAACGCCAATTTCTTTACAGCTTTTGAAGTGATAATATTGTCACAGCTTCCTGCATTGATAACAAACTTGCAAACCTTCCCCAGAATAGTGCATGTCGACTGATAGATATTACTCCTCGACCAACTAGTCTCCTCTTCCTATTTTGGCGTCAACCAAGATCTTCACATCACTAAATTACACCCTTCGTCTCCCGACACTTCTTCTTCCTCCTCATCTTGTGGTGAATTAGAACATTCTACTTCTGCGTCCTCATCCTCAACCTCAGCAACCATCACTCGCTTCTTCGGCTTTGGACATTCATTGCTTTTGTGACCAAACTCCTAACAGTTATAGCACTTGAAATTATTGTTGACCTTGGTCTTAGCAACTTCATTGACAACCGGTTTATTAACAGCCTTGGAAACATTCGTATTACTACTAACCCCTTTCACTTGATTGTTGGAATTTGTAAACACACCACCTCCTCTTCTACCTTGCCTCTCCTAGGCTAGAGCCTTCTGGTGTGCTTCAGCAACGGATCTTGGATCAAACATATTCACCATATCCTGAATTTGCATTCTCAACCCTCCAACAAATCTTGCTGTCAATTGCTCCTCCGTCTCCATGATGTCATTTCTAGCAAACAACTGATAAAATTCATCTGCATAATCATTCGCCGTCTTTGTTCCCCGTCTCAAAATTTGTAAGCGTTGATACATAAGAGACTGATAATTATAAGGCAAAAAAGTAGCCTTCATCAACTTCTTCATCTTCTCCCATGACTCAATTTTTGACTTTCCCATTCTCTCCCATGTAAGTTTAGTTTGCTGCCACCATGCCATAGCTCTTCCCCTCAATCGTGTAGCAACAAACTTAACTCTACGATACTCGAGTACTTCTTTGAAGTCAAAAATTTCCTCAACATTTGATAACCAATCCAAAAATTCTTCAGCAATCATTCCACCTTTGAATTCTGGAATTTCAATCTTCATCTCCGACTCCCATTTACGATCATCTTCTACATCTCGATATGGATTTCGTACTTGGCGTCGATCTCGATAATGAACACTACATCTATCACCATCTTCATCATAATCAAATGTACTCCGATATCGATCTCGACCATTAGCATTTCCACGATCACGCATATCTCTTCTACTATGTCTTTCAGCATCATGATATGGTTCATCTCCATACTCACGTGTGTTAGCGTAAAAATCAGACGCTAACACCCCGATGCAAGTAATGTAAGTGTGAAATCACCACCCATTGACACGGGAATCAGGAAATAAGCAGAAAAATATCAGAAAAACAAGGAAAGGCACAGTTTTTATAGTGGTTCGTCTTATGGTCAAGCCTACGTCCACTTTATATATCTGTATTGCTGAATCAAGTACAACTGATACAACTTCCTTCGATTACAATACACTTTAGACTAATAGATCAAACTTTGTTGTAGAATAATCTTTTGAATCCATGTTGAATGATTAGATTATCTCTTCGAGTTTGTAGTAATGTCCTTGATGCTTGGAATGCTTGAAGTGTTGTTTGAGTCGAGCACACAGCAGAGTATCAGCGTTTCGAGAGTGAGCCAAAAAGATCCCCCTCATGTTGTAGCCCATGCTGTATTTATAGGGGATTTCCTGGGTGAGGCTTAGGTCGCGTACGACCTAAGATAGGTCGTAGGTCGCTTGCTAGTTAAGGGGGAGCGAGCTATGACTTAACTGGTCCTTCCATGGTCATCTGAACTAGCTGATAGGCCGTAGCAACTTAGGAGGAAGCGGCATCATTTATTTGTCAATTTCTAGATCGTGAACGACCTAATGCAGGTCGTAGGTCGGCGGCGACCTAAGGGAGTAGTAAGTAACCTTACAATGCCGAGACAATCAATCTAGTGACCTAAGCTAAGTCGTTAAACTGTAATGTCACTTAACTTGTTAGGTCATGAGTCGCCCTATTGCTTAGGTCGTTAAGTCGTTGTACCTCGTAGGTCGAGCACATAGTTTAGTCGTCCCTCTTCTTAGGTCGCTGAACTCACTAGGTCGCAAACCCCCATTAAGTAATTAGGTCATTGAGCAGTTAGGTCGCTTTGTACTTGAGTCGTTAAGTCGGTAGTCTCTCAAGTCGTTTGCCTATTGAGTCGCTGGCCACCTTATGTCGTCCACTCCTCTTAAGTCGTTAAGCCCTTATGTCGTCCAACCCTGTTAAGTCGTTAAGTTCTTAAGTCGTCCAACCCTTTGAGTCGTTGCTTCACTTCAGGAGTTAAGTCGCTTAGCCAGCTTCATATGTTAAGTCGCTAATTCCTCTGTTCACTGAGTTGCTGAATATTGAAGTTAACATTTGCCCCTCGAAGTACATTCCTAGGTCGTAGGTCGTGTGCTTCGATCTAGTTTTCAAGCCGTGGGCGACTCAAGAAGCTTGTTAACTCGCGCGTCCATCCATCTTCTCTTCTACTTCCAATATAAGCCGTTAAGTCGCTTCTTCCTCATTACTTCATTGCTTATCATTCTGTCGACATTGTTGCATCTGAGCTCAAAAGTTAACACAAAATCCTCCTATTTGCATCCTTGACCGCTATTTCAACACCAGGCTTAGGTAATTTCGATCTTCTTTCCATTGTGTTTGCCACCAACCCCTCCATAACCATTTCAATATAGTTTTTGTTTCCATGCTGTAAGATAACACCCTGATTCGTCCTCTGACTATCGTCGACTGTTGGCAATTGTCTTAAAAAATGAATCGGCTTAGGATTTTATGGTGTTATTTGGCAAGTGTTTGAATTCGTGTAGTTGTCAGTAGTTTCTGGAAATTTTGGAGGCGAAGAGGTACTCGGTTAACGGGTTAGTGGATTTTAGGTTTAGACATGGTGTTTCAAACGACACAATGGTGAATAAACACGTGGCAAAGAGTAATTGGCGAGTAGTGGGTCTCATCGGTTCCAACGGGAGATAGCCTTGGATCGCTACATCATCCAGAAATGACCTAAGGAACCCAAGCAACTTAAAGATCCTCGGGACTTAGCAGATCTCGCCGATCTGACAATTTTTCCGACTTAACCTCTAGGTCGTATGAGCGACTTGTCCTTTTAGGTCGTGAACGACTTAAACTTTAGGTCATGGTCGACTTAACATTTAGGTCGTGGACGACTCAGCACTTGGACAATTTTTCACTACCGAATTGTTTCCTTTAGCCTAAGCCAATTTCATCTCATCCTGTTAGGTCGTGAACGACTTAGGACTTAGAGAACTTTTGGACTGCGATTACATGGCTTGAACAAAATTCGAAAATCTTCGAGACGTTGATAGAACTTGATTGTACTCCCAACTCGAACTTTGAACTGTCGAAATAACTTGCATGACTTTGCTATGCTTTCTTAACAGATTATATCAAATTTGATGCTGATAACCCGTTATATATGACATTTGCAAAAAACTAGGGCGAATATACTGCCACTGATTGCCCATATCAAATGACAGATTAGTCAATAATGGATAATTAACTTAAAGAAATTGTATGAAATGCTGTGAATCAACAAACTCAAGTGAAGCATTAAAACAATGTTAATCAACTAAAGTCGATTTGTTTGCGTTAATATTGCACTTGTATTTGGACTTAAAGCGACAAGTCTTGAAATATTACAATTGACACATGTTTAATTTCAATTATATTTGCTTGTTGCTTTGCTAGCTTTACACATCACTTCACACATTTAGGAAACGTGCACCTTCATGTTTGAATATCCAGTTGTTTATGTAGAATGGCTTTACATCAAGAAGAAGGAGCCGAACAAACCGGGGAGGCCTTCCCAATAGCTGATCCGCTGGTCGACCCACCAGAAAGAACTTCTACTACTCTGAGTCACCGGATGTTCAACCAATTACGCGTCCAGTTTGGGATTGTAGAAGCAGATGTTATTCTCCCTGGGCCAAATGATTTTGCTGATAGGCCACCTCTTGGTTTCGTCACTGTTAACCACCAAATGTGTCTTTATGGTGCTATTCCTCCTTTCAGTAATTTTTTTCAACAACTCCTTAGCCGATTGGCTATTTCTCCTTTTCAATTGCATCCCAATGGCCATGCCATTTTGATGGGATTATGCGTTCTCTTCAGAAGAACAGTTAACCGCCTCCCAAGCTTCAAAGAAATCTGCTATCTATGTACATTTGCGAGAAGTAAAGACCATCCTTCCATTATATATGTGAGAAGCGCCAGAAATCACAAGCTTATCATTGATCTTCCTGATAGCGCTCATGGTTTTCATGAGTCGGTTCTTTTTTGTCCGTTGCCCCCAGGGTTTTACGCTATCTGGAGAGTAGGGGGTAGGCTTACTTATCCCCATTCTTTTCTTCTCTGAGCTTTGCGAGATCCGAATTGCTAAATGTTAATTTCGCTTTCTACTTTCGCAGTCATCCCTCCGCCTTGTAGAGACTTCAGCCACAAGTCAACTTTTGAAAGGCTTAACGCTGCAGCGGTTGCGGAGAGAAGCATCAAATTTTTATTAAGAGATGAGTTCCTTCATCAGTTCGGACTCTTACAACCTTCCCGCTCCACTCAGCCTTGTGAAGTTCCTGATTCTTCGACCGAGGCACCAGATGCCCCAGTTTTCGTTGAGGAGCCTACACTGAAAGATCCTACCACTGAGGTTTCTCTAGTGAAGTGCTCACCTTCTACTGATGTTGCGGGGTCATCTGGTAAGCCTGCGCTTCCCCCGGTCATTGAAGAGGAAGAGCTCCGAGAAACTTCCCAACATTTCGGGAAGTCCGGTGATGGAGGAGTTGGGAAAGCGAGTCCTGTCAAGCAAAGCGGGGATGACACTTTTGAAGGGTTGAGCGACCTTTTTGTCACCTCGCAAGAGCTCTTCAAAGACGACCATGTTACTGCCGGAGTTTCCTCCTCAGTAGTTGAAGCAACTTCTATTTTGCAGCAGACCCCGTTGACTCAAGAGTTGACGTTTACCACTACAGCCATTATTTCCCCGCAACTAAGGAGTGGTTTATAGTTTGACGCACGTAGTTTGCACGTTACACACACTTAGGATTTTACAGCACTTATATGTACTCTCATGCACTTTACTTCCAGGATTTTCAAGTTTTGTCTTTTCTTCATTTTCAAGTTCTCCAATGGGGCGTAGCGGTTCTTATTATGATGACTTTCAACAGTATGGAAGGCGTGGCCAGTATGATTACAGACGCTATCTTCCCGCCCGCAGGGAAACTGACGAAGTGAGAGCTGCTCAAAAAGCGCACGAAAAAAGGATGTATGAAGAAAGGTAAGGGAGAAGGGATGAGCAGCATGACTCTTCTCGTAGAGGTGATGACTCCCATAAAAGAAAGACTTATGATGATAGAGGAAAGAGTCATGACATCGAAGACCCAAGTAAGCGGGCCAGGCTTGATGAAAAAACCACATCCTCAACTTTATAGAAGGCCGCTGCTCTCACTTCTCTTGAGATTCCTTCAAAGTCTCCTGCCCTTGAAGGAGCCGATATTCAGACACTACTCAGCAGACCCCCGTACCAAGTTGAGAGAGGTCCGCCGACCCTTCAAAGTCGGTTCCCGCCTTGGTGCTTAAAGGGGGTCCGCTTCGACCTCGACTTGGTTCCTATTGACAAAGAGGCCATGCTACGGAATCATGACACCGTTAGACTTGATATTGAGAGGATGTCAGGTTGGCAAAAGCTCGTTGATGAACTTCAGAGAGTGAACCGAGCCAACCTTGAAGCTATGCTGACGATGGAGAATGACAAGTCGGAATGGCAGAAAATTCTCAATCAGCACAACACTGAAATGAAAAACATTGTTGAGTACAACGAGAAGCTTGAGGCGGAGGTCGGGAAACTTAAGCACGAGCTTACTACTTCTTCCACCTCTTATACTCAAAAGGGAGAAGTGCTTCAGAAGCAAGTTTGAAATGCTCATGTCGCTCAACGGCATGTTGAAACCCGTCTCAAAGCTACACAGAAGACGGTGGAAAAATATCGTACTGACTTTGCAGAGCTGCAGGAAAAAGCTAACTCTCAGGACTTAGAAACCATAAGGCTGAAAGCTCAATTATCAAATACCGCGAAAGAACGTGATGAGGCCCTGGCTGGAAAGAAAGCCGCTGAACAATCTCATGAAGAGACAAAAGCCAATACCAGTTCTACTTTGTTTGATTTTTACGTCCAAAGCGTCTTGGGGCGCGGCAGTCTTGCATTTTTGGGGCCTAAATATGAAATCACTTTGGTTGAATTATGGGAGGCTGCAATGGACATGCTAGGAGGCGCCGGTTATTCCGTAGATGAACTTGAGGCGCATTATGTTGATGACGGGACTCGTGCTGCTCTTGCCAGGAGAAAGGAGCGGCTTGCTAAAGTAAGAGCCGAAACGGTGGGAGGGGAGCATCCAGAGAGAGGAGCATCATTAATTGCCCCTGTTCTTCCTTCAATTTCGGCCGATGTTGATATTACAGGCTTTGGGTCCCAATCTCCGCCCCCTGCTAAAGTTATAACTGAAATTACAAGTGCACAGGGCGGAGATGAGTGTAAAGAAAGAATCGAAGTACAACCTTATGAATTTGAGATTAGGAAGCCAAATTCTCCAGGTAACTATACTGTTAACCTCGCTCAAGTGGACTACTTGTTTGCCCGAAACGATTTTAATGAGCTTCTTGATTATTTTTTAAATCTCAACGAGCCTTTATCTCCTCTCTTTACTGATTATAACCTTTTTTTCTTCTGTAGAGAAAGTGCCGAGCATCGTTCAGACTTCCCCTCCTCCAGTTATTCATCTTCCTTCTCTCCAAGTCACTCCTCCTTCTGTTTCTCAACCAGGGTCGCAAGAGGAGCAAATAGAAGGTCTTCGAGACTAGGATGATCCTAATGCTTCACAAGAACATAGGGGAGGAGAACTTGAAGAAGGCGAGAAGTCCCCGGAGCCAACTGGTTCTAATGATATGCTATTATCCACATTTATCTCTCCAGGAGGTGGGTCTTCTTCTAAAAAGAGGGGGAAAAGTGGAGTCTCGAAGAGGAAGAAGGAAGCTTCAGCTGACGAAGAAAAAGCAGAGGAGAGTCCGATTGTGCCTCTTTCTCCTTCTTCCCCTACACTTATAAGTCGGCCCCAGAAGTTGGTCATCCGGCCAGGCGCAAGCTCTAAAGGTGGAAAGAAGAAGAAGTGATAGCTTTGGCCCCGTGCTTTTTATCCCCTTTTTTGCTTTTTTCTTGTACTGGCCGGAGACTGTGCGGGTACCGGCCCCTCCTTTTCTTTATTCTGAAACCTGTACCTATATAAAATTTTCGTAATATTGAATAAAATGTCCCTTTTACTTATACAAACTTCGGTCTGTATTCGAGAATACATTTCTTCTTTATCTTTATACAAGTTCTTTGTTTCCTTTGTGTGACATTGCAATGAACCTATGGTATGTTGTCTGAGCATTGTTTTCATTCTTGCACCTATAATGTGCTGCCCCCATATCATGGTTTATTCCAATCTCTTTCACATTGGCAAAGTTTTTAAAGAACAATTCCTCTATTTCGAGAAGACTTGTACTCTTTCTTTATAGAACAACTTATCCATTTAAGGAGGTTTGCATCTATACTTTATAGGATAATATTTCCATTTTAAGGAAATATTTTTCGTATTTAGTGGGATGCGCCTCATATTGGAGGAGTTTTTTCTCTCTTCTCTTTTTTTTTATTGCGAAATTTTTACACTTCACTTTTTTGAAGAAATCACTTTTATCTTGGCGAGTGAATTTTCTTTCGTGGTAAAGTGGGCTTTAACTTGATTGTGCCTCTAGGAAGAGGGCTTTTTGTTTAATTGTGCCTCTGGGAAGAGGGCTTCTTGTTTCTGCCTCTTGGGAGAGGCTTTTATCTTTTCCCTGTTCGCTGGGAAGCGGACCTCCGAAGAGGGCTTTTCACATTTCGACTCGTGTGAAATTTTATTTCAGATCACGGTGAAATGTGTGCCTCTGAGTAGGGCTTTTACCTAGAAGTTTGGAGTTTCTTTCTCTTAGTTGGATGGATTAACGTGGTGGACACAAGTGTCCTATGCCACCGAACAGTCCGCAACTTTATGTCGAGAAAGAACTCTCTTTTTCTGGCGCGGCCCACTCGAGGTCTTTTGACATTTCAACTATGGTGAAATGGGCCTCCGAAGAGGGCTTTTCACATCTTAGCACTTGTGAAGTTTTATTTCAGATCCCAGTGAGATGTGTGCCTCTGAGGATGCCTGGAAGTTTCTTCCTCATTGTTGGTTGGGTTCACGGGGCGAGCGCGAGTTACTTGGACGCTTGTTTACGTAGATTGTCTCAACTAGTGAACGAGTGCCTTGCCTTCCACTTGGGAAGGTGCCTCTGGTCGTCTTATGGACTCACGGGGCAGTCGCAAGTTACTTGGACGCTTGTCTACGCAAACTATCTCAACTAGTAAACAAGCGCTTTGCCTTCCTGTTGGGAAGGTGCTTCCAATCATTCCATACCATGTTGAGAAAGTCTTCTGGCATGCCCCGTTCGAGATCTTTATCCTCCGAAGAGATGTGCCTTCGATCAGGGCTTGCGCCTCCGAAGAGGTCTTTTGCTGTTTGATGTTCTCCCGCTCATGTCTCTTTGCCATCTATTCGTATCGGCGATCCCTGTTATTGCCAGCAATTTCCCTTATCCATAGAAATGTATTTCATAGTTAAGCGAGTTGGTGGTGGTAGACACAGGCTATTTAACTGGATGCTCGTTTGTACAAACATTCACAGTTAGTTAGCAATGGCCTACTTCCAGCCGAATCGCTAACTTTTGTTCGAAGCACTTCTTTCGTAGGATTTGAGTATGGAAATTTTGGATGGTCTAGCGTTTGCTTGCTGGGTGGTGTCGGAGATCGCTTGGTCTCATGATGGTTAAGCTTTGCTTTTATGGTCTGCATTATTAAATCGACATTTTAGCAATACAATTAATGTATTTTATATGTCAAAATAAAACAAAGCAGTTTATAACAGTAAACAACACAAGATTTATAGTGGTTCGGCCAAGAACTGGGCCTACATCCACTTTATAGCTCTTATTATTCACTTGTACTGACTTTACAACGGCTTTCATTACAAGAATCATACATTCTTCATTCTTTTACAATATTTCATTAAAGCCTTTAAGTAAAATAAGGGCGCAAATCATTGTTGTTCCAAGCTCTTGGAATTGAGTCTCCTTCGACAGTTACAAGTTTGAATGCGCCATCAAGAAGTTTTTGGCCTATAACATATGGCCCTTCCCAGTTTGGTCCAAGCACGCCTGCAGGTGTCATAATTCTTTTTAAGATTAAATCCCCCACTTCAAAGCTACGCCGGCGAACTTTGGAATTGAAGTGCCTGACTATTCTTTGCTGGTGAGCTGCAGTTCTGAGCTCAGCCTCTTCCCTTTTTTCATCAAGGAAGTCAAGGGCTTCAAGCTGCAGCTTTTCATTCTCGGCTTGACTGAAATGAATTCTTCTATGTGAAGGGACCTCTATTTCTACTGGAATCATCGCCTCTGATCCATATGCCAATGAAAATGGAGTGTGCCCCGTCGCAGTTTTATGTGTAGTTCTATATGCCCATAGTGCTAGCGGAAGTTTATCCACCCAACCACCTTTTGCTTTTTATAGCTGTTTTTTGATGGTTGATTTGATAATTTTGTTTACTGCTTCCACCTGCCCCTTTGCCTGCGGATGAGCCACTGCTGAGAAACTTTTCTGGATCTTGAATCTTTTGCAAAAATCTCGGAACTCTTCACTTTCAAATTGGGTTCCATTGTCCATGATTATCTTTTGAGGCACTCCATACCTGCAAATGATATTCTTAGTTACAAAGTTTATCATTTTCTTTGAGGTAATAGTAGCTAAGGGTTCAGATTCAGCCCATTTAGTAAAATAATCCACAGCAACAATAGCATATCTGATTGCGGATTTTGCAGTTGGCAAAGGCCCGATGAGATCCATTCCCCAAATAGCGAATGGCTACAGACTGACCATCTGTGTTATCTCAGTGGAAGGTGCTCTTGGGATTTTCGCAAATCTCTGGCATCGGTCGCATTTTCGGGCGTAACTCGTGGCATCACGATTAATATCCGGCCAAAGACATCAATAACGGAGAATTTTCTTTGCCAAAGTTTGACCTCCTGAATGGTCTCCACACTCTCCTCCACGTAGCTCAGTTAGAATTGTTTCAGCTTCTTCCTTGGTCACACATCGGAGTAATGGCATTGAGAATCCCCGCCTATACAATCGGCCATCCTGAATTACAAATCTGGACGCTTTTCTTAACAACTTCTGCAGTTCTCTTGGGTTCTCTGGTAGAGAGCCGTCGTGCAGGTATTTCAATATCGGAGTCATCCATGATTCACACTCCTGTGATACAGTCATGATCCAGTCAATATCCATTTCATCTATGCTTGGAGTTGACAGGACTTCTACAGGAATTAATCCCAACAGTTGAGCTTCACCGGTGCTTGCATATTTTGCGAGGGAATCTGCCTTCATATTCTCTTCCCGGGGAATATGGCTTATTGTGTAATGGTCGAAATCATCAAGAAGCTCCCAGGCCTTGGACAAATATGTGGGTAGGTTCCCTCCTTTGGCTTGAAACTCTTTCTTGACTTGACACATGATAAGTTGTGAATCACTGAAGATCTGTAACGCCTTGATGTTAAGTTCTTTAGCAATTCTTAAACCGGCAATAAGAGCTTCATATTCTGCTTCATTGTTTGTCGAAGGGAATTACAATCTTAAAGCATAGCAAAATGGCCGTCCTTCAGGGGTTTCAAGTACAACCCCGGCCTCAGAACAGTAATCGTTTCTTACGCCGTCAACATACAATTTCCACCGGATTGAAGGATTATCGGTCACCACATCCTCACTATCGCCTTTGTCTGTACATTCTGCAATGAAGTCTACCAAAGCTTGTCCATTGATTGCTCTTCGGGGATGATAAGTGATGTCATATTGGCGGAGTTCAATATTCCATTTCAAAAGGCGACCCGAAGTCTCAGGACGGAACAGGACTTGCTTCAAGGGCTGATCGGTGAGGACCTTGATGGGATGAGATTGGAAATATGGCCTCGGTTTCATTGATGCAATCAATAGACAATAGGCGAGCTTTTCCAACTTTGAATAGTTCAATTCTGCCCCAGTGAATCTCTTGCTGATGTAGTAGACCGGGCGCTGAATTCTCACATCCTCCCGTACCAGAGCTGCGCTGAGGGCATGAGACAAGATTGCCAAATACCCAAAAAGATCTTCACCATTGTCAGGCTTGGAAAGTATAGGAGGTGTTTCCATATGACGAACCAGCTCATCGAAAGCTCTCTGGCATTCAGGAGTCCAGTCAAAGTTTTTTCTTCCTTTCTTCAGAGCATCGAAGAATGGAATGCATTTATCAGTAGCTTTGGAAGTGAATCGACTTAAGGCAACGACTTTTCCATTGAGACTTTGCAGTTCCTTCTTCATTCTAGGAGCTTTAACTTCTCTTAAGGCACTTATCTGAGCCGGACTTGCTTCAATACCTCTTGCACTCACAATGAAACCCAAATTTTTTCCAGATTCTACCCCAAATGAACACTTCAAAGGATTCAGCTTCATACTGTACTTTCGAAGGATTGAGAACATTTCTGCCAAGTGATCCATGTGGTCCGCTGCTTTCTTTGACTTTACCAGCATATCGTCGGCATAAACTTCCATAGTCTTGCCAATCTGTGGCTTGAACATTGCATTAACCAGTATCTGGTAAGTTGACCCTGCATTTTTCAGTCCGAAGGGCATGACTTTGTAACAGTACAGACCAACATTGGTTATGAAACTCGTGTCCTCCTGATCTGGCTCATGCATCATGATCTGGTTATATCCGGAGTAAGCATCCATAAAAGATAACAATTCATGCCCCGCAGTTCCATCAACTAACTGGTCAATCCTGGGAAGCGGAAAGCAGTCTTTGGGGCAAGCCTTGTTTAAATCTGGAAAGTCGATGCATACTCTCCATTTTCCGTTAGCTTTCTTAACCCGTACTAGATTTGAGACCCAATTCGGATAAGTAGATTCCCTGATAAAACCATTCTCCATGAGCCGATCAACCTCTTCTTTCAATGCTGCCGACCTCTCAAGACCTTGAGTTCTTCATTTCTGCTTTACCGGTGTAAACTTTGGATCAATATTCAAGGTATGCACCGTAACTTCTGGAGAAATTCCACACATATTGGCATGAGTCCAGGCGAATACATCCAGATTTGCTTTCAAAAATGATATAAAAACATTTTGAACCATTATATTAAGCTGTGAACCCACATTCAACACTTTATTGGGGTCTTTCGGGTCAACAGGTACCGGGACTGTCATTTCAACTGGTACCACTCTATTTTCCCCGGCACTGGCTTTTCTTGGATCCATCTCTCTTCGTGCACCGCTATGTTCGCCTGTGCAGGGTCCACCCTGTAATTGCTACAAGGTTGATTCTTTGATACGGACTGAGGCTGCTGCATCTTTTCACATCTCTCTCTTCCTCGATTCACGCAACTCTGTAAGATAACATTCTCGCCCAGCATTCTGATCCCCTTTCATCATACCGACTCCATTATCTGTGGGAAATTTTATAGTCAGACACCATGGAGCAAGAATAGCTTTAAATGCTGCCGGAGTTGGTCGGCCTAGGAAGGCATTGTAGGCAGAATATTCTTCAACAATAACAAAGGTCTGTCTTCGAGCCACTTTCCTCTGCCCCTCTCCAAGTTCCACGAACAAATCGATAGTCCCAATTGGCTGTTTCGGCTCCCCAGTAAAACCAGCAATCTTTAGTGACGAAGCTTGAACGTCAGCCATTGGAATCTTCATCTGATCAAAAGTCTTCTTGAAGAGAATGTTGCACGAAGATCCACAGTCGACTATAACTCTTTTCACAGTAGCTGGCCCAATGCCAGCGGAAATAACCAAAGGATCAATGGTAGGAGCTTCAACACCCATTGAATCCCTAGTACTTAATATAATGTCATCATTAAAAGTCTTCTGCTACTTCGGTGGTGCAACATCTTCTAACACAAAGACACTTTCATATGCCGGTGCATACTTCAAAGCATGGACGTATCTTTCCATCTCGCCCCAACTCCTGCCAGCTGGGTGAGGGCCTCCTGTAACCACATTTATAACAGGTCTTTCTGATTCATGAGCTGCCGCCTTCTCACTTGAGCCAGGACAATGGACAGGAACCTATTGTCCTTGAGTTGATGAGGTTGGGCCATTCTTGTTCCTTCTTACATACTGTTGGAGCTTGTTTTGCTTCAATAGTTCCTCAATTACCTCCTTTAAGTGACGACACTCGTTAGTATCATGCCCGGGCTGGTTATGGAACCAGCAAAACCTTCCATTCTTCTCAGCTTTCCTATTAACTCTTTGCTTAGCTGGTTCGGGGAATTCGACCGTGTCCTTGTTTGCAAAGTAGATGTTCTCCAGGGTATCAGTTAGAGGGGTGAAGTTGAAGGGATGACCCTTCTTTGCATCTTCCTGCCTCTTCCGACCATCGTTCCGCCGCTTCTGATTGCCAGATTCCTTCTTATTCGGGGCAGCATTACTATTTCCGGCCCCTGTCGATACCACCTTAGCCGGTGCTTGGAGGCTTTCCAGACACATGAATTCATCGGCTTTTTTATAAAACTTGTCAAGTGAATTTGGTTCTTTCATCTTCAACCACTTTCCAAATTCACTTGATTTATCAATCGCCCTCATCAAATATGTCAGAATCATGCGTGGCTCTGCATTATCCACCTCGGCCAAAGCTATATTGAAGCGATTCAAGAAAGCTCTAATGGATTCTCCAGGATTCTGCTCTAAGCTGGATAACAACATTATATCTTTTTCCTTTGACGCATACAGTCGAAACTATTCCTTGAACTTCCGAGTCAAATCAAAAAATTGGTCTATCGACCGGATCGGCAATTTTGTGAACCAAAGTAAAGCAACTCCTTCCAAGTATACCAGAAAATACCGGCACTTGATTTCATCAGAGGCTTTGGCACCCGTCATGTGCCAATCATACTTGTACAGAAACTCATTAGGAACGCTCATTCCCTTGTAAGCTGGAATAGTTGGAGGGACAAACTTCCTTGGGAATTCTGCTTTCAAGATCTTTTTAGTGAATGGAGTTTTGCTCGGAGCGAAACCCCACTCTCTCTCATCTTCGTCTCTCTGCATACTTTCATTCATAATCTAGCGAACCATGCCCGAGAAATATTCTTCATCATTTTGAGGCTCAATGGGACAAACATCAGCCATTCTCTCCGAATTTTGTCTTGACAATCGTTCACGGAGGGTTGGTTGCGGCTCCGATCCACTGGCTTGGGGAGATGTCCTTTCCACTGGGTCAGCTGGCCTTGGTGGGATATTCCTTCGTTCAACATTTTGCATTTCATCGGCAAGGCTTCCGTGCAAAGTTGCCGTCTGGCGGTTTGCCTCAAATAAAGCATTCAACCTTTCCATCATTAGGTTATTCTGAGCTTCCATTTGCCGATGTAGCCTGGATACAACGGCATCTAGCTCTGCTCGTGTAACTCCGGCAGTTGGAGTTGTTTGACTTAAAGGAGGAGAGGTTGCAGTAGTCTCACGAACATCGTCAGATCTAACAGACTTGCGCTTCCTTCCTGGAGCCATTATTTCTGATAAACTTTTGGTTTTCAGAGAAATCCTTTCTACAAAGTTCTGCGAAGCTATGATGACAGTAACCAGAGTTCGTCTCTCAATGAAAGCACCAAAAATGTTAACGTAAAAATCAGACGCTAATACCCTGATGCAAGTAATGTAAGTGTGAAAGCACCACCCGTTGACACGGGAATCAGGAAATAAGCAGAAAAATATCAGAAAAACAAGGAAAGGCACAGTTTTTATAGTGGTTCGGCTTATGGTCAAGCCTATGTCCACTTCATATCTCTTTATTGCTGAATCAAGTACAACTGATACAACTTCCTTCGATTACAATACACTTTAGACTAATAGATCAAACTTTGTTGTAGAATAATCTTTTGAATCCATGTTGAATGATGTAGATTATCTCTTCGAGTTTGTTGTAATGTCCTTGATACTTGGAATGCTTGAAGTGTTGTTTGAGTCGAGCACACAGCAGAGTATCGGCGTTTCGAGAGTGAGCCAAAAAGATCCCCCTCATGTTGTAGCCCATGTTGTATTTATAGGGGATTTCCTAGGTGAGGCTTAGGTCGCGCATGACCTAAGATAGGTCGTAGGTCACTTGCGAGTTAAGGCGGAGCGAGCTACGACTTAACTAGTCCTTCCATGGTCATCTGAACTAGCTGATAGGCCGTAGCGACTTAGGAGGAAGCGGCATCATTTATTTTTCAAGTTCTAGATCGTGAACGACCTAATGCAGGTCGTAGGTCGGCGGCGACCTAAGGGAGTAGTCAGTAACCTTACAATGCCGAGACAATCAATCTAGCGACCTAAGCTAAGTCATTAAACTGTAATGTCACTTAACTTGTTAGGTCGTGAGTCGTCCTATTCCTTAGGTCGTTAAGTCGTTGTACCTCGTAGGTCGAGCACATAGTTTAGTCGTCCCCCTTCTTAGGTCGCTGAACTCACTAGGTCGCAAACCCCCTTTAAGTAATTAGGTCATTGAGCAGTTAGGTCGCTTTGTACTTGAGTCGTTAAGTCGGCAGTCTCTCAAGTCGTTTGCCTATTGAGTCGCTGGCCACCTTAAGTCGTCCACCCCTCTTAAGTCGTTAAGCCCTTAAATCGTCCAAACCTGTTAAGTCGTTCAGTTCTTAAGTCATCCAACCCTTTGAATCGTTGCTTCACTTCAGGAGTTAAGTCGCTTAGCCCGCTTCATATGTTAAGTCGCTAATTCCTCTGTTCACCGAGTCGCTGAATATTGATGTTAACAACGTGGAGTTCTTCACTCTTCATTTTTGTACTCATGGTAATCTCGCCTTGTTGAAAATGATGATTCTCTTCGATCTCGGTAAGATTGTGGTGACACCTTCCTCGCTTCCGCAACCGATGGCGAAACTCTGTTTCCTCCATGGTTCGAGATTGGTGATCTTCTCCTTTGACTTTGATTCATATCGATCATCAATTTCTCCAATCTATCAATTCCCTCATCCAACTTCTCATTGAATTTATTGCTAATTCGTTGTTCCATTTGTTCAGCATCTTCTCTTTTATACAAATCTTCAACATTTTGATGACGATTAGCTCTTCTCGACGGCATGGTAGAATCTTCAAACACACCCTTCAATACTTAGCTTTGAAAAGGATTTGGCTCGGCTGCACTTAACTCGACCTGCACTACATGAACTGAACTTTCGGCCTGTACTTAGCTCGGCCTTGATCAAACAAATAACAACTCCCACTCTCGGCCTTGATCAAACAAAGTGATGCACAACTCCAAAACTTCCTCTTTACTCCCAATAGGCTCGGCTTAGCTATGATTGGCTAAGTCTCGCTTTGATACCAAATTGTCGCAGCGGATATAACGAATGACAACGAAATGAAGATTTCGCGTCAAACTAATCGATGAACCGATTAGATGAAACAAGATAAATCGATGGATTGAAAATACCGAACGCCCAAATTCGTTGATCTCGAGAGATACCGAATTCTAGCCATCTCCAACACGTTGATTACGCACGATGCCGTGTTAAAAGATCTACGATTCTTCTACGTTGATCTCGCGCATGAGATTCCGTGAATCGGCTTCAAATCCGTTGATTCGAGCGCACTCGAATAACCGAAAATGGAGAAAGCAGACAATGCTCAACTTCCAATTTCAAAGAGGCATAAAGCACTCAAACAAAGTTTTATTCAAAATCAACCATCTTTACAAATGACCTGTCACCCCTATTTATAGAATTTACAACACATACATACACGGCTTACATCACAAAACACAACACACAACCCAACCGACCTAACAGGTGGTCGACCTACGACCTAGCAAACATTCATGACCTATGACCTAATATATACAACACATAAAAATACAAACGCGTTACAACACATACAATATACATGCGACTTTACACAATGCGGCTCAAAGACATAGCACAGCTACAGGGACGCTTGAGCGACCTAAAGATCAGTGACTCAAGAAATTGGCTTCTAGAAATCTTCACGCGACTTAAGATATTATGTGACCTAAGCTCCATGCGATCTAAAGTTGACAGCGGCATAAGTGATAGCGGTTTAAGGTTAGCGACCTAAGGCAATGCGGCATACGCAGTTGGGTCGAATCTAGTTGATGCTAGGTCGTGACTCTCGGTAGTTCTTAGGTCGTGACAACTAGGTCGCTTACCATGTGATGTATAACTCGTTAGGTCGCTCGACGACTTATCATAGGTCCCTGAATCCTTTTTTCCTGTATAACTCGCTTCACCCTCTCTTCGTATCTCGTTAGGTCGTACATCGCTAGGTCATTCGCGACTCAAGAAACCTGAGCGACCTAAAGCCATAGATCGATCATCTGAGCGACTCAAAGCATTGGTGCGACTTGTCTCATGATGCGCTGCATCAGATTGTTAGACATCCTGCTCAGATTGTTGATAAAGACGAGAGGCAACTCAGGAGCAAGATAGTGAAGCTTATTAAAGTCCAATAGAGTGAGGATCCCAGAGACTATACCTGTGAGACTCTGGATAGTTTTAGGAAGGCTTATTCGAATTTTTTTGGGGATATCTAGTGATGTTTGTATTGGATGTGTTGTTGTTTGGATGTTTTGTTTCGTTGGTTTCTTATGAATGGATGATATATATGCTTGAATTGTTGAAATAAAATGAAAGTTTTGGATTATCTTTTGTTTAAATTTCGGGGACGAAATTCTTTTAAGGGGGAGGAATGTGATATCCCAGAATTTCAAACCTAATTTAAATGTGATAATCTCTTTAATAACTTAATTAAAATTGATAAAATAGTTATTTTAATCAATAATAATAAATCGGTTTTATATACATTGATTTTAAAAAAGAATTATTATAAACAAGTGGAAATGGATTTGTTAAAATTATATGTGCATATCAAATTTGATTTTTTAAATTGAATTTGAAATTAATTTGAATTTGGATATTTAAATTGAAATCCAAAATATAGTTATTTATATCTTAAATCATACTTTAATTGTTAAAATGTATTTTTATGATTTTATTTAGAATATAAAATTTGTTTTATATTAATTTCTTTTAAAAGAAATTTATTTATATAAATTAAAATATAATTCTAAATTAGAATATTAATTATAAAAAAGTTTAAAAATCTATTTTTGCAAGAAGAACTACATGTGTTAACTTGTAAATCCCTCTTATAACATGTGTTAAGAGATTAAACATGTTTAGTGACAAGTGTCACATTTTTATGTTATTTTCTTAATTTTAATAAATCAAAAATTGAACCTATATAATTTTACTTCATCTTCTTCATTCAAATTTTCCTATCTCATTTTCTAAAAAACAAGAATAAATCACTACTTCATCCACAAATTTGAAATTTCATCAATCTCCACCCTTCAACAAAATAAAAATAAAACAAGAACTCAAGTTCATTTCAAAATGTACAAGCTAAAATACCCAAAAGACTGTAAAAAAACTAATTCCGGCAAAAAGTTTTTATCAAGGAATTCAAAGCTTCAACAAATCTGCGACAAATCTTCACAGAATTAGGCAAAGTCAGGGAGCTTTCTCAGAATTTAAAACAAAATAAACAACAAATTAGTCAGGCATTTCCAGTTTTTAAAGATCTGCAGTACAACCTTTCCAGATTTAAATATTTTGGAATCTCTATTTTTAAAACAATTACGAAGTGAGCAAACTTTAGTTTGTTTTAACTTAAATCTGGATGCATGACTAGAAGATTGTTGAAAAATATGTTTGCATGCTACTGTACTAAGTGTATTTATTTATAACCTGCTTGCATGTTTAAAAATAGCAAGGTGTATCTCTGTTTAAAGAGTTAGAGTACAAATTGGAGGAAATAATTCATTTTTCTGTTGTTTAATCTTTGTTAGGTTAGGATTCTTAAACAAAAATATGCTTGTTTAAGTTTAAACTAGGATTTTAAAATATTTTTAAGTTTTAAAAACATAAATATTTTCTAGAAAAGACAAAAGTACAAAGGAATATTAGTTTATGTTAAATATCAAATGCTTTGATTTGTAAACTTATCTATATAATCTGAATCCTCTATCAAAACTTGATTTTTAAAACTAAAATTTCGAATTTTAGTTGAGTTATGGTGAAGAAATAATAGGTTGATCAAAAAATGGAGTTTGGACAAAATCTGGTGACTACGTGGATTCGAGTGGTCGAGACGTGAGTCGGAGCTGGTATGGTGATCGGTGAAGTTGAGAAAAATGGTAGATGTGGAGATTGTTCACCGTGGCGTCGACGATTGGCGATTTCGTTTTTAAACCCTAGTTCGGTCTGGGTTCTTAGAAGTTGTCGCGGCGAATTCATGGATGCATCGAGTTTGGCCAAATTGAAAGAGGCTGTACTGGGGACAAGAACGAAGTTATAGGCAATGGCGCAACGTTTCTGGTGGTCAAATTGCTCAGGCGCGGTGATTCTCTAATGTGAAGTCGGTTCCAATTTCAACTGGAAGAGTCAATTTCGATTGGGGTTTTGCGACTGTTGGTTGGGGGTCGGAATCGAACCAGCGATCGATGGGAGACATGCGCGTCGAGGCGCTGGAGGTGGCGGCGACGTTGATGCTTTGTACACGTGCACGGTGTCAGGGAGTTGTGTCAGGGAAGGACGTATCGTGTGTAACTCGAAGTGTTGATCGAGTAAGGGAGGATTTTGCACGCGTTGATGCTCGGGATGATGTTTGGTTTGTTCGAGCCTGAATTCGTGTGTGGAGTTGCTTCTCTTCCCAGTTGTGTTAAAGTTAAAATCTTAACTTAAGCTAAAGAAAAAGGAAACGAAAGGGAAGAAGAAGATGCAACCCGAGTCTAGTCTCGAGATTGATAGCGGGTCGAACCCGAGGATTAAAGTTGATATTTAAAAAAACATTTTTTTAAACTAGTTTTAAAATTTAAACTTAAATTGTTTTAAGCTACTTTATGATGAATGTTTAAAACAATTTGCTTAAAGAAATTTTTGTCCTTGTTAACTAAATTCGAGGTGTTTATATATTCTTTTAAATTTAATTTTTAAAAAAAGAAACTAAGTTAAAATAAGATGAAATGCATTAAATTTGTATTAATTTTAAGTAATTAATGGAATTGATTTATTTCGGAAAGTTAATTATGTTTATATGAATAAAGATTGTTTTAATTAATAAAGTAATTAAAGTCAAATTAATTAATAATTTTGGATTAATTAATTTATAAAGATTTAGTTAATTAGTTACGAGTAATTAATTAATTATTAAGTATTGATTAATTAAGTAATTAGGGATGATTAATTAAGAAATTAAATATTAATTAATTAAGTAATTAGGGATGAGTAATTAATGATTAAAAATTAATTAATCAAATGATTAAGGTTAATTACTTATAATTAATTAAGTAATTAAAATAAATTAATTTATAATTTATAGTTAATAAATAAATTAATTGACTAAGATTAATTAATTGTTAATTAAAGATTAACTAATTAATAATTAAGGAATGATTAATTGGTAATCAAGTTTTATTAATTAATAATTAAGGATCATTAATTAATAGTTAAAGGATAATTAATTAATTAATTAAAGATTGATTAATTGACAATGAGGTAAATTAAGAAGTGACTAATTAATTAAATGATTGTAATTAATTAATTAATTAATTACGGGTTAAGCAAAATTAAATGGTTAATTCTTATGTAATTAATTTAATTTTAATTAATTTAAATTAATTATAATATGAATTAGAGAATATACTTGCTTATGGATGATTGTTTTAAGTTGAATATCTAGATTTGGTTGTATTGAATTATAATCTGAGATATTCTGTGATGAGATATTGTATATATCTGTGATAGATGTTTGTTATTATCTGTGGATAATGATGTGTGAAATCAATGTGTTTAATTGAATTGAATTGAATTGTTTAAACCTTTAAACAACTTGACCTTTAAGATGGCGTTTGGATTTCGATGAGAAGGATCGAGAATCAAGTTTGATTATCCGAAAACTACATCGATCCAAGTTAAGCGTTAGGTCGTGACATCTCAAGTGAAGATCGAGATGGAGTTTTGGGGTGCAAGGGTTATTGTCGTTAATTCTGAGGGTGATTCCAAAATGAGTGTAACGAAATAATGCCTTTGGTTTCGTTCGAACCCGGAACGAACTTGTATGTACTGAATGCTTTTAACACATCGTCAAATTGACGATGAGTATTCTAAGATAGATGTGTTCAATAAAGGTAATCATAGCCTCAGCCTCATCAACCGGGAATGGCTAAAACAGGGGAGGTGCAGCAAGGTTAAGTGGGTAGAACCCAAGTAGGACGAGAGTTACACCTGTCTAGATGTCCCTTTTTATTTCGGCTGTGTGGGAAGTTGTTGGCCACAACTGAGGGGTTGTCTTCTTTGTGAATGCTCAGTAAGGGATGGTTCCGGCCTTGTGTTGCAGGGGATCGGGAGTGATCCTCGGTACGGTGATTTAGGCCCTGTACAATGACGGGCGGTACCCAAGTAGCCCTGCCATGGATGGAAACCCATTCTTCCTACGTGCCTTTACGGTTTTGATTGTATTACCCACTTTTGTGGCTAGTAGCTGGAATTTAATCATGTAACATTTTCGGCTATTTTCTATTTACTTGAAGACCCTAGACGCTATTATAGTATCACTGGATTTCCTATAAAATGTTTTGGTTAGAGTAAGGTAAAAACATATCCATGTTTATGGGTGGAAAGTCTTACGTGATACCTTTTGTTTTCAAATGATTTTTAAAGTTAAACAACTTTAACATGTTTACTCACATAGACCCATGTCTGACCTGGAGTTTATTTTGTATTTCTTAAACTCTTGGGTACTTAAAATTTTATGAGTAGCCAAGTGATCAGGTTGGAATTGTCAAATTTTTTTGGAAGCTGGATCCGGAGTCCAGACTTATCTATCTATCTATATCCGCTATGTAGTGACTTTTTGATGTTGTATTTTGATTTGAAAAGGTAAGGTAGACTCTTATAAATGTCTAATGTAATGAAATCGTATTATTTTTTGTACTCTGATATGTAAACTATGTAATGGATATGTGTAATATTATATTTTGTTCTGTTTCCGTTGTGAGATTCTGATGTTGTTATTCTTTCTTTCTATCTTTTCTATTTCTGTCTCTTTCTTTTCTTATTGATGATATTTCTTTCTGTGGATTGAAAGACGGGTCGTCACACAGACATAATTCACATCATTACTAGTTAGCTTCATCAGAGGCGTTGCTATCTGTGAGAAATCCTTAGTGAATCTCCGGTAATATCCAGCAAGTCCAAGAAAACTTCTAATCTAAGTCACCATCTCTGGTCTCTTTCAATTATTAGTAGCTTCAATTTATCTGGATTGACTGACAAACCCTTCTCTAAACCACATGACCAAGAAACTTAACCACTCTCTTCCAAAAATGACATTTGGAGAACTTCGCTTTTGGCTGATGCTGCCTCAGCGTCCCAAGCACAACTCTAAGATGATCTTCAAGATCTTTTTCATCATTATGGTACACCAAAATGTCATCTATAAACTGTTAACGCTAAAATTTGAACGCTAACACCCCGGTGTGTGAAGTGTAGTTGTGAAAGCACCACCCGTTAGCACGGGAATAAGATACAAGTAAAGAAATTGCAGAAAAAGCAGTAAAAACACAAGTTTTATAGTGGTTCGGCCTAAAATCGAGCCTACGTCCACTTAGATTTCTTTATTGCTGATTCGAGTACAACTTATACAACTTTCTTCAATTACAAACCACTCTAGACTGTTAGTACAAACTTTAATGGAGAATTATCCTTCAAATCCATGATGAACGAAGTAGATTCTATCTCTTGAAGTTTGGTGTAATGTCTTTGATGTTTGGAGTGCTTGAAGTGTTGCTTGAGTTGAGAAAATGGCAGAGTATCGGCGCTTCGAGAATGAGCCCCCCAAAAGTCCCTTGAACGTTGGAAGTGGTCGTCTATTTATAGAGAGTTCTGGTCTGGAATTTTTGCCAAGTTCTAAGTCGCGACCGACTTAGTATAAGTCGTGGCCGACTTAACTTATCCCATCGCCGATCTAACGAGCCAAGCCCACGACTTAATGGAAGCAAGCTTGTCTGAATTGAGTTGTTGTCGAGATAAGCTAGGTCGTAGGTCCCCCTTTCTCTTATGCATGGTTCATGCTTTTAATGGGGCAAGCATGCTTCTCCGGACTTAAATCACCAGTTCTAAGTCGTAGCCGAGTTAACATGCCCCGGCTTAAGTATGAGTCGTGTACCTTTCCATGTCCTCATCAAGTAGGTCGGCAGCTCCTTTAGATAATTAGACCGGTACTCAAGTTAGATCGGTAGACTTCCTAAGTCGGCATCCTTCAAGGCATTAGGTCGTTAACCATTTAAGCCCTTAGGTCGGGAACTTGGTAAAGGCATTGAGTCGGCACCCATGATAAGGCATTGGATCGGTACGCTTCTTAACCAGTTAGGTCGGCATCGAATTAAGTCCTGAGCTATTAGATCGGCAAACCCTTTGGGTTGTTAGGTCGGCATAGCCTTAGGTCGGCAACTCATCAGGCCTTAGGTCGGCATCCCTTTTAGACCTTAGGTCGGTAGCACCTTTAGGTCGGCATCCCATCAGGCCTTAGGTCGGCATCCCTTTTAGCCTTAGGTCGGCATTCCATGCTATGTTACTAGGTCGGCACCCGCTTATCTCGTTAAGTCGGTTGACCCTTTAACTCCTTAAGTCGGTGCCACCTCTTGAGTCGCCACTTATTGAGTCGCCCACTTCTTGAGCAGTTAGGTTGCTGGCCTCGAATAGAAGATAGGTCGCTTCATTCTTTAAGTCGTATACCGTTTTGGTCGGGGCGCTGCCCCGCACACCGCCGGGGGCGCTGCCCCCTGGACCCCTGCGACCTGACCGGTCAGGTCGAACACCGTAGGCGGTGGCGTTGCCCCCGCACCCCCACCTAGGGGGGTTGGCACCCCCCCTGGACCCCCCCTCCGTAGGGGATCTTATCTGAAAATACATTCAACAGAACTTGCTTTGTTGGGGGGTTGAGTTGACCATCCTTCGAGATGAACTATCATTAGCTTCTCAGTCGATTTTTGATATCACGGCCTTGCTGAAAAAGTGGAGTTAACATAAACACTAACACGAATCTATCCAAATACTCTCGGAAGACTCGTTTCATTAGATCCACAAAGATAGCAGGTGCGTTCATTAACCCGAATGGCATTACTTGCCACTTATACAAACCATACACAGTTTGAAATGCTTTCAGAGGAATACAGTCCTCTGCTACTCTTATCTGATGGAAACCTATCACCAAGTCCAACTGAGAAAACGCTCTGGCCCCCCACAACAGATCAAATAGATCTCCAATTCTCGGCAAAGGATGCTTATGCTTTATCGTCCTCATGTTCAACTTACCATAGTCGAGACACGTCCTCAATTACCCATCTGGTTTCTTCACGAATACCACGGTTGCTCCCCAAGGTGAACTACTTAGTCTAATAAAATTCCTTCCTTCTAGATCCACTAGTTGCACCTTCAATTCCTTCATCTCAGTAGGTGTCGTCCTGCCGGGTGGTCTACTGATAGATTCAGCTCCTAGCACAAGATCTATCTAAAACTCAACATCTCATTTCGATAGTAGTCCTACGACCGGCTCAAAGACATATGCAAATTCTCTTAATACTCGAACCCGACTTAGCTCTTCTCCTATTTCCATTGCACTAAAAAAAGCATAACTACTCCGATCCGAATTCTCCACTAAGAATATGATTTGCTTATGACTATCTAGGTATCTTAATGATGTCTCCTCATTCTGGTAAAATATCCTAGCTTCGTACTTGCTCAACCAATACATCCCCAAAATGATCTGAAATCTACGAAATCGAAAACATATAGACTACAAGCAAACCGATGATCTAATAAATCAAATTCTAACCGATCACATCTCATCCCAAGAGTTGCATACCCTCCTATTGGATTCACAACCATAAGGAAGTAACATGGTATGTGGGTTCTAAGCATAACCTATCAAGCACACACTGGGAAATAAATGAATATGATGCACGGTATAAAATAGTATCCTAACTGGTATACCCTGAATCAAAAACGTACCTTCCATCACAGTCTTTCCTTTTTTTAGATGCAGTTGGCTTAGCAGATAATGGTGCAATAGCAAAAACCTTTCCTATGACCACCCTAATCGGTTGTGGACACTAGTGTTTATGATGCCCAACTTGAGCATAGTTGAAGCACTTCACATTCTCGTTATCTACAGACTTTATCCCCTTGCTTGACCGACACACATTTGCATAATGACCCATCTTATCACACTTCTGGCAAACTAAATCAGAATTTTCCTTCTTGGTAGTGTCCCCCTTGTGGGCTCCCTTCTTCTTTAAGAACTTCCTCTTCTTTCCCTAAGGATGCTGGGATTCAATTGGCTTCTCTCTAGCACAAATAGCAAGCATATCTTCATGGCGAATGGCCATTTTCACAAACACATTACAATGGTCACCGATATGGGTTAGGGTTGCCCTAGCAAGCTCAGGCCTCAATCCTCAAATGAACCTCTCATTCCTGCTAAGGTTAGTGCCTATAGTAGCTTGTCCATATCAGGGCAACTCATCAAACTTAGTAGCATACTCAATTACCGACATCTCTCCCTGCACCAAATCCATAAACTTCCTCAACAATGCCGACTTAGCAATTTTAGGTAAAAACATCTTTTCAAATCTTGCTCTAATATCTTCCCAAGACGAATCCTCTTCTGGAACTCCGGTTGTAACACTATTCCACCAATGAAGTGTTGCCCCTTGCAACTGCCTAGAGGCCAACCTCCTCTTTTACACATCATCCAAACCCAAATCAGCAAAGATTGTCTCGCAATGTAGCAGCCAATCTTCAAATTTAGTAGCATCCTTTGTTCCCATAAATGGCTTTCTACCCAAACTGGTGTAATTTCTACTCGGCTTAGCATAATCATTCCCAACTAGAACCACAAGATTAGCTCCTCTAACACTACCAGTAATTCAAACTGCAACTCCTTCTTACATCATATTGACGAAGAACTGATGCATCGCCCCCATATCTACTGGTGGATTTCCAACACCCACATTGGCATCCGCATTTTGGTTAGCATTAGTCTGTCGACCTTGGTCCCTCCGGGTATTAGGTCGAGCATTTCTGTTGATTATGATGCTTCCTCCATCTAGATTTCCTCTTCTGTTTCCTACTTCCATATTTCTTTCTCGTATATCCACACACGAGCCTTAGTAAGATACAGCTGAACGATCTAAGAGAGAGAGGAATACATACTTATATATATAACCACATATCAATTACATGTACGTTACTATAGCGTTAACCCAAACCCCAATCATATTTCTGATTTATTGGATTATGTTTCAAAAATCTTTTTGGTTTAACTTTTCTTTTAAGTTTTCATAAACCTATGCTTTGATACCAACTTGTAACATCCTCTACTTGGAGTCCTAAACTAAAGGCTACAGATGCTTTAGTCATTAATAGTTATTAATCTTCGACGAAAAAATACTGTATTGTTAGATATAGTTATGCATAGAAACAAAATAATATGGAAAAAATTAAAACATCAATCAAGTTGCACATTCCATCTCCAAAACATTTCAAACTCATTACATAATCCCACAATCTATAAACACGTTCGAAGAAAATATATTTATTACAACACATGCCGAGAGCGACATATGAGGATGCCCCCTCAGATGATCAGAGCATATATAAGCAATTCAACAACTTTTCCTTTACAAAACAACACAACAGAATCGAAATAAAAGAGAACTCTAATTAGCTATTATGCCTCCTACATGCCTTCGAAAACTTATTCGTCTAATGTTAACGCAAAAATGTATGCTAACACCCCGGTGTAAGTTGTGACATAGCAAAAGCACCAACCGTTGGTACGGGAACTAAAAATAAGCAGAGAATAGCAGAAAATAGAAAAGAGACGACAATTTTTATAGTGGTTCGACTCAAAGTCAAGCCTACATCCACTTAATATCTTTTATTATGATCTTTGAGTACACTTTGTTACAACTAAACTTCAAGTACAACAAAGTTCAAAGACTTGAGCTTCCAAAGTAGAATCGAATCGGTGAAGAAGTTTGATCCATTTTGGAATTGATCTCTGAAGTTGTTATGATGTTGTCGGACTTGGGGAACGAATTGCTTGAATTTCAAAGTGGTAGAATCTCGGATTTTCAGGAAAAATCCCCCCGTAAATGTGGAGCAGGTGAGGTATTTATAGGAGAAGTTCTGGAGTTAAGTCATGGGTCATAGGTCGTAGGCCTTGTCATGGGTCATGAGCGACCTAGGAAATTGCGACATAAGGAGTTGCGAGATAAGGAGTTGCGAGATAAGGAGTTGCGAGATAAGGAGTTGCGACATAAGGGCTATCCTGAGGCAGCATGAGTCGTTGATGACTTAATGGAGTCATCCTCAACGAGATATATGCTTTAAACGACTTAGTATGTGTAATGCTGGAGCTATCTCGGTTGTTTAGGTCGCGAGCGACCTAATGGAAGAGATAGTACGTGCAGTTTTACCCTTGAGCTCGCTAGGTCGCTAGGTCGCTTTCCCTTTAACTCGTTAGGTCGCTTTCCCTTTAACTCGTTAGGTCGTTAGGTCGCTAGGTCGCTTCCTTTATTAAGCCATTGTGTTGTAGGAGCCTTTAGGTCATTAAAGCCCCTTAAGCCGTTGAGTCATGCCATGTTGTGCCGCTTTATGATTTAGGTCGCTCGGTAGCGTCACATTAAACCGCCTTGCGCTTTTAGCTCGTTAAGTCGCTAGGTCGTTAACCCGGTTGAGCTGCACTTTGCTTTAAGTTGTTACGCCGCTTTAAGTCGCTTATTCTTTAGATCGTTAAGTCGTGCCATGCTGTAACTCGTTAGGTCGCTAAGTCGCCAAAAAGAGGCGTTAACACTTGCCCCTCGAAGTACATGCCTAGGGGCTAGGTCGTGTTCTTCGATTTAACCCTGCTAAGTCATGTGCGACTCAAGGGCCTTACTAACTCGCGTGCAATGTTGAACCGCCCTGTACTTTAGGTCGCTAGGTCGTGGCGAATTATGAGACAGCTAGGTCGTTCGTACCGATTCGTGTTCCATTGCCCCTGTACATGAATAGCTTATGTCGTTCCTTCTTCACTTCATCTGCTCTAACATTCCAACCTGCCATTGACAAATTTCCGAGCTCTCGAAGAGGATTTCAAATTACTCGGCCGTCGATCATCTCTACCATCACATTACGTAAGTGAATTTGATCAATATCCAACCAAGTCCATCACCAAATGGCGAATCCCCCTTTTTTGACCCTACTCTCATTTGAGGTGTCGCGTTTTACCACGAATCATGTTACAATCGATCCCTGATTGTCCTTAGACAGATGTCGTTGTAATTCTCGAAAACGCAGCAGCATATTGGATCCATGATGGATCTGAGGTGATTTGAATTGGTTCAGGGTGATTCGGCGGTGTGGAGAGATGATGGATTTCACGGTCGAGATGATAATGGGTTATCGGGTTAACGGGTTTATGAGTTCGGCGATTTGTTGAGTGGAGAGAAGCTAAGGGTTAAGGAGAGTTAGGAAATACCCGGCATAGGATCTTTGAACGACTTAAGGCTTAGTGGTTTGGACATGAATCACATGACCTAGCGGCTCAACGACTTAACATCCAAGTTTTGAGCGACATAAGAGGTTGCGACCCAGATGACTTGAGACTTAACTATTTCGCGACTTATCTAGCCAGAATATCACATGAATTTCAAACAGGACGACTTAGGGAAGCCCGACCTATGTTAGGTCATTTGGGCATGATTTGAATGACCTAAAGAGTCCCGAGCTAAATTAATTTGTTCCTGCGACTTAAGGAATGAACAGAACTTCAATACTTGTAGAATTTGACAGAACTTGATTGAACTTCCAACTTGAATTGCCAGAATGAACTACTTAACCTTGTCGCGCTCTTTGACATATTATATTAACTTTTAAGCTAACAACCTGTTAAATACAATATTTGCAGAAAACTATGGCAAATAAACTGCCACTGACTGCCCACATCGAATGGCAGATTAGTCGATAAAGAATAATCAACTTAAAGGAACTATGTGAACGAAGGGCAATGAATTAACAAGTTCAAGTGAAGTATTAAGGCAAAGCTAAATTAATCAACTAAAGCTGATCTGTTTGCATCAACACTTTACTTGGACTTAAAATAACAAGCCCCAAAACTTTATAATCGACAAATGCCAATTAGTTTAACTCCAGTTATATTTGCTTGTCATTTTATTAGCTTTACACAACACTTCACACTTTTAGGAAACGTGCACCTTCATATTTGAATATCCAATTCCTTGTGTAGAATGACTTCTCAACAAATGCAAGAAGAGATAATAGAGTGGACCGAAGAGGTCTTTCCAATAGCTGATCCTTTAGAGAATCCTCCGGAAAGAGTTACCACTTCATTGAGCCAACGGGCTTTCAATCAGCTATGTACTCAATTCAGCATCGCTAAAGCGGATGCTCTGCTTCAAGGGGTAAACAACACTGCCGATAGGCGACCTCCTGGCTTTGTTGTAGTCAACCGTCAAATGTGCCTGAACGTAGCTACTCTCCCATTCAACGATTTTCTTAGAATACGCCTTCTTTGATTGACTAACTCTCCATTCCAGCTGCACCCTAACGGCTACGCCATTTTGATGGGGTTGTGCGTACTGTTTTGGAGGACGCTTAATCGCCTCCCAAGCTTCAAGGAGGTCTGTTACTTGTGTTCGTTCGGGAGGAACAAAGATCACCCTTCCATCACCCTTATAAGGAGTGCGTGAAACCGTAAACTGATTAATATCTTTCGGAGAGTGCTCATGGGTTTTTAAATTAGTTCTTCTTTATCCGCTACCCTCCGGGATTCTACGGCTTCTGGAGAGTAGGAAGTAAGACTACTTATCTTCGTTCACATCATTTCTGAGCCTTTCAAAACTCGAGTCATCAAGTGTTAACGTCATTCTTTACTTTTGCAGTAATTCCTCCTCCCTTAAGAGATTCTAGTCATAAATCGACTTTTGAAAGATTGAATGCCGTAGTTGTTGATGAGAGAAGTATTAAGTTCCTACTGAAGGATGAGTTTTTGCACCAATTTGGACTTTTGTACTCTTCTCGATCCATTCAGCCTCGTGATGCCCCCAGTTCTCAGGTAGAAACGTCAGATGGCCCAGCCTCCATGAAGGAATCCGCACCGAAGGAACCTATTGTAGAGGCTTCATTAGTGAAATGCTCTACATCCATTGACGGTGCAGGATTATCTTTCAAATCCGAACTTCTTCCAGTTATTGAAGAAGAGGAACTTCCTCAACGTTCTGGGAAATCTTCTGGAGAAGCTGATGAGGGAACTGAGAAAGAAAGTCTCATTATAAAGAGTGCAAAGTGTGTCGAAGAGGGCATGACCCATTCCGTTGGGCACGATGGTGACGATGACTTTGGGGGACTGAGCGACCTTATGGTGACTTCCCAAGAGCTTTTTAAAGATGACACCATCACCACTAAGCTCACTTATCCATCAATCGAAGCAACATCCGTTTTGCAATCAACTCCATCAACCCAAGAGTTGACCCTTGCTGCAAAAGCTGACATCACTCCTAAGGTGAAGAGTGGTTTGTAGCTTGACGCATGTAGTTCGCACGCCACACACACTTAGCATTTTTGGCAATTATGTGCACTTAGCTTCTTTATTTTGAAGATTTCTAAACTTTGTCTCTTCTTCAATTTCAGATTCTCCTATGGGACGCAGCGGTTTGTATTACGACAACTTTCAATGCTATGGGAGGCACGAATCTTACGACCTCAGGCGTTATCTTCCTACCCTCAGGGAAACCGATGAGGAAAGAACGGTTAGAAAGGTTCGCGAAAGGCAGGCCTATGAGGAGCGGTATGGTAGAAGAAATGACCGCCATGACTCTCACCAAAGGGATGATGATTCCCATAAAATAAAGTCTCACGACGACAAGTGGAAGAGTTATGAAGCTAAAGAGTCCAGCAAGCGGGCCATGCCCAGTGAAAAATCTTCAGCTGAAATCTCTAAAGTGCCCGCTACTTCTATTTCTTTAGACATCCCTTCTAGCTCCCGTGCCCTCAAAAGAGCTGAGATTCAAATAATCATTAATAGGCATCCGTATCAAGTTGAGAAGCCTCCGCCTGTACTCCCAAGCCGGTTTCCAAATTGGTGTTTAAAAGGAGTACGCTTTGATTTGGACTTGGTTACTATTGACAAACAGGCTATGCTAAGAAATCTTGATGCTGTTATGCTTGACATTGAAAGAATGTCCGGGTGGCAAAAGCTAGTCCATGAGCTTCAAAGAGTGAACCGTCTAAATCTCAAAGCTATGATAACCATGGAAAGTGATAAATCTGAATGGCAAAAAGT
The DNA here is from genome assembly GCA_030765085.1 of Allium cepa. NCBI lineage: Eukaryota > Viridiplantae > Streptophyta > Magnoliopsida > Asparagales > Amaryllidaceae > Allium > Allium cepa. Next base: position 643,008,143 of record CM060937.1, on the reverse strand, counting down.
TCTTGATCAGCACGACACAGAGATGAAGAACATCTCCGCATATAATGAGAAACTCGAGGCTGAAGTCAAGCAACTTAAAGTTGACCTTGCTACCTCTTCCACTTCTTATACTCAAAAGGAAGAGATGCTTCAAAACCAAGTAATAGTTGCGCATGCTAGTCAAGGAGATGTTGAGGATAGACTTGAGGCACAACAGGGAATTGTGGAAAGCTACCGTAGTGATGTTGCTCAGCTGCGGGAAAAGACTAGATCCCAAGACTTGGAGATTTAAATTCGGCTTTCTAAAGTTGAAAAAGAGCGCGACGAGCCCATTGCTAACAGTAGCTGAACATTCTTATGAGGAGACGAAGGCCAACGTCAGTTCCACATTATTCGAGTTTTACATTCGCAGCATCTCGGGGCATGGTAGTCTCTCATTTTTGGGCCCAAAGTATGAAATTACCCTATCTGAAGTGTGGGAGGCAGCGGTTGAAATTCTTAAAGGTGTCGGCTACTCTGAGGAGGGTCTTGAGGCTCATTTTTTAGACGATGAAGGTCAAGCCGCCATTGCGAGAGGGAAAGAACAACTAGCCAAAGAACGAGCCGAAGCGGCGGAAGGAGAGCATTTAGGGAAGGAACTTTGACCCACCCGACTCGTCCTTCGGCTTCCGTTGACGTTGACATTATTCTCTCTAGTTCTCACTCTCTGCCTCCTGCCAAAGCCGAGACCGGAATTACAACTGCCCACACCGAGTACAAGGAAGACATTGAAGCCCACGATTTTGAAATCGACGTGATAAAGCCAACTTCTCCAGGTAACTTCAACACTGATCTAGGTCAAGTGGACTACTTGTTTGCTTCACATGAGCTCGATGAACTTCTTGATTATTACCTAAATCTCGACGTGCCACTATCTCCTCTTTTTGCGAGAGATGCTGATGTTTAATTCTTCTTTTTGTGTAGTGAAAATAACAAGCGTTGAACAGGCTCCGCCTCCTCCGGCCGCTGCTCCTCCATCTCTTCAAGTTACTCCTTCTCTTGCTTCTCTACCGGGGTCACAAGAAGAACAAATAGAAGCTCTTCAAGGCTTGGGCAACCTGGCCGCTTTACAAGAGAAGAAATCTGAAGAGCTCGAGGAGGGTGCGAGGACCCCAGAGGAATTCACTGCCGATGAGACAAAGTTGATTGATCTTATTGCTCTGGGCAGCGAATCTTCTTCAAGGAAGAGGGGCAAGCGTGGAGTTTCGAAGAAAAGGAAGGAGACTTCTGCTGGTGATGAGAAAGCAGAAGAGGACCCAATTGCGCCTCTTTCCCCGACCCGTTCAAGAAGACTTAAGAAGTTAAACATTAGGCCGGGCGAAGGCTCCAAAGACGGAGGGAAGAAGAAGTGATGGGCCTGTCTTTATCCTTCTTTTTCTGCTTTTTTGCTTTTTGCTTGTATTTAAAGACTTGTATCGACCGGAGATTGTGTGGGTACCGGCCCCTGCTTTTTGAAACTTTCACATGTATACAGATTTTTTATAGCGTGGAATAAAATGATTTTTTTTTACTTGTACAAACTTTTGTCTATATTTATAAATGCATTTATTACTTATTTTCATACAAGCTTCTTTATTTTCTTTGTGTGATATTGCAGTGAGCTCGTGGTATGTTGCTTGAGCGTTGCATTTATTAATGCAGCTATATTATATTGCCCCCATATCACGGCTCATTGCTATCTTCTCCATTTTGAGGAGACTTGTACTCTTACATTGGAGAATAATTTTTCCATTTTGAGGAAGTATTATTCTACTTTAGTAGAGTGTGCTTCTGGAGAAGTCTTCTCTCTTTTTTTTAGAAAGAGTTTTTACACTTCTACTTTCGGAGGTGGTCACTTTTTATTTTTGAGAAGTGGATTCTCCTACTCGGTAAAGCGGGCTTCCAAAGAAGGTTTTGATTTGTTTGTGCCTCTGAAGAGGGCTTTTGTTTGTGCCTCTGGAGAGCGCTTTTTTGTTTGTGCCTTTGGAGAGGGATCTTTTGTTTTTCCCTTTACGCGGGGAAGTGTGCCTCCGAAGAGGGCTTTGGCACTTCAACTTGGTGAAGTGGGCCTCCGAAGAGGGCTTTGGCACTTCAACTTGGTGAAGTGGGCCTCCGAAGAGGGCTTTTGCCTCCGAAAAGGGCTTTGGCACTTCAATTTGATGAAGTGTGCCTCCGCAGAGGGCTTTTGGCACTCCCCCATGTAAGGAGAAGTGGGCCTCCGAAGAGAACTTTTGGCACTCCCCCCTTGTGAGGAGAAGTGGGCCTTTAAAGAGGGCTTTTCCCTCCGAAGATGGCTTTGTTGTTTGCCTAGAAGGTTGTATCTCACAATTAAGTGGATCCACGGAGCAGACGCAACTGGATGTTTGTTTGCACAAACGATCTCAATTAACTAGCAAGGGCCTGGAACCTAAACTTTGGGAAGGTTCCCCTTCGGTGGTTCCACCAACCATTTTGGTTGAGACACAAGATTCCATTTTGGCTGTTCTTTGTCTGCTTTCCCATATCTTTCCACCATCTGCCTCTCAGCGATTACTCGCTATCATTTCCAAGCACATGTTCCCCTCCTTTGCAAGTTGTTTGCTTTCTTTTAGAGAAATGCATTTCATTGTTAAGTGAATCCATGGGGAAGACGCAAGCTACTTGACTGGACGTCCGTTTACACGAACGATCACAATCAGTTAGCAAGGGCCTGGAATCTTCACGTTGGGAAGGTGCCCCTTCAGTGGAATCACCAACTGTTTATGAGAAGCACTTCTTATGTAGGAATTGAATCTGGAATTTTTGTGGCTTGGCATTTGATTGTTGAGTGATTTGCAGGAATCGTCGGGCCTTGTGATGTGATGAATAGGTAAGCTTTGCTTTGATAGCCTGCATTATTAAATCGGCATTTTAGCAATATGTTTAAGATATGTGCACATCGAAATGAGATAGGCATTATATAGTAATAAAGAACACGAGATTTATAGTGGTTCGGGGAAGAATTGGGCCTACATCCACTTTATAATTCTCATTATTGAGTTACACTGATTTTACAATGGCTCATAATACAAGAATGACACATCCATAATCATTTTACAAATTTAAGTATAGCTTCTAAGTAAAATATGGACGCAAGTGATTGCTGTTCCAGGCTCTTGGAATTGGATCTCCTTCGACAGTTGTGAGCTTGAAAGTGCCATCAAGAAGTTTTTGGCCTATGATGTACGACCCTTCCCAGTTTGGCCCAAACACTCCTGTTGCTGTCATGACCCTTTTCAAGACTAGATCCCAATTTCAAAGCTGCATTGGCGAACTTTGTAATTGAAGTGCCTTACTATCCTTTGTTGATGGGTTGCAATTATGAGATCAGCCTCTTTCCTTTTTTCATCAAGCAAGTCAAGTGCTTCAAGTTGCAGCTTTTCGTTTTCAGCTTGGTTGAAATGAATTCTCCTGTGTGAGGGGACCTCTATTTCCACCGGAATCATGGCTTTTGATCCATATGCTAATGAGAATGGAGTGTGCCAAGTCGTAGTCTTGTGGGTAGTTCTGTATGCCCATAGTGCTAGTGGCAGCTTATCGGCGCAACCACCTTTTGCTTTTTCCAGTTGTTTTTAATGGTTGATTTGATAATTTTGTTCACTGCTTCCACTTGCCCGTTTGCCTATGGATGGGCCACTGCTGAGAAGCTTTTTTGGATCTTGAATCGCCTGCAAATGTCCTGGAATTCTTCGCTTTCGAATTGGGTACCATTGTCTGTGATTATGTTCTGAGGCACACCATACCTACAAATGATATTTTTAGTCACAAAATTTATCATCTTTTTAGAGGTAATAGTAGCTAATGGTTCAGCTTCAGCCTATTTAGTGAAATAATCAACAGCAACAATAGCATATTTGATTCCGGACTTGGCAGTTGGCAAAGGCTTGATGAGATCTATCCCCGAAATGGCAAATGGCCATGGACTGACCATCTGTGTTAACTCGGTGGAAGGTGCTCTTGGGATTTTTGCAAATCTCTGGCATCTGTCACACTTTCGGGAGTAGCTAGCAGCATCTCGATTAATGTCTGGCCAAAAATACCCATAGTGGAGAATTTTCTTTGCTAGAGTTTGACCACCTAAATTACCCCACACTCTCCTCTGTGCACCTCAGCTAAAATTATCTTAGCCTCTTCCTTGGTTACACATCGGAGTAATGGCATCAAGAATCCACATCTGTACAACCGGCCGTCTTGAATCACATATCTCGAGGATTTTCTTAACAGCTTCTGGCGCTCTTTTGAGTTTTCTGGCAGGGAGCCATTGAGTAAATATTCCTTGATCGGGGTCATCCATGACTCCTGCTCTTGAGATACAGCCATGATCCAGTCAATATCCAACTCATCAGCACTTGGAGCTGAAAAGACTTCAACAGGAACCAATCCCAATAATTGAGCTTCGCCAGAGCTTGAATATTTTTGTGAGAGAATCTGCCTTCATGTTCTCTTCCCGGGGTATATGGCTTATTTTATAATGATCAAAATCATTAAGAAGCTCCCAGGCCTTTGACAAGGAAGCAGGCAGATCTCCTCCTTTAGTTTGAAACTCTTTCATGACTTGACACACAATAAGCTGGGAATCACTGAAGATCTGCAATACTCTAATGTTCAGTTCTTTAGCAATCTTCAAACCGACAATAAGAGCTTCATATTCTTCTTCATTATTTATCGTAGGAAATTCTAGTCTCAATGCATAGCATAAAGATCGCCCTTCGGGGGTTTCAAGCACAACCCCAGCTCCGGAACAACAATCATTTCTTGCACCATCAACATATAGTTTCCATCCGATCGGGATGTCATTAGTTACCTCTTCCTCACTGTCACCTTTATCTGTGTATTCTGCAATGAAGTCCACTAAAGCTTGTCCATTGATTACTTTTCGGGGATGGTAGGTGATATCATATTGGCTGAGTTCAATATTCCACTTCAGAAGACGACTCGAAGTTTCAGGGAGAAATAGGACTTGCTTTAGAGGTTGATCAGTGAGGACTTTAGTAGGATGAGCTTAGAAATATGGCCTCAAATTCCTGGATGTAATCAACAGAAAATAGGCGAACTTTTCCAGTTTTGAATAATTCATCTCTGCCCCGTGAATCTTTTGCTAATGTAATAAACCGAGCGTTGGACTTTTGCGTCTTCCTGTACCAATGCTGCACTAAGAGCATGAGATGAAACTGCTAAATATATGAAAAGATCTTCACCATTGCTGGGCTTAGAAAGTACTGGAGGCGTTTCCATGTGACGAATCTGTTATCCCGCTTTTTGGCAAAGCCGCGATACCAAAAGATCGATTGAAAAACGGAGAATAGTTCGTATCAAAGATTGGTCATGCTTCATTTTGCTATGGATATCGTTGAATTTTGTCCGAGTCCAGATTGAGCTACAATTGATAGGACTCGACAAGAAAGACCGTAGATGTCAGCATCTCAAATCTCAAGTCAATCCGAGTTCATACGCACAAGTTATGATCGATTCAACTTGAGGGGAAGCACTGGTTTCGAACCCCCCGAGCTAGGCGTCTATGAACCCATCAACAAACATCATTCGAAACCATCATCTTCGAATCGATGGACTTCGAACCCATCGGAGTGCTTCGGTTCGAATCCATCAAATTCGAACCCATCTAAGTTCGTATCTATGGACCTCGTGAAGGGGTTGCAAAGCTCATGTCCATCCAAAGAATCCTTATTCGAATCCACCAATCTTCGGTTGTTCGAACCCATCACGGAAGCCTTGTTCGAACCCATCACCGAAGCCTTGTTCGAACCCATCACAGAGGCCTTGTTCGAACCCACCTATGAAGCTTCATTCGAACCCACTGGGTCAACTAACCATGATGACGTGTCTTTCATCGGTTCGAATGCACCGAGATATATGGAGTCGAAGCGGTCAACTCGGAGTAAAGACTGGATCGATTCGAAGTTTGCGCTCCACGTCACCACGAAGGCGCGCGCCACCATCGGATTGAAACCATCGGTTCGAATGGATGGTTTCGAACCAAACAGCCATGCAGTGAACCCCATTTCGAACCCATTATATCTCTCAATCCACTGATCCAAATGCCATGAAATTTTCACAGAAGCTTGCATTCATGTCAAAGAGTGTCCACGCCAAGTTTCACCTCGATTGGATGAATTCTTGACCGGTTCGAATGGAGTTCGAATCGATGCCAAAGTGGGCCCAAACTTCCTAAGACCGGGCGTGTGGGCCCCCTCACGTGCCAGAAGTGGTCTCCCGAGTTTTCAGCGAAATATCAGCAGCCTACGCCTATAAATAGAGCCCCAGGGCCAACAGAAAAGGGATCTTTCGACTCTCAAGCGCCCAGACTCTGTAGGATCGAGATCTCCATCATCCTATATCATAATTCTACTATTGATTTCGAATTTCCAATTGTAACTTGCTGTTGATTGCTGCAACAACTTGTAATCATTGGAAGAGAATCAATAAAACATCAAAACACTTCACAGTGGACGTAGGCAACACGCCGAACCACAATAAATCGCTTGTCTATGCATTTATTTTACTGCTGATTGGAGTTTTTGTTAGATAATATCTGTTTTGAATTTACATTCTTCGTTATTATCTCTTCAACGACTCCCGAAGAGTGTTGTGCCCAATTTTGACGCTAACACTTTGGTGCTTTCACTGAGAAAACCTAGATTTTGTCTTGCTCATTGGATCTGTCATCGATACCGGATTGAATAAATCTAAGAGAGAGATCCAGATCATTGAATCCGACTTCCTTCCCCTCTATTCAGATTTGCATAAAGTCTAGGAAAGGAATCCAACTATCAAGATGGTTATCACAAGAACCACCTAAAACGCTGTCAATCAAGAAGAACAGGATAGACAAAATCCTGTGCCCCCACCTCCATCTAATCAGAATGCTACTGGGCACTCTGAACCGGTGGGTCCGGTTACTCGACAAGAGTTGCAGTTGCTACTCTAAGAGCTAACCCTGAGTCGGTGACAACTAGAAGAACAGCTACGCGCTAACGCTGAGCTAATCAACAAGCTGGATCGCCAAAAACGAAAGAGGTCCATGAGAGACCATGCCTCTCGCTCATCCAACAAAAGTTCTTCATCCTCTGATTATCATAACCGGCCTCCATGACCCCGGCTAGATGGGAGTCGTATGCCACCCATTGGAAATCAACCGGCATTGACCGTTGGACAACTTAGAGTTGGTCCGTCAGCCAGTTTCCAAACCGGACCCTCCTCCCGAGGAGGTGTCGTTCCTCGCCACGCCGTAGAATACCACACCACTAACGTTGCGGCTGAACCAGGGGTCGACGCCCAAGATCAGTCGGACATGGACCGCCGTCATATTGGGCGTACTCCTGAACCGTACGTCCCAGAGGACTATGAGCCGAGAAGGCGAGACTTAGACCGTCGACGATATCCGGTTCAAATCCAAAGTATGGGACATGATCATACTCCGGCGTAAATGCCGGATCTTTCAACTACGATACGTCAGATGATCCGTGAGAGTCATGGAATCAAAAACGACGATTGGGGAGTTTCCCGGAGTCACACTCCCTTTACGGACGATATTCTTACTGCTGAACCACCACGGCGATTCCGAATGCCCATTCTACCCATGTACGAGGGAAACTCCGACCCTAACTAACATATTATAAAATATGAATGGTCGATGACTGCTGCCAGGGCTGACGATGCAGTGAAATGTCGTAGTTTTCCTATATCCTTGGGGGGCATCGCTACCATGTGGTTCACCCGACTGCCACCTCGATCCATCTCTTCCTTCGATCAGTTAGCCATAAAGTTCGTTGAGCAATTCCGCATGCACGTCGCAAGGCCAAAAGATGTCAACACTCTATCTAGCGTCACGCAAGCTCCCGGAGAGACACTTAGACACTACTTAGAGAGATTCCATACTACATGCGTGGAGATTAGTAATCCAAACGATAACTCCATCCTTATGGCATTGACTAAGGGGATCGACCCCGATTCTGAATTCGGCAACTGGCTAGCATGAAAACCACCTGCATCGTTGGACCGTTTCCACGTCAAGGCAGCTCAATTCCTGAGACGGGAAGATGCGAAACAGTCTAGGAAGCAAACTGATGCAGGACTAAATACGGAAGGGGTCCAAAGCAATGTTGCAATAAAACAGTCCGGTGAGAGCTCCGGAAAAGTTCAGTTGAACATTAAAAATAAACAAGCTCGGCGAAGAGAAAGCGTGAATCAAATTAAGAAACAAGATCAAACTCGTGGCCCGCAGTGCAAGAACCCAATGTTTGACAGTTACACTCCTCTGAATACATCACTAGAGGACTTGTACTTACAAACCTGTGGAACAATTCAATATCAAAAACCTGCACCAAGGCCGTCGTCAGAAAGACAAATCCAAACTGGAAAGTTTTGCAAGTTCCATGAAAGCTACGGGCACAATACGAACGAGTGTCGCCACTTACAAAACCTCGTTGAAAAACTGACCATAGAAAGGAAGCTGGAACAGTTTGTGCGGACACCGCAGCCCAGAGAAGCGGGCCCATCCAATCCAATCAATGAACCCAATCGACCGAGATAGGTGGACTCCACTTGTCCCCGCGGAAGATTGGTGATAAACGCCATCAGTGGCGGACCTACTTACTCAGGAGCCCACTTGTCCACTTGTCCAATCTATGAATGCTTTGCAGTTTCCTTTATATTCTGAAATTTGAATTTGTAATAAGGCACTGACTCTGCCATATTTTCTTATTTCAGCAATAAAATGCCATCTCTTCAAGCTAGAGCTGTGATTCACCGTATGCAACGTTCAACAATCACGACACACGAAGAGCTAAGTTCCATCAAACAATGGAATTTATTCAAATAGCGAGTGACTGCGACACGACCGACCACTCACTAAGTGAAACCCCAGCTTGGAGGCAAGCCATGACGTCAAAGGCTGAATTGGACCAACACACGATAGTCCATTCAATAATTCGTTCCCGGATTGTGAACGGACTCCAACTTCCCAGAGTGTGAATTGGAGTATAAACATTTAATAATTCGTTCCCAGAGCATGAACGGACTCCAACTTCCCAGAGTGTGAATTGGAGTATAAACATTCAATAATTCGTTCCCGGAGTGCGAACGGACTCCAACTTCCCAGAGTGTGAATTGGAGTATAAACATTCAATAATTCGTTCCCGGAGTGCGAACAGACTCCAACTTCCCAGAGTGTGAATTGGAGTATAAACATTCAATAATTCATTCCCGGAGTGCGAACGGACTCCAACTTCCCAGAGTGTGAATTGGAGTATAAACATTCAATAATTCGTTCCCGAAGTGCGAACGGACTCCAACTTCCCAGAGTGTGAAATGGAGTATAAACATTCAATAATTCGCTCCCGGAGTGCGAACGGACTCCAACTTCCTAGAGTGTGAATTGGAGTATAAACATTCAATAATTCGTTCCCAGAGCGCGAATGGACTCCAACTTCCCAGATTGGGAATTGGAGTATAAACATTCAATAATTCGTTCCCAGAGCGCGAACGGACTCCAACTTCCCAGAGTGTGAATTGGAGTACAAACATTCAAAAATTCGTTCCCAGCGTGCGAACGAACTCCGACTTCCCGCAGCATGAATCGGAGCATAAATGTGGATTACAGGTTCCCGGAGCGCGAACCAAAGCATCTGTGCGAACTCCAACTTCACAGAATGTGAATGGAGTATAAACATCAATCCCAGGTTCTCGGAGCGCGATCCGTATTACAAACGTCGATAACTCTCAAGTACCCGTAGTGCGAACCAAGTTATCGATTACAAATTATCTTAAGTTCCCAGAGTGTGAACAAATTCCTAAAAAGCCCAAATAGGTGTGACTGACCATCTAGCGGCTAACTCTAGATTCCCGTAGCGTGAGTTGGAGTACAAGCATCAATTCCAGGTTCCCTAAGTGCGAACCCAAACATACATGTTTTCTCCAAGTTCCCGGAGTGTGAATTGGAGCGCAAATACCAAGTCAAAGTTTCCGTAGCGCGAACTGAAATGCTAATACTAACTCCAAGTTTGCATAGTGTGAGTTGGAATGTGAACATCAATTCCAAATTGCCGGAGTGCGAACCGCGTTGCAAACGTCGATAACTCTCGAATTCCCGGAGTGCGAACCGGATTATCGATCTCAAATTATCTTAAGTCCCCGTAATGTGTACATGTGCTTAAGGTTTGCAATAAACGCACTCAACCACTAAAACACAAATGCTATTCCCCGAGACTAGGGGGCAAAAAAAAAAAGCTAAGTGTTAATCGCTAACCAAAGTGATACAATGTCCGAAGTTCGATTATTCATCGACCACAATTTGCGACCAAGATTCTCAGACTTGGCGAATAAAAACAAATTCTACTTGACGGTAGAAACGCCACCAGTGCATCGAATTGAAAACAAGACACTACAAACACTTAAGCACAAAAGAAATGAGAGTTGAAACAAAGAAACTAAATTTTATTTCAACTAACTGAAGACAAGGACTTACATGCAAATAAGTTTTCTTAAAAATGAATGCCTACTAGCAGGGGCCGAACCTGCATCTATACACGGCCTACTAACAAAAAACGAAAACTAGTTCCTATCTACCAAAAAATCTGCTTGGGAGGCCGATCTATTCCTTCTTTCTTGGCTTCCTTATCAGCGGTTCGTCATCAGAATCGCTAGGAACGGAAATCCTTCATTTGGGCGACCTCCTCTCCGGTGGTTGCTCTTCGACCGAGGGCATAATATGTACATCCTCCTCCGAACTTGAATCTAAATGAAGACTCCCTGCTGGGGGAGTAGGAGGGACCGGACCCGCAACAGAAGATGGGATAGTGCCACACGACGATACTATCCTCGCAGGTGCTAGGCTCTGCGCCGCCGTGCTACCACTTTGCCCCGCAGCTTCTAATTCTGCACGAATCTCGGCCAGGATCTCTTCATCACGAATCATCTGGACTTGGCTGGGGGCATCCGCAGTCTGCATTGAAGAGCTAGAGGTTGGCCGATGGTCACTAATGATGAACGGCAGGCTTGTGGGGAAGCAACCCTGCTCACCGAGCAGCTCGCTTACCATTTGTTCATCAAGAGATAATCCGCTCCCCTGCGCCACGTCGGTTGATGTCGCGGTTACAATAGTAGTCTCGGTGGTGATGGCCTTACCCCCTTTGCTTGATTCTCGGATCGCGGTAATCGAAGCAACTCCAGTCACTAAGAAAAGATAAGAAGAAGTTATTAATAACCGCTTCAAAACAAAATCTCTATTTGGAAAACACTTGAGATAAATTCGGAATACCTTCCCCAGTTTGACTTGCGGACGACTGAGCGGCCTCAGAAGTATGCTCCCGAACGGGAGATAACCGCGGCTGTTCTGGGTCATAAGCAGGAACAGGTTGTGTACCGACCATAGATACATGCACTACCGAAGGTGGAGCGGTGACTTCAGTAGCAGTAGAGTAATGCTCAACACCTGACCCCTCTCCAACCTCAAGAGATCGACCACCGATCATCTCCTTTTCTTGAGCAATAATAGCGTCATGGAGGACCTTCTTCTCATCATCAGTCAACAACCGGTTTTCAAGTTCAAATCGGTCGAACGATTCATCCGGATGTGCTTCCTCTTCTTCCTCAACCAATCGATCCCAAGCATTGCGAAGTTGCACCGGGTAATCTTGGAGCCAGGCCAAATTTCGATGTCTCAACACGTTGGCATTGTAAGTGATAAGCAAATCTTCAATATCGGCCTCCAGCCTGGCCTCCGCCTGTTGAACTTTCTCCTCAACCTCCGCCACAACCGCTTGGACCTTGGCTACTGCCGCATCCCGTTCAATCCGAAGAATAACGGCCTGTTCACATGCCTCATGGGCTGCATTGTTCGCATCATCCCTATCCTTGGCGACTTCGGCGAATTTTGACTTAAGCTCGTTCAACTCCTTTAGGGCTGCATCCCTCTCGGCAATAACCATGGTGTTCCGATGGCCCATATCCTCTACCGTGGCATAATGCTCACGTTTCATTCTATCCATCGTTGCTTGGGCCTCGTCAGCTTTTTTGATAGCCTCCATTTCAGATCTCCGGGAAGATTCAGCCTCATTGTTTAGCACATCAATAATACGACACTTTTGAGCTAACTCAGCCTGCATTTTCTCGATGGTGGCCCCACACTCAAAAGCCAATGACGACGCTCTCTCGGCTGCCTTATAACACGCCCTATATTGGGCATAAAAATCGTGCACATAATCGTGCGCCGTCTGCTCGGCCTCCGGTAGGATTCTTTTGAAGTGAAGAGGAAAGATGTAGTTATCAAAGCAGATATTTGGAAAGTCCTTCTTCATTTGAGTAAGCCTGATTGCTCCTTCTCCCGAAATTTCAGTAGGAGGTTGTTCCACAACTACTGGAGGCATTGCCTCAGATCTGGGGTGGCGAGATTCATACTTAGAAGATTGAGAGGCCGACTGGTGGTACGAAGAATCAGAAGGACGAGAAACGTGGACAGGAGGTTGTATAGGAACTCTTGGAGGAGGAGTGCGCGATCGAGACCGATGTCTGTAATCCCTATCTCTCCGTTCTTGAATAGAATACCCGGAGTACCTACGATCATGACCCCTATCTCCTTCTCTCCGTTGTGACTCGTAGTATGAGGAGGATTTGTGAGTATGTCGTAGGCTCCCTAGCATTGAACCACGTCCAGTCATGATATCTACAAAGCGAAATGAGAATAAAGTTAGTGGTTTCTCGAAACCGATGACCTAAGACTCGGGGCTATGTAGTGTCGTGAAGTGTGTATGAATATGTATTCCCCCCGACCAACCAGAAGTGTCGACTGAGCTAGTAATAAAAGGCTCGCTCAATTCTAGAGTACGATGGAACTCCTCCAACCCGGCGTCATGTTGAAAAGACACATCATCCGGGATTGGAAGGTCGGTAAGCCCTTCGTAAAGACTTTCAGTTCGTGGAGGAGACATCTCGGAAATTCTAACTCCGGGGGAGGAACGGGCCGTGACTACCGACTTCCATCTCCCCTGATGGCTGCCTTGCCTTTTCTTTGCTCTTCGACATCCTGAACCACGTCTGTAGGCTCCAACAACGGCTCGTCGTCAGTGTTGGTTCTTTCAGAATCAGCCTCCTCGGCTATGATAACTTTGGGCTTCTTGTGTTTGACTCGTTTTTTAGAGACAACCCATAGTGCCCCGTCAAACAGTATGCTCTGCCCTCGTTCAATCATCCCGTAAGTTCGGAGATTCCTATCCATCAAGAACGGCTCAATATCCCTATCTCCACTCGGGACTTCTCGAAGTACTCGCACCATCTCCTTAAAGCGCTCGCCCTCAGGTCACTGAATCGTCGCTGTAAAAAGGAGAAAAAACATAAGTCTCGCTTTGACCGCAATTGCCTTAGTAATTGCTTAATAACTAAGCTACACTCACGTCTGAATAACCATCGTCGGGAAAACCCCGGAGGACATCTGACATAGAACCATTCCGTCCTATAGTAACTCAACCTGGTCCAGGACCCAGTGACCACTTGACAATTCCTCACTTCTTCCAGGAATGTTAAGGAAGGATAATCACCTCAGGTCTTGAAGTTAAATAGATATCTAATCTCGGTCAGGATCGGTGGTCTATGAACGTACTCCATGAAGACGATGAATAAACTGTTCACGGACGCATATCCGTTTGGGTGTAGTTGAGACGGAGCAATCCTCAAAAAAGACAACACTTCCCTTATATACTCGTTGAACGGAGGAAGTGTCCCAGCCGCGCACGCGTGGCGATTAAATGCTGTATACCCCTCCGGCGGGTTGTGTGGTCTATCATTCGGCCCTGGCAATAACACGTCATCCAGTGACAGACCGTGTCTCAAGCATATTCTCCCTAACATGTCTTCAGAAATATTCGATTGAATGGAATCCGACGGATTGGCAATGAAAGACGCATTGGGAAGTTCGTCTGGGGCTGGACCAATGATCTCAGGTTCAATATCTGGAACCTCTAGTCTCGGAGCAGCTGTACTTTGAACCTCCTGCTGTTGCGAACTTGACGGTTCCATAACTAGCTAACTCATGAGAAACCATCGTTTGACGACAAAGGACCCGTGTGTTCCCCAGTGTAAAGTGTATGAATGTATGTTGTGTAGTGCCATGCATTACTTGAATAAATATCGCAGAGTTAAAAGAAATATACAAACGACAAAGCTACGGAGTCCAGTAATAATGACCGTCATCGCTGAACCGTTTGTATAATGGAAATTTGATTTGAATAGAAGTCGTTATTGTTCCATCGACGAGCTTCGAAAGGTGGTCAAGTATGCAGTTTAATATGTCCAAATATGCAAGGATGAAGCTCGTCGGAATTATGCTCAGAAAATGTCAAACTTTGGAATCCATCGTAGAGGGTTCGAACCGATCACAGGGACCTCATTTGAAACCAACCTAATATCACTTCGAATCGATGACTGGAAAGCGCGCTTCGAAACGATGATCAGGTTTCGAGTTCGAATCGATCAAAAATGGATGACTTCGAATCGATCCTTGTTTGGCTAGTTCGTACTGATCAGAAACCCCCAACTTAACATCGATATCGTTCGAATCGATCCTCTTTGTAATCGATATAAAGTTGCGAACTTCGAACCGATAGCCGATGGTTTCGAATCCATCGGTTCGAATGAACCCATCAAATCCATCAATCAGTGCGAACTGCGTCACCCCCATAAGGTCATCCAAGAGAACGATACGAAATCCAAGAAAAATGATGCCGCCATCATCGATTCGAACTCGAATCCACGCATCGGTTCGAAGCCCTCCCAAACCAGATCTGGTTTTGCCAATCACTGAAGTGAGCAATCGATGAAGATGAGATAGGTTCGAAGTAACTTTTCCGTTTGGATTCGAGGCTAATTACGTAGTTTAAGTGATGGATTCGAGGGGTTAAGGTCTTGGATATGGATTGGTTCGATAACGCGATACGGTGTTTTCTCCCTTGAAGCTTCGAAACGATGCGAAGCACAGAAAAATCAAGGCGAGAGTAAAAAGTGAAAAGTGAAAAAGTGGCAGGCCCACTGCTATTTATATGGAGTTTGGATTTTGACCGAGACGATTCCTCTTCCGGTAGACTTGACCGGTTGCAACCAGTGAGAACGTGGATAGTTTCGAAACCATCCATTCGAAACCATTCAACTAATCCCTTGTGGATTCGGAGTTAACATCATATTTCATCGATACGAAGTACGCAGGAGGACAACAAGTTGCATCGATGCGAAACGCGCAGTGGGCACATCATATCAAAGCCCCTGATCGCGACTCCATTTCCAACCTACTGAAACGAACTACTAGTTCGAATCCATCCTTTCACATCGGTTCGAATGTCAGTTTCGAACCCATCGCAACACGAGTATACTCCATCCATACGAATGTAGGTTTCGAACCCATCAATACTCCAACCCATCGGTTCGAAATATTACATTCACGCAATGCATAGTCGTTTCCTTCAACCTTCTACATCGGTTCAGGAGAGGATCGATACAAAGGGGATTTTCAAAACAACCATCTAGCGTTTCTCAACTTAAATTTCAAAATCGATTCAGGAGAGAATCGATACGAAATTCAATAGCAAACAAAACTAACAGCGACCTGTAGACGCACGACGTTAACAAAGATCAAAGTAGCATATGTGCATATATTTCGAACTAACATTCGATTTTAAGCATTTGCAGGGATCAAACACTTATCTTGTTACAAATGCAACAGCCAACGGCTAAGCGCTATTATACAGCAATCAATCATATCAACGCAAGGTTGCAGCAATACAGAGTACGAGTCTCAACAAAAAAAAAGCAATGATTGTTCGGAGAGAAGTTGTGGCTATTCAAAGCACGTCATGTTCCCACAAGACGTACTTTGGGGGGCAAAATGTTATCCCTCTTTTTGGCAAAGCTGCGATACCAAAAGATCGATTGAAAAACGGAGAATAGTTCGTATCAAAGATTGGTCATGCTTCGTTTTGCTATGGATATCGCTGAATTTTGTCCGAGTCCAGATTGAGCTACAATTGATGGGATTCGACAAGAAAGACCGTATAAGTCAGCATCTCAAATTTCAAGTCAATCCGAGTTCATACGCATAAGTTATGATCGGTTCAACTTGAGGGGAAGCACTGGTTTCGAACCCCCCGAGCTAGGCGTCTACGAACCCATGAACAAACATCATTCGAAACGATCATCTTCGAATCGATGGACTTCGAACCCATCGGAGTGCTTCGGTTCGAATCCATCAAACTCGAACCCATCTAAGTTCGTATCTGTGGACCTCGTGAAGGGGTTGCAAAGCTCATGTCCATCCAAAGAATCCTTATTCGAATCCACCAAGCTTCGGTTGTTCGAACCCATCACGGAAGCCTTGTTCGAACCAATCACAGAGGCCTTGTTCGAACCCATCACGGAAGCCTTGTTCGAACCCACCTAAGAAGCTTCATTCGAACCCACTGGGTCAACTAACCATGACGACGTGTCTTTCATCGGTTCGAATGCATCGAGATATATGGAGTCGAAGCGGTCAACTCGGAGTAAAGACCGGATTTCGAAGTTTGCGCTTCACGTCACCACGAAGGCGTGCGCCACCATCGGTTCGAAACCATCGGTTCGAATGGACGGATTCGAACCAAACAGCCACGCAGTGAACCCCATTTCAAACCCATTATATCTCTCAATCCACTGATCCAAATGCCATGAAATTTTCACAGAAGCTTGCATTCATTTCGAAGAGTGTCCATGCCAAGTTTCACCTCGATTGGATGAAATCTTGATCGGTTCGAATGGAGTTCGAACCGATGCCAAAGTGGCCCCAAACTTCCTAAGACCGGGCGTGTGGGCCCCCTCACGTCCCAGAAGTGGTCTGCCGAGTTTTCAGCGAAATATCAGCAGCCTACGCCTATAAATAGAGCCCCAGGGCCAACGGAAAAGGGGTCTTTCGACTCTCAAGCGCCCATGCTCTACCGGATCGAGATCTCCATCATCCTATATCATAATTCTACTGTTGATTTCGACTTTCCAATTGTAACTTGCTGTTGATTGCTGCAACAACTTGTAATCATTGAAAGAGAATCAATAAAACATCAAAACACTTCACAGTGGACGTAGGCAACACGCCGAAACACTATAAATCGCTTGTCTACGCATTTATTTTACTGCTGATTGGAGTTTTTGTTAGATAATATCTGTTTTGAATTTACATTCTTCGTTATTATCACTTCAACGACTCCCGAAGAGTATTGTGCCCAATTTTGACGCTAACAGAATCAGTTCATTAAAAGCTTTCCGGCATTCAGGAGTCCATTCAAAGTTTTTCTTTCCTTTCTTCAAAGTGTCGAAGAAGGGAATGCATTTATCAGTGGCCCTGTAAATAAACTGACTCAAAGCAGCGACTATCCCGTTGAGGCTTTGCAATTCCTTCTTTGTCCTAGGGGCTTTGACTTCTTTTAGAGCAGTAATCTGAGCAAGATTAGCTTCGATGCCCCTAGCACTCACAATGAAACCCAAGAATTGTCCGGACTCCACCTCGTATGAACATTTCAGAGGATTTAGCTTCATCCCGTACTTTCGGAGGATCGTGAACATTTCTTCCAAATGATCCATATAGTCTACTGCCTTCTTCGATTTTACCAACATATCATCAACATATACTTCCATTGTCTTGTTAATCTGGGGCTTGAACATGGCATTAACAAGTCTTTGGTAAGTTGCCCCCACGTTCTTTAGTCCGAAGGGCATGACTTTATAGCAGTAAAGACCAACATCAGTGATGAAGCTCATGTCCTCCTGATCTGGCTCATGCATCATGATTTGATTATATCCTGAGTAGGCATCCATAAAAGACAATAATTCATGCCCGGCTGTTCCATCCACCAACTGATCAATTCTGGGTAACGGGAAACAATCTTTTGGGCATGCTTTGTTCAAGTCTGAAAAGTCGATGCAAACTCTCTACTTTCCATTCGCTTTTTTAACCAACACCGGATTAGAAACCCAATTTGGATAAGTGGATTCTCTGATGAAGCCAATTTCCATGAGCCGATCTACTTCTTCTTTTAATGCTGCCGACCTTTCATGACCCTGGGTTCTTTTTTCTGCTTTACGGGTGTGAATTTCAGATCAATATTCAAAGCATGCACCGCGATTTCTGGAGATATTCCACATACGTCGGCATGGATCCAAGCGAATACATCTAAGTTTTCTTTTAAGAATGATATCAACATATTCTGAAATGTCACACCGAGTTGTGAACCCACATTCAGCACCTTGTTTGGATCTTTCGGGTCAACAGCTATTGGCACCGTCACTTCCACCGGCACCACTCAACTCCCCCCTGCACTGGTTTTTCTGGGATTAATCTCTTTTCGTGCACCACTATGTTCACCAATGCAGGGTCCACCCTGTAACTGCTACAAAGTAGGCTCTTCGATGCGGAGTGGAGCTGCCGCACCCTTACCCATTTCTCTCTTCTTCGCCTCCCGCAACTCTGTGAGATAGCATTCTCGCCCGGCATTTTGAACCCCTTTCAAAACACCGACGCCATTATCAGTGGGGAACTTCATAGTCAGGCACCATCGGGCAAGAATGGCCTTGAACGCAGCAAGAGTTGGTCGACCCAAGAAGGCATTGTAAGTGGAGAATTCATCAACAATCACAAAAGTTTTCTTTCGAATCACCTTCTTCTCCCCTTCTCCAAGTTCTACAAATAAGTCAATAGGGCCAACAGGCTGTTTTGGTTCTCCAGTGAACCCAACAATTTTCTGTGAGGAAGCTTGGACATCAGCCATGGGAATTTTCATATGATCAAATGTCTTTTTGAAGAGGACATTGCAAGAGGCGCCGCAGTCCACAAGCACTCTTCTTACAATGGCTGGTCTGATGCCTGTAGATATCACCAAGGGATCTATGGTGGTAGCCTCAACACCAACAGAGTCTCTAGCCCGGAATATGATGTCATCGTTGAAAGTTCTTTGCTATTTTAGAGGTGCAGCATCGACCAAGACAAAAACACTTACTTCAGCCGGGGTATATCTCAAAGCTTGAGCGTATCTTTCCATCTCACCCAACTTCTTCCTGCTGGGTGGGGACCCCCTGTGATGACATTAATGAAAGGCCTTTCGGATTCATGCGCTGTAGCCCTCTCACCTGAACTGGGTTGATGAGCAGGAACTTGTTGCCCCTGAGTAGATGAAGTTGGGTCATTCCTGTTTCTCTTCAGATATTGTTGAAGTTTATTATGTCTCAACAACTCCTCAATCAAACTCTTTAAACGGCGACATTCATTAATGTCATGGCTAGGTTGATTGTGGAATCGACAGAATCTTCCATTATGCACAGCATTTTTCCCAAGCCTCAACTTAGATGGTTTGGGGTATTCAACAGTATCCTTGGATGCAAGGAAGATATTTTCTGGAGTATCAGTTAAGGGAGTGAAATCTGAAGGTCTAAAATGATGAGTTTTCTTCGCATTTCTCTGCTTCTTCCCACCGTCATTCTCCCTCTTCAGTGCACCAGATTCCTTTTTGTTTGAAGCAACATTATTATTCTCAACCTCAGTCACGATTGCTTTTGCCGGCACAGGAACACTTTCTAGGCGCATAACTTAATCGGCCTTCTTGCAGAATTTCTCAAGTGAATTAGGCTCTTTCATCTTTAGCCATTTTCCAAATTCACTACTTTTGTCAATAGCTCGCATTAAGTAGGTCAGAATCATTTGAGGCTCTGCATTGTCAACTTCTGCCAAGGCTATAGCGATTTAAGAAAGATCTGAGTGGCTCTCTAGCGTTTTGTTCAAGGCTGGACAGTGACATTATATCCTTGGCCTTTGAAGCATATAACCTGAACTGATCTTTGAATTTTCGAGTTAGGTCGGAGAACTGATCCATAGAACGAACTGGCAGCTTTGTGAACCAAAGTAGGGCCACTCCTTCCAAATACATCGTAAAGTATCTGCATTTGATCTCATCCGATGCTCTGGCACCTATCATATGCCAGTCATACTAGTATAAGAACTGGTTAGGATCGCTTGTCCCCCGATAAGCTGGAATAGTAGGGGGAACAAACTTCTTCGGAAATTTGGCCTTTAGGATCATTTTAGTAAAAGGAGTCTTGCTTGGAGCAAACCCCCAGTCATTTTCATCTTCCTCCCTTTGCATGCTCTCTTTCATAATTTGACGAATCATTCCCGAGAGGTATTCCTCATCGTTATAGGACCCGGGGGACAGACGTCGGCTACTTTTTTGGAAGTTTTCCTAGACAAACGTTCGCGAAGAGTTGGCTGCGGCCTTGAACCTCCGGCTTGGGGAGGTGCCCCTTCCGCGGTGCCAGCTGCCCTTTGAGGAATACGTTTCCCTTGAGGATCTTGAATATCTTCGGCAAAGGTTTCTTCGTTGTTTTCTGGCTGACGGTTAACTCTAAGAAGAGTATTTAACCTGTCCAACATCAAAGTGTTCTAGGCTTCCATCTGTTGATACAACCCAGACACTACAGCATCCAACTCCGCCCTTGTGACTCCAACACTAGGAGCCGCTTGATTCGATGCGGGAGAAGTAGCGGTGTTGTCATAAGCACTTCCAGATCTAGCAGATCTACCTTTTCTTCTAGGAGCCATAATCTCGGATAGACTTCTGGTTTTTTGAGAGAGTCTTTCAACAAATCCTTGTGGAGCAATGATAAGAGCACCCTGAGTTCAATTCTCAATGAAAGCGCCAAAAATTTTAATGCAAAAATGTACGCTAACACACCGATGTAAGTTGTCAGATAGCGAAAGCACCACCCATTGGTACATGAACTTAAAATAAGCAGTGAATAGGAGAAAATAGAAAAGAGACGAAATTTTCTATAGTGGTTCTACTCAAAGTCAAGCCTACGTCCACTTTATATCTTTTATTATGATCTTTGAGTACACTTTTTTACAACTAAACTTCTAGTACAACATACTTCAAAGACTTGATCTTCCAAAGTAGAATCGAATCGGTGAAGAAGTTTGACCCATTTTGGAATTGATCTCTAAAGTTGTTATGATGCTGTCGGACTTGGAGAACGAATTGCTTGAATTTCAAAGTGGCAGAGTCTCGGCTTTTCAGGAAAACCCCCGGCAAATATGGAGCAGGTGAGGTATTTATAGGAGAAATTTTGGAGTTAAGTCGTGGGTCGTAGGTTGTAGGCCTTGTCATGGGTCATGAGCGACCTAGGGAATTGCGACATAAGGAGTTGCGAGATATGGAGTTGCGACATAAGAGCTATCCTGAGGCAGCATGAGTCGCTGACGACTTAGTGGAGTCATCCTCAACGAGATATACGCTTTGAACGACTTTGCATGTGTAATGCTGGAGCTATCTCAGCTTCTTTAGGTCGCGAGCGACCTAATGGAAGAGATAACACATGCAGTTTTACCCTGGAGTGGCTAGGTCGCTAGGTCGCTTTCCCTTTAACTCGTTAGGTCGCTTTGCCTTTAACTCGTTAGGTTGTTAGGTCGCTAGATCGCTTCGTTTATTAAGCCATTGTGTTGTAGGATCCTTTAGGTCGTTAGAGCCCCTTAAGCCATTGAGTCGTGCCATGTTGTGACGCTTTACGATTTAGGCCGCTCGGTCGTGTCACTTTAAGCCACCTTGCGCTTTTAGCTCGTTAAGTCGCTAGGTCATTAACCCGGTTGAGCTGCACTTTGCTTTAAGTTGTTAGGCTGCTTTAAGTCGCTTATTCTTTAGGTCGTTAAGTCGCGCCTTGCTGTAAGTCGTTAGGTGGCTAAGTCGCCAAAAAGAGGCGTTAAAATCTAATGAGGTACTTGAAAACCTCAACTCTCAAACTACTCAAAATAAATTGGGTATCCGAGAGTTTAAGGGGAAAACATAAACTTCGATTCAGACATAAAGCCTGATATGAATAATGATCTACCACCTCAAATTAATTAGATATCTAGTGAGACCATGTCGCATAGCAGAATGGGTTTTCCCCTCACTAGCAACCTAAAACCTGTATAAAACCACATACCATGCTCCTGCATCCACAATGGATAAAACATTGCAATTCAAAATATTATGATCATATGCATACTTAATTAAAACATGTTGGATTTCGCATCCCCTGTTTAATTGACGACATGTCATATTTATAGTTTCTAGGGTAACTATTAAATTAATAGTTTTCATGGGCAGACTAATAACCGGTTAAATGTTTAAAGACTTCCTTTCCAATTACATAGTTTTCATGGGTTTACTAAGAACCTATTGGTAATTCCAATGACTTTAATTTTTATCCTAGTTTTCATAGGCTGATTAGAAACCTATTGACATCAGTCGATATCTTAATTTCTTATCCTAGTTTTTACGGGCGGACTAGGAACTTATTGACTAACTGTCAATTTCTTAATCCGGATATAGTTTTCATGAGCTAACTATAAATTTACTGGCCCTTGCCAATATCAAATCATAGTTTTCATAGGCTAACTACGAATCTGTCTTTCTGTTCATCTTTATTTATATATAGTTTTCATTGGGTTACTATGACCCTATTGGCCCCGCCAATATCTTTAATTAATATAATTTATATTCACTACTAGGTCGACCTAGCTGTTTATTCTGCCCTTCCCCTAATTACCTTTATAGGATCATTGCAATGTGAATATATATATTTAAAGAAGCAAACATAATAACATAACAATACCACTCTTGTGGATTTAATATCCATGGAATTATTTTCATATAAAACATAGTTAATCCCTTTAGACTAATATTATATCATGGAAAGCTTCTTCTTAAACAATTACAAAATCCCTTTACTTAGGCATGGGTTTTTCCTTTAAAATGATATTGGATTGGTTGGTTCGAAAAACTAAGGCTTTCGAAACCTTCAAAAGTTTGCTTTTAACCTCATTGGATAACCTCCTTCGAAAGCATATATCTATTTTCAAAACATTTAGGTCCCTATCTTTCGAAACACTTTAAAACCACTCCTTCGAAACCTTTCGAATGTAATAAAGTATTACTTATTAACTCTGAGAAGCATAGCTTCGAAACCTTTGAAAGTCCCTCTTTGGAAACCATTTGGTTTATATTTTCAAATATCCTCTGCCTTAAAGTGAATTAAAATGAAAGTATCTCTTTCGAAACCACTCTTTATCATATAAAAGTATTGGGGGAAACTTTATGGCATCGGCACAATACCTTTCAAAAGCTTTAAAAAATTTAAGCCAAAACACTAAAGGATAATATCAAAACCTCCTTTCGAAGCCATTTCCTTCGAAACCTTTGGACTCATTCGAAAGTATTTAAGAAGTGGCTTAGAACTCCTTTTAAAACGAATAGTACCCTTCGAAATCATTGATGACTTCAATGCTCTCGAAAGGAAAAAATAAATGTTAGCAAAGTTTCGACAAGGTCGGAACCATCATTTTTGAAAAAAAATCTTTCATAAACCAAGGACATAGCCGAAAGCTTAAAAAAAGAAAGGTGGCAACAAGTTCGAAAGCAACTGGGTATCGACTTAGTCGAAAGCACCTTTCAAAAACATGGTAGGCGCATATCTTCTAAAAGTTAACAATGGTTTTGTCTCTATTGAAAGCTATGCCTTCGACACCCTACCTTCCGCACTTCACCATCCATGTCATACCAATCTCATTGATACCATGTATATAGGTCTCGGCTAGGTTGGTCTTGATTGAGATGAAGCAGTGGCAATGGAGTCGAAAGATACTTCTAAAGGTGGCGGAACCAACAGTTCTGGATAAGAATTAATTAGTGCCATATTGAAATTTCAGACCCAATTTTTTCGTAAGATAATCGAAATTAAATGTAAACTCAATTTTACCATATTTTCCTTTGAAAATTCATAGTAATCTTTCCGTAGCTTGGAAAATTATCAAAAGAAAACCCCAACTCCAAAATCATATTTTACACAACATAAAATTTTTCAATAGCATACAAAAGTCATTTACAAT
Organism: Allium cepa; assembly: GCA_030765085.1. NCBI lineage: Eukaryota > Viridiplantae > Streptophyta > Magnoliopsida > Asparagales > Amaryllidaceae > Allium > Allium cepa. Next base: position 642,984,190 of record CM060937.1, on the reverse strand, counting down.
CTGTTTTGCCCGAAATTTGCGTAAATCCTCATTTAAACAATCTGGTTTAATTAAACAATTTCTAATTGAAGCATATCATCATCCAAAATATCATAAAAACGAATTTAATCATAAATCTGAAAACATATGATCATAAACCAAATTAAAGATGGTATAAATTTTTATTCACCTTGATTAAGATAAGGAGAGTGTATTGAGATTGGAATTTATTCCCTTAGCTATAATCCATAGCTTTACTTTGATTTTTCTTCTCTTTTCTTACTAGCAATGGCCGGCTCCTCTTTACATTTGTGTTTTTTATTCAAAATGACACGAATGGGGAAACTGAAATGTGAATGGAACGAGAATATATATATATATAAGAGTAAGGGTTAGGGGCAGCTATTTCCTAATATTCTCTTATGAAAACTAATTAGCCTATAAGCCATCCTGAAACCCATTGAATTAATTGAGCACGACCCATATGTATTTATTCAAATCTCAATCTCCTTACCACTTAACATTTACATTATCCTATTTAATTTATCTAACTAAAACACCTGAATAATGTTATCTAAAATTAGGGGTTTTGCATCCAAGCTGGAGAAGTGGCAAGTCAAACAACAACATACAAAGCGGAAAGGGTAACACATGTCAAAAGAGTCAAAACCCAAGGAGCAGTACATAACAGAAGGCTTAAATAAGAATCTAGAGCTTCCGATTAATTACCAAAGAAGAATTTCTAAACTTCACTTATTAATACCTGAATCTGGGTTTCGGGTCTTTCATAAGTAAATTCAAGATTTCTCTTATTAATAACCAAATCAGCATTTCAGGACTTTACTAATAATCAATGGTCTTCATCATACCAGAATCCAGGTTTCGGGGCTATTAATATTAATTATTGAACTTCACCCATTAATGCTCGAATCTGGGTTTACGACTTCTATTATGAATACTATTATTATGGATCTTCAGTTATCATCCACTAATAACCGAATCTAGGTTTCGAATCATTTAACTTTTAAATTTAATTTGTTAATGCCCAAATCTGGGTCACTGGATTTCTACTACCAACCTTCAGATAAAATTTTTTGGACTTCTAATACACGATTATTATTGGCATTCAATAACCTATCTCTAGAAGATGGATTTATAAACATCTATAACAAAATCCAGAACTGAATTTCTAATTCTCCATCATTATGTAACGACCTGGGATTTTAGATATTTGAAATTGGAATATTCAATTGATTTTAAATATTTAAATGTTAATTTTTAACTTAAATTTTAAATCACTATTCATTGGATGATTAAATCGTTGGATTTAATAATTGGAAATCGATTAAAATATTGAATCTGGAGTTTAAGCTTGTTAAAAATATTTTGCAGGCTTATAAAATTTATATTGATAACACTAAAGATAATGAAAGCTTTAAATTTGAATTTAAAATTATTTTATTCACTTTTGAAAATATATCGTTTAAATTGATATTTAAAAATAGCTTTCCGAGGCACAGTCTTGGAATTCAACGAAATATGTTCCATTGGATCCGTAATACTGTATTATTATCCGATTTCAAATTTTGTAGTGTTTGGAGTATCATGTGATCATATGGTAGGTAAACACACTGAAATTTATATCGGAAATTCAATATAATAATTGGGTCCAAAATGCTATCTTCTCCATACGATCGAATTAGGACTCGAAACCTTTCCATTGCGTTCGGAACAGGCATATAACATTGTAAATGCCTGGTGGCACGCCTCGATAGTATGTCAAAATTTTAAGTTGCATTTATTGAGACAATTTAAATTTGATTTTAATTTGAAATATATATTTATATTCTCATACAAGCAACCTTCACCAGCTGACATTCCTTCGCATCAAAGCTTTTTCATCTCCGTTCACATCATTGTACACACAAAGCTCAGTCGATATTCAGAAATGCTTATGCACATAGACATCCTTTCCTGTCCCCCTTCTTCCTTTTAAAAAAAAGCACGCAATCTCTTCCTCTTGGAAAACATCAGCCGCGCTTAAGAAAAAAGTAATGGCCTACGAATTCTTTTTCAAACTTCTTAAAAATCAAATCGTTCAAAAAATAAAATAAATAATGGCTGAAAGGAACACGAATTCGAACAGAATTCATAAAAAAAAGTAAAATAAAAGAAATGGCCAAAGGAAATCGAAGCCAGTGTAGTTCGATCTGAAATCCTCTTTGAAGCCTCTTCCTATCTAAATCGCGTTCCGTCCTAACTCTCAACCCAATGTAGACGCTCGCAGAAATGGAGGGGAGTGCGCTCGAGAGCGGACGCTTTGCTCCTGGCCTTGACACGTTCGCAAGGCAGTGGATGGTTTTAGGCAGTGTGTGGCTGATAATTTTCGAAGTCGACGGTAAGGATGAGCTTGAGGTCAAAAACTAGGGTTTTGTCTGGTTGGGGTTTCGCGGTGGTGCTGAACAACTCGTTCGCCAGTGGTTGTGGTCGCGATTTGGAAGGTGGCTGTTAAAAGTACTGGGGAATCACGTATGAAGTTCTAGATTTTGGGGAAGTCACGAACGTCGGAGGCTCATTGAAGGAGGAGCAGAACATTTTTGGATAGCCTAGAGAGAAAAGCCGGCTTGGATCGGATTGCAAATTAAAAGTCAAAGGTGAGTTAATCTCACTCACATTTGGATTATCGGCTAATCTAATTAGTAAAAATTAAATTTATTGGTTGATTGCTTAAGTTGATAAGTTATTATCAGTCTGGATGTGATATATTATATAATATATATGTATATATATATTGGAGTGATTGATATTCCCGCATTATATAGCGGATGCGACCCTATGTGCACCGCATAATAGCGGTTGACCCTTTATACCGCGATATCCTGCCTTAAAGCGGGAATGATATTTTATTTGTTGACTAACATTCGTGGATGTAGGGAAAACAAGTTGGATGGATCCAACTGGATTCCTCAAAAATGTTGAATTTATTTCATATTCAGTTATATGAAATGTTGGGTAATCTGTGATCTTATATTGGAAATTAATTTAATTGGTGTTAATATATTGCTGGACGTATTGTGGCACTTTAAAAATATAAATATTGAATTTTTAAAAGGGAAATAAAAAGGGTAAATTTAAAGTAAGGAATTTATAGTAAAAATAGATAAATTTGAAAGAGAGGAATTTGGAAAAATAAATAGTTTGATTTTTAAATACTATTTAATCAATTCCGGGATATGGAAAAGATAAGGATTTAATAAATGTGGAAAAATGGTATTTTTTTTTTAAATAAGGACATAAGCAATATAATTTTGTGAGTACCAAGGGATACATTTTTAAAATTCAAATTTTAAGTGGGTTGGGAAAAATAAAAGGAGAATTTTAAAAAGAGTATGAAATTGTTATTTCAGATTTAAATAAGATTTTAAATCAAAATAAAAGACTAAACTGGAATTAATAGATTTTGGAATAAATATGGGTAAATCAAAACAAGTTTTAAAATGGAATTAATTCAGAGAATCGAATGGGAAACCGAATTATGTGTTTTGGAAACTGTGATGTGAAGGAAGTGAGGGTATGAAATTTATAAACGGGGTTTATAAACAAAGTGAATATATATCAACGGATATTTGAGATTTTAAATTCACGGTAGGAATTTAAAAAGGAACTAGTAAATCTGTTTTAAAAATAAAAGAGTAGTTTATTTTTAAAAAGTGTAGGGAAGGGAAATTTACGCGAATGGGACTAAATTAAATTGGAATAAATCGAGAAGGATTTATAAAGGATTAGACGTGATATGTTGAAATGGAGAGTGTAATTTCTTGGAAAGCCAAGTATAATTTCAAAGGAGATTTTTAAGTATAAATTAGAAGTTTTAAAAGTGGTTTGAAAGAATGTTTTAGAAACATTATAGTTTAGTTGTTTTAAAATTATTGAAGTAAATATTTATTTAAGGTAATTATAGTAGTAATTATTTTTAAAGGTTAAATTAGTATTTTGATGTAAAGGATAACTATTAAATATTATACCTTATATTATAGTTCCATTTTAAAGGTAGTCTTTGGCTAACAATTTTACTTGGGAAATTTTTTGAAAATTTCATTACTATTATTTTAAATAAAGTGTTTAAAGTAGTTTATTTTGAATATTTCTAAGTTGTATTTTTGGATAAAGTGACTTAATTTTTTTAAAAGCTAAATTTTAAAGGACTTGGTGTTTTTTGGCGGAAATAAAATCATTGGTTGAATGATTATTAAATTTGATAGTTAAATAACCGACTACCAATATATGCCAATGCGCTGACCATTTCAAAGAGACCGGGATCGGGTTTTATTATCCGAAAACTACTTCGATCTAGTTTGAACGTTTGCGAATGAAGACTGTGTAGATGATGAAGATGTTGATTCGGTTTATCCAGGCCTGGGGAAAATTGTATGGACGAATGCTATTTGACCATAGTCAGGAGGACGACGAGCATTGTAAGTTAAATGTGTTTTAAAAGGTAACGTATAGCCTCAAGCCTCATCTACCGGGAATGGCTAAAACATGGGGGTGTAACAAGGCAAATTGGGTAGCACCCAAGTAAGGTAATTTCATCCATATCTATATGTCCCTTTTTGATCTTGGCTTAGTGGGCGGTTGTTGATCCCAACCGTGGGGTGATCTTATTTGGACTATCCAGTAAGGGGTAGCTCCAGTCTTTTGTTGCAGGGGATTGGGAGTGGTCCTCGGCACGTTGATCTAGGCCAAGTACTGTAAGGGACGATACCCTGTAGCCCTGCCATTGTATGGAATCAAATCTCCAATAAACGCCTGTATGGTTTTGATTGTGCCCAACTATGCTGGAACGCGAGATGCAAGCACTTCAGCTAGATTGTATTTTACTTTCTATAGACACTATTATAATACCAGATGGTTTTTATAAAAATGTTTTAGGTTATCGTGAGTTAAAAACCCGACATGTTTATTTGTGGCATGGTCTTAGGAGACACCTTTGATTTCAAAGGATTTGAAAACTTTAATAATCCAATTGAGTGTGTTTTCTCACGCTGGTTTTCCGGACTAATTCGGTTGTTATTTTATTATATTGCTCGGACCAGACAAAGCATTATAGACATAGGATAGGATGCCGTGGAGCTTAGGAGATGAGCTGGATGATGAGGCGTATTTCCGTAGATTTCTATATTCCGCTGTGCAAGGACAAGTTACTAAATTGTCCAGATTTGATGTGATGATTGCGTACTCTGATGATTATAAGTATTAAATAGTTATAGATTCTTTTGTATGAAAATCTGTTGTTATATATTATATTCTGTTCCGCTGCGATTATGAAATTCTGATGTTGTTTCTATTTTCTTCTTCTACCTCTTTCTTTTTTAATCCTATTGGTTTGTATTTCTTACCACTTTGAGTGGAACTGATGGAGAATATTGTCAGCTCAAAGGGGTATGGACTTGCGGGCTGTTACAGTGGCATCAAAGTCGAAGGTTAAGCGAGACCTTGGCTTTGGTGGGAATTACTCATTAGAGATAGAGTCAGTGGTACTCTAGAATGAGTTTGAGTGTGTTAATAGATATGAGCGAGTATTTGTTAGTGAATAAAAAATTGTTTTATATTGTGTTGGTTGGTTTGTTGAGTGGCATAGGGATTCTGGTCAATACAAGTAGTTAACATTATTGATAGGGACCTCTAAACACTCCTACAGAACAATTCGACCCGGCATTGTTTTGAAGTAGGGTGAATGAAATAATTTTACCTAAATTATTTTTATGTATAAAAGGAATAATTTTTCGAAAATTATTATAAGTGTCTATGGTCGCTTGGTTGTTAGAGAATGATAATATTAAATTATTATCATTATTAAGTGGAAACTATGTAAGGAATTGAAATCGTAACCTAAAGTTAAAGAAATAAATTCATATACGAAATGGAATTTGTAAATGTGAGTTATAAATGGAATTTATAACTTGAAATAGAATAAAATTCCAGAGTAATATTTGAATATACATTGAGAGGGTTTGAAATTTGAAATTTGGGAGATTTAATCTCCTTTGAGTGGGAAAATGATTTTTCATAAGCTTCGGAGGAATAACAGAGATATTATTCGAAAATATTTTTGAATTAGATATGAAATCGGGTGAGATTAGGAGTTAAGAATATTTGAAATGTTTTGAAAAGAATAAAAGCGTTGAACTCACTTTGGTCATCGAAAAATAATTCTGATGATGATCGCGACATCATCGATGTCCATTTTCTTGTTTCTAGAGGAAGAATTGCTACCTGAATGTTCAAAATTGGAGTTGTTTGGGAAAACTATTTTGATTTTGAAATGCAAAGAAATAATTTGGTATGCCAAGGGATTTTGGATATAGTTGATTTCAAAGGTGATTTTGAAATGTTGTAAAAAATTGTTTAAACTCTGGAATCCTATTTAAAATGTTTATAGAATAATAAACGAGTTTGGAAACTCAAAAAAATTTGAAATTGTTAGTATAAAATTTTAACTTGAAGAAGAGTTAAATAAAAGTAAGTGTGACAATAAAGTAAAGTGGTAGGTAAGCCAATTAAATAAAGTAAACTAAAAGGGTTAGTGAATCGAATGAAAATAAGTTGAAAAATTTATAGTGGTTTAAAATTTGAATTGAAATGGGAGTGTAACTAAATTAAGTTAAATAAGGCAAACTACGAGGAAAATAAGTTTAAGTAGGCTAAGTAAAATGGGATTTGAAATTAAATTTATCATGTGAAATAAATTTGGGAATGAACAAACTAATTTAAATTGTAAGTAAATGGGATAGAAACTGAACATTGGAATTTAATTTGAATTGTGTGAAATGGGAAATTAGTCAAGTTGGACTAAATAAAACAGAGTATTGAAATGAAAATTAGAAAGTAGACTAATTGATTAAAATGGGTAAGCAAATGAATTGAAAATGAATATTGGGATGATATTTAATTTAAATTGTGTAAAGTAAAGTGAAGTCGAAGAATGAGTAAGAATAAGTTTGAAGCGGACTTAAATAATAAAAGTTTGTAAATAAAAATTGTTTGGTATTTAAAATAAATTAGTGAATGGAACTAACTAAAGGAATTAGTTAATTAAATATGGTGTGAGGTAAGGTGAATAGAATTCAATATTTCAAAATGAAATGTAAATTGAATTCATATAGAATTGGAGATCCAATTTGAATATATATATATATATATATATATCTGTTATTCAGTATTTTAATTTCTACCTCATTCTTTTTAGGTAAATTCATTAAGTATTGGTAACCCACTTTTATCAAAGTCGTGTGGAGGAAGTAGTTTAGTTGAACAGTTTAAGGTTTTGAATAGTAGGCCATGGAGAGAATATTGACGAGTTTGACTTTGGTACGCAAGAGGGAAAATGAGTTGGAGCAGATTATTACTCAATTGGGAAAAGATACTCAGGACCTTTTATCCAATATCACACAAGTTATTCACAAAAGGGATGCGCTATGTGATTTAGTTCTATGCAAGTAGGGCTCCATTTTAGAAAGTGAAAGTCTTCCCTTAGGGCATCCTTACTTATCGTGGTTTAAAAATAGACTTAGGTGTAGATCTGAATATGGTTCTTCTTTCTTTTTTATGTATTTACATTTTTTGGTTACTGTTAAATGAAACGCTTTTATATATTATACATGTGCGCCAATATAATCCTTCTATTATTATTATTATTATTTTGCTTGTCTACTTATTGAATCTTTCCTGGTCGTTTCTTTGTCAAAGACTGGGCCTATTTCTTCCATCGGAACTGCTCATCATACTCCTTGTTTATAAGATCCTTCTTCATCCACTTTTTTGGGATTATGAAATTCGGATTAGAGAGATTGAGATTGCCAATGTAGGTTTTACTATGTAGAAGGAGTTGGTTTTCGATAAGATTCGTGAGGAGCTGTGCATATGGTTCGATGAACAGGAACGAGAATTGAAAGATTCTAAGTAGGGAATTGTAAGGAAATATAATTTCGTTACTAAACGTCACTACAACAAAATCAAGTATTGAAAGCATTCAACGTCAGCGTTAAACTATTGAATGTTGTAAATGATATTTTGGGGGGTATTATTTTTAGCGGCGAACGCTGACAAAAACATTAGTTTCCCTCTTCGTCAATTTGGTTTGCCGCCTCCTTGAAAAAAGTCCATTTTCCCCCGTCTCTCAATACAACATTCATTTCCCTCTCTCCCAATTCTCATTTCCCTTGCTATCGATTTTGATTTCAATTTGCATGACACTTGAAATCTCAGCTTCCTTCATTCTCTAAGTCGATTTCGATTCTCTGTCGCCGGCGAACAGTACCTAGTGGTTGCCAATTACCAATCAAAGAAACCGAACTACAACAATTCTGAGAATGCTAAATCAAGTTGAAATTCACAAATCAAAATCTTTCCCCCTTCTTTTTTTATTGGAATCGGTTCGATCTTTGGGTGTTGCTGGTTGCGGTGAGGTGTTCGAATGGGTTGGAATTTCGGTCGAATACTGCAGGTAGTTATTCTAGTGGTTGCGAAGTCATGGTGACGTGGAGCGTGTTTCGACTTCGGGTAGAGCTTGAGGTTGCAGCGAACTAAGTTGAAGTAGTGCAGTTTGGGTTGTAGTGTGGTCGGGGATGCAAGTTTGTGGTTGCTTGTGGAAGTTCTTGGCAAGTATGGAGTGAGATGCTGCTGTATCACTGTGAATGGTGGTGGCAGAACTGGTGGAGCAGTGATGTTCTTTGGAGGTAGAAATGAGGGGATGCAGAGGATGTTTGAGGCAGAGATGAAATTGTCGTGAAGTTGATGGTAAGGTGGAATGTGTTTAAGCAGCAATAATGTGTATCAGGCAATGGGTATGTGGAGTTGTTGTAGTGTGAAGAGATGGTGGCTTGGACGTGCAATGGGATGAAGTGGCTGTGAGTTGTTCACTGAGATCTAAGACATAATTAACTTCGATCTAAGACATAATTCAATTGTTTTACATAGGTTATTTTTACTTCAGGTGAGTTGCCAATTCATAGTGAGGAATTTATTCTGCCAACACCTTCACATCTGCTGTAAAACCACCAATAACACAGGTGGATTCTCCAGTGATTGAACATATTGTTTCTGGAAACGAGAAGTGCAGGTCTGATAGATCAAATGCCTCTCCCAATGCCAATGTGCAGACAATATCCAATTATTAAATCATGTCAACCCTTTCTCTGAAACTACATGACAAGATCATTAGCACAATATGTCTGCTTCATGCTATTTATCATTACATTTTTAAATAATCCCTAATCTAAGTTAGCTACAACCATCTAAGCATTTATTTTTTCAATTTAATAAACAATATACCTCGTAGAATGAATTGCTTATGTGTGTGTGTCTTTTACTTTCGACGGCATTCATGACTTGAAACCTTATTGCTTCTTCTTAGATTTAAATTGGTATGGCCTTTTATGATTGATTTATGCATTAAAGACAGAAATAATGAGTTAATATAAGAAGAAGTGGCTATTGTTTTATAAACCTATGCAAACAATTCTTTATTCCACTCAAGTGGTTATAATTTTAAAAATTGACTCAGCATGTTTTTTCTTTGTTCTAATATTCATGATCTGTTAAGTTCACATCACAAGAATGATGTATAAGACATGCTCAACTTTTTTTCTTCCATAGAATACCAATAACCATAGGCTAATTGCATTCATCATCATATATTGCCTTGTTCACTGGCTGCTTAATTATCATTTTTTTATCTGGTTAATTCACATGCTTTTTCCAATGCGCTTAATTAAATGTAGAGAAAATGTACACTGGCTACTTTTTTGTTCCACCTTTTTTGAATTATAGTTTATTTTGTATCCCTTCGTTCTTATGATATTCAACTTAATATTAAGTTTAGTGTTTGCCTAACAATCATTGATATTCAAGCTTCTTGGAATTAAGTTGGAATAAGTTTGCAGAGTTGGTTTGCACTATGACTTTAAGCACTCTCTGTTCAATGCTAAAATTTATAACTTTATGTGTAGTTCAATATTTCTTTTGCTTTGTTTTTGTGGCAATACTTTGATATATTTCCACTTTTAGCATTCATTTAGCATTCAAAGCTTATGTTTTTTTGGGGTATTTGTGTTTTGTCTACATGCATAGTTTATCACATTATACACAAAATTCGAGTATCAACGGCACTGATATTTCCTTGAATATAGTTAAGACATACTGACATATGCTAGCTTTCTATTTTGCTCTAGGAGGTTGAATGCAATGTTAAATTTATAAATTGGAAAATGCGTAACGATTCTCCCCTTCAACATAGCAGTACACTTAGGGCATTGTTTTCCAATGTTTAAACTGAAGCCTTTGGTACCTCTTCATGTGGAGACAAGGCAACCAGTACATAATTCAATTATTGAATCATAATTCAATGGTAAATTATTGTTTTACCGAAGAATATTATTTTGGGTAATTTATTTGCTTATTTTCTTGGTTGTAATTTTAATTTTCAAATACTTGTATAGCATTGAGGTGTTGATAGATGTAGCATAGGTGGAAATGAATGGTTATAATGAATATGCAAATATACATCATGAATTTTTTTGTCTATGCAAATTTTTGAACTAATTGGTACATTAATTGTGTTTACGGGTTCATTAGCATATGTAAATGCACGTATAAACAATACACTAATGACAACAAATGCTAACACAACTCCTTCTGTATGAGTTTGTTCATGGGAACTCAACTTCTCCTCATTAATGCACAAACACAAATAGAGCACAACTAGTCATTTCAAATTGTTGAGGTCATTAAAAGATAAAGAGAAAATTCTATGAACATTAAGACTTGATAGCAAACTATTTCGAAAAAGATCTGTTTATTTGATTAATCAGATAAAGAGTAGAAAATTTATTCTTGCACTTATACTTTTTTTTGGGTTCCTTTTTGGTAGTAATAATGAACGGGAGAAGCAAACGTTTATTTATGGTTAAATTGCTTGAAGGTTCATAGTTTCAAGTTTTGCAACCACCCATGACTAAGAAAATAGTGGCTTTGAGGCGGTTGTAGCAGCAACTGGATGGCAATATGTCTACTATTGAAGATGTGGCAATCTATTTTAGTTTATTTCTAAATCTTGGTCATTATGGTCATCTTGAAAATTCTTTTCAGTTTAATGAGCGTGACATTTATACATGTGTAATTTATACAGTTTGGGTTCAGCCAGAGCAGTCAACAGGATGATATAGATGTTGTCACTATCGTATAAGGTCTAAATGATATTGATGAGGCATAATTGAATAGCATAAAAATTGGGAAGATTCCTAAATTTTATGCTATTTAGATCTTGCCTTATCAATATCATAGGTAATCTGAAGATTCTGGACTTTGGTTAAGCTCCTTTACTGGGCTGGATGTGTTGCTTCACCCTACGTGTGGGACTCCGGTTCATGCTGTGATGGCACAAAGGTAACCTAAATTCTCATCACGCAAAGGTAACTAATAATATTATTTAGTTACATTCAGCAAGTAATTTCCTTTATGTTATATACCTGATTATTTCTGAAGCATACTGTTCCTAATCCAATGGTGAGATCATTTGGTTAACAATGAATGGATATTGCTGAACTTTGCATGTCTTAAAAGCCAAGTTAGCGTTTCTCAACTTATAGTTCGAATGAGCTGCAAGTAAACTCCTGCACTTTGAGAATCTGAACATCAGTAGGGGGATTATCACAAACATTCAAACATCAGGACCTAACTGCCTTTTTAACTTTTAAAGAAGTATTTCTCTATTGTTCTTCTAAGAGAACTTAAACTTATAATACATATCTATTTCGCCATTTAAGGGACATTTAAAACATGAATGACGAGGTTTCATCAAAGGGTCTGATGGTAGGGGAGCAAGGCCCACAGTTGAAGCAGATATAATACGCACCGACACCCGAAAGATTGTAGCTAGCATGCTCGAAGATTGGGATGACATTTCTTTAAGTAATGACACACAAAAACTTTGAATCCATAAGAAATTTGAAGCTACCACAAGATGAGAATGGGCTTTAGCATATGCATTCTCCCAACAGGTAATAACATATAATTTTTTGGTGAATTTTTATTAAAGGACAAATTTTAAGAATAATCCATGAAGTTGTCTTTGTGGATTTTGTTTTTGTCCTCGGAGCTTGTGAATGTTGGAGAAAGGTGTGCTTGCGTATTGTGATAGCCGCGGTGTTAGAGCTATATATGAAGTAGATGGAGGAGATGGCCTAGCTGCATCTGAGCCTCTAATAGTAATTGTAAGCTCCGTTTCATCAACATAAACTATGTGGATCATGTGGGATTAAACACTTATAAACAATACTATTCTTCTTTTATTATATCACTAGGAATAAATTATTGAATCTTCTTGTATTTCTACTTATTGTTATTTTTTTGTACTGAAAATATATTTTGGTTGGGGTTGTATGTAAATACACATCAGCGGCTAGGAATGACTTATAAATGATGTTGATGTTGAATTAGTGAATTAGCCTGTACATGTTGTATAAATTGAAATTTCGATTTGTCTTATATAAATTATTCATATGCCATGTTTATTTTCTGACAATTGATGTAGGAGTCAAAGTTTATTGCATTTCTATAATGCTTATTTCGCTTCTTCAAGGCAATTTCTCTTGTTTTGGGAAATCGTCATCAACTAGTGAAGTTTTTCATTTTTAGCTCTTAAATCTTTACGATATTTCAAGATTTCAGGTCTGTTTTCTATTTTTATCATGTCTACATGAGAGTAACTATATTCTCTTTGTTATAGCTTTTTAAATATTTGGCCATTTTTTTTTTTTTTAGAGTTTGAGCTTTACTTTTTGAGTAATATGGTCTGCTTCTACTTATTTTATTTTGGAACAAGATTATAATTTTTAAGTTTCTCATCGTTTTCATCGGTGATTATTTTTCTTGTGGCTAATAAAGAAAATATTATTTCATTGCATGAAAAAAGTTATGTATAATTAGATGTGAGAGACAAGCATCAATACCCAACTTACATTGGTGATTACCAAGGTACTAGAAAATATAATTTCAAATGAGTTCACAGATGCAAAAGTTGTAAATAGTTGATATAAACCTGTAATTCCCTCAATCTTACGTAAAAAAGTGTGCACTAATAGATTTATAATGTGCAATTGAAAATCCTTGGTTTTATACTCCTGTAGTTAGGATGTCGGGTAGGATCAATGTTACCGAGATTTAGTTTTAAATCTATAGTAGCTCCGCAAATCCATCACAGTGCTTTTTTCACTGAGCTACATCTACATTATCTTTGTTACAGCAGGTCCGTGCTTCAAGCTGCAACAACTTCATTGTCTAAGCAGTGGTTGGTCTATGTTTAAGCTACATCTGGTTCGTACTCCAAGCTGTAGCAGCTTTACGCGCTGTTGCTGCTTGAGATATATTAGTTCTATATGCTGCTACTTCTGTTTAAACTGTATAGGTATGCACACTACTACTCAAGCTGCAACAGCTCTACACTCCACTTAGTTTACAATTGTTAATTATCCAAAGCCAAATAGGTCGCTATATTTCCTTGTTGTAATATTTTCCCTTTTTTCAGCGTAATATCGACGAGGCTAGTTCATTGGTTAAATTTTCTTGACATCATGTTGTTTCTACAAATATTAATGCAAGTATATAGTTAACTTTAATGTTTGTGTTCAAGAGAATAGTATTGTATAGTTGTTTCATATGAGATGCTTAGCCTATTATGTCAGTATTATACTTAAAATTAAAAACTATTTGTTAAACTGTATGGTTATTGCCTCAAGAACATCAGATAGTAAATATGTGGCTTAATAATCAAGCTCTCTTTATTGGATTGTCATCTTAAGATGCATCCTTACCCATGGCTTCATTTTTAATGATGCCAGGAACGAAGAGTTCGATTGTGTAGGTGTGTTCGCTGTGAGGAGAAATATTCGGCCAAATGGATTGCAGTTGCCATAGTTCTCCAATGCGCCTTCTAGCCTATGATATCAAAGGCAAGTTTCTTTTTCTTGGTTTTATTTTTATTTTCAAACAAGTAAGAAGAAGTTGAAGTGTAGGCTTATGGATGTGTTAGCTCTATACATATGCACATGCCGAGGTATCATAAGAACAATAGTACCAGGCTTCTCGGAGTCGTCCCAGTCATCCCAGCAACAATCAGAACTAGAGTAAGAGGAGCAAAAAAGGGGAGATTCACACCACCAAGTTCATCTCATAGAGGAAGGTGATGTGATTTCATTCTCAATTGGAATCACATATTGGTGCCAAAATGATGGGGATTCTAAGCTTGTTACCATTCAAATTATGGACACTGGAATATTGATATCCAACTTGATCACCAACATAGGTGGTACTTGTCTTTCATTGGACTTATCCTACTATCAGTGTGGGAGTTGGACAGATGTATACTTGGATACTTAGAGAAACAATATAATGATAATAGTGTATATCTTTATGAAGTGTATATAGAGAAAGAACGATATAATTGATTAGCAATGTACAGACATGTTGAGTTTCAAACATAGTACAGACATAGTACACCTTATTTACAGTTTAGTAGCTTCTTGGCAGAAACTTAAGCTAGATAGCTAGCTTGTTTTGCTTGATGAAGTTCAGCAGTAGTATACATCAAATGCTGAAAAGGTAAACAGATAAAATTATTAATCGACTTATTATTTTTTAGCTAGCACATAATGTCTTCTTATCCTGTTAATTAATTTGGGTAGTACATTATAGTTATGGTTTTCATTGAGAGCATTCCTTCACCTTAACCTATAAGGAGACGATGAATGGATACGATTCAGAGATACGTTAAGTAATTCACTGGGACTTTTTTTTTGAGTTAATAGATCCAATGTAATATAGTTATATAACCACTCAAATTGCTTTGCAGCGCAGAAGATTTTACATAGACTTCCAGCATTGGCGAATTCATGAGGCATCTTCAGCTTCTCCATGCTTTTCATGGTCAACTCAATCATGGTATTTATTGACATGCTTATTTAAGGTAAGTTAAGTCACACATGTATCCTCTTTTTCCTTCTTTCATTTTGAAATGCCTGTACACCATGCTATAACACTTGTATGGGTTTCTGGGTTGTATTGTTTCTGCTTTTGCATGATAGTTGCTATTTCAATTGTTGCTGTAAAATAACAGATACTAGTAAATATTAATAGATGCAAGTGAACATTAATAGAATTGATGTTGTTTCAGAGGCTCTGTAATTGGTTTTGGCAGCCTATAAAGCAAATGTAATTTGCTCTGTAACAAATTTTTTTTGATAACTCCGAAGTATATCATGTCCTGTTTATTCTTGAATGTAAAAACAATAGAATCATGTTGTTTATTTTGATAACTCCGAAGTTAGATAGTAGCATGTTTTCTTGCTTTAGATGGATTATGTGATATGGATTGGGGACAATGCATAGTATATATTTATAAATAGTAACGTCCAAGAATTTTATATGAAGTGTTAGTGTGGAGCGTTTGATTATGCTGTATGAACAGATGTACATATACACCTTGCATTGTTATTGAGACCTGCTCTGTTAGTATCAAATAATATACAGATGAAATCTCTTATTAGATTTGGTTAAGTAATTAATTTTTGGCAAGTTAGTCTGTTGTTTTTAGAAGATTTAGTTAAATACACTACAGTTGTAGCTAGAAAGAAATTCGATTTATGGAATTGCAAGCATGATTACTTTATATGCATTGGACGATGATTCTAGTCATGTTTCATGCAAACCTTTATCATTTTACTTACATATGATATCAGGTATATAGTATAGTTTAATTTTGTACCCTCCAATGTTCATTTATCCATTATAATTTCAAATTTAATATTATCTATGTGTTGTGCTATAGCGCTGGTATGTGATGGAAGAGACTCAAGTGGTTCGAAGGCGGGTTGTGGTGAGTTGCTCCTTTCATATTGCAAGCTTCTTAACCAAGAACAGGTGCTACTCTTTGCATTTGGTAAAGGTCTTCGGAAAGATGGTTCATTTGGCGATTCTTCTTTGTGACTGATACAGCGCTGCTAATTTTTAGGTGACTGATACAGCGTTGCTCAATTTTGGACTGATCCATACTGACTAATGTTATACTCCCTCTGATAAAACATTGAGTTATCCGGCATTACAATAACTGCTAGAGTCAATTTACTAAAATGACCCTGACAGTCAGTGATGAGCTTAATTTTGGACGCACCAACTTCTATTGGGGGTAAGTCACTGACTGACCCCTGGTGGGGATGCTCTTGCATATTCACTTTCATCTGTAGCTGTACATGAAGCATCCAAAGGAAACAATGCTAGCGATGCATTTTTGTTTATAAACAGATAAATAGATAGGACAACAAGGGTCGGCTGAAAATGATTTCTCTAAAAATGCTGAATATTATGAGTGTATCGATGTTCTTCTACATGCCATCTGTAGAAGTTTCTTATGATGTACAGTACACTAATTTTTTTCTGCCACTGTAAAAAATATATTTTATATTATAGTGTTTGATCGACCCTCTGAAGCCACAATACGGAGGCGGCATCATAAAAAATCCTGAATTTAACCACGGCATGGAAGGCTGGTCGAGCTATGGTCTTACAAATGCCACTACGAGAAAGTCTTCCAATGCAAATTCTTTTGGTGTTGCAACCAATCGAACGTACTATAACCAAAGCATCTCCCAGACTGTGTATCTTCAACAAGAGATGATCTATACATTTTCTACTTGGTTGCAAGTTGGTGAAGGTGAATCAGCCATTAGAGCAGTGTTCAAGACAAGTGATGAGATCATTCCTGCAGGCACAGTGGATGCAAAGTCTGGATGCTGGTCTATGCTCAAAGGAGGACTTACTGTTCAAATATCAGGGCCAGCTCAACTTTATTTTGAGGTAATAAACACTTGGTTGATGCATATTCTTGTAGAAAATAAGTATATTTGATTTATAACCTCTGAATGTGTGAATGAAAAGAACAAGCTAAGCCATTCCCTGTATTATATGGACATTGTAAACATTACTGAACTATTATTGATATCATGAAACTGTGTAACAAATTTGATTATAATTCAGCGCTTTCTAAATGTTAATGTTTGCTCTTTTTTATTTGTAGAGCAATAACACAGTCGTTGAATTATGGGTGGACAGTGTTTCTCTACAACCATTCTCGCAAGAAGAGTGGAGATCTCATCAATCTGATAGCATTTCTATGGTATACTTAGATTTGATTTGAGCAAGAAAAGTACTTTTCACCGAGAGTATAAATGTACCCTAAATGGTAGCTCAGCTCAAAAGACAAGAAACATTATTATGTCACTGAAATATGTAAGCGTCGAACCACTGACCATATATATTCTTTTGCTAACAAACAAAAGTAAATATCATGGGGTTAACAACTTAACATATATTTCTTCAGTAATCAATACATAATGTTTGGTTTAGCTTAACAGCAATTAAATTAATAATGCGGCATTCTTTTGTAATCAACTACAATCTCGAAGAAAATCTAATTATACGTTTATATGGTACCCTAATGGAAATTTAAATGTAATGCCATGCATGTTGTATAAATATAAACTTCAAGTTCAAACATATTAGTAATAATTTTTTGATTTGCAGGTTAGAAAGAAGGCAATGAGATTCCGAGCAGTGGATACCTATGGAAATCCAATGCCCAACACTACAGTATCCCTAGACCTAATCCGTCCAAAATTTCCACTCGGAACTGCAATCAATGCTGATATAATAGGAAACAAAGCCTACCAAAACTGGTTCACGAAGCGCTTCCATTATACTGTATTCAGCAATGAAATGAAATGGTACAGCAATGAAATTTCACCAGGTAAAGAAAACTACACCTTAGCAGATAAAATGATGGACTTTGCACAACAAAACAACATACAAGTAAGAGGTCATACTGTACTTTGGGATAACTTCATGTTTCAAGTGCCGTGGGTGCAATCCTTACCAACTGACCAAATTCGCAATGCAGTAGACCGTAGAATTAACTCAGTTGTTTCAAGATATAAAGGCAGGATTATAGCTTGGGATGTTGTCAATGAAAACATTCATTATCACTGGTTTGAAGATCAACTTGGAAAAGACTTCTCGGGTTGGGTGTATAAGAAAGTCAGTGAGATGGATCAAAATACACCGTTGTTTTTGAATGAGTTCAACACATTAGAGCATCCTGAAGACCCATTGGTTACTCCTGGTAAATATTTGGAGAAACTAAAGAGTATACAGTTGTATCCTGGAAATAATGCAAAGATGGCAATTGGTCTACAGGGTCATCTTCAGTCTAATGCACCGAACATTCCTTACATTAGATCAGCTTTAGATACGCTTTCTAATGGAGGAGTCCCTATTTGGCTTACAGAAGTCGATTTTAGAGATCAAACTCAGGTAACTTGGATATCTTCTTCCTCTTAACTTCTAAATAACTCTAGATTTGCTGTTTTGTTGATAGATGGAAGGCAGACTTGGATAATGTGTATGTGTATATGACAGTACATGGTAGTTGAAGTAGTGTTGGCCGATGGGTATGATGTTGGTGAAGGAACTGTTGTATGATGATGTTAGTGGCAGCTGTATAGTTGTAGATGGGTGAAGGAGGGATGGTGGTAGATGAGTGGTTGTTGTTCAAGGTTGATGTTGTTCAGGGGTGATGTTGTGAATGGTGGAGATAACTATATGTGATGACTGTTGGTGTTACTGGTGGAGGAGGAGTGTGCACAGAACTGGATGTTGTAACAGGTTGATGGATGTTTATTGCATGTGAAGTGTTGGTTTTTTGTACGGAAATGTTTGTATGTTTGAGAAGGTTTTTGTAATATGGTTTTTTGTAATATGGATGTCTTTTGTTTATTAATATTCTCTTAACTAGTTTATGTAATCAATTAATAGTTATTAGAACCTGTTATATATACTAGTTGCTTGAATATGCTTAAAATATAGTTTTGGAATATTCAAAAAAGCTGTTATATAAATAGAAGACAACGTTTGATTAATGCTGTCAATGAAGAAACAACAGCGTTTATTTCGTGCTGTAATTATCTTGAAATTGTCAATAACAGCGTTTTTCACATGCTGTCGAAATAGTTGATGATTCAATCACAGCGTTTTTAACATGCTGTCAAAATTGTTGATGATTCAATAACAGCGTTTAGAAAAAGCTGTTGTAAACAGTTAAAGTAGAATTTGAACATCTTCGACAACTAAATTATAAACGCTGTTGAAACATAATACAACACGTATGAAACGCTGTAAAAATATTATTGACAGCTCGTAATAAACGCTGTCACAGAGATGTTTCAACAGCGTTTATAGAAACGCTGTTGTAAGTTGTGTATATACGACAGCATGTCGTTATACAGCGTTTCTAATAACGCTGTTGTATCATATTACAGCGTTTATCAAACGCTGTTAAAAGCCTTTTGTGGTGTAGTGCGTTCTGAAATAGAAGAGTTGAAAGGGAAGCTCTAGTCATCTCAAAATCATATTACTGAATTCGAATTTTTTCTTAGGGATGTCGTGAATGCGTATTAGATCGTGTATATAGATTAGATCAGGGCACTAGAGCGCAAAATTGAGGAGCTATCTGAGTAGATCGTAAGGAAATTTAGTGTTGAAGATAACCTCATTGTGACCTTGGCCCCGAGTGATGCTTCTCGGCCTAATGCCACTCCTGCATGTGATGATCCACCTTTCTGACCCTTGAGGAAGGCACTTAACACGTCCTCCGTGTTCGTTTCCATTGCCCAAGCATTCGAAAGGCAAGTTGTCATGGTCTAAAATAAAAGAACATAACATAAAAGAACAAAAACTACTCACAATGGAACGATCACATATAATACTGAATAAATAGTACATTAGGTTACTCCTAAACGTAGAGTTATCAGAAATATACAAAAGCACTATAACCATCAGACTATGCAGTTATACATTCTGCCTTTACACATAATGATACAAAATATATACATAAGTATCATAATATATAGCTAAAATAGATCACTAGATAGAAAAAGGAGCCTCTTGCTCGTCCATCATCTTCAAAGAGCCTAAAGAAAACCTACTACTCTCAGACTACTCAAATATAATTAAGTACCCAAGGCTTTATAGGAAAAAACAACTCCGGTCAAGCAATAAGTCTGGTATAAGCAAATCTCTAAACAAAATGTGTGGAAGTAAACATAATATGTGAGACTACACCGCTGACTGCGGAATGAGTTTCCTTTCACAACAACAACATTCAATCACAACTATGGATATAAATAATTTAGACATCACGAAGTGCCCACACACTTCCCAATACTATTAAGTAAAGAAGAAAATTTAAACAATCTTAACCAAAGGAATGAAGGGAAATTTTATTAAAAAATGATTAGGATGGTGCGCCCCCCTTAACGAAAAGCATATCATTGTCAATCTACTTGAGAAGGTCATTCTCTTCTGTGGCAACTCTTGGAAATTCCCAGTCGGCCCCCGCCAACCTTATAAAAAATTCAAGTATTTCACATCTTAGTAAATGTATAACCGAAACCAATCTAGAATAGATGTGAATATACCATAAGGGGAACAGCTCCACATAACTTGGCCCAATGCATTTTCTGATTTTATTCATTTCTGACAAAGGATAACAAAGTTCATATGAGCAACAAATCCTCTTAGATCGGCTATAAAAAATGAAGATAGCGGAACCGGTAGTAAATAAATTAACTATCGAGGATATTTAAAAATGATCTTATATGGATAGAAAACTCATATTCCTACCATAGCTCGTCGTGGTTAAAAATAAAGTCAGGCAGTAAAGGTAGTGTTACCTTTATGCATTGCCTTGATGATATTTTTAACTTTTGAAATAGTGACAAGTTTTCATACTTAGATGTTCGGTGTCAAGAGTAGGACTAAATTCTTTCCATTCAAGCGATATCGTTTACGGAAACTTCTTTTCCATAACCAAATCAAATTTTTGCTTTTTTTGAACCAAACTTGTACTGGGGTTTCACATTTAAAATAATTAAAATAATTATTCATGTTTAATCGATGATTAATTACTTCAAAAATTTTCATTTAAAATAATTAATTAACTTTAATCATGATTAATTAATTCAAATATCATTAATTAAATGGTTAATTAAATCAAATATCGTTAATTAAAATGATTAATCAGGTCAAATATCATTAAATAAACTAAAATATCGTTAATTAAAATGAGTAATTAATTTAAAACACCATTATTATAATAATTAATTAGTTTTAAATCAATATTATTAAAATAATTCATTGATTTTTAAAGCATTATTATTAAGGTAATTAATTAATTTTTAAAACATTATTATTAAAGTGATTAATTAATCCTAGAACATCACTAAAACATGATTAATTAACTTTAATACATCATTAATTAAGTAATTAATTAACCCTAAACATCATTAGTTAAAATGATTAATTAATTTTAAAACGTTGTTAATAAAATGATTAATTAATCTTAAACATATCATTATCTAATTAATTAATTGATCATGATCATCGCTATTTAATTAATTAATTAATCTTAACCATCGTTATTTAAAATGACTAATTAAATTTTAAAATATGATTATTAAAATAATTAATAAACTTTAATCACATCTTTATGTTAATAATTAATTATCTTTATAAAACCAATGCACAAGATTAAACAAAAGATTTCAAAAGGAATAATATATTCAAAATGTTGATATAGCGATAGTCAGTATACGGCCAATTTCATAAGCACTTTCACATGTCACTTATTTAACCAAACATACATAACATATGGGTGAAAAACTTATAAAGGCATGCAACAATTATATGTCATGTAGAGGGTTTTCTAACATTATATACTTAAACTTTTTCCAACTAACTTCAAGTCGCAAACTAATTACCAGGATGTCTACATTTTTTAAAAAGGAAATCACACCAAACATCATCACTTTACAATTTATAGAAGCAAGCAACTAGCAACCACTATTATGAGCAAAAATAAAGCTAATAAATTTATAAAATAAAGAGATTTTCCTCACTTAACCGACATGAACTTCCACCGAATATTCAATCAATAATAGATCTTAGCTTTAACTTGTAAAAGATGTGATTTTGGAGCCTTATATAGCCTAAGTGGTTCAACCTTGGGAGTTTTGGGCTCGGCCATGCTTGTTTTGGGTGGATATGGGTCTTATTTTTAAGTATTTGAGTTGTAGAGAAGAAAGAAAGGTGTTTTAGTGTTTTAATTCAAGGAAAAAGAGAACAAGAACATATTTTAAATTTTAAATCCTTTGGAAGCCATTAAAAAGTTGACGAAGAAGAAGTTGCAGTTTTGAAAAGTGAGAAAATGAAGTGATAACATGAAAAATAAATAAAGAGGTTTCTTTTGCATAAAACACATTTGGCAAATTACTTTAATGACCTTTCTTACATACTCTCCACTCATTAAACTCCACATCAGCACCTCATCCACCTTTCTTTCCTTTATTTACATATTACCCACTCCTCTATCTATTATCCAACATGTAAAACACTTACATGTACTTGTGTGTCGTATAATGTGACACTTTCTTTTTCTTATTTCATTTGTATTTAAATTTTTAAAAAATGTCACGTCTCCTTCCTTTTGGCTTAAGTAAATAAATACGAACTAGTAATTTTTACTAACCATACTTAATTTATTTAGTAGATTAGGTGTATATGTTAACTATGATGTACACAACGTTTCCGACAACTTTTAGACATCAAAAACCGGAAATTCGAAAACGATTTCCGGTCACATTTTTTATTTTCCTCTAAATTAATTTTTTATGTAAACAAAATTTGAAAATCATTTTCATACATTAACTTTTATTTAAAAGAGTTTTATTTGTGTTATAATATTTATTAATTAATTGCTTAAAAATGTGTTAAATATTAAGATTTAAAAGCGACTAAATTACGGGTTGTTACATCCTCCCCCTCTTCGTCCTCGAAACGTATCATACACAGCAACAGATACAAAAAGCGACCCAAATGATATCATTCAATCAAACAAGAACAAAAAAGTGACTCCACCACAATTTGTGAGTACACTAAAAGACTCAATAACATACAAACAAAGTATGACAATAACTCGGGATACGTATCTCTAATATAATCCTCGGTTTTTCAAGTACAATCCCTACCATCCTCACTCTATTGGACCATAACAAGATTCAATTCCCTCATCCCCGGTTGCTTCATATCTCCAGCGACGATATGAATAGGTCTCCTAAGAACAATCCTATCACCAGACTTAACCAAACATGAAGGAAAAAGATATGGACGACCATAAAGAACATCCAAAGGGGCCATCCCGATAATTGCCTCGTAGCCATTGTTGTATGCAAACTTGGCCAAGATTAAATGATCTTTCCAAGAATCTCCAAAGTCGAGAATTCATGCTCATAATAAATCCTCCAAGATCTAATTCACTCTCCCTATTTGCCCATCTATCTTGGAATGGTAAGCTGTACCCTGATCTAGCTTAGTCCCTAAAGCAATTTGTAATCCTTCCTAGAACTGCTAGTGAATATTGTGTCTCGAGCAATTACAATACTGTAAGGAACACCATGAAGCCTCACAATTTCCTTCACATACAAACTCGCCAGACTTTCAATAGTCTTGGTCGGCTTAAACAGCACTCTTGGTCACCCGATCGACTATAACCCAAATACCTATGTTCCCTCTTCTTGACCTAAGAAGTCCATCAATAAAATCAATAAAGGTCTGCTACCACTTCTACTTTGGGAAACCAAGAGGCTGAAGTAGTGCAGACGACTTTTGTTGGTCACTCTTAACCTATTAGCAATTTGCACATTGACTCACAAAGATCAAAACATCTTACTTCATCTCCTTCCACCAGAAGACTCGAATTATATCCTTGAACATCTTGGTCACTCCTGGGTGGAAAGATAACTATGAATGGTAACATTCTGCTAAAACACTTCTCTTCTTGGATCATTAACATTAGGAACACAGACATGCCCTTTCATTCTATAAACTCCTTAAGGACCAATCTTAAAACTAGAAATAATACCTTCTTGGACATATTTATTTAGTCAAGCCTAAATAGGATCTTCTTCTTTACTAGCCGCAATACTCTCTATCAACACTAGTTGACTTCTACGTTATCAACCATCACAATATTCCTACTCAATGCATCTGCCACAACATTAGTTTCCCAGGTGTTTAAATAATTTCCAAATCATAAGAAGCGATAAATTCTAGCCATCTCTGTTGTGTTAACTTCAAATCACTTTAGGTAAATGATAATTTAAAGATTTTCGGTTTGTGAATAAGTTGAGCTTTTCACCCCGAAGATAGTGCCTCGAAATCGTCAGTGTAAAGACAACTGCTAAATGCTCTGAATCATTTGTAGCTTAATTTTTCTTATGTGGCTTTAGCCATCGACTTGCATAGGCAATAACCTTCTCATGTTGCATCAGAAATGCTCCTAAACAAGAACTTGAAGCATCTGCACATACCTTCAAACCTCCACTGCCACCTGGAATGGTCAAAATAGGAGCACTAGTCAATTTGTCCTTCAAATCATTAAATGCTTGGATACACTTAGGCATCCACATGAACTTAACACTTTTCTTCATTAACTTCATCAAATGAGAAGAAATCTTTGAGAAATCCTTGATGAACCTAGGGTAAAAACCAACCAATCCTAAAAACCTTCTAACTTCAATCACATTCTTGGGCTTCTTCCAATCTTGAACTGCAACCACTTTAGATGGGTCAAATGACATGCCTTCTCCTGAAATAACATGTCCCAAAAAACTAACTTCGGATTTCTAAAAATTGCACTTGGAAAACTTAGTCTTCAACACATGACTCCTCAGGTTATTGAGTACGACTCAAAGATGGTACTCATTCCATCTTTGAATAGACAAGAATATCATGAATAAAGACGTGAACAAATTATTAAGAACATCTTGGATTACATGATTCATTAAGTCCACAAAGAAAGCAGGTGCATTAGTCAGCCCAAAAGGCATGGCTAGCCACTCATAGAAACCATCTGGAGTCCTAAAAGCTGGTAAGGGCAAATTCTCCTTTGCTACTCTTAATTGGTGAAAATTGATGGCGAGATCTAATTAGGAAAATATCCGAGTGCCGTGGAGCTGATCAAACATGTCATCGATCCTAGGTAAAGGGTATATATTCTTAGTAGTTTTTTTATTCAACTCCTGGTAATCTGCATAGAATCTTAAAGAACCATCCACCATAGTAACAAAGATGACTGGCGATGCCCAACTAGAAGTACTACGTATAATTAATCCATCTACAACAAGTCGACTGTTTGGCTTTCTAGTTTTCTCTTTTCTTTTGGAGCCAATCTTCACATATGTTGAACAAAAGGTCTAGTTCATGGAATCAAATCAATATGAAACTTGACTTCATGAAGGAGAGGTAAACCTTGTGCTTTATCAAAAACATCCATGAAATCCCCAACAACAGGTATATACCTAAGCTCCTTCTTAGCTACTTCAAGCAAATACAAGAAACTACTCATCAACTTGTTTGGATCCAAGCATTATATATCCAAGCCAACATCTCTCATATCTGTAACCGTATAGATCCTTCAATCACAATCCAAGAATACTCTAAACTTAGATAAACAATCCATCTCCAACAACACTCCAAAACCCATGAACCCGAGAACAAACAGATAAAAGGAAAAGGAATAATTTCGAAAAGGAATAGGCACATGTAAATACATAGTGTCTAAGATTTTTTGGACCCCCAAATGGTTTACACACAAAGGGGATTACTCAAAAGGATAGGTCTAAGGTTAAGCCTACCAATGAGATAAACAGAAATAAAACTATGGGAATCACCCGCATCGAATAATATCCTAATAGGAAGTTCATGAATGAATAGTATACCTTGCAACGCCTAGTTCCCTTTTTATGCTGAAGAGGTAGATGGTATCTCTTCAATAGATAAAGCATGTACTTGTAACCCCTTCTTTGAAAAAGGGTACTCATTATTTATGTGTCCTTGTTTGTTGCAATTGTAGCATATTGGATCACTAGGAGGGTTAGTGCAATTATTAGCGAAGTGACCCATCTTGTTGCATTTGAAACAAAAAAATGGACAATTGAAGCATCTTCTTCTCTTTTGAGGCTCCACCTTTGGGTTTCTTTCCTGACCACTACTTCTTTCCTTTATACTTGAAATTTAGCTTGCCACTAACTGGTATCACTAATAAAGGATTGGCATTGGTTGTCGGCATTGCTCCTTTCTGGACTCCTTCCTCAATGCCGGAGCCTCAAACCTAAGAGCCACATTGATAAGGTTTATGAATGTACCATTAACATGATTAGTGCATTAAACTTGTGCTCATACTGTGCCACCGCCATATCACCTTGCTTCAAATCTAGAAAACTACTAAATAACAACATCATTCTGGCTTCAAGGGTAAACTGCACTTCAAAGACTTCTCTAAACTTCACCCAAAAGTATTCCTTCTTTGGAGTAATTGCCGTAATGGAATCCCACCAATCCATCGCCGACTTACGAAGTTTTTGGGATTCCAAAAGACGCTTCTTTGCATCTTCCAACCTAAGGTCTCCAAATATCCTTTTGCAAGATCTAAGCCAGGTCTTCAATCCAAGAATATCCTCAGTGCCATAGAATGGTTTCTCATACAAAGTTGTGTAATTCTTGCACAAAGTTGCAAAATTCATAGGAGGTTGAACTTACGTTGCCACTTCCTCTACGAGACCTACAGTTGGGTCATTTATAGCTACTTTGCCATTTATAGCTACTCTGCCATTTGTAGTTATGCTAGTTCCAGAGCCACCCCTTCCTCCTCTTGTTATATTCATCCTTTACCACCAGGATAGATAGTAGCTACCTTTACAACACAAGATTACGATCAATATGATTTAGTAAAATCAACTCTAAAGGATCTAAAACAAGGCCTTAGATGGTGTTAACCCAGTTTCCTCTACGAGTTAAGGTTTACGACTTAAGGCCTTCACGGGTTAAGGAATCTACGAGTTAAGGAGTCTACAACTTAAGGCCTTCACGGGTTAACGAATCTACGAGTTAAGGAGTCTACAACTTAAGGCCTTCACGGGTTAAGGAATCTACGAGTTAAGGAGTCTACGACTTAAGGCCTTCACGGGTTAAGGAATCTACGAGTTAAGGAGTCTACGACTTAAGGCCTCCACGGGTTAAAGGGTCTACGAGATAAGGTCTACGACTTAAGGCCTTCACAACCTAAGAACATTACGGCCTGACGACCTAAGGTTGGCATAATCTTACTAGTTAAGGATGACACGACTTAAGGAAGTTTACGACTTAAGTCATTACAACCTAAATGACCCAAGGGAGTAACGGTCCAACAACTTAAAGGAACTATGACTTAACGACTCGAGGGACGAGGAGTTAAGACGATTACGCCTAAGTCGTGACCGACTTACGACCTTCACTAGGTCGTTCACGACCTAAGGCCACAGAGGCAAATTCAATACTGCACCATGAATCGTTAACCCAGTTAAGCCACAAGCCGAGAATCAGTTTAGGTCGGTCACGACCTACGACATATGATAAGTCGTACACGACTTATGACTACAAAGTTAAGGCTCAATGCCGCATCGCTTATGAGAGGACGGGTTAACTCATTTGCGACTTAGGACTTGTGATATATCTAGGGTTCAGCAAGGATGCCTTTAAGAAGTCTGGACCCAGCATTTAAGTGACAACCGACCCACGACTTAGTTTAAGTCGTCCACGACTCAACTTAGGTCGGTTACGACTTAGGACTTGGTAATGTTTCCTGCCTAGAATTGCCTATAAATACGACCCTAGCTACAACTAGAAGGGGACTTTGGGCTCATTTTCTTCAAACGCCGTTACTCTGCTGCATTCCAAACCAATCCAATCCAACACTTGAAGCTCTCAAGACATTAAGAACGCTACAAACAACTTCAAGAAGAGATCACATACATCCAACATGGATTCGAAAACTCTCGTCTTCATCGAAGTTTAAGCTACTTGTTCTAAGTCTCTTGTAATTCAAAGTGTATTGTATTTGGGAAGAATTGTATCAGCTTGTAACGAGATTATTAATAAAAGTACTTAAAGTGGACGTAGGCTATACCTTTAAGCAGAACCACTATAAAATTGTTGTTGTTTACCGCTTTTCTGCTATTATCTGCTTGTAATATGTTCCTGAGTCGTCGGGTGGTGCTTTCACAACTACAACTCATACATCGGGGTGTTAGCGTTCAAATTTTAGCGTTAACATTTTTGGTGCTTTCACTGAGAATTGAAATCAGGCAAGTTATCATCATTGCTTCACAGAGGTTTGTAGAAAGAATTTCCCTGAAAACCAGAAGTCTATCCGAGATAATGGCTCCTGGAAGGAAGAGTAGATCTGTCAGATCTGGGAATATTCAAGAGGGAACCTCCGCTTCCCCTGTACCTAATCTACCCACTCCGTCTGCTGGGGTTACGAAAGCAGAGTTGGATGCTGTAATATTAGGACTGAACCAGCAGATAAACGCCCAGAATGCACAATTAGAAGCTCAGAGTGCCCAAAATGCTCTAATTCTCAATAAGTTGAATGATTTGCTCGGGGCAAACAATCAACCGGCTGGTAATGGAAGGAATTATGCTGGCAACATTCGTGATGCTAATGAGAGGAATGCTCCAGAAAGGGCTGCCAGTCCCTTTGAGCAAACGCTTCCTGAGGTTGGTGGATCTGGAACTCGACATGATGAGGAGTATCTTTCTGGAATGGTCCGGCAAATCATGAGAGAAAGTATGCAAAGGGTTGAAGATGAGAAAGAATGGGGTTTCGCCCCAAGTAAAACTCCATTTACTGAGAAAATCTTAAAGGCGGAGTTTCCAAGGAAGTTTGTCCCTCCAACTATCCCAGCTTACAAAGGGACAAGTGATCCGAATGAATTCTTGTATAAATATGATTGGCACATGACAGGTGCCAGAGCCTCAGACGAGATAAAGTGCCGATATTTCCCCGTATACCTTGAAGGTGTGGCTCTACTGTGGTTTACCAAGTTGCCAGTCCGATCTATTGATCAATTTTCAGACTTGACCCGAAAGTTCAAGGAACAGTTTAGACTATATGCTTCAAAGGCCAAAGACATCATGTCATTGTCAAGTATAGAACAGAATCCTGGTGAATCTATCAGATCTTTCTTGAACCGCTTTAATATAGCGCTGGCAGAGGTGGACAATGCTGAACCGCGAATGATATTGACTTATCTGATGAGGGCTATTGATAAGTCGAGCGAATTTGGGAAATGGTTAAACATGAAGGAGCCAACCTCCCTCGAAAAATTCTACAAAAAAGCAGATGAATTCATACGCCTGGAAAGCCGTCCTGTACCGGTGAGGGCAGTGTTGGAAAAAGCTGAAGATAACACTGTTGCTCCACGCAAGAATGAATCTGTAGGGCCAAAAAGGGAAAATAACAATGGGAAGAAACAGAGTAATCCGAAGAAGCCCCGATCCTTCAAACCATCAGAGTATACTCCTTTATCAGACACGCCGGAGCATATCTACCTTGCCATTAAAGATTCTGTTGACCTCCCTAAACCTATCCCTTTGAGGACCGGAAAAAAGGCTATACAAAGTGGGAAGTTCTGCCGCTTCCATAATCAACCCGGTCATGAGACCGATGAATGCCGCCAGTTGAAAAATCTGATTGAAGAATTGCTAAGAGAAAACAAGCTGCAGCAATTCGTGAAGAAGAATAGCAACAATCCTGCATCGTCAAGTCAGGGGCAACAGGCTCCTGTTCATCAGCCTAGGATAGGTGAGAAAGCTACGGGGCATGAATCCGGAAGGCCCATCATCAATGTCGTTACAGGAGGGCCTCACCCAGCTGGCAAGAGCTGGGGAGAGATGGAGAGATATGCCAGGGCTTTGAAATATGTTCCAGCCGAAGAAGACATCTTTGTTTTAGAAGACACTACGCCCTTGAAACAACAGAAAACTTTCAGTGATGATATTATTTTCAGAGCCAGAGATTCCTCAGGTGTCGAAGCTCCTACCCTAGATCCCTTGGTCATCTCAGCTGGTATCGGACCGGCCATTGTCAGAAGAGTTCTCATTGACTGCGGAGCATCATGTAATATCCTCTTCAAAAAGACATTCGACCAAATGAAAATCCCTATGGTCGATGTACAAGCCTCATCGCAGAAGATCGCTGGCTTCACCGGGGAGCCAAAGCAACCAATAGGAACCATCGATCTGCTTGTAGAACTTGGGGAAGGAGAAAGGAAAGTAGTCCGCAAGCAAACATTTGTGATTGTCGATGAATTTTCTGCTTATAATGCTTTCCTTGGCCGTCCAACGCTCGCAGCTTTCAAAGCTATCCTAGCCCCATGGTGCCTCACTATTAAATTCCCTACAGACAATGGAGTAGGAGTTATAAAAAGGGATCAAAATGCTGCGCGAGAGTGCTATTTGACAGAGTTGCGAGAGTCAAGAAAAAGAGAAATGGGAAAGGATGCGGCCACCCCGGTTCGCATCAAAGAGCCAGCCTTGTAGCAATTACGGGGCGGACCCTGCACTGGCGAGCATAGCGGGGCACGGAAAGAGATGGATCCCAGAAAAGCCAGTGCAGGGGAGAATAGAGTGGTGCCGGTTGAAACGACGGTACCGGTACCTGTTGACCCGAAGGACCCAAATAAGGTGTTGAATGTGGGTTCACAACTTAATGTATCAATTCAGAATATCTTGATATCTTTCCTGAAAGCAAATCTGGATGTCTTCGCTTGGACTCATGCTGATATGTGTGGAATATCTCCAGAAGTTGCAGTACACGCTCTGAATATCGACCCAAAGTTTACACCAGTGAAACAGAAAAGAAGAACCCAAGGTCCAGAAAGGTCAGCAGCATTAAAAGAGGAAATTGATCGACTCTTGGAAAATAACTTCATCAAAGAATCTACATATCCGAATTGGGTTTCAAATCCTGTATTGGTTAAGAAAGCTAATGGAAAATGGAGAGTGTGCATCGATTTTTCAGATCTGAACAAGGCCTGCCCCAAAGATTGCTTTCCTTTACCCAGGATCGATCAACTGGTAGATGGAACAGCGGGACATGAATTGTTATCTTTCATGGATGCCTACTCCGGATATAACCAGATCATGATGCATGAACCGGATCAGGAGGACACAAGCTTTATCACCGATGTTGGTCTTTATTGCTACAGAATTATGCCCTTCGGATTGAAGAATGCAGGGGCAACCTACCAAAGACTTGTTAATGCTATGTTCAAACTGCAATTGGGCAAAACTATGGAAGTCTACGTCGACGACATGTTAGTAAAGTCTAAGAAAGCAGCGGATCACATTGAACACTTGGCAGAAATGTTCGCAGTCCTCCGGAAATACAGAATGAAGCTTAACCCTCTGAAATGCACGTTTGGGGTCGAGTCCGGAAAATTCTTAGGGTTTATCGTCAGCGCTAGGGGCATTGAGGCTAGTCCAGCTCAAATTACTGCCTTGAAAGAAGTCAAAGCTCCTAGAACAAAGAAGGAATTGCAAAGTCTTAATGGAAAAGTTGCCGCCTTAAGTCGGTTCATTTCCAAAGCCACAGATAAATGCATCCCATTCTTTGACGCCCTAAAGAAAGGAAAGAAGAACTTCGTTTGGACTCCCGAATGCCAAAAAGCCTTTGATGAATTGATTCGCCATATGGAGACACCTCCAATACTTTCTAGGCCTGGCGATGGCGAGGATCTTCTTATATACTTGGCAGTATCATCTCATGCTTTAAGTGCAGCGCTGATACGGGAAGACAAAAGGATTCAACATCCAGTTTACTATATCAGCAAAAGACTCACTGGGGAAGAGATGAATTACTCTAAGTTGGAAAAACTCGCCTATTGCTTACTAATTGCGTCCAGGAAATTGAGGCAATATTTTCAAGCTCATCCTATCAGAGTCCTCACTGATCAACCTTTAAAGCAAGTCCTGTTTCGCCCTGAAACTTCGGGTCGTCTTCTAAAGTGGAATATTGAACTCAGTCAGTACGACATCACTTATCATCCCCGGAAAGCAATCAATGGACAAGCTTTAGCTGATTTCATTGCAGAATTTACAGATAAGGGTAATAGTGAGGAAGAAACGTTCAACAATTCCCCTATCCAATGGAAGTTATATGTCGATGGTGCAAGAAATGATTACTGTTCTGGAGCCGGAGTTGTACTTGAGACTCTTGAAGGTCGGTCATTATGCTACGCACTAAGATTGGAATTTCCTTCAACAAACAATGAAGCCGAATATGAAGCTCTTATCGCAGGACTGAAAATCGCTAAAGAACTAAACATACGAGCATTACAGATCTTTAGCGATTCTCAGCTTATTGTATGCCAAGTCAATAAGGAATTTCAAACGAAAGGGGGAAACCTGCCCGCTTACTTGTCAAAGGCTTGGGAACTTCTGTGTGAACTCGATCACTATTCAATAAGCCATATTCCTCGGGAAGAGAATATGAAGGCAAATTCCCTCGCAAAGTATTCAAGTTCTGGTGAAGCTCAACTATTGGGATTGGTCCCCGTAGAAGTCCTTTCAGCACCAAGTATAGACGAGATGGATATTGACTGGATTATGAATGTATCTCAAGAACAAGAGTCATGGATGACTCCAATACTGGACTACCTACTCAGAGGTTCTCTGCCAGAAAATTCGATAGAGAGACGGAAGCTACTAAGGAAAGCCTCTCGCTATGTAATTCAGGATGGCCGATTATACAGACGGGGATTCTCAATGCCATTGCTTCGATGTGTATCCAGGGAAGAGTCCAAAACGATCCTAGCTGAGGTACATGGAGGAGAATGTGGTGATCATTCAGGTGGTCAAACATTAGCAAAGAAAATTCTCCGATACGGATATTTTTGGCCAGAAATTAATCATGATGCTGCAAGCTATTCCAGAAAGTGCGACAAATGCCAAAGATTTGCCAAAATTCCTAGAGCACCTTCAACTGAACTCACACAAATGGTCAGTCCATGGCCATTTGCAATTTGGGGAATGGATCTCATTGGGCCGCTACCGACTGCAAAATCAGGGATTAAATATGCCGTTGTTGCAGTTGATTATTTTACTAAATGGGCTGAAGCTGAACCGTTGGCTACTATCACCTCTAAAAAGATGATAAGTTTCGTGACCAAGAATATCATCTGCAGGTATGGAGTGCCTCAGAAAATAATCACAGACAATGGTACTCAGTTTGAAAGCGAGGAATTCCAAGATTTTTGCAGGCGATTCAAAATCCAGAAAAGCTTTTCAGCAGTTGCTCATCCGTAGGCAAATGGGCAAGTGGAAGCAGTAAACAAGATCATCAAATCAACCATCAAAAAGCAACTTGAAAGAGCAAAAGGTGGTTGGGTCGATAAGCTACCACTTGCACTATGGGCATACAGAACCACTCACAAAACTGCGACTGGGCACACTCCTTTCTCATTAGCATACGGGTCGGAAGCAATGATCCCGGTAGAAAGAGAGGTTCCTTCACACAGAAGGATCCATTTCAATCAAGCAGATAATGAAAGGCTACAGCTTGAAGCGCTAGATTTCCTTGGTGAAAAAAGAGATGAGGCTAATCTCAGAATTGCAGCTCATCAGCAAAGAATAGCCAGACATTTTAATTCCAAAGTTCGCCAACGCAGCTTTGAGATTGGAGACCTAGTCCTGAAGAGAATCATGACAGCGACAGGTGTGTTTGGGCCAAATTGGGAAGGACCGTATGTAATAGGTCAGAAGCTTCTTGACGGCACATTCAAACTCACCACTGTTGATGGAGATCAAATTCCAAGGGCATGGAACAGCAACCATTTGCGTCCATACTTTACTTGAAAATTTTGTTGAAATATTGTAAAAAGAATTACGAATGTATGATTCTTGTAATTGAAAGCAATTGTAAAACCGATGCAAGTAAATAATGAAAGAATATAAAGTGGATGTAGGCTCAATTTCCTGGCCGAACCACTATAAATCTTGTGTTCCTTATTATTATTACATGTTTGCTTTATTTTCGATATGAAAAGTACATAGAATGTGTTGCTGAAATGTCGATTTAAATTTTTGCAGACAGTGGAAGTGAAACTTGCACATAAAAGGACCAAGTGATTCTCGCCAAATTTCAAGTCACAAAAGCCCCGAATTCAAATCCTAGATAGGAAGTACTTCAATTGAACAGCCTATGATTTCGATAGAAACGGGCCTTTGCTAATAAGTTGAGATCGTTTGAACAAACAAACATCCAATTAAGAAGCTGATGCTCGTTCTCACGAACTGGCCTGGCAATGAAGTACATTTCCTTGGATTAAACGAGTCACTTGTAAAAAAAAAAAAGAGGATCACTGAAAAAGCATAAGCAAGTGGACAAAGGAACAACCAAGGCCATCATCGGCAGCACAAATCCTCTTCGGAGGCACAACTCTTCGGAGGATAAAGACCTCTAATGGGTCATACGCCACAAAAAAGAAAGTTCTCTACTCAACAAAAAAGATTGGAGGAGTCATGACCCTCCAACCATGAGAGAGTAACTTCCAGGCAATGAAAACCCTTTTTGAGGCACATTTCACCGGGAGTTGAAGTGTAACAACCGCTCTTCGGAATTTCACTTCACCAGAGTTGAAATGTAAACAAAATAAAAGCCCTCTTCGGAGGCCCATTTCACCAGGAGTTGAAGTGTAACAACCGCTCTTCGGAATTTCACTTCACCAGAGTTGAAATGTAAACAAAATAAAAGCCCTCTTCGGAGGCCCATTTCACCAGGAGTTGAAGTGTAACAACCGCTCTTCGGAATTTCACTTCACCAGAGTTGAAATGTAAACAAAATAAAAGCCCTCTTCGGAGGCCCATTTCACCATGAGTTGAAGTGTAACAACCGCTCTTCGGAATTTCACTTCACCAGAGTTGAAATGTAAACAAAAATAAAAGCCCTCTTCAGAGGCCCATTTCACCAGGAGATGAAGTGTAACAACCGCTCTTCGGAATTTCACTTCACCAAAGTTGAAATGCAGAGACAAAATAAAAGACCTTCCTGAAAGCCCACGTTTCACCAAGATTGAAATAAAACTTCCAAGTGTTGAAACGTGAAAAGGCTTTCTTCGAAGGCACAACTCTTTGGAGGTACACGTTTCACCGAGATTGAAATAAAACTTCCAAGTGTTGAAACGTGAAAAATCCCTCCTTAGAGGTACAACCCCCTCCCAGGGACACAGTTCAAAGGAAAGATCTCTTCAAGGGCGCAATCAAGAAGAAAGACCTCTTCGGAAGCCCACGTTTCACCAAGATTGAAATAAAATTTCCAAGTGTTGAAACGTGAAAAGGCTTTCTTCAGAGGCACAACTCTTTGGAGGTACACGTTTCACCGAGATTGAAATAAAACTTCCAAGTGTTGAAACGTGAAAAATCCCTCCTCAGAGGTACAACTTTGTATATATAAAAAAAAAAAAGTTAAAGTGCCCTTCCGAGGTCCGCTTTACCACATAGAAGAATTCACTTGGTAAAATATGCACATAAGTAAAAAAAAAAAGTGATTTCTTCGAACGACAAAGCGTAGAAACTTATACGAAGGGAGTTGTACTCTACAAAAATTTTCTTTAAAGAGAATAAAATAATTGTTCTTTAGCAAATAAGAGTGCAAGTCCCCTCGAAGTATAAGATATTGCAGCAAGCTTAAGGTATGGGGGCAACATGGTATAATAGTATAGCCGCATCAGTAAAGTAATACTCAAACAACATACCATAAGCCCGCTGCAATATCATATAAACTTGTGCAAAAATGAATAATAAATGCATTCAAACAGAAATCTGTACAAACAAAGGATCATTTTATTCAATCGAAATGCAGGTACAGGTTTCAAAATAAAGAAAAGCGGGGGCCGGTACCCGCACAATTCTCGACCAGTACATACAAAAGGCAAAAAGCTAAAATGTTCACTTCTTTTTACTACCTTTGGACCCTTTTCCCGGCCGAATGATTAGCTTTTCAGGCCGGTCAGTTGGCACAAGGGAAGAAGGAGGGGTAGGTGCAGTTGGTCCAACTTCTGGCTCCCCTTCAGTAACAGTGATTATCTTCCCCCTCCTCTTTGACGTTCCGTGCTTTTTCCTCCTCTTTGAGGAAGACTCACTTCCCAGAGTGGCAAGTTTAGACAAAGTTATGTCATCAGAAGGGGTCCGCTCCGGGGATATCTCACCTCCCACAAGTCCCTCGTCTCTATGCTCCTGCGAAGCGATGGGATCGTCTAAACCATGGAGGGCTTCTATTTGTTCCTCTTGCGACCCGGGCTGAGAAGCAGAAGGAGGAGCCACCTGGAGAGACGGAGGAGGGATAACCGGAGGAGGAGAAATCTGAGCGGTGCTTGATACTTTCTCTGTAGAAGAAAAGAGGTTAAAGTCAGTAAAGAGAGGAGATGAAGGCTCATCAAGGTTGAGAAAATAGTCAAGGAGCTCATTAAACCCATGTGAAGTAAATGAGCAATCCACTTGAGCGAAATTTACAGTGGAATTACCTGCAGAAGTTGTCTTTATTACATCAATTTCATAGTCCGGGGCTTCAGCACTCTCTTGCGATTCATCTGTAACTTGAATAATTTTGGCCCCGGTATCAGTTTGAGCAGGGATCGGTACATAAGAGCTAGAGCCAATAATGCCAGCATCGACCGAAGTTCGAAGGAGGGATAGGAACAGTCAAATTTGTTTCCTTTTCTTGATGCTCTTCCCCCACTATTTCAACCCGCGATCTGGCGAGTTGCTCTTTCCCTCTGGCAAGGGCTACGCGAGCCTCAAAGTCTAAGTAGTGCACCTCCAACTCCTCTTCAGTGTACCCGGCCCCTTTAAACATATCTAGTGCAGCCTCCCACACTTCGGCCAGGGTAATCTCATACTTGGGGCCCAGGAATGCAAGACTGCCACGCCCTAATATACATTGCAAGTAGAAATCAAATAGTGTCGAGCCAATATCAGCTTTGGTAGCTTCATGGGCCTCTTCAGCGGTAATTCTGCCCTCAACAGCCTCATCCCGCTCTCTCTCGACTTTGGATAACTGGGCTTTCAATTTTTCAATCTCTGCAGCCTGAAGGCCAGTTTGTCCTCGCAACTGAGTAATGTCAGTACGGTTGCCCTCTATAATCTGCTCCAACTCATCAGCCTTGGCCTCAGCATCCCTTTGCGCGGCATGAGCATCCCGCACCTGTTGAAGAAGCACACTTTCCCTTTGAGAATAAGAAGTGGAAGAAGTAGCAAGCTCCTCTTTAAGTTTCCCAACTTCAGCCTCAAGTTTCTCATTATAATCGGCGATACTCCTCATTTCTGCATCATGCTGTTTAAGGATCTTTTGCCATTCAGTTTTGTCGTTCTCCATGGTAAGCATAGCTTCAAGATTGGCCCTATTCACCCTTTGGAGCTCATCAACGAGTTTCTGCCAAGATGACATCCTCTCAATATCGGTTCTGACTGCATCAAGGTTCCGTAGCATAGCATTTTTATCTATGGGAACCAGATCGAGGTCAAAGCGAACTCCTTTTAAACACCAATTAGGAAATCGACGTTGAAGAGTGGCTGGGCCTGGTCCAACTTGGTAAGATGGCCTATTAATGATTGCTTGGATATCAGTAGGGGAAGGGGCAGGAGATTGAGAAGAAGTAGGAGCAGTAATCTTCTCTGAAGGCACAGGCATTGGATCCTCAATAACTTTGGCTCGTTTGCTCGAGTCATCAGTTGTGTGACTCTTCCCTCTATCATCATGAGATTTGCGTTTAAGGGAGTCACTCTCTCTGTAGGAAGAATCATGTCGACTATCTGGTCTTCCAAAGCGTTCTTCATAATCACGTCTTTCCCGAGCCTTCCGGGCTGCCCTTTCTTCATCAGTCTCTCTACGAATAGGAGGATAGGATTGATAGCCATACTGGCTGCGTTTCCCATATCGCTTAAAGTCATCATAGTACGAGCTGCCTCGCCTCATTGGTAAACCTAAAATTTAAGAAGAAGAAATAAAACTTGAGAATCCTTCAAACGTTTAAAAAAGAAAAGAGAGAGCATAAAAGTGCCAGGAATTCTAAGTGTGTGTGATGTGCAAACTACGCGCTTCAGTCTACGAACCACTCTTTAATTGGGGAGTAGTTGTGGGTGTAATAGATAGCGTCAACTCTTGAGTCGACGGCAACTGTTGCAAAGTAGAAGTAGCTTCAACTACTGAAGAAGAAATCCCGGCAGTGATAGGATCTTCTTTAAAGATCTCTTGTGAAGTAGCAAAAAGGTCGCTCAGTCCTTCGAAAGTATCGTCCCTGCTTTGCTTAACAGGACTGGATTTCTCAGCTTTTTCACCAGATTCTTGTGAATGATGGGAAGATCCCTGAGGCTCTTCTTCCTCGATAACCGGGGCAAGTTTGTCAGACGGCCCTGCAGCATCAACAGAAGTGGAACACTTCACTAGAGAAGTCTCAGGAGCAGGTCCTTTAGATATGGATGTGCTAGTAGAAACTGAGGCATCCAACACTCTAGCTGGGGAGTCTGGAATTTCATGAGGACGCGTAGAACGAGAAGTATGCAAAAGTCCGTACTGATGCAAAAACTCATCTTTCAACAGAAATTGAATATCTCTCTCCTCAACCGGTACGGCCTTAAGCCTCTCGAAAGTCGACTTGTGACTGGGATTCCTAGAGGGAGGAGGAAGCGTTGAAAATAAAAGAAGCAGAGTTAACACTTAGCAGGTCAGTCTCACAAAGGCCAGATAACAAACGAAGCAAGGATGGGTGATCTTACTTCCTTCCCTCCACAGAGCATAAAACCCCGGAGGGCAACGAACGAAGAAGAACTGGGTTAGAAACCCGTGAGCAGTTTCGGGAAGGCCAACAATTAATTTGCGGTTTCGGGCGCTTCTCACAACAGTAATAGAAGGATGATCTTTGGTCCGGCTAAAGGAGCATAAGTAACAAATTTCATCAAAGCTCGGAAGTCGATCAAGTGTTCTCCTAAATAGCACACACAACCCCATTAGAATGGCGTAGCCATTGGGGTGTAGTTGGGATGGAGCAATGGCCAATTGATGAAGAAGTTGTTGGAAAAAGTCATTGAAAGGAGGAACGCCCCCACTTAGGCACATTTGCCGGTTAACTGTCACAAAGCCAGAAGGTGCTATGTCAGCAGTGTTACTTCTCTCGGGAAGAATGGCATCTGATTCAGCAATGCCAAACTGAGCACACAGCTGGCGAAAAACTTTATATGATAGTGTAGTAGGAACTCTTTCAGGAGGATTAACTAGTGGAGCTGGAAGAACAGTTGCCTCTCCCGTCTGAACTGTTGCATCTTCTTCCTGAGAAGCCATTCTACACAAGCAACTGGATATTCAAATATGAAGGTGCACGTTTCCTAGAAGTGTGAAGTGTCGTGCAAAACTGATAAAAATAGCAAGTAAATATAACTGGAATTAAACTGGTCGACGATTGATCGACTACGGTAATTTCAGAACTTGTTAATTTAAAGTTCAAGCATAATATTAGTGCAGGCTGGTCAGTTTCAATTGACTATTTCAGTGTTGCTTTAATATTCTACTTGAAATCGATAGCACTTCGTTCACACGATTTACTTAAGTTAATTATCTGTTATTAACTAATCTGTCATTTGATGTGGGCGGTTGATGGCAGTATATTCGTCCCAATTTTCTGTAAATATCATATTAAACAGATTGTTAACCCACAAGTTAAAGTAATCTGTAAAAGAATGCAGCAAAGTTCAACAGATCAAAATCCATGCAACAGTTCAAGGTCTAAGCAGAGTTTAAAAATGCAAGTGCTGAGTCGTAGACGACTCAAGAGTAAAGTCGTAAACGACTCAAGTGATAACTCGACAACAACTTAAGTGCTAACTCGTTTACGAGTTAAGAATTTCTCTTCGGTTTAAGTTAAGTCGTTGGTTCTCTGGTTGACTCGTCCACGACCTAAAGAATTATGAGGAAAAACAGGATAGGTCGCTTCACTTTTGAGTCGTTGAGGCTTTGAGTCGGTAGTCCTTTGAATCGTGAGTCATAAAAGGAAGACAAGGCTTCAAGTCAGAAAGATACAAATTCTTCTAAGTCTTAACTCAGTTACGACCTAAAAACCTTATCTCCACTCCTAAACCCATAGACCGTCTCACCCCTAAACCGATGAACCCACTAACTATTATCTCGTCTTCTCCAAACCCCTAACAGCCTGATAAAAATAAAATATAAATAGATTGAAACCCATTATCCTCTCCTCGCGAATTATCCAAAACCTAATCAAACTACCTCGAGCTCACCAGCAATCGATCGTGGCAACAATTGTGATGAAGCATGGTATAAGGAACTGGATTAAATTCGCAAGTTAATAGCTATCGCGGAATCAAATGAACTGCGGATCTACTTACGCGATGCGATGATGAGGATTATAGGGACTGAATCAACGGTAAGATGAACTGGTTGAATTTGTTTCCGAAAGCTCGAGGACGTGTTAATGGCAGAAATAGCTCAGAGGTAAGTAATGGGAAGAAGGAAATAGGAGGAACGACCCAAGCATTTTATACCTCAGGGAAGTGGGACTCGAATCGGCACACCAGGGTTATGATGAGTCGAAGCACATGACTTACGACTTAAGGCATGTGCTTCGAGGGGCAAGTGTTAACCCAGTTTCCTCTACGAGTTAAGGTTTACGACTTAAGGCCTTCACGGGTTAAGGAATCTACGAGTTAAGGAGTCTACAACTTAAGGCCTTCACGGGTTAACGAATCTACGAGTTAAGGAGTCTACAACTTAAGGCCTTCACGGGTTAAGGAATCTACGAGTTAAGGAGTCTACGACTTAAGGCCTTCACGGGTTAAGGAATCTACGAGTTAAGGAGTCTACGACTTAAGGCCTCCATGGGTTAAAGGGTCTACGAGATAAGGTCTACGACTTAAGGCCTTCACAACCTAAGAACATTACGGCCTGACGACCTATGGTTGGCATAATCTTACTAGTTAAGGATGACACGACTTAAGGAAGTTTACGACTTAAGTCATTACAACCTAAATGACCCAAGGGAGTAACGGTCCAACAACTTAAAGGAACTATGACTTAACGACTCGAGGGACGAGGAGTTAAGACGATTACGCCTAAGTCGTGACCGACTTACGACCTTCACTAGGTCGTTCACGACCTAAGGCCACAGAGGCAAATTCAATACTGCACCATGACTCGTTAACCCAGTTAAGCCACAAGCCGAGAATCAGTTTAGGTCGGTCACGACCTACGACATATGATAAGTCGTACACGACTTAAGACTACGAAGTTAAGGCTCAATGCCGCATCGCTTATGAGAGGACGGGTTAACTCATTTGCGACTTAGGACTTGTGATATATCTAGGGTTCAGCAAGGATGCCTTTAAGAAGTCTGGACCCAGCATTTAAGTGACAACCGACCCACGACTTAGTTTAAGTCGTCCACGACTCAACTTAGGTCGGTTACGACTTAGGACTTGGTAATGTTTCCTGCCTAGAATTGCCTATAAATACGACCCTAGCTACAACTAGAAGGGGACTTTGGGCTCATTTTCTTCAAACGCCGTTACTCTGCTGCATTCCAAACCAATCCAATCCAACACTTGAAGCTCTCAAGACATTAAGAACGCTACAAACAACTTCAAGAAGAGATCACATACATCCAACATGGATTCGAAAACTCTCGTCTTCATCGAAGTTTAAGCTACTTGTTCTAAGTCTCTTGTAATTCAAAGTGTATTGTATTTGGGAAGAATTGTATCAGCTTGTAACGAGATTATTAATAAAAGTACTTAAAGTGGACGTAGGCTATACCCTTAAGCCGAACCACTATAAAATTGTTGTTGTTTACCGCTTTTCTGCTATTATCTGCTTGTAATCTGTTCCCGAGTCGTCGGGTGGTGCTTTCACAACTACAACTCATACATCGGGGTGTTAGCGTTCAAATTTTAGCGTTAACAGATGGTATATATTATCATTATAAAGAGAACTACAAATGCGCTCCCTTAAGATTAACTCATTCTAGGGCATTACCTACCTCATCTCTAATGAGTTATTCCCCAAACACGCTAAGGTGTTCGCTCAGCCAAAACTCTGATATGAAATTTGATGATCCACCTTTCTAACCCTTGAGAACGACACTTAACACAACTTTGGTGTTCGTGTGTCGTTGCCCAAGCATTCGAAAGAGGAATTGTCATGGGGTAAAATAAAAGAACGTAACATCAAAGAATAGAAACAACACGTAACGAAATGGTCACATATAATATAGAATGATATAGTACATCAGGCTACTCCTAAACATGGAGTTATCGGAGTTTGACAAATGTACTACAACCATCAAGCTAGGCAGTCACACATTCTGCCTTTACACATACTGATACAAAATGCATACATAATTATCATAATATACATTAAAAGTATATCACTAGATAGATAAAGGAGCCTCTTGCTCGTCCATCGCCTTTAAAGAGCTTTAAAAAACCTACTACTTTTATCCTACCCAAATATAATTGAGTACCTGAGAGTTTACAGAAACAAATAACTATGGTCAGACAATAAGTTTGGTATGAGAAAATCTCTAAACAAAAAGGGTGAAAGTAAACACAATATGTAAGACCATGCCACCAACTGTGGAACAGGTTTTCTCTCATAATAACAACATCCAATCGCGACCATGGATACAATAATTTAGACACCATGAAGTGCCCGCACACTTCCCGATACAATTTGCAAAGTGGAGAATTTAAAAATTTTGAATCAAAGGAATGAAGGGGAATTTTTTTCAATAAATAACTAGGTTGGTGCATCCCCTCAGCGAAAAGTATACTACTAGTCAATAAACTTAAGAGGGTCGTTCTCTTTTGTGAAACCTCTCGGAACTTCAAGCCGAACCCTACCAACCTTATCAAGAATTCGAATATATAAAAAACTATGCATAACCGAAACCAACTTAGAGTAAATGTGAATATACCTTAATGGGACCAACCCCACATAACTTGGCCCCGCTCGCTTTTAGGTTTTAGTCATTTCTGAAAAAGGATAACAAAGCTCAAATGTTCAACAAATCATCTTAGATTAACGATACAAAATGAAGAAAGTTGAACTGATAGTAAATAAATTAACTATCGAGGATAATTAAAAATGATCTTATATGGATAGTAAATATCATAATCCTACCACTACTTGTCGATTTCAAACTAGTACTATTTCTTGGTCGATAATAAAGTCAAGCAAGTGAAGGTAGTGTTACCTCTAGGCATTGCCTTGACGACATTTTTAATTTTCACGATAGTGACAAGTTTCCATACTTCGACGTTTTG
Organism: Allium cepa; assembly: GCA_030765085.1. Classification (NCBI taxonomy): domain Eukaryota; kingdom Viridiplantae; phylum Streptophyta; class Magnoliopsida; order Asparagales; family Amaryllidaceae; genus Allium; species Allium cepa. The sequence continues at coordinate 642,940,843 of CM060937.1, read as the reverse complement.
CATCAAAAGTATGATTAAATTCTTTCCATATAAATGATGTCATTTACAGATACTTCTTTTCCATAACCGAATAGAACTTTTACTTATTTTAAAACTAAACTTATGTTGGGGTTTCACATTTAAAATAATTAAAATAACTACTTAAAATAATTAATCATTTTTAATCAATGATTAATTACTTCAAACATCTTCATTTAAAATAATTGATTTACTTTAATCCTGATTAATTATTTCAACTACCATTAATTAAACAATTAATTAAATCAAATATCATAGATACCATTAATCAAAATGATTAATTAAACTCAAGTATCGTTAATTAAAATGATTAGTTAATTTTAAAACACCAATTATTAAAATAATTAATTGATTTTAAATCATTGCTATAAAATAATTTATTGATTTTGAAAACATTATTTTTAGTGTAATTTATTAATTTTTAAAACATTGTTATTTAAGTGATTAATTAATCCAAAAATATCGTTAACAGAATAATTAATTAACTTTAATACATCAATAATTAAATAATCAATTAGCCATAACATCATTAGTTAAAATGAATAATTAATTTTAAAACATCATTTATAAAATGATTAATTAATCTTAATAACATTATTATCTAATTAATTGATTAATCTTAATCGTCATCATTTAAAATGATTAATTTAATCTTAAAGTATCATTACTAAAATAATTAATTAGATTTAATCACATCTTTAGGTTAATACTGAATTATCTTTATAAAACCCATGCACAAGATTAAACAAAAGATTTCAAAAGGAATAACATTTTCAAATTGCCGATACAGTGTTAGTCGGTATACAAACAATTTCAAAAGCACTTTCACATGTCACTTATTCAACCAAACATACATAACATAAGGGTAAAGACAAATATAAAGGCATGTAACAACTATATGTCATGTAGAGAGTTTTCTAACATTATATACTTAAACTTTTTCCAATTAACTTCAAGTCGCTAACTAATTACCAAGATGTCAATTTTTTTTAAAATAGAAAATCACACAATCATCATCACTTTAAAATACATAGAAGCAAGAAACTAGCAACCACTATTATTAGCAAAAACAAAGCTAATAACTTAAAAAAGAAATTTTTCTCACTTAAACGATACGAACTTCCATCGAACCTTCAGTTGACACAAGAACTTAGCTTTAGCTTTCCTAAGTGGTTCGGCCTTGGGAGGTTTTAGGCTTGACCATGCTTGTTTTGGGTGGATATGGGTCTTATGTTTTAGTATTTGAGGTGTAGAGAAGAAAGAAAGGTGTTTTAATGTTTTAATTCAAGGAAAAGGAGAAAAATAATGGATTTTTAATTTTCAAACGCTTTGGAAGCCATTAAAATATTTAGGAAGAAGGATATGCAATTTTGAAAAGTGATAAAATGAAGTGATAATATGAAAAAAATAAAGAGAGTTCATTTATACAAAATACATTTGGCAAATTTCTAAAGTGGCCTTCCTTACATATCCTATACTCATTAAAATCGACATCGTCATCTCATCCTCCTTTCTTGTCTTCATTTACATGTTACCCATCCCCTCCATCCTATCTCTAATTTTCTTAAAAAGTCTTTTATTTATGTTATAATATTTATTAATTATTTATTTAAAAATTTATTAAATATTAAGATTTAAAAGTGACTAAATTACGGTCCGTTACACCGTGCCTCCTCTAGGAGCAGACCCCTTTGTTTTTTTAGTGGAAGAATGGTTTGAATAATTATTATAAGGCTACGTTTATTGAATTGATGAATTTTTACAAAAGTAATCAAAGTCCGCTAGGAGAAGCGACTCGCATGAAACATCTAGTACGTAGGAATTATTTAGCTCCTATTGTCTTACTACTACGAAAACGAAAGAGCAGCATTTGGATGAAATTTAATGGATCAGGAGGGTGGCTATGGAGCGAGTTAATGCCCTGGAAAATATATATTTTTCATTGGAGTCCCAACCCAATACGTAAACCCTTGGTCAAGTTCCAGCTATTGCACTATATGGAGCCTTCGTTTCTTCCGTACGTAGTTTGGATAGAGCTTCCTTGGAGGAGTTAATTTATAAAGAAAGAGTTAGGAGGGACATGGCTAGTTTCCACATCTTGTTCAATTGACGTTTTCTCTCATCTCTGGCCCGAACTTGAGTTAACCCTCTTATATAGCCGCAAGGACTATGTCTTTGACCCGAATGACTATGGCATTGCTTGGGTCGGCACTAATTATGACCCTCGAGCTATTTGTGTGGATTTTAAACCTAGCCATTCATTGGTTATTATTACTGAATTACATGATCCATTCCTTATTTCCCATCTTGAGGGGCGGTTCTACTCAACATCAAACGTTAGATAACCGTCGATCTAATCATTGCAAGAAACCCAAAATTAATGCCTCTTCTGAGTTTGAGATGGACTCTTAATGTTGTTTTGTTTGCTACAAGTTATACTTTTGTGAACTTCGATTTTTGATGTATCCCATGTTGTGATTGTTTTTGTTTATGTCTTCCTACGAAATGTGTGCGGATGCATGGAACATATAGTCATGCGTAGATTTTTAGTGAGTATAAGTATAATTAAGTAAATTTGAGTAATAGTTTCTAATGTTTACCTGGTAAGCTTTAAGTTGTTTTTAGAATTGTACCAGATATGTAGGTTGTAGAACATTCCATGCATTGTCTTTCCTTTCCATTTTCTGAATTAACTCCTTGTGCATTTCATGCTTCCTAAACTTGGTTTTTATCATGCATGTTTTTTCGCATTCTTTTTATGACTGGCACCGCTATTTTAATGCAATTTCACATTCGTGCGCCTAACATAGTTTTCTCCGCTATTGGGAGGTAGACTAATGTTTGACTGTGAAGTCATGTCACATATTTACAACCTTTTTAATTCATGCACATGGTTTTTTATACCGGTTCAGGCCATCTAATATCCTTACATCTAGTATGGCTATGTCTTATCAATTAACACAGAGAGGTTTATATATAGGTTAAGGCCATCTAATATCCCTAATTCTAGTTCAGTAATTTGGCTGAGAAGCTGGCCTACATTTGTGTAGTTTTGTTTTGATAGTTGGTTTGGCCGTTTAATATCCCTATATCTAGCTCGCCATTTGACTGAGGAGGCGAATTACATTTATGCAATTCCATGTGTTTTCTTTCAGTTTCACCATTCACAATATTGAGATTGTCGTTTTGGTCTACCAACCACGTATTAGGCTTGGTTAATGGCCATTGGTGGTGAACTGTGAAGGTTCAAGAAAATGTTCTCCTTAGTGAGTTTTGGAACCTGCATTTACTTTGGGTCATGCCATTTTTCTGGCGTATGCGAAAAATTGTTTTGGAATCCTTGCCCCTACGCACCTTAATTCAGTGTCTCCATTCTCGATGTTAAGAGTGTTTTTTGTTCTCCAACGGCGTAATTAGCTAGGTTGGAGGGCATTAGCGGTGACCTGCATAATGATGGGGGAAGGTTTGCATTAATGAACATTGGTTTTTCATGTCATTTAGATAGCTAAAGTAATGGCGCGTCTTATAGTTTATGCTAACCAAACTAAAGTATATTAATATATGCAAAATAGGTCAGTTGGCTTTGTTTGATAGATATTTTGCCTTTGCCCTTCATTAGAAAGGTTCTAGTCCATATTTACATGAAATGTTACTTTTAAATCAAATTTCAAGATGTAGTACAACCAATAAGTAAGATAAAAGATCAATTTACTATGATTTGCTTTTAGGGGACTGATATGCATAGATAGTAGTAAACATAGATAAAATGGTGAATGTTGCGAAACTTCAACTCATAACACGGTATTTATTGTGCAGTAGGAATTGCATGGTAGGTCATGATTATTGAAAGTAAAAAGGTATCTTACTGTGCACCTCCTTGTTTGATACCAGGTTGTACTGAATTGTATGGATCTGAGCACCTTTGCTAAATTAATCTATGGATAAAGGTTTCTCCCATATCCATATTAATTGCAACTATGAAACAAGTGGTTGGATGAAAACTAAGTGAGGGAAGGTAGAGCACTCCATTTAGCATCAAAATGTTGGTCAGATTTATTATCCCACAACACCCAAAGTGACCATGAAGTAATTATAGTGCCAATTACTTCCGTGATGATGAATTAGCAAATTCGTGTAATATCAAACTTGCTTTAAGGTGGTAACTATGTTATTGTGTGCTTACATAATTTGGAAGTAACATTTCAACTATTCACTAAAATGTCTCTTTCAATTTAACAATTCTTCCCATAAAATTTCTTTATCAAATTGACATAAAGAATAGAATAGAAGATGCAATGATAAAATAAAGACATCTAGATTTACATGGTCTAGATTTCAAGAAATACTACATATGTAGAAAATCCCATCCCCTATTCTTTCATTAATTATTTGACATTTTACATTCTTGTATTACTGTAGAGAATCTTATTTTTCATGGTACATTTATTTTGGAAATTAGGAAAGGTGCACTGGCACGGCTATTGTACCACCTTATTTATAGCCCGCCTTCCTCATATTATTTGATTATGATGTCCTACAATGTTTCATTTCCTCCTTCTGATCTTCATACGTGTCATCCATCTGTTGCTTGCTTTAAGCATGTATGGATTGGTGATGTGGCATGGATGGGAAGTTTCCATTGATGGGAAGATATGATTTTACATGGAACGATTTGTAATTAAGGCAGGAACCATCCAAATTTGAATAAGTTGGATGCCCTTTGATTCTGCAAAGTAACTGGTTAGTGAACTACGCATATGTATAGGTAAAACTACATTGGGGGAGATTGTTCATTATTCACGGATGAATTGTATTTTTTTTCCTTTATTAGTACAGTGTGGTGTTGGGGGTTTTTATGGTTCGGTGAAAAGATACTGTGTTGTTTATATGGTGTTGTCTCGGGGATGATCATAATTGAGTTGTCTTGTCCATGCTGCAATGTTTGTTTGGCATTGTGTTGAGGATAAATGGAGCTGAGTTGCTCTGGCCCAGCCTGTGTTGTTAGATCAATACTTGTATGAACTTTTTCTGAGCTGCTCTTGATGTTGATGTACGCAAGTTGCTAGATAATGAAGGCTTATATTTTTACTGTCTACTTGTAAGGGTAGACCTACGCTGTAGTGTTTTTTGAGTGACCCTGATAGTATTGGCAATGCATAAACTTTGGGAGTAAAGTTAGGGCTTGTTTGGCTATTTGATTGTAGCACAGTCCTTCTCTTTTATCCCACTCTTTGTTTTTCTGTGTTTTTTGCATCCAGATGGTGGCAATTTTATTTATTAGCCTATTCTAATGGCGGTGCACCTATTTTAATGGTGGCGCACTTCTTTATTAGTCTAGCTTTGGTGTTGGACTGCGGTAGAGCACTGCTTGGATAACCCTATGTATAGCCCTTGGAATACTTTTGATTCCTCATGGTACTGCTTATAGAGTCCCCAGTAAGCAAAGCATTGGTCCATGGCTTGTTCGGAGTGATTCATGAAGTGTATTTGTAAAGGGTTGAGCATAGTGCATGTGCAGTCCACTGTAATCCTTTCTTGAATATTCATTGATATCGAATTGTAGTGTAGTCTTGTTTCTTCAATGCCACATCAGGATGATGGGGTGCCTTTGTAGTTATGTTGTGTGGTGTAAGATTGCGGTGCAGATCTATCAGCTTTGATGTTAGTTTTAGTTTGTGTCGCATCTCTATTTACGGATGTTGTTTAAGTAGACCTGCCATAGTTCCGATTTGAGATGAATATTAAGGTTGTAAGTATGCTCCTATCATTTAGATTTGGTTCCAATATAGGATTGTGGCTTGGGCCAGGATAGTAAAGGTTTGCGCAGTTCGAGATGGTTTGGACACTGTGACCTAACTTCTCATTGCTGCAGTATGAGGTTTATACTTATAGAGAATGCCGACTCGGTTCGATTGCCACGAACTCGATTTTGATTGAGATGTAATGGTTGACTTTGCATATTGAAGTGGCTTCTCTTGGTGAGATTAGCGATGTTTACGAGCACAGCCCAGTTATTCTTTTTTTGGCTTGCCTCGATCCTCTTTGGCCAGCATTAATGCTGCATTAAGTGGTAGAAATCTTGTAATCAACTAGGTCAGGAAAAATGAATGTGGCCATATGGCGTAGTTTGCTTCAATTTGGCTGATTTAGCTTACTACTGCACATGTTTGAGATTATATGACCTCAACTTGTGCCTTAAGGATACGTTTCCTGATATCTATACTATTATATTATTACTCCGTTGCATTTCGAAGGCACACAAACCTCCTTGTATATTGTGAAATGAACCATTGCGCTTTGCACATCTTCCTTTCCAAACCGTCCTCTCCGCTTCATCATCATTTCACGTAAAGAAAAGAAAAAATAGCCTCCCTCGTTAATTTTGTTTTTCTTCTTCTTGCATCGTGCCTCTCCGCTTCTTTTACCCATCCTCGCAATTCTAATTTTGTTATTCCATCGCGCCTCTCCCCTTCTTTTACCCATCCTCGCGAATCTAATTTTTTATTCCATCGTGCCTCTCCCCTTCCACTTTTGTGAATACGAAACTGAACGGTCACGCTTTTACTCCTACTCTTTGGCTTTCGCTCCTCTCTTCTTTCTCCATGTCAGTCCAACCTACCAAATAGCTTCCACACTCGATTAGGGCTTTTTTAACAATCGTGAATATACTTTCCTGATTATGCTCTCACTCCTCTCTTCTTTCTCCATTTCAGTTCGAGCTACATACTAGCTTCCCTCCTTGACTTCACCAGTTTCCATGCTTTCATCATCGTCACGCCCTCCTGCCACCATCTCCCTCGCCAGAGGACAAAAGATAGGTAAAATTTGACTCTCGATCTTTGATTCTTGGTCCGTCCCAGTAGCTTTTGCGCTCACATTAGGACTTCTCTTTTTCATTTCGAACCTAATTTACTAATTAATAGTGCTCTCATTACTTCCCTTTCATGTAAATATTCTTTGTTTAATTAATTTTAATCTTTACTATGTTGTACGAATTAACTTGAATTGTTGGTAATTAAAATTGTTTTATGTTTTAGTTTTGTTTATGCCAAAGAATGTATAACAGTTTCTTTTGCTATATTTTATTTTACAGTATATAAGATTTTTTACCATACCTGTTGTCATTTTAGGAGGATTGTAGGAGACACTGCCTTCATTGAAACTGAATAGATGCCCCACTATCACCATCCATCGCAAAAATTCCTTAATCTTTCAGGTCTTTAATTATAAGCTTTGAATATACGTTGTACTGTCCTTTTGCTAATCATTTTTTTATAATTGATTCCTTAAAATCAGATGCTATTCTCAAAGAAGCAGTTTTGATAAATTTATTGAACTTTTAGACATCTGATACGGTACTTCACGTGAACAGCCTTTTCTGCAATAAAATTTTAAAGATTACGTGCTCTCTTATTTTCATAGTATTTTGCATAATTTGAAATGAAGATGGATAGAATAGGTTTATGGGCTAGGAATTTATTGCTTTGCATTGATCATTTCTGCATGTTATATAAAATCCATGTAATTATGCGCAAGGCTATCATAAGTAGCACAAAAGATCAGGATATAAAAATATTAATCAAGAAAATGTAATAGAAAGTGCCTTTGAAATATAATGGAGGCTACGCTCCAATGCTTCTCTAAATTAAACATTTCTTTGGATACCGCAAAGTCTTTCTATCCTAAAATGCGAACAGGAGGAGTAATCTCACTTAAAATTTGTTCCTAATTTAATCCAAATTATCTATTGTAAAATTACCAAATGGCACCCAGCATCCTAAAAAGTATTTATGGCACTTGAATCCATGGACCCACGAAGATGGATCAACTTCCATAAAATTAAATCCTATGCATCAATTTCCACAAATGAAGCTTAAGCAAGCCATTTATACATGGCAAAGATAATTTTATGCATATTTATTGACTATGTAGCATGGGTGGTTTAAAGCTGCAAGTATTAAGAGGCACAATGTTTACATGGTAGCATAAACATTGATTTGGTTGTTTTTCCTATATGTTTTAGTTTTTTTAACCTTCTTGATATACTTAATCTTTTTTGGGATTTAGGTTATCCAAACTAAGAAACACGATTATGACTCTACATTTGGTTTATACGATAGTCTACAACTAATATGACCCCTCCACCCACCCACCATTAGTAAACAATCTTGATACCATCGGTAACCATAATACTAATTTATGCAATTTGTACAGTTATCATATTAAGGTTTTTATTTAGTTCAATTTGATGATGCTACCATTCTGCTTTTATACAAATTTAAAAAAAATTAGATCTGTTGAGGTGGTGTTCTATTTGGAGTTTCAAACTTGCACAATCTGCATAATGCAAAGTCTTTTCAAACGAAATTTTAAGTTGTGTAATTTGTACTATTTGGTATGCATTTTAAGTAGATTATAGCATGAACTTATTGCATTTAATATTTATCACATTTAAAGTTTAAATTTTTGGAAGGAAATTTCCTTGATTTTATGAGTGAGTTTTTTTTTTCGATGGGTTTTACGTGAAGCTCGGATGTTGCGTAGATTTCATAAAATTTATTGATTTTTTTACCAAATTGTTATATCTTAGAGCAGCAGTAGTCATCTCTAGCTTATGTTAGTAAATGAAGGTCCTAAAGATTAGCTGCATTTCAAATTTTGAAATAAAAGTTCGAACTTGCTAACATGTTGTCTATTTCATATTTCAATTTTACAAATTGTGTACAAATCAAGCTTTATTTGTAAAAAATTTAAGTTATGTCCCCTTTAACATTCAATTTTGCAGTTTATAATATTTAATTATATATTTAAAGTGAAATTAATTATAGTTTATTAGCAATAAAATCCAATTATTATGAAGGATATTTTCTTATTCTTATGATTATTTTTTTGTTTTAATTGTATAATATATGTTGGAAAGTTATCACTTTAATCAATGCTTGCTTCCTTGGTTTGTAATTCTTTTGCACCTAATTCCTCTATTTGGCTTTAAGGGTTAGTAATACACGCTTTTTTATAGATTTTACAGGTTGATATTTTTGCATCTACTGCAAATGAGAATAACATGTACATGGTATGGCTTTTTTCCTTGACAATTTGTTGGCATCATTCATTGGAAAACTTGATTATAGTCATCGCTAGCTTAGACTTGAAAATGAAGGTTTGGAAATCTTTGCATCATTTCAAATGTCAAAATCAAAATTCAAAACTGCTACTGTGCCATTCTATTTAAAATTTTAAATTTGCAAAATTTTTACAATTCAAACCTTTTCCTCAACGAAATTTAAGTGGAGTTCTCTTTAACATACAATTTTGCAATTTATCAGATTTAATTATGTGTATAAAGTGAAGTTATTTTATTTAAAGTTTATCACCGTTAAAATCTAATTTTTATGAAGGATATATCTTTTTATTGATGACTTTTTTAGTTTAAGTTATATATTATGTAGGAAAGTTAGTGCTTTTATGAACGCTTTGCATCCTTGCTTTGTAATTCGTTTGCAATGAAGTCATTTATCTGCTTTTAAGGGTCGGTAATGTAGATAAATGGTTAAAGAAGAAAATATTACATAATAATGGTGTTACATCCACTGCAAATGACAAGATACACTACTTTGATACTTTAACTAAATAAAAATAAATATTGTGCATCATAGTGTCGCAATCTGCCAATGTGATGAAAAAATTATAGATTTTATTGTTAATACATGACGTAACATGTACAAGTTATGGATTTTTTCCATAAACATTTGTCGATCCCATTCACTGCTAAAAAATGATTATAGTCATCGGTAGATTAAATTTGAAAATGAGGGTTTTAAAAGCTTGATGTCATTTCAAATTTGAAAATCATAATTCTGACTTGCTAATGCGTTGTTTTACTTAAAATTTCAAATATAAAAAAATTGTAAAATTTAATATTTTTCATACCCAAATTTAGGTACTGTGTTATTTACATTCAATTATGCAATTTATTAGATTTGATATACATACATACATATATATGTATGTATGTATATAAAGCGAAGTTATTATATGTATATATATTATTAGTTTAAAAAATATTTTTTATGAAGGAATTTTCTTATTTTTACGAATGATTGCATTTATCTTAAAACTATATAATCTGTAGGGAAGTTAGCATTTTTATCAATGCTTTACATCCTTACTTTATAATTCTTTTGCAATGAAGCCCTGCATTTGGTTTTAAGGGTCCACGATGCACATAAAAGTTTAGGGAAAAAAATAGTTCTTGTACACCGATGGTCTTGCATCTACCATAAATGAAAAATACATTGTTTGAATGTTATAATTGAATAATAATTAGAATTTTTCATTTTGATTAGTATCTCGGTCTACCAAAGCTAAGGGAAAGTATAAAATCCTTATTTTTATGAGTATATGACGTAGTATTTAAATGTTTTTGTTTTTTTCCTCCATAAGAATTTATCAGACTCATTTATCTACAAAAGTTTGTTGTACTATATATAATAACCAATTTGAAAGTGACAAACATTTGGAACTGGATTTCTTTGTTATCCAGAAGATACAATTACACTAAGCTAAAATTTGTGTTGGACAACTAATATACTGAAAAAGGAAAAATTTATGATTTATATGTCGTAAATTTAACATCCACATATTTATTGGGGTGACAAATTTCTACAATTGTCTTTTCTATTATGCCTTGGATTATGTTTCAATCTATCATTTGAATCCCTTTTTCATTTTGATTTGATTATTTCAAATAGACACATAACATTTTTGAGCTTCTTGGTCAATGTCAAAAAATAGATTAAAGGATCAAGAAAGGCAATCATTCACAAACCTTTTTAGTTGCCTGCCAAAATTTTAATTGTAAGGGTATGGTAGGCAATAATTTAGCAAAAACTTTCTTCCCGTCCGTGTATCTTAGTTTTCGATTTAAATTACTATAACATTATACCTATTTTTAATTAACTCTTAACTTAAAAAGGTGTTAACTATATTTGCATAAACCTTTTAGCTTATATACAGACGAATTCCAGTTTACATTTCACTAAAGATGCACAAATGGGGTTACAGGTTTAGCATATAATATTAATGTATAGATTATGTGAAAATATATCATGGTTGACATGTTGCTTTGCATCATTTGACTATGATTTGTTAGGTGTGTTTATCATGTTTTGTTATATACCAATGTATTTGTATACAGTATAGGTATTATTTTCAATTCGCATCGATGCTTAGTACTTCAAAAGTTGATCGTTTTGCTAACAATTAATATTTTGGTATTCAACCTTTTTGAAAATTAGGAACTTGTTCCATAAGTTCGCTAATGAAGTATGATAACATTTGGAATGAAACACATTTTGTTGAAATTTTGAATATTGTATCTATTAATGCATGTTGAGAATGAATGTGTACTAGAAAGTAAAGCAGTTTCTACAGAAATTATTTTTTGAATAGAATTGGTTTTATAAATATTTTTATTTTGTTTATTAAGATACTTTATGATAATATGATGTCCGAATGCCTATGGAGAACTTGGCAGATAGACTTAATGTAGATTGGCATTTTAGTGAACTAAAAATTCATTGTTTTTTGAATTTTTAGGCATAGACATAAATTTAGTAAACATTTGTTTTGTTTCCTTATATATCACTTCTGACTGTAAAGTTGATAATAGAGGTTGCTAAACCACTAAACCACCACAATGAAGGGCTGTGTTAAATCTTTGCCAAAATGAACTCCAAGATCTACAAGTTGTAACAAGTATTCTGATTTTCTATTAAAATATGTTCGCACTCAAAAATAAGTATTACTCAGTTATAAACTATATTAATGTTATCACTAAATGGAAGAGAATATAAACTTCACTTAGTCTGTGACACCCCACCTCTATACTCACGCTAGCCAAGAACACTACGAAGTAATGCCGTCAACTAGCGCGAAGAATAAGGCTGTTAAGGAGCGACCATCCGTGTAATTGTTTTGTGCGAGCGCCGATGTGTCAGATAATATATCATGCATTTCATCTTAAGAGAAAATCCGACATATTGATGCAAATTCAAAGCTACTACACAGTGGCTATAATATCTTCCGAAACAAATGTAGAAATAAGCATAACAAAAATCAGTCATAGATATCCATATCACAAAGGCGGAAACATATATGAATATAACACATGAAAGTGTACATCAGAGTAGTGGGCTAACAAGATCCATAATATAATAAAAGAATAGATACAAGTGCTAGATAAAAGAATAAGTATACATCAAGGATTCTCTATCTTGAATGTATACAAAACAAAAACAACTAATCTAAAGTAATTAGCCAAAAATCAAGCGAGAGTCCCTGATAAGAAGCCAAGAGGAAGCACCTGTAACATCTCGGTCTGACCCGAGTATTATTTAAGAAGAAAATAATAAATGGATCAGTCTAGCTATAATTATCAGGAAAAATGAGATATAAGAAGAGAGATGATAAAAACGCATGATAACAAAAATATCATACTGCGACAGATGTACATTAAATAACAACAAAAATCATACAATGTCTCAAGAAATCTCGAAGCACTAAAAAGAATGTCATAGTCTTTGTTTTATTCACTAAACCGCAAATATTGACAAACATATCAATGCCAATCGTAAAAGTTGTTGAAACACAAATTCACCAATACACAAATATTGATAAAGCTTGTCAATGTAAATCACGAAAATTGGTGAAACACAAATTCTAGAAATCGATCAATAGAAATCCAGAAATCACTAAAAGAAGGAAAGAGGCCTATCACAAAAAAGGAGCATGGAAACTCACCAATACGTGCATCATAAAATGGAACGCTATTCCATGGTTGCTAACAATTAATTTTTGAGCCGAGGCTCCACTAAAACGGCCCGAAGACCTTTGAGCCGAAGACCTTTAAGCCAAAGCTCCACTAAAACGGCCCGAAGACCTTTGAGCCGAAGCTCCAATAAAACGGTCTGAATACCATGGGTCGCTACCCCACCAAGCCGAAGCTCCACAATATACGGGGCTTATTCTCCCTCGCAGACAAAGAGACATCGCACAATGCTAGTCTAAATCACAAAATGGTCATCATTGATCGATAAGTGTAAACTACACTAAGCTAGTAAATAAATGAGTTTAGCTTCATGTCCCATAACCACTGGCTTAACTTAATTATTTACGAACAAATTGTAGACTTCCACTTGATAATAAGTGTCAATTACACTAAGCTAGTAAACATATGAGTTTAGCTTCATGTCCCATAACCATTAGCTTAAATTAAATATTTACGATCAAATTGTAGATCTCCACTCGAAAATTGTCACAAGGGATTCAATTAAACAAGTCCAAGATTAACCGACGAAGTAAACGCAAGCGTTTCATACCACTTGTTTTACTAAGACGTTTAATTAGATTTATCATACGAATGTGGTAAAGGTTTGTATATACTAATAGATAGGAAAAACGGTTTTGTAAACGAGCTTTGTATAAAAATAAAGTTGAAATCATCTTTAGGAAAGAGCTTGAATATTTACTACTAGTATAGAAACCTTTGTATTTTAAAGTGACAAATCACAAAGTTGATTATAAAAATAATCAATCACAAAAGGCTCGCATTCGAAGACGTGAATCGAATCCAAAGAAACCGATACTAAATCCATCAAAACGGGTATTCCCTAAAATTCTCGAAAAAGAAGTTATCAAAGTCATCAAAGGTGATAACAACAAATCGGATAATCACGGATCGATAAAAATTAGAATCTCAAGCAAAATAGGCTAAATAGGCAAAAACAAGCACGTCAGTCGACTGACTACAAAGGCCAGTCGACTGATCTAGAAACCTGGAAATTTCATTTCATGCAGTCATTCGACTGATTACAAAGTCCAGTCGACGGATTGCAGGAAACAAAGACTTCCAGCCTCTGCAAACAGCACCCAGAGCATTCATTTGCTACAGTTGGTCGACTGACTGCAAATGGTCAGTCGACTGACTGGCACTAGGGCTGTTTTTCAGCTATCCAATGAAGAGCAACTCCTCCAAAATTGCAACCGGACGAGCAATGGGCGCTAAGGGTTTATGCCAATCGACGACCCGGCCCTATGGGCTCTTCGATGCATCACCAAAAATATGTTCAAACATCAAAGTTAGGATTTTTAAAGATTTGATTTCAAAACACCAAAAATTGAAATATTCACCAATTCAATCCAAACCAAAAGCGAATGCACATGAATAAGTGTTAAGAATTCATACCCAACAATCAAGGATAGTTATAAATATAGATGTGAGATAAAAATCTCACCTTTTACTCAAAACAATGAAGAAGAAGCTATAGAGCAAGGAAAGAACAATCACTCTTCAATTCTAACCCAAAAAGATTTAATCTAAGCTTAAAAAGAAAAAACATTTCCTAAGCTAGGGTTTAGAAATTTCTGAAATTGAAGGGAGAATGAGTTGGAGAACGAGAAGAGGATGCTTACTAGTAGCTTCTCTTTGAATTTGGAGCTATAACTTGAATTTGCAATGGAACTAGGGCTTAGGATTTTAATTTCCAATCTCCACCACCATTTTTGCTAAAGCTTGAGTTGTATTAGGAAATGAAGAATGAATGAAGAGAAGTGGAGTGGAGCTTGGGTTGATATGTTGGGTCAATGGGCTGAAACCCAAACCCAAAGCCCTAAGTGAAAAGGTCAAATTTTTAGCTAGCTTCAAACATAGCGAAGTTTATACTCAAAAAGGGTGCAAACGGCATATTGAACTCAATGGAAGTGTTCTCGAGTTCTAATTCGACTGTTTGCCAAAAGTAGCTTTTCGGACTTAAATCCGACTAACGATGCTATATTTAAATAAAATATTTAAATATACAATCATAAAATATGCGGGTTGTTACAGACTTCCCTCCTTAAAAAAATTGTGTCCTCGCAGTATTTAAGAAGAAAATAAAAAGAAACAGCCATAAAAGTGTATCAGCACAAAAGAAATTTGAAATAAGAAGTTCACCATAAAGAATACGAAAGAGTAAGTCTGAACGTGTTCGCTTGATGAATTATCCGATTTCCCAATAACAATCCTTAGGATTTAAAGACCATTGAACTTTCACAAGAGGAACATCTTTATTTCGAAAGCGTTTGACCTCCGTAGCAATAATACGAATAGGATGTTTCTCATAAGTCAAATTAGGTGAAACTTTAATTTCTTCCACAACACCGGGCTCAAGGATAGAATTGGGATCTTGAAGACATTTCCATAATTGAGAAGCGTGAAACACGTCATGAATAGCAGAAAACTGAGCCGGTAATAAAAGGTGATAAGCCACGGAACCAATACATTCGGTGATATGAAATGGACCAATATATCGAGATGCTAATTTTCCCGATCGACTGAAATGCACAACACCCTTCATAGGAGAAACACGAATAAACACAAAATCTCCCACAGAAAATTCTAATTTCCTTCTTCTATTATCGGCATAGGATTTTTGTCTACTGTGAGCTTCTCTCATCCTATGGCGAATAAGATCAATCTTTTCTGTGGAATCACGAATAAAATCTAGACCTAAAACCAGTTTATCATCGCCCTCAAGCCAACAAGAAGGAGATCGACATGGCCTTCCATAGAGTTCCTCAAAAGGTGCCATACCAAAGCTAGATTGGAAGCTATTGTTATAGAAAAACTCAACAAGAGAAATATGATCTTCCCAACATCCACCAAAATCAAGAATACATGCACGAAGATGATCTTCAAGAGTTTGATTCACACGCTCGGTTTGTCCATCGGACTGAGGGTGATAAGCGGTGCTAAAATTAAGCTTCGTTCCCAAAGCTTTTTGAAGACTCTTCCAAAATCCGCTAGTAAACAATGGGTCACGACCACTAACAATAGAAGTAGAAACTCCATGCAATTTAACAATTTCTTTAATAAAAAGTTGGCCAAAAGAGGCACGGTCCGATTGGAATGAACGGGAATAAAATGGGTGGATTTTGTTAGTCTATCAACTATCACCAATAGGCTATCATGACCCAAACGAGAATGGGGAAGGCCGTCAATAAAATCCATGGAAATTTTGTCCCACTTCCAAATTGGAATGTCCAAAGGTTGCAATAACCCACCAGGCCTTTGATGCCCGGCCTTGACAAGTTGGCAAATCATGCAATGCCTAACAAAGTTAGAAATATCGAATTTCATCCCATCCCAATAATAAAGTCGCTTCATATCTGCATACATTTTACTACTACTAGGATGAATGGTAAATTTAGAACGATGAGAATCTTCTAAAATATCTTTACGAAGATCACTAATATTATGCACGATAAGTCTACCAAATTTTCGAATGCCGCCACAAGCATCAATATCAAAGTCTTTCAAACCTTCAATACTAATCTTATCCCTACAACCTTAGCTAAGAAAAGCAAATTCGGGATCTAGCTTTTGAGCTTCAAGGATGCGGTCTAAAAGAGAAGGATGAGCCTCAAGGCTGCATAAACAAGAGATGCACATAAGTTGGATTCACGATCTTGAATCTCACAAGTGGATAAAGTCTCGAGATAATTCCACTCGGATATCATCATAGAAACAACCACTTGTTGCTTACGACTATGTGCATCAGCAACACAATTTCCCCTTTCTGAGAGTATACAGAATATCAAGATCATAAGATGCAAGGAACTCGAGCCAATGTTGTTGACGCAAATTAAGTTCCTTATGAGAAAATAATACTTCAAAGATCTATGATCGGAATGGAGAACAAATTTCTCCCCCAAAAATAATGATGCCAAATTCTATAAGCGAAAACAATAGCCGCGAGCACTAGATCATGAGTGGCATACCTAGTCTTGATAAGCTTTAATTGTTTAGAAACATTAGTGATAACATGTTCTCTTTTGCAAGAGAACGACAACCAAACCAATACGACAAGCATCAGTATAAACAATAAAATCTTGGTTCCCTTCGGGAATTCACAAGAATAAGAGTATCGGAAAAGAGTTCTTTTGATTAATCCTCTATCCCGAAAAGCTAAACTTCCAAAACTTATAACTTACTTTACGTAATCATGTTTCTAGAAAAATTTACATTTTACAAGTCACTTTATTGTGTTTGACTGTATCATCAAAGCCTTTAGGAAATTCCTATCGATAACACTGACCAAGCGCATCGACCAGAATTCTGAAAGCACTCAATGGGAAAAACAACACAAAATCATCTTCTTTATGATAAAAATATCTCTTAAAAACTTTACGAATAATCTTTGCTCGTATTAAGAAAAAAATCCGATTATACTTGTAAATAAATCTTATGAAAAAGATTTGCAAAATTTTAAGTTGTTTTCATCCAAAATCAATAAAAAAGGATGGTCTCATCGAAATATTCGCCGAATACTCGAATCAATAAGATGGATGAAATAAGCTGGACAACTCAAATGACATCTTGTGTCATTCATAAGAATCATAACAAGCGCGAAATGCAACAAGTGGAACGCTATCCTCCGCAACTCGTAGCTAATGAAAACTGGTGGCAAAGTCGAATTAAGAAGACCTTAGCACCACACAAAAGATTGCTTAGGTGATGTCCCTAAGACAAGCTCAAAAACACCAGAAAATTCACAAACTACTAAAATGAGAGAAATAACATTTTCCTCATCATGTGGGTTTAAAGAATAAAATGATGCCGTCAAACTGGAATCGAAATCACAAATAAAAATAGAAATCTGCTTAACAGATTAAGAATGTCAAAGATGAATAGTCCACTCGGGATATAGGATATGGCTTCATAATGATTAAGCCATCCTTTCACAAAACTCAATTCCGAAGCCTAAGTAACGCATAACATGCAAATCGGCTTGGAAAGAAAAAATCACATAAAATAATCTTTACATCAAAACAAAGCAAATTGAGTGTTGCAGATCCACCAACCGGATTCACAATTCTCAAAAAAAAAATCACAAAGCTTAAAATGTTTTAAAGAAAAAGAATCAACAAGTTCTTTTGATATAAAATGATAAGATGAACCCATAACCAAAAAGAACTAGAATGGGAAGATCACGAAATAAAATAATGCCATTAAGGATTGAATGGAAAATACCTTGACCAAGAGAAGTGCACTAGGAGCTTGCACAACATTTAGCTTTCCCTCCTCTTACTTGGAAGTTTGGGACATGAAAATAAAAGATGACCCGAACTTTTGCAATAACGACAAAAGAGAGGTTTTAAACACCTATTAGCATAATGGTCCGTGGAACCACAATTAGAGCATTGTCCATGACTAGGAATTGGAGTCCTTGCTACCGAAGAATTTTTATTCACTTTCTTATCGGGATTAGGGCTTTTGACCTTAATATGACTCTTCTTGGAAATCCCAATATCACTATCACCTCCTTTACCAACCTCTTCATGTCAAAGAGTGATAACCACAAGCTGATTGAAAGGAACTTCAAGTTTCAGAGGTAAAACCAATTCGAGGTTCTTACTCAAAGCATAGATAAAATCTTGATTCTTTACAAGATCCAAAAGTTGTTGGGCAGACATGAATATGCCATCCAGAGAAGGACTACTGGATTGACCAGCGCTAGGACTGCCAGAACTAACCATTTCTTCTTCTTTAAGAAAGAGAGAAAGAAGAGGAAGAAGGTTATTCTCGGAATGAATATCAAACAAACTTGATTGATAAAACAAGGCATCACAAAAGAAAATAGGATAAGATGGTACGAAGACTCGAATTAAATCCTAAGGCACGACTCCTAAGATAGACATAAGAAGATGATCCTTGCTAGATTATTCGACATTGTTCCGAAGTTTGGCTCTGATACCAAGCTGTGACGCCCACCTCTATACTCACGCTACCCAAGAACACTATGAAGTAATGCCATCAACTAGCGCTAAGAATAGGGCTGTCGAGGAGGGACCATCCGTGTAATTGCTTTGTGCGAGCGTCGATATGTTAGATAATATATCATGCATTTCATCTTATGAGGAAATCCGACATACCGATGCAAACTCAAAGCTACTACACAGTGGCTATAATATCTTCTTAAACAAATATAGAAATAAGCATAAAAAAATCAGTCAAAGATATTCATATCACATAGGCGGAAACAGATATGAATATAACAAGCGAATGTAACGACCCGAAATTTTCGAAGCCGAAAATTCCAGATCGTTATGAAAAAGAAGAAAGAGATAGAAGAAGAAGAAGAAGATCAGAAAACATCAACATCTCACCTTCGCAGCAGATAAAATATAATAATAAATAATAACAGCTTACAAAGCAATACTATATCTGTCAATTACATTTTAATACATCAGAGTTTCACATATATTCAAATGCTGGACATATACAATCAACTTATCACAGAATTACAATAATATAATTACAGCGGAAATATTCTATGCATTCTTGCCATCCAGCTCGCCTCCTGAGCTCCAGAACGTACCTACCTGAAAATCTGTAATACTCGGTCTGACCCAAGCATTACACCAAAGTAACACCCGGGTCAGGCTGGAAACCAGCGTGAGTAAACCCAACTAACATTGAATACCAAGCCAACAACTTATATAAAACCCAGGGTAACTTATATCAATTTAACCAATTCACAATTTACTATAGACAAGACTTATTTCACATATAAATTTCTAAGTACCAAACTTAGATAAAATAATCCAATCCACTTAAATCATTTCATTCCTGCCTATTGATTTCACAAATTAATTTATAAAAATTCGAAGTGATTTCGGGTATTTCCCAATACCCGACACCGCCCTCTTTGAGTCTCGTGTCATTCTAACCCAATTTATCTGAATGAAATACACCTAACATTTCATATCTGAGATATCAACTCATTCAAAGCATCCAACACTATTCAATCGCCCATTAGCAAAGCTTAATCACATACAAATCAATTCAATTGATTCTAATTGAATTTCAAATTTCAATCACTTAGATTTCTTCATTAATTAATTCCAAATTAATTAACTAATCAACTATTCCATATCCATTCGTCTTAATTAATCATCCTGGGTTAATTATCTTTCAATTACATTCAAGTAATTATCTTTAATTAATTTCATGATATTAATTATTCTTAACCCAAAATCAATAAGTAATCTTAATTACTTCATGAATTAATTAACTATTTTAATTACATTACTCCTTAATTACTTATATTGATTAACTTCTCTTAAGTCACTTTCTTCTGATTAATTTATCTAAATTAATCAATCTTTAATTACATCATTGATTATATAATTTAATGATTTCCAGTTATATTTTAATTGACCATAATCTAAATTAATTACATTAATTAAAGCACAATATTAATCATTCTTGATTTATCTCAACCCTGTAATTAACTATCCATTTATTACTTCATTAAATAAATCAATTTCTCCTTAATTAATCATCTTGATTAATCTCTTGATTAATTACACAAGTAATTATATTTTATTAATGTCATTAAGTAATTATTTATCAAACCATTAAATGATCATTCTGAATTACTTACACTTAATTAATTAACTTAAAACTTAACTTATTAATTAATTCAAACCGTTAATTACTAAATTAATTAACCCAAATTATTAATTAATTGAATTAATTATTTATTTATTTTAGTTACACTTCAAATTTGATGAATCAGAATTCATTAAGCCCTTAACAACATTAGAATGAAAACATTCTCTTATTTGTAACCTTAAATCTAAAACAATTTAAAAACCCAAATACTTCGAGTTAAACCACAATTAACTTGAGGTCCAACCAAAACAAGTCACATCATCTGAAATAGCACATCCAATCAATTTATTTATCTAACCAATTATTTGAATGTAACCATTTAAATTTAAATAGAAATCCACAGAGTGAGATTTACTCACCTATGATTTTGTTAGCATCCATTCCCAAATCCAGCTTGTTTCATCTCAATTTTTGACCTTATATAAATATCATATGATTTTTATTAATATTTCACATAACCAAACAATCAACTATCCCTTTTAACAATTTTAATAAAAATTTAATTTTAAATTAATCACTTTATATGATAATTTAAATTGACTAATGACTTAATTAACTATTAATTCCTCTCTTAAAACTACATATAGAAATAAATTATAGCTTTAAAAATCTACTTTTTTATAAATTCCTCAACATTTTAAAATCCTTATATACATATCAAAATATTTTCTATATATATATAAAATTAACTAAAATAGGCATGAATATATAAATTTTTTTCTTTACCTCATTAAAATTCCATTTTTTTTAATATTCCTTATTGTAATAAATCATGTTTCCAACATTTATTAAGTCAAATAGAATCTAAAATTGGCTATACCTCACTTCCTAGAATGCAAGCCAAACCCTTCGTCGTCGAGTATCACTGCCACTACAATGAACTCCCCCCTCCAATCGCGAGCCACCACTGCACATCGTCGCTGCCTCGCCTAGCTCGAACCTTAAACCCCCAACTGCCTCGCCTCGCAACACTTATCAGCTGTCGATCGTATGACCTCGCGAATCACCATCGGCGCCTCGTTCCCCTTGAGTTCGAGTCGAAGTCGAATACCCCCATGCTCCAGTCGACACACCCTAAATCGCCACCCCTCTTCTCGTGACTCAGTTTTGAACACGGCTTCGAAACATATTCACGGAACTTCATCTTCCTTATCCGGGTTCGACGTCGCGATGCTTCTCTATGCACGATCGATTGAATTTCTTAATTTAAACTTTGAGGACGAGAGAGAGCAACGACCTTTTTTTTTTTTTTTGAACTGCGTTCGATCTGCTGGAAGAAAGGGGGACTAAGGCGTAAAGTAATAAAGGTAGGAATGGATTCTCGAACACGCCTGATTATTATATAATTAAATATGAAAATATCTCGTGTTGCATAACGCGAAATCCCAAACCCCGAATCAAACATGCCGACAGGTGTTCATAAGGTTTTACCCGCATTCTGAACACAATGGAATGTGTTTCGGAGACTAATTCGATCATATGCGCGAGTTACGGAAGTAAACAATCAATTTTAAATCAAATCGATTAAAATAGTTCTAAGCGTTTTGAGCTGCTAGGGTCAAACGACAACTCCGATTGCTACGAAAATTGAAATTCGATAATAACTAACTATTAGGATCCCATGGAACAAGTTGCGTCAAATTCCGAAATTGTGCCTCGGAAAGCTATTTTTAAATATCAATTTAAACGATATATTATTAAAATTGAACAAATTACATTTAAATTAAATTCAAACCATTCTATTATCTTCAATATCATTATAATAAATTTTATAAGCCTTCAAACTATTTTAAACAGGCTTAGAAATTTCAGATTCAACAATTTATCCAATTTCAATCATTAAAGTCAATATTTAAACTATATAATTCAATGATTTAATTATCAAATAAGTATTTATATCTGAAATTCTAGTTAAAATTAACTTTTAAATATTTGAAATCAATTAATTATTCCATTTTAAATTGTTAAAAATTCCGGGTCGTCACATTCCTCCCCCCTTAAAAGAATTTCATCCCCGAAATTACTATTTAGGGAGAATGGACCAGTACCCGTTTATCTTTTCCCCCCAAAACCAACAGTTTTATCAACATCCTACCAACTGTCTTTTATAAAAGACTTCTTATCCTTCTTACTAACTTCCCAAACTCTCCCACAGTTTTAAACAGACCCTTTTTACTCAATCATTCAAATTTCAATTTTAAACCAAATTTTGAATTATCAAAATTTTCTCAAAATTTTTCTAACTCCCTAAATTTCCGAAATTTTTTGCCTACGTCTCCTTTGCGCGGCTAGCTCGGTACAACTACAAATTGCCTCTACGGGCTCCCAAATTCCAAAAGAAAACAAAAGCCAAGTGGCTAGATCAAAAACCCAATCCAATTTTATGCAGAAAATTAAATACATACCTTTTTGTCGGGCAATTCAAATTTATCTTTTGGAATCACAACCAATATCCTTTTTTCCCTTATAATACCTACATATCCTGCTTAACAATAATATCCAATCGTAACCTTTCAAATCACTATATACATTTTCCTACATAAGTTTCACACCCATTTCTATTCAAATTAGCTTTTCCTATTTCCAAATGGATTCAGTTTGTCTTCAATTCTGCATATTGAATTTAATTCGCATCATTATGTTAAATTAATTTCATTCGCTGATTTATTTCAGCTTCATATTAAAATCATTTTGTTGCTAACAAATTTTTTTTCTAACTCTCAAAATTTTAGAAAATTTTTGGCAAAGTCTCCTTTGTACGGAGGAGCTTTGGCAATTTCACAAGAGATATAAATATATATACATCGACCCACCCGGTCGGAAAAAGCAAAAACAGTTCATATTTCCTATTTTTATTGCGTAGGTGTACCTTATTTAGCATTTTAAGTAAGCGGCTTATTTATTTTAGCAAATAGCGCAACCAAATCCAGCGAAATGGCTTCCCCGTACCTGTACTTACTCAATTTAAATATGTAAGTGTTATATATAAGAAGACTATAATATTTCTCTTATTTAAACAATTATAACACAATCAATTCTAAAAGAAATGCATCCAAAATAACTTCCTCGAGCAATTTATATGTCTTCAAACTAATTCAATTGCTTTCAACCAATTCATAAGCCATTTTATTCAATTTTAATGGTTTGCACCTCAATTTCTTACATTCAATTGATCTTTAATCCAAACAATCTCATATTCACTTCAAATAATTCAGAATCAAATTTATTTAATCTCTATTAACTCATAGAAATTTAATTACTTTTGTTTATCCTAAACAACAATTTTCGTCATGCAATTTCGACGATATTCGCTTTATAAAGTATATATTTTAGTTTATAACTACTTCAAATTAATTCCAACTCATTCTGAATTTAATTCCATTTCATTTCTAATTTTATAGCATCTCCACTTATTCAATTCATTATCAAATCCAAGTCGAATTCTATTTACAATTCGAATTCATTCTCAAAACTCTATTATTAATTTACAATCCATTTTATTTAACCGAGTTAAATTTTATTAACATATTTTATCAAATAATTTATTTAGTTAATTAGCTTACTTCCAACTTTTAAATCAATGTTTGATTTTGTTGCAAAATCACTTCATTAAATTTTCCTAAGTCCAAATTTTATTTTATAATTCCATTTTGGATTTCCTTCCATCTTTCAAAATTCTAATACCTTTATTTAAAAATTTAAGAAATGCTTTTAAATTCAGATAATACTATTAAAATAGCCTTTAATAAAAATAATTCTTATAACTCGATGTCTCAAGCAGTCCATCCTTGTTCTCATAGAAATTCAATCATACGTTGATCAGGCTAGGACTGAAAATCTATAAGTACTTGGTAAACCCGTTTTCAACACCTAGTGAAAATACTTGGAAAATAATTTTATTGAAAATATGGAAAACAGTTTTCTTTTTGAAATAGAGGAAATATCTTTGGTGAGGATGCTCTGCAAATCATCACTCCCATCCATGGTCGCAGTTAACCCGATGGTTACGTTGCCATCCTGACAAAATCCATAGATAACTGTAGGCCTCCGCGCCCCTCGATTACACCATGGAACCCATGACAGATCGCAGCTACAACTGGGGTTACATAGCTATCACAACAAAAACCCATATAAATGTAGGCATCAGTGCCCTCGAATTTCGCTGCCAAAAATGAAACTTCTCCACTCCACTTGACCATAGATCGCAGTCTACCGATGTTGCGTTGCCTTCTGAGCAAAATCAAGTGTAGACTGTTGGCAACCATCCTCCACACGATTTTCACTATGGTCCCTACAGTAGATCACAGTGACATCGAGTTACGCTGTCGTCACAGCATAACCCAAATGCCCCTGTAGGCATCAGTGCCCTCGACTTTCGCTACCGAATAATCCTCAGGAACTAGTTTGTCCGGACTCCTCACAGGATCAACTTTAGAACCCTTCCTTGGGGCTCAAGGCAGCACCACCTGGTGGCACTCCTGAGAAGTTCATTTCAAGGGAGCGCCTTTTCCCCAGAGCCATCATCAAAACACTTTATACTATATATATAGTATCTTTCAAATCTTACACCTGGTATGATCTCATACAAAGCTCCTTTACACAAAATCGATTATCCCAAAATCGATAATTCTCAAACTAGGCTTTCCAAATTCAATATTGGTTTTACCAAAAATCAAAAGCCTTTCAAATTCCAAAGGTTCCCAAAACCCTTTTCCAAAATCCTCATAGGATCCTTTATATATATATAAATATATGTAATATTTTTTTTAAAAAAAAACTTTAGATCTTTTCAATCTTGTATAAATTTCCCTTTATACTTCAAACACCTTCAAAAATCCTTTTCTTCCGGCAATAGATTTAATAAGGGGAAATCTATCTTATATAACAAAGATATATAACTTTGTTTATTCAAAATCAAATATTCCAATTTGATTACTCTTTTCAATATCAGTTTCATTCAAATCCGTACGATGTACACATATCATCCGTACGCTATACCAATCTGATCGCTCACTCGATCACAAAATTTCACTTCCAAACTAGCATCGTCCACCCGACTTTCTTATGCGGACACAGATCTAGTTTCTTGATTAGAAACCGACATTCTCCTTGCATAGTCAAAACTACGATAGAGAATATCCAGAACCAATCAACAATCCTTATCCAGGTTCGCCGTCAAAAATCGAGTGAAAAATCCCCACTCGGATCGATAAACTATCTCAAAATTCTATGCTCGAATCTGGATCAAATCACTATGCGAATAAAATAATATACGTACATCCCACGTATTTAACTTCATTGATTACTAGCCAAATCAATTCCCTTTCTATTCACATTTCCTTTAATTCCCTTTCACTTATTTACAATTGCCTTAATTCTCATTGAATTATCACTTCAATTCTTATCACAGTTGGGCGTTTAAATCAATAACAGTTTGAACTCCGACCAGTTTATATTTATAAAATAGCTTGAAATTTTTTAAAATAGATAAGTAGTTGAAAAATAATTATTAGTTTGCAAAATAGCTGTAAAATAGTTAAGTAATTATAAAATAGTGAAAATAGTTAAATAGTTTCAGGAATTTTAAATAATTGCAAAATAGTTGTAAAATAGAAATTAGTTTGTGAAATAGTTGAAAAATAGTAATTAGTTTAGAAAAATAGGTTTATATCAAAACAATTTATATTGAAATATGTATGAATAAGGAATATACATAAATCAAAAATAGTATAAATAAACTCTAAATATTGAGTTTGAAATTTGGAATGGCATGTGATACCCAAAGTGATAAGTTTTTAAGTGAGAAAATTATTATTCTGAAGTTTAAGGATTTAATGAGGTTGGTTGGATTAAGTAAATTGAATTTAACTTGGGAGAAGTTAAATACGTTTGAATGAGCAACTTCAATTGAAAATTTTAAGATGAAATTGGAATTCAACTTGGAAAGTTTAATGGTTAATTTGAATTGGCAGTTTATGTGATCTCAAAATGGGTTTGAGATCTGGAAATTGGAAAGGGATGGACGTTCTAAAATAAATTGGATAATATCATCCTATTGTTATTAAAGATCCTTAAACTTCGAATTGGATTTCTTTAAATGAATGAGAAATGAAGTGTGGTAATATATCCACTATTGAGATAAAAGGGAAATCTAACTTTAATTTGAAATTAAGGATATGGAATCACTCTAAACTGAAAATTTGAATAATTGAGTTTGTAAATTAAAATTGTTTAAGAACTGGCTTTAAACTGGAAGATAAAATTTAATAATAAATTAAAATTTTAAAATAAAATTGTATTGAACTCTTATTTGAACCTTGAAATACATAAGTAAAGGTAGTTTAAAATGGAATTTTGAGAATTTGACTCAGAAATTAAATTGATTAAAAACTTTTAATTAAGGTTAATTCGGTTTAAAGGGTTAAACCAATCTTTGAGAATTTAACTCGAATTTATATAATTCAAGATAGTTTAAATTCAAGATTGAAATTGAATTAGTTCAAAATTGAATTAGGTTTGAATTAATTTGATTGGTGATTGGAGATGTATAAGTTTAAAATTTTAAATGGGAAATTGAATTGGATTAAATCGAAATGATTTGAATCTGAAATGGGTTCAATTGACAATAATTCAAATTGATTGGAATAATTTGAAATTATAATTAAAGTGAACAGGACTAAAATCAAATGGAATTTGATTTAATTTAGAATGAAACCAGGGTTGATTCAACTTGAATTGGGATTAAATAAGTTTCAATGGAAATTGGAATTATTCAAATTGGAATTGGGTCAATTTAAATGGAAGTGTAAATTTACATTGAATTGTTGGGGAAGTGAACAGTTTGACCCTTGACTATTATTTCATTTACACACAAGGTCCTCCTTACATTTTAAACCACTTTTGGTTTTTAGTTCAAATCAAATTTTCAAACAACCCATTGTTTGCAACAAGTCCCAGTTATCCAAATAATACTTATTTATTACTTTTCATTACTTTGAAACAAATTTCCAAATTCTGGGTCTAGATTTAGAATTTCATTTTCAATCAATTAAATTTTAATTTGGTTGTATTTCTATTTCTACTTAATTTAATTCCAATTCAAGACTTCAATTTGGTTGTATCATATTACTTCTAAATTTTAATTCCAATAATTTAACAACTAATTACCTTAATATTTATTAGAAGGAAATATTTCTTTATATATCAAAATATATTTTTATTTAAAATCATTTAAATCCTTAATGTAAGAAAATAACAAGTACGCGCTCATATATATGTATACACAACTCATTACATAGTACTACGGACTCTATTTAATGAGTAATCCCCAACAGAGCCAAGGTTCTCGCTTAACCTTTCAGCTTTGATACCAAATGTAACGACCCGAAATTTTCAAAGCCGAATGTTCCAGATCGTTATGAAAAGGAAGAAAGAGATAGAAGAGGAAGAAGATCAGAAAACATCAACATCTCACCTTCGCAGCGGATAAAATATAATAATAAATAATAACAGCTTACAAAGCAATACTATATCTGTCGATTACATTTTAATACATTAGAGTTTCACATATATTCAAATGTTGGACATATACAATCGACTTATCACAGAATTACAATAATATAATTACAGCGGAAATATTCTATGCGTTCTTGCCATCCAACTCGCCTCCTGAGCTCCAGAACGTACCTACCTGAAAATCTGTAATACTCGTGTTATCCCATTTTTTGGACAAAGCTGGAATATCAATGTTGTACGCGTTTCCACCACGAACAAACCAGGAAGTACAGAGATATAAACAAGCAAGCATGCATAAGTCCGGAATTCCACTAAAATCTCAAGTTCATTCGGCAGAGCAAAGGCATGCTTCATTCGGCATATCATATCCGGCCTCCCCTTGGTTCATTCGGCACTCCCTAAACCAAGCTCATTCGGCATCCCAAGCACTACCGGACCGGCCTCCCCCATAGTCCTACCGAACCAAACGACTCCGAAGCCGGACCAAACTATCACCAACCAATCACCGGACCAAGGTGATCACCGAACCAACCTTCCACTACGACCGATCCAGAAGACTACCGGACCAACTTCAACACCACCATCGGACCACCTTGGCCGAACCAAACCCCAACTTATCCAAGCATAGCCGAATGAAAGCCATGCCGAACCAGATGATGCTGGACCAGATTGCTTCAGCCCAGGCCCGCTAGCAGCTATATACTTCCAAGCCCCCTGCCCCCTACCTCACTCTATAAATAGAGGGGCAGGGGTACAACAATGGGGGAGAGGTTTGAGAGCTCAAACCTGGAAGGAACTTTCAAACAACTTTCATACACTTGTACTACAAGCTTTGTACTTGTAATCGGATCGGAAAAGGAGAATAACATATAAAGTGGACGTAGGCACACTTTGGCCGAACCACTATAAATCTGTGTGTCTTTTACAGTTTAGCCCCTACTTTTTACGTATTTGCATACACCACCTAAATCAATACGAACAACATAAAATCAACTAATTCATACGACTTGGAGTTGTTTGTTCATCTTTTGTGCAAACATATTTGGGTTATTTGCTGAGATCTGTAATTTGTGTTTGAATATCGCTGAATTATATTCATACACTGGTGCTTTCACGACTTTGGGTGTTTGCGGCCATTTTTTACGCAAACATTTTGGTGCTTTCACTGAGAGGGAACCAGCTCCCGCTACATCGGATAGAGGTTTAGATTTGGAAGACAATGACTAGGCAAAGCAGTAGAAGGCTAAGGGCTGAGAGAAGCCAACAAGGAGGAAGTCAACAAGCATCCTCCGGAGGTGAGGAAGGACCGGCTTCGATCTACATAACAAGGGATGAAATGGTAGCCATAACAAATTCACTGCAAGAGAGGTTGCTGAAAAGTCAACAGGAAATGATGCAAACTTTCTTGGAGCAAATGAGAGTTGCAGGGATGCAGAACCTAGGAACAGCTACAACGGCTGTGGATGCAGGACAGGAAGCTAGGGTTATGGAACCCAATGAAGGACAGGATACGGAGCCAGGCGGCAATCAACAAGGGCTTGGGGGCAGGCCCACAGGATTCAACACAGGAGAACCTTTGGAAGGAGTTCAACAGGCTAGAACCAACGTTGCTGCTAACGAGCCACACGAAGAGTATGTACCGGAGTTCCCTCGGGGGCAACCCCCGACAGATAACGGTGGATTGGTAGATATAATCAGGAAGACTGTGCGAGGTGGTTTGACCAACGGAGACTTGGAAGGAGTAAACAGGAGTCCGTTCACTCGGGAAATAAGGATGGCTCAGAACCCACCTAAGTTCAAGCTACCTAGCGTGGAGGTATACAATGGCAAGGAAGACCCTACGGATCACTTGATGAGATACACTAGACACATGGAGGTGCTGGGGGCATCAGAGGAGGTGATGGCCCGATGCTTCCCTTTGTACTTGACGGACTTAGCTGCGATGTGGTTCAGGCAGCTGGAAGAAGGATCTATCGGGACTTGGAGGGAATTGGTGGAAAGGTTTCTGGGACAGTTTCGGGTTCATGTCAAGAGACCGAAGAACGTGATGACATTGACATCGGTAAGGCAAAGGATGGATGAATCGCTTAGAGCTTTTCTAACTCGATTCAGTGCCGCAGTTGCTTCGGTGGATCGGCCCGATCCATCGATGGTTTTAATGGCAGCAGTATCAGGAGTCAGGGAGAACTCGGATTTCAAGGTATCTCTGATACGAGATCCCCCACGGAATCTCGACGAATTCTTTCATGAGGCAGAAAGGTTCCTTCGACAAGAAGATGCGAGTACGGATTTAAAATTGAAAAAGGTTAATGCAGTTGAAGGGGGAGGACCATCCAGCAATGGTTCGGATAAAAACAAAGGAAAAAGGAAGTTGGACGATGATTCTGGAAATGCTAGGAAGCAATGGAAGGATCCAAAGTTTTCCACATACACAGGATTGAACGAAACACTGGAACGGATATACCTGGATACTCGAAATCGCCTTCACTACCGGAGGCCGGCTAGGAGAGAACCAACAGAACGGGAAAGGACATCAGGAAGGCACTGCCTCTTCCATGATTTGGATGGACACGACACCAACAGCTGCAGGCACTTAAAGGACATAATTGAGGAACATGTAAGAAGTGGACAACTGCCGCAATATGTTGGACCTCGGAATGCAACGGCGAGGCAGGAGCAACCGCCGCCTACCTCAAGCTACGATGGTGGGAGGCCCAGGAATGATGGTCGGTTGATCGTCCCTTGACCAGGTTAATATGAAATAAGTAGCAAACTATTGGCAAGCAACCAAGTCATTTACACATGTACGGGGACGGAGATAGCCCCTAGGCGTGCTCTGAATGATAATAAACTGCGATGCTATGGTTTGTGAAATTTATCTTTCGCTTTTGGATTGGACACTGCTTTTCTTTTTGGTTTTCGGTTTTGGAGCTTGGATTGAGCTCCTGGTTTTTCTTGCTTTTTGATTTGGATTTTCCTTTGGACAATTGTTTTCGGTTTTGGATGTTAGTTTGGATTTCTGTTTTTATGGTTTTGGATTTGGATTTTGGATTTGGATTCTGGATTTGGATTTTGGATTTGGATTCTGGATTTGGATTTTGGATTTGGATTCTCGATTTGGATTTTGGACTTGGATTTTGAGTTGGATTTTAATTGGATTTTTATCTGACTTTTGATAAACGGTCGTCGGGTATGGATTATGCCTGGCAAGGGGTGAGTCGCTTTGCCCGAACGTGGTAAATTGACTCATTCAGGTCGTCGAGTATGGACTATGCTCGGCAAGGGTCCGGAGTGACCAGGATTCGGCCTAGGACTTAGGCCCTATATTATCAATCGTTATTTTCAGGTCGTCGAGTATGGACTATGCTCGGCAAGGGTCCGGAGAGACCAGGATTCGGCTTAGGACTTAAGCCATGGCATTGTACAACATCCAGGGACACTGGACCAAGGTCGTCATGTGTGGATTAGGCATGGCAAGAACCCGGAGAGGTTAGCTCAAAGTCCAGGGACACTGGACCAAGATCGTCAAGCATGGATTACGCTTGGCAAGAACCCGGAGAGGTTGGCTCAACGTCCAGGGACACTGGACCAAGATCGTCAAGTATGGATTACGCATGGCTCAGCGTCCAGGGACGCTGGATCACGACCGTCAGGTGTGGATTGTGCCTGGATCACGACCGTCAGGTGTGGATTGCGCTTGGCAAGAGCCCGGAGAGGTTATAAATTTGGACCGCGACCCAAAGAGGTCCTGGATTCGGTTGTTGGCTATTGGATAAGGATGGTTTGGGACTCTGTTGTCGAGTTCGGATGGACATGGAATTGGCTCAAGCTTTGGTTATTGGATTTGGAACTGGATATCAACTCGGAGCAGTCAAGGATGATCTACTCTGGCAATATGGCTATTGACTTTGGATATTGGATTCGGGACTATACAAAACACGCCTTCCTACCGCAAGGCATATTTTGGGGGGCAAAGTGTTATCCCATTTTTTGGACAAAGCTGGAATATCAATGTTGTACGCGTTTCCACCACGAACAAACCAGGAAGTACAGAGATATAAACAAGCAAGCATGCATAAGTCCGGAATTCCACTAAAATCTCAAGTTCATTCGGCAGAGCAAAGGCATGCTTCATTCGGCATATCATATCCGGCCTCCCCTTGGTTCATTCGGCACTCCCTAAACCAAGCTCATTCGGCATCCCAAGCACTACCGGACCGGCCTCCCCCATAGTCCTACCGAACCAAACGACTCCGAAGCCGGACCAAACTATCACCAACCAATCACCGGACCAAGGTGATCACCGAACCAACCTTCCACTACGACCGATCCAGAAGACTACCGGACCAACTTCAACACCACCATCGGACCACCTTGGCCGAACCAAACCCCAACTTATCCAAGCATAGCCGAATGAAAGCCATGCCGAACCAGATGATGCTGGACCAGATTGCTTCAGCCCAGGCCCGCTAGCAGCTATATACTTCCAAGCCCCCTGCCCCCTACCTCACTCTATAAATAGAGGGGCAGGGGTACAACAATGGGGGAGAGGTTTGAGAGCTCAAACCTGGAAGGAACTTTCAAACAACTTTCATACACTTGTACTACAAGCTTTGTACTTGTAATCGGATCGGAAAAGGAGAATAACATATAAAGTGGACGTAGGCACACTTTGGCCGAACCACTATAAATCTGTGTGTCTTTTACAGTTTAGCCCCTACTTTTTACGTATTTGCATACACCACCTAAATCAATACGAACAACATAAAATCAACTAATTCATACGACTTGGAGTTGTTTGTTCATCTTTTGTGCAAACATATTTGGGTTATTTGCTGAGATCTGTAATTTGTGTTTGAATATCGCTGAATTATATTCATACACTGGTGCTTTCACGACTTTGGGTGTTTGCGGCCATTTTTTACGCAAACAACTCGGTCTGATCCGAGCATTACACCAAAGTAACACCCGGGTCAGGCTAGAAACCAGCATGAGCAAACCCAACTAACATGGAATACCAAGCCAACAACTTATATAAAACCCGAAGAACTTATATCAATTTAACCAATTCACAATTTACTATAGACAAGACTTATTTAAATTTCTAAGTACCAAACTTAGATAAAATAGTCCAATCCACTTAAATCATTTCATTCCTGCCTATTGATTTCACAAATTAATTTATAAAAATTCGAAGTGATTTCGGGTATTTCCCAATACCCGACACCGCCCACTTCGAGTCTCGTGTCATTCTAACCCAATTTATCCAAATGAAATATACATAACATTTCATATCTGAGATATCAACTCATTCAAAGCGTCCAACACTATTCAATCACCCATTAGCAATGCTTAATCACATACAAATCAATTCAATTGATTCTAATTGAATTTCAAGCTTCAATCACTTAGATTTCTTCATTAATTAATTCCAAGTTAATTAATTAATCAACTCTTCCATATCCATTCGTCTTAATTAATCATCCTGGGTTAATTATCTTTCAATTACATTCAAGTAATTATCTTTAATTAATTTCACGATATTAATTATTCTTAACCCAAAATCAATAAGTAGTCTTAATTAATTCATTAATTAATTAACTATTTTAATTACATTACTCCTTAATTACTTATATTGATTAACTTCTCTTAAGTCACTTTCTTCTGATTAATTTATCTAAATTAATCAATCTTTAATTACATCGTCGATTATATAATTTAATGATTTCCAATTATATTTTAATTTACCCTAATCTAAATTAATGACATTAATTAAACCACAATATTAATCATTCTTAATTTATCTCTACCCTATAATTAACTATCCATTTATTACTTCATTAAATAAATCAATTTCTCCTTAATTAATCATCTTAATAAATCTCTTGATGAATTACACAAGGTAATTATATTTTATTAATGTCATTAAGTAATTATTTATCAAACCATCAAATGATTGTTCTGAATTACTTACACTTAATTAATTAACTTAAAACTTAACTTATTAATTAATTCAAACCCTTAATTACTAAATTAATAAACCCAAATTATTAATTAATTAATTGAATTAATTATTTATTTATTTTAATTACACTTCAAGTTTGATGAACCAGAATTCATTAAGCCCTTAACAACATTAGAATGAAAACATTCTCTTATTTAAAACCTTAAATCTAAAACAATTTAAAAACCCGAATACTTTGAGTCAAACCACAATTAACTCGAGGTCCAACCAAAACAAGTCACATCATCTGCAGTAGCACATCCAACCAATTATTTAAATTTAACCAGATAAATTTAAATAGAAATCCACATTGTGAGATTTACTCACCTTTGATTTTGTTAGCATCCATTCCCAAATCCAGCTTGTTTCATCTTAATTTTTGACCTTGTATAAATATCATATGATTTTTATTAATATTTCACATAACCAAACAATCAACTATCCCTTTTAACAATTTTAATAAAAATTAATTTTAAATTAATCACTTCATATGATAATTTAAATTGACTAATGACTTAATTAACTATTAATTCCTCTCTTAAAACTACATATAGAAATAAATTATACATTTAAAAATCTACGTTTTTATAAATTCCTCAACATTTTAAAATACTTATATACATATCAAAATCTCTTCCATATATATAAAAATAACTAAAATAGGCATGAATATATATATTTTTTTCTTTACCGCAATAAAATTCCATTTTTTTAATATTCCTTATTGTAATTAATCATGTTTCCAACATTTATTAAGTCAAATAGAATCTAAAATTGGCTATGCCTCACTTCCTCGAATGCAAGCCAAGCCCTTCGTCGCCGAGTATCGCTGCCACTACAACGAACTCCCCCTCCAATCGCGAGCCACCACTGCACCCCGTCGCTGCCTTGCTTAGCTTGAACCCTAAACCCCCAACTGCCTCGCCTCGCAATACTTATCAGGGGTCGATCGAACGACCTCGCGAATCACCATCGGCACCTCGTTCCCCTCGAGTTAGAGTCGAAGTCGAATACCCCCGTGCTCCAGTGCGACACACCTTAAATCGCCGCCCCTTTTCTCGCGACTCAATTTTGAACACGGCTTCGAAACATAATCACGGAACTTCATTTTCCTTATCTGGGTTCGATGTCGCGATGCTTCTCTGTGCGCGATCGATTGGATTTCTTAATATAAACTTTAAGGACGAGAAGAGCGACGACTTTCTTTTTTTTAAACTACGTTCGATCTGCTGGAAGATAGGGGAACTAAGGCGTAATGTAATAAAGGTAGGAATGGCTTCTCGAACACGCCCGATTATTATATAATTAAATATGAAAATATCTCGTGTTGCATAACGCGAAATCCCGAACCCCAAATCAAACATGTAGACAGGCATTCATTAGGTTTTACCCACATTCCGAACACAATGGAATGTGTTTCGGAGACTAATTCGATCATATGCGCGAGTTATGGAAGTAAACGATCAATTTTAAATCAAATCGATTAAAAATTTTCTAAGCGTTTTGAGCTGCCAGGGCCAAACGACAACTCCGATTTCTACGAAAATTGAAATCCGATAATAACTAACTATTATGGATCCCGTGGAACTAGTTTCGTCAAATTCCGAGACTGTTCCTCAGAAAGCTATTTTTAAATATCGATTTAAACGATATATTATTAAAATTGAACAAATTACATTTAAATTAAATTCTAACCATTCTATTATCTTCAATATCATCATTATAAACTTTATAAGCCTTCAAACTATTTTAAACAGGCTTAGAAATTTCAGATTCAACAATTTATCCAATTTCAATTATTAAAGTCAATATGTAATCTATATAATTCAATGATTTAATTATCAAATAAGTATTTATATCTGAAATTCAAGTTAAAATTAACTTTTAAATATTTAAAATCAATTAATTATACCATTTTAAATTGTTAAAAATTCCGGCCGTCACAACGAAAGTGTACATCAGAGTAGTGGTCTAACAAGATCCACAATATAACAAAAGAATAGATACATGTGCTAAACAAAGGAATAAGTATGCGTGAAGGAGTCTCTATCTCAAATGTATACAAAACAAAAACTACTAATCTAAAGTCGTTAGCCAAAAATCAGGCGACACTCCCTGATAAGAAGTCAAGACGAAGCACCTGTGACATCTCGGTCTGACCCGAGTATTATTTAAGAAGAAAATAATAAACGGATTAGTCTAGCTATAATAATCAGGAAAAATGAGATACAAGAAGAGATATGATAAAAACGTATGATAACAAAAATGTCAGACTATGACAGATATACATTAAATAACAACAAAAATCATACAATATCTCAAGAAATCTCGAAGCATTAAAAAGAATGTTATAATCTTCGTGTTATTTAGGTACTGTGTTATTTACATTCAATTATGCAATTTATTAGATTTGATATACATACATACATATATATGTATGTATGTATATAAAGCGAAGTTATTATATGTATATATATTATTAGTTTAAAAAATATTTTTTATGAAGGAATTTTCTTATTTTTACGAATGATTGCATTTATCTTAAAACTATATAATCTGTAGGGAAGTTAGCATTTTTATCAATGCTTTACATCCTTACTTTATAATTCTTTTGCAATGAAGCCCTGCATTTGGTTTTAAGGGTCCACGATGCACATAAAAGTTTAGGGAAAAAAATAGTTCTTGTACACCGATGGTCTTGCATCTACCATAAATGAAAAATACATTGTTTGAATGTTATAATTGAATAATAATTAGAATTTTTCATTTTGATTAGTATCTCGGTCTACCAAAGCTAAGGGAAAGTATAAAATCCTTATTTTTATGAGTATATGACGTAGTATTTAAATGTTTTTGTTTTTTTCCTCCATAAGAATTTATCAGACTCATTTATCTACAAAAGTTTGTTGTACTATATATAATAACCAATTTGAAAGTGACAAACTTTTGGAACTGGATTTCTTTGTTATCCAGAAGATACAATTACACTAAGCTAAAATTTGTGTTGGACAACTAATATACTGAAAAAGGAAAAATTTATGATTTATATGTCGTAAATTTAACATCCACATATTTATTGGGGTGACAAATTTCTACAATTGTCTTTTCTATTCTGCCTTGGATTATGTTTCAATCTATCATTTGAATCCCTTTTTCATTTTGATTTGATTATTTCAAATAGACACATAACATTTTTGAGCTTCTTGGTCAATGTCAAAAAATAGATTAAAGGATCAAGAAAGGCAATCATTCACAAACCTTTTTAGTTGCCTGCCAAAATTTTAATTGTAAGGGTATGGTAGGCAATAATTTAGCAAAAACTTTCTTCCCGTCCGTGTATCTTAGTTTTCGATTTAAATTACTAT
Organism: Allium cepa; assembly: GCA_030765085.1. Classification (NCBI taxonomy): domain Eukaryota; kingdom Viridiplantae; phylum Streptophyta; class Magnoliopsida; order Asparagales; family Amaryllidaceae; genus Allium; species Allium cepa. The sequence goes on along the minus strand of CM060937.1, from coordinate 642,903,444 downwards.
AACATTATACCTATTTTTAATTAACTCTTAACTTAAAAAGGTGTTAACTATATTTGCATAAACCTTTTAGCTTATATACAGACGAATTCCAGTTTACATTTCACTAAAGATGCACAAATGGGGTTACAGGTTTAGCATATAATATTAATGTATAGATTATGTGAAAATATATCATGGTTGACATGTTGCTTTGCATCATTTGACTATGATTTGTTAGGTGTGTTTATCATGTTTTGTTATATACCAATGTATTTGTATACAGTATAGGTATTATTTTCAATTCGCATCGATGCTTAGTACTTCAAAAGTTGATCGTTTTGCTAACAATTAATATTTTGGTATTCAACCTTTTTGAAAATTAGGAACTTGTTCCATAAGTTCGCTAATGAAGTATGATAACATTTGGAATGAAACACATTTTGTTGAAATTTTGAATATTGTATCTATTAATGCATGTTGAGAATGAATGTGTACTAGAAAGTAAAGCAGTTTCTACAGAAATTATTTTTTGAATAGAATTGGTTTTATAAATATTTTTATTTTGTTTATTAAGATACTTTATGATAATATGATGTCCGAATGCCTATGGAGAACTTGGCAGATAGACTTAATGTAGATTGGCATTTTAGTGAACTAAAAATTCATTGTTTTTTGAATTTTTAGGCATAGACATAAATTTAGTAAACATTTGTTTTGTTTCCTTATATATCACTTCTGACTGTAAAGTTGATAATAGAGGTTGCTAAACCACTAAACCACCACAATGAAGGGCTGTGTTAAATCTTTGCCAAAATGAACTCCAAGATCTACAAGTTGTAACAAGTATTCTGATTTTCTATTAAAATATGTTCGCACTCAAAAATAAGTATTACTCAGTTATAAACTATATTAATGTTATCACTAAATGGAAGAGAATATAAACTTCACTTAGTCTGTGACACCCCACCTCTATACTCACGCTAGCCAAGAACACTACGAAGTAATGCCGTCAACTAGCGCGAAGAATAAGGCTGTTAAGGAGCGACCATCCGTGTAATTGTTTTGTGCGAGCGCCGATGTGTCAGATAATATATCATGCATTTCATCTTAAGAGAAAATCCGACATATTGATGCAAATTCAAAGCTACTACACAGTGGCTATAATATCTTCCGAAACAAATGTAGAAATAAGCATAACAAAAATCAGTCATAGATATCCATATCACAAAGGCGGAAACATATATGAATATAACACATGAAAGTGTACATCAGAGTAGTGGGCTAACAAGATCCATAATATAATAAAAGAATAGATACAAGTGCTAGATAAAAGAATAAGTATACATCAAGGATTCTCTATCTTGAATGTATACAAAACAAAAACAACTAATCTAAAGTAATTAGCCAAAAATCAAGCGAGAGTCCCTGATAAGAAGCCAAGAGGAAGCACCTGTAACATCTCGGTCTGACCCGAGTATTATTTAAGAAGAAAATAATAAATGGACCAGTCTAGCTATAATTATCAGGAAAAATGAGATATAAGAAGAGAGATGATAAAAACGCATGATAACAAAAATATCATACTGCGACAGATGTACATTAAATAACAACAAAAATCATACAATGTCTCAAGAAATCTCGAAGCACTAAAAAGAATGTCATAGTCTTTGTTTTATTCACTAAACCGCAAATATTGACAAACATATCAATGCCAATCGTAAAAGTTGTTGAAACACAAATTCACCAATACACAAATATTGATAAAGCTTGTCAATGTAAATCACGAAAATTGGTGAAACACAAATTCTAGAAATCGATCAATAGAAATCCAGAAATCACTAAAAGAAGGAAAGAGGCCTATCACAAAAAAGGAGCATGGAAACTCACCAATACGTGCATCATAAAATCGAACGCTATTCCATGGTTGCTAACAATTAATTTTTGAGCCGAGGCTCCACTAAAACGGCCCGAAGACCTTTGAGCCGAAGACCTTTAAGCCAAAGCTCCACTAAAACGGCCCGAAGACCTTTGAGCCGAAGCTCCAATAAAACGGTCTGAATACCATGGGTCGCTACCCCACCAAGCCGAAGCTCCACAATATACGGGGCTTATTCTCCCTCGCAGACAAAGAGACATCGCACAATGCTAGTCTAAATCACAAAATGGTCATCATTGATCGATAAGTGTAAACTACACTAAGCTAGTAAATAAATGAGTTTAGCTTCATGTCCCATAACCACTGGCTTAACTTAATTATTTACGAACAAATTGTAGACTTCCACTTGATAATAAGTGTCAATTACACTAAGCTAGTAAACATATGAGTTTAGCTTCATGTCCCATAACCATTAGCTTAAATTAAATATTTACGATCAAATTGTAGATCTCCACTCGAAAATTGTCACAAGGGATTCAATTAAACAAGTCCAAGATTAACCGACGAAGTAAACGCAAGCGTTTCATACCACTTGTTTTACTAAGACGTTTAATTAGATTTATCATACGAATGTGGTAAAGGTTTGTATATACTAATAGATAGGAAAAACGGTTTTGTAAACGAGCTTTGTATAAAAATAAAGTTGAAATCATCTTTAGGAAAGAGCTTGAATATTTACTACTAGTATAGAAACCTTTGTATTTTAAAGTGACAAATCACAAAGTTGATTATAAAAATAATCAATCACAAAAGGCTCGCATTCGAAGACGTGAATCGAATCCAAAGAAACCGATACTAAATCCATCAAAACGGGTATTCCCTAAAATTCTCGAAAAAGAAGTTATCAAAGTCATCAAAGGTGATAACAACAAATCGGATAATCACGGATCGATAAAAATTAGAATCTCAAGCAAAATAGGCTAAATAGGCAAAAACAAGCACGTCAGTCGACTGACTACAAAGGCCAGTCGACTGATCTAGAAACCTGGAAATTTCATTTCATGCAGTCATTCGACTGATTACAAAGTCCAGTCGACGGATTGCAGGAAACAAAGACTTCCAGCCTCTGCAAACAGCACCCAGAGCATTCATTTGCTACAGTTGGTCGACTGACTGCAAATGGTCAGTCGACTGACTGGCACTAGGGCTGTTTTTCAGCTATCCAATGAAGAGCAACTCCTCCAAAATTGCAACCGGACGAGCAATGGGCGCTAAGGGTTTATGCCAATCGACGACCCGGCCCTATAGGCTCTTCGATGCATCACCAAAAATATGTTCAAACATCAAAGTTAGGATTTTTAAAGATTTGATTTCAAAACACCAAAAATTGAAATATTCACCAATTCAATCCAAACCAAAAGCGAATGCACATGAATAAGTGTTAAGAATTCATACCCAACAATCAAGGATAGTTATAAATATAGATGTGAGATAAAAATCTCACCTTTTACTCAAAACAATGAAGAAGAAGCTATAGAGCAAGGAAAGAACAATCACTCTTCAATTCTAACCCAAAAAGATTTAATCTAAGCTTAAAAAGAAAAAACATTTCCTAAGCTAGGGTTTAGAAATTTCTGAAATTGAAGGGAGAATGAGTTGGAGAACGAGAAGAGGATGCTTACTAGTAGCTTCTCTTTGAATTTGGAGCTATAACTTGAATTTGCAATGGAACTAGGGCTTAGGATTTTAATTTCCAATCTCCACCACCATTTTTGCTAAAGCTTGAGTTGTATTAGGAAATGAAGAATGAATGAAGAGAAGTGGAGTGGAGCTTGGGTTGATATGTTGGGTCAATGGGCTGAAACCCAAACCCAAAGCCCTAAGTGAAAAGGTCAAATTTTTAGCTAGCTTCAAACATAGCGAAGTTTATACTCAAAAAGGGTGCAAACGGCATATTGAACTCAATGGAAGTGTTCTCGAGTTCTAATTCGACTGTTTGCCAAAAGTAGCTTTTCGGACTTAAATCCGACTAACGATGCTATATTTAAATAAAATATTTAAATATACAATCATAAAATATGCGGGTTGTTACAGACTTCCCTCCTTAAAAAAATTGTGTCCTCGCAGTATTTAAGAAGAAAATAAAAAGAAACAGCCATAAAAGTGTATCAGCACAAAAGAAATTTGAAATAAGAAGTTCACCATAAAGAATACGAAAGAGTAAGTCTGAACGTGTTCGCTTGATGAATTATCCGATTTCCCAATAACAATCCTTAGGATTTAAAGACCATTGAACTTTCACAAGAGGAACATCTTTATTTCGAAAGCGTTTGACCTCCGTAGCAATAATACGAATAGGATGTTTCTCATAAGTCAAATTAGGTGAAACTTTAATTTCTTCCACAACACCGGGCTCAAGGATAGAATTGGGATCTTGAAGACATTTCCATAATTGAGAAGCGTGAAACACGTCATGAATAGCAGAAAACTGAGCCGGTAATAAAAGGTGATAAGCCACGGAACCAATACATTCGGTGATATGAAATGGACCAATATATCGAGATGCTAATTTTCCCGATCGACTGAAATGCACAACACCCTTCATAGGAGAAACACGAATAAACACAAAATCTCCCACAGAAAATTCTAATTTCCTTCTTCTATTATCGGCATAGGATTTTTGTCTACTGTGAGCTTCTCTCATCCTATGGCGAATAAGATCAATCTTTTCTGTGGAATCACGAATAAAATCTAGACCTAAAACCAGTTTATCATCGCCCTCAAGCCAACAAGAAGGAGATCGACATGGCCTTCCATAGAGTTCCTCAAAAGGTGCCATACCAAAGCTAGATTGGAAGCTATTGTTATAGAAAAACTCAACAAGAGAAATATGATCTTCCCAACATCCACCAAAATCAAGAATACATGCACGAAGATGATCTTCAAGAGTTTGATTCACACGCTCGGTTTGTCCATCGGACTGAGGGTGATAAGCGGTGCTAAAATTAAGCTTCGTTCCCAAAGCTTTTTGAAGACTCTTCCAAAATCCGCTAGTAAACAATGGGTCACGACCACTAACAATAGAAGTAGAAACTCCATGCAATTTAACAATTTCTTTAATAAAAAGTTGGCCAAAAGAGGCACGGTCCGATTGGAATGAACGGGAATAAAATGGGTGGATTTTGTTAGTCTATCAACTATCACCAATAGGCTATCATGACCCAAACGAGAATGGGGAAGGCCGTCAATAAAATCCATGGAAATTTTGTCCCACTTCCAAATTGGAATGTCCAAAGGTTGCAATAACCCACCAGGCCTTTGATGCCCGGCCTTGACAAGTTGGCAAATCATGCAATGCCTAACAAAGTTAGAAATATCGAATTTCATCCCATCCCAATAATAAAGTCGCTTCATATCTGCATACATTTTACTACTACTAGGATGAATGGTAAATTTAGAACGATGAGAATCTTCTAAAATATCTTTACGAAGATCACTAATATTATGCACGATAAGTCTACCAAATTTTCGAATGCCGCCACAAGCATCAATATCAAAGTCTTTCAAACCTTCAATACTAATCTTATCCCTACAACCTTAGCTAAGAAAAGCAAATTCGGGATCTAGCTTTTGAGCTTCAAGGATGCGGTCTAAAAGAGAAGGATGAGCCTCAAGGCTGCATAAACAAGAGATGCACATAAGTTGGATTCACGATCTTGAATCTCACAAGTGGATAAAGTCTCGAGATAATTCCACTCGGATATCATCATAGAAACAACCACTTGTTGCTTACGACTATGTGCATCAGCAACACAATTTCCCCTTTCTGAGAGTATACAGAATATCAAGATCATAAGATGCAAGGAACTCGAGCCAATGTTGTTGACGCAAATTAAGTTCCTTATGAGAAAATAATACTTCAAAGATCTATGATCGGAATGGAGAACAAATTTCTCCCCCAAAAATAATGATGCCAAATTCTATAAGCGAAAACAATAGCCGCGAGCACTAGATCATGAGTGGCATACCTAGTCTTGATAAGCTTTAATTGTTTAGAAACATTAGTGATAACATGTTCTCTTTTGCAAGAGAACGACAACCAAACCAATACGACAAGCATCAGTATAAACAATAAAATCTTGGTTCCCTTCGGGAATTCACAAGAATAAGAGTATCGGAAAAGAGTTCTTTTGATTAATCCTCTATCCCGAAAAGCTAAACTTCCAAAACTTATAACTTACTTTACGTAATCATGTTTCTAGAAAAATTTACATTTTACAAGTCACTTTATTGTGTTTGACTGTATCATCAAAGCCTTTAGGAAATTCCTATCGATAACACTGACCAAGCGCATCGACCAGAATTCTGAAAGCACTCAATGGGAAAAACAACACAAAATCATCTTCTTTATGATAAAAATATCTCTTAAAAACTTTACGAATAATCTTTGCTCGTATTAAGAAAAAAATCCGATTATACTTGTAAATAAATCTTATGAAAAAGATTTGCAAAATTTTAAGTTGTTTTCATCCAAAATCAATAAAAAAGGATGGTCTCATCGAAATATTCGCCGAATACTCGAATCAATAAGATGGATGAAATAAGCTGGACAACTCAAATGACATCTTGTGTCATTCATAAGAATCATAACAAGCGCGAAATGCAACAAGTGGAACGCTATCCTCCGCAACTCGTAGCTAATGAAAACTGGTGGCAAAGTCGAATTAAGAAGACCTTAGCACCACACAAAAGATTGCTTAGGTGATGTCCCTAAGACAAGCTCAAAAACACCAGAAAATTCACAAACTACTAAAATGAGAGAAATAACATTTTCCTCATCATGTGGGTTTAAAGAATAAAATGATGCCGTCAAACTGGAATCGAAATCACAAATAAAAATAGAAATCTGCTTAACAGATTAAGAATGTCAAAGATGAATAGTCCACTCGGGATATAGGATATGGCTTCATAATGATTAAGCCATCCTTTCACAAAACTCAATTCCGAAGCCTAAGTAACGCATAACATGCAAATCGGCTTGGAAAGAAAAAATCACATAAAATAATCTTTACATCAAAACAAAGCAAATTGAGTGTTGCAGATCCACCAACCGGATTCACAATTCTCAAAAAAAAAATCACCAAGCTTAAAATGTTTTAAAGAAAAAGAATCAACAAGTTCTTTTGATATAAAATGATAAGATGAACCCATAACCAAAAAGAACTAGAATGGGAAGATCACGAAATAAAATAATGCCATTAAGGATTGAATGGAAAATACCTTGACCAAGAGAAGTGCACTAGGAGCTTGCACAACATTTAGCTTTCCCTCCTCTTACTTGGAAGTTTGGGACATGAAAATAAAAGATGACCCGAACTTTTGCAATAACGACAAAAGAGAGGTTTTAAACACCTATTAGCATAATGGTCCGTGGAACCACAATTAGAGCATTGTCCATGACTAGGAATTGGAGTCCTTGCTACCGAAGAATTTTTATTCACTTTCTTATCGGGATTAGGGCTTTTGACCTTAATATGACTCTTCTTGGAAATCCCAATATCACTATCACCTCCTTTACCAACCTCTTCATGTCAAAGAGTGATAACCACAAGCTGATTGAAAGGAACTTCAAGTTTCAGAGGTAAAACCAATTCGAGGTTCTTACTCAAAGCATAGATAAAATCTTGATTCTTTACAAGATCCAAAAGTTGTTGGGCAGACATGAATATGCCATCCAGAGAAGGACTACTGGATTGACCAGCGCTAGGACTGCCAGAACTAACCATTTCTTCTTCTTTAAGAAAGAGAGAAAGAAGAGGAAGAAGGTTATTCTCGGAATGAATATCAAACAAACTTGATTGATAAAACAAGGCATCACAAAAGAAAATAGGATAAGATGGTACGAAGACTCGAATTAAATCCTAAGGCACGACTCCTAAGATAGACATAAGAAGATGATCCTTGCTAGATTATTCGACATTGTTCCGAAGTTTGGCTCTGATACCAAGCTGTGACGCCCACCTCTATACTCACGCTACCCAAGAACACTATGAAGTAATGCCATCAACTAGCGCTAAGAATAGGGCTGTCGAGGAGGGACCATCCGTGTAATTGCTTTGTGCGAGCGTCGATATGTTAGATAATATATCATGCATTTCATCTTATGAGGAAATCCGACATACCGATGCAAACTCAAAGCTACTACACAGTGGCTATAATATCTTCTTAAACAAATATAGAAATAAGCATAAAAAAATCAGTCAAAGATATTCATATCACATAGGCGGAAACAGATATGAATATAACAAGCGAATGTAACGACCCGAAATTTTCGAAGCCGAAAATTCCAGATCGTTATGAAAAAGAAGAAAGAGATAGAAGAAGAAGAAGAAGATCAGAAAACATCAACATCTCACCTTCGCAGCAGATAAAATATAATAATAAATAATAACAGCTTACAAAGCAATACTATATCTGTCAATTACATTTTAATACATCAGAGTTTCACATATATTCAAATGCTGGACATATACAATCAACTTATCACAGAATTACAATAATATAATTACAGCGGAAATATTCTATGCATTCTTGCCATCCAGCTCGCCTCCTGAGCTCCAGAACGTACCTACCTGAAAATCTGTAATACTCGGTCTGACCCAAGCATTACACCAAAGTAACACCCGGGTCAGGCTGGAAACCAGCGTGAGTAAACCCAACTAACATTGAATACCAAGCCAACAACTTATATAAAACCCAGGGTAACTTATATCAATTTAACCAATTCACAATTTACTATAGACAAGACTTATTTCACATATAAATTTCTAAGTACCAAACTTAGATAAAATAATCCAATCCACTTAAATCATTTCATTCCTGCCTATTGATTTCACAAATTAATTTATAAAAATTCGAAGTGATTTCGGGTATTTCCCAATACCCGACACCGCCCTCTTTGAGTCTCGTGTCATTCTAACCCAATTTATCTGAATGAAATACACCTAACATTTCATATCTGAGATATCAACTCATTCAAAGCATCCAACACTATTCAATCGCCCATTAGCAAAGCTTAATCACATACAAATCAATTCAATTGATTCTAATTGAATTTCAAATTTCAATCACTTAGATTTCTTCATTAATTAATTCCAAATTAATTAACTAATCAACTATTCCATATCCATTCGTCTTAATTAATCATCCTGGGTTAATTATCTTTCAATTACATTCAAGTAATTATCTTTAATTAATTTCATGATATTAATTATTCTTAACCCAAAATCAATAAGTAATCTTAATTACTTCATGAATTAATTAACTATTTTAATTACATTACTCCTTAATTACTTATATTGATTAACTTCTCTTAAGTCACTTTCTTCTGATTAATTTATCTAAATTAATCAATCTTTAATTACATCATTGATTATATAATTTAATGATTTCCAGTTATATTTTAATTGACCATAATCTAAATTAATTACATTAATTAAAGCACAATATTAATCATTCTTGATTTATCTCAACCCTGTAATTAACTATCCATTTATTACTTCATTAAATAAATCAATTTCTCCTTAATTAATCATCTTGATTAATCTCTTGATTAATTACACAAGTAATTATATTTTATTAATGTCATTAAGTAATTATTTATCAAACCATTAAATGATCATTCTGAATTACTTACACTTAATTAATTAACTTAAAACTTAACTTATTAATTAATTCAAACCGTTAATTACTAAATTAATTAACCCAAATTATTAATTAATTGAATTAATTATTTATTTATTTTAGTTACACTTCAAATTTGATGAATCAGAATTCATTAAGCCCTTAACAACATTAGAATGAAAACATTCTCTTATTTGTAACCTTAAATCTAAAACAATTTAAAAACCCAAATACTTCGAGTTAAACCACAATTAACTTGAGGTCCAACCAAAACAAGTCACATCATCTGAAATAGCACATCCAATCAATTTATTTATCTAACCAATTATTTGAATGTAACCATTTAAATTTAAATAGAAATCCACAGAGTGAGATTTACTCACCTATGATTTTGTTAGCATCCATTCCCAAATCCAGCTTGTTTCATCTCAATTTTTGACCTTATATAAATATCATATGATTTTTATTAATATTTCACATAACCAAACAATCAACTATCCCTTTTAACAATTTTAATAAAAATTTAATTTTAAATTAATCACTTTATATGATAATTTAAATTGACTAATGACTTAATTAACTATTAATTCCTCTCTTAAAACTACATATAGAAATAAATTATAGCTTTAAAAATCTACTTTTTTATAAATTCCTCAACATTTTAAAATCCTTATATACATATCAAAATATTTTCTATATATATATAAAATTAACTAAAATAGGCATGAATATATAAATTTTTTTCTTTACCTCATTAAAATTCCATTTTTTTTAATATTCCTTATTGTAATAAATCATGTTTCCAACATTTATTAAGTCAAATAGAATCTAAAATTGGCTATACCTCACTTCCTAGAATGCAAGCCAAACCCTTCGTCGTCGAGTATCACTGCCACTACAATGAACTCCCCCCTCCAATCGCGAGCCACCACTGCACATCGTCGCTGCCTCGCCTAGCTCGAACCTTAAACCCCCAACTGCCTCGCCTCGCAACACTTATCAGCTGTCGATCGTATGACCTCGCGAATCACCATCGGCGCCTCGTTCCCCTTGAGTTCGAGTCGAAGTCGAATACCCCCATGCTCCAGTCGACACACCCTAAATCGCCACCCCTCTTCTCGTGACTCAGTTTTGAACACGGCTTCGAAACATATTCACGGAACTTCATCTTCCTTATCCGGGTTCGACGTCGCGATGCTTCTCTATGCACGATCGATTGAATTTCTTAATTTAAACTTTGAGGACGAGAGAGAGCAACGACCTTTTTTTTTTTTTTTGAACTGCGTTCGATCTGCTGGAAGAAAGGGGGACTAAGGCGTAAAGTAATAAAGGTAGGAATGGATTCTCGAACACGCCTGATTATTATATAATTAAATATGAAAATATCTCGTGTTGCATAACGCGAAATCCCAAACCCCGAATCAAACATGCCGACAGGTGTTCATAAGGTTTTACCCGCATTCTGAACACAATGGAATGTGTTTCGGAGACTAATTCGATCATATGCGCGAGTTACGGAAGTAAACAATCAATTTTAAATCAAATCGATTAAAATAGTTCTAAGCGTTTTGAGCTGCTAGGGTCAAACGACAACTCCGATTGCTACGAAAATTGAAATTCGATAATAACTAACTATTAGGATCCCATGGAACAAGTTGCGTCAAATTCCGAAATTGTGCCTCGGAAAGCTATTTTTAAATATCAATTTAAACGATATATTATTAAAATTGAACAAATTACATTTAAATTAAATTCAAACCATTCTATTATCTTCAATATCATTATAATAAATTTTATAAGCCTTCAAACTATTTTAAACAGGCTTAGAAATTTCAGATTCAACAATTTATCCAATTTCAATCATTAAAGTCAATATTTAAACTATATAATTCAATGATTTAATTATCAAATAAGTATTTATATCTGAAATTCTAGTTAAAATTAACTTTTAAATATTTGAAATTAATTAATTATTCCATTTTAAATTGTTAAAAATTCCGGGTCGTCACATTCCTCCCCCCTTAAAAGAATTTCATCCCCGAAATTACTATTTAGGGAGAATGGACCAGTACCCGTTTATCTTTTCCCCCCAAAACCAACAGTTTTATCAACATCCTACCAACTGTCTTTTATAAAAGACTTCTTATCCTTCTTACTAACTTCCCAAACTCTCCCACAGTTTTAAACAGACCCTTTTTACTCAATCATTCAAATTTCAATTTTAAACCAAATTTTGAATTATCAAAATTTTCTCAAAATTTTTCTAACTCCCTAAATTTCCGAAATTTTTTGCCTACGTCTCCTTTGCGCGGCTAGCTCGGTACAACTACAAATTGCCTCTACGGGCTCCCAAATTCCAAAAGAAAACAAAAGCCAAGTGGCTAGATCAAAAACCCAATCCAATTTTATGCAGAAAATTAAATACATACCTTTTTGTCGGGCAATTCAAATTTATCTTTTGGAATCACAACCAATATCCTTTTTTCCCTTATAATACCTACATATCCTGCTTAACAATAATATCCAATCGTAACCTTTCAAATCACTATATACATTTTCCTACATAAGTTTCACACCCATTTCTATTCAAATTAGCTTTTCCTATTTCCAAATGGATTCAGTTTGTCTTCAATTCTGCATATTGAATTTAATTCGCATCATTATGTTAAATTAATTTCATTCGCTGATTTATTTCAGCTTCATATTAAAATCATTTTGTTGCTAACAAATTTTTTTTCTAACTCTCAAAATTTTAGAAAATTTTTGGCAAAGTCTCCTTTGTACGGAGGAGCTTTGGCAATTTCACAAGAGATATAAATATATATACATCGACCCACCCGGTCGGAAAAAGCAAAAACAGTTCATATTTCCTATTTTTATTGCGTAGGTGTACCTTATTTAGCATTTTAAGTAAGCGGCTTATTTATTTTAGCAAATAGCGCAACCAAATCCAGCGAAATGGCTTCCCCGTACCTGTACTTACTCAATTTAAATATGTAAGTGTTATATATAAGAAGACTATAATATTTCTCTTATTTAAACAATTATAACACAATCAATTCTAAAAGAAATGCATCCAAAATAACTTCCTCGAGCAATTTATATGTCTTCAAACTAATTCAATTGCTTTCAACCAATTCATAAGCCATTTTATTCAATTTTAATGGTTTGCACCTCAATTTCTTACATTCAATTGATCTTTAATCCAAACAATCTCATATTCACTTCAAATAATTCAGAATCAAATTTATTTAATCTCTATTAACTCATAGAAATTTAATTACTTTTGTTTATCCTAAACAACAATTTTCGTCATGCAATTTCGACGATATTCGCTTTATAAAGTATATATTTTAGTTTATAACTACTTCAAATTAATTCCAACTCATTCTGAATTTAATTCCATTTCATTTCTAATTTTATAGCATCTCCACTTATTCAATTCATTATCAAATCCAAGTCGAATTCTATTTACAATTCGAATTCATTCTCAAAACTCTATTATTAATTTACAATCCATTTTATTTAACCGAGTTAAATTTTATTAACATATTTTATCAAATAATTTATTTAGTTAATTAGCTTACTTCCAACTTTTAAATCAATGTTTGATTTTGTTGCAAAATCACTTCATTAAATTTTCCTAAGTCCAAATTTTATTTTATAATTCCATTTTGGATTTCCTTCCATCTTTCAAAATTCTAATACCTTTATTTAAAAATTTAAGAAATGCTTTTAAATTCAGATAATACTATTAAAATAGCCTTTAATAAAAATAATTCTTATAACTCGATGTCTCAAGCAGTCCATCCTTGTTCTCATAGAAATTCAATCATACGTTGATCAGGCTAGGACTGAAAATCTATAAGTACTTGGTAAACCCGTTTTCAACACCTAGTGAAAATACTTGGAAAATAATTTTATTGAAAATATGGAAAACAGTTTTCTTTTTGAAATAGAGGAAATATCTTTGGTGAGGATGCTCTGCAAATCATCACTCCCATCCATGGTCGCAGTTAACCCGATGGTTACGTTGCCATCCTGACAAAATCCATAGATAACTGTAGGCCTCCGCGCCCCTCGATTACACCATGGAACCCATGACAGATCGCAGCTACAACTGGGGTTACATAGCTATCACAACAAAAACCCATATAAATGTAGGCATCAGTGCCCTCGAATTTCGCTGCCAAAAATGAAACTTCTCCACTCCACTTGACCATAGATCGCAGTCTACCGATGTTGCGTTGCCTTCTGAGCAAAATCAAGTGTAGACTGTTGGCACCCATCCTCCACACGATTTTCACTATGGTCCCTACAGTAGATCACAGTGACATCGAGTTACGCTGTCGTCACAGCATAACCCAAATGCCCCTGTAGGCATCAGTGCCCTCGACTTTCGCTACCGAATAATCCTCAGGAACTAGTTTGTCCGGACTCCTCACAGGATCAACTTTAGAACCCTTCCTTGGGGCTCAAGGCAGCACCACCTGGTGGCACTCCTGAGAAGTTCATTTCAAGGGAGCGCCTTTTCCCCAGAGCCATCATCAAAACACTTTATACTATATATATAGTATCTTTCAAATCTTACACCTGGTATGATCTCATACAAAGCTCCTTTACACAAAATCGATTATCCCAAAATCGATAATTCTCAAACTAGGCTTTCCAAATTCAATATTGGTTTTACCAAAAATCAAAAGCCTTTCAAATTCCAAAGGTTCCCAAAACCCTTTTCCAAAATCCTCATAGGATCCTTTATATATATATAAATATATGTAATATTTTTTTTAAAAAAAAACTTTAGATCTTTTCAATCTTGTATAAATTTCCCTTTATACTTCAAACACCTTCAAAAATCCTTTTCTTCCGGCAATAGATTTAATAAGGGGAAATCTATCTTATATAACAAAGATATATAACTTTGTTTATTCAAAATCAAATATTCCAATTTGATTACTCTTTTCAATATCAGTTTCATTCAAATCCGTACGATGTACACATATCATCCGTACGCTATACCAATCTGATCGCTCACTCGATCACAAAATTTCACTTCCAAACTAGCATCGTCCACCCGACTTTCTTATGCGGACACAGATCTAGTTTCTTGATTAGAAACCGACATTCTCCTTGCATAGTCAAAACTACGATAGAGAATATCCAGAACCAATCAACAATCCTTATCCAGGTTCGCCGTCAAAAATCGAGTGAAAAATCCCCACTCGGATCGATAAACTATCTCAAAATTCTATGCTCGAATCTGGATCAAATCACTATGCGAATAAAATAATATACGTACATCCCACGTATTTAACTTCATTGATTACTAGCCAAATCAATTCCCTTTCTATTCACATTTCCTTTAATTCCCTTTCACTTATTTACAATTGCCTTAATTCTCATTGAATTATCACTTCAATTCTTATCACAGTTGGGCGTTTAAATCAATAACAGTTTGAACTCCGACCAGTTTATATTTATAAAATAGCTTGAAATTTTTTAAAATAGATAAGTAGTTGAAAAATAATTATTAGTTTGCAAAATAGCTGTAAAATAGTTAAGTAATTATAAAATAGTGAAAATAGTTAAATAGTTTCAGGAATTTTAAATAATTGCAAAATAGTTGTAAAATAGAAATTAGTTTGTGAAATAGTTGAAAAATAGTAATTAGTTTAGAAAAATAGGTTTATATCAAAACAATTTATATTGAAATATGTATGAATAAGGAATATACATAAATCAAAAATAGTATAAATAAACTCTAAATATTGAGTTTGAAATTTGGAATGGCATGTGATACCCAAAGTGATAAGTTTTTAAGTGAGAAAATTATTATTCTGAAGTTTAAGGATTTAATGAGGTTGGTTGGATTAAGTAAATTGAATTTAACTTGGGAGAAGTTAAATACGTTTGAATGAGCAACTTCAATTGAAAATTTTAAGATGAAATTGGAATTCAACTTGGAAAGTTTAATGGTTAATTTGAATTGGCAGTTTATGTGATCTCAAAATGGGTTTGAGATCTGGAAATTGGAAAGGGATGGACGTTCTAAAATAAATTGGATAATATCATCCTATTGTTATTAAAGATCCTTAAACTTCGAATTGGATTTCTTTAAATGAATGAGAAATGAAGTGTGGTAATATATCCACTATTGAGATAAAAGGGAAATCTAACTTTAATTTGAAATTAAGGATATGGAATCACTCTAAACTGAAAATTTGAATAATTGAGTTTGTAAATTAAAATTGTTTAAGAACTGGCTTTAAACTGGAAGATAAAATTTAATAATAAATTAAAATTTTAAAATAAAATTGTATTGAACTCTTATTTGAACCTTGAAATACATAAGTAAAGGTAGTTTAAAATGGAATTTTGAGAATTTGACTCAGAAATTAAATTGATTAAAAACTTTTAATTAAGGTTAATTCGGTTTAAAGGGTGTTGGGCGAATTTTCACCCAGAAGATCTCGAGACCAGGAAGCCACAGTTTCACTCGGGTTCGCAATCTCCACTTCATTCAGCACGACCAATCACCTCCTCATTCGGCCTTCACCTCATTCGGGCTCCCTCCATTCGGCTACTCCACTACCGGATCTACCCCCTACCGAGCCAACCTCATTCGGTCCACCACTCCATTCGGCATAAGCTCCTGCCGAACCAACCAAACCGGACCAATCTCCACATCAATGCCGAACCAACCTCTTCATCACCGGACCACCATGACCGGACCACGTACAACCGAACCAACCTCCAAGCTCACTACCGAATCAACCATCTCAGAGACCTCAACACGGCCGAACCAAGGCTTCGCCGAACCAGAACGCTACCAGGCCAGATTGCTTCAGCCCGGGCCCACCAGCAGCTATATACATCCAAAACCCCTGCCCTCTACCTCACTCTATAAATAGAGGGGCAGGGGTACAACAATGGCAGACAAGTTTGAGAGCTCAAGCAAGGAAGGAACTTTCAAACTACTTTCATACACTCGTATACAACGCATTGTACTTGTAATCTGGAAGAAGAAAGATAATAACATATAAAGTGGACGTAGGCACATTCTGGCCGAACCACTATAAATCTGCGTGTCTTTTACATTTCAGCCCTTACTTTTCTCATATTTACATACTCATCTAAAATCATTGAAAATCACACATACTCAACTAAAATAATACGACTTGGAGGTGTTTGTCCATTTTTTGTGCAAACATTTTTGGTGCTTTCATTGAGAGCTGAACTCAAACTTCATCTTCTCCCACTCAACCTTTTTCCTAACGACATCACTCGTTGCTTAGAAATCATGCCTTCCAAACAGAGAAGGGATGTTAACAAAGGAAAGAACATCGCAACTAGCAGCCTTCCAGATCCAGCAATCACAGGTCAGCCCACTTCAACAGCAGTACCAGATGAAAATCAGGAAAATCCAACTGGTCCCGCAACGGAACAACCAATCACTAGGGCAGATCTGGACAGGGTTGTGGCTGAAGTAACTAACCGCTTCACATCCCAACAAGAAACTTTGGTGGACCAACTCATGACACGCTTAAGGGACGCTGAAGAGTCCAACCGCAACACTGAGTCATGGGGTGAATCCCAATCCGGAGGATCCCGGAGGCAACAAAGGTCTTCACTCTTCGAACAAGCTATCAACAGGAAAAACGATGATAGGGGCCGCGCCCGGACTCAGCCCGAATTCCGACTCGAGGAAGCCCTTGGAACCGAACCTAGCGGGGGAGGCACCAGGCGAGGGTCGGATGTAGCTGAGCCAGTCATGCCACCTAATCATAGAAACCCCGCTGAACGGAGCCGAGCTAGAACCCAGCCCGAAGTTGACCCCATGGATGTGCTCGAAACAGAACCCCACAGGGGAAGATCAAGGCAGGGGGCAACTGTAGCTGGTCCTAGCGTGCATCCAAGCAGCCAAAGACAACCACTGGATAATGCTAGAGGCGATAGACTGTACCATCCCTACAGGTCATCTGGGCGAGATAGATCCCGCAGGGAAGAACCGAGCTCATTTTTGTCCGCTCCAAGTTCTGACGAGCGGATGGCACGATTATTCAGAGAATGTGTCCAACGGGAGCAAAGGGACCGAGGAATAGGCGCTAGGGTCACCAGTCCCTTTACCCGAAATATCGAAACTGCCATCACTCCCCGGGAATGGAAAATGCCAACCATGGAACCTTACAAAGGAACTTCCGACCCCATCGTACACCTGCAGAGATACACCCAGCATATGCTCATGAGTGGAGCAACAGAAGGAGTATTATGTAAATGCTTTCCGCTATTCCTATCAGATCTAGCTACCTCCTGGTTCTGCCATCTACCCCAAGGATCCATCAACTCATGGGAGATGTTAAAAGAAAGGTTTATTAGCCAGTTCCGCATCCATGTGGAACAACCCAGGGATGCTTATTCTCTATCCAATGTCAAACAGAAAACCGGAGAGACGCTACAACAATATCTAACACGGTTCAACGCCGCAGCGGCAGCAGTTCAAGATGCCGATGAAAAACTCACTCTAATGGCCCTCTGTAGTGGTGTGCATCCAGACACCAAGTTTGCCAGAAGATTAACTAAGGAAAAACCAGTTACCTTGCCTGATTTCTTCCATGAAGCTGGAAAGTATATGAGACTTGAAGACGCTGCTACGGAGAGGCAGCCAGGGCAACAAGGCAAGATAATTCAGGACAAGGTTCCCACTGCAGCTAAGGACGCTCGAAGAAATGAATCTAGAGACAATGCTGGGGGCAGAAAGGGTGAGAAGCGCCAATATCGACCAGGGCCAAGATTTGACTCCTACACTCCTTTGAATGAAACAATCGAAAACATCTACCTAGCCACTCAGGGCGAACTCGGATACAAGCGCCCCCCGCACAAGAAAGAATCAGATAACGCACTCAAGTCCGGAAAGTTCTGTCGCTTCCACGAATCCCACGGACATGACACCAATGAATGCCACCATCTTCGGGACTTGATCGAAGAACACATTAGAAGAAGAAGACTGGAACGTTATGTGAAAAGTCAGAACAGGACTCCAACTCCTGCCAATGAGAACTCAAAGCAACCCCTCCCAGAAGTAGGCGGAGGGAGTCGCAACAATCACAACACCAGTGGCTCTAGTCAAGAGAAGATAGTAGTCCTTACCATCTCAGGAGGACCACACATTGCCGACAGAAGTTGGGCAGAGATGGAAAGGTACGGCAAGTCGCTTAGAAATACCGAAGGATACGTTAACTCCGTCACAGAAGAACGCCAACCGAAACGAAAAGAGAGCGACGACATCATATTCAGTAGACGCGATTTGGAAGGAAGACAGTACCCACATATGGATCCTATGGTCATCTCTGCCTGGTTCGGCCCTGCTAAAGTTTTTCGGATTCTAATAGACACGGGAAGCTCCGTAAACATCTTGTTCAAACATGCTTTCGACAAAATGAAGTTATCAATGAAGGATGTGTCTCCCTGCGACAAACCACTGCACGGTTTCACTGGAGATGCAAAAATGCCCCTCGGGCAACTTGACCTCTTCGTCGAAATAGGAAGTCATCCCCGCTCCGTGGTGCGAAAACAAACGTTTGTGCTAATAGAGAACCACTCGGCTTACAACGCCTTCTTGGGGAGACCAGCCTTGTCTGACTTCCAAATTGTCCTAGCCCCCTGGTGCCTGAAGATGAAATTCCCGACAGACAACGGAATAGGAGAAGTAGAAGGAGATCAAGACGCTGCCCGAGACTGCTATGTAACTGAGCTTCGCAACAACCGCAGAAAGAATAAAGGAAAAGATGCAGAGACTACTCTCTGCATGAAAAGCTTGGAGGCATAGCAACTAAAGAAAGCCCCTCCTCTTCGATACACAAGCGATCCCTTCAATGAACTAGACCCCCGGGATAAAGAGGAGGAGGCTACCGCCGAGCCTGCAGAGGCTATGGAATTCGTATCTGTAGATAAGCATGATTCAAGTAGACTATTAAAAATCGGATCTCAGCTGAAAACGGAATTGAAGGATCGACTCATTGACTTTCTCCGCCACAACTTAGATGTATTTGCGTGGACCCATGCCGATATGACAGGAATCTCCCCAGACGTAGCATGCCACATGTTGAACATCGATCCCACCAAGGTACCAGTAAAGCAAAAAAAGAGGAGCATGGGGGCAGAGCGATCAGCAGCCCTTGATGAGGAAGTAAAAAATCTACTTGCTAATGACTTCATACGGGAAGCCATCTACCCAGAATGGATCGCTAACCCAGTGCTAGTAAAAAAGGCCAATGGAAAGTGGCGAACATGTATCGACTTCTCCAATCTGAATGACGCTTGCCCGAAAGACTGCTTCCCACTTCCCCGAATTGACCAACTCGTGGACAGCACAGCTGGGCACGAACTCCTATCTTTTATGGATGCATACTCCGGATATAACCAGATCCCCATGCACGCTCCCGATCAGGACCACACTAGCTTCATCACCGACCGCGGATTATATTGTTACAAAGTCATGCCTTTTGGACTCAAAAATGCTGGAGCTACCTATCAACGCCTCGTCAACAAAATGTTCGCAGAACTGATAGGACGTACTATGGAAGTATATGTGGATGACATGTTGGTGAAGTCCAGGAAAGCCAACGACCATGTAAGCCATCTGGACGATATGTTTCGGGTACTTCGCCGATATGGAATGAAGCTGAATCCTCTAAAGTGCTCCTTCGGAGTATCATCGGGAAAATTCTTAGGATTCATCGTCCACGCCAGAGGAATCGAAGCAAACCCTGAACAAATCCGAGCTTTAAAAGAAATAAGGATACCTTCCACTCGAAAAGAAATGCAGAGCCTAAACGGGAAGGTGGCCGCCCTAAGCAGATTCATTTCCAAGGCAACTGACAAGTGTGTCCCTTTCTTCGAAGCACTCAAGAAAGACAAAGGGAGGTTCGAGTGGACCGACGAATGCTTAAAAGCCTTCCTCAACCTAATCGAACACCTTCAGAGACCACCAGTACTCTCAACTCCAAATGAAGGTGAAGTGTTATACCTATACCTCGCTGTATCATCTCATGCTCTAAGCGCCGCCTTGGTAAGAGAAGAAGACCGCACACAACGTCCGGTTTACTTTGTAAGCAAGAGATTTACGGGGGCAGAAGCCAGATATCCTAAACTTGAGAAGTTAGCATATTGTTTATTGATCGCGTCACGGAAACTGCGACACTACTTCCAGTCTCACTCCATCAGGGTTCTAACCGATCAACCACTAAGACAAGTGCTCCATCGTCCTGACACTTCTGGGCGACTCCTCAAATGGTGCATCGAACTAAGTCAGTATGATATCACCTACCATCCCCGCACCGCTATCAAAGGACAAGCCATGGCTGATTTCATTGCCGAATTCACTACCAACGAAGGCAAGGAACAATCCGAAGTAGCAAAAAACATCAAGTGGAACCTCTTTGCAGACGGAGCATCGAACGAACAAGGCTCGGGGGCAGGTATTGTGATCGTCACCCCCAGGGGAAGAAAGTTGTACTATGCATTAAGATTGGAGTTCACGGCCACTAACAACGATGCTGAATATGAAGCAGTAATAGCGGGATTGGAACTGGCCCTAGAAATTGGGATCAATTCCTTATGTATTCATAGTGATTCTCAGCTTATCGTAAACCAGGTACTAGGAGAATTCCAGACTCGAGGAGAACGGCTCACAGCATACCTAAAGAAAACCAGACTGCTGCTCGATCGATTGGACCATTATCTAATCAAACACATTCCTCGAGAAGAAAACCAAGAGGCAGATGAACTTGCAAAGCAAGCTAGTATGAAGGACAGCACCATTCCCGGAGCACTAGTAATCTCAAGGCAGCTAGCCCCAAGTTTCGAACAAGTAAATCTGATAACTGCAATCGAAGAAGGAACCTGGATGACTCCTATCCGGAAATATTTGCAAGATGGCATACTACCCGACAGGCGTGACGAAGCCAAGAAGATCTTGAGAAAAGTTCCCCACTACACAATACAAGAAGGCATCCTCTACCGGCGTGGCTTCTCTAGCCCCTTATTAAGATGCGTCGCCGGAAGGGAAGCCAAGGAGATATTAACAAACATCCATCAGGGAGGATGCGGAGATCACACTGGAGGACAGACTTTGGCAAGAAAGATACTCCGATATGGATATTACTGGCCCACACTAAACAAAGATACCCTAGACTTCGTTAAGAAATGCGACAGATGTCAGAAGTTCGCCAAGATCCCTCGACTGCCCACAAACGAAATTACTCAAATGACCAGCCCTTGGCCCTTTGCTGTATGGGGAATTGACTTAATTGGCGAACTGCCAACGGGCCGAGGCGGAGCCAAATATGCTATAGTGGCAGTCGATTATTTCACCAAATGGGTGGAAGCGGAACCTTTAAATAAAATATCTTCAGCAAAAATTATTAACTTCTTGATCAAAAACATTCTGTGCAGGTATGGAGTCCCCCTCAAGATCGTATCAGACAACGGACTCCAATTTGACAGCGAAGAATTTGCCGACTGGTGCCAAGAGCATGGAATTCATAAAAGCTTCTCATCAGTAGCTTACCCTCAGGCAAACGGACAAGTTGAAGCTGTCAACAAAATTCTCAAAACCCTAATCAAGAAGAAACTTGAAAAGTCAAAAGGCGCTTGGGTGGACGAACTTCCTACGGCACTATGGGCATACCGCACATCTTTCAGAACATCAACGGGACATACTCCTTTCTCTTTGGCATATGGATCGGAGGCAATGCTCCCAGTTGAGACTATTGTGCCTTCCCACCGTAGGATCCACTACAACCCAGAAGAAAACGAAGAACTCCTCCTCATGTCTTTGGAACTGATTGAGGAAAGGAGAAACGATGCAGCACTCAAAGCAGCAGCTCACAAACAAAAAGTGGCAGCACTATACAATTCCAAAGTCAAGCATCGCAGCTTACAAGAAGGAGATCTTGTCCTCAGGCGAATCTTTCCGCGCCCCGGGGCACTGGACCCCATCTGGGACGGACCATATGTAATTCACAAAGATCTCCACAACGGAGCTTACATTTTGTCAACAGTGGACGGAGAGGTGTTCCAGAGGGCATGGAACATCCGACACCTCCGTCGATACTTTTCTTAACTTGTACTGCCCATATGAAGTGAATTAACAAAGAGAACCAGTGGACGTAGGCATTTTCGTGCCGAACCACTTTAAAAAATCTTGTCTCTTTTTAACTTGTTCCTTTATGTCTTGGCTACTTGTTAAGTTTTATCCCTTTCTGTTGAACAAAATCCTATGGCATCTCCACTCAAGACGCACCGCGGCCTCATCTAGACTAGGCCTAACAGGTACGCCACGATTCTATGCACTCGCCAATGAGACTCTTTTGCTCCAGCATCCCTCTGCTGCGGGTTAACTCATTGCGCGCCTGCCCTCAAAGCCAACTGTAATGAGCCGATTATAAGTCATCATAAAGGCCGACTATAGCCGATGGCAGCTCATTACGGCGTTCGGCTCGTCGGTAACCGTGAACCTACTTTAAGCCCCAACATAAGGTGTGGCCAGCCAGGGGTAGTTCACGGCCAACGGCACCCACGCTAGCCGGCCACGGTAAATCGAATAATACCCACGATTACGGACCATAACGGTTCGGGTAGTTACCGTGCGCGATCTCGGCTCCGATGTGTCTTAAGTGCGGCTGTGGTAAAAAAGAAAACTCCCCGCGGAGGCGTAAGATGGGTGACAAATGTCTCCAAGACCCACAGCTAGGGAAAGTGACTACAAAACCCGTTTGCCACGAACTTAAGCACATCGACGGCCTTCCGTGACTGGAAGTTTTACTTTTACTATATTTCCATTTCATTTAAATATTTTTCTCCTATCCTGTATAACAAACTCTAAAGTACAGGAAACCAAATAGGAAGCATTCACTCATGAGGCTCTAAGCCTGCGTGCTGGGTAGCAGGGCGCTCTGCTATACCCGTGAACAGTTACACAAGACACTCAAAGCTACCGCCTGCGAATAAAACATAAAGGGCGGTACTCTCTTCTCTTGTACATAAATGCGTAACTATAACTTATTCATACACTGACATTGCAAAACGTGAAATTATATTTCAAGCAAAAACTTAACATCAAACACAAGTGGAATCACAGGCATATACATAATTATACTTCTCACACAGCACATAAAGATAGCAACAACATTTAAACATGACAAAATCAGCTTATATTATAAGATCACACGAAGTTATTCTTTGCAAATAATTTTATTACAGTTGCATATCAAAGACTAACATGAACAGTGATAAAAAAGAAACAAAAAGATGGCAGATGCATCCACACTCCATCACCAACTCCCCCAGCCTACTTAGCCGCAGGATCGGAGCCCCCAGCATGTGGATCTGAAGTCCCACCTGTCCAGATCAGAAGAGGAATTCATTAAACGAACGATCAAGTTATGAAAACACGAAAAGAAAAGAAAGGGAAAAGAATAACTCACCAGCATCCGCCGCTTGATCCTCATCATCCAACTGCACGCCCGCTTCCTCCGCAGCGAGTAGCCGCATCCCCTCCTTCACCGCCGCTTGCTCCTCCTTTGAGAACTGAGCAGTAACCGCGCTCAAGTTGAAAGCCGCTCCGCCTTCCTTACCCGCATTCACCCTGGCCTCCTCTAAAGCCTGGAGATACACCTTGGCCATGACCCGAGGGTAATCGTCCATCCAAGACAAGCCGCCCTCTTTCCAAGTATGGAAGTACATATCCTGAAGCATCTCATCCATCATCCCCTCATTTTCCTCAAACTCCCTCACCCGAGCCTCGGAAGCTTGCAACTTAGCGACGGCGACGTCCCTCTCTGATTGGTATCTCAAGCAGTCAGCCTGGAGTGACCTCCTCATTTCCTCCTCCTTCAACCTAAGGGACCTCCTCATCTCCTCCATCTCCTCCTTCAACTCAGCCTGAGCCATCTCCGCAGCCTCGAGTCTCCCCGACAACTCCTCTACCCGCTCGAGATCCGCATTTCGAACCTCATCCACCGTTGTAATGGCCATGTTAATCCGCTCCCTGCAGGTAACCTCCATCTTCCGTAACTCCGCCCTACTGGCCTTCTCCATGGTCTCTTTCAGACGCTGGGAGGCTTCCTCATGCTGGGAGATCTGGATGGCTTGGTCGGCAAGCTGCTTGGCCTGATCGGCAACCTTTAGCCTTAACCGAATATTAGCACTCCCAATCTCCTCCCCGGCCTTGACCAATCGAGCATGATGCTCCATTAACTTCTTAGTCTCTTCGGCCACCCGGTCAATATTAGCCTTGGCCTCGTCCCCCATAGTAACTACCCGAGTAGTAAGCAGATCAAGATCTAGGGACTTGGCCTCATCCAGCACACGTACCATGGGGTTGCGGGGAAGTAGGTGCTCGCCCGTGGTCTCATCAAATGAAATATCCCGAAAACTTGGGTCTAAATCAGGATGACCGGCAAAAGGGTCACGAGGCACGGGGCGAGGCACATCGGGACGCCTTATATGAATGACAGTAGATCTCTTGGAAGGAGGAGGAGGGGGGCAGGGCTCCGTGCTCTCCTCCGTAGTATCACAAGGAGGCTGAGTAGGGGGAGACAGAGTAGGAAGCTGCGAAGCAGAAGAAGACTCAAATAAGGAACGGCTCCGCTTCCTTTTCTGAATGCCCTCTTCGATGACCCCAAGAAGAGGGCGGTACTTGACTACGTCCCCAGTGCGATCAGTAGAAGGTTTCGCGGAAGCTCTCCTCGACTTAAATTGTTCGAGGCGGTGTCGAACATCCGACGTTTTACCCGCCTGGCCTGCCCCTGGAATAAAGAACAAGTGTTACGAACATACAATAATCCGCAATTCAAAAAATGTGCTAAGTTAAAAAGAAAGAAAAGTGAGGAGACACATCTGTTATACAAACCCGGCGGAGGAGTGGGATACTGCAATAAGTCCTGGATCTCATTCCAGGACGGAAGTGAACCGTAAAAAATTTCTAAGTCCCTATCGAAAATGGAATCGGCAGAAGACAAAAGTTCACCTTGCATCGCCGGGGTCACCCTAGCTGAGGAACCCTTAGAGGATGGGTCAGTGCTAACCACAGCTTTGCCGGTTTCCTCTGCCCTCTCCGTTTCCTTCTCTGTTTCCGACTCCCCCTCTGACTCCCCGAAGGCCCGACGGAGAGCCTCATCCAGTTCGAGGTCCTGCTCAGAGGTTAGAGCAGCAACACCGCTACCACCCTGACCATCGCCATCTCCTCCACCCTCCGACCCTTCTCCAACTTCACCTCCTTCCTCCTCTTCTACACCTTCCTCCTCCGGGACATCCGGGCAAGTACTTGGAGAAGGGCCATCGGACTCCTTGAGCTTCTTGCCTCCTACGACTGGACGTTGTGCAAAGGGCTTCCTCTTGCCACCCTTCGCTGTCACCCCACCTTTAGGCTGGGCAGCCTTCTCTTCTGCCGTGTCCCTCTGTTTGACTACGGACTGATGTGGGAGGATCAAATTATACGACAAGAGCCTGGCATTCCTAATCAGATAAGCAGCCGATCTGTCTCTCCCGGAAATAGCTTCAATTTCTGCTGCCATCCGAACCAAGCGATCATCTTCCACAATCGCAAAACCACCTGTCGCTAGCAAGAAATAAAAGCGCATAAGAGAGTGAATTACAGCCAAGACAGGAATTATGAGTAGAGTTTTTACTTACATCCGGAGGTAAATCGGCGAATAGAGACGGAGTCATCCCTGACAAAGAACCACTCCTTCTTGAACATACTATACTTCGAGTATAAATCCAAAACAGGCTTGAAGGAAACAGCTGACTCCAAGCTAATATATGGGGACCCCTTCCTGTACCCCCTCAGATTGTACAGATATCGTATTTCCCGGTGGGAGGGGGCACGCCCGTATCTCTTCTGGAAGATAGCATACAAGCAAACCAGAATGGCATAAGAGTTGGGCTGGAGCTGGAATGGAGCCACCTTCAGATAAGTGACGAAGCTTAATATCCAGGCGTTGATTGGAGGAATAGCCCCGCACATACAATGGTAACGGCTGTAAGCAAAGTACCCCTCAGGGGGATCATATGGCATGACCCCCTCCCCCGGTAACAGCATAAGAGCCCTGTCTATCCCAAAGGAACGGGATATAACGTCAAGTTGCTCCTCCTTTAGGGAGCTAGGAAAGCAGTCGGGAGGGGAGACCAGAAGTTCCTGTGGACCATGTCCGTCCACCAATGACCTCGGAACAGGTCGATGTTGCCCGGATCCTGGTTGGGCTGGGGGCACAGAAGAAGACTCTCCTCCATCCTTGGATTTCCGTCTGTCTGATCGAGTTTCCGCCTTGCGAGACATTTATCTGCATACACAAAAGTGAAAAACATGATGTTAGAACAAGAATACAAGCAAGCATACATAAGTCCAGAGTTCCACCCAAAGACCGAATACAAAGTTCATTCGGCACTAGGGTCTTATGCTCATTCGGCACGAGGGACTTAAGTTCATTCGGCAATGGGGTCATAAGTCCATTCGGCACTAAAAAACACATCCGGTATACATATCATTCGGTAAAACAAAACCCTTCGTGTGCATTCGGCAATCATATTCATTCGGTGATAAAAAACCATTCGGCAAAAGAATATATACCTAATTCGGTATAAGCTTGGTTCGGCAGAAGTTTGGTTCGGCTAAAAATTGATTCGGCTCTCTTTGGTTCGGTAAGGGAAAACTAAGGGGGGTAGCCTCTATATATAGGCAAACTCAGGATTGCCGAACCAGCTGGTTCGGCCTACCGGACCAACATACCGGACCAGCGTACCGGTCCAACCAAAAACCGAATGAGATTTTCTCTCTACCGATCAAGACCAGGAACTAGTGGCGTGCAAAGCGCCTCCCTCAGATAAGTACCGAACCCCAGAACTAACTAATAAAATAAGGTTATGATAACGATGAATAAGTCGTAAAATCCTCACCGACGTGGATTAAATCGTTTACACGTGTACGCGACCTCGAATGGTCCATAGGCACGCTCTGAATGGTTGTTAACCCTACCATCGTGGGAATTTACACTTTGACACGCATTCTTAAGCCCATCGGTCATATGGATATTTGATAATTATTATGAAATGGCTAAGCTACTTACACATGTACGGGGTTGCGAACGATCCCTAGGCATGCTCTGAGCTGGCAATAAACCATCTTCACAAACATAAACCGGGCATCGACGATGCCAAGCCCCTTCGGGGCTCACTCTATCGTCCTTAACGGCACAGTTCACTTCAACTCGAATATTTCGATCATGAACGGTCGTTATTCGAAATCACGCTAAAACTGTAAATTTCTTTGCAGGACATTAACGGAATACGAACGTCCGATCACCGGCGTTACAAAGCCAATCTCCCTGCCACAAGAAAAACAAAGCGCGACACATGCAAGCACGTGCCCCACTTTGGGGGGCAAATGTTGGGCGAATTTTCACCCAGAAGATCTCGAGACCAGGAAGCCACAGTTTCACTCGGGTTCGCAATCTCCACTTCATTCAGCACGACCAATCACCTCCTCATTCGGCCTTCACCTCATTCGGGCTCCCTCCATTCGGCTACTCCACTACCGGATCTACCCCCTACCGAGCCAACCTCATTCGGTCCACCACTCCATTCGGCATAAGCTCCTGCCGAACCAACCAAACCGGACCAATCTCCACATCAATGCCGAACCAACCTCTTCATCACCGGACCACCATGACCGGACCACGTACAACCGAACCAACCTCCAAGCTCACTACCGAATCAACCATCTCAGAGACCTCAACACGGCCGAACCAAGGCTTCGCCGAACCAGAACGCTACCAGGCCAGATTGCTTCAGCCCGGGCCCACCAGCAGCTATATACATCCAAAACCCCTGCCCTCTACCTCACTCTATAAATAGAGGGGCAGGGGTACAACAATGGCAGACAAGTTTGAGAGCTCAAGCAAGGAAGGAACTTTCAAACTACTTTCATACACTCGTATACAACGCATTGTACTTGTAATCTGGAAGAAGAAAGATAATAACATATAAAGTGGACGTAGGCACATTCTGGCCGAACCACTATAAATCTGCGTGTCTTTTACATTTCAGCCCTTACTTTTCTCATATTTACATACTCATCTAAAATCATTGAAAATCACACATACTCAACTAAAATAATACGACTTGGAGGTGTTTGTCCATTTTTTGTGCAAACAAAGGGTTAAACCAATCTTTGAGAATTTAACTCGAATTTATATAATTCAAGATAGTTTAAATTCAAGATTGAAATTGAATTAGTTCAAAATTGAATTAGGTTTGAATTAATTTGATTGGTGATTGGAGATGTATAAGTTTAAAATTTTAAATGGGAAATTGAATTGGATTAAATCGAAATGATTTGAATCTGAAATGGGTTCAATTGACAATAATTCAAATTGATTGGAATAATTTGAAATTATAATTAAAGTGAACAGGACTAAAATCAAATGGAATTTGATTTAATTTAGAATGAAACCAGGGTTGATTCAACTTGAATTGGGATTAAATAAGTTTCAATGGAAATTGGAATTATTCAAATTGGAATTGGGTCAATTTAAATGGAAGTGTAAATTTACATTGAATTGTTGGGGAAGTGAACAGTTTGACCCTTGACTATTATTTCATTTACACACAAGGTCCTCCTTACATTTTAAACCACTTTTGGTTTTTAGTTCAAATCAAATTTTCAAACAACCCATTGTTTGCAACAAGTCCCAGTTATCCAAATAATACTTATTTATTACTTTTCATTACTTTGAAACAAATTTCCAAATTCTGGGTCTAGATTTAGAATTTCATTTTCAATCAATTAAATTTTAATTTGGTTGTATTTCTATTTCTACTTAATTTAATTCCAATTCAAGACTTCAATTTGGTTGTATCATATTACTTCTAAATTTTAATTCCAATAATTTAACAACTAATTACCTTAATATTTATTAGAAGGAAATATTTCTTTATATATCAAAATATATTTTTATTTAAAATCATTTAAATCCTTAATATAAGAAAATAACAAGTACGCGCTCATATATATGTATACACAACTCATTACATAGTACTACGGACTCTATTTAATGAGTAATCCCCACCAGAGCCAAGGTTCTCGCTTAACCTTTCAGCTTTGATACCAAATGTAACGACCCGAAATTTTCAAAGCCGAATGTTCCAGATCGTTATGAAAAGGAAGAAAGAGATAGAAGAGGAAGAAGATCAGAAAACATCAACATCTCACCTTCGCAGCGGATAAAATATAATAATAAATAATAACAGCTTACAAAGCAATACTATATCTGTCGATTACATTTTAATACATCAGAGTTTCACATATATTCAAATGTTGGACATATACAATCGACTTATCACAGAATTACAATAATATAATTACAGCGGAAATATTCTATGCGTTCTTGCCATCCAACTCGCCTCCTGAGCTCCAGAACGTACCTACCTGAAAATCTGTAATACTCGGTCTGATCCGAGCATTACACCAAAGTAACACCCGGGTCAGGCTGGAAACCAGCATGAGCAAACCCAACTAACATGGAATACCAAGCCAACAACTTATATAAAACCCGAAGAACTTATATCAATTTAACCAATTCACAATTTACTATAGACAAGACTTATTTAAATTTCTAAGTACCAAACTTAGATAAAATAGTCCAATCCACTTAAATCATTTCATTCCTGCCTATTGATTTCACAAATTAATTTATAAAAATTCGAAGTGATTTCGGGTATTTCCCAATACCCGACACCGCCCACTTCGAGTCTCGTGTCATTCTAACCCAATTTATCCAAATGAAATATACATAACATTTCATATCTGAGATATCAACTCATTCAAAGCGTCCAACACTATTCAATCACCCATTAGCAATGCTTAATCACATACAAATCAATTCAATTGATTCTAATTGAATTTCAAGCTTCAATCACTTAGATTTCTTCATTAATTAATTCCAAGTTAATTAATTAATCAACTCTTCCATATCCATTCGTCTTAATTAATCATCCTGGGTTAATTATCTTTCAATTACATTCAAGTAATTATCTTTAATTAATTTCACGATATTAATTATTCTTAACCCAAAATCAATAAGTAGTCTTAATTAATTCATTAATTAATTAACTATTTTAATTACATTACTCCTTAATTACTTATATTGATTAACTTCTCTTAAGTCACTTTCTTCTGATTAATTTATCTAAATTAATCAATCTTTAATTACATCGTCGATTATATAATTTAATGATTTCCAATTATATTTTAATTTACCCTAATCTAAATTAATGACATTAATTAAACCACAATATTAATCATTCTTAATTTATCTCTACCCTATAATTAACTATCCATTTATTACTTCATTAAATAAATCAATTTCTCCTTAATTAATCATCTTAATAAATCTCTTGATGAATTACACAAGGTAATTATATTTTATTAATGTCATTAAGTAATTATTTATCAAACCATCAAATGATTGTTCTGAATTACTTACACTTAATTAATTAACTTAAAACTTAACTTATTAATTAATTCAAACCCTTAATTACTAAATTAATAAACCCAAATTATTAATTAATTAATTGAATTAATTATTTATTTATTTTAATTACACTTCAAGTTTGATGAACCAGAATTCATTAAGCCCTTAACAACATTAGAATGAAAACATTCTCTTATTTAAAACCTTAAATCTAAAACAATTTAAAAACCCGAATACTTTGAGTCAAACCACAATTAACTCGAGGTCCAACCAAAACAAGTCACATCATCTGCAGTAGCACATCCAACCAATTATTTAAATTTAACCAGATAAATTTAAATAGAAATCCACATTGTGAGATTTACTCACCTTTGATTTTGTTAGCATCCATTCCCAAATCCAGCTTGTTTCATCTTAATTTTTGACCTTGTATAAATATCATATGATTTTTATTAATATTTCACATAACCAAACAATCAACTATCCCTTTTAACAATTTTAATAAAAATTAATTTTAAATTAATCACTTCATATGATAATTTAAATTGACTAATGACTTAATTAACTATTAATTCCTCTCTTAAAACTACATATAGAAATAAATTATACATTTAAAAATCTACGTTTTTATAAATTCCTCAACATTTTAAAATACTTATATACATATCAAAATCTCTTCCATATATATAAAAATAACTAAAATAGGCATGAATATATATATTTTTTTCTTTACCGCAATAAAATTCCATTTTTTTAATATTCCTTATTGTAATTAATCATGTTTCCAACATTTATTAAGTCAAATAGAATCTAAAATTGGCTATGCCTCACTTCCTCGAATGCAAGCCAAGCCCTTCGTCGCCGAGTATCGCTGCCACTACAACGAACTCCCCCTCCAATCGCGAGCCACCACTGCACCCCGTCGCTGCCTTGCTTAGCTTGAACCCTAAACCCCCAACTGCCTCGCCTCGCAATACTTATCAGGGGTCGATCGAACGACCTCGCGAATCACCATCGGCGCCTCGTTCCCCTCGAGTTAGAGTCGAAGTCGAATACCCCCGTGCTCCAGTGCGACACACCTTAAATCGCCGCCCCTTTTCTCGCGACTCAATTTTGAACACGGCTTCGAAACATAATCACGGAACTTCATTTTCCTTATCTGGGTTCGATGTCGCGATGCTTCTCTGTGCGCGATCGATTGGATTTCTTAATTTAAACTTTAAGGACGAGAAGAGCGACGACTTTCTTTTTTTTAAACTACGTTCGATCTGCTGGAAGATAGGGGAACTAAGGCGTAATGTAATAAAGGTAGGAATGGCTTCTCGAACACGCCCGATTATTATATAATTAAATATGAAAATATCTCGTGTTGCATAACGCGAAATCCCGAACCCCAAATCAAACATGTAGACAGGCATTCATTAGGTTTTACCCACATTCCGAACACAATGGAATGTGTTTCGGAGACTAATTCGATCATATGCGCGAGTTATGGAAGTAAACGATCAATTTTAAATCAAATCGATTAAAAATTTTCTAAGCGTTTTGAGCTGCCAGGGCCAAACGACAACTCCGATTTCTACGAAAATTGAAATCCGATAATAACTAACTATTATGGATCCCGTGGAACTAGTTTCGTCAAATTCCGAGACTGTGCCTCAGAAAGCTATTTTTAAATATCGATTTAAACGATATATTATTAAAATTGAACAAATTACATTTAAATTAAATTCTAACCATTCTATTATCTTCAATATCATCATTATAAACTTTATAAGCCTTCAAACTATTTTAAACAGGCTTAGAAATTTCAGATTCAACAATTTATCCAATTTCAATTATTAAAGTCAATATGTAATCTATATAATTCAATGATTTAATTATCAAATAAGTATTTATATCTGAAATTCAAGTTAAAATTAACTTTTAAATATTTAAATCAATTAATTATACCATTTTAAATTGTTAAAAATTCCGGCCGTCACAACGAAAGTGTACATCAGAGTAGTGGTCTAACAAGATCCACAATATAACAAAAGAATAGATACATGTGCTAAACAAAGGAATAAGTATGCGTGAAGGAGTCTCTATCTCAAATGTATACAAAACAAAAACTACTAATCTAAAGTCGTTAGCCAAAAATCAGGCGACACTCCCTGATAAGAAGTCAAGAGGAAGCACCTGTGACATCTCGGTCTGACCCGAGTATTATTTAAGAAGAAAATAATAAACGGATTAGTCTAGCTATAATAATCAGGAAAAATGAGATACAAGAAGAGATATGATAAAAACGTATGATAACAAAAATGTCAGACTATGACAGATATACATTAAATAACAACAAAAATCATACAATATCTCAAGAAATCTCGAAGCATTAAAAAGAATGTTATAATCTTCGTTTTATTCACTAAACCGCAAATATTGACAAATATATCCATGCCAATCGTAAAAGTTGTTGAAACAAAAATTCACCAATACACAAATATTGATAAAGCTTATCAATGTAAATCACGAAAATTGGTGAAATACAAATTCTATAAATCGATCAATAGAAACCCAAAAATCACAAAAAGGGGGAAAGAGGCCTATCACAAAACGGGAGCATGGAAACTCACCAACACGTGTATCACAAAATGGAACGCTATTCCATGGTTGCTAACCATTAATTTTTGAGCCGAGGCTCCAATAAAACGGCCCGAAGACCTTTGAGCCGAAGCTCCACTAAAATGGCCCGAAGACCTTTGAGCCAAAGCTCCGCTAATATGGTCCGAACACCACGGGTCGCTACCCCACCAAGCCGAAGCTCCACAATAAACGGGGTTTTGTCTCCCTCGCAGACAAAGAGACATTGCACATTGCTAGTCTAAATCACAAAATAATCATCACTGCTCGATAAGTGTAAATTACACTAAGCTAGTAAATAAATGATTTTAACTTCATGTCCCATAACCACCGGTGTAACAACCCGCATATTTAACGATTATATATTAAAATTTTTTATTTAAATATGGCGTCGTTAGTCGGATTTTTGGACCCGAAATGTTACCTTTTGCAAACGGCTGAATTGGAACTCGAAACCACTTCCATTGAGTCCGAAATGGCGTTTGCAATCTTTTTGAGTATAAGCTTTGATATGTTTGGAGTAAGTTGAATTTGGCTACGTTTTCTAATTGGGTTTTGTGTTTGGGTTCAGCCCATTTGCTAGTTTAATACCATAACTCAGTCCTTCTCTCCCTATTCACTCATTTTCACTTCTAAAACTCACGTTAAAACTGAAAATGGTGGTAAGGAAAGGGAAATAGAAATTCCAAGCCCTAGTTCTTCCTTGCAAGTTTGAATTCTTGCTCCAAAATCAAGGTGAAGCTACTAGTGAGCCCTCCCTTCATCTTCTCCAACTTTTTCTCTCTTTAGTTTTAGAAATTCCTAAACCTAACTTAGGAAAATACTTGTTTTAATCCTAGATTGAAGCTAGTAGAGTGGAAGTGGGGAGTGTTGGTCTTTTCCTTGCATTTGAGCTTCTTCTTCTTAGTTTGTGAGTTAAAAGGTGAGTTTTGAACTCACATCTACTTCTCTTGATATTATTGATGTAAGGTGAGATTTTTATCTCACATCTTTGCTTATATCTATCTTTGATTGTTGGGTATGAATTCCTAACACTTGTTCATGTGCACTTGCTTTTGGTTTGGATTGAATTGGTGAATATCCAATTTTTTTAGTGTTTTGGGTTCAATTCTTTAAAGATCCTAACTTTGATGTTTGAATATGTTTTTGGTGACGAATCGAAGAGCCAATGGAGCTGAGTTATAGATTGACAAAAGCTCCTTAGGTCCATTGCTCGACCGGTTGCGTTTTGGGAGAGTTTGCATTTCGATGAAATAGGGCAGGAATTGCAGAAAATTACAGTTCGGCCGACCGAACCCCCTGGGCCGGTCGACCGAGATGGAGCCCGAAACATTTTTAGGCTATTTCGGTCAACCGAACTCAGGGTCCGGTCAACCGACCTGCTCTTGTTTCCCTATTTTGCCTAGTTTGCCTATTTGTTTGTGATTCCAACTTTTATCGACCTAAGTTGATTCTAATTAGTTGTTTATGCATGTTTGACCTTGATGATTCCTTTTTGACTTCGTTCACGGGTTTTTATAAAATAATCTTTTAAATTGTATTAAAAGTTTGCTTCTCTAATTTATAAATTCTATTTAAACTCACACACACAATTTCTCACTTCGAACGGAGTGGAAAGGTGATTAAATTGTTAAGTAAAACACGGACCAAATCCGTGCGTTTATCTTTCCGATTAATCCCCGAACTATTCGATTGATTGTTTTGACCTTTTGGTATGGTTTACCAATGAGATGAGGTAGACTTTGTACTGCTTTGAGTATGAAATTAACTAACGGATAGTAAACCGTTTAGTGCGAACGAGTGGTTATGGGACTCATGTTACCACTTTTCAGATTCCTTTTTGAGAGTTATGCCACATTCTGCCAGTTAGTGGTGTCCAGTACTGGGCCTTCGGACCTTCACCAC
This sequence comes from Allium cepa, assembly GCA_030765085.1. Taxonomy (NCBI): domain Eukaryota; kingdom Viridiplantae; phylum Streptophyta; class Magnoliopsida; order Asparagales; family Amaryllidaceae; genus Allium; species Allium cepa. Next base: position 642,867,840 of record CM060937.1, on the reverse strand, counting down.
TACGGTTTGTTGCCTTTGGGATAGTGTCTTCGGACTGTCTCCTTCAGGTTTGTTGCCTTCGGGTTTGTTTCCTTCGGGTATGTTGCCTTCGGGTTTGTGCCTTCGGGTTTGTTGCCCTATTGTATCGCTTTCGGAGTTGGTCTTTATGAGCGCTCGAGTGATATTTGGGTTTGGAGCCTTCGGGCTTATGGATCCTTGTTTATACAGTACTGAGCTCGAGCAAATTTTTTGATGTTTCATTTATATGTATATTCCTTAGGTATTGCTCTTCGGTGTTGGTCTTTTTGAGCCGCACGATATATCGCGATTACCTTGTGGAACTTGTGTTACCTTCATTGGTATTTGTTATTGCCTTTTGGCTTGTTTGGGATATTCATATCCTTTGTTTATTTGTGTTGCCGATGATATGAGGCTTGTCTTATTTTGATTCATCTTTTATTAGATGATTGTTGTATCTCTTTTAGAGATATTTGTTATGCTGTGTGACCTTACAGGTTATTGTTGTTCAGTTTATCTAACTGATTTGTTCAGCTAGACTGACCCGTGTATTTTATACTCGGGTCAGACCGAGTTGTTTCAGATTAGGTGCTTTTGGACTTAGCCAATTTTGCTTCTGCATGGACTATTCAGCTTGTTCCTTTTTGTTAAATCTTTTTGTGTAGTCCTTTTTGTTGTAACTCTGATATATGTATTCTTTTGACTCGGCTGTATATTGTGGTTTGCTATACCTCTTGACGTGTATCGGTTTGTATACTGTGTTATGTATCAATATGTGTGTATATGATGATCCACTGTTCTGTGATGTATATTACATTTGAGTTGTTATATTCTGTTCTGATAGATCCTCCAACCACCTATGGCTTTGTTTTAAGTATTCATTGGATATGTCGATTTGGTGTGTATGATTATGTCGATGTATTCAATAGATAGTTAAAGCAAGGCTATAGATGGTCGCTCCTAACCAGCCTTATTCTCCGTGTTAGCTGACGGCATTACCCTGTAGTGTCCTTGGCTAGTGTGGATATAGAGGTGGGACGTCACTGCTTGGTATCAAAGCTGAGTTCAGGACAAAATATGATAAACACAGAATAGATGCACATATTACGATACATCAAAGTGTATAAGTGATACAAATCTTTGAATCATCGTGTCTCTCTATTCCTTTTGTGCTTTGGGGTAGATAGAATTGGGAATATGTCTAGGATTGAATTTCATTCCGTAGTATTCCACAATTGTATTAATGACATCTACCTTGTGAATAATCTTGTTCTTATCTTACTTTCAGCGTATGGGTGGAAGAGGCAGAGGACGACGTTCGGATGCTGGGCAATCCAGTGGCTCACATCCGGATGGCGTTTAAATGTCTGTTGATTAGTTTTTGGAATTGTTTAGGAGCACTCAGCCTCCAGTTCCTCCTCGAGTGTCTCCACCTTGCAAGTCTGCCTTTGCACGTATGTGCAGTGATTTTGCTCATCTTGGAGGAAAGCCGTTTAGGGACTCCGAGTCTGTTCTTGAAGTCCAGGCTTGGTTTCAGACGTGCGAGCGTATCTTCTCTCGCATGGATCTTTCTAATCATGATAGAGTTCTTGTAACTTCTAGCTTATTACAAGAGCGTGCTCTTGATTTGTATGAGCTTCTTGTAGCCGAAATTGATGAGTCTACTCTTTCTTGGACTCAGTTTCGGGGACAATTCGAACTCAAGTTCGTTCCTGAATCTGAAAAGGTTTTATTGGCACATCGCTTCCTTTAGTTGAAGCAAGGGAAGTCTTCTGTTTCTGACTATGTTGCATCATTCGAGGCTTTATCTAAGTATAGTCTTGAATTTATTAGCACTTCTTATAAGAAGAATTTGAAGTTTGTCTCTGGTCTTAAGAAATATCTTAGGAAGTCTTTGTTGCTCCAGCTTAAGCTTTCCTTTGAGGAGTTGGTAGATTCGACACTTCATCTCGAGACCGTCGAGAAGGAGTGTGATAGTGGTGACGATGTTGAGGTTTCCAAGAATCCAACAAGAGGCAGTTTCCATTTCAGAAGTCCAGGTCTTTTCCTTCCAGGAAGAAGAAGACTGGTGGTTCTAGCTCTCACCTCAGTCTGTTGGAACACCTTTCATTCGGAAGTGTTTCAATTGTGGTTCTCCTGATCAAATGATTCAAGCTCGTTCTAAGCCTCTCTTTTGTCGTTATTGCAAGAAGGAAGGTCATCATGTTTCTACTTGCCCTACTGTTCCGGCTGGTGCCAATTCTAGCAAGCTTTATGCTGCAAAGTCTCCTGAAGGTCCTTCTCAGCCCAAAGGTATATCTCCATCTATTTTGGAAGGTTCTATTTTATGTCATGACCATAGTACTCGAGTTCTTTTCGACACGGGTGCATCACATTCTTTCATATCGAAAAAGCTCGTTGATGATTTATCCTTGGATGTTTCTTGCGTGGTTACTTCTTTAAGGATTGCGAATCCTATTGGGGGATCCGCGACCCTTAGTATGCTTTGTGATGATGTTGAGATTGTTTTATGAGGCTTTTCTTTTCGTGCGAATCTGCACGTTATTTCGTATCTGGGATTTTGTATGATTTTGGGAATGCACTGGCTAGTGAGATATGATGCCAGGATTATTTGTTCGGAGAGAATTTTGTACCTTCGACATCCGGATTCGCCTATTCAGCTATCTCTTGTTCTTCGAAATGTAGATAATTCTGGAATGGCTTTATATTCTCTTGACTCACGAGATGATGATGATATATCTCGTATTCCTGTTGCTTGTGACTTTTCTGATGTTTTTGAACCTGTTTTGGGTTTGCCACCCAAGTGGGCAATTGAGTTCCGTATTGATCTCATTCCAAGCGCGCAGCCAGTTAGTCGTCCTCCCACGAGGAAGTCTACAAGGGAAAATGAGGAACTCAAGAAGCAGCTTTTAAAGCTTGAGTCCAAGCAGTTGATTCAGTCTAGTTTTTCTTCGAAGGGATCCGCGGTCATTTTCATGAAGAAGTCTGATGGAATTCTTAGGCTTTGCATTGACTATCGCAAGCTTAACGAGTTAACCATTAGGAATAGGTATCCATTGCCTAGGATCGATGATATGTTTGATCTATTGAGTGGTGCTAAGGTCTTTCCTCAGCTAGACCTTGCCACAGGCTTTCTTCGGTCACGAGTCGCGGAGGATAACATACCTCTTACCGCTTTTCGCACTCGATATGGTTCTTTTGAGTGGCTCATTATGCCGTTCGGTTTGACGAACGCTCCTGCTTTCTTTGTCGATCTCATGAATCGAGTATTCCAGGAATATTGCGATAAGTTCGTCCTTGTGTTTATTGATGACATCCTTATTTATTCTAAGTCTGAAGTTGAGCATGCTAATCACTTGAGAATTGTCTTGAGTACCCTCCATCATCATCAGCTTAGAGCCAAATTCTCCAAGTGCCACTTTTTGGAGAATAAGGTTAAGTTCTTAGGCCATGTTGTATCTTCCGATGGCATTTCAGTCGATCCTTCAAAGATCGAAGCCATCCAGAATTGGAAGAGGCCTGAGAATGTGCATGAGATCTGTAGTTTCCTTGGATTGGCGGGTTATTACCGTCGGTTCATTAAGGATTTTTCCCGTGTTGTGCTTCCTCTCACCAGCCTTACTCGGAAAGCCATTCGTTTTATTTGGACCGACAATTGTGAAGCATCCTTTCAGACATTAAAGGAACTTCTCACTAATGCTCCTATTCTTGTGGTTCCCGAGGGGAATCAGGATCTTGTTGTCTACACCGATGCTTGTGGTAGTGGTCTCGGTGCTGTTCTTATGCAGAAGGATCATGTAGTTGCTTATGCTTCTAGGAAATTGCGTCCGAATGAAGTTCGCTATGCCACTCATGATCTTGAGTTAGCCGCCGTTGTCTTCGCCTTGAAGATTTGGCAACACTATCTATTGGGCGAGCGCTTCATTCTCTATACCGATCATAAATCCTTGAAGTATTTGTTCACTCAGAAGGAACTCAATATGATACAACAGCGTTGGCTCGATTTTCTTGTTTCCTACGACTTTGATATCCAGTATATCCCCCTGGAAAGGGTAATCGTGTTGCTGATGCGCTTAGTCGCAAACATTCGGCTATTGTTTCTATGATGCTTGCCGAGTGGGATATTCTTATGACTCTATCTTTTTGTGAAATTTGTGATAGAGGTTCATCTTATGATTCTCCTATTCTATTATTTAGTTTGGTGGCTCGACCCATTTTATTGGATCGTATTGCCGATGCTCGGCGGCGTGATCCTGATTTATTGCATCTTATTCAGCTTTGTGAGTCTGGACCCTGTGATGAGGCGTTGTGGGATTTCAGCATTGGTTCTTATGGGTGTCTTCGCAAGAAGAACCATCTTTTTGTGCCTTCTGATTTTGCACTTAGGCATGAAGTTCTTGATGATTGTCACCGTTCTAAGTGTACTATTCATCCTGGTAGTAGTAAGATGTATGCCGATATGCATCGTCTTTATTATTGGGAAGGCATGAAGCGTGATGTGGCGAGTTATGTGAGTAATTGCATAACTTGTCAGCGTATTAAGGCCGAACATCAGCGTCCTTCGAGTCTTCTTCAGCCTCTAGAGATTCCATTGTGGAAATGAGATCAGATCTCTATGGATTTCATTGACCGCCTACCTCGTTCAAGATCGAGCCATTCTAGCATCTGGGTTATTGTTGATCGCCTCACCAAGTCTGCTCATTTTATCCCTATGAAGTCTAATAGGACTGCTTCGCATTTGGCTAAGTTGTATATCAAGGAAATCATGAGACTTCACGGTGTTTCTAGTTTTATTATAAGTGACCGTGATCCTTTATTCACGAGTCATTTTTGGCAGAGTCTTCAGCAAGCTTTGGGATCAAAGCTTAATTTTAGCACCGCTTATCATCCGTAGTCTGACGGATAGACTGAAGGGTGAATCGTATATTGGAAGATCTCTTCCGTATTTGTATTTTTGATTTCGGTGGTTTTTGGGTGGATCATTTACCTCTTGTAGAGTTCTCCTACAACAATGGTTTTCAATCTAGTATCGGTATGGCTCCTTTCGAAGCCTTACATGGAAGGCCATGTCGATCACCTTCTTGTTGACTGGAATCTGGGGAGAAGCTTATTCTTGGTCCAGATTTTGTTCGTGACTCTTCTTAAAAGATTGATCTTATTCTGTTGAGAATGAAAGAGGCACAGAGTCGCCAGAAATCCTACACGGACAACCGTAGGAAGCCTCTCAAATTCTCGATTGGTGATCTTGTCTTTATTCGTGTTTCTCCTTTAAAGGGGGTTATGTGTTTCAGTACGACTGGGAAATTGACTCCTCGCTTTATAGGACCATTTTCTATTACTGAACGTATTGGCCCTGTGGCTTATAGAGTTTCACTTCCTACTCATTTATCTGGCATTCATGACGTGTTTCACGTCTCACAACTTCGGAAGTGTCTTCGGGAGTCGGATTCTGTTATCGCTTCTCCTGATTTGCAAGAACTTGAGATCTCACCGGACTTATCTATTGTACAGCAGCCTATTCGCGTACTTGACATGGAGGTGCGACACCTTTGAAACAAGGACGTGCCGATCGTTAAAGTTCAATGGTCCGTGTAACCCCAATGACTGTACTTGGGAAACCAGAGAGTTTATCGAGCGACCTTATCCAGGTTTTCTATCCTTGCTTGGCAATGATGAGAATATCTTTTTGTCTTAAGCTTATTTCCTTTTCTTTTGAAGTTTGTATGTATGTAGTTGTTACAAATATCGTCTCTGGGAATTGCGGGGATGCAATTTTGTAAGGAGGGGAGATCTGTAACAACCTGCATATTTAACGATTATATATTTAAATGTTTTATTTAAATACGGCGTCGTTAGTCGGATTTTTGGATCCGAAATGTTACTTTTTGCAAACGTCCGAATTGGAACTCGAAACCACTTCCATTGAGTCCAAAATGGCGTTTGCGATCTTTTTGAATATAAGCTTTGATATGTTTGGAGTAAGTTGAATTTGGCTACATTTTCTAATTGGGTTTTGGGTTTGGGTTCAGCCCATTTGCTAGTTTAATACCCTAACTCAGTCCTTCTCTCCCCATTCACTCATTTTCACTTCTAAAACTCAAGCTTAAACTGAAAATGGTGGAAAGGAAAGGGAAATAGAAATTCCAAGCCCTAGTCCTTCCTTGCAAGTTTGAATTCTTGCTCCAAAATCAAAGTGAAGCTATTGGTGAGCCCTCTCTTCATCTTATCCAACTCTTTCTCTCTTTAGTTTCAGAAATTCCTAAACCTAACTTAGGAAAATACTTGTTTTGATCCTAGATTGAAGCTAGTAGAGTTGAAGTGGAGAGTGGTAGGTCTTTTCCTTGCATTTGAGCTTCTTCTCTGTTTGTGAGTTAAAAGGTGAGTTTTGAACTCACATCTACTTCTCTTGATATTATTGATGTAAGGTGAGATTTTTATCTCACATCTATGCTTATATCCATCTTTGATTGTTGGGTATGAATTCCTAATACTTGTTCATGTGCACTTGCTTTTGGTTTGGATTGAGTTGGTGAATATCCAAATTTTTAGTGTTTTGGGTTCAATTCTTTAAAGATCCTAACTTTGATGTTTGAATATATTTTTGGTGACGAATCAGAGAGCCAATGGAGCTGAGTTATAGATTGGCAAAAGCTCCTTAGGTCCATTGCTCGACCGGTTGCGTTTTGGGAGAGTTTGCATTTCGATGAAATAGGGCAGGAATTGCAGAAAATTGTAGTTCGGTCGACCGAGCTGGAGCCCGAAACATTTTTGGGCTATTTCGGTCAACCGAACTCAGGGTCCGGTAAATCGACCTGCTCCTGTTTCCCTGTTTTGCCTAGTTTGCCTATTTGTTTGTGATTCCAACTTTTATCGACCTAAGTTGATTCTAATTAGTTGTTTATGCATATTTGACCTTGATGATTCCTTTTTGACTTCATTCACGGGGTTTTATAAAATAATCTTTTAAATTGTTTTAAAAGTTTGCTTCTCTAATTTATAAATTTTATTTAAACGCACACACATAATTTCGCACTTCGAGCGGAGTGAAAAGGAGATTAAATGGTTAAGTAAAACACGGACGATTAATCCATGAGTTTATCTTTCCGATTAATCCCCGACCTATCCAATTGATTGTTTTGACCTTTTGGTCTAGTTTACCAATGAGATGAGGTAGACTTTGTACTGCTTTGAGTGTGAAATTAACTAACGGATTGTAAACCGTTTAGTGCGAACGAATGGTTATGGGATTCACGTTACCACTTTTCGGATTCCTTTTTGAGAGTTATGACACATTCTGCCAGTTAGTGGTGTCCAGTATCGGGCCTTCGGACCTTCATCACTACGGTTTGTTGCCTTTGGGATAGTGTCTTCGGACTGTCTCCTTCGGGTTTGTTGCCTTCGGGTATGTTGCCTTCGGGTATGTTGCCTTCGGGTTTGTACCTTCGGATTTGTGCCTTCGGGTTTGTTGCCCTATTGTATCGCTTTCGGAGTTGGTCTTTATGAGCCGCTCGTGTGATATTTGGGTTTGGAGCCTTCGGGCTTATGGATCCTTGTTTATACAGTACTGAGCTCGAGCAAATTTTCTGATGTTTCATTGATATGTATATTCCCTAGGTATTGCTCTTCGGTGTTGGTCTTTTTGAGCCGCACGATATATCGCGATTACCTTGTGTAACTTGTGTTACCTTCATTGGTATTTCTTATTGCCTTTTGGCTTGTTTGGGATATTCATGTCATTTGTTTATTTGTGTTGCCGATGATATGAGGCTTGTCTTATTTTGATTCATCTTTTGTTAGATGATTGTTGTATCTCTTTTAGAGATATTTGTTATACTATGTGACCTTGCAGGTTATTGTTGTTCAGTTTATCTAACTGATTTGTTTAGCTAGACTGACCCATGTATTTTATACTCGGGTCAGACCGAGTTGTTTCAGATTAGGTGCTTTTGGACATAGCCTATTTTGCTTCTGCATGGACTATTCAGCTTGTTCCTTTTTGTTAAAGCTTTTTGTGTAGTCCTTTTTGTTATAACTATGATATATGTATTCTTTTGACTCGTCTGTATATTGTGGTTTGCTATACCACTTGATGTGTATCAGTTTGTATACTCTGTTATGTATCAATAAGTGTGTGTATGATGATCTACTGTTTTGTGATGTATATTACATTTGAGTTGTTATATTCTGTTCTGATAGATCCTCCTACCACCAACGGTTTTGTTTTAAGTATTCGTTGGATATGTCGATCTGGTGTGCATGATTATGTCGATGTATTCAATAGATAGTTAAAGCAAGGCTATAGACAGTCACTCCTAACCAGCCTTATTCTCCGTGTTAGTTGACGGCATTACCCTTTAGTGTCCTTGGCTAGTGTCGGTATAGAGGTAGGGCGTCACAGCTGGCTTAACTTAATTATTTATGAACAAATTGTAGACTTCCACTCGAGAATAAGTGTCAATTAAACTAAGCTAGGAAATATATGAGTTTAGCTTCATGTCCCATAACCACTAGCTTAACTTAAATATTTCCAAACAAATTATAGATCTCCACTCGGAAATTGTCACAAGTGATTCAATCGAACAATTCCAAGAATTAATCGACGAAGTAAACGCAAGCGTTTCATACCACTTGTTTTACTAACCCGTTTAATTGGATTTCTCATACAAATGAGGTAAAGGTTTGTATATACTAATAGATTGGAAAAATGGTTCTGTAAACGAGCTTTGTATAAAAATAGAGTTGAAATTATCTTTAGGAAAGAGTTTGAATATTTACTACTAGCATAGAACCTCTATATTTTAAAGTGACAAATCACAAAGTTGATTGTAAAAACAATCGATCACCAAAGGCTCACATTCGAAGACGCGAATCGAATCCAAAGAAATCGATACCAAATCCATCAAAATGGGTGTTTCCTAAAATTCATGAAAAAGAAGTTATTAAAATTATCAAAGGTGATAACAACAAATCGGATAATCACGGATCGATAAAAATTGGAATCTCAAGCAAAATAGGCTATATAGGCAAAAACAAGCAGGTCAGTTGACTGACTGCAAAGGACAGTCGACTGATCCAGAAAACTAGAAATTTCATTTCCTATAGTCAGTCGACTGGTTAAAAGGCTAGTCGACTGATTGCAGGAAACAGAGACTTTCAGCCTCTACAAACAACTCCCGGAGCATTCATTTGCTATAGCCAGCCGACTGACTGCAAATGGTCGGTCGACTGACCGGCACTAGGGCTGTTTTTCAGCCTATCCAATGAAGAGCAACTCCTCCAAAATTGCAACTGGACGAGCAATGGGCGCTAGGGGTTTATGCCAATCGATGACCCGACCCTATAGGCTCTTCGATGCATCACCAAAAACATGTTCAAAAATCAAAGTTAGGATTCTTAAAGATTTGACTTCAAAACACCAAAAACTGAAATATTCACCGATTCAATCCAAACCAAAAGCAAATGCACATGAATAAGTACTAGGGGTTCATACCCAACAATCAAAGATAGTTATAAACATAGATGTGAGATAAAAATCTCGCCTTTTACTCAAAAAAATGAAGAAGAAGCCGTAGAGCAAGGCAAGAACAATCACGCTTCAATTCTAACCCAAGAAGCTTGAATCTAAGCTTAAAAAGAAAAAACATTTCCTAAGTTAGGATTTAGGAATTTCTGAAATTGAAGGGGGAATGAGTTGGAGAAGAAGAAGAGGATGGTTTCCAATAGCTTCTCCTTGAATTTGGAGTTATAACTTGAATTTGCAATGGAACTAGGGATTAGGATTTTAATTTCCAATCTCCATCACCATTTTTGTTTAAGCTTGAGTTGTATTAGGAAATGAAGAATGAATAAAGAGAAGTGGAGTGGAGCTTGGGTTGATATGTTGGGTCAATGGGATGAAACCCAAACCCAAAGCCCTTAGTGAAAAGGTCAAATTTTTATCTAGCTCCAAACATATCGAAGTTTATACTCAAAAGGTTGCCAACGGCATATTGAACTCAATGGAAGTGGTCTCGAGTTCTTATTCGACTATTTGCAAAAAGTAGCTTTTCGGACTTAAATCCGACTAACGATGCTATATTTAAATAAAATATTTAAATATACAATCGTCAAATATGGGGGTTGTTACATAGTCATTGCCATTTTCACACTTCTATATTTCATTTAATTTCAAACAAATTGAGTACTCTTCAATTTATTCCTGCATAGGATCCATGACACCTAATTATATACCTTCATGGGCCATGCTACGCTTTTACTAAATTATTATTATTTGGATTTATTTTTATTCCAGATTCAAGTACAAGTAAGCATTCTTCGAACTAATTTCAGAGACACCTTTCTTCCAAGTAAAAATCCTTTTCAGTACACTTTCTGAACCTATGCCATAATCTTTCTGGGTACAATTTGCAAAATTTTCACTTGATGTAGTCTCTTTTCATTTTTCTTGATAATCATATGTGGTGCTTTGTTTTCAATAATAATAATATGTATGGTCTATAACACTAATTCATCATGTAAATGAGGTTATATATTTATCATGTTCAATGATCTTTTTTTTCTACATTAACAAAAGCATAAACTTTGCTTTACTTAATACCATTTTTTACACTTCTTTATTCTGTCTTAGTTTCAATGTAAACGAGATCTCTTTAATTTGACCATGCTTAGGATCCTTGTCACTAAACTATACATACAATAATTAATTGAAATCGTAATTTTTTCAACGTAGACTATCTATCATCCGACAATTTATAATTTTCCCTTCTTTGGCCATGCTACACTTTTATTAAATAAGCATTATTTGAATTTTTTATTTTTTTGGTATTTAGGTGCATGTAAGCATTCTTACTTCAAGGGTGAAATTCTTGCAAGTAGAATTCCTTTTTCGTACATTTTGTGAACATAGGTTATAGTTTTTTTTGGACATAGTGAGGAAATTTTTGCTTGATTTCTTTTCTTTCTAACTGATGATCAAATATGAGATTTAATTTTCTACCTTCATTCACTCCTTTATTCCATAAAAGAGAAATTCACAAATATGAATATGAAAGCTTTTCGTAATGAGTTTCATATACATTAGTCAACACTAAAATTTATTTCATGATGGTCTAATTTTTTTATTCTTTATAATAATATACTATGATTTGTCGCACAATATGTATAAAAACACTAATACGGAATTCCCTTCATCAATTAGGATTAGGAAGAATAGGGAGGATAATATATGTCACAACTATAGAATTTATAATGATAAAATGAATTTACTAGAGACTTCGAAAGATTGATATATGAAAAACAAAATGATAGTTATGAATTGTTTTTTCGAATACATTTGTGCTAATATCATTGATAGTGATCGTTTTTCTTAGCTTCAGTTTACTTTCATTTTCATTAGGTGTTGAAGTTATCATTTCAATTCAGATTAGATTGTTTCGGTAACGAAATTGTGCTCCATTACAAAATTTTGATTTACTTTTCTCATTCATAAAAGCTGTTAAGTTGATATATTACCCCACTTAATTCCTAAAAATTATTTTAATTACTCCAACTTTTAATTACTAGCTCCACATCTCTCTTAATATGCTCGCCTCTTTTCAGTTAGGAGTTCATTCCCCTGATTTTGTATCTTAAGCACTTATTATACTTTCTCGATTAAAGGTTGTTTATAGACATCCATTTTTGCTTACTGAATTATGAGATTATTCATGCGGATTTGTTGTAAATTGCATGTATATTTAGATGAATGGTATCCCATAAAAGCTTCTCAGATTATTTCAACTTGACATGCGCATGTCTTCACCTACGGTGTAGATTTGTTCTACACTAGGATCGCACCATCCAAGACCTACGATTCACTTAGTGAAGATTATAGTTACACATTGCTTCTCATCACCATAAACTAGCAGCAATTTTTATAACATGGATTTTGTCCGAGAAGAAAGAGCTGCAAGAGAAATGGAGGTAGTAATATGTGAAAGTACTTGTAACCTTCCTTTTTATGATTTTTGTAGTTTTAGAGTTTCATGAGTTTATTTTCCTAATGATCTTCAGCTGAGATGATTATCGATTTGAATCTGCTACTTTAATTTGAATTCATATTGGCTTCAAGGCTTGAAGCTTTTTGAGATGAACGCTGATTTATTGCTTTTGATTTCTAGGTTTGCTAAAAACTTCCAAGTTTTGATTTTCTTGCTTGAATCTGGAATCTAATGTATTGAAGCTAGTTTGAACTGCATCTCTATTTGATTCAAGTAGGATTTTGGATCTGCTTTTTGTTTTAAGCTTTAGAAGATAAAGGAATTTTATTTTGTTTTTGATTCACTTTGATCTATCATTTCCAGGTTTGAGATGTTTCAAACATTGATTTTCCAGACAGTGGTTTCATTTTGATGTTGACATGATTGTGGTTCTTTAAATTCTCAGTTTGAAAATGAAAGAGAAATTAGAGAGGAGAATAAAGTGGATTAGCTTGAGATGATTTTGCTTTTGCTTATTTGAGTATGAAGTTTGATTTACTTTCAGATTTGAGAAATGAGGAGAAAATCATCTTGGTTATTCCTTACATTTATTTTATATGTTTTTAATAAAGCCACTTGTTAGTTTACTTGTAAATTAAATGAACACTTGTTAATCTCATGAGTCACAAAGCTTACACATGTTTTAATTCTTATTTATTAACCTACAATTGTCATTTGCAATGAAATTTATGTTTATATCCTTACTTTAAATAAATTTTAAAATTTTGGTTTAAACCTTTTTATCTTATGTTTTTACATATTTATATAAATATTAATTATTATGTTTTTATCTTTTTATCAACTAAATATTATGAGATAAGTATATAAATAAATTTTTGAAATCAATTTATACATTAATAAGAAACCACGTATATTTTATGCATAAGGAATTAACTTTCAAATATAAATATGTTTTCACATATATATTTAAAATTGGAAAACAAACTTTCAGTTTTAAATTTCAAATTCAAAAATTAATATACTATTAATTTGTATCTATAAATGAGTAAACAAATATCCTTTTTATAAATATAAATTATTCCAATCATAATTTATTTATTTTCCAAATCCTTATTTTCAACACATATTTTTTATTGCCACATTTTCAAATCAATCCATAATTAAGTTTATAATAAATATATTATTCAGAATATTTATTTCTGAATCTCCAATTACAAATGCTATTTTAAAATCATATTCACATACATTTATATTAATAACAAACAAATATCCATTTAATTTGGAAAATACAAAATGAATTTACAATTTAATTTCAAAAATTAAATTACTTACCAATTTAAATTTGATTTAAAAATGGGAATGTTATAGATTCCCCCTTTAAGAAAATTTCATCCTCGAAATTTTCCAAGGAGACAACAAAGAACAGATGGAGAATTTTCTACCAGATCAAATTGAAATATCTATTTTGCATTTGGCTTACCAAATCAGAATATCAACAATATGTGAACAAACTCATTCAACATTACACAAGATATTAGGGTCACCAGATTTACGAATATGCAGGGTATTGGTTAGTTCAAAGGATAACTAACCACTCATAGAATGTATCGAGACCCAAAAGAATAGACAATCCAATACTAAATTCAGGTTGGAATATCCTAAAATATGCACTAGCTTGTCCATCTTCGGACTTTGATCTACACAAGAAATTGCAACAGAATTTCAAATTTTGTTTTAATTGAAATCGTTTTACCGATACAATTTACTTCATAATTAATTTACCAATTTACTCCAATAAAATTTCAAATTTATTAAAGTCAAAATAGAAAGCTGAGGGAAACGGATGGTATAAAACAAAATTGGAATTAGAACCTTTTCTACAACGATTTGCAGGGCCACCACAATACCAAAGCTTCTTCCCGGAGCTGCCACGAAGAAATCATCAAAGAATTTGAAATAGAATGATGATCAAAAGAGATTGATAGAGAAAAGATTGTTTCCGTTGTTATAGGGTATCGACCAATTGTAGTGGTACTCCCATGTCCCTTATCTCGCCCTATTCTTGCACTCATACTCACTATCAGTGGATAGCAAAAGAATTTACCGAGGCACACGGACGAATATCTTAGGGATATAATCATTCTAGGGTACATTTCACCATATCTCTAATGAGTTACCTAATGTATTATACTCCTGAGCTAAAGTTTCAACCTTCAGCTCTGATACCAAATGGACGGCCCAGATTTTCGCGTTCGAAAATCGACATCCATACTTCATTCGTATTCGAGTGCCACAAATTCAAATGTTGAAACCGATTCGCCGGAGCTCATAACACATTAAGTACAACAACACACCAGAAGAAATGAATAATATCATTGATATACAACAGTGAATTACAACAATGAAACAATCGAATATCAAATACAATCAGAGATACAAGACACCGCGGAAAAAAACACAAGTAGATGGTCTAGACATTGCGACCATCGACAGTGGAAAGATAACACTAATAGAATCTCCGAAAGCATACAACACCATCCTATAACTCCATCTCCGAAGATAGCTTGAACCAAAAGCTCGAACCACCATCATCAATGCATTAAGCAAGGTCGGCCATCCAAAAACTGAAGAAGATTTCCAAAGACTAATGGCTACTGAATCTACTCCTACTATTCGGCTATCTGAAAAACCCAACTCTAGACTACCCGTGTAGAAAATTATGGGCACCCAGAGTTTAGAAAGGGAACAATAAACTCCAGGTCTGTTAACTCCTACTTCTGCCGCGACCTAAAACATAACGACCTAAAACTCCGCGACCTATAACTCAGCAGCCCAACGACCTAAGAGGACTTGACGACCTAATAGCCTCAACGACCTAATGACATAATTGTCTTAGCGACCTTACGACCTAAGGTGGAACGACCTAACTACAGAATGTTCAACACGACCTAAAGATATGTACCGATCTAAAGTATGGAGCGACTTAAAAAGGATAACGACTTAACGACCTATAGTAGGTCGCTTGCGACCTAAGCAGATGAAATAAAATCCCTATGTCGCTTCACTTATACCCTGATCTGTTAAGTCGACCACGACCTACTGCTTACTAGCTCGTTCCAGAGTTAAGTGCAATGCTATCCAACCATCTTCAGGAAAAAGCTTGCGACCTACGACCTATGATAGGTTGCTCATGACCTAGGACTTGTGAAAACCAGCATGCGTGTTCTTGTGAAAGAGAAGCCAGTGCATCTTAGGTCAGTCACGACCTACGGCCTAACTTAGGTCGGTCACGACCTACGACCTAACTCCGAGAAATGCCTATAAATACAACCCTAGTTCCAACCAAAAGGGGACTTTTGGGGGCTCATTCATTTCAAGCGCCGTTACTCTGCTGCATTCTGAACTACTTCAACACCTTCAAGGAACTTCACGAAGAAATCAAACATGTCAAACATGTGTTCAAAGATTTGGATCGACATTGAAGTTTAGGCTACTTGTTCTAAGTCACTTGAAACTCAAAGTGTGTTGTAATCAAAGTGTAACTGCATTGACTTGTAATCAAATCGTCAATAAAGATATTCAAAGTGGACGTAGGCTATCTCTTAAGCCGAACCACTATAAAATTGCTGTTGTTTACTGTTTTTTCACTACTATCTGCTTATAATTTGTTCCCGAGCTATCGGGTGGTGCTTTCACGATCTCACTTCATACACCGGGGTGTTAGCGTTCAAATTTTAACGTTAACATTTTTGGTGCTTTCACTGAGAAATCGAACTCAGGCGAGTTATCATCATTGCTTCACAGAGGTTTGTAGAGAGAATTTCCTTGAAAACCAGAAGTCTATCCGAGATTATGGCTCCTGGAAGGAAAAGTAGATCTGTCAGATCTGGGAATATTCAAGAGGGAACCTCCGCTTCCCCTATATCGAATCAAGCCACTCCATCTGTCGGAGTTACAAAGGCAGAGCTGGATGCTGCAATCTTAGGGCTGAACCAACAGATAAATGCCCAAAATGCACAATTCGAGGCTCAGAATGCCCAGAATGCCCTAATTCTGAATAGGTTGAACGATTTGCTTGGGGCAAACTGTCAACCGGCAGGTAATGAAAGGAATTTTGCTGGCAACATTCATGATGCTGAAGAAAGAAATGCTCTCGAAAGGGCTGCTAGCCCCTTTGAACAAACACTTCCAGAGGTTGGTGGATCTAGAACTCGACATGATGAGGAGTATCTTTCTGGAATGGTCCGACAAATTATGAAAGAGAGTATGCAGAGGGTTGAAGACGAGAAAGAATGGGGTTTCGCCCCAAGTAAAACTCCGTTTACTGAGAAAATCTTAAAGGCTGAATTCCCAAGGAAGTTTGTCCCTCCAACCATTCCAGCTTACAAGGGGACAAGTGATCCGAACGAATTCTTATACAAGTATGATTAGCACATGACAGGTGCCAGAGCCTCTGATGAAATAAAGTGCAGATATTTTCCTGTGTATCTCGAAGGTGTAGCTCTGCTTTGGTTCACCAAACTTTCAGTCCGATCTATAGATCAGTTTTCTGACTTAACCCGGAAATTCAAGGAGCAGTTCAGACTATACGCCTCAAAAGCCAAGGATATCACGTCACTGTCAAGTTTGGAGCAGAATCCAGCAGAGAATATCAGATCTTTCTTAAACCGCTTTAATATAGCACTAGTTGAGGTGGACAATGCAGAACCGCGAATGATATTGACTTATCTGATGAAGGGTATTGACAAGTCGAGCGAATTTGGGAAATGGCTAAACATGAAGGAACCAAATTCCCTTGAAAAATTCTATAAAAAAGCAGATGAATTCATACGCTTAGAAAGCCGTCCCGTACCGGTAAAGGCAGTGTTGGAAAAAGATGAAGATAACACTGTTGCTCCACACAAGAATGAATCTGTAGGGCAAAAAAGGGAAAATAACAATGGGAAGAAGCAGAGTAATCTGAAGAAGCCCCGATCCTTCAAGCCATCAGAATATACTCCTTTATCAGATACGCCGGAGCGTATCTACCTTGCCACTAAAGATTCTGTTGACTTTCCTAAACCTCCTTCTCTAAGGACCGGGAAAAAGGCTATACAGAGTGGGAAGTTCTGCCGCTTCCATAATCAACCCGGTCACGAGACCGACGAATGCCGCCAGTTGAAAAATCTGATTGAAGAGTTGCTAAGGGAAAACAAACTGCAGCAATTTGTGAAAAAGAATAGCAACAATCCTGCTTCATCTAGTCAGGGGCAACAGGCTCCTACTCATCAGCCTAGGACGAGTGAGAAGGCTGCAGGGCATGAATCTGGAAGGCCCATTATCAATGTCATTACAGGAGGACCTCACCCAGCAGGCAGAAGATGGGGTGAGATGGAAAGGTATACCCGAGCTTTAAAGTATGTACCGACCGAGGAAGATGTATTCGTTTTGGAAGGTGCTACGCCCTTGAAGCAATAAAGAACTCTTGATGATGATATTGTGTTCAAAGCTAGGGATTCCGCAGGTATTGAAGCTCCTACCTTGGATCCCTTAGTCATCTCGGCTGGTATCGGGCCAGCTATTGTCAGAAGAGTTCTCATTGATTGTGGCGCATCCTGCAATATCCTCTTCAAGAAAACATTCGACCAAATGAAGATCCCTATGGCTGATGTGCAAGCCTCATCGCTGAAAATCGCTGGCGTCACTAGGGAGCCAAAACAGCCGGTAGGAACCATTGATTTGTTTGTGGAACTTGGAGAAGGAGAGAGAAAAATGGTCCGCAAGCAAACTTTTGTGATTGTCGACGAATTTTCTGCTTACAATGCTTTCCTTGGTCGTCCAACTCTGGCAGCGTTCAAAGCTGTTCTTGCCCCGTGGTGCCTCACTATTAAATTCCCTACAGACAATGGAGTAGGAGTTATAAAAGGGGATCAAAATGCTGGGCGAGAGTGTTATCTGACAGAGCTACGAGAAACCAGAAAAAGAGAAAGGGGAAAGAATGCGGCAGCCCCAGTCCGCATCAAAGAACCAGCCTTGTAGCAATTATAGGGCGGACCCTGCGCTGGCGAGCACAGCGGAGCAAGGAAAGAGATGGACCCTAGAAAAGTCAGTGCAGGGGAAAATAGAGTGGTACCAGTGGAAACGACAATACCAATACCTGTTGACCCAAAGGACCCAAACAAGGTGTTGAATGTGGGTTCACAACTTAATGTGTCAATTCAGAATATCTTAATATCTTTTTTAAAGGCAAATCTGGACGTTTTTGCTTGGACTCATGCCGATATGTGCGGAATATCCCCAGAAGCTGCAATGCATGCTCTAAATATTGATCCAAAATTTACACCTGTGAAACAGAAAAGGAGAACTCAAGGTCCAGAAAGGTCGGCGGCATTGAAAGAAGAAGTTGATCGGCTCATGGAGAATAATTTTATCAAAGAATCTACCTATCCGAATTGGGTTTCAAATCCAGTGCTGGTTAAGAAAGCCAACGGAAAATGGAGAGTATGCATCGATTTTTCAGATCTAAACAAGGCCTGCCCCAAAGACTGCTTCCCATTACCCAGAATCGATCAACTGGTAGACGGAACAGCGGGACACGAATTGTTATCTTTTATGGATGCTTACTCCGGATATAACCAGATTATGATGCATGAGCCAGATCAGGAGGACATGAGCTTTATCACCGACATTGGTCTTTACTGCTACAGAGTTATGCCCTTCGGGCTAAAGAATGCAGGGGCAACATACCAAAGACTTGTTAATGCTATGTTCAAACAGCAATTAGGCAAGACTATGGAAGTCTACGTCGATGACATGTTAGTAAAGTCTAAGAAAGCAGTGGATCACATAGAACACTTAGCGGACATGTTCGCAGTCCTCCGAAAATACAGAATGAAGCTCAATCCTTTGAAATGTTCATTTGGAGTGGAATCCGGCAAGTTTTTAGGTTTCATCGTGATCGCTAGGGGCATTGAGGCCAGTCCAGCTCAAATTACTGCATTGAAAGAAGTCAAAGCCCCTAGAACAAAGAAGGAATTGCAAAGTCTCAATGGAAAAGTCGCCGCCTTGAGTCGGTTCATTTCCAAAGCCACAGATAAATGCATCCCATTCTTTGACGCCCTAAAGAAAGGAAAGAAAAACTTCGATTGGACTCCCGAATGCCAAAAAGCCTTTGATGAATTGATTCGCCATATGGAAACGCCTCCAATACTTTCTAGGCCTGGCGATGGCGAGGATCTTCTTATATACTTGGCAGTATCATCTCATGCTTTAAGTGCAGCGCTGATACGAGAAGACAAAAGGATTCAACATCCAGTTTACTATATCAGCAAAAGACTCACTGGGGCAGAGATGAATTACTCTAAGTTGGAAAAACTCGCCTATTGCCTACTAATTGCATCTAGAAAGTTGAGGCAATATTTTCAAGCTCATCCTATCAGAGTCCTCACTGATCAACCTTTAAAGCAAGTCCTGTTTCGCCCTGAGACTTCGGGTCGTCTTCTAAAGTGGAATATTGAACTCAGTCAGTATGACATCACTTATCATCCCCGAAAAGCAATCAATGGACAAGCTTTAGCGGATTTCATCGCAGAATTCACAGATAAGGGTAACAGTGAGGAGAAAACGGTCGACGATTCCCCAATCCAATGGAAGTTATATGTCGATGGTGCGAGAAACGACTACTGTTCTGGAGCCGGAGTTGTACTTAAGACCCCTGAAGGCCGATCATTATGCTATGCACTAAAATTGGAATTTCCTTCAACAAACAATGAAGCAGAATACGAAGCCCTTATCGCTGGCTTAAGGATTGCTAAAGAATTAAACATCCGAGCGTTGTAGATATTCAGTGATTCTCAGCTTACTGTATGCCAAGTCAAAAAGGAATTCCAAGCAAAAGGGGGGAATCTGCCCGCCTACTTGTCAAAGGCTTGGGAACTCCAGGGTGATTTCGATCATTACATGATAAGTCACATTCCTCGAGAAGAAAACGTGAAAGCAGATTCTCTCGCAAAGTATTCTAGCACAGGCGAAGCTCAATTTCTGGGGTTAACTCCAGTGGAGGTCCTGTCGACTCCTAGCATTGATGAGATGGACATTGATTGGATCATGAGCATGTCTCAAGAGCAAGAATCATGGATGACTCCGATAACAGAATATCTGCTCAATGGATCCTTACCAGGGAACTCAAAAGAACGACAAAAGCTACTAAGAAAAGCCTCTCGATACATAATCCAGGATGGCCGATTATACAGACGGGGATTCTCAATGCCATTACTTCGATGTGTATCCAGGGAAGAGTCCAAAGCAATCCTAGCAGAGGTACACAGAGGAGAGTGTGGTGATCATTCAGGTGGCCAAACATTAGCAAAGAAAATTCGATACGGATATTTTTGGCCAGAAATTAATCGAGATGCAGCAGAGTATTCCCGAAAATGTGACAGATGCCAAAGATTCGCCAAAATTCCTAGAGCTCCTTCCACTGAACTCACACAGATGGTCAGTCCATGGCCGTTTGCAATATGGGGGATAGACCTTGTAGGACCGTTACCAACTGCCAAATCTGGAATTAAATATGCCATTGTTGCTGTAGATTATTTTACTAAGTGGGCAGAAGCTGAACCACTGGCTACTATCACCTCAAAGAAGATGATAAGTTTTGTGACTAAAAACATCATTTGCAGATACGGTGTGCCTCAAAAAATAATTACAGACAATGGTACTCAGTTTGAAAGTGAAGAATTCCAAGATTTTTGCAAGCAATTCAAAATCCGGAAAAGCTTCTCAGCAGTGGCTCATCCGCAGGCAAACAGGCAAGTGGAAGCCGTGAACAAAATTATTAAGTCAACCATCAAAAAGCAACTTGAAAGAGAAAAAGGTGGTTGGGTTGATAAGCTACCACTGGCACTATGGGCATACAGAACCACTCACAAAACTGCGACTGGGCACACCCCGTTTTCATTAGCGTACGGGTCAGAGGCAATGATTCCGGTAGAAATAGAGGTCCCTTCACATAGAAGAATCCATTTCAATCAAGCAGAAAACGAAAAGCTACAGCTTGAAGCGCTAGATCTCCTTGATGAAAAAAGAGATGAGGCTAATCTCAGAATTGCAGCTCATCAGCAAAGGATAGCCAGACATTTCAATTCCAAAGTTCGCCAACGCAACTTTGAGATCGGAGACCTAGTCCTGAAGAGAATTATGACAGCGACAGGTGTGTTTGGGCCAAATTGGGAAGGACCGTATGTCATAGGTCAGAAGCTTCTTGACGGCACATTCAAACTCACTACTGTCGAAGGAGATCAAATTCCAAGGGCATGGAACAGCAATCATTTGCGTCCATACTTTACTTGAAAATTTTGTTGAAATATTGTAAAAAGAATTATGAATGTATGATTCTTGTAATTGAAGGCAATTGTAAAACTGATGAAAGTAAATAATAAAAAATATAAAGTGGATGTAGGCCCACTTTCCTGGCCGAACCACTATAAATCTTGTGTTCCTTATTATTATTACATGTTTGCTTTATTTTCGATATAAAAAGTACATAGAATGTATTGCTCAAATGTCGATTTAATTTTTTGCAGACAATGGAAGTGAAACTTGCACATAATAAGACCAAGTGATTCTCGCCAAATTTCAAGTCACAAAAGCTCCGAACTCAAATCCTAGATAGGAAGTACTTCAATTGAACGGCCTATGATTTCGACAGAAACGGGCCTCTGCTAATAAATTGTGATCGTTTGAACAAACAAACATCCAATTAAGAAGCTGATGCTCGTTCTCACGAACTTGCCTGACAATGAAGTACACTTCCTTGGATTAAACAAGTTACTTGAAAAAAAAAAGAGGATCGCAGAAAAGGCATAAGCAAGTGGACAAGGGAACAACCAAAGCCATCATCGGCAGCACAAGTCCTCTTCGGAGGCACAACTCTTCGGAGGATAAAGACCTCTAATGGGTCATACGCCACAAAAAAAGAAAGTTCTCTACTCAACCAAAAAGATTGGAGGAGTCATGACCCTCCAACCATGAGAGAGTAACTTCCAGGCGATGAAAACCCTCTCCGAGGCACATTTCACCAGGAATTGAAGTGTAACAACCGCTCTTCGGAATTTCACTTCACCAGAGTTGAAATGCAAACAAAATAAAAGCCCTCTTCGGAGGCCCATTTCACCAGGAGTTGAAGTGTAACAGCCGCTCTTCGGAATTTCACTTCACCAAAGTTGAAATGCAAAACAACAGAAAGACCTCTTCGGAAGCCCACGTTTCACCGAGATTGAAATAAAACTTCCAAGTGTTGAAACGTGAAAAAGCTTTCTTCAAAGGCGCAACTCTTTGGAGATACACGTTTCACCAAGATTGAAATAAAACTTCCAAGTGTTGAAACGTGACAAATCCCTCCTCAGAGGTACAACCCCCTCCCGGGGACACAATCAAAAAGAAAGACCTCTTCGGAAGCCCACGTTTCACCGAGATTGAAATAAAACTTCCAAGTGTTGAAACGTGAAAAGGCTTTCTTCAAAGGCACAACTCTTTGGAGGTACACGTTTCACCAAGATTGAAATAAAACTTCCAAGTGTTGAAACGTGAGAAATCCCTCCTCAGAGGTACAAATTTCTATTTAAAAAAAAAAAAAAAAAGAGGAAGAAAGTTAAAGTACCATTCAGAGGCCCGCTTTACCACATAGAAGAATTCACTTAGCAAAATGCGTATATAAGCAAAAAAAAAAATGTGATTTCTTCGAAGGACAAAGCGTAAAAACTTATATGAAGGAAGTTGTACTCTACGAATAATTTCTTCAAGAATGAAGTAATTATTCTTCAGAAAATAAGAGTGCAACTCCCCTCAAAGTATACAATGTTGCAGCAAGCTTATGGTATGGGGGCAACATGGTATAGTTACATACAAAATGGTATAGCTACATCGGTAAAGTATGCTCAAACAACATACCACAAGCTCACCGCAATATCATATAAATAAACTTGTGCAAAAATGAATAATAAATGCATTCTCAAATTCAAACAAGAGTCTGTACAAACAAAGGATCATTTTATTCAATTGCAGGTACAGGTTTCAAAATGAAAAAGCAGGGGCCGGTGCCTGCACAACACCCGACCATTACACAAAAAAGGAATCAAAAAGCCCGAAGCCCGACTCTTCACTTCTTCTTACCACCTTTGGACCCTTTGCCCGGCCGAATGATTAGCTTTTCAGGTCTATCTACAGGCATAAGGGAAGAAGGAGAGGGAGGTGCAACCGGTGCAACTTCCGGTTCTTCTTCAGTAGCAATGATTTTCTTCCCCCTCCTCTTCGATGTTCCGTGCTTCTTTCTTCTCTTCGAAGAAGACTCACTCCCTGGAGTAACAAGAGCGGACAAAACTACGTCATCAAAAGGAGTCCGCTCCGGAGAGATCTCGCCTCCTTCAAGTCCCTCGTCTTTCTGCTATTGCGAAGCGATAGGGTCATCCAAGCCATGAAGAGCCTCAATCTGCTCCTCTTGTGACCCGGGCTGTGAAGCAGAAGGAGGAGTCACCTGAAGAGACGGAGGAGGGATAACCGGAGGAAGTGAAGTCTGCACAGCACTTGGTGTTTCAACTGCAGAAGAAGAGAAATTAAAAATATTAGTATCTCCCCGAAAGAAGGGAGATATGGGTTCGTCGAGATTCAAGAAGTAATCGAGAAGCTCATCAAACTTTTGAGGAGCAAGCAAGCGATCGACTTGAATCGGACCAATGTCAAAATTACCTGAAGATGTTTGCTTCGTTAGTTCAATCTCATAATTTTGAGCCCCGATATCCTCCAAAGCCTCATCATCAGTAGGGGTAATTACCCCGGTTCTTGTAGGAGGCAGCGAATGAGCACTGGAACCTGTAATGTCAACTTCGGAAGAAACTAAAGGACGTTCAGAAGTGGTAGGTGGTATTTCTTTTTCAGAACGTTCCCCTTCCGCCATTCCGGCCCGTACTCTGGCGAGTTGCTCTTTTCCCTTGGCAAGAGCGGCGCGGGCATCATCATCGAGATAATGCTCTTCAAGAGCTGTCTCAGCGTAGCCAGCACCTTTACCACCTAGCATATCGAGTGCTGCCTCCCAAACTTCAGCTAGTGTAATTTCATACTTAGGGCCTAGAAAGGCAAGGCTGCCACGCCCCAAAATGCTGTGCAGATAAAAATCAAATAATGTGGAGCTAATGTCAGCTTTGGTTGCTTGATGGGCCTCTTCGGCCGCGAGTTTACCAACAATAGCCTCGTCACGCTCCTTTTCGGCCATAGCAAGTCGAGCTTTTAACATCTCTATCTCCAAGCTTTGAGAGCCAGTCTGTTCTCGCAGGTGTAAAGTTTCAGCGCGATATTCTTTTATGACCTTCTCCTTGTGTGTAAGTTTATCTTCGACTGCCCTTTGACTGGCATGCGCATCTCGTACTTGTTGCTGAAGCATGCTCTCCTTTTGAGAATGGAGAGTAGACGAAGTAGCTAATTCTTTCTTAAGCTTTTCTACTTCCGCTTCCAGCTTTTCATTATAGGAAGCAATACTTCTCATTTCGGCGTCATGTTGTTCGAGAGTCTTCTGCCACTCAGCCTTATCGTTCTCCATTGTGAGCATGGCCTCGAGATTGGCTCGGTTAACCCTCTGAATCTCGTCGACAAGTTTTTGCCAGTTCGACATTCTTTCAATATCGGTCCTGACAGTATCAAGATTTCGCAGCATAGCCAATTTGTCGAGAGGAACCAAGTCGAGATCAAATCGAACCCCTCTCAGGCACCACTGAGGGAATCGACTTTGAAGAGTGGGAGGACCTTGCCCAACTTGGTATGCGGGCCGGTTGATGATTGTTTGAATGTCGGAACGAACGGGGGCAGGAGATTGAGCAGGAACATTTTGAGAAACTGTCGGCATTGTTTCTTCTGTAAGTTTAGCCCGCTTGCTAGAAGAATCTTCCATGTGACCTTTACCTCTCTCATCGTGAGTCTTTCTTTTTTGGGTATCATCATCTCTGTGGGGAGGGTCATGTCTTTCTTGTTCTCTTCGGTGACGTTCTTCATATGCTCGTCTCTCGTCTGCTTTCCTGATGGCCCTCTCTTCATCCGATTCTCTGTAAGAGGGGTGGTGACGCCTATAATCATATTGGCTACGCCTCCCGTAGCGCTGGAAATCATCATAATATGAACTGCTGCGCCCATTGGAGAATCTGGAATAAAAATAATAAGCTTCAGAAATCTTTAAAGTATAAGAAGATGAATGCGTAGAAGTGCTGAAAAATCCTAAGTGTTATGTAACGTGTAAGCTACATGCATCAAGTTACAGACCACTCTGTGGAGTAGAGGTAGTGATAACTTGAGTAGAAGGGGTTGACATTTGTTGTAGAGAAGTTGTCGCCTCTATTACAGAAGAGACAGTTTTGGAAACATCATCCCTAAAAAGTTCTTGAGAAGTGACCATTATGTCACTTAAACTCCCAAAAATATCAACTCCAAGATCAACGTTCTTATCAGTATGAGGAAGGGACTCCTCTTCTTCAGTTATGGGGGCAAGTGCAGGCTTTTCAGATGGCTCTGCATCATCCCTTGGAGTGGAACATTTTACTAGTGAAGTTTCTATAGAGGTTCCTCCCCGCATGTGCTCTTTAATAGAGGCTGGGGCATCAGGAGTTTTCATCGGAGAATCGGGAACTTCAGTCGGAACTTCATGAAGTTGAGTAGAACGGGAAGAATGTAAAAGCTCAAACCGATGAAGAAGTTCATCTGTCAATAGAAATTTTACGCTCCTCTCTTCAGCAGCCACAATGCTTAGCCTCTCAAAGACTGGTTTATGACTGGAATCTCTAGAAGGAGGAGGAAGTGCTGTAAAAAGAAGGAATGGAATCAGCATCTAGCAGTACGAACCATGAAAAACTTAAAATGAAATTGAAGAGAGAAGGGAAAAAAGATCTCACTTCCTATTCTCCAGTCTGTGTAAAATCCTGCAGGGCAACGAATATAGAAGAATTGATTCAAAAAACCATGTGCACTCTCCGGCAAATCCAAAATTAGCTTACGGTTCCTCGCACCTCTTACAAGTACAATCGAAGGGTGGTCCTTGTTCTTCGCAAAAGTGCACAGGTAACAGATTTCCTCAAAACTCGAAAGACGGTCAAGAGTTCTCCTGAACAGAACGCACAATCCCATCAAAATGGCATAGCCATTGGGATGCAGTTGGAAAGGAGAGATCGTCAGTCGAAGAAGGATTTGTTGAAGAAATTCATTAAAGGGAGGAATTACTCCACTTAAGCACATTTGGCGATTAATGGCAACAAAGCCGGAAGGTGGTCTATCAGCAAAATCATTTGGTCCAGGGAGTAAAACTTCTGCCTCGGCAATGCCAAATTGAACGCATAATTGATTAAGCACCCGCTGTTTCAGAAGGGTAGGAGTTCTTTCCGGAGGGTTCTCTAGTGGAATAGCAATTAGAGGAGCCCCTTCGACGTGTTCTATCATCTCTTCTTGTTGAAACGTCATTCTATACAAGCAACTGGATGTTCAGATGTGAAGGTGCACGTTTCCTAAAAGTGTGAAGTGTTGTGCAAAACTAATAAAAATAACAAGCAAAATAACTGAAATTAAGCTAGTTGACAACTGATTGATTGTGAGATTTCAGGACTTGTTAGTTTAAAACTCGAGTGCAGTGTTAATTCAAACAAAATTTTAGCTTTGCTTTAACACTTCATTTAAGTTGGTTGATTCACAGCATTTCACTCACACAATTCATTTAAGTTGATTATTCTTTATTGACTAATCTGTCATTCGATGTGGGCGGTCAGTGACAGTATATCCGTCCCACTTTTTTGCAAATGTTATGTTTAAACAGGTTGTTAAATTAAAAGTTAGAGCAATCTGCAAAGGAATGTAATGAATTTCAAATGACTCGAGTCCAAGCAGTTCAATCAAATTCTCTCAAAATTTTACAAGTCATAGGTCATCCAGACTGTCCCCTGCGACTTAGCATAGGTCAAAGCTATATTAGGTCGCACCGTGCAAGTTAAAGGAGTTCAAAGCAATGCAGATTTGTTCAAGTCCTAGCTCGGCCACGACCTAAAGCCTATGCCGCAAAGGAGTTAGGTCGTTAATTTGTTAAGTCGTGCTGCTTGGAATTCATGTGCAAATTTGTCAAGTCCTAGGTCGTCTGGTGACCTAACCTAGGTCGGGGTTAACTTAAGTCGCTCAATGCAAATCTGTTCATGTCCTAACTCGACCGCGACCTAAAGATTATGTCGCAAAAGATAGGTCGTTGATGTGTTAAGTCCCTATGCAGTCATTCAAAGGTGATAAGTTGCTAAGCTGTTAGGTCGTTCGGTTCAAAGTTCTTGTGCAAACCATCCAAGTACTAGGTCGGCAGCGACCTAACTTCTGTGCCATAGGAATTCAAGTCTAAGGTCGGCCACGACCTAAAATCAATGCCGCAAGAACTTAGGTCATTACAAAGTTAGATTGCTAAGAAGTTAGGTCACATGGTTAGTATTCAAGCAGACAGCCCTAAGGTCGATCCTCCATTCACACGCTGCCACGTCATCTCCTCCGTTAACCGTGTAGCTGAGAATCCATTAACCCGTTAACGCCAACATCACGAAATCCATCATCCTATTCATGAAGCTCGTCATCTTCTCATACCACCAAATCGCTCAAAAACCAATTCAACATATCTCCGATCTATCATAAATCTAACTCACTACTGTGCGTTCGTGAATCACAACAACAACAGTAACCAGAGACGATCAAAAATCGATCACAACCTGACTCAAAGTGAAGCACGACGCACAAAATTGGTCTGGGGTTTGGAAGTTAGAGTTCGTGGTTCGATGGTGACCATGGAATGGATAAAGATCGAAGATACTTACGTAATTTGATAGCAAGGATGAATCGCTGAATGATTAACTTGAATTTGTCTTTAAAATCGTAGAATTCTGTTAATGGTGGCACAAGAAATTGAAGCAGGTGTGTAAAGAGGGAGTAGCGACTTAACGAATTTATATGGGGCTGAAAGAAGAAGACAAGCAGACGCACGAGTTAGCATATGTTTTAGGTCGCTCACGACCTAGCAAAATTAAGTCGAAGCACACGACCTATGGCATAGGCCTGCACTTCGAGGGGCAAATGTTAACTCCTACTTCTGCCGCGACCTAAAACATAACGACCTAAAACTCCGCGACCTATAACTCAGCAGCCCAAAGACCTAAGAGGACTTGACGACCTAATAGCCTCAACGACCTAATGACATAATTGTCTTAGCGACCTTACGACCTAAAGGTGGAACGACCTAACTACAGAATGTTCAACACGACCTAAAGATATGTACCGATCTAAAGTATGGAGCGACTTAAAAAGGATAACGACTTAACGACCTATAGTAGGTCGCTTGCGACCTAAGCAGATGAAATAAAATCCCTATGCCGCTTCACTTATACCCTGATCTGTTAAGTCGACCACGACCTACTGCTTACTAGCTCGTTCCAGAGTTAAGTGCAATGCTATCCAACCATCTTCAGGAAAAAGCTTGCGACCTACGATCTATGATAGGTCGCTCACGACCTAGGACTTGTGAAAACCAGCATGCGTGTTCTTGTGAAAGAGAAGCCAGTGCATCTTAGGTCAGTCACGACCTACGGCCTAACTTAGGTCGGTCACGACCTACGACCTAACTCCGAGAAATGCCTATAAATACAACCCTAGTTCCAACCAAAAGGGGACTTTTGGGGGCTCATTCATTTCAAGCGCCGTTACTCTGCTGCATTCTGAACTACTTCAACACCTTCAAGGAACTTCACGAAGAAATTAAACATGTCAAACATGTGTTCAAAGATTTGGATCGACATTGAAGTTTAGGCTACTTGTTTTAAGTCACTTGAAACTCAAAGTGTGTTGTAATCAAAGTGTAACTGCATTGACTTGTAATCAAATTGTCAATAAAGATATTCAAAGTGGACGTAGGCTATCTCTTAAGCCGAACCACTATAAAATTGCTGTTGTTTACTGTTTTTTCACTACTATCTGCTTATAATCTTTTCCCGAGCTATCGGGTGGTGCTTTCACGATCTCACTTCATACACCGGGGTGTTCGCGTTCAAATTTTAACGTTAACAAGGTCAGTCATGGGACTGGTATGACCAAACGGAAACAGTTTATCTTTAAAAACAAAAAAAAGAGTTTAAATGAAATCCGCAATGCTTTTTAGAAAATGAAACTGCCATAAGGCCTCCTGCCACACACACAATGCAAGCGCACACTTGGAGGAGATTTCCCCTTATGATAGTCAAAAATGCTTGATACGCGAAAACCATTTGATATTATTATTAGTGCATAGTGCATAAAACATTTCGAAAGTATAATATTAATCTTATCCACCATACCACATTCAGCGTATGCCTAGTATAGCTGCCATGTTTAATAGCAGGTTACCACCACATTCCATGGCAGGTTATACAACTAAAACCGTACAGGACGCGCATTGTTTCTTTGGATTTCCAACAAATGGTCAGACTAAGGAACTTCCTACACTGAATGGGACGCCTCTGGTGGGACGCCCCCGAGAACTTAACCGGATCTCTGCTAACACAAGGCTGACGCTTCCTCATGCTTTAACCAAGCTATAACATAGGTAACTACCACACAAGTATGCCATCCCTGGTCATTACCGACCTTTATCCGAGAGCTCTCAACACCAACAACCACAAAGCAATAGATTTGCAGCAACCACATATGTTAAATATCAGGGCTCCATACCATGATACCACCTTTTATCTAGAAGGAAATGGACAAACCCTAGGGGCGCGACCCCTAAAAACCTTGCTGCAACATTCCTGTTTCGACCATTTTCGGCTTGTGAGGCTCGACGAAGTCTCGTCCACAAAGCTACACTTTTCACAAAAGCCATGCTTCGATCAACACCAAATCAGTAGCACTTCGTATGCCACTTTACCAAATTGGGAATGTATCACTAGTAACCACCAACTATATAATCTCTAAGCCCGTACGTCTCAGAGAAGGGTGCTAAGCTAAGCGAATAAATCTCCTCCACCAAATAGAAATGTATTTGATAGAAACCAGCTTTACATCTCAATGTGTAACGTCAGACATACATCCATACAAGTCTGTTCTGGATTCGAACAGAACCGAAGGCCCTACCAAAAAAGCCCTTGCAATCCGGGAATTCCCAATCCCGATCAGACTCCCCATTACATATGGAGATCTCTATACCGGACGCTAATTGGTGCAGAGTCATTTGATGGTTTATCCTTTCGTTCTCGAAAATACCTATTCTTCACCATCGGTCTTCAAATGCTATCCACAACGTCGTATCATTATTCGGAATGGGTTATATGACACAAGGTCCTCTCCCGGCTAAACCGAATAATGAGCGCAATATTTTAAAAAACATATGGATATTGGGATCTCAGTTAAGTCACAACTTAAAGTCCAAAACTTTTCTTCAAATGGTTTAAACAAAATACCATTTCCAATCTTTTAAACAAAAAGATTCATTTCACAAAGTTCACCAATCTTTCACAAAGATTCACTCATAGCCTTCAAAAACATTTCCTTTTCAAATTGGATTAACTCATCCAATCTTTAAATCAAAGACTCAATTCATAGCTTTCAAAACCATTTCAAATTCAAATCTTTTTTATAAAAGATACACCTTTTAAAATCCTCTTCGATTTCAAAACAAGGTCTAATAATCTTTCACAAAGGTTCACTCATAGCGTTCAAAACAATTTTCATTTCAAAGTTGAAATCTTTTCAACACAAATTGGAAATCCTTTCTTTATATGAAAGATTTTATTATTTGAAAAAAAATAGTTTTCATTTCGAAAAAATCCGATTACATTTATACAAGTTAAATCCCTTCACGTATAAAGCTTGGTCTAAATTCAAATTCCCAAAACAATACTTTAAATCGTTTAAAAACCATATAAACACATTTATAACTTGCAAAACCTTTTTAAACCATAATTTCCAAATATAGAGTTCAATTTCAAATCTTTGAATTTAAATTCAAATCAAACTATTTTAAATTTCAAAACTTTATTAAGTTATTTCAAAATAACTTTTATTTTCAAAACTCCTTGTCAAAAGCTTTTCATATTTAACGCAGTTCTAATTTCCAAAATCATTTGGATTCAAAATTCAATTTTTGAAACCATTTCAAAAATCTGTGACTTAACTGATTTCCTTATGAAATCCATAATTGTGTGTGTATGGTGTAGTCCAGGGGTTCTAGACAATAGTGCAACATCATCAATTATTACAGATTCAAGCACATCAATATCGATAGGTGGTATATTCCTATAACGCTTATCTTCATTCACAGATTTATAGATAAATAATATACATTTATCACAAATAAATAAATTACATTCATCATAGATAAATAAATTACATTCATCACAGCTAGAACTAAAACAATTCATATCACAAAGCATCACACAGTGGGGATATCAAACAATTCACAGCATTCAATAGAATACAGTCACCCATAAGTAAGATAAATTAATTATCCGATAAGTTTAAATCAGATTAATCACTTATAGATAAACTACTAATCCTGGTTAATTAACATTAATTAATTACAAACCTTAATCATTAATTAACCTTTAATCATTTATTAATTAATATTTAATTATTAATTAAATCAACTTTAATTAATGAATTAATCAACCTTTAATCATTAGATAATTTACCCCTAATTATTAAATTATCCTTTAAATTGATTTCCCTTAATTAATTACCATTAAATTAATTATCCTTTAGTTAATTATGATTCCTTAATCACTTTCATTAGTTAATTGACCTTTAATTAATTAATTATCCTT
This sequence comes from Allium cepa, assembly GCA_030765085.1. Classification (NCBI taxonomy): domain Eukaryota; kingdom Viridiplantae; phylum Streptophyta; class Magnoliopsida; order Asparagales; family Amaryllidaceae; genus Allium; species Allium cepa. Next base: position 642,836,045 of record CM060937.1, on the reverse strand, counting down.
AATCATGAAGTTAATTACCATTAATTCGTTCCTTAATCATTAATTAATTAACCTCAATTATTAATACTAATTATCCTTTGATTAATCAATTAATAAATAAATAAATTATTCCATAATTAGCTAGCTCTTAAACACTTGATTAATCAATCTTTAAAATCACTAATTATCCATTCGTAATTACTTATATTAAGTAATTATTTTTAAGTGATTAATTATCCTTAATTACTTCCCATTTGTTAATCAACCTTTGAAAAACAATTACCATTTAAACCTTGTTAATGACTTTTGAGAAGAAATCATCATTAAGTAAATAAATTATTATTAAGATAATCCATTTGTCTTTGTTATTTACTAAATTATCATTACTTTAAAAATTATTACAAAATTCCTTTTTGATCAAATAGTTTCAAAACATTTATTTTGAAGACTTATTTCATTTGAATAAACTTTAAACTAAATCATTCTTTCAAAAAGAACCTGGTTATCAAACTTTAAAACCCTGAACCATGTTTTCTACTTAGATTTTAAAATCTGGCATCTCAATCTAAAATGACTCGAGCCAACAGAATGAAAACCCAAGCCCATACGAAATTTCCCCAAGTCAAACTAACATCTGCTTCGAGCTATCATGTAATTTCCTTCGAGTACGACTCGAGCTTCTTCGTCTTCCTCAATCAACTGGTACACGCCCATACACATGCATGTACACGACCGACCTCCCATCATCACTGCCGCCACTCACAGATCAACGATGACCCCCTCTACCAGTTCCCATCACCCAAACCTTAATTCACGCTCGAAATCAAAAAACGAGCATTCTGACCTCCCTTATAATTCAACCCAGTCTCCAAAAACCACCTCGCCGCTGACTAACCACGCCACCAGAAATCGTACAATTTCTCCGAGAGCTTGCCCAAAGCCTTATTCTTCTTTTCCCATGGGTCCAAGGAACTCTGGTGTGCCATCGTTTACGGAATCAACTCAAAAACTCACATCAACCCAACTGCATGTTAAACCCTACATCAATGTCGATACGCAGCCATGATGATTTACAAATTCATCCATTTTTTTCCTGCAGCCTCCATCATGTCGGCTACCTTCAGCCACAAACTCGACATAAATCCCCTCACTGATCGATGGGAATTGACAATTTCCCCTTTTCAGATCATCTTGCAAATTCTCTCCATATACTTATTTAAAATCTATTATTCCTTCACTTAAATTCATCATTTCCTCCTATGAATTGAATTATGAAATCCAAACTTGAAATTAAAACACTTGAATTTTCATTTTGAAATGATTTTTACTAAAAGTTGTATAATTTTGAAATAATTGCTTAACATATATGCTTAAAACTATTTTTAAAAACCAGATATTGTTATTACTAACAGATTTCTTCTAGAATTCAAATCCTAAAAGGGATTAGAGAATGATTTTTCAAATTTTAAACTGGTTTTGTAGCCTGTAACTAAAAGCAGAGAAATGTATAAACATGCACACAAGATATACAGGCATACAAGCATTTTCACAACACATTTTCAAGTATAAATCACACATATAAACCAGAGATAACATATTCCAGATTTTATATAGGTAGTTTTCTCACATATGCTTGAAGAGAACAGAGAAGCAAACTTGACCCTGGATGTTTGAGAAGAAAAGGAAGTAAAGCCTGAACTTGCATGCTTGATTCAGCTTAGATGATTATCGATTTGAATCTGCTACTTTAATTTGAATTCATATTGGCTTCAAGGCTTGAAGCTTTATGAGTTGAACTCTGATTTATTGCTTTTGATTTCCAGGTTTGCTAAATACTTCCAGGTTTTGATTTTCTTTCTTGAATCTGGAATCTGATGTATTGAAGCTAGTTTGAACTGAAGCTCTATTTGATTCAAGTAGGATTTTGGATCTGTTTTTGTTTTAAGCTTTAGAAGATAAAGGAATTTTATTTTGTTTTTGATCCACTTTGATCTTTCATTTTCGGGTTTGAGATGTTTCAAACTTTGATTTTCCAGACCGCGGTTTCATTTTGATGTTGAGATGATTCTGGTTATTTAAATTCTCAGTTTGAAAATGAAAGAGAAATTAGAGAGTAGAATGAATTGGATTAGCTTGAGATGATTTTTCTTTTGCTTATTTGAGTGTGAAGTTTGATTTACTTTCAGATTTGAGAAATGAGGAGAAAATCATCCTGGTTATTCCTTATATTTATTTTATATGTTTTTAATAAAGCCAATTGTTAATTTACTTGTAAATTAAATGAACACTCGTTAATCTCATGAGTCACAAAGCTTACACATGTTTTAATCCTTATTTATTAACCTACAAATGTCATTTGCAACGAAATTTATGTTTATATCCTTGCTTTAAATAAAATTTAAAATTTTGGTTTAAAACTTTTTATCTTATGATTTTACATGTTTATATAAATCTTAAGCATTATGTTTTTATCTTTTTATTAACTAAATATTTTGAGATAAGTATACAAATAAATTTTTGAAGTCAATTTATACATAAATAAGAAACCACATATATTTTATACACAAGAAATTAACTTTCAAATTATAACTTTCAAATATAAATATGTATTCACACATATATTTAACATTGGAAAACAAACTTTCATTTTTAAATTTCAAATTCAAAAATTAATATACTATTAATTTGTATCTATAAATGAGTAAACCAATATCCTTTTTATAAATATAAATATTATTCCAATCATAATTTATTTATTTTCCAAATCCTTATTTTCAACCTATTTTTTTTATTTCCACATTTTCAAATCAATCCATAATTAAGTTTATTATCAATATATTATTCAGAATATTTATTTCTAAATTTCCAATTACGAATGCTATTTTAAAATCATATCCACATACATTTATATCAATAACAAACAAATATCCATTTAATTTGGAAAATACAAAATAAATTTACAATTAAATTTCAAAAATTAAATTACATACCAATTTAAATTTGATTTAAAAACGAGAATGCTACAGTGGAGCTCACTTGGTGGAAAGGTCTTTTGGTTCAGTTAGACCTATTTGTAAGCATATTTGTAGCGATGATTCTTCATCTTATGCTTTCAATGTTTTGTAGCTTGTTGGTGAGTCTGCTGATGTTGACTTTGGAAAGTCTAGCAAAATTCTTATGGAGGAGATTGGAGTAGATATTGTTGAGTTTGTCCTTACTCAATTTGGAATGGAGAAGGTGAAGCGAGATGTTAAATCTCCATTGGTCTCTCGAAGATTAGTATCTACATGTTCGTCTCCAAACATCGGATTTCTTGAAGAATTTAGATATTTTCTCGTATGCATTATGTTTGCTGATGTGCATACTGTCTTTCTTATGCTTAGGAAAGATTTGGAAGCTCTGTTTGGGCAATATTGCCCAAAATAGTTCACATTAAGCTTGTTGACGTAGATCCAATAATTTGTCGAGATGTGGTGATACAAAGAGATTGTTATATTTGAATCAATGTGGAGTATTGAATTTATGTGATTCAAATGTTTTTCAAAGAAGACAAGAAAATAATTAATTGATCCAGTCAATCAATTAATTAGACTATATATGGAAAGATAAAGAGGAAGAATATATGTGATATCTTTTAGAGAAGGGAAACTAATTAATCTCTAGCCAATTAATTAGTCAAAAAATTTGTTATATGAAGAAAGAAAAGATTGCTGATGGAGATTGATTCAAGCAAGAAAAATTATGGACACCAAGATCACCATTATCCCTTTACATAGAAATCAAACCATGAATGTTCGGAATGGTTTCAAATATAATCTGAAAATTAATTTTCTTAATCTTTAAGTAACTCCTTCATTAAGCTTATTTAAATGAAGGTAGTTCATCTTCATATTTGTGTGAGTGCGAGAAAACATCCACCATTATCCTCTTCTTTAGTAAAACCTAATTTCTACAGTCAATCAATTAGGGGTTTTGAGCATAAACAAGTCTTTGGATGAATTGATAATTCAATTTGTAATTATAGGTTAGTCTCTCCACTACTACCTATAATTGTGTGATCTCTTTCTTTTGTACTCTCTTTTTCTTCATTGAAATAAAGAATAGTTGTTGGGTCTGTGGACGTAGGCAATCTAGCCGAACTATGTTAAATCTCTGTGTTCTCCGCTCTTTTGTATTTTTTGTTTGGTGATTATTTTTCATTGAATTCGTGGTTGGTAATTAATCGACAAGCTAGATTCTTCTTTTGATTGTTTCTACGCTTTAGCATTCCGCTGCGGTTTTGGAGTTAGTGCAAATCAATTGAAATTTCCGCTCAACATAGACTATGTTCCCACCATATCTTAAAAATTTATAATTGCTTTTTTAAGTTTTATGGGCCAGGTAATAAGCCAAAATATCCTTGATCTTCGTATTCAATAGATTCTCAACAACAGCAGACACTAGCAATTTAGCAACATTTTTTGAAGCAAAAAACATGACGTAAGTGTTGCATTTTCACAGTGCTTGGCAGGGTTAGTAACTGTGGTTGTTCGGGAACTGAAGCTGACCGCCACACTACTGGAATTGACACTTGAAGCTGTGTTGGCTGGAGACTATCCACAATCTGCGACGGTGCTTCTTGATCCGTGATAGTGTCATTTGGTGATCTTTATGATAATGAACTCTGTAGGGTCATGTTGAACCTATTCTTCTATGCTTTTACTGCTCAATAAGTCCAGGAAGTTTTTTATTTCCCATAATCTTACCGGTGATCTACCTGCAACCCAAACAGTAGGCACTTATTTGTTTTTTCCTTCATTTTTTTGTACTGGTTATTTTCAGTGCATGAACAAATATGTGTACAAATATGTAGACATGGCTATTCATGATTTTTAAAACTATCAATAACTATGTAATGCATAACTCTTGATATGTTGCTGAGGATTTTGGGCTGTACCCAGTCTCAATATGAAAATATGAACCATATTTAAATGGATCTTATGTATTTTGTAACTACATTAACCTTGGGGGTTCCCTTAAATTCTCTACCTTAGTTGCTAGCATTGTTCAAGACTTTGAACCTCAAGTGAAATGATGCAATCATTTGGGTCTAAGTAGCAAAAAAACACGGACCTACATGTTTCTTTCTTAGTTATTCTATTAACCCTACGTTTTTTTGTAAATTTCATCCCAAATCCACTTTGAATTATTAATTAAATCTTGGTCTTCATTTGTTGCTTTATTGAAGTGTGTCAACAACCACATGTTCATCTAACACATCAAATACCTAATGGTTGTTATTTGTTAGACACCTCATATGGTATACCTTTCCGCTCATGCCATTTCCATGAGCACGAAGAATAGTCAAATCTACCTTGTTCTATCAAATGCAAATAAATTCAATATTCATTTGTCAAAATATGTTCAGAAATAAAAACAACATTGATTGGAGTCTAACCATTTAGGAAGAATGAGTCAAATAGAATGCTTGGGTTAATTTTCACCAAACTACTATTTCTGGATGATAGCAATTAACATTTTTTGACACTTGAAATGAAAAAATTAGCCGTATCCATGTGCGGAACACGGGTTCACACTGGTTTGTCTTAATGTTGTAGTGTGTATTGGTTATGTTTATATGTTTTGATCCTGATGGTTCACTCCACAGTTCATTGGCTGACTGGAGTTTTTTCATAATTTAAATTATACAACAAAATTCCGATGAAAACAATAGCGTGCAGTAAGAACCTGATCATATCCTTTGTTCACCAAACAAAATAGTTATTGTTAATACCACATCAGCACGTACTATATAAATACACATGATGAATGTTAACTCCGCCTCGGTTTAGACTCTGCGACTCAAGGAGATGCCGACCTAAGGCTCAACAAGGGTGCCGACCTAAGGCTCAACAGGGGTGCCGACCTAAGATTCAAAGGGGTGCCGACCTAAGATTCAAAGGGTTGCCGACCTAACACTTCAATGAGGCTACTGACTCAACATAGATACCGACTTAACAGTCTAGGGAGATTGCCGACTTAACTGGTTGCCGACCTAACTGCCTTAACAAGAATGCCGACCTAAGGCCGAAAAGGGATACCGACTTAAGAGAGGTGCCGACCCAATGCTCTAGCATGTATACCAACCTAAGACTTAAGGAACGCCGACCCAAGATAGCTACCGACCTAAGTCGCGGCCGACCTATGACCAATGTTAAGTCGGTCACGACCTAAGCAAAGGAAGGTAAGTTCAATGCAGCTACTTGGCACAGTGGCCTCTTAACTCGTACACGATCCAGGACATACCAGTTGGACCGTGACTTGCGACTTACCAAGTTAACTCGTCCACGACCTAAAGCCACTAAGTATAAGCCCGATGCCATATTACTAAGAAGGAGTAGTGTTGACTCGGAGGCGACCTAGGACTTGTGCAAGTGAACTCCTGTGAAGCCAGAAGGGGGCCAGATGGACCGGCCACGACTCATATTAAGTCGGCTACGACTTAACTTAGATCGGCCACGACTTAGGACTTGACAAAAATTTCAGACCAGAACTCTCTATAAATAGGCAACCACCTCCAACATTCAAAGGACTTTTGGCACATTCTCTTCACACACCGTTACCTTGCTGCATTGAGAACTTCATCAACACTTAGAACTTCCAAGATTAGAGGAATACATCAAAGAAATTCACGAAGAAACCGCACATCTTCAACATGAATCTAAGAACTTTAATCGACATTGAAGCTTAAGACTTGTTCCAAATCACTTGTAACTTGAAGTGTATTGAACTTGAGAAGAATTGTATCAGTTTGTAACGGGATTATTAATAAAAGTACTTAGAGTGGACGTAGGCTATACCCTTAAGCCGAACCACTATAAAATCGTTGTTGTTTACTGCTTTTCTGCTATTACTTGCTTGTAATTCTTTCCCGATCTATCGGGTGGTGCTTTCACAACTACACTTTACACACCGGGGTGTTAGCGTTCATATTTTAGCGTTAACATTTTTGGTGCTTTCACTGAGAATTGAACTCAGGGGCAAACTTCAACCATTGTTCAACAAAATTCTAACAGAAACCATGGCTTCAGAAAGGAAACGGAAGTTGTTAAGGTTTGAAGGTACTTGCAGCAATGCCATTGCTCTTCCCACGCTAAGTGAAACAGCTTCAAGTATTGGAGTCACATGGGCTGAATTAAATGCAGTGATATATGGAATATATCAACACATGGAAGTTCAAAGCAATAGGATACTGGATAAGATGAACGCATTGCAGGAAGAAGTCCATCGACTAGAAAGTGATATAAAAACCATTGCCAAAGAGGCCCAGGTTTCAGAAGAATGGAATGCTCCTCAACGAGCAACTGGCATTACTATTGGAACATTCCCCCAAACAGAGAATTCATGGCCACGACCAACTATCCACGAACGTTTGTCAAGGCGAACTTTTGAAAGAATAGTTGATGATTACCCATTGAGTCCTGGTAACGATGAAGAATACATACCGGAAATGATTGAACAGAAAGAGAAGAATGGGGGAAGAAGAAAACAGAAACTCTTGAAAAAAGCTCGACGCTTCATACCCTCCAACTTCACTCCCTTGACCGACACTCCGGAAAGTATCTTCTTGGCAACGAAGGATGTTGTTGTTTACCCCAAACCACCTCTGATGAGGAGAAGCGCGACAGACAATGGGAAATTCTGTCAATTTCACAATCAACCTGGCCATGAAACTAACCAATGTCGCCATCTAAGGAAGGAGATTGAAGAATTGATCAAGCAGAATGAACTACAACAGTATGTGAAAAAAGATGAAATTAACTACTCCTCATCCTCTAAGGTGCAGCTGGTTCCCGCTCAACAATGTAGCTCAAGTAAGAGAACCGTGGCACAGGGAGATGAAGGTCCTATCATCAGTGTCATCACAGCAAGCCCTCACCAGGCAGGGAAAAATTGGATGAGGCGGGAAGACGTGCTCACACTCCAAGGAGACCTTCAAAGTGAAAGGAAGTTTCGATTCTGAAAGATGTTGCCATCCAGTCCTCTCATGCCAAAAAATTCAATTCCTAAAGCCTGGGGCAGCAATTGCTTCCATACCTTACTTGAACACTTTGTTTCAAGTTTGTAAAAGAGTGCTGATCCAATGATTCTTGTTTCAAAATCTGTAGTAAAAACAATGCCAATAAATAATAAAAACTATAAGTCTTGCTTTCCCTATTATTACGAGTCGCTTATTTTATTTCGATATGTGAAATATTCTGAGAATATCACTAAGATTATCGATCTAAATTTGCAGGCAATCAATACCAAGCTGATTCATTGCAATATCAAGCAACCCTTGGTAGCATTCAAAAGCAATCCTTAAACAACAGAATTCCAGGGTCAAATCCTGAATAAGAAGTATTCTAAGCAAACAAATAAGATTTGGCTAGAGTATGTTTCTTCAGTTAAAACCACCCGCCAACAGAAGAAGATGATGCACACTTAAAGACGGCACTAAGGAATTGCTAATATAATCAATCAAATTCGCAATTGTCAAAAGAAAACCAATTCCAAGAAATTGGAACAGCAACCATTTACATCCATATTTTACATGAAAACTTTGCTAAGATATTGCAAAGAATTTACAAATATATGATTCTCTTGTTAAGGGCAATTGCAAGGCAGGCGAATAACAAAAGCTATAAAGTGGATATAGGCCCAGTTTCGGTTAAACCACTATAATTCTTATGTTCCCTACTATTATAAACTGCTTTGTTTTATTTCGGCATGTGAAATACGTTAATCGTGTTACTAAAAAAAAAACGATTTAATAATGCAGGCCATAAAAACAAAGCTTACCAGTCACGAGACCAAGCGATCCGCAACATCATCCGGCAATCAAGCACTGGGCCATTCAAAATTCCCATATTCAAATCCTACAAAAGGAGAACTTCAAACGAAAGTAAGCAAGGTGGATAGAAGCAGATCATATATAGCTAACTACAAATGTTTGAACAAACAAACAGCAAGTTAAAGAACCTAAATCTGCCACCACCAATTCGCTTAACTATAAAATATACTCCTTTGGGTAAGGGAGAGGCCTGGTAGCTGAAAATGGTGACACTTGCGAAGCAATGGGGATTGTCAACATGAATCAACGGCAAAGAGACATGCGAGAGCAAGCGTCAGCCAGCAAAAAGAATATTTCAGAAGCACAAGCCCTCTTTGAAGGAATAACTCCTCAGAGGATAAAGACCTCAAGCGGGCTTCACCGAAAAAAGGCGTCTTTCTCGTTGCAAAGCCGTGGAGTTATCGGTTGACACACTCCCGAGAATCCATCCAACCGAGAAAAGGAAACTCCAAACTTCCTGACAATAACCCTACTTAGGGGCGCGCATTTCACCACAACCGGTCAACATACTCCTGTGAGATGAAATGCTTCTCTACGGAGACCGAATGCTTCTCCTCAGAGACCAAAGCCCTCTTCGGAGGCGAAATGCTTCTCTACGGAGACCGAATGCTTCTCCTCAGAGACCAAAGCCCTCTTCGGAGGCAAAATGCTTCTCTACGGGGACCGAATGCTTCTCCTCAGAGACCGAAGCCCTCTTCGGAGGCGAAAAGCTTCTCTACGGAGACCGAATGCTTCTCCTCAGAGACCAAAGCCCTCTTCGGAGGCGAAATGCTTCTCTACGGAGACCGAATGCTTCTCCTCAGAGACCAAAGCCCTCTTCGGAGGCAAAATGCTTCTCTACGGGGACCGAATGCTTCTCCTCAGAGACCGAAGCCCTCTTCGGAGGCGAAAAGCTTCTCTACGGAGACCGAATGCTTCTCCTCAAAGACCAAAGCCCTCTTTGGAGGCAAAATGATTCTCTACGGAGACCGAATGCTTCTCCTCAGAGACCAAAGCCCTCTTCGGAGGCAAAATGCTTCTCTACGGAGACCGAATGCTTCTCCTCAGAGACCGAAGCCCTCTTCGGAGGCGAAAATGCTTTTCTACGGAGACCGAATGCTTCTCCTCAGAGACCAAAGCCCTCTTCGGAGGCAAAATGCTTCTCTACGGAGACCGAATGCTTCTCCTCAGAGACCAAAGCCCTCTTCGGAGGCGAAATGCTTCTCTACGGAGACCGAATGCTTCTCCTCAGAGACCAAAGCCCTCTTCGGAGGCGAAATGCTTCTCTACGGAGACCGAATGCTTCTCCTCAGAGACCAAAGCCCTCTTCGGAGGCGAAATGCTTCTCTACGGAGACCGAATGCTTCTCCTCAGAGACCAAAGCCCTCTTCGGAGGCGAAATGCTTCTCTACGGAGACCGAATGCTTCTCCTCAGAGACAAAAGCCCTCTTCGGAGGCAAAATGCTTCTCTACGGAGACCGAATGCTTCTCCTCAGAGATCAAAGCCCTCTACGGAGGCAAAATGCTTCTCTACGGAGACCGAATGCTTCTCCTCAGAGACCAAAGCCCTCTTCGGAGGCAAAAAAGTTTCTCTACGGGCACCGAATGCTTCTCCTCAGAAACCAAAGCCCTCTTCGGAGGCAAAATGCTCCTCTTCGGAGGCACAACTCTTCGGAGGACAAAGACCTCAAATGGGACATATGCCGCAAAAAAGAAAGTTCTCTACTCAACAAAAAAGATTGGAGGAGTCATGACCCACCAACCATGAGAGAGTAACTTCCAGGCAATGTAAACCATCTCTGGGGCACATTTCACCAGGAGTTGAAGTGTAACAGCCGCTCTTCGGAATTACACTTCACCAGAGTTGAAATGCAAACAAAATAAAGCCCTCTTCGGAGGCCCATTTCACCAGGAGTTGAAGTGTTATGACCGCTCTTCGGGATTTCACTTCACCAAAGTTGAAATGCAAACAAAATAAAAGCCCTCCTCGGAGGCACATTTCGCCAGGAGTTGAAGTGTAACAACCGCTCTTCGGAATTTCACTTCACCAAAGTTGAAATGCAAAACAAGATAAAAACCTTCCTGGAAGCCCATGTTTCACCGAGATTGAAATAAAACTTCCAAGTGTTGAAACGTGAAAAGGCTTTCCTCGAAGGCACAACTCTTTGGAGGTACACGTTTCACCAAGATTGAAATAAAACTTCCAAGTGTTGAAACGTGAGAAATCCCTCCTCAGAGGTACGACCCCCTCCCGGGGACACAATTAAAAAGAATGGCCTCTTCAGAAGCCCACGTTTCACCGAGATTGAAATAAAACTTCCAAGTGTTGAAACGTGAAAAGGCTTTCTTCAAAGGCACAACTCTTTGGAGGAACACGTTTCACCAAGATTGAAATAAAACTTCCAAGTGTTGAAACGTGAAAAAATCTCTCCTCAGAGGCACAAAATTTTTTTTTTTAAAAAAAAAAAAACCTCATCTAGAGCGTACTTTAACTTTCAAAGGAAGAGCGATTTACCTATTCTAAAAAAAAAGGGGGGGAGAAAGTTAAAGTACATTCAGAGGTCCGCTTTACCACATAGAAGAATTCACTTGGCAAAATGTATACACACGCAAAAGGAAAAAGTGATTTCTTCGAAGGACAAAGCGTAGAAACTTATATGAAGGAAGTTGCACTCTACGAAAATTCTCTTCGAGAATGAAGTAATTATTCTTTAGAAAACGAGAGTGCAAGTCCCCTCAAAGTATACGATATTGCAGTAAGCTCATGGTATGGGGGCAACATGGTATAGTTACATACAAAGTGGTATAGCTACGTCGGTAAAGTACGCTCAAAAAACATACCACAAGCTCACCGCAATATCACATAAATAAACTTGTACAAAAATGAATAATAAATGCATTCTCAAATTCAAACAAAAGTCTGTACAAATAAAGAATCATTTTATTCAATTGCAGATATTGCAGATACAGGTTTCAAAATAAAAAAAGCAGGGGCCGGTGCCTGCACAACATCCGACCATTACACAAAAAAGGAATCAAAAAGCTCAACTCTTCATTTCTTCTTGCCGCCTTTAGACCCTTTACCCGGCCGAGTGGTTAGCTTTTCGGGTCTTCCAGGTTGGTCTGAAGGCATAAGGGAAGAAGGGGAGGGAGGTACAACTGGCGCAATTTCCGGTTGCTCTTCAGTGGTGATAATTTTCTTCCCCCTCCTCTTCGATGTCCCATGCTTCTTTCTTCTCTGCGAAGAAGACTCACTCCCCGGAGTAACGAGAGCGGACAAAACTACGTCGTCAGAAGGAGTCCGCTCCGGAGAGATCTCGCCTCCTTCGAGTCCCTCATCTTTTTGCTCCTGCGAGGAAACAGGGTCATCCAAACCATGAAGAGCCTCAATTTTCTCCTCTTGTGACCTAGGTTGTGAAGCAGAAGGAGGAATCACCTGAAGAGATGGAGGAGGAATAACCAGAGAAGGCGAATTCTGCACGGCACTTGTTGTTTCAACTGCAGAAGAAGAAAAATTGAAAATGTTAGCATCTTCCCGAAAGAAGGGAGATATGGGTTCATCGAGATTCAAGAGGTAATCGAGAAGCTCATCAAATTTTTGAGGAATAAGCAGGCAATCCACCTGAATCGGACCAATGTCGAAATTACCTGAAGATATTGGCTTTGTCAGTTCAATCTCATAATTCTGAGCCCCAATGTCCTCCAAAGCCTCTTCATCAGTAGGGGTGATTACCCCAGTTCTTGTAGGAGGCGGCAAATGAGCACTAGGGCCTGTAATGTCCACCTCGGGAGAAACTAGAGGACGTTCGGAGATGGTAGGCGGTACTTCTTTTTCAGAACGCTCCTCTTCCGCCATCCCGGCCCGCGCTCTGGCAAGCTGCTCCTTACCCTTGGCAAGAGCGGCACGGGCTTCGTCATCAAGATAATGCTCTTCAAGGGCTGACTCAGCATATCCAGCACCTTTACCACCGAGCATATCAAGTGCTGTCTCCCAAACTTCAGCCAGTGTGATTTCATACTTGGGGCCTAGAAAGGCAAGGCTTCCACGCCCCAAGACGCTGTGCAAGTAGAAGTCGAATAATGTTGAGCTGATGCTGTTTTTGGTCGCCTCATGAGATTCTTCAGCTGCGATTCTGCCGGCGACAGCCTCATCACGCTCCCTTTCAGTTTTGGCAAGCTGAAGCTTAAGCATTTGTATCTCCGCCTCCTGGGAGTTGTTTTTCTTTCGGAGCTCAGCAATATCAGTAGCATAGCCTTCACTGATTCTTTTTTGTACTTCTAGCCTGTCTTCGGCATCCCTTTGGCTAGCGTGAGCGTCTCTCACTTGTTTCAGGAGCACTTCTTCTTTTTGAGAATAGGAAGTAGAGGAAGCAGCAAGCTCATGTTTCAATTCCTCGACTTTTGCTTCAAGCTCCTCATTGTAAGAAGCAATGTTCCTCATCTCGGTGTCGTGTTGCTCAATGACCTTTTGCCATTCGGCCTTATCGTTTTCCATAGTAAGCATGGCCTCTATGTTGGCACGGTTAACTCTTTGAAGCTCATCGACAAGCTTCTGCCAGTTTGACATCCTCTCGATATCAAGTTTGACGGCGTCAAGATTGCGCAACATGGCAGACTTGTCAATGGGGATCAAGTCTAGGTCGAACCTCACTCCCTTAAGGCACCATTGAGGAAACCGGCTCTGCAGAGTAGCAGGACCCGGTCCAACTTGAAATTTGGGCCTGCTAATTATCGTTTGAATATCTGATTTCCCAAGAGCGGGAGAGTCAGAAGGAATGTCGAGCGAGGCAGGAGCAGTAACTTTCTCAGGAGTAGTAGAGGCCTGCTTTTCACTGTGACGGGCTCGTTTGCTTAAGTCTTCATCCATGTGACCTTTTCCTCGATCGTCATGAGATTTTCTCTTGTGGGAGTCATCGCCTTTTTGCCAAGAATCATGGCGCTCTTCTCTCTCCCTTCTTTCACGATGTTCTTCTTCAATCCTCCTTTCATGAGCCTTTCGGGCAGCCCTCTCTTCATCCGACTCTCTGTAAGAAGGAAGGTAACGCCTGTAATCATACTGGCTACGCCTCCCGTAGCGCTGGAAATCGTCATAGTACGAGCCGCTGCGCCCCATAGGAGAATCTGGAATTAAAATAATAAGCTTTAGAAATCTTTAAAGTACAAGAAGATAAGTGCATAGAAGTGATGAGAAATTCTAAGTGTGTGTGTTGTGCAAACTACGCGCATTAATCTACGAACCACTCTTTATTTGGGGAGTGGTTGTGGGTGTAATAGTTAACGTCAACTCTTGAGTCGACGACGACTGTTGCAAAATAGAAGTAGCTTCAACTACTGAAGAAGAAATCCCGGTAGTAGTAGGGTCGTCTTTGAAGATCTCTTGTGAAGTAGCGAAGAGTTCGCTCAATCCTTCGAAGGTATCGTCCCTGCTTTGCTTGACAGGACTGGATTTCTTAGCCTTTTCACCAGATTCTTGTGAATGGTGAGAGGATCCCTGAGGCTCTTCTTCCTCGATAACTGGGGCAAGTTTACCAGATGGCCCCGCAACATCAACAGAAGTGGAGCACTTCACCAGCGAAGATTCAGGAGTCTGTATCGGAGAATCGGGGACTTCCGTTGGAACTTCATGAGCATGCATAGAACGAGAAGTGTGTAGAAGCCCATGTTGATGTAAAAATTCATCCCTCAACAGAAATTTTATGCTCCTCTCTTCTGTGGCCACGGCACTCAACCTCTCAAAAACTTGCTTGTGAATTGGGTCTCTAGAAGGGAGAGGAAGTGCTGAAAGGAACAAAGAATGAAATTAGCAACTGAAAGTTCGGATCTCGAAAAAGTTTCAAAACGGAAAAAATAGAAACACTAATCTTACTTCCTACTCTCCAGATGGCATAAAACCCTGAGGGACAGCGGGCAAAGAAAAACTGGTTCAAAAATCCATGAACGCTTTCAGTAAGATCGGAAATGAGCTTGCGGTTTCTGGCACTTCTCACAATAATGAGGGAAGGATGATCTTTACTCTTTGCAAACGAGCACAGATAACGAATTTCTTCAAAACTCAGTAGGCGATCAAGGGTTCTTCTAAACAAAACACATAACCCCGTCAAGATGGCATAGCCATTGGGATGAAGTTGAAACGGAGAGATTGTCAACCGAAGGAGAAGAGTTCGAAGAAAGTCGTTAAAAGGAGGAATCGCCCCACTTAAGCACATTTGGCGATTGACTGCAACAAAGCCATAGGGAGGATTGTCAGCAGTATCACTTGGCCCAGGTAGAAGAACGTCACTTTCAGCAAAGCCAAATTGAGTGCGCAGCTGGACAAACGCTCTCGAAGTTAGAATAGTCGGGGTTCTCTCCGGAGGATTCTCTATGGGAACAGCTATCGGAAAAGTTTCTTCCTCTTGAGTTACCACTTCTTCTTCTCGGTGAGAAGTCATTCTACATAAACAACTGGGTATTCAAACATGAAGGTGCACGTTTCCTAAAGTGTGTGAAGTGTTGTGTAAAATCAATCAAGCAGTGAACAAATATAACTGGAATGAAAACTAGCAAACATTCGTTAGCTATGAAATTCAGGGACTATTGTTTTAAGCCTAAATATGCAAGTAAGATGTTGATGCAGATAAATCAGTTCAGATTATTGATACTTTGCATTAATGTTTAACTTTAACTGATTGATTCACAAACATTTCATGCAATATAATTAAGTTGCTTGTCTTGTCTTGACTAATCTGTCATCTGACATGGGCAGTCGATGGCAGTATTTTCGCCTTGGTTTTCTTTGTTTGTTATTTTCAGCAGGTTAGCAGCTTATAAGTTAATGCGATTTGTGAAATAATACAATGAGATTCAAGCAAATTTAAAGTTGGGGCAGTTCAAAATTCAGGCAACTTAGTTTGGCAGTTCGAGTCAGAAATTCAAAGTGGATCTATGCTCTCAAAATGTCAGCACGCCCAAAGCCTAAGTGTTAACTCGGCTGCGATTCAAAAAGGGGTGTGAAATTCCCCTAAGGGTCAACTCGGCTGCGGTTTAAAGGTTGGATCAGCAGAAGTTGGCAATTTTCTCCCAAGGGTTAACTCGGCCACGACTTAGGGTTTAGACCGCTTCACTTAAGGGCCAGGTCGGCCAAAGGCTAGTTCACCCAACTCCACTAACTCGTTCCCAAATCAACATCCTACGGCCATCAACCCGTTAATCCAATAACTGTTCCATCAACCACAGCAATAACCCGTTAAGTCCCATCAAGTAGTTCGAAACTGCCGCGAGTTCAACACCTTGCAACCCTAGCACAAATCAAATTCAACTAGCCTAAATCATCTTCATCATCGGTCAGTTAAAATCGAACCAAGCGGCATAAACTCCATCAGCCATGGGTGCAATGGAATTCACGATGAAGCATTATGCGAGGTGGTGGTTTAAGTGTGAGTGATGGGGTTCGTGGACCAACAATAACCTATGATTGAAGAAAATTCACTTACGCAACAATTATCGGTGGTTGATGGAGCAAAATCGCCTTTTGAAGCTTGGAGAAAATTTTAATGGCGGGATTGAGAGAGAAGGTAATGAGAAAGAAGAAGGGGTTGTGATTTATACCTTGCAGTGAAGGGATCTGGAGCGGCACATGCGACTTAACTATTAGCTCGCGTACGACCTACCGACCTAAGAAGGGACGGGTTAAGGGCTATCGAAGCACACGACCTAACCAGTAGGCGTATACTTCGAGGGGCAATTGTTAACTCCGCCTCGGTTTAGACTCTGCGACTCAAGGAGATGCCAACCTAAGGCTCAACAAGGGTGCCGACCTAAGGCTCAACAGGGGTGCCGACCTAAGATTCAAAGGGGTGCCGACCTAAGATTCAAAGGGTTGCCGACCTAACACTTCAATGAGGCTACTGACTCAACATAGATACCGACTTAACAGTCTAGGGAGATTGCCGACTTAACTGGTTGCCGACCTAACTGCCTTAACAGGAATGCCGACCTAAGGCCGAAAAGGGATACCGACTTAAGAGAGGTGCCGACCCAATGCTCTAGCATGTATACCAACCTAAGACTTAAGGAACGCCGACCCAAGATAGCTACCGACCTAAGTCGCGGCCGACCTATGACCAATGTTAAGTCCGTCACGACCTGAGCAAAGGAAGGTAAGTTCAATGCAGCTACTTGGCACAGTGGCCTCTTAACTCGTACACGATCCAGGACTTACCAGTTGGACCGTGACTTGCGACTTACCAAGTTAACTCGTCCACGACCTAAAGCCACTAAGTATAAGCCCGATGCCATATTACTAAGAAGGAGTAGTGTTGACCCGGAGGCGACCTAGGACTTGTGCAAGTGAACTCCTGTGAAGCCAGAAGGGGGCCAGATGGACCGGCCACGACTCATATTAAGTCGGCTACGACTTAACTTAGATCGGCCACGACTTAGGACTTGGCAAAAATTTCAGACCAGGACTCTCTATAAATAGGCAACCACCTCCAACATTCAAAGGACTTTTGGCACATTCTCTTCACACACCGTTACCTTGCTGCATTGAGAACTTCATCAACACTTAGAACTTCCAAGATTAGAGGAATACATCAAAGAAATTCACGAAGAAACCGCACATCTTCAACATGAATCTAAGAACTTTAATCGACATTGAAGCTTAAGACTTGTTCCAAATCACTTGTAACTTGAAGTGTATTGAACTTGAGAAGAATTGTATCAGTTTGTAACGGGATTATTAATAAAAGTACTTAGAGTGGACGTAGGCTATACCCTTAAGCCGAACCACTATAAAATCGTTGTTGTTTACTGCTTTTCTGCTATTACTTGCTTGTAATTCTTTCCCGATCTATCGGGTGGTGCTTTCACAACTACACTTTACACACCGGGGTGTTAGCGTTCATATTTTAGCGTTAACAATGAATTTATTATCCATCACCGTCCGCTTTTGGTTCAAAACGTCTCAGTTTCATTTAGTAGCTTACCATCTAGTTCAAATAGATGCATGCATGAAATGAAATATAAAAACTATACTGTTGTTTTCTTAGTTGCATAATTGTGTGCAATTATTGCAGAAGCAGGAATAATGGAAGAATGATACATGGATGAAAATTGTTGCCTGAAACAGTGCAATGCAATAGATATTTTGTGCTGCATACCTTTAAATGCTAAAATAAATAGCATTGAATTCCGTGGGTTCCTGCCTAGTGAATTTTATATACATATATATAATATAGCCACAGACATTGTCAATTATAGAGGAAAAGTGAATAAAATTAGATGACATTTCAACTACAACAGAGGGTGTCCAAATAATCCAAAGTAATAAAAACACATGGTAGGCCAAGTCTGTAGGCAAATTTGTCCAGTCTTATCTGAATAGGGGAAAATCTATCTCCTTTTCTTTTTCTCCACATATCTAAATTCATTCCGATCAGTTCAACCGTGTCTATTTGAAATTCTCAATCTACCGTCCGCAGTTCACATCACAAAAAACTATAGGGGTGTAGAGGATTAATGGGAAGTCCAACTGTTAGGTACAAGTAGCTTTCTATTGGTTTTTTTAGCTGCTACAAGTTAAAGTAAATTAAAGTGTGGTTCGCACAAAAAATATTTTTTTTTTTGTTGAGAACTGAGAGTAATTAGGTGCATGTGAAACAGACAAAAGTGTGCGAGCCATTTTTGGCCATGCTAAAACTATAGTTTTTTAATCTGTGTGTTGCTGTCTATGATTCCCAACTGACGTGTCATTCATCTTGGGTGATGGTTCAGTGCAAACAAAAGTCAAACAAAAGTCTGTGTGCTGTGGTATTTAATTTAGGGAAATTTGTTCCCGTGTTACTTTGTTTTGGTCTTTGAATTCTTTCAGAACTATAGTCCTTTAGATTCACTTAACATGATTGGATATAATTTTGTCCATCAGTGTTGGGAACTGAGAGTTGAAGTCATTGAACTTAACTGAGATGTGCTTTTATAGGTTAACGCCTTCCTACATACAGTTTGTTTTCTCCACACATAGTGCTGAAGAAAGCACGATATCAAAGTCCGCACCTTGTGTTGATCTATATTCAGATTCATGATCCTTACAAAACAAATCATATAGCCATTTAACAATGTGCACACCAAACCATGAAAAAATTAAAACATCAGTTCATGCTATTGAAATCCAACCTTGGCAGATTAACAAAGAAAAAAGAGTTGTCAAACCCTTTGTTAAACAATTAAGCTCGCCACATTTTTAAATATTGATAAGAGTCTATATTCCTTGCCAAAATTACTCTTCATCTTAAATTCTAAGCCACATAATACGAGTTTATCTCATATGTATCATAGTACATTACAGTAACTAGTTAAAACTAGGATAAGTCAAATCACGCCATTGACAATTAATGTTTTCCTCTACCAGCTCACGAGGGATTGGTGTTGAGGAGAGAAATTAATCGTTCTTTAATGCTGCTTTATCTACTGCTCTCCTCTAATGTTTTTAACATGCATGTTGACCGACACTTTTGCACTTTTCAAAACTACTATATGCAAACTATTTTCCACCGTGTATACGCATGTAATATGAATTACGACCAAACAAATGGGTTTGGGTCCAAACTTTGGTCTTAACCGACCTGGTTAATTAATCATTGTGTGGCAACCCATGTTTTAAAAATGGATTACATTGGTCAAAATAATGATAAAGAATAGCTGAATCATAATTAAAAATGCTTATTATAAAGGAATGGCTCAAGTGGAATATAATCAGTAAGTTAGTGTGAGACATTTAGATGACTAATTGGGATAAACTATGTGTGATTACTACCAATAATTTTCAAACCAGAAAAGATTAAATGAACGACCAGATTGTATAATAAGGGGTTAAGGTATTATTAAGAACAATCATGCAGAGATTTTAGTCCAAACTCAAATTATGTACCATGAAATTTCTAAAAACGTATCGTTCTTATCATTCTCTCGTTGTACAAAAAATAATGCAAATCATAGACACTAGGCGCCATTGCTAAGAGAAGAGGGAAAAAAAAATCTAAGACTGTAAAGGAAGAAAGGGTCTTTAATCAAGCTTCTGACTTAGGTGAACAATATGAACCATATTTTACTATTCAAATTTGTTTACATTCGGATTTATTGTATATTTGCCCTTTATAATGATAATGAACATGTTTTGATGATGATAGATATAATCTATGTAAGTTTAGTCATTAAATGACATAGTTAATTATCTATTTAAGAGTAAAACATAAGTTACACAACTTCTATTTAGAATTCCATAAATAGAACTGATTAGATGAGATGAAATAAAATTAACTAACCTAAGCAAATACGTCGCATTAGAGTGTCTAATAAGTATTCTTGCACGCTAGAAAAAAACCATGAGTTTCTTATCAATGTTGAAAATATATAATCCTTGGTTGTTTAATTAAACTACTAAGAGTGTTGATTCTATGATATGGTATAATGCGCAAATTCGAAAGAATTTCAAGTATGCTATCAAAATTTGATTTTGACAGTCGTAACCGAAGGGTTGTAATTTTGGCCACGATTGTGTCTTTATGAGCAGACTATTGTAGTGGGAATTTAATGAGCAACGTTGATAAAAATATCCTCGAAAAATTCAATTGTTGATGTTAGCGTAATAAATTAGTTATTCAACGTACTCACAGATTTACTCATAAAATTGTCGCTGGATAAGAACTAGTGTTTTGGTATATATGTGCTGAAATATAATATTCTAAATAATGATTTCGAATACTCTATTTGCGCATAACAACCAAAGTGTTTCGAAGTCAGTAAGAACAATATAGAGGTTGTGAGTTTTCAAATACGATCTAAGGAATGATACAAAATTATCATTTTATAAGCATCAAAATTGAATAAGTATTTTGACAGAAATATTAAATAATTTGATTTTCAATAAAGTGCAGAGGCAGCGTGTGTTCATTAAGAAAGAATGTTAAAATGTACATTGATATTTCTAAACTATAAGTAAATAACACGTTGTTGATTTTAACGATGTACTTCTGTTAAATCGACCGTAATTGTTTTAATACTCAACTTTGGGTTGTCAATGATGTCTTTTATAGTTAGTATAGAAGATGTTGGGAATATCTCAAATCTATATGTAAGACACATTATTAAATTGTTTAATACGGAATATGTGAGATGAGTTTCTTATGCATTGGTAATAGGAATTATCAAACATTTTATATTGTCTAAATATCGTGATTTGTTTATACATTTGATAAATAAAGAAAATACCAAATCCAAATAGACATAATTAAATGGTTGTTTGAAATGTTCACATATATTTGTGAAATACTTGTGAATTGTTTATAGAAACAAAAACTCATTATGAAGGAGTGCACAGAGTCAAAACATTATAAGTGATATTGATATAATATGTCAATAATAAATTTAAGTTAAGGGTTTTTAAGTTCGAAATATTCCAAATGAAAGATCGTGGCTGATTCAGTGAAAAAGGTTAAGTACGTCGCCTTGAATAGCACAATAAAAGCATGTGTGTATGTGTGTCTATATAATATATATATAAATGCACAAATATATAACTAAGCCAATACCACATGTTGAGAATCGCATAACATTATTACATGATAACAATATAGCGATATAGTTCATAAATAGAATTTAGAGCTCAATGGAAGTCGAGAGGTAGACTCCAAATTGTTTCACATGATAAAATAGTTTATCGTCACTGGAGAGAGTTGGTTGGCAGAGTAGAAAGTTGAAACATAATAATACAAGTTTACTAAGGGACTGACCCAATTGGTTTTGAGAAAACCGATTGAAGAAGTAGGAATAAGATTCCATACTTGACTCCAAGTGCAAGTGAGAGATTGATAGAGTATAGGGTATGCCCTAGAGGCAATAAATTACATATATCTAACTATTGACAAATCTTGTTCGAAATAAAGGTGTTTTTTCTATTATACACTTGATATAATGTAGTTATATTAATAAATAAATAAATTAATTAATTAAACAAAAGTATTTTAATATAAGATCCATAAATGATATGTTTTGTGATAGTAGTTAAAAAATGTTGTAACTGTGAGTAATTTTTCACAATAAAAATAAATATACCATGCTAAATATTCCTAGTTAACATGCGTCGAGACTGAATATCGATGTATCTGTTGAGATTAGCGTACGAAATGCTCTTCAAATGTTGAGCAATGTATTACTCATGACTACTGTGGGCACGTAGGAGTCATGTACTAATAGTTATAGATAACCATGGAACGATTCGTTTGACAGTTTTCTGTTAGTTAGTATAACTAAAGTCAAACATAAAATATCGATGGGAATAACTTACACAGTTCATTCGACTTCAGAATACCGTGAACCTTCAATATGAAAGCTTTTCTTTGACTATAGTCAAATCATGGCATGGCGTCCATCGAGTTACTATAGTTGGTTCGAGTGGAAGTATTGCAGGTGAAGCAATATTCAAAGGAGGATTCGTCTTCTTGGTTATACGGGGTTAGTATCATGGTCAACATAAGTCAACCTAAAGTTAAAATCTCTGACAAGGGTAGTTCGGTTAATATTAAATGTTATTATTGAACCAAAGTTTTTGTGTTGGACTATAGAGTTGAATGTGGACAATGTTGGAATTTTTGACCATTACCAAACTCAATAAATCCAAAATGATATAGTTTTGACGAAGAGAATTGGTGTAAATAACTGTCACAACTGGGAAACGCTTATTAAATTAAAATTAGATTTTTTGAAAATGAGTAAGCAATAAATTTGGTCATAATGTCACACCACCTGCTAAGTGAAGTGTGAACGTTAACGTTCGAATAGTTCGACGTTAATTACCAACTGAATTTGCACCCAAGAGTCACACAACCGAATCGATGAATTCTCTTAAGACTAAATGATTAAATTAGTTTATAATTGTTATAAACCGATTAAATTAATTAATATTTATGAAATATTAATTATAAAATTTGGTTGTGATTTGAGAATAAACTGTTTGCATATATTTATAAAAAGTTATAAACATATTGATCGATATGAGATATCGATAACAAATTTAGTTGAGTATAATTATGTATATTTAAATTGTGTTAAATGGGCTCACAACCCATGAATTTTAGAGGAGAAAGTCATTAGTTTTGATAAAGGAAGGGGCGGCTACTATGCATGAGATTAGGTATTTGAGATGTGTGATCGAGATCATTATTTGCTCTCTTATCCTATCCATATAAAAGCTAATCTCAAAACACTAGTCAAAGGCTAATTCATTTTTTTGGGCCACCAATTTCTTCTTCTTCATTTTCTTGCAGCAATTCTCCTCTTAAGTCATCCCAAAATTCTCAAATCCAATCTAAATTTAAAATACTAATTTGTAGTAGAAGGTCTCCGATTCAAAATTAACAACCTGATGGATTGCGAATTATTCTCAGAAAAGAATACATCATTCAACGTAGATTCAAAGGCTTCATTAGGAAGTGAAATTTTATTCTATTATTTTTTTTATTTTCAATTTATCACATGAATGTTGATTTACATCCCAATCACTTGGTTTTATTTAGACCTGTTTATTGTCTAGCTTAGGTAAGATTTTTGTGGGTATGTGTGTTTCTTACAATTGAATTGGTTATGTGCTTACTATAGTATTCTGCTTATTGATTTATTGTTGAATTTTTTTTTTTTATTCTTTTTATTTTGATTTATATTAATATATATAAATAGATTTAGATTAAATGTATGCAGATTTGCAAAATGTCTACGTGTATAATTGTATATATGTTTATATCTTGTATATATTTAATCTAAAAGTTTTCTTATGATGCTTTATACCTATTTGGGATCATAAAATATAAAATTATTTTATTAAATATGTATATACATATTTTATTATAACTTCATGATTTTGTAATTATTTATTATGTATAAAATAATTAATGGTTTAAAATTTCAATTTTTAATTTTATATTTCCTACATCATGTAAGATGCTTACTGTAAACTTTTAAGATTTTATGAACTTAGTATATTATTATTTTAAATTAATTTACGTTCAGATTGCAATCAATTATTTAATTAAAAATGTAAACTCAATTGATAAAATTATGGAAATTTTTCATAACATTAGAAGTTTCACAGGAACCTTTAGAAAAAATTTCAGATTTTTAAAACCTAATTTAATGTTTTTTATAATTAATTTTTTTCGAACTATAGTTAATTATTTTATTAAAAATATAATTTCATTTGAGAAAATTCTAGAAAATTTTTATAAGCCCATAATAGTCTCATCTACATTCAAAAAAGTTTCAAAAATTTTCATCTTTATTTCATATTTTTAAGAATTAAATTGCTTAAGGGCTATTATCAACTATTTAATAATAAATTTTATTTTAATTAAAAAAATTCCATAGATTAATCTTAATCCAATATATGTTTTCGGAATTTCAAAAATTATAAAACTTGTATTTTTATCTTGTGACTATTTTGCACTAATTTATTGTGGCAGAAATTGTTTTATTCGCTTATATATATTAATATACATATATTAATATCTTATTTTGACATATTATATGAGCATATATTTAAAAAAATTACAGAGCATACAACATGAGCTAATATGTCTGTTGCAATGTAAATCCCAACGTCTACATACAGGCACATTATACTATTCATGGATTACGATGTTACACAGGCGTGCGCACACGCGCACACACACGCACACACGCATGCACACGCACATATTTATATGTATATATATAGATATATGGTTCATATAATATATATATACACACACACACACTTATAAAAATAAATAAAACAAAATTAAATAAATCTCAAACTACAATTTGCACAGTTAATATATATATATATATATATATATATATATATATATATATATATAGACATAGTAATAAATCTTGTCATGAATAAATTATTAATTGATGACATTTAATGTACTAACCAATTCAAATTAAAGAGATAAAATGGAAGGTTTCCCTCTCCATTTAATGCAATTAATACTCTCAGTTAATTCTTGTTTTAGGGAAAGAAATGGAAGGTCACATTCCCTACACATTAACTAAATGTTAGGTGTATTTGATGAACTATACATTTGAAATTAAAAACTACCGTTTAACTAAGTTAAATAAAATAAATAATTTTATTTAAGATAAATTTAGAAATGTTCTAAATAAATCAGGTTTCAAAGGCTCAACTAAGATTAAATATTGTAAAAAAGTTTGAAATACACCCATTTCTTCCGCTGCGGGTTGGCCTAGTTCCTTCAACTCTAACTTTCTATTTCTTTGACACTTCGATGCTAGGCACGAAAATACTATAGATGTATCAATGTCGATATTTAATGGTCGATAGGTCACGTCATTACGGTCGGTGTCAAAGTTGAAGGTTAAGCGATAAGCTTGGCTTTGGTGTGGTGTGACTCATTAAAAGATAAGGTAATGGAATGCCCTAGCATGAGTCGAGTGTATTATACATATAAGAGAGCATTTGTATTTGTTATAAATTTATACCATAGCTAATTACAACTACGAAATTTAAAGATCTTATATAAGATAACTTATATAAGTGAATTATTAAAGTATAGTTTAACAAATGTACGTATTAACGATGTTTGTTAGTTACCCCTTGTTAATTTGTTTGGTTATACTCAGCTAGTTTCTGAGCATTAATTATCATTTGTTGAATGTTGATTTATGCTCGACTAGTTTATGGGTACTATTACCTTTTTGCTGCACGGGTTGGGTAAATAGTATTTGTGAGTGCATTGAAACGAACACCTTGTAAATTAAGTTTTGCAGTTTGACTATAAGGTGTTCGGTGGCAATGTTAGGTTAAAAGTTAACTTTGGTAAAGGGTGTTTGTTTTATTCTGAGGAAAGATAATTTTCTGGATGTGAACCTTTGTCAAAAGAATTTATGTAAGAAATTGATTTTATATAAATATGGTTCATAAAACATTATTTGTCAAAAAGAAGGATTTAGCAGATATTTTGAGAACTTAAATCCTAGTGCCTTTGAAAATGATTTTTTTAAGATTTTGGAAAAACAATAGTAGAATTATTTAAAGGTAATTATTTTGGACATTGGTTTGTAAAACTGAGCTCATGACACTTAGTAATATTTGAAGCATTTGATACGTTCTTGAAAATGATTTTGGTTAAGTCCGAAAGGCATGAATTAAATGTACCGAACTAAAACTTGTCGCTTGAAAATAATTGTAGTGATGACTTTAACGTCATGGCGTTCATTTTAGGTTTCTAAGTGGGGAAATCTACATGGTGGTTTTATTAAAATGGATTTCAAGATTCCAAAAGTATGCTTTATTATAAAAAAGGAGTATATATATATATTATTAGTTCAAAATGAATTGAAGTAAAACTTGGTGTTTTGTTCTGAAGTTTTTCTTTGGAAAGAAGTGATATGAACTTTTGTCTAAAAAAGTTTTATATGTATGTTATGTAGAGTTCTCTAATAGTGGTAGCATAGCCTAGAAAAAATGTTGGAACTTTTCATGTTTTCCCTTTCTTGGTAAAATGTATTTAATAAAATATTAAAATTTGTTAGGTTATTTCATGGACACATTTAACATATACATTAGAATTGTATGGTCTGTGGATCATGTTATAGTACGTTGTTTGGTAGTTTTCATTTGTTCAAATGAAATAGGATTTTCGAAGATTTTGGATAGTTGGAAACTTCGAATAGTTATAAAACTTAAAACTGTGTATTTTGTGAAAATGTAAAGATGAGTTCAGATAATACTTGAAATTGAGAAGGTAGTAAGTTAAAACAAGTCTTATTTGTTGAACAAGCTTATTAAGTAAAACAAAATTTGATGTTTTGTATATACTCCTTGGATGTCATGGAGTATTATATGAGTATAGACTTAAGTTGTAAAATGTTGATAAACTTGAAGTTTTGTTTTATGGAATGATTCACAAATGATTTTAGTATTATGACATACTATTTGTGTAAAAGAATGTGATAAAAGATAGTGGTATAGTTATGAAACCAATAGAATAAGTACATAAGTTGTATGTCGATCACTCTATTTGTAAGACTGTTCGTGATCCAGTATTCTTCATGATATCGAGGTGGTTAACACAGTTCGAACAATGGTTTTTCACTCGATTTTTTAACGACAAACACTTGATACAGATTCTTGATGAATCCCAAAGTTTTCTATCATAGTGTATGACTATGCAAGTGGAACAGTGGTTTCTAATCAAAGAACTCGATCGGGGTCCACACTTGAGAGGTCAAGTGATCTATACTAGTTGGGAAATGAAATTTATGTCATCGAGCAAGTGATCGGAATTTATATTGCGTATGGATGGTCCATATGAATCGTATGGGTTTTAGTATATGCATACTATGTTTTGCTAGCTTATGAAGAGTTTGGGTGATTACTCTTTGATATTCTATGAGGTAGGATAAATTGGCTGCTAAGTAATTACCTGAGGCTGTTGAGCATATGGTACATTTAGTAGATTGTTTATCATCCTTATGCAAAGAGAGGATTTTGAACTTGAGAAAACCATGACTTTTATTTACTAGGGACTGAATACTATTAAGTATTTCTATGTGATTGTTTCTTTTGTTGCTTGTGTTGGAATTTTGAGGAAGAAATATTCTAAGTAGGGGAGAATGTAATGACCAGGAATTTCAAACACTTCATACTTGAATATCTAAACTATTTGAATATTTGAATCTTTTATTTAATGTCATTAAAATGATTTAATAAGCTTTTTAAACACCTTTTAAATTATAAGTAATGATGGTAAATATTTTGGAAAAATGTTTACAAAAGTAAATACTATGAAGAAATATCGATAATAATGTGACCGAAATCATTTTAACGATAAATAGCTTTTTAACCGTTAGAAGTTGTTTAGATTTTTTCTGCACACTTATCTGGTCAAGAAATAAATAAAATGAAATAATTTTTTGTTATTTATGGAAGTAAACTTTTTGGATGATGTCATGGGTAATGTCATTAATGATATATATGAAATGACATTTTATGGTAATACGTAACTTTTAAGTAAAGAGTGATAGGTGTAAAGTTAACATGTGAAAAGGAGGCTCCTTTGTAAACTTTCATCAAAGGTAAGAGGTGGTCATGGCCTCTTGTAAAACCCTATATAAGGAGGGGCATACCCTCAAGAATAAGTCAGTAATTCACTTGACCTTGAGACTTAGTATGAGAGTTAAAAATGGTGGAAGTGCTTAACCACTAATCCACTAATTAGTCTCTAACCTTTTCATGTATTAACCAAATCATCTCCAATTTCTTTTAAACTTATGATTTACTCCTAAAACATCATAGGAAGCATGATTAGCATGTAAGAAGTTGGAGAAGGTGAGAGGAAGAATGGAATCAAGGAGGGGCCATGTAACGACCTGAAATTTTCGATCCTGAAAATTTCGGATAATTAGGAAGAAAAGAAGAAAGAGATAGAAGATCAGAAACATCAACATCTCGCATTCGCAGCGGATAAAATATAATATAACCTAATAACAGTTTACAAAAGAATACTACATCTGTCGATTACATTTAAATACATCAAAGTTACACATATGTACAGACACTGGATATACACAATTATCATGTCTCAGATGTACAACGATATAATACAGCGGAAACAATCCATACGTTCTTGCCATCCAGCTCGCCTGCTGAGCTCCAGAACGTCCTTACCAGAAAATCTGTAATACTCGGTCTGACCAGAGATTACATCAAAGTAACACCCGGCTCAGTATAAAAGGCCTACTTAAAACACAGGGTAACTCGCCTCAAT
Source organism: Allium cepa (assembly GCA_030765085.1). Classification (NCBI taxonomy): domain Eukaryota; kingdom Viridiplantae; phylum Streptophyta; class Magnoliopsida; order Asparagales; family Amaryllidaceae; genus Allium; species Allium cepa. The sequence continues at coordinate 642,807,413 of CM060937.1, read as the reverse complement.
TTACAAATTCAAAATTTGCTATAGACATTGCTTATTTTACACATCAATTTATAAGTACCAAAACTTAGATTAAATGGTTCACTTCACTTAACTCATTCTATTCCAGCCTAGTGATTTCACAGATCAGGTCTATATAGAATCGAAGTGGTTTCGGGTATTAAATAATACCCGACTCCGATCTCTTCGAATTCAGTTCATCTTAACACATGTTATTCAAGTGAAATGCAATTCAACTTTAAATCAAAGATGTCACCTTTTTACCCAGCAATTCATCATTGATAGATAACCACATTATCATTGTCCACACAAATATCATATCACGAACCATTTCGTATCAGAGGTATCAATCAATTCAGGGCATTTAATCATACATAAGCAAGATAAATCAATCACACCATCTCGAATAAATCTAATTAACCATAATTGAATTAAATCAATTACCTTTACGTCCTGCTTATTAATTGATTACAACCTAATTGATTTACCATCCCATAATCATCCATCTTAGTTAATTCTCCTTGATTAATTATTCTTTAATTACATTAAGATTATCATCATTATCTAATTACTTCCATTAAGTAATTATACTTAATCAAATTCCACTAATGATTATCCTTAATTAATTGTATAATAAACTTAAGTTGACGTCCTTCATTAACAATTCTTTAATTACTTCTCAACTGTAATTAAATTTAGATGAACCATTATTAATTACAAATTAATTATTGTTGATTAATTAATCTTAAACCTTAATTAATTAACATAAATTCTTAATTATTAAATTAATTAATTATCCATTTTAATTACCTGAATAATTTAATACATCTCAAATCCTACTTAATGTTAAGATAAAACTTATTCTTACTTATGATTGAATTATCATTAACAAAGTATTAAAAATAATTATGAATTATTCACAAATCTATAGTCTTCTTATGATACCACAATATCACAAATTCCCAAAATCGATAATGTCTTCTTCATTATCTTTAAATCAATCAATTAATCTAAATTAATTATCAATTTATGACTTTAATTATTAATCAATAAAAATTAATTACCCATTTATTATTCACCAATTACTTATTTAATCAATTATCAATTCGTAATTAAATTACTTAATGAGTAAACTACTAATCATACATTAATTAACTTTAAGTAGTTAATTACAAATTTATTTATCACTTAATCATTAATTAATCCAGACTCTAATTACTATAAAAAAATTAATCATTCTTAATTGCTTTCCAAAATAATTGATCGATATTAATTATTCATCTTAATTAACATTTAAAAATCTTCATTGAATTTTGAAAATTAGTTTATTACTAACTACAAACATTAATGTTAATTAATTTTATACTTAAATTGATTACTTAATTAAAATAATTAATTAAGAGTTTTAGCATTGTAAATATTAACTAAAATAATTAACACTTGAATTAAAATTTTAACTTAAACTATTAAACATTTATTAAGTTTACAGTGCTTAAGATTGGTTAAAAAATAAGTTGCTTGACTTTATTTTTTATAACATTGCAGTTGAAAAACCAACCCGAGAATCTCCCCTGATTTACTCGAGCAATACTTCGAGTTTCTCACCGTTTCACCCGAGACATCCCTCGCGCACTCCAACTTCTTCTTCTTCTCTCTATTTTTTTTCCAGTAAGCTTGAGTTTAAACGTAAGTATAGCATCAGGTAACTCTCTCGAACTCGATACTACCCCGAAGCAATCGACCTCTTAACTCGAGTAACGACTCGAGACACATGACATCAACGACACTGATACCTATCCCTACTACGCCATACACATGCACGACGACGCGTCGTAGCTCCGGCAAACTCCATCACCTCAGGCAAGTCACAAATCTCCCATAAACTCAAAATCCAAACTCAACTCGATCCCAAAAATTTCATATCGAAAAAAATAACATTTTGCTCGAACCTGAAGCTCACCCCAAACAACATAACCACCTCGCCACCGTCACTCCGACCACCAGCGATGCTCCGCTTCCATCCACACCACGTCAACACTCTAAGCAACCATCCTCCAGAGACTCGTGCAACTCGATCACGTATAAGAGACGTACACGCCTCGTTTCTGACATGACCAAAAACTTAAAACAAAACCCTAAAATGATCTCGACCCATCAATTTAAACAATGGAAAAATTTTCTAATAATTTTCTCGAATTCAATGATGTTTATACTTGCTTCAAACCAAATTTCAACATTTATTATTAGATCGATCATTAGAAATTGGGAAAAATGCAATTTTTGTTCAAATACAAACTGCTCTTAGAAGACTAAACTAAAATCTTCATTTTTATTTTAAGAATCATAATTTGCAGTAAGAATTCGAGTTATGAACTTGAATTAACTTTTTACAACAATCAAATTTTATCAAATTATTACTTGATTACCTATAAACAAGGTTTCCAGTGTTGCTACCTCTCCATCATGCTTAAAACAGATTTAAAAATCTTAGTTTTGGTTTAAACATCTTGTTTGTTCAAAAAAAAGTCTAAACTTACCATGATTAGATGAAAAATATTTGATTATTGAAAAAAAATATGCAACCTGTACAAATAACAGAGAAGTACAAGCAACACAGAATTATATTCAAACTATAACATATGCAAACCATATTATCAATGAATCCTGAACTGTTTTTAATTAAACTTAAAGCTTAAAAAATTCTTATTTACTCACTCGAAGGTACTGTGAACAAAGAACAATTTGATGTTTTGAAAGCTGCAGTATGAATCTGCCTTGAGTTCCTATCTGATTTTGTTTGAATGATTTTGAGCTTTGAAAAAAAAATGAAGATGCTTATTTCTTATTCTCTGGTATTGCTTAGGTTTTAAACAAACTGGAATAGCTTAGATGTATACATATATATTGAAGAAAATAGATTGTATAAGGGAAGGTATTATCTGGTCAAGTGTTTTCTTCTTTTTTTTCTTTCTTTTTTTTGTTTGATCAGATTTTTATTTCTTCCTTTGACTAAATTATGATTTTGCAGATATGAAAAGATTTGTAAAAAATTTGAAATGACAAAATTTTGGCTTGAGATGATGGCATTTAATGCCATGGTTTCCTAATTTGTTTACACACTATTATTATATTTTTGTTGTATATAGATATTTTGTTTTTATTAACTTCTAGCTTTCACAATTCATATACATATGTTTGTCCAGTATTATTTTATACCTTATGTTTACAAATTTTTAGCTTATGTTGCAAGCATACCGTAACTACCTAATTCTTGTTTTTATTTCTATTTCTATTTTAACTATCAACATTTAAATTATATTCATATGATTTACTTATATTTTATACTTATATTTTATATTGATAGATTTTGATTCTATTTCAAACATTATTATCCATATATATATAGACACACACACACACACACCAAATGTTAATAGGATAAAGCATTTAGTTCACTTATGTAAGAAAGATTTTATTGTACATATTTTTAAGAGATTTATTCTTAAATTCCAAAATCAAATTTCCTTTTCAAAATACAAATGTCCATATATAAATGGAAAATATTTCCAAAAGACTTATTTATTTTGAAATGATAAGTTTACATTTTATTTAATTGGATTAAATATTTATTAAAATAATGTTGTCAGAACCCCGGGTCGTCACATTCCTCCCCCTTTTGAATCTTTTCGTCCTCGAAAAGGAACGAGGCCAAAATTATTACAATGCTTTAAAATCAGATAAATTTTCTTCAGTCATTTTTAAACTACTTTAAAAAAAATCTATATAATATTACTAATATAGTTTTCATACAAATACCTTTATAACTCAATGTTTTAACAAGCCCATCCTTGTTCTCGTAGAAATTCGATCATACTTTGATCAGGCATACGATTGAAAATCTATTAGTGCTTGGCAGACCCGTTTTCAACATCTAGAGAAAATATTTTGAAAAATAATTTTATTGAAAATATAGAAAACTGTTTTGGAAAATAGAGGAAATATCTTTGGTGAGAATGCTCCATAAATCATCATTCCCATCCATGGTAGCAGTTACATCCTGGGTTACGTTGCCATCACAGCAAAAGTCCATGTAACTGTAGGCGCTCTGCGCCCCTCGATTTCGCCATGGAATCCACAACAGATCGTCAACATCCAGAGAAAATATTTTGAAAAATAATTTTATTGCAAATATTGAAAACAGTTTTGGAAAATAGAGGAAATATATTTGGTGAGAATGCTCTAGAAATCATCACTCCTATCCATGGTCGCGGTTACATCCTGCGTTACGTTGCCATCGTAACAAAAGTCCATGTAACTGTAGGCATCAGCGCCCTCGATTTTCGCTATCAAAATGAAACTTTTCCACTCCTATATAGGTTGCAGTCTACCGATGTAAAATCAAACATAGACTATTGGCTCTCAGCGGCACACACGACTTTCGCTATGTTACCATAGGTCGCAGTCTACTGGTATAAAATCACATGTAGACTATTGGCTCCCAGCGGCACACACGACTTTCGCTATGTTACCATAGGTTGCACTCTACCGATATAAAATCAAACGTAGACTGTTGGCACTCAGCGGCACACACGACTTTTGCTATGGTCCGCATTAGATCGCAGTGACATCGAGTTACACTTTCCTCACGGCGTAACCCAAATGCCTCTGTAGGCATCAGCGCCCCTCAACTTTCGCTGCACTATACTCAAAATCCTCAGGAACTATTTTTGTCCAACTCCTCACAGGATCAACTTTAGAACCTCCCCTTAGGGTTCAAGGCAGCACCACCCGGTGGCACTCCTGAGAAGTTCATTTCAAGGGAGTGCCTTTTCCTCCAGAGCCATTATCAAAACACTTTATACTATACACATATAGTATCTTTCAAATCATACACCTAGTATGATCTCATACAAAGCTCCTGTACACAAAATCGATTATCCCAAAATAGATAATTCTCAAACTAGGCTTTCTAAATTCCACTATTGATTTTACCCAAAAATTAAAAGCCTTTCCAAATCCAAGGGCTCCCAAAATCTTTTTCCAAAATCCTCATAAGATCCTTTATATATATATATATATATAGATATATGTAATCCTAGATAAAAATCTTTGGATCATTTCACTTGTATAAAACACTTTTTATACTTCAAATACTTTCAAAAACCATTTTCTTCTGGCTATATAGTCAACAAGGGGAGTTTTATCTTATATAACAAAGATATAAAAATTTATTTATGCCAAATCAAATATTCAAATTTGATTACTCTTTACAAAACCATTTATCATCACTTACTTCCATAAAGTAAATTTCTATTATAGAAATATCCAATTTCCATTTTACTTTATCATATATTTCACGAAATATACCTTTCATTTCAAAAATCATTTCACATTTCTTATCTACAAATTCCCACTATCAATTTTATTCAAATCTGTTCGATGTACACATATCATCCATACGCAATATCAATCTGATCGCTCACTCGATCACACAATTTCACTTCCGAACTAGTATCGTCCACCCGACTTCCTAGTACGGACATGGATCTGGCTTCTTGATTAGGAACCGTACTTCTCCTTGCGTAGCCATAACTACGATAGAGAATATCCAGAACCAATCAACAATTCATATCCACGTTCGTCGTTGAAAATCGAGTGAAAAATCCCAACTCGGATCGATAAATTATGTCGAAATTTTGTGCTCAAATCTGGATCAAATCACCATACAGGTAAAATAATATACGTACATCCTACGTATTTATTTTCATTGATTAGTAGCCAAATCAATTTCCTTTCTATTCACATTCACTTAAATTTTCATTTTCTTATTTACAATTGCCTCAATTCCATTGGATTATCACTTAAACCCTTATCTCAGTTGGGTATTTAATCTATAATAGTTTGAACTCCGACCTGTTTATATTTAGAAAATAGCTTGAAAATTTTAAAAATAGATAAGTAGTTGAAAAATAATTATTTGTTTGAAATATAGCTGTAAAATAGTCAACTAATTGTAAATTAGTTGAAAAATAGTTGGATAGTCTCAGAAATTTTAGATAATTGCAAAATAGTTGTAAAATAGTAATTAATTTGTAAAATAGTTGAAAAATAGTAATTAGTTTATAAAACAGTTGAAAAATTGTTAAATAGGTCCAAAAATAATTGTAAAACAAGCATAAAATAATTTGGCTTTTTTAAAAAGAATTGTATATATTATAAATAGCTTGGAAAAATAGATTTGTACTAAAACAATTTATTTTGAAAATATTCCAGAGTCGAACTGTTCAATTCCCAACCTCCAATCCCATCAATTCAATTTAAATTTCCACTTCCATTTAAACTGACTCAATTCTAATTTGATAACTTTAATTTTTCTTGAACTTGATTTATTCTCAATTCAAGTTGAATTAACCTCAACTTCTTTCCAAATTCAAATCAAATTCCATTTGATTTTGAACACATTATCTTTAACTACAATTCCAAATTATTCAAATTAATTTAGACTACCTTTTTTGAATACAATTTAATTTCAAATCATTTCAGTTTCTATAAGAATTAATCCCAATCCCGTTTGAATTTGAACTCATTAAATCTTCAATTTTACTTCAAGTTAATCCAATTCAAATTTTCCATTTGAATTTTTTACTTATCTATCTTTAGTTCTACTTAATTCAAACAAAGTTCAATTTGAACTAATGAAATCAGAATCTCAACATTAACCATCTCGAATTATATAAATTCGAGCTAAATTTCCAAATGTTGATTTAATCCCCATAAATTAGATTAACCCTTATTTATTTATTTTCTTAAATCAGTAATCCAAATCTTTAAACAATTTAATTCTGAGTCCAATTCTTAATAGGTGAAGAAAATTTTATATAAGATTGTATTACCACAAAATATTCCATACATTAATTGACTACCTACTAGTAGTTCATAAATTACATACATTTATCCAAAATAAGAGTCTTACAAAAGTCATAATCTAGATGCCTTTCTATTACCCCGAGGTTTGGAAAGAACATAGCCCTAATACTCCTACAAGAGTCCTTCCTATGGACTTCCTTCAAAAGGGCAAAGCCCGCACATACACTTCTCAACAGGATGTCCCCACTTATTAACATTTGACACAAAATGTCTCACCGTGTCATCAATCTGGATAACCATCACGCCTCCAATAGTACGTTCCACAGCCTTTCTCCTCTTCGGCTTCTCGGAACAATTCCTAGCAATGTGTCCCGTCTTCTTACAATGATAGCAAATAGTCGACTCAATGACCGGTTCCACTGGTTTACGCTTCGCCTTCCTCACCTCAAGGCAATGATTTAGAAAATGTCCTTTCTTATGACACTTAAAGCATAAGATCTCAGAGCGAAACCGATGGAATGTACCCTTCAATTTGTAACGACCCGATTTTACGATGCCCGAAAGTCGACATCTATGCGTCCACGGTATCAAATGTCGCACAGTCGAATGCCGAAAAACCGAGCCGTTTGGGTTTAAAGAAGAAGAAGAAGATAGAAGAAGAATAGAAACAATAACAGAATTTCACATTTCGTAGCGGAGCAAATATAATAGATAAATGAATAATCTTTTGAAACAACGAATCGTCTCAGTTAATATAATACAACATCAGAGGTTACAACAACATCATACATCGCTGACAGTTATTATAACTTGACTATATGAAAATTGATTTGCACTAACCATACACAATGGACACATCATAGTAAAGATACGTCTCGCCATCCCGCTTCAACTCCTGATCTCCACAACAACTTTTTTATGACTTCGCACCCGAATAACTGATAACCCAACTCTAGGCTGCCCGTGTGGAAAATTATGGGCACCCAGAGTTTAGAAAGGGAACAATAAACTCCAGGTCAGTCGTGGGACTGGTGTGAGATCTTAAAATTAGTTATACTTATACAAAGTAAACAAAGGAATTTAAAAGAAATCCGCTATGCTTTTTGAAAATGAAACTACCATAAGGCCTCCCGGCACACACAAAATGCAATCGCACACTTGGGGGAAATTTCTTCTTATGATATCCAAACATACTTAATACGCAAAATCTTTTTAATATTATCATTAGTGCATAGTGCAGAAACATTTGCAAGTATAATATTAATCTTAGCCAGCATACGTACCATTAAAGTATGCCTACTATAGCTACCATATTAGATGGCAGGTTCTACAACTAAAACCGTACAAGGCGCGTATTGACGATTGGATTTCCAACAAATGGTCAGGCTAAGGAACTTCTTGGGCCACACGGGTACGCCTCTGGAGGGACGTTCCGAGAACCCAACCGGATCTCTGCCAACACAAGGTCGGGTTACCCCTAAAAAAATAGGTTACTACTACACGAGTATGCCATCCCCCGGTTGTAAACAACCTTTATCTGAGGATCCTCATCAACAACAATCACAAAGTAATATATATTTGCGATATCCACATAAGTTAAGTATCTGGGCTCCATACCATGATACCACTTCTATCCAGAAGGAAATGCACATACCCTAAGAGGCACTACCCCTATAACCTTGCCACATCCTTCCTGTTTTGACCATTCCGGGGTGTGAGGTCCGACGAAGTCTCGTCCACAAAGCTACGCTTTTCAAAAAAGCTATGCTTTGATCAACAAATGATCGGCAGCACTTCGTATGCCACATTACCAAATTGGTAATGTATCACTAGTAACCATCAACTACATAACCTCTGAGCTCGTACGTCTCAGAGAAGGTTGTTAAGCTAAGAGAATAAATTCTCCGCAACCAATAGAAATGTATTTGATAGAAACCAGCTTTACATCTCAAAGTGTAATGTCAGACGCACATCCATACAAGTTCGTTCCAGGATCAAACGAAACCGAAGGCACTTCCAAAGAAGCCCTTGCAATCCGGATATTCACTATTCCCGTCCGGAATCCCCATCACAAAGGGTGATAAAATCTCTATACCGGAGAAACCCGATGCAGAGACATTCGACAGGTAATCCTTTCGCTTTCGACAATACTCGGTCTTCAACACCGTCTTTAAATGCAATCTCATTTCATCGTATCTTTATTCGGAATGGGTTTTATGACACAAGGTCCTCTCCCGGCTAATCCGAATAACGAGCGCTTATTTTTAAAAATAAGTGTTACTTTTAGATTTCAACAAATCAGAACAAACTTCCACTTTGATCTTTTAAACAAAAGACCCATCACAATCACAAAGGTTCGATGTGGGTTTCGAATATCCATTTGGAATTCGACTCCCGGTCGCATCGAAATTCAATTGCCGATTAAAGGCCAATATTAATAGTCAGTTATTTAACTATCAATCAATAATTCACAACAGTTGTTGGATTTCAAATAATTTTCCCCAAATTATTATTATTTTCAATACATCTTCTCAAGATAAAATTTCACTTTTCAACATTTTTGAAAACAAATTCACACTTCAATCCTTTGAAAATAAATTTCAAATCAATTTTTCCTTACACGGAATATATTTCCAAATATTTATTCATTTCCACTGAAACTCTGCCGAGTTAAAATAATTCAAATAACTTATCCAAAATATTCTTGGAACAATTAAAATAAAACCATTTTAAATACTTACTTGAATATTGGTTGTGAAATCATTAGACTAATTATCACATATAAGACTTCAAGTCCAAACTAATTTAAAAATAAAATTAGTACATAGAGTATAAATATTTAAATAACTATTTTCTAAATCAAATATCCATTTAATCTTTAAAATGATCCATTATATAATTTATTTAATAAATTCTTTTACTTTAAAGATTTAAAAATAATTTTCAAAACTAATTCCCTCAACAGTATTATTTTAAAACCAAATCTTACTTTTAAATTTTATTCAAAAGCTATTTTAAAAATGTACTCGGCTTTCCAAGGAAGAATTCCTTTTCCATTACAAAATGGTCCATTCCAGTAAATTAATAAATCTTCTTGATTTATTTTAATTTACATTCCAAAGTTGTAAATTTCTTTCCACACTTTAAAAATAAACCAATATTTATTTTTAAACAATTTCCCTTTTTTTTTACAAATTCCCGTTGTGAATTTACATTTCCAAACATCAACTGATATACGAATTTTAAATCGATTCTCAAATATCATCTTCAAGCCCAATCAAATCCCAAATTTATTTCCAGTTTATTTCAAACACAAAATCAAATTCCAATTTGATTTCCTAAATTAATTTTCCAATATCATATCAATTTCAAATTGATTTTCCAAGTTATTTCCAAAACACTTAACCAAATTTCCAAACAAATTCCTAAGAATTATTCTAACTCTAAATTAATTCCCGAATTGATTTCTAAACTTAATTTCAACTTTAAATTAAATTCCAGATTTAGTTTCTAAATTTATTTCCTTTTGAAATAAATTCCTTTATCTCTTTCAAATATTTGAAATCCGTATCTTAAATAAGTTCTTCAACTATAAAACAATATTACTCGAAATTCCTTTATTAAAAATATTTTATCATATTTTTTGAATTAATTCGATCGAATTATAAAAATCAACTTTAATACTTTAATTGTAACGGTCTAGGCTCTTCTACTTTAATTTCCAAAAATCCAATTTCATATTTCTGGCATCCTACGATACCAAGAATATATTTGGCTAAATTTTAGCCTTCAAGGGTTTCAATCACAAATAGCCACACACAGATTATAAATAATCAACATAAAATTTTGAAAACAAATCAAAATGTTTGAGGAATCCAGTTGGATCCCTCCAACCTGTTTCTCTACATCCACATACGTTAGCACAATAATTAAATATCAATTCCACTTCGAGGCAGAATATCGCGGTATATGGGATTTATAAAATATTATCCGCTATTATGTGGCGCAATAGGGTCTCATCCGCTACATAATGCGGGAAATCAACAACTCCAAATACATATATAATACCAATTCCACTTCAAGGTGGAATATCGCGGTATATGGGTTTAATATAATAACCTCAGCTATTATGCGGCGCATAGGGTCTAAACTAATATAACTAATAATAAATCAATCATCCAAGCACAATAAATTTTAAATCTAACTATTCAAAATTTAAATCAGAAAAATATTTGATTGAATGAGAAGATCTCACCTTTGCCTATGCATGCAATACATTTTCACTCCAGATTGTTTTCTTCATAGTTCCATACCTTGTAAACAATTATATGATTTTTATTAATATTTGGATAAATTGAACCATTAAATTCCCATTTATAAATTTAATTATCAATAATTTATTTTAAACAATAATTTAAATTTTAAACTGTTTTCCTTTTTAAAATAAATTTATTTAACAAAGATAAAATTTAAAACTAAATTTAATCCGATATTTATTTTATAAAATATTCTTTTGGATTAAAATAATTTAATAAGTTCATTAATAGATTTATCCCATATTACATTATTTAAAATAATTAGTAATTTAACAAGCACAGATAAAATTGAAAACTGTATATATATATGTGTATTTTTTTACATAAGTTGATATTAAATTGAAAACATAAATCGTACATATACCTCAAGTCGAGTCAAGGTCGACTACGACCATCACCGCTTGCAGCGGAGCTAAGGCAACTGAGCTGCCGCCTTGCCAACGTGCATTGTCGCTGCCACGCCTCACGCTGATGCTCGCGATCCACAAATCGAAGTCGCGCCTTCTGCCATTGCCGCTGCCTCGAGTGCGTACGAAGCCTAAATCTCGAGCTCCCTAAAGTCACGTAGCCGCTTTTGATCGTGAGCCGTTCTGTAAAAATCGAAACCGCCTTCGATTCTACCTCCCCCAGGTTGCCGAGATCGATCGGAAAAGAGTGGGAAAATCACGATTTTGATTTGCTAAGGATTGAGAACGAGGAAAGGGAATTTAAGACTTGTGGGTTTGAATTTCGAAAGGCGGCCATTGATTTTTCTTCGTTCTAAATTTTGAGAAACTCAGCTATACTGAAAAAAATAACGAGGTTTCATTTCTCTTTGTTTATTTCATAATTATTTTTATTTTAAACGCGTGTTCAAATTTCACAGGGAGAAGAAGCCAGATGTCCAAATGATGAAATGTGTTGAATCAATAGTATTTATTCTTGACTGATTAAAATATCAAATTAAATTTGAATTTTGAATTTAAACAAATTGAAATCGAGCTGAAAATCTCGACCTCTAGTCGTGGTGTGCCGCCAGGAGTTTATAATGTTATGATCCTATTCCGAATGCAATGGAAAAGGTTCTGGGTCTAAATTCGATCGTATGAAGAAGATAACTTTTTGAAACAGTTATAAAATTGAAATTTCGATAAAATTTTCAGCGCGTTTGCTTATCGTATGGCCGCACGACAACTCTGAATGCTACAAAAATTGAAACCTAATAATAATACAATATTACGGATCCAATGGAACTGGTTTCGTTGAATTCCGAGACTGTGCCTCGGAAGACTATTTTAAATATCGATTTAAATGACAAATTTCAAAACTGAACAATATGTTTTCAAATCCAACTCCGAAGCTTCCATTATCTTCAGTATCATCAATATAAATTTTTTGAAGTCATCAAATTATTTTTAACAGGCTCAAAATTGTAGATTTACAATTTTACCCAAATTTCTATAATTAAATTGCCAAATTCATCCTGATATTTGAAATTCAAGTTAAACTATCATTCGAATATCAAAAATCAATTAAATTTTCAAATTTTCAACTGTCCTAAATTCAGGGTCGCCACATCCTCCCCCCTTAAAAGAATTTCGTCTCGAAATTACTAGTTGGAAAGAATTGTCCTTAACCCGTTTACTATTTACCCAAAACCAAATAGTTTTATCAACTTTCTAGAACAAATCCTTTTTATTTAACGACCCATTATTGCTTCAACTATCTTTCCAAAATTAATCATAGATTCTAATCAACATTGTTTTCTGAACAATTCTAATTTAAATTTAAATTCAAATTTCAAATTTTCAAAAAAAATTCGAAATTTTTCTAACTCGCTAAATTTTCAAAATATTTCGCCAGCGTCTCCTTTGCGCGGCTGCCTCGGTACGACTACAAAATGGAACCACGACCCCCAGATTTCAAAAAGAAAAGAAAAACCCAAGCGGCTAGACAAGAAGATCATCAAATTTCATACTGAAATTCAAATACATACCTTTTTGTCGAGCAATTCAATTTTTATCTTCAAAATCCCAATTCCCATTTCCTTTAATACACCTGTATATCCAGCTAGCCATAATATCCAATTACAACATTTAAATATCATTTTGCACATTCCTTTACAAAATCTTCAATACATACTTCTTATACCATCTTTACATTACTATTGAATTTATATATCCCTTTTTATTTAATCTTACATTTTCAATTTTATTTGAATTCAATTTACCATTTCAATTCTATTTGGATTCAATTTACCTTCTGAATATTGAATTTTATCAATTATCTTTCATTCACAACTGATTCATCTTGCTATTTTAAATTAGTTTCTTTTGCTATTTCATTACAAGTTCTAATTCATTTCATCTTAAACCATTTTTTACCTTTATTATCTTTAGTTCATTTCAAACTAATTTTACAATTTCATTTTATTTCACATAATTCAAATTGGTTCTCAATATTCAGTTTCAATTCCAGTTTTATTCTTTTGTTCATTCCCAAACACAATTCAATTTCAATTCACCATTTTGGGTTTACAACCACTTGTATTTAAACTGGATTTCAAATTCCATATGAATTTAATTCACCTTTTATTTATAATTATTGAATTCAATTCATTCCAAACTTTGTCATTTCTTCAATTAATTTCACTTACTAATTTCATTTCAACACTTCGCTTTGTTTATCACAATCAAATTCAATTCCAATTCCAGTTCTGTTTACTTATAAATTCGAAATGAATTTCAACATTCAATTTCACTTTCATTTAATTGCATTTTCAAATTTATTTATTCATTCATAATTTATTTTCTACCTTAATAAATTTCATTCCAATCCTTTAATCTATAAGATTTCTCAAATTCAAATTCATACAAATTAACTCAAATCTTCAATTTCAATTTCATTTTGAATCCATATCATCATTTTATTTGACTTAAATTTTAAATCTCAATTTTTTTATTAAGTTTTCATTTTTAATTCCACTTGAATTAAATTTTTCCTTCAAACTTATTTTGTCTTAAACCAAAATTTATTTTTAACATAATAAATTTTATTTAATAAATCATTATACTTAGTCTCCTTAGAATTTTCTTTAAATTCACTTCATTTAATTGATTCACTTATACTTATTTTAATTTAACTCCATCCTTTAGGTTAAATTCATTCCATCAATGTCAAATTGTATAAGTTATCAACCCATTTACTGATCCCATAAATATTTAAAATAGGATTCAAGAGTCTTTTCAACCTTTCAAAAATCATTTTTGAAATCGATTCAAATTATTCTTTGAATTCAAAAATCCAAACCAGCTTTTCAAAAAACTTTCATTTAAAACAATTTGGCAGCAATTCCTGTTGTGACGGCCCTGACTCGACTTTCGAAAATCGACACCGAATATGACACCCGTATTCAAATGCCGATAGATCCAAACATCGAACCTGGTTCGCTGGAGCTTATAACAACATCAGATGAATATAAAACAGCGGAAACCGAATGAATATCATGCATACATCACAAATACAACATCATAATATCCATTACCACATCAGATTATTTTTAATACATGCACCATAACTACTCATAAACATCATAATAATACAACAGTGATCATATATCCAAAAAGTCCTCAAAGGAATGAAGTGATAACAAACTCCCAAAAACTAAACACCCGAGATCCCAAAAGCTTCTAAAATATCTTCAAAGCAAAAGCTCCAAAATACTGCTACACCCGGACACGGAAACCTGCTACTAGGCTGCCCGTGTAGAAATTATGGGCACCTAGAGTTTAGAAAAGAAACAATAAACTCCGGGTCGGTCATGGGACTGGTATGAGTAAACAAGAACAGTTGCTTTCAAATAAACTAGATTTACAAAAGAAAAGTCAATATGCTTTTGGAAAATGGAACTAACATAGGACCTCCCGCCACACACACAATGCAATCGCAGAATTGGAGGAGATTTCTTCATATGAGAGTCAAACATGCTTGTTACGAGAAAAATTCTTTGATATTATTATTAGTGAATAGTGTAGGAAGCATTTCGAAAGTATAATATTAATCTTAGCCAGCATACAACCATTATTATATGCCTACTATAACTACCATGTTTTGTGGCAGGTTGTTGCCACGCTGCATGGCAGGTTATACAACTAAAATCGTACAGGGCTCGTATTGTTTCTTTGGATTTCCAACAAATTGTCAGGCTAAGGAACTTTCTACTGCCACATGGGTACGCCTTTGGTGGGACGTCCCGAGAACTTAACCAGCTTTCTGCCAACACAAGGCCGGGTTACCTCTGTAACTTGGTAACTACTACACGAATATGCCACTCCCCGGTCCTTTGGGACCTTTATCCGAGGGCCCTCTATCACAAAGCAACAACTACACAGTAAATGAGATTGGAGCTACCACAAAGGTAAATATCTGGGCTCCATACCATGACATCACCTTTTTCCAGAAGGAAATGACATACCCTAAAGGGCGCGACCCTTGTAACCTTGCCGCATCTTTCCTGTTTCGACCATTTCCGGGTTGTGAGGTCCGATGAGGTCTCGTCCACAAAGCTACGCTTTACACGAAAGCCATGCTTTGATCACAAATGATCAACAAATGATCATCAACACACAGCGGCACTAAGCATGCCACACTACCAAATTGGGAGTATATCGCTGATAACCTTCAATTACATAACCTATGAGCTCATACGTCTCAGAAAAGGGTGTTAAGCTAAGAGAATAAATTCTCCACCACCAACAGATACGTATTTGAAAGAAATCTGCTGTATACCTCAAAGTGTAGTGTCAGACACAAAACCATACAAGTCTGTTCTGGGTTCGAACAGAACCGAAGGAACTTCGTCCAATAAAGGAAGAAGCCCTTGCAAATCCTGGTATCCACAATCCCGATCGGACTATCCATCACTTAGGGAATCTCTATACCGGAGCAACTCAGTGCAGAGACAATCGATAGGTTATCGTATCGTTTTCGAAGACACCCGGTCTTCTAATGCTATCCATTTCGACATATCACTAGTCGAAATGGGTTATGTGACATCAAAGTCCACTCCAGGCTAAACCTAATAGTAAGCGTCTAATTTTAAAACACGTGGACATATATCAGTCACAAAGATTCATATTCAGGGTTCGATATGGGTTCGAATAGCTAACTAAAATCCGACTTCCTGTCGCATCGAAGTTTAAATGTCGTTTTATGGGCAAAGGGGTTTTCACATCAATCTAGAATAAATCACAGATCATAGTGCAGAACAGAGCAATCTACATCACACAGTAGTACGATCACAAAAATAACAATTCAGTGCAGTACATTTATTTTCAATCAATGTGAGTGCATTTAATATATTAACCACATAATTATTTTTATTGATTATTTAAAATCAATGATTAATTTGGATAAATTAATTAAATCTTAATTAACTTGGTTAATTGTTTCTTATTTTAATTAACTGTCAATTTATAATTAATTAACTTAATTTATCCGAATAACAAATTCTTAATTTACAAATTAATTCAAACACTTAATTGTTTATTAATTGATTTTAATTACAAATTGTAAACCATTCTTAATTTATTTTCAAAATCATTAACAAAAAATTATTAACCTTAATTATCATTTAAAAATCTTCTTTATGCTTTAAAATCAATTTATTGTTACATTAAAAGTTTTAATGTAAATTAACTTCAATTCATATCTTAAATTTAATTATTTAATTAAAGGGTTAATTAGATCTTTAAAGCATTATCAAATAATTTAACTTATAGTAAGTTCTTCACTTAACATAAATCAACATTGGTAAACTTGTAATACAAAAATGTACTTAACATTGTAAATTCAAAATTTTGTTGCGCCTAACCCAATTTTAAACAAAACCCGAGTAAACCATGTTTTTTACTCGAGTCAAACTCGAGTTCTTCACGTCCACTCCTCGAGATCTTTCTCTCCTCCCCTCGTACATATTTCTTCTTTGTAACGATTACGATTTTTCGACGCTCGAAAATCGACATTAATACGTCCACTGTATCAACTGCCGAGCAATCGAATGCCGAAAAACCGAACGGTTAGGGTTTAAGAAGAAAAAGGTAGAAGAAGAAGAAAGAAAGAAGAGCAACAAAGAAACAATACCAGAATCTCACAATCGCAGTGGAACAACATATAAAAGATAAATGAATATCTTTAAAACAAAGAACTATATCAGTTATCACATTACATTACATTACATTATCAGAGTGTACAACAACAAACAGCGGAAAAGAAATACTATATACTAGTTGATACGCCATGCCATCCATCTTGCCTCCAGATCTCTGCAGCAACTCCTGAATTCTACAATATCCTGATAACCTTACTCTAGACTGCCCGTGTGGAAATTGGTGGGCACCCAGAGTTTAGGAAGGGAAACAATAAACTCCAGGTCAGTCACGTGACTGGTGTGAGAACTTAAAACAGTTTTTCTTTTATAGAAAACTAGATTTACAAAAGAATTTTGATATGCTTTTAGAAAATGGAACTACCATAAGGCCTCCCACCACACATACAATGCAAACAACAGACTTGGGGGAGATTTCTTCTTATGATAGTCAAACATGCTTACTACGCAGAATCATTTGATTTTTTATTTTTTTATTTTATTTTTAGTGCAAAGTGTAGAAAACATTTCGAAAGTAGAATATTAATCTTAGCCAGCATAGGTACCATTATAGTATGCCTACTATAGCTAATATTGTAGGATCGATTTCACCCTAGAGGGGGGGGGGTGAATAGGGTGATAGTGTAAATTATTAAAATTAATCGCGGAATCTTATAAATTAATTTCAATTCAGATCACAGAATAGCAGCACAGATATCGCAAAATATAAATAACAGAATAAAACAGAACAACACAGAATTTACCCAGCTTCGGCAAAACCCTGCCTACTTGCTGCCCCCAATGTTTCTACTAGAAATTAGATAGTCCCTCGCTTACACACGTAAACTCGCTATACCCGCTATTGACTAATTTAACTCTACGCTCAAAACCTTGCCACAACTCAACCACCGAGTTGCGAATTCCCAAACTACACACCGTAGTTTGTCCCCTAGTCACACGACTAGAAAATTAAAATGGTTAAAAAGAAAATACAATTAAAAACAATTTAAATAAAATAAAACCCTGTTTAAAATAAACTAAAGCCTTATAATAAAACAAGGCCGGCCCCTATTCACTTCTTCAACCCATTCCTTTTTCTTTGCTTCGTTCGTTGTTTTGAGATAGCGGCGACTTTGTCCTTCAATCCAGATTAGGGCTTCGGCTCTTGTTTGTTCCTCTTCCTTCAATAAATTAGGGCTAGAATCGAAGATGCCGATATTATATTAATCGATCGAATTTGTGATTTTCGTCCTTTGCCCTGTCGATCGACTGCCTCCTTGTACCTTGCTTCGGCTACTTCGATTGATCGAGTTCGATTACAATTTTGGTGAGTACTTTATTCCTTTTGCTTTCTGATTGAATGCTTGAACTTGATGATTGAAATTGCCAGTGATGATTGGGTTATATATGCGTTCGAATTCCTTGAATTACGTTCGTCTAAATATATTTGAATTCGTCACTGGCCGTTCGATCTTGTATTGATGATTGAGATGTCACTGACTTTTTCATATATGTATAATTTGATGCTTGCACTCACGATTTCGATTTGTGACTTGGTCAATTTGCTTGGCTATCACGGTTTTAACTTGTTCCAATTTTTTTTATTTTCGGCTTCTTGAATTTGACTGCATCTCACGGCTTTGATTTGTTCAACTTGAAATTGTTTGCGTCTGCATTGAATTCGAACCTAGATTTGTTTATTGCTTTCCTGTAGATGCATTCACTTCATGTTTGCATTGTTGACTTGATTACTGAGCTGGTGCCATCTGGTACTTGTTTGCATTGTTGGTTGCATTGTTCATCTCGACTTGTTCGACATACTGACTTGATTCAATTGTGGACTGGGTTTTGTTTTCTTAGCTCGGACTTTTAGTCACATACGGCCATGAGTATTGATGCTTTTGACTTTGGTATGTTCGACCTGTCGATTTGTTTGCATTGCTTAATGGTGTCACTGTGTTTGACATGGTCTTTGTAGAACTTGAGATTGGTTCCTGTTGCATTTTTGTATACTATTGACAATCATGTTAGGTGGCTTCATCAAGGCTTGTTGCACTTGCAATAATGTTCTCTATTTCATGTTTGAATTCCTACTTGTCTACACTAATGTTCATCTGTTCATGTTGCATATATCACTGAGTTGCCATTTCATATGCTTGCACTACTTCATTTTGTATTCGTTTTGATCCACTTTGTCACTGCATATCTATATATGCTTGACCTGTTTCATTTAGTTGTACTGCCCTATGTTGTCACTTGATCTTGCTGTGACATTGTGACTTGTTGTTCTTTGACTCTGGTGCCTTGTACAACAATGTTCTCTTGTTCATTGCTTTGTATCATTCTTTTGTTTGCTGTGGCACTGAACTTGATGGCTGAGGCAGTGTAATATTGTTGCACTTCATTGTGGTCCGGTCTTTGACCTGCATCACTGTATATTTGGTTTGTAGTGAGCTCTATTGTATTCTTCATTATTGTATCTCACTGTGTTGCATTGCAGTTGATTCATTTGCTTTGGCTTCTCTCTTAGTATACTTCACATGCACAGTTTTTAACCTAAGTTGCATCTGTGGTTTGTTGTATCTTTGAGCACTTGATCATTCAAGCCTTTGTGGTCTTGATTTTGGTGTTGTGTTGAATTTGTGCAGTGTTGTACTTGTTGCCTTGTATCATTGGTTCATTCCACTGTTTCATGCATGCTCGACATTGAGTTTTGTTGCACTGTTTTTGACTTGTGACCTGCCCTGTGTTGAATCCAGTTTTTCAAAAACTCGGATTTGACTTTGTGCTTTTGTCGTGATTTTCAATGTTATTGCACGTGAGTTGAACCCGGTTTTTTTATTTGGGTTTGACCTGTGCTCACCTGTCCCTGTAAATCAATCAAGTGTATATATCGGTGTGCACGGCCTTGTGGCATATACTGTAATACACTGTGTATGTCATAAGTTGTTCGTGTATGATGAATTCAAATTTAAATTATGACGAACAACCCAAAATAACTGAGGCAAATATTATTTTCAAATTCATCTTTTATTTTATATTGCAAAAATATTTTATTTTCAATTTTACTGCGTTAGTGAATATTTTTGCAGATTGCTCAGACGCTAGATTCAAACCGGAATGAAGTTGAAGATAAATATACGAGTGTGAGTGATATGTAGTGAGGTGAAAATGTAAAAATGAATTGTGATATAATCAAAGTTGTATAGTTATAGTGAGAGCTTGAAATTGTACTATTCAAAATTGTAATAAATATTTATTTGAATAAAATATTCGGTTGAATTCAAATTCCGTGTTATTTATTTTATTCAGCAAATAATAGTATATTATCAAATACATTTAAACGAATGTATATATGTTTATTATCATCAAACAAAAATCATATAGGCGCATATTCAACAATCTCCCCCTTTTGATGATAACAAACATATATTTAAGATTTTGAATATGTTAAATGTATTTGATCATTGATACATCCTAATTGCTCCCCCTATTTAAATGCTTCCTCTCTACACAAAGCCCCCCTACATATATGCATACAAATAAAAATATGCAAATGAGCGTAGATGCAAATAGAAAATTATTTGACCTTTGCTTGATTTTATTTGAAAAAATCTTAACTTTTCTCTCCCCCTTTTGTTATCAGCAAAAGAATAATAGTGTTTAGAGAAAATAGAGATAAAGCGATCGATATTAATCCAACATTAAAACTCAATTGAATATAAATATTAAATTTCAATAAATAATCAAACAAAAATCATAAATATTTTGTTAGGCGCATATTCCACTTTTAGAATGATGGAAATGATGTCATCATATAAGACCATATAGTTATGTCTATTTGTGGTATATTTATATCAGGAATTTGAATATCTACTAACCATGCATAACTGTTAGGACTTTTAAATGAGATTAGTAGTATTCCAATTTTATTTTAAAAAAAATGAATTCAAGTATCTTCTAACCACGCATAATCGTGAGGACTTTTAAATGGGATTAGAATCAACTTGTTTATTTTAAAAAAAATCAACTTTTGATATGCGTTCCATACATGCATAACCGTGAGGACTTTTAAATGAGCATGGAAGCATATAACAAATTCCAAGTAATTCACCCATGCATAACCGTGAGGACTTTTAAATGAGATTGAATACTTTTGTATTTATTTATTTATTTATTTTTGTTTTTTTTTTGTTTTTTTTAAAAAAAATGTGAAAATGAAAAACAAACGATTCCTGTTTAACGTACCACATATCGACAAACTATATAAAATTTTGATGAGTGAGGGTCGTTAGAAATATGATAGATATAGAGATGGTCATGGAATTTTTTCCAACAATTTTTTTTATAACTCTTGTTTAAATTTCTAAAGAAATTTACTAATTATACCGTCTCGAGTCATAATATATGATCAATATTAATACTCATCACTTTTTCAATCACTATTTTTCTTTTCGATAAACATTAGGGAGTTAGATTAGTCAAAATAGTCATTTAAAATCAAATTCAAAAATAATTATGAAATTAATTTTTGAAAATGACTAATCTGAAAATATGGTCAAAAATGATTTTCTCCAGGGGGTTTTAAAAGAAAATTTTCTGCTATTTGAAAATTATTTGAAATGAA
This sequence comes from Allium cepa, assembly GCA_030765085.1. NCBI lineage: Eukaryota > Viridiplantae > Streptophyta > Magnoliopsida > Asparagales > Amaryllidaceae > Allium > Allium cepa. The sequence continues at coordinate 642,785,482 of CM060937.1, read as the reverse complement.
GAATATGCAGATATTTTCTTTGAAAAACGATGCAGTTACTAAATGTCTCAACAAAAATCACGTTTCACTAGTAGTTTTTCTATCAACTAGATTACCAGTGTAATCTGCATCTGAATTTCTCTTTCACTCAAAAATTATCATCAATTGAATTTTATAGACCAAAACATGAAGTGTGCACCAAAAATTTCAAATTCAATTTTAACAACAATTTAAATGACATTCTTTTGAAATTGAATTTAAGCCGTGTAAATAATCGAAAACCGTGAATAAAGAGTTAGCCAAATGTATTATCAACAATCAATGAATTTCCTAATACCAAAACACCATCATTTTTCCAATTTAATCTGTATGAAGTATTTCAAGAATTTGTAGTGTTTTTGGCATATAAAATATAATTGGCAAACTATGTTGAATAAGTCAAAGTCAAAATCACCATCTTTTCATCATCTTTTTATTGGCTGATTTTAATTCAGAATATGGTGCAGATTATCACATTTAATATATCGTACAAATAAATATGCCTTTACCTGTTTTACCTTTACGATATTTTTCATTGTTGTCCATTGTGATTCTGTCACCTTTATACTAGGCTAAGGAACTTTGTTTTGTCGCCCGTTGTGTTTCTGGAACAGCCAAAATCCAGAGAACACTATTGTTGTTCCTTAGCCTGCCACCACACCTACACGGAAAAGGATTTATGTGACCTATTTGTTTTTATAGGTCCATGATTGTTAGTGGCTGAATATTTAGAAAAATAATTTTGTGAAGACCCAAAACTATTCATAATTGTTCCCTTCGGCGCCCAAATTTGTTTAACTTTGAGAGATTTTATATTTGTGCCTTTTGGAACCCAAATCGGTATAGTTTTCACATGTTTGGGTCTATACCAACAATTATTGTGATCGTGTCCAAATTTTCTACAAATTGTGCACATAGAATTAACTTGATTAATATTTCTTGCAACAATTTTCGAATTATTATATCCAAGTCCTTGTCTAACCGTATTAACAGTTTGCTTTTCTAATAGCATATTCAACGATTTTTTACTTTTTGAAAATTTATCTAAAGTCTTTGACAATTGTTGGACTTGTGTTTTGAGAGATTCATTTTCGTTTAACAACTGTGTGCACTTTTTAATAGAATTCTCTCTCCTAGTATTTTCATTCTCTTGTAAAATCAGAATTTCATTTTTAAGTGATTTTATATTGATTTCTGATTTTTTAATTTCTTCTTCGAATGTTGGACACTTATCACACTTAGGGATCCTACTTTGATAGGTTTTAACTAGTTGGTCAAGTTGTTTATTTAAATCTATCAATGTGTCTTTTTGTGATTCAAGTTTAGCGTATTTTTCCCTAAGTCGTTCAAAACAACCATTTACTTCGTGGAAATAAACAAGTAATTCAGAGTGAGTAAGTTTTGATACCTCGCTTGGCTCATCATCGTCGCTATCAGTTATATTCCCTTGAAGACACATATCTGCTTTCTCACTCTCACTGCTAGAACTTTGATTATCTTCATCACTTGTATTCCACGTGGCTGCAAAACTTTTCCTTTTTTATTTCTTTTTAAAGTCGCGTTTATTTTGAGGACAATTGGGCTTGATGTGTCCGGGTTGGTTGCACTTGTGACAGATGATCTTCTGTTCTTCAGAGTAGTCTAGTGCTTTGGCTATTCTGCTTTTCGCTTTTTGAATTCGAGCTGAATTTTCATATTTTCAATTCCACTTTTTGAATTTATTTATTAATAGCTCCAATTCTGCTGCTGCATCATCATCGTCATCGTCATCACTTTTAGTTGTTCCTTTGAGAGCTGTTGATTTCTTTCGAGTATCTCCTCCTTCACGCACTTCCTTGAATTTCATTTCTAGCTCATAAGTGGTGAGATTTCCGATGAGTTCTTCAACTTTGAGTTGTTTTAAATCTTTCGATTCTTGAATGGCAGTTACTTTCGCTTCAAAGCTTCCTGGAAGGACTTTGAGGATTTTCCGGACTATTTCCAATTCGGTGTATGTTTTTCCGAGAGCTTTTGATTTGTATACGATATTGGAAAGTCGTCCGTACATCTCTTTGACATTTTCTTCTTTCGCCATTGTAAAGTTCTCGTATTCGCTGCTTAGCATGGCAGGGCGAGATTCTTTGACTTGAGATGTTCCTTCGTGAGTCACTTCTAGTATGTGCCATATTTCCTGCGCAGTTAGACAATGTGAGACACGATTAAATTCAAATTGATCTAATGAACAGATAATAGAATTCATAGCTTTGGCATTAGTATTCTGTAATTTATTTTCTAGTTCTGTCCATTGTTCCTTTGGTTTCTCTATTTCCTGATTATCTACAGTTATAATTGGAGGTAACCTGTCTCAACAATATCCCAAGCGTCAATGGTTTTCAAAAAAAATTTCATCCTATTTTTCCAAAAAGCATATTCACCATTGAACATTGGTGGTCTAACTATCGACTGACCCTCTGCAAAAGCATTATTAAAAGAAGTCATTTTAAAAATTCAAATTTTTAAAACAAAAACCGATTTTTTGAAACACGAATTTTTAAAACAAAAATTGATTTTTGTAAAATCAAATTTTTAAAACAAAAACTGCTTTTGTTCCTAGCTCTGATACCACTTGTAGGATCGATTTCACCCTAGAGGGGGGGTGAATAGGGTGATAGTGTAAATTATTAAAATTAATCGTGTAAGCTTATAAATTAATTTCAATTCAGATCACAGAATCGCAGCGCAGATATCGCAGAATATAAATAACAGAATAAAACAGAACAACACAGAATTCACCCAGCTTCGGCAAAACCCTGCCTACGTGCTGCCCCCAAGGTTTCTACTAGAAATCAGATAGTCCCTCGCTTACACACGTAAACTCGCTATACCCGCTATTGACTAATCTAACTCTACGCTCAAAACCTTGCCACAACTCAACCACTGAGTTGCGAATTCCCAAACTACACACCGTAGTTTGTCCCCTAGTCACACGACTAGAAAATTAAAACGGTTAAAAAGAAAATACAATTAAAAACAATTTAAATAAAATAAAACCATATTTAAAATAAACTAAAGCCTTATAATAAAACAAGGCCGACCCCTATTCACTTCTTCAACCCGTTCCTTTTTCTTTGCTTCGTTCGTTGTTCTGAGACAGCGGCGGCTTTGTCCTTCAATCCAGATTAGGGCTTCGGCTCTTGTTTGTTCCTCTTCATTCAATAAATTAGGGCTAGAATTGAAGATGTCGATATTATATTAATCGATCGAATTTGTGATTTTCGTCCTTTGCCCTGTCGATCGACTGCCTCCTTGTACCTTGCTTCAGCTAATCGAGTTCGATTACAATTTTGGTGAGTACTTTATTCCTTTTTCTTTCTGATTGAATGCTTGAACTCGATGATTGAAGTTGCCATTGATGATTGGGTTATATATGCGTTCGAATTTCTTGAATTACGTTCGTCTAAATATATTTGAATTCGTCACTGGCCGTTCGATCTTGTATTGATGATTGAGATGTCACTGACTTTTTCATATACGTATAATTTGATGCTTGGCACTCACGATTTCGATTTGTGACTTGGACAATTTGCTTGGCTATCACGGTATTAACTTGTTCCATTTTTTTTTAATTTCGGCTTCTTGAATTTGACTACATCTCACGGCTTTGATTTGTTCAACTTGAAATTGTTTGCGTCTGCATTGAATTCAAACCTAGACTTGTTTATTGCTTTCTTGTAGATGCATTCACTTCATGTTTGCATTGTTGACTTGATTACTGAGCTGGTGCCATCTGGTACTTGTTTGCATTGTTGGTTGCATTGTTCATCTCGACTTGTTCGACATACTAACTTGATTCAATTGTGGACTGGGTTTTGTTTTCTTAGCTCAGACTTTTAGTCACATACGGCTATGAGTATTGATGCTTTTGACTTTGGTATGTTCGACCTGTCGATTTGTTTGCATTGCTTAATGGTGTCACTGTGTTTAACATGGTCTTTGTAGTACTTGAGATTGGTTCCCGTTGCATTTTTGTATACTATTGACAATCATGTTAGGTGGCTTCATCAAGGCTTGTTGCACTTGCAATGATGTTCTATATTTCATGTTTGAATTCCTACTTGTCTACACTGATGTTCATCTGTTCATGTTGCATATATCACTGAGTTGCCATTTCATATGCTTGCACTACTTCATTTTGTATTCGTTTTGATCCACTTTGTCACTGCATATCTATATATGCTTGACCTGTTTCATTTAGTTGTACTGCCCTATGTTGTCACTTGATCTTGCTGTGACATTGTGATTTGTTGTTCTTTGACTCTGGTGCCTTGTACAACAATGTTCTCTTGTTCATTGCCTTGTATCATCCTTTTGTTTGCTGTGGCACTGAACTTGATGGCTGAGGCAGTGTAGTATTGTTACACTTCATTGTGGTCCGGTCTTTGACCTGCATCACTGTATATTTGGTTTGTAGTGAGCTCTATTGTATTCTTCATTATTGTATCTCACTGTGTTGCATTGCAGTTGATTCATTTGCTTTGGCTTCTCTCTTAGTATACTTCACATGCACAGTTTTTAACTTAAGTTGCATCTGTGGTTTGTTGTATCTTTGAGCACTTGATCATTCAAGCCTTTGTGGTCTTGATTTTGGTGCTGTGTTGAATTTGTGCAGTGTTGTATTTGTTGCCTTGTATCACTGGTTCATTCCACTGTTTCATGCATACTCGACATTAAGTTTTGTTGCACTGTTTTTGACTTGTGACCTGCCCTATGTTGAATCCAGTTTTTCAAAAACTCGGATTTGACTTTGTGCTTGTGTCGTGATTTTCAATGTTATTGCATGTGAGTTGAACCCGGTTTTTTTATTTGGGTTTGACCTGTGCTCACCTGTCCCTGTAAATCAATCAAGTGCATATATCGGCGTGCACGACCTTGTGGCATATAAAGTAATACACTGTGTATGTCACAACTTGTTCGTGTATGATGAATTCAAATTTAAATTATGACGAACAACCCAAATAACTGAGGCAAATATTATTTTCAAAATTCATCTTTTATTTTATATTGCAAAAATATTTTATTTTCAATTTTACTGCGTTAGTGAATATTTTTGCAGATTGCTCAGATGCTGGATTCAAACCGGAATGGAGTTGAAGATAAATATACGAGTGTGAGTGATATGTAGTGAGGTGAAAATGTAAAAATGAATTGTGATGTAATCAAAGTTGTATAGTTATAGTGAGAGCTTGAAATTGTACTATTCAAAATTGTAATAAATATTTATTTGAATAAAATATTCGTTTGAATTCAAATTCCGTGTTATTTATTTTATTCAGCAAATAATAGTGTATTATCAAATACATTTAAACGAATGTATATATGTTTATTATCATCAAACAAAAATCATATAGGCACATATTCAACAAATATTAGATGGCAGGTTCTACAACTAAAATCGTACATGGCTCGTATTGTTTCTTTGGATTTCCAACATATGGTCAGGCCAAGGAACTTCCCATTGCCACATGAAAACGCCTCTGGAAGGACGTCTCGAGAACCTAACCGGATCTCTTCCAACACAAGGCCGGGTTACCCCTAACTGGGTAACTACTGACACGAGTATGCCATCCCCCCGTCGTAACCGACCTTCATCTGAGGATCCTCAATACCAACAACCACAAAGTAATAAATTTGCAGCAACAACATAGGTTATATATCTGGCTCCATGCCATGATATCACCTCTACCCAGAAGAAAATGTACATACCCTAAGGGGCGCTACCCCCAATCACCTTGCCGCGTCTTTCCTGTTTCGACCATTCCGGAGTGTGAGGTTTGACGAAGTCTCGTCCATAAAGCTACGCTTTTCACAAGCCATGCTTTGATCAACAAATGATCAACATCACTCAGCATGACACATTACCAAATTGGGAATATATCGCTAATAACCATCAACTACATAACCTCTGAGCTCGTACGTCACAAAGAAGGGTGTTAAGCTAAGAGAATAAATTCTCCGCCATCAATAGAAATGTATTTAAAAGAAATCTTCTTTATATCTCAGTTCGTAATGTCAGACATACAATCCATACAAGTCTGTTCTGGGTTCGAATAGAACCGAAGGCACTTCCAAAGAAGTCCTTGCAATCCGGGTATTCACAATCCCGATCGGACTTCCCATCACTTAGGGAATCTCTATACCGGAGCAACTCAGTGCAGAGACAATCGATAGGTCATCCTATCGTTCTCGCAAATACACGGTCTTCAACACCGGTCTTCAAATGCAATCCATAACGTCGTATCATATATTCGGAATGGGTTATACGACCAAAAGGTCCCTTCCCAGCTAACCCGAATAGTGAGCGCTTATTTTACAATAAGTGTGGCATTCAAATTCAAGCAAATCACAATAAATACCCATTCAAAGGTAAATATTGATATTCGGTTATTTAATTATCAATAGATATGCACAACATCATCATATTCCAAATAATTTCCCAAATTATTTATTTTCCAAAAATATCTTTACAAGATATATATTTTCCACGCTTCAACCATTTGAAAACAATTTCAAATCACTTTTCAATATATCTTTAAAAGATAAGGTCTCAAAACCTTTCACTTCATATTGGAAAAACACTTCCATACTTATTTAATAATAAGTAATTCACAAATCTATTTATTTTCAACATTTGAAAAATATTCGATATACTGAAATCACAATTTAGTATATATTTTATTCTTTAAGGAAAACATTCTCTTAAACACATTTATTTGAGTCAAAACGTATGTTGCGTAAAACATTGTTACGACAACTCAAGATCACTAGTATAGGGATTTGAAATTTTAGATAGATATATAAATCCCAATACTACATAAAACCTTTCCTTTGGAAAATCATTTACTATAACAATAGTGTTATAGTCCAATATTTCCTTTTATTCCTCGAAAACGTCTATTTCAACATTTCTACACATTTTATTTAAAGGATTATCCACTGTCCAAAATCATGGATATATCTCCTTCAATAAGCTATAATAATTAACTTATCAAAATATGTTATTTTCATATTTGTAAAACAATGTTTATAAATTCCATTTATATTTTATAACAACTTCGACTTATAAAATCATTTTGTTAACAAATTCTATTGATATCTCATTTAAATGCCAAAATCCGATTTATAGGTTAATTACTTATGAATCTTTTATTTTACAAAAATCTATTCATCTCATAACTTCACAATCTATCAGTCTATAAATTTCATTCAGTTATGAAATCATTTATGCTTCATTTTAACACTTATAAAAAAAACTTGTTTTATAATTCCAATATTTTTAATTTATAAATATCAATTTTATAAATCTTTTATATAAATCATTTATAACTATTCAAAAATCCCAATTTAAACCATTTTATAAATTAATCAACTAGTTATTTCAAAAAATCACATTTTGGTTATATTTCAGAAGAAATCATAATTTTTATAACATAAAAATTTTAACGTTTATTTATTTAAAATGAATCAATCCCAAAATTTTAATCAAACGTATATTTTTAAAAATCACTTTAAATCCTTTAATTTTCCAAAATAGGTCCAATGCTGCAACAGCATCAAATAATCAATCACGGCATCTAAACATCATATATCATCATATGATAATCAAATATATCACAATATCTGCAATCAAATCAATACTGGTAAGGAATCCAGCTGGATCCCTCCAACCTGTTTCCCTGCATTCACAGATGTTAGCACAATACCAATCCCGTTCCAATACGAGATATCGCGGTATATAGGATATATAAAATATTATCCGCTATTATACGACGCAGTAGGGTCTCATCCGCTATATAATGTGGGAAATCAACTCCAAGTACATATATAATACCAATTCCACTTGACGGTGAAATATTCGCGGTATATGTTTTTAATAAATAGCCTCCGCTTAATATACGGCGTATAATGTCTATTTCAATACAACAGATAATAATTTATCATTCAAGCATACAATCAAGCAATTTTAAATCTAACTATTTAAAATTTAAATCGAAACTAATTCGATTGAGTGAGAAGTTCACACCTTGCTTCCAATATGGTTGCGGCGTTTTATTTCGAATAAAATTAAACGCGCGTTTTATTTACCCAAAATTTTCACTAGCCCCAAACGACTCCAAACCAGCTCCATTACTTAGTGCCCGAAAAAGTGAAGCCAATGCAATTTGTTTCGTGGTTTTTCGACCTCGTAGCTAAAAGATATCACATTTTAAAGTTTGTACACATTTCATTTAATACAAATTCGGAAATCTATTTTTATTTTTAAAACCCTAACTGATCCAGGCCGTTACATTTAGCCTTCAACAAATTTGGACTGCACTAGCCTTCTTCCTCCAGCATCAGGTTCGAACACAGCAACATAACCCACGGCCGCCTATATCGACGAATTATCGTGACCAACTCAAGCAATTTCAACTCGATCAAAGGGTGCCATTCAACTCGCCATGACGAGCTCCACTCTCGGCTACAACAGCTTGAAACTCGGCCTCCCCTAGCTCTCTAGAATTGGGTGCGAACTGCGACACTTCGAGGCAGAAAATTCGTCAAACTGCTATGCCAAACACGATCTTGACCGTTGGATAAAATCATCTCAACACCCTCTACAATATCATAGTTGAAGTTTCTTCGAATAGATGAACGGATTGGAAGATTTTGAGGAGAAAAGAATGGAACAACATCGGCCATTAATACTTTACTGGTGGCTGAAGAATAGAATTGAAAACCTAGGGTTTTTCTTTTGCAAATGGAAAATAACAAGTCCTTATATAGAAAATTGACGAAAACACTATTCATCCAAAATTTCCGAACTCCAAATCTCGTGCGGTGACCGGTGTTTCTAGGGTTTAACCCGCGTTCCGGACATAATGGAATGTGTTTCGGAAGCTAATTCGATCATATGTGCGAGTTACAGAAATAAATGATCAAATTTTAAATTAAATCGATTAAATAAATTTCTATGCGTTTTGGCTTGCCCTGGACAAACCATAAATCCGATTGACACGAAATTTGAAACCATACGATAATATAACATTACGGATCCGATGAAATTGGTTTCATCCAAATCCGAGACTGTTTGAAAGATGGCTATTTTTACATGTCAACTAAATATTAAAATATTCAATTTTAACAAATTACTTTTAATTCGATTTTAAAATTTCTACAACATCATTCTAACTTCAATATGATTATATAAAATTTTACAAATCATTTTTAATCACATTAAACCCAATTTTCAATTATTTCTGTAATTTCAAATATTAAATTATCGATTTAATTATCCAATTAAATCGAGATATTCGAAATAAAAAATTTATTTGACATACAAATTTTACTTGTTAATATTTAAAATCAATTAAATATACGAATTTCAAATGACAGAAATTCTAGGTCCTTACAAACTTTCCCCCTTAAAGAATTTCGTCCTCGAAATTACCAAGTAAGAAAAAGTTACAAAATCCATTAACTTTTCAAAACTAATCGTTCAAATTAAATTTCAAATTCATTTATACTGTTTAACTTTTCCAAAATCAATAGTTAAACTTCTTACAATAACTTTACTAAGTTTTCAAATCATACTTAGTAATATTTTCAAACCAAACTATATCGTTTAACTTTTCAACTCAAAATCAAAACTTGGTTTTCAAAAATTTCCAATTTTCTCAAAAATATTCTAAAGCTTTAAATTTTCAGAAAAATTCGCCATAGACTCCTTTTCGTGGCTCGATCTGAAAAAAGGGCAATATATATCACAAATATACATCTCATCAAGTAATGAGGCATTCCACAGGGAAAAAAGTGTAAAAGTACGATATGTAATCCTAGATATGTACCTTATATATTATTAGCGAGTATATACGGCTAATATAGCACGAAAGCGAGCTCCAAATGCTAAGGAAGCGCAATCCGCACCTACTAAACACTCAACAAATCATGAGAAACATGTATATATGAAAGTAATATCACAATACAACATATACCAGCAACTAAATATGCCAATATAGCAAATGCAATCAAAACAACAAATGCAACCACCAAACAACTATCATCCAACTAACATTCAACAAATCAATGTTTATCCAAATCAATTCATAACCAAATCAATATTGATTCACTTCTCATTAATATTCATTGAATTGGTTTCCAATTTAATCACATTTGATTTGTTAGCATTAGATTTTACAAACATTCATTTATTCATTTTCAATTAGTTTACATTTACTAATTTATATTCAAGTTAGTTTAATTTCCATTCAATCAAATTCAATCCTATTAAAATTTACATCGCTTCCAATTTGAATTCAGTTACATAGCTTTCAATTTTATTAATTCAACTTCATTAACACTTAATGAATTATATAAAATCAACTAACAACCATCTAACAACTAATGTATATTCAATACAACCAAATTCATTCAATTTACTTTACATTCAATTTGGTTCAACACATTTAATTTCCAATTGGTTTAATATCTAATTGACTTTTCTTTCAATTATTCAGTTTCCAATTTATTAGATTTTAATGAATTAACACTTACATTCATTGTTTTATATCAATTTATTTACCTTCAATTGATTTACATTCAGTTCATTCAGTAATTCAATTGCTAATTCATTTTAAAATACAAAGTTGAATTTCATTTATATAACTGAAGTCCATATCCATTTAACTCACTTTATTAATTTACTTCAATACCAAAATCAACTTCATTCAACATTTTCTCAAGTTATATTCCATTTCAAACATCATTTGTTTGACTTAAGTTAAATTTCCTCTTATAAATCCAATTCAGATTTTAAATTCTAAAGTAAATTCTATTTGCTTTTACCAAAGTCAAATTTCGTCACTTATTCAAATTCATTTTTATTTACAATTCTATTTATAAATATATTCATATAGTTTTACTTCCTATATATATAAGTTTATTTCACAATTGTAAATCACATTAATTATAATTCCATACTTAATAATTCATTTGCTTATACAATTATTCCCTTACAATTGTCATTTTTATTTAGATTATTCAAACATCTTTAAATTAACTTATATATATTCTTACATTTTCAACAACCAACAATCAATTTATATACACTTTAATAATTCTGAAAAATTATTCCTTTATAGATAATATATAATCAAGGTAAAATTATTTCAATTACCCAATTTTAAAACAATATCGTGTCAAATTGTTCTGCACAAGTGTTTAGAGATCCCTATCAACAATGTTAATTACTCGTATTAACCAGAATCCGTATACCACTCAACAAACCAATCATCACAATATAAAACAATTTTATATTCACTAACGAGTACGCTCTCATCGCTATTATTATACTCAAACTCATTCTAGAGTACTACTGACTCTATCTCTAAGGAGTAATACCCAACAGAGCCATGGTTGGCGCTTAACCATATGCTCTGATCCCAGATGTAACGATTACGATTTTTCGACGCTTGAAAATCGACATTAATACGTCCACTGTATCAACTACCGAGCAATCGAATGCCGGAAAACCGAACCGTTATGGATAAAGAAGAAGAAAACGGTAGAAGAAGAAGAAAGAAAGAAGAGCAACGCAGAAACAATATCAGAATCTCACAATCGCAGTGAAACAACATATAATAGATAAATGAATATCTTTAAAACAAAGAACTATATCAGTTATTACATCACATTACATTACATTACATTATCAGAGTGTACAACAAAAAACTGTGGAAAAGAAATACTATATACTAGTTGATACGCCATGCCATCCATCTTGCCTCCAAATCTCTACAGCAACTCCTGAATTCCAGAATATCCTGATAACCTGACTCTGGACTACCCGTGTGGAAATTAGTGGGCACCCATAGTTTAGGAAGGGAAACAATAAACTCTAGGTCATTCATGTGATTGGTGTCAGAACTTAAAACAGTTATTCTTTTAAAGAAAACTAGAATTACAAAAGACTTTCGATATGCTTTTAGAAAATGGAACTACCATAAGACCTCCCGCCACACACATAATGCAAATGCAGACTTGGAGGAGATTTCTTCTTATGATAGTCAAACATGATTACTATGCAGAATCATTTGATTTTTTATTTTATTTTTAGTGCATAGTGTAGAAAACATTTCGAAAGTAGAATATTAATCTTAGCCATCATAGGTACCATTATAGTATGCCTACTATAGCTACCATATTAGATGGCAGGTTCTACAACTAAAATCATATAGAGCTCGTATTATTTCTTTGGATTTCCAACAAATTGTCAGGCCAAGGAACTTCCCATTGCCACATGGAAACGCCTCTGGAAGGACGTCCCGAGAACCTAACCGTGTCTCTGCCAACACAAGGCCGGGTTACCCCTAACTGGGTAACTACTGACACGAATATGTCATCCCCCGATCTTAACCGATCTATCCAAGGATCCTCGATTTCCAACAACCACAAAGCAATAAATTTGCAGCAACAACATAGGTTAAATATCTTGGCTCCATACCATGATACCACCTCTATCCAGAAGGAAATGTACATACCCTAAGGGGCGCTACCCCCAATAACCTTACCGCATCTTTCCCGTTTCGACCATTCCGGGGTGTGAGGTTCGACGAAGTCTCGTCCACAAAGCTACGCATTTCACAAGCCATGCTTTGACCAACAAATGATCAGCATCACTTAACATGCCTTATTACCAAATTGGGAATATATCGCTAATAACCATCAACTACATAACCTTTGAGCTCATACGTCTCAGAGAAGGGTGTTAAGCTAAGAGAATAAATTCTCCGCCACCAATAGAAATGTATTTTAAAGAAATATGCTTTATATCTCAGTTTGTAATGTCAGACATGCAATCCATACAAGTCTGTTCTGGGTTCGAACAGAAACGAAGGCACTTCCAAAGAAGTCCTTGCAATCCGGGTATTCACAATCCCGATCGGACTTCCCATCACTTAGGGAATCTCTATACTGGAGCAACTCAGTGCAGAGACAATCGATAGGTCATCCTATCGTTCTTGCAAATAACCGGTCTTCAACATCAGCCTTCAAATGCAATCAATAACGTCGTATCACATATTCGGAATGGGTTATACGACCTAAAGGTCCTTTCCCGGCTAACCCAAATAGTGAGCGCTTATTTTACAATAAGTGTGACATTCAAATTCAAGCAAATCACAACAAATACCCATTCAAAGGTAAATATTGATAGTCGGATATTTAACTATCAATAGATATGCACAACATCACCATATTCCAAATAATTTCAAAAATTATTTATTTTCCAAAAATATCTTTACAAGATATATATTTTTCCATACTTCAACCATTTGAAAACAATTTCAAATCACTTTTCAATTTATCTTTGAAAGATAAAATCTCAAAACCTTTCACTTCATATTGGAAAAACACTTCCATACTTATTTAATAATAAGTAATTCACAAATCTATTTATTTTCAACATTTGAAAAATATTCGATATACTTAAATCACAATTTAGTATATATTTTATTATTTAAGGAAAACATTCTCTTAAATACATTTATTTAAGTCAAAACGAATGTTGCGTAAAACATTGTTACGACAACTCAAGATCACTAGTATAAGGATTTGAAATTTTAGATAGATATATAAATCCCAATACTACATAAAACCTTACCTTTCGAAAATCAATTGCTATAACAACAGTGTTATAGTCCACTATTTCCTTTTATTCCTCGAAAACGTCTATTTCAACATTTCTACACATTTTATTTAAAAGATTATCCACTGTCCAAAATCGTGGATATATCTCCTTTAATAAGCTATAATAATTAACTTATCAAAATAAGTCATTTTCGGATTTATAAAACAATGTTTATAAATTCCATTTATATTTTATAACAACTTCAACTTATAAAATCTTTTTATTAACAAATTCTATTGATATCTCATTTAAAAGCCAAAATCCAATTTATAAGTTAATTACTTATAAATCTTTTATTTTACAAAAATTTATTCATCTTATAACTTCACAATCTATAAGTCTATAAATTTCATTCACTTATGAAATCCATTTATGCTTCATTTTAACACTTATAAAAAAACTCGTTTTATAATTCCAATATTTTTAATTTATAAATATCAATTTTATAAATCTTTTATATAAATCATTTATAACTATTCAAAAATCCCAATTTAAACCATTTTATAAATTAATCAACTACTAATTTCAAAAAATCACATTTTGGTTATATTTCACAAGAAATCATAATTTTTATAACATAAAAATTTTAAAGATTATTTATTTAAAATGAATCAATCCCAAAATTTTAATAAAACGTATACTTTTAAAAATCACTTTAAATCCTTTTAATTTTCCAAAATAGGTCCAATGCTGCAACATCATCAAATAATCAATCACGGCATCTAAACATCATATATCATCATATGATAATCAAATATATCACAATATCTGTAATCAAATCAATACTGGTAAGGAATCCAGCTGGATCCCTCCAACCTGTTTCCCTGCATTCACAGATGTTAGCACAATACCAATCCCGTTCCAATACGAGATATTGCGGTATATAGGATTTATAAAATATTATCCGCTATTATACGGCGCAGTAGGGTCTCATCCGCTATATAATGTGCGAAATCAACTCCAACTACATATATAATACCAATTCCACTTGACGGTGAAATATTCGCGGTATATGTTTTTAATAAATAGCCTCCGCTTAATATACGGCGTATAATGTCTATTTTAATACAACAGATAATAATTTATCATTCCAGCATACAATCAAGAAATTTTAAGTTTAACTATTTTAAATTTAAATCGAAACTAATTCGATTGAGTGAGAAGTTCTCAACTTGCTTCCAATATGGTTGCGGTGTTTTATTTCGAATAAAATTAAACGCGCGTTTTATTTACCCAAAATTTTCACTAGCCCCAAACGAATCCAAACAAGCTCCACTGCGTAGTGCTCGACAAAACGAAGCTAACGCAATTTGTTTCGTGGTTTTTCGACCTCCTAGCTAAAAGATATCACATTTTAAAGTTTGTACACATTTCATATAATACAAATTCACAAATCTATTTTTATTTTTAAAACCCTAACTGATCCAGGCCATTAGATTTATCATTCAACAAATCTGGACCGCACTAGCCTTCTTCCTCCAGCATCAGATTCGAATGCAACAACATCACCCACGGCCGCCTATATCAACGAATTATCATGACCAACTCAAGAAATTTCAACTCGATCGAAGGGTGCCATTCAACTCGCCATGACGAGCTCCACTCTTGGCTACAACAGCTTGAAACTCGGCCTCCCCTAGCTCTCTAAAATTGCATGCGAATGGCGACAATTCGAGGCTGATGATTCGTCAAACCGCTATGCCAAACATGGTCTTGAACGTTGGATAAAATCATCTCTCCACCCTCTACAATATCGTGGTTGAAGTTTCTTCGAATAGATGAACGGATTGGAAGATTTTGAGGAGAAAAGAATGGAACAACATCGGCCATTAATAGTTTACTGGCGGCTGAAGAATAGAATTGAAACCCTAGGGTTTTTCTTTTGCAAGTGGAAAATAACAAGTCCTTATATAGAAAATTGACGAAAACACTATTCATCCAAAATTTTCCGAACTCCAAATCTCACGCGGTGACCGGCATTTCTAGGGTTTAACCCGCTTTTCGGACACAATGGAACGTGTTTCGGAAGCCAATTCGATCATATGTGCACGTTACGGAAATAAATGATCAATTTTTAAATTAAATCGATTAAACCAATTTCTATGCGTTTTGGCTTGCCCCGGACAAACCGTAAATTAACACGAAATTTGAAACCATACAATCATATAACATTATGGATCCGATGAAACTGGTTTCATCAAAATCCGAGACTTTTTGAAAAATGGCTATTTTTACACGTCAATTAAATATTAAAATATTCAATTTTCACAAATTAACTTTTAATTTGATTTTAAAAGTTCTACAACATCATTCTAACTCCAATACGATTAAATAAAATTTTACAAATTAATTTTAATCGCATTTAACACAATTTTCAATTATTTCTCTAATGTCAAATATTAAATTATCGATTTAATTATCCAATTAAATCGAGATATTCGAAATAAAATTTATTTTACCTACAAATTTTACTTGTTAATATTTAAAATCAATTAAATATACGAATTTCAAATGACAGAAATTCTGGGTCGTTACATTCTTCTTCCTTTTTTTCAAGTTTAAGTTAAGTACCCAAACTAAGATAGCAGAGAGTATACTCGCGTAAGCGAGTTCCTTCCCAAAGCCAAGCGTGCATTTTCTCGAGTTTCAACTCGAGCTTCCAATCTGCAAACTCACTGATACCCAAAACACGTCATGCACGTGCACAACGTGGCGCCGCCACTCCGGTGATCATCACGCATCGGAATGTCGAAAAATCCACTCAAACATGAAATCGAACTTCGATTCGACCTAAGAAACTCGAAATCGTAAATTCACCTTTTCGTCGAACTGAAGCTCGAACGTACCCAGACCAACTCGCCTCGCCCTCCTCGCATAGTTCACCAGAAAATCCACGCTTCTGGCCATATCACGTCAACGCTCCATACTACCATTCCCCAAAAGCATATACAGCTCGACCGCTTCTAGGTGATGAAATCACCTCATTTCTTACTAACTTCAAACCTTGAGCTTAAACCTACTTTGGGCTCAATCAACAAATTTCCGCATTCGAAATTTTTTTCGACAATTTTCTTCTCATCACTGAACCTCAAACAAGCTTCAATCCAAATTGCAACTGTTATCATTGGATCATTCACTGTAAATTATGAAAAATGTAATTTTTGCTTAAATTCAAACTGCTCTTAAACTACTTAAGTAAAAATCATCGTATTGCCTTTAAAAATCCTAACTTGATATGCTTATTCCAATTATGTGATCAAACCCATGATTTGTAATAACTGAATTCATCACAAAATTTTGTTTTCACTGTGAATCACAAAATGCACAGACAAATACTTCATATTAAAACTTGAAACAAATTTTGAGCTGTGATTCAGATTCAGACGAGCTTATTTTGTTTAAAAATCTTAATTTAAAAAGGACTATATAAGGTTTATTTGAAAACTTTCCCAAGTCACTTTGTTTTGAAAACAAAATATTGAAGAAAAACTGGATAACCATTTCCAGTAATACAAAAAATATACAAACAACATTTCTTTCCAATATACAATCAAAAATACAATATTCATGAATCAATACTTAGATTACAATTGAAGAAAACAAGTTTACTCACCGAGGTAATATTTGAAACAGAGAGCTTTTGGGCTTGAGAAGAAAAGTTTTGATTTTCCTTGTTCCAATCTTTGTTCTAATCTTCAAGTTTGTTGATGCTGCTACTGTATTTATTTTCAGGTTGTAGTTGTTTTGCTGGTTTGCTATATATTTTTTCTTTCAGGTTGATGAACGAACTGATGAAATATTCATGTATATATAGATATAGAATTAGGTTTGTACTAAGGGAGCAACATTTTTCTTTGATCAGACATTTTTTATTTTTATTTATTTTTTCTTGTTGACTAAGCCATGATTTATTTCGGCTGAAATGATCTTTGATTTAAGCTTAAGAAGAAAGCATTAAATGCTTGTTTCCATCCTTGTTTACATATAATCTTATTTTGATTTCTATAAGTACAAAGTTCTGTTTTTTTTTATTTGGCAGATTTTTTTTCCTTCTTTTGTAATCGATTTTTTTGTTTTTGTTTTACATACCACTTTTTCCTTGTTTCCTGGTTTATATAGTTCTTATGCAACTTGTATGAATTTTCTATGCCATCTTATAACTATAAACTCTTATTATAATATAAACCTTGAATTTTATTTCTATTTTAAAGTTAACTATTAATATTTAATTCACCACATATATTTTATTTTATTATTTAAAATAATTTCTTGCTTGTTATATGTTTTTATTTATTTAATATTATTATTTAAAGCTTAAACTATCAATTATTTATTTAATTCCATATATCTTTTTTTATTTAATATTAATAACATTTTATTTCATTTGAAACTTTCAAATTAAATTCAAAAGTTCAAATAATTTATCAAGTTTAGAATTCAAAATTTTTGGGATGCTACACCTCTCCTGGAAACTCGAAAATAAACATCGATGATGTCGCGATCATCATCGGAATAATTTTCCAGCGACCGAAAAGAGTTTAGAGCTTTTGTCCCTTCAAAACACTTATCCAAAACCTTTGAAAATTAATTTTCAAACTCAGTGGAATTTAATTTCAAAAATTTCCAGTTTTCAAATCTTTTCAATCCACTTTCAAATATTTCTCTGGAATCTATTTCAAATTATAAATTGCATTTACATTTACAATTCCCATTTGTGCATAAATTTTATTTCTCAACTTTAAGCTATGATTTCAATTTCTTAATCACTTTCTAATCAACAATCAACCATACACTATAATAATTTATGGAAAATCATTCCTTTTATATACGAAAATAATTTGGGTAAAATTATTTCATTTACCTTATTTTAAAACAATATCGTGCCGAATTGTTCTATATGAGTGTCTAGAGATCCCTATCGATAGAGTTGTACGGACTATACGGACCAAAATCCATATACCACTCAACAAACCAATCATCACAATATAAAACAATTTTATATTCACTAACAAATACGCACTCATATCTATTATTACACTCAAACTCATTCTAGAGTACTGCTGACTCTATCTCTAATGAGTAACACCCAACAGAGCCAAGGCTGTCGCTTAACAAAATGCTTTGATACCAAACTTGTAACGACCCAATTTTACGACGTCCGAAAGTCGACATTTATACGTCCACCGTATCAAATGTCTCACAGTCGAATGCCGGAAAACGAAATAGTTAGGGTTTGAAGAAGAAGAAGACAGAAGAAGAACAGAAACAATAACAGAATCTCACATTTCACAGTGGTGCAAATATAATAGATAAATGAATAATCTTTTGAAACAAGGGATCGTCTCAGTTAATACAATACAACATCAGAGTTTACAACAACATCATACATAACTGACAGTTATTATAACTTGACTATGTGAAAATTGATTTGCACTAACCATACGCTACGGACACTTCATAGTAAAGATATGTCTCACCATCCAGCTTCAACTCTTGATCTCCACAGCAACTTTTATCTAACTTCGCACCCGAATAACTGATAATCTGACTCTAGGCTGCCCGTGTGGAAAATTATGGGCACCCAGAGTTTAGAAGGGGAACAATAAACTCTAGGTTAGTCATGGGATAGGTGTGAGATCTTAAAAATAGTTATACTTATGCAAAGTAAACAAAGGAATTTAAAAGAAATCCGCTATGCTTTTTGAAAATGAAACTACCATAAGGCCTCCCGGCACACACACAATGCAATTGCACACTTCGGGGAGATTTCTCCTTATGATAGTCAAACATGCTTAATACGCAAAATCTTTTTAATATTATCATTAGTGCATAGTGCAGAAACATTTGCAAGTATAATATTAATCTTAGCCAGCATACGTACCATTATAATATGCCCACTATAGCTCCATATTAGATGGAATGTTCTACAACTAAAACCGTACAAGGCTCGTATTGGTGATTGGATTTCCAACAAATGGTCAGGCTCGTATATGGGTTTAATATAATAACCTCCGCTATTATGCGGCGCATAGGGTCTAAATTGATATAACTAATAATAAATCAATCATCCTAGCACAATAAATTTTAAATCTAACTAGTCAAAATTTAAATCAGAAAAATATTTGATTGAGTGAGAATATCTCACCTTTGCTTATGCATGCAATACATTTTCACTCCAGATTGTTTTCTTTACAATTCCATACCTTGTAAACAATTATATGATTTTTATTAATATTTGGATAAATTGAACCATTAAATTCCCATTTATAAATTTAATTATCAATGATTTATTTTAAACAACAATTTAAATTTTAAACTGATTTCCTTTTTAAAATAAATTTATTTAACTAAGATAAAATTTAATACTAAATTTAATCCAACATTTATTTTATAAAATATTCTTATCGACTAAATTAATTTAATAAGTTCATTAACAAATTTATCCCATATTACATTATTTAAAATAATTAGTAATTGAACAAATGCAGATAAAATTGAAAACTGCACACACACACACACACACACACACACACATATATATATATGTATGTATGTATGTATTTTTTTTTACAAAAGTTGATACTAAATTGAAAACATAAGTCGTACATATACCTCACAGTCGAGTCAAGGTCGACTCCGACCATCACCGCTTGCCGCCGAGCTCAGGCAACTGAGCTGCCGCCTTGCCAACGTGCACCGTCGCTGCCACGCCTCGCGCCGATGCTCGCGATCCACAAATCGAAGTCGCGCCTTCTGCCATTGCCGCTGCCTCGAGCGCGTGCGAAGCCCAAATCTCGAGCTCCCCAAAGTCACGTCGCTGCTTTCGATCGTGAGCCGCTCAGTCAAAATCGAAATCGCCTTCGATTCTACCTCCCCCAGGTCGTCGAGATCGATTGGAAAAGTGGGAGGAAAATCACGATTTTGATTTGCTAAGAATTGAGGACGAGGAAAGGGGAATTTAAGGCTTGTGGGTTTGAATTTCGAAAGGCGGCCATTGATTTTTCTTCCTTCTGAATTTTGAGAAACTCAGCTATACTGAAAAAAATAACGAGGCTTCATTTCTCTTTGTTTATTTCATAATTATTTTTATTTTAAACGCGTGTTCAAATTTCACAGAGAGAAGAAGCCAGATGTCCAAATGACGAAACGTGTTGAATCAATTGTATTTATTCTTGACTGATTAAAATATCAAATGAAATTTGAATTTTGAATTTAAATGACTTGAAATCGAGCTGAAAATCTCGACCTCCAATCGTGGCATGGCGCCAGACGTTTATAATGTTAAGGTCCTATTCCGAATGCAGTGGAAAAGGTTCTGGGTCAAAATTCGATCGTATGAAGAAGATAGCTTTTTGAATCAGTTATAAAATTGAAATTTTGATAAAATTTTCAGCGCGTTTGCTTATTGTATGGCCGCACGACAACTCCGAATGCTACGAAAATTGAAACCCGATAATATTGAATACAATATTACGGATCTAATGGAACTGGTTTTGTTGAATTCCGAGACTGTGCCTCGGAAAACTATTTTAAATATCGATTTAAATGATAAATTTCAAAACCGAAAAAAATGTTTTCAAATCCAACTCCGATGCTTCCATTTTCTTCAGTATCATCAATATAAATTTTTCGAAGTCATCAAATTATTTTTAAGAGGCTCAAAATTGAAGATTTACAATTTTACCCAAATTTCTATGATTAAATTCAATAATTAAATTGCCAAATTCGTCTTGATATTTGAAATTCAAGTTAAACTATCATTCAAATATCGAAAATCAATTAAATTTTCAAATTTTCAATTGTCCAAAATTCAGTGTCGTCACACAATTCCTCCCTTGTTTTACTGTACTTGGCTACATAATGACCCTTATTGAAACATCTGTAACAGGTGACATTATCATAAGGTCCAGGTTCATCCCTTTCCTTAACCTGTTTCTCATTCTCTTGAATTTCTTCTTCTTGATCCCTTCGTGCAGCTGCTCTTTACTCTCTTCGCCAAACCTTCCATTCTTCACTCTTAGTCATCTCCCTCAAGACTGAATTCTAGAGGGCTTCCTAACCTATAAATTAGACTTAATTAGAAGAATTCAACTTTTACTCTTATATTAATTTACTTACTAATTTATACCTTATGTTTTAATATCTTTGGTTTTTTTAATTTCAAACAAAGTTTCAAACAACTTCTTATTTCGAAATAAGATTACTTTCAAAACTATTCCGAATAATATTATTTATCATTCCCTTTAACAATTTGAAACCAAATTTAATTCTAATGTTCCTTATATGAATTGTTCATTCTACTCAATTCCTACTTGGATAGATATATATTTACAACTTAAATTCCTATTCAATTTCAATAATTTAACATTCCATTGCCTTAATATTTATTGGAAATAAATATTGCCTTATATATCAAAATATATTGTTATATAAAATCATTTAAAATCTTTATATAAGAAAATAACAAGTAAGCTCTCATATATATATATATATATATACACACACACACATACATACTCAGCTCATTTTTAGGGTACAACTTATCCTACCTTAATGAATACACCCACCAAAGACAAGGTTCTCGCTTAACCTTCAGCTCTGATACCAACTGTAACGACCCGAAATTTTCGACCCGAAAATTTCAAATAGTTAGGAAGAAAAGAAGAAAGAGATGGAAGAAAATAGAAGATCATAAACATCAACATCTCACATTCGTAGCGGATAAAATATAATATCAAATAATAACAGTTTACAAAAGAATACTATATCTGTCGATTACATTTAAATACATCAAAGTTACACATATATACAGACACTGGATATGCACAATCATTATGTCTCAGATATACAATAATATAATATAGTAGAAACACTCCATACGTTCTTGCCATCCAGCTCGCCTACTGAGCTCTAGAACGTCCTTACCTGAAAATCTGTAATACCCGGTCTGATCCGAGCATTACATCAAAGTAACACCTGGGTCAGGCTGGAAACCAGCATGAGTAAACCCATCTAACAAAAAGTACTAGTACAGAAGGCTTACTTAAAACTTGGGGTAACTCGTCTCAATTTACAAATTCAAAATTTGCCATATACATTGCTTATTTTATACATCAATTTCTAAGTACCAAAACTTAGGTTAAATGGTTCACTTCACTTAACTCATTTTATTCCAGCCTATTGATTTCACATATTAGGTCTATATAGAATCAAATTGGTTTCGGGTATTAACTAATACTGTACCGGACGCGATTTTTCGACGCTCGAAAAACGACATCAATACGTCCACTGTATCAACTGCCGAGCAATCGAATGCCAAGAAACCGTACCGTTAAGGTTAAAGAAGAAGAAAAAGGTAGAAGAAGAGAAAAAAATAGAACAGAACAGAAAGAAACAACAGAACAATATCAGAATCTCACAATCGCAGCGGAACAACATATAATAGATAAATGAATAATCTTTAAACAAAGTACTATATTAGTTATTACATTACATCTCATTACATTACATTACATCATCAAAGTGTAAAACAACGAACAACAAAATAAAAACGGTGGAAAAGAAATATTATATACTAGTGAATACGCCATGCCATCCAGCTTGCCTCCTGCAACTTCTGAATTCCAGAATATCCTGATAAACCTGACTCTTGACTGCCCGTGTGGAAATTGGTGGGCACCCAGAGTTTAGGAAAGAAAACAATAAACTCCGAGTCAGTCATGTGACTGGTGTGAGAACTAAAACAGTTTATCTTTAAAACAAAGAACAGGATAATTTTAAAATAAATTCGCAATGCTTTTTAGAAAATGAGACTACGATAAGGCCTCCCGCACACACACACAATGCAAACGCAGAATCAGAGGAGATTTCTCCTTATGATAGTCAAAGATGCTTGATACGCATTAAAAAGAAACATTTGATATAATTACTAGTGCATAGTGTAGGAAAATTCATTTCGAAAGTAAAGATATAAATCTTAGCCAGCATAGGCGTTTCGCACTTATGCCTACTATAGCTACCATCCAAACAGTGGTGACCACCATAAGTGAATGATAGGTTCTTCAACTAAAACCGTACAAGATCGTATTGTTTCTTTGGATTTCCAACAAATGGTCAGGCCAAGGAACTTCCCATTGCCACATGGGTACGCCTGTGGAAAGACGACCCGAGAACCAAACCGGATCTCTGCCAACACAAGGCCGGTTACCCCTAACTGAGTAACTACTGACACGAATATGTCATCCCCCGATCGTAACCGATCTATCCGAGGATCCTCAATTTCAAACAACTACAAAGCAATAAATTTGCAGCAACAACATAGGTTAAGTATTTGGGCTCCATACCATGATACACCTCTATCCAGAAGGAATGACATACACTAAAGGGGTGCTAACCCCTAATAACCTTGTTGCATCCTTCTTGTTTTGACCATTTCCGGGGTATGAGGTCCGACGAAGTCTCGTCCACAAAGCCACGCTTTATACAAAAGCTGTGCTTTGGGTCAAAAAATGATCAAAGTAATGATCACCAAGATAAATGATCAAACCAATGATCATATCACAAATGATCAAACAATGACCATTTCACAGCAACACTCAGCATGTCACATTACCAAATTGGGAGAATATCACTGATAACCTTCAACTACATAACCTCTGAGCTCATACGTCTCAGAGAAGGGTGTTAAGCTAAGAGAATAAATTCTCCGCCACCAACAGAAATATATTTGAAAGAAATCAGCTTTATATCTCAACTTGTAATGTCAGACATACAATCCATACAAGTCTGTTCCGGGCTCGAACACAACCGAAGGCACTTACAAAGAAGTCCTTGCATTCCGGATAATTTCTAATCATGTCAGGACTTCCCGTCACTAAGGGTGATAAAACCTCTATATCGGAGATCAGCCGATGCAGAGCAACTCAACGGTAATCCTTCCGTTTTCAAAAATATCTGGTCTTCAACACCGGTCATCGAATGCAATCCATTACGACGTATCACATATTCGGAATGGGTTATACGACCCCAAGGTCCTTTCCCGGCTAACCCGAATAGTGAGCGCTTATTCAAAAATAAGTGTGGAATTCAAATTCAAGCATTCACAACAAACACCTATTTAAAGGTAAATATTGATAGTCAGATTATTTAACTATCAATAGGCACGCTCAACATCACTAGATTCCAAATAATTTCCCAAATTATTTACTTTCCAAAATATCTTTACTAGATATATAATTTCCACACTTCAACCATTTGAAAACAAATTTTCAAATCACTTTTCACCTTTACCACTTTTGAAAACAAATTTCAATCATTTTCCTTACACGGAAATACTTTCATTTCAACATGGTTCATTTAAACCAATGTAGATAAATCCTTACCGATTTACTTTATATTTACGTTCCAAATCCATAAATTAATTCCCACACTTCAAAAATATATCAACGTTTATTTTTAAACAAATTCCCCTTTTCATTTATAAATTCCATAGTGAATTTACAATCCAAAATATCTATGAATATATAATTTCCAAATCAATTTCTAATATTCATTTTCAATTTATCTTTAAAGATAAAATCTCAAAACATTCACTTCATATTGGAAAACATTTCCATACTTATTTAATAATAAGTAATTCACAAATCCATTTATTTTCAACACTTAGGAAATATTCAATATACTTTAATCGAAATTAAGTATATATTTCATTGTTTAAGAAATCATTCTCTTAAACACATTTGTTTGGGCCAAAACGAATGTTACCTGAAGCATCGTTACAGCGACCCAAAATCACTAGTATAGGGATTCAAAATTAAAATAGATATATAAATCCCAATACTATATAAAACATTTCCTTTCGGAAACCATTTACCATAACAACTGTGTTATAGTCCATCATTTCATTCTATTTCTCGAAAACGTCTATTTCAACAATGAATATTGAAATCTATGTTTTCGATGTTTAATACATTTTAAAACATCATTAAAACGATTAACTTCATTTTATAATATTCATTTTCCCAAGCATATCCATTTTATTTAATAATATATTCACTATCCAAAATCGTGAATATACTTCACTAACCAAATTTCAACATTTCTACGCATTTTACATAAAGAACAATTCGCGATCCAAAGTCGCGAATATACTTCCTTTAATAAATTTCTATATTCAATCAATCAAATTCCATTGATTTCGAATTTATAACCAATGTCTATATATTCCATTTCTATTTATAAACTTCGATTTATAAAAATCCCTTTTTTATAAACCAATTCAATTTATAACTCAATTTTATTCCAAAAGTCTATATTATAAGTTAAATGCTTATAATCCATTTATTTACAAAATCGTTCTTTTAAAACTTCACAAATTATAAATCTTATTACTTATAAGATTTCATTTATAACCCTAATTTCAACATTAATAGTACTCCTTTTAAAATTCTGTTATTTCGATTTATAAAATATATATATTTTATAAATCTCAACTATAAACAATTTTTGCTTCATCAAAGATTTCAATTTAAATGTAAAAATCCTACTTATAAGTTAATTCCTTAAAATCTTTTATCTTACAACATCTATTCATTTTATAACTTCATAATTCATAAATCTATAAATTTTCATTCACTTATGAATCCATTTATACTTCATTTTAACACTTATAAAAACTCGTTTTATAATTCCAGTATTTTTAATTTTAAAATATCAAATTTATACATCTTTCATATAACCCGTTTTAAAATAATTCAAAAATCCCAATTTAACTATTTTATAAATTTATTAACTACTTATCTCAAAAATCACCTTTTGGTTATATTTGACAAAAATCTTAATTTTTATAACATAAAAATTTATAACGTTTTAATTATTTAAAATGAATCAATTCAAAAATTTAATAAAACATATACTTTCAAAAATCACTTTAAAAATTCTTTTAAAAACCAAAATCGTTATTTTTAAACTTTAAAAATCGATCCGATGATGCAACCGCACCCAATAATCAATCACGACATCCAAATATCATATATCGATATGATAATCAATAAATATCAAAATATCTATAAATAAATCAATACAGTTGTGGAATCCAGTTGGATCCCTCCAACCTGTTTCCCTGCATCCACAAATGTTAGCACAATACCAATTCCGTTCCATTATGGAATTATCGCAATATATAGGATTTTATAAAATATTATCCGCTTAATAGGCGGTGCAATAGGGTCTCATCCGCTATATAATGTAGGAAAATCAATTCCAAGTACATAAATAATACCAATTTCACTTTGCAGTGAAATATTCGCGGTCTATGTTTTTAATAAATAACACCCACTTACTAACGGCGCGTAATGTCTATTTCAATCAACAATAGATAATAATTTTTCATTCAGGCATAAAATCAATAATTTTAAATCTAACTATTTAAAATTTAAATCGAAACAATTCGATTGAGTGAGAAGTTCTCACCTTGATTTCAATTTCGTTCCAACGTTTTATTTCGAATAAAATTAAACGGACGTTTAATTTTACCCGAAATTTTCACTAGCTCCAAACGACTCCAATCGTGCACCAATGCGAAGAGCTCGTTGAAACGATTCCAACGCAAAAGGTTTCGTCGAATTCCGACCTCGTACGCAAAAGTTAGAGCATTTTAAATATCGTACATATTTTAACTAAAGTCAAGTTACAAATTTTATTTTCAAATTTTAACCTAATATTGATCTCAGCCGTTGGATCCTGCACCCCTACATCCAGGCCATTCCTTCCCATCTCCCCCCTCACGTTCCCTCTCCAGGTTTCATTCGGGAAGCCGAACCCATCAACGCCCATTTAGGGTTTCGAACACACCCACCATACGACGACGAGAACACGATCAGAGACTCACGTTAGAAGCACCTACGCAAGAGCTACCCACGACCAGAAGATGGTTGAACTCGGCTCTCCCCTCGCCTCGAACTACGTGTGCGACCTGATGGTGAACACGGGCCCGTAGCCCCCACCTCGTCACGAATTAGACGATCTCCACCGTTCACATCGAAGTTCTCATCTTCCTCTTCATCTTTGCAGTTGAACCCGAAGCTCGAAAACATGTGGATTTGGAGATATTTAAGGAAGAACGAGAATGTTTTCTGGCCATTGAATTTTGAAGGTAGCGGCTGGTCATTGTTTCTAGGGTTAGGTTTTTAGTTTGGATGCAAATGAAAATAGTTAGATCCTTTTATAGAAAATAGCCAAAACACTATTCATCGAAAACTTACCGAACTCCAAACGAAGCGTGCCGGTTGGCGTTCCTAAGGTTTACCCCACGTTCTGAACACAACGGAACATGTTTCGGAGGCCAATTCGATCATCTGTGTGAGTTACGACAATAAACGATCGATTTAAAATTAAACCGATTAAACGAATTTTCTAGGCGTTTTGGCTTGCCCCGGACAAACGATAAATCCGATTGACACGAAATTTGAAACCGTACAATAATATCACATTACAGATCTGATGAAACTGGTTTCGTCGAAATCCGGGACAGTTTGAAAAATGACTATTTTGACTCGCCAAATTAATATTAAAACAATTTCGATGCGTTTCGAGCTGCCACGGTCAAACGAAAACTCCGATTGCTACGAAAATTGAAATTCGATAATAACAAACTATTACGGTTCCAATGGAACTAGTTTCGTCCAATTCTGAGGCTGTTCGAAAATTGGCTATTTTTCAGTCGATAATTAAATATTAAAATATTCAATTTTCACAAATTAACTTTAAATTCAATTTTAAAAGTCCCATAACATCATTATAACTTCAACATGATTAAATAAAAATTTACAAATCAATTTTAATCATATTTAACCCGATTTTCAATTATTTCTATAATTTCAACTATTAAATAATCGATTTAATTATCCAATTAAATCCAATATTCGAAAATAGATTATTCGACTTAAAAATTTCACTTATTAATATTTAAAATTAATTAAATATTCAAATTTAAATTATCAGAAATTCTGGGTCATTACAAACTTCCCCCCTTAAAAGAATTTCGTCCTCGAAATTACCAAGTAAGAAAAATTTACAGAATCCATTAACTTTCCAAAACAAACCGTTCGATTTAGATTTTTCAAATCTCTTGAGTGTTTAACATACCCAAAATTCATAGTTAAACTTCTTACAAAATCTTTACTAACTTTCCAAATCCATATATAGTTATCTTTTCAAAATCAACTGTATCGTTTAACTTTTAACTTCAAATCAAAACTTAGTTTTCAAAAATTTTCAATTTTCTCAAAAAATTTCTAATGCCTTAAATTTTCGGAAAAATTCAGTAGAGTCTCCTTTGCACGGCTCGATCCGAAAAAAAAATGACAGTATATATATCACAAATATACATCTTATCAAGTGATTAGGCATCCCGCAGGGAAAAAAGTGTAAAAGTACGGTATGTAATCCGAGATATGTACCTTATTTATTATTAGCGAGCGTATACGACTAATATAGCGCGAAAGCGAGCTCCTAATGCGAAGCAAGCGCAATCCGCACCTACTAAACACTCAACAAGAACATGAGAACATGCATATATGAAAATAATATCAATATACATCATATAACAACATAACAACTACATAATATAGCAAATGCAACTAAAGCAACAAATGCAACCATCAACCAACTCAATATTCATTCATATTCTCATTAATATTTATTGAATTTGTTTTCCAATTTAAATCACATTTGATTCATTAACATTGGAATTTTACTAACATTCATTCTCAATTCAATTAGTTAACATTCACTAATTTATTCACCTTAATTCAATTTCAATCCAAATCAAATTCAATTCTATTCAAGTTCATTTTCTTCCAAGTTGGATTCAATTACTTTAGCTTCTAATTTCGTTAAGTCCATTTCATTAGCACTTAATGAATTTATATACAATCAATTAACAATCAAATAACAACCAATGTTTATTGAATATAACCAAATTATTCAATTTACATTCAATTTGGTCCAGCAATTTTAATCCCAATTGGTTTATATTAAATTGATTTTCATTCAATTATTCAGCTTCTAATTACATTGGCTTTCAATGAATTAACACTTTCATCCATTATCCCATATCAATTTTACTTACATTCAATTCATTTACATTCAATTCATTAGTTTAATTCAATTGTTAATTCCTTTAACAATATAAAGTTGAATTTCTTTCATATAACTCAAGTTCAAATTCTTAATGACTTCACTTCATTAATTCACTTATTAATTTACTTTGACACCAAAATCAACTTTATTCAACATTTAAGTTATATTCCATTTAAAACATCATTTGTTTATTTTATTAATATCAACATCACTTAATAGGTTCAATAGTTGGTTCATTTTAACTTGTCACATTATCTAGATAAAGTTTCCAGAATTCAATTACCCGGTTTTTACTCCAAAACCATTTTTTTGAAATTATAATCAACTCAAACCCTATTTCCTATGGAAGCAATCCACCACTTTAGAAACTCGAAAATGAATTCTAATGATGTGGCCATTATCATCAGGATTATTTTCCAACGACCGAAGTAAGTTCAGTGCTTCCTCACTTCCACAAATTCATTTTAAAACAATTCTCATCCAAAAATATTTCCTAAAATAACATTCAATCATTTCCTTCAAACACTTTGGAAAACATTTCAACATTCCCAAGAGTTTTAAATCCCCAAACCTTTGTTTTCATTACATTTAAAACACTTTCCAAATTTCCTGGGATTTAAATTCTGGTTTAAATCAAATTTAGTTATTCTTCCTTTCGATAAATCACACCTATAGAATTTTATTTGGTTACAAACCCTTTCAAACTCTAGGTTCTTATATTTGATTATTTCATTAACAACCAAACATCCAAAGATATATAATATATTTTCAGAAAATTATTCCTTCTATATCAAAATATAATTTTCGGGCAAAATTATTTCATTTACCCTCTTTAAAACAATATCATGTCAAATTGTTCTGTATAAGTGTTTAGAGATCCCTATCGATAGAGTTGTACGGACAATACCGACCAGAATCCATATACCACTCAACAAACCAATCATCACAATATAAAACAAATTTTATATTCACTAAAAAATACGCGCTCATAACTATTATTACACTCATACTCATTCTAGAGTACTAACGACTCTATCTCTAATGAGTAATTCCCAAAAGAGCCATGGTTGTCGCTTAACCATATACTCTGATACCAAATGTAACGGACGCGATTTTTTGACGGTCGAAAAACGACATCAATACGTCCACTGGATCAACTGCCAAGCAATCGAATGCCGAAAATCCGTACCGTTTGGGTTAAAGAATAAGAAAAAGGTAGAAGAAGAGAAAAAAATAGAACAGAACAGAAAGAAACAACAAAACAATATCAGAATCTCATAATCGCAGCAGAACAACATATAATAGATAAATGAATATTCTTTAAACAAACTACTATATCAGTTATTACATTACATCTCATTACATTACATTACATCATCAAAGTGTACAACAACGAACAACAAAAATAAAAACAACGGAAAAGAAATACTATATACTAGTGAATACGCCATGCCATCCAGCTTGCCTCCTGCAACTTCTGAATTCCATAATATCCTGATAAACTTGACTCTTGACTTCCCGTGTGGAAATTAGTGGGCACCTAGAGTCTAGGAAAGAAAACAATAAACTCTGAGTCAGTCATGTGACTGGTGTGAGAACTAAAACAGTTTATCTTTAAAACAAAGAACAAGATAATTTTAAAACAGATTCGCAATGCTTTTTATAAAATGAGACTACCATAAGGCCTCCCGCACACACACACACACACAATGCAAACGCAGAATCAGAGGTGATTTCTCCTTATGATAGTCAAAGATGCTTGATACGCATTAAAAAGAAACATTTGATATTATTACTAGTGCATAGTGTAGGAAAAATCATTTCGAAAGTAAAGATATAAATCTTAGCCAGCATAGGCATTTCGCACTTATGCCTACTATAGCTTCCATCCAAATAGTGATGACCACCATAAGTGAATGATAGGTTCTACAACTAAAACCATACAAGATCGTATTGTTTCTTTGGATTTCCAACAAATGGTCAGGCCAAGGAACTTCCAATTGCCACATGGGTACGCCTCAGGAAAGACGACCCGAGAACCAAACCGGATCTCTGCCAACACAAGGCCGGGTTACCCCTAACTGGGTAACTATTGACACGAATATGTCATCCCCCGATCGTAACCGATCTATCCAAGGATCCTCGATTTCCAACAACCACAAAGCAATAAATTTGCAGCAACAACATAGGTTAAGTATCTGGGCTCCATACCATGATACCACCTCTATCCAGAAGGAATGACATACATTAAAGGGGTGCTACCCCCTAATAACCTTGCTGCATCCTTCCTGTTTTGACCATTTCCGAGGTGTGAGGTCCGACGAAGTCTCGTCCACAAAGCCACGCTTTATA
Source organism: Allium cepa (assembly GCA_030765085.1). Taxonomy (NCBI): domain Eukaryota; kingdom Viridiplantae; phylum Streptophyta; class Magnoliopsida; order Asparagales; family Amaryllidaceae; genus Allium; species Allium cepa. Next base: position 642,753,270 of record CM060937.1, on the reverse strand, counting down.
CGAAAGTTGTGCTTTGGGTCAAAAAATGATCAAAGTAATGATCACCAAGATAAATGATCAAACAAATGATCATATCACAAATGATCAAACAATGATCATTTCACAGCCACACTCAGCATGTCACATTAGCAAATTAGGAGTATATTACTAATAACCTTCAATTACATAACCTCTGAGCTCGTATGTCTCAGAAAAGTGTGTTAAGCTAAGAGAATAAATTCTCCACCACCAACAGAAATATATTAGAAAGAAATCAACTTTATATCTCAACTTGTAATGTCAGACATACAATCCATACAAGTCTGTTCCAGGCTCAAACAGAACCGAAGGCACTTACAAAGAAGTCCTTGCATTTCGGATAATTTCTAATCACGTCCGGACTTCCCGTCACTAAGGGTAATAAAACCTCTATATCGGAGATCGGCCGATGCAGAGAAGCTCAACGGTAATCCTTCCGTTTTAAAAAATATCTGGTCTTCAACACCGGTCATCGAATGCAATCCATTACGACGTATCACATATTCAGAATGGGTTATACGACCCCAAGGTCCTTTCCCGGCTAACCCGAATAGTGAGCGCTTATTCAAAAATAAGCGTGGCATTCAAATTCAAGCAATCACAACAAACACCTATTTAAAGGTAAATATTGATAGTCAGATTATTTAACTATCAATAGGCACGCTCAACATCACCATATTCCACATAATTTCCCAAATTATCTACTTTCCAAAATATCTTTACTAGATATATAATTTCCACACTTCAACCATTTGAAAACAAATTTTCAAATCACTTTTCACCTTTACCACTTTTGAAAACAAATTTCAATCATTTTCCTTACGCGGAATTACTTTCATTTCAACAAGGTTCATTTAAACCAATGTAGATAAATACTTACCGATTTACTTTATATTTACGTTCCAAATCCGTAAATTAATTCCCAAACTTCAAAAATAAATCAGCGTTTATTTTTAAACAAATTCCCCTTTTCATTTATAAATTCCATAGTGAATTTACAATCCAAAATATCTATGAATATACAATTTCCAAATCAATTTCTATTATTCATTTTCAATTTATCTTTAAAAGATAAAATCTCAAAACATTCACTTCATATTGGAAAACATTTCCATACTTATTTAATAATAAGTAATTCACAAATCCATTTATTTTCAACACTTGGGAAATATTCAATATACTTAAATCTAAATTAAGTATATATTTCATTGTTTAAGGAATCATTCTCTTAAACACATTTGTTTGGGCCAAAACGAATGTTACGTAAAACATCGTTACGACGACCCAAAATCACTAGTATAGGGATTCAAAATTAAAATAGATATATAAATCCCAATACTATATAAAACATTTCCTTTCGGAAACCATTTACCATAACAACAGTGTTATAGTCCATCATTTCCTTCTATTTCTTGAAAATGTCTATTTCAACAGTGAATATTGAAATCTATGTTTTCGATGTTTAATACATTTTAAAACATCGTTAAAACGATTAACTTCATTTTATAATATTCATTTTCCCAAGCATATCCATTTTATTTAATAATATATTCACTGTCCAAAATCGTGAATATACTTCACTAACCAAATTTCAACATTTCTACGCATTTTACATAAAGAACAATTCGCTACCCAAAGTCGCGAATATACTTCCTTTAATAAATTTCTATATTCAATTTATCAAATTCCATTGATTTCGAATTTATAAACAATGTTTATAAATTCCATTTCTATTTATAAACTTCGATTTATAAAAATCCCTTTTTTATAAACCAATTTAATTTATAACTCAATTTTATACCAAAAGTCCATATTATAAGTTAAATGCTTATAATCCATTTATTTACAAAATCGTTCTTTTAAAACTTCACAAATTATAAATCTTATTACTTATAAGATTTCATTTATAACCCTAATTTCAACATTAATAGAACTCCTTTTAAAATTCTTTTATTTCGATTTATAAAATATATATTTTATAAATCTCAACTATAAACCATTTTTGCTTCATCAAAGATTTCAATTTAAATGCAAAAATCCGATTTATAAGTTAATTCCTTAAAATCTTTAATCTTACAACATGTTAACGCTAAAATTTGAACGCTAACACCCCGGTGTGTGAAGTGTAGTTGTGAAAGCACCACCCGATAGATCGGGAAAGAATTACAAGCAGGTAATAGCGGAAAAGCAGTAAACAACAACAATTTTATAGTGGTTCGGCTTAAGGGTATAGCCTACATCCACTTTAAGTACTTTTATTGATGATCTCGTTACAAGTTGATACAATTCTTCCCAAGTACAATACACTTTGAATTACAAGAGACTTAGAACAAGTATCCTAAACTTCGGTGGAGATGAGAGTCTTCGAATCCATGTTGGATGTACGTGATCTCTTCTTGAAGTCGTTTGTAACGTTCTTAGTGTCTTGAGAGCTTCAAGTGTTGAATTGGTTTGGAATGCAGCAGAGTATCGGCGCTTGAAGAGAATGAGCCCCCCCAAAAGTCCTCCGAATGTTGGAGGTGGTTGTCTATTTATAGAGAGTTCTGGTCTGGAATTATTGCCAAGTCCTAAGTCGTGGCCGACTTAAGTTAAGTCGTAGCCGACTTAAGATGAGTCGTGGCTGGTCTAAGGTGAGTCGTGGCCGATTCATCTGGCCCCTTCATGGCTTCACAAGAGTTCATTTGCACAAGTCCTAGGTCGCCTCCGAGTCAACACCCCCTCTTCTCAGTAATACGGTATCGGGCTTATATTAGTGGTTTTAGGTCGTGGACGAGTTAACATTGGTCCTAAATCGGTTGTGACTTAGGTCGGCAACTACTTTAGGTCGCCAGCTTGGTAAAGCATTAGATCGGTAACTTGATCAAGTCATTGAATCGGCATCTCTTTTAGGCCTTAGGTCGGCCTTCCAATTAAGTCGGCATCCTCTGAGTCTTTGTCCAGTACCCACGTTAGGTCGGCAACTGTTTTAGCCTTAACTCGGTATTACCTCAAATCTTAAGTCGTTATGCCTCTCAAACCTACTAGGTCGGTAACCCTTTTAAGCCGTAGGTCGGCATCCCTTTGAGCCTTAAGTCGGTCTCCCTGATAAGGCAGTTAGGTCGGTATCTATGTTGAGTGTTAGGTCGGCATACCCCTTAGGCCTTAGGTCGGCACCTCTATTAAGCCTTAAGTCGGCATGCTTCTAACTGTTAGGTCAGAACCTCTTGACGCACTAGATCGGTAAGTCATGGTCAAGGCAGAGTTAACATTTGCCCCTCGAAGTATACGCCTAAATGTTAGGTCGTGTGCTTCGATAGCCCTTAACCCGTCCCCTCTTAGGTCGGTAGGTCGTATGCAACCTAACAATTAGACCGTATGTGTTGCTCCAAGTCTTCCACCGCAGGGTATAAGTTAACTTTCTTCCTCTTTCTTCGTCACTTACTCTCTTGCCTGATTCCGCCATTAAAGTATTCTCAAATTCCTAGAAGCGATTTCCTTCCAACTAATCACCGATAACATCTACCATCCATTGCGTAAGTGATTCTATTCCTCTTTCGATTGTAGATTACTGTCGATTCATGAATCATGTCGCTCGAACACGAATCGCCGCTTTGCGTGATGCTCCATCAAGAATACCATCGTTTTCGTAATTGATAAAGTTTAGGTTGCTTGAGATGATCGTTGATACAATGAAGGTGGTTTATCGCCTCAGGCTCGGTGGTCTTTGATGGCAGGACATCGGATCTGTGACAATTTCAAATTATTTTATTGGGTGATTGGATTACGTGAATGAAGGCGGCTGTTGATGGAATGGTTATTGGGTTAACGGGTTGAATGTAGTGAGATGTTAGTCCGGAAGCGACTCAGTGAATTTGGGTAGCTTAACATTTGGCCGACCTTACCCTTAGATCGTAGCCAAATTAATTCTTGGGGAAAATCTGCCGATCTAATCTTCTACTGATTTAAGCTTTAAAACTGTGGCCGAGTTAATCCTTCAATCGTAGCCGAGTTAAGCCTTCAATCATAGCCGAGTTAAGCCTTCAAACCGTGACCGAGTTGACACTTAAACCGCTGCCGAGTTAACACTTAAACCGCTGCCGAGTTAACACTTAAACCGTTGCCGAGTTAACACTTAGAGAATTTCACACCACTTCTTGAACCAGAGCCTTCCTCTCTTACTATCCTCCACGACCTAAAGAACTGCCGCTTTAAGGAACCAGAAACCTAACCTTAACTCGCGATAAATTCCTTGGGTCGCAGCCGATTTAACACTTAGATGCCCAACTCGAATTCCCACTTAAAAGCATAGTTCCAATTTGAATTCTTAACTTGATCTACTGTACTAAACAACTTAAATTTTGGATCATTTTAACCTTGTTGCTTTACTTCATAGACCACATTGTCTCATAGGCTAACAACCTGCTGAAAACAACAATCACAAAGACCAAGGCGAATATATTGCCATTGACTGCCCACATCAAATGACAGATTAGCTGACATAAAGTAATCAATTTAAATACACTGTATGAAATGCTGTGAACCATTCAACTAAAGTGAAGTATTAATGCAAAGCATCGCTAACTTGAACTGATTTGCTTGCATCAACATTACACTTGCATATTAAAACAATGAATCTTGGACTTTATAACTGACAAATGCTTGCTAGCTTTTATTCCAATTACATTTGTTTACTGCTTGATTGATTTTACACAACACTCCACACACTTTAGGAAACGTGCACCTTCATGTTTGAATATCCAGGTTTTTATGTAGAATGACTTCCCACCGAGAAGAAGAAGTGGTGACTCAAGAGGAAGAAACTTTCCCGATAGCTGTTCCCATAGAGAATCCTCCGGAGAGAACCTCGACTATTCTAACTTCGAGAGCGTTTATTCAGCTGCGCACTCAATTTGGCTTTGCTGAAAGTGATGTCCTACTCCCTGGGCCAAGTGATACTGCTGACAATCCTCCCCATGGTTTTGTTGCAGTCAACCGCCAAATGTGCTTAAGTGGGGCGATTCCTCCTTTTAACGACTTCCTTCGAATTCTTCTCCTTCGGTTGACGATCTCTCCGTTCCAACTTCATCCTAATGGCTATGCCATCTTGATGGGGTTGTGTGTTTTGTTCAGAAGAACTCTTGATCGCCTACCGAGTTTTGAAGAAATTCGTTATCTGTGCTCGTTTGCAAAGAGTAAAGATCATCCTTCCCTTATTATTGTGAGAAGTGCTAGAAACCGCAAGCTCATTTCCGATCTTACTGAAAGCGTTCATGGATTTTTGAACCAGTTTTTCTTTGCCCGCTGTCCCCCAGGGTTTTACGCCATCTGGAGAGTAGGAAGTAAGATTAGTGTTTTTATTTCTTCCGTTTTGAAACTTTTTCGAGATCCGAACTTTCAGTTGCTAATTTCATTCTTTGTTCCTTTCAGCACTTCCTCTCCCTTCTAGAGATCCAATTCATGAGCAAGTTTTTGAGAGGTTGAGTGCCGTGGCCGTAGAAGAGAGGAGCATAAAATTTCTGTTAAGGGATGAATTTTTACATCAACATGGGCTTCTACACGCTTCTCGCTCTATGCATGCTCATGAAGTTCCAACGGAAGTTCCCGATTCTCCGATAAAGACTCCTGAGTCTTCGCTAGTGAAGTGCTCCACTTCTGTTGATGTTGCGGGGCCATCTGATAAACTTGCCCCGGTTATTGAGGAAGAAGAGCCTTTGGGATCTTCCCGTCATTCACAAGAATCTGGTGAAAAAGCTGTGAAATCCAGTCCTGTTAAGCAAAGCAGGGACGATACTTTCGAAGGACTGAGCGACCTTTTTGCTACTTCACAAGAGATCTTTAAAGACGATCCTATCACTGCCGGGATTTCTTCTTCAGTAGTTGAGGCTACTTCTATTTTGCAACAGTCGCCGTCGACTCAAGAGTTGACGCTAACTATTACACCCACAACCACTCCCCAAACAAAGAGTGGTTCGTAGATTGATGCGCGTAGTTTGCACATCACACACACTTAGAATTCCTGGCACTTTTATGCTCTCTATTTTTCTGAACTTTGTATACTGCTAAAGCTTGTCTTTTTATTTCAGATCCTCCGATGGGACGTAGTGGATCTTACTACAATGATTTCCAGCGCTTCGGGGGGCGCGGCCAATATGATTATAGGCGTTACTTTTCCTCCTACAGAGAATCTGATGAAGAAAGGGCTGCCCGAAAGGCTCATGAAAGGAGGACTGAAGAAGAACGTCGTGAAAGAAGGGAGAGAGAAGAGCGCCATGATTCTTTGCAAAAAGGCGATGACTCCCACAAGAGAAAATCTCATGACGATCGAGGAAAAGGTCACATGGGTGAAGACTTAAGCAAACGAGCCCGTCACAGTGAAAAGCAGGCCTCTACTACTCCTGAGAAAGTTACTACTCCTGCCTCGCTCGACATTCCTTCTGACTCTCCCGCTCTTGGGAAATCAGACATTCAAACGATAATTAGCAGGCCCAAATTTCAAGTTGGACCGGGTCCAGCCACTCTGCAGAGCCGGTTTCCTCAATGGTGCCTTAAGGGAGTGAGGTTCGACCTAGACTTGGTCCCGATCGACAAGTCTGCCATGTTGCGCAATCTTGATGCCGTCAAGCTCGATATTGAGAGGATGTCGAACTGGCAAAAACTTGTTGACGAGCTTCAAAGGGTTAACCGTGCCAACATAGAGGCCATGCTTACTATGGAAAACGATAAAGCCGAATGGCAAAAGGTCGTTGAGCAACACGACACCGAAATGAGGAGCATTGCTTCTTACAATGAGGAGCTTGAAGCAAAAGTCGAGGAATTGAAACATGAGCTTGCTGCTTCCTCTACTTCCTATTCTCAAAAAGAAGAAGTGCTCCTGAAACAAGTGAGAGACGCTCACGCTAGCCAAAGGAATGCCGAAGACAGGCTCGAAGTACAAAAAAGAATCAGTGAAGGCTATGTTACTGATATTGCTGAGCTTCGAAAGAAAAACAACTCCCAGGAGGCGGAGATACAAATGCTTAAGCTTCAGCTTTCCAAAACTGAAAGGGAGCGTGATGAGGCTGTCGCCGGCAGAATCGCAGCTGAAGAATCTCATGAGGCGACCAAAAACAGCATCAGCTCAACATTATTCGACTTCTACTTGCACAGCGTCCTGGGGCGTGGAAGCCTCGCTTTTCTGGGTCCCAAGTATGAAATCACTTTAGCTGAGGTGTGGGAGGCCGCACTTGATATGCTTGGTGCTGAAGGTGCTGGTTATGACGAATCAGCCCTGGAAAGGCATTACTTTGATGATGACGCTCGCGCTGCCCTTGCCAAGGGAAAGGAACAACTTGCCAAATTAAGAACTGAAGCGACGGAAGGGGACCAGCTGGGAAAAACCACTTCAACTACTCTAGTCCAGCCACCTTCTCCGCCTCAAATCAACATTATTGGTTCCAGTTCCCATTTTGCATCTCCTACCAAAGTTACTACCGAGATTACAAGCGTACAGGTTGGAGATGAGGGTGACGAGAGTGCTGACGTGCAAGCTTATGAAATCGATATCAGGAAACCAGCTTCTCCAGGTAACTTCACTGTTAATCTTGCTACTGTAAACCTCACTCAAGTAGACTGCTCACTTGTTTCTCATGGATTCAATGAGCTTCTTGATTATTTTCTGAATCTTGATGAGCCTCCATCTCCTCTCTTTACTGACTTTAACCTCTTTTCTTCTGTAGAGAAAATACCTTCTCCGGTTATCCCTCCTCCGTCTCTTCAAGCGATTCCTCCTTCTGCTTCACAGCCCGGATCACAAGAGGAGCAAATAGAGGCCCTTCATGGCTTAGATGATCCCACTGCTTCACAAGAGCAGAAGGACGAGGGACTTGAGAGAGGTGAAATATCCCCGGACCGGACTCCATCTGATGACATAACTTTGTCCAAACTCATTACTCCAGGGAGCGAGTCTTCCTCAAAGAGGAGAAAGAAGCAAGGAACATCAAGGAGGAGAGGGAAGAAAATCATTGCTACCGAGGAGGAACCAGAAGTTGGGCCAGCTGCGCCTCCCTCTCCTTCTTCCCTTATGCCCACAGACCGACCTGAAAAGCTAATTATTCGGCCGGGTAAAGGGTCCAAAGGTAGCAAAAGGAAGTGAAGATTTTAGCTTTTTGTCTTTTGTATGTACTGGTCGAGAACTGTGCGGGTACCGGCCCCCGCTTTTCTTTATTTTGAAACCTGTACCTGCATTATAGTTGAATAAAATGATTCTTTGTTTGTACAGACTTTTGTTTGAATTTGAGAATGCATTTGTTATTCATTTTTGCACAAGTTTATTTATATGATATTGCAGCGGGTTTATGATATGTTGTTCGAGTATTACTTTACCGATGCAGCTATTCCACCTTGTATGTAATTATACCATGTTGCCCCCATATCATAAGCTTGCTACAATATTTTATACTTTGAGGGGACTTGCACTCTTATTTGCCAAAGAATAATTATCTTATCTTTAGAGAAATTTTTGTAGAGTACAACTCCCTTCGTATAAGTTTTTATGCTTTGTCCTTTGAAGAATTCACTTTTTTCTTTTGCTTATGTTCATTTTTTACCAAGTGAATTCTTTTACGCGGTAAAGCGGACCTCTAAAGGGTACTTTAACTTCTTCTTTTTTTTGAGGAAGGTCATTTTCCAGAATAGGTAAATTACTCTTCCTTTGGGAGTTAAAGTATGCTCTTGATGAGGATTTTTTTTATAGAAAGTTGTACCTCTGAGGAGGGATTTTTCACGTTTCAGCACTTGGAAGTTTTATTTCAATCTCGGTGAAACGTGTACCTCCAAAGAGTTGTGCCTTTGAAGAAAGCCTTTTCACGTTTCGACACTTGGAAGTTTTATTTCAATCTCGGTTAAACGTGGACTTCCGAAGAGGTCTTTCTTCTTGTTTGTGCCTCCGAAGAGGTCTTTATTTTGTTTGCATTTCAACTCTGGTGAAGTGGAATTCCGAAGAGCGGCTGTTACACTTCAACTCCTGGTGAAATGTGCCTCCGAAGAGGTCTTTATTTTGTTTGCATTTCAACTCTGGTGAAGTGAAATTCCGAAGAGCGGCTGTTACACGTCAACTCCTGGTGAAATGTGCCTCCAAAGAGGTCTTTATTTTGTTTGCATTTCAACTCTGGTGAAGTGAAATTCCGAAGAGCGGCTGTTACACTTCAACTCCTGGTGAAATGTGCCTCCGAAGAGGTCTTTATTTTGTTTGCATTTCAACTCTGGTGAAGTGAAATTCCGAAGAGCGGCTGTTACACTTCAACTCCTGGTGAAATGTGCCTCTGAAGAGGTCTTTATTTTGTTTGCATTTCAACTCTGGTGAAGTGAAATTCCGAAGAACGGCTGTTACACTTCAACTCCTGGTGAAATGTGCCCTAGAGAGGGTTTGCATTGCCTGGAAGTTACTCTCTCATGGTTGGAGGGTCATGACTCCTCCAATCTTTTTTGTTGAGTAGAGAACTTTCTTTTTTGTGGCATATGTCCCATTAGAGGTCTTTGTCCTCCGAAGAGTTGTGCCTCCGAAGAGGAGCATTTTGCCTCCGAAGAGGGCTTTGGTCTCTGAGGAGAAGCATTTGGTCCCCGTAGAGAAGCATTTTGCCTTCGAAGAGGGCTTTGGTCTCTGAGGAGAAGAATTCGGTCTCCGTAGAGAAGCATTTTGCCTCCGAAGAGGGCTTCGGCCTCTGAGGAGAAGCATTCGGTCTCCGTAGAGAAGCATTTTGCCTCCGAAGAGGGCTTCGGTCTCTGAGGAGAAGCATTCGGTCTCCGTAGAGAAGCTTTTTGCCTTCGAAGAGGGCTTTGGTCTCTGAGGAGAAGCATTCGGTCTCCGTAGAGAAGCTTTTTGCCTTCGAAGAGGGCTTTGGTCTCTGAGGAGAAGCATTCGGTCTCCGTAGAGAAGCATTTTGCCTCCGAAGAGGGCTTCGGTCTCCGAGGAAAAGCATTCGGTCTCCGTAGAGAAGCTTTTTGCCTCCGAAGAGGGCTTTTGGTCTCTGAGGAGGAGAACTTGGTCTCCGTAGAGAAGCATTTTGCCTCCGAAGAGGGCTTCGGTCTCTGAGGAGAAGCATTCGGTCTCCGTAGAGAAGCTTTTTGCCTCCGAAGAGGGCTTTTGGTCTCTGAGGAGGAGAACTTGGTCTCCGTAGAGAAGCATTTTGCCTCCGAAGAGGGCTTCGGTCTCTGAGGAGAAGCATTCGGTCTCCGTAGAGAAGCTTTTTGCCTCCGAAGAGGGCTTTTGGTCTCTGAGGAGGAGAACTTGGTCTCCGTAGAGAAGCATTTTGCCTCCGAAGAGGGCTTCGGTCTCTGAGGAGAAGCATTCGGTCTCCGTAGAGAAGCTTTTTGCCTCCGAAGAGGGCTTTTGGTCTCTGAGGAGGAGAACTTGGTCTCCGTAGAGAAGCATTTTGCCTCCGAAGAGGGCTTCGGTCTCTGAGGAGAAGCATTCGGTCTCCGTAGAGAAGCTTTTTGCCTTCGAAGAGGGCTTTTGCTTTTGAAATGGTCTTTTTGCAGGCTGACGCTTGCTCTCGTATGTCTCTTTGCCGTTGATTCATGTTGACGATCCTCATTGCTTCGCAAGTGTCATCACTTTTAGCTGTCAATCATTTCCCTTACCCAAAAGAGCATATTTTGTAGTTAAGCAAAATTAGTGGTGGCAGATATAGGTTCTTTAACTTGCTGTTTGTTTGTTCGAACATTCGCAGTTAGCTATATATGATCTGCTTCTATCCACATTGCTCACTTTCGTTTGAAGTTCTTCTTTTGTAGGATTTGGATATGGGAATTTTGAATGGCTCAGTGCTTGACTGCTGGACGATGTCGCGGATCGCTTGGTCTTGTGACCGGTAAGCTTTGTTTTTATGGCCTGCATTATTAAATCAACTCTTTAGTAACACGATTAACGTATTTCATATGCCAAAATAAAACAAAGCCGCTTATAATAGTAGGGAACACAAGAATTATAGTGGTTTAGCCGAAACTGGGCCTATATCCACTTTATAGCTTTTGTTATTCGCCTGCCTTGCAATTGCTTTTAACAGAAGAATCATATATTTGTAAATTCTTTGCAATATTTCAGCAAAGTTTTTCATGTAAAATATGGTTGCAAATGGTTGCTGTTCCAAGTTCTTGGAATTGGCTCTTTTTTGACAGTTGTGAATTTGATTGATTATATTAGCGATTCCTTAGTGCCATCTTTAAGTGTGCATCATCTTCTACTGTTGGCGGGTGGTTTTAACTGAAGAAACATACTCTAGCCAAATCTTATTTGTTTGCTTAGAGTACTTCTTATTTAGGATTCGACCATGGAATTTTGTTGTTTAAGACTTGCTTTTGAATGCTACCAAGAGTTGCTTGATATTGCAATGAATCAGCTTGACATTGATCGCCTGCAAATTTAGATCGATAATCTTAGTGATATTCTCAGAGTATTTCACATATCGAAATAAAATAAAATAAGCAACTTGTAATAATAGGGAAAGCAAGACTTATAGTTTTTATTATTTATTTGCACTGTTTTTACAACAGATTTTGATACAAGAATCATTGGATCAGCACTCTTTTACAAATTTGAAACAAAGTGTTCAAGTAAGGTATGGAAGCAATTGCTGCCCCAGGCTTTAGGGATTGAATCTTTTGGCATAAGAGGACTGGATGGCAACATCTTTCAGAATCGAAACTTCCTTTCACTTTGAAGGTCTCCTTGGAGCGTGAGCACGTCTTCCCGCCTCATCCAATTTTTTCCTGCCTGGTGAGGGCTTGCTGTGATGATACTGATGATAGGACCTTCATCTTCCTGTGCCACGGTTCTTTTATTTGAGCTACATTGTTGAGCGGGAACTAGCTGCACCTTGGAGGATGAGGAGTAGTTACTTCCATCTTTTTTCACATATTGTTGCAATTCATTCTGCTTCAGCAATTCTTCAATCTCCTTCCTTAAATGGCGACATTGGTTAGTTTCATGGCCAGGCTGATTGTGAAATTGACAGAATTTCCCATTGTCTGTCGCGCTTCTCCTCATCAGAGATGGTTTGGGGTACACAACAACATCCTTTGTTGCCAAGAAGATATTTTTCGGAGTGTCGGTCAAGGGAGTGAAGTCGGAGGGTATGAAGCGTCGAGCTTTTTTCAAGAGTTTCTGCTTTCTCCTTCCCCCATTCTTCTCTCTCTGTTCAATCATTTCCGGTATGTATTCTTCATCGTTACCAGGACTCAATGGGTAGTCGTCAACTATTCTTTCAAAAGTTCGCCTTGACAAACGTTCGTGGATAGTTGGTCGTGGCCATGAATTCTCTGTTTGGGGGAATGTTCCAATAGTAATGCCAGTTGCTCGTTGAGGAGTATTCCATTCTTCTGAAACCTGAGCCTCTTTGGCAATGGTTTTTATATCACTTTCTAGTCGATGGACTTCTTCTTGCAATGCGTTCATCTTGTCCAGTATCCTATTGCTCTGAACTTCCATGTGTTGATATATTCCATATATCACGGCGTTTAATTCAGCCCTTGTGACTCCAATACTTGAAGCTGTTTCACTTAGCGTGGGAAGAGCAATGGCGTTGCTGCAAGTACCTTCAAACCTCAAAAACTTTCGTTTCCTTCCTGAAGCCATGATTTATGTTAGACTTTTGTTGAACAATGGTTGAAGTCTTCCTGAGTTCAATTCTCAGTGAAAGCACCAAAAATGTTAACGCTAAAATTTGAACGCTAACACCCCGGTGTGTGAAGTGTAGTTGTGAAAGCACCACCCGATAGATCGGGAAAGAATTACAAGCAGGTAATAGCGGAAAAGCAGTAAACAACAACAATTTTATAGTGGTTCGGCTTAAGGGTATAGCCTACATCCACTTTAAGTACTTTTATTGATGATCTCGTTACAAGTTGATACAATTCTTCCCAAGTACAATACACTTTGAATTACAAGAGACTTAGAACAAGTATCCTAAACTTCGGTGGAGATGAGAGTCTTCGAATCCATGTTGGATGTACGTGATCTCTTTTTGAAGTCGTTTGTAACGTTCTTAGTGTCTTGAGAGCTTCAAGTGTTGAATTGGTTTGGAATGCAGCAGAGTATCGGCGCTTGAAGAGAATGAGCCCCCCCAAAAGTCCTTCGAATGTTGGAGGTGGTTGTCTATTTATAGAGAGTTCTGGTCTGGAATTATTGCCAAGTCCTAAGTCGTGGCCGACTTAAGTTAAGTCGTAGCCGACTTAAGATGAGTCGTGGCTGGTCTAAGGTGAGTCATGGCCGATTCATCTGGCCCCTTCATGGCTTCACAAGAGTTCATTTGCACAAGTCCTAGGTCGCCTCCGAATCAACACCCCCTCTTCTCAGTAATACGGTATCGGGCTTATATTAGTGGTTTTAGGTCGTGGACGAGTTAACATTGGTCCTAAATCGGTTGTGACTTAGGTCGGCAACTACTTTAGGTCGCCAGCTTGGTAAAGCATTAGATCGGTAACTTGATCAAGTCATTGAATCGGCATCTCTTTTAGGCCTTAGGTCAGCCTTCCAATTAAGTCGGCATCCTCTGAGTCTTAGGCCAGTACCCACGTTAGGTCGGCAACTGTTTTAGCCTTAACTCGGTATTACCTCAAATCTTAAGTCGGTATGCCTCTCAAACCTACTAGGTCGGTAACCCTTTTAAGCCGTAGGTCGGCATCCCTTTGAGCCTTAAGTCGGTCTCCCTGATAAGGCAGTTAGGTCGGTATCTATGTTGAGTGTTAGGTTGGCATACCCCTTAGGCCTTAGGTCGGCACCTCTATTAAGCCTTAAGTCGTCATGCTTCTAACTGTTAGGTCGGAACCTCTTGATGCACTAGATCGGTAAGTCATGGTCAAGGCGGAGTTAACACAACATCTATTCATTTTATAACTTCATAATTCATAAATCTATAAATTTTCATTCACTTATGAATCCATTTATACTTCATTTTAACACTTATAAAAACTCGTTTTATAATTCCAATATTTTTAATTTTAAGATATCAAATTTATACATCTTTCATGTAACCCGTTTTAAAATAATTCAAAAATCCCAATTTAACTATTTTATAAATTTATTAACTACTTATCTCAAAAATCATCTTTTGGTTATATTCCACAAAAATCTTAATTTTATAACATAAAAATTTATAGCGTTTTAATTATTTAAAATGAATCAATTCAAAAATTTAATAAAACGTATACTTTCAAAAATCATTTTAAAAATTCTTTTAAAAACCAAAATCGTTATTTTTGAACTTTAAAAATTGATCCGATGATGCAACCGCACCCAATAGTCAATCACGACATCCAAATATCATATATCGATATGATAATCAACAAATATCAAAATATCTGTAAATAAATCAATACAACTGAGCAATCCAGTTGGATCCCTCCAACCTGTTTCCCTACATCCATAAATGTTAGCACAATACCAATTCCGTTCCAGTACGGAATTATCGTGATATATTGGATTTTATAAAATATTATCCACTTAATAGGCGGTGCAATAGGGTCTCATCTGCTATATAATGTGGGAAAATTAATTCCAAGTACATAAATAATACCAATTTCACTTTGTAGTGAAATATTCGCGGTATATGTTTTTAATAAATAACATCCGCTTACTAACGGCGCGTAATGTCTATTTCAATCAAAAAAGATAATAATTTATCATTCAGGCATACAATCAATAATTTTAAATCTGACTATTTAAAATCTAAATCGAAACAATTCGATTGAGTGAGAAGTTCTCACCTTGATTTCAATTTCATTCCAACGTTTTATTTCGAATAAAATTAAACGGACGTTTAATTTTACCCGAAATTTTCACTAGCTCCAAACAACTCCAATCGAGTACCATTGCGATGAGCTCGTTGAAATGATTCCAACGCAAAAAGTTTCGTCGAATTCCGACCTCGTACGCAAAAGTTAGAGCATTTTAAAGATCGTACATATTTTAACTAAAGTCAAATTACAATTTTTATTTTCAAATTTTAACCTAATATTGATCTCAGCCGTTGGATCCTGCACCCCCACATCCAGGCCGTTTCTTCCCATCTCCCCCCTTACGTTCCTTCTCCAGGTTTCATACGTGAAACCGAACCCATCAATGCCCATTTAGGGTTTCGAACACACCCACCATACGACGACGAGAACACGATCAGAGACTCGCGTTAGAAGCGCCTACGCAAGAGCTACCCACGGCCAGAAGATGGTTGAACTCGGCCCTCCCCTCACCTCGAACTGCATGCACGACCTGATGGTGAACGCGGCCCCATAGCCCCTACCTCATCGCGAATTAGACGATCTCCACCGTTCACTTCGAACTTCTCATCTTCCTCTTCATCTTTGCAGTTGAACCCGAAGCTTGAAAACGTGTGGATTTGGAGATATTTGAGGAAGAACGAGAATGTTTTATGGCCATTGAATTTTGAAGGTGGAGGCTGGTCATTGTTTCTAGGGTTAGGTTTTTAGTTTGGATGCAAACGAAAATAGTTAGGTCCTTTTATAGAAAAATAGCCAAAACACTATTCATCGAAAAATTTCCGAACTCCAAACAAAGCATTCCGGTTGGCGTTCCTAAGGTTTACCCCACGTTCCGAACACAATGGAACATGTTTCGGAGGCCAATTCGATCATCTGTGTGAGTTACGGCAATAAACGATCGATTTTAAATTAAACCGATTAAACGAATTTTCTAGGCGTTTTGGCTTGCCCCGGACAAACGATAAATCCGATTGACACAAAATTTGAAACCTTACAATAGTATCACATTAAGGATCTGATCAAACTGGTTTCTTCGAAATCCGAGACTGTTTGAAAAATGACTATTTTAACTCGCCAAATTAATATTAAAACAATTTCGATGCGTTTTGAGCTGCCACGGTCAAACGAAAACTCCGATTGCTACGAAAATTGAAATCCGATAATAACAAACTATTACGGATCCAATGGAACTAGTTCGTCCAATTCTGAGACTGTTCGAAAATTGGCTATTTTTCAATCGATAATTAAATATTAAAATATTCAATTTTCGCAAATTAACTTTAAATTCAATTTTAAAAGTCCCATAACATCATTATAACTTCAACATGATTAAATAAAATTTTACAAATCAATTTTAATCATATTTAATTCGATTTTCAATTATTTCTGTAATTTCAATTATTAAATAATCGATTTAATTATCCAATTAAATCCAATATTCGAAAATAAATTATTCGACTTAAAAATTTCACTTATTAATATTTAAAATTAATTAATATTCAAATTTGAATTATCGGAAATTCTAGGTCGTTACAAATACCCGACTCTGGTCTCTTCGAATTCAGTTTATCTTTACACATGTTATTCAAGTGAAATGCAATTCAACTTTAAATAAAAGATGTCACCTTTTTACCCAGCAATTCATCATTGATAGATAACCACATTATGATTGTCCATCCAAACACATCATATCACGAACCATTTCATATCAGAGGTATCAATCAATTCAGGGCATTTAATCATCATTTAATCATGCATAAGCAAGATAAATCAATCACACCATCTCGAATAAATCTAATTAACCATAATTGAATTAAATCAATTTCCTTGAAGTCCTACTTATTAATTAATCACAACCCAATTGATTTACCATCCCATAATCATTCATCTTAGTTAATTCTCCTTGATTAATTTTTCTTTAATTACATTAAGATTATCATCTTTATCTAATTATTTTCATTAAGTAATTATACTTAACCAAATTCCATGAATGATTATCCTTAATTAATTAATTGAACTTAATTAATTGTATAATAAACTTAAGTTAACATCCTTCATTAACAATTCTTTAATTACTTCTCTACAGTAATCAAATTTAGATTAACCATTATTAATTACAAATTAATTATTCTCGATTAATTAATCTTAAACCTTGATTAATTAACTTAAATTCTTAATTATTAAATTAATTAATTATCCATTTTAATTACTTGAATAATTTAATACATCTCAAATCCTACTTAATGTTAAGATAAAACTTATTCTTACTTATGATTGAATTATCATTAACAAAGTATTAAAAACAATTATGAATTATTCACAAATCTGTAGTCTTCTTATGATACCACAATGTCATAAATTCCCAAAATCGATAATCTCTTCTTCATTATCTTTAAATCAATTAATTAATCTAAATTAATTATCAATTAATGTCTTCAATTATTAATCAATAAAACTTAATTACCCATTTATTATTCAATAATTACTTATTTAAACAATTATTAATTCGTAATTAAATTATTTAATTAGTAAACTACTAATCATACATTAATTAACTTTAAGTAGTTAATTACAAATTTATTAATCACTTAATCATTAATTAATCCAGACTTTAATTACTATAAAAAAACTAATCTTTCTTAATTGCTTTCCAAAATAATTAATCGATATTAATTATTCATCTTAATTAACATTTAAAAATCATCTTTAAATTTTGAAAATCAATTTATTACTAACTACAAACTTTAGTGTTAATTAATTTTATACTTAACTTAAATTAATTACTTAATTAAAATAATTAATTAAGAGTTTAAACATTGTAAAGTATTAACTAAAATAATTAAAACTTGAATTAAAATCTTAACTTAAACTGTTAAACATTTGTTAAGTTTATAGTGCCTAAGATTGGTTGAAAAACAAGTTGCTTGACTTTACTTTTTATAACATTTCAGTTGAAAACCAACCAGAGAATCTCCCCTGGTTTACTCAATTAATACTTCGAGTTTCTCACTGTTTCACCCGAGACATCCCTCACGCACTCCATCTTCTTCTTCTTCTCTCTATTTTTTTTCTAGTAAGTTTGAGTTTAAACACAAGTATAGTATCAGGTAACTCCCTGGAACTCGATTACTATCCCGAAGCAATCGACCTCTTAACTTGAGTAACGTCTCGAGACACATGACATCAACTACACTGATACCCATCCACACCGCGCCATACACGTGCACGGCGACGCGTCGTAGCTCCATCACCTCAAGCAAGTCACAAATCTCCTATAAACTCCATATCCAAACTGAACTTGACCCCAAAAATTTCAAATCAAAAAAATAACATTTTGCTCGAACCTAAAGCTCACCCCAAACAACATAACCACCCTGCCACCATCACTCCGACCACCAGCGACACTCCGCTTCCATCCACACCACGTCAACACTCTAAGCAACAATCCTCCAGAGACTAGTGCAACTCAATCACGTACAAGAGACGTACACGCCTCGTTTCTGACATGACCAAAAACTTAAAACGAAACCCTAAAATGATCTCGACCCATCAATTAATACAATGGAAAAATTTTCTGATAATTTTCTCGAATTCAATGATGTTTATACTTGCTTTAAACCAAATTTCAACATTTATTATTGGATCGTTCACTAGAAATTGGGAAAAATGCAATTTTTGTTCATCTTCAAACTACTCCTAGAAGACTAAACTAAAAATCTTCATTTTTGTTTTAAAAATCATAATTTGCAGTAAGAATTCAAATTATGAACTGGAATTAACTTTTTACAACAATCCAATTTTGTCAAATTATTACTTGATTACCTGTAAACATGGTTTCCAATGTTGCTACCTCTCCAACATGCTTAAAAAAGATTTAAAATCTTGGTTTAGGTTTAAACATCTTGTTTGTTTAAAGAAAACTTTAAACTTACCATGATTAGATGAAAAATATTTGTGTTTTGAAAAAAAATATGCAACCTGTATAAATAGCAGAAAGTATAGAGCAATACAGAATTATACTCAAACTATAAATATGCAAACCATATTGTCAATGAATCCTGTACTGTTTTTAATTAAACTTAAAGCTTTAAAAATTCTTGTTTACTCACTTAAAAGTACTGTGAACAAAGAACAATTTGATGTTTTGAAAGCTGCAGTACGAATCTACGTTGAGTTCCTGTCTGATTTTGTTTGAATGATTTTGAGCTTTGAAAAAAAATGAAGATGCTTATTTCTTATTCTCTAGTATTTCTTATGTTTTGAACGAACTGGAATAGCTTAGATGTATACATATATATAGAAGAAAATAGATTGTATAAGGGAAGGTATTATCTGGTCAAGTGTTTTCTTCTTTTTTTCTTTTTGTTTTGTTTGATCAGATTTTTATTTCTTCCTTTGACTAAATCAGGATTTTGCTGATATGAAAAGATTTGCAAAAAATTTGGAATGACAAAATTTTGACTTGAGATGATGGCATTTAATGCCATGGTTTCCTAATTTGTTTACACACTATTATTATATTTTTGTTGTATATAGATATTTTGTTTTTATTAACTTCTAACTTTCACAATTCATATACATATGTTTGTCTGGTATTATTTTATGCCTTGTGCTTACAAATTTTTAGCATATGTTGCAAGCATACCACAACTACTTAATTCTTGTTTTTATTTTTATGTCTATTTTAACTATCAACATTTAAATTATATTCATATGGTTTACTTATATTTTATACTTATATTTTATGTTGATAGAATTTGATTCTATTTCAAACATTATTATCCATATATATAATATATTTACCAAATGTTAATAGGATAAAGCATTTTAATTCACTTATGTTAGATAGATTTTATTGTACATATTTTTAAGAGATGTATTTTTAAATTTCCAAATCAAATTTCCATTTCAAAATACAAATGTCTATAAATAAATGGTAAATATTTCCAAAAGACTTATTTATTTTAAAATGATAAGTTTACATTTTATTTAATTGGATTAAATATTTATTAAAACAATGTTGCCAAAACCCCAGGTCGTCACAGGCCGTGAGCATGAAGGAGGAAAAGGATGTGGTTGCTTTGGTTTGGAAGAGCTAAATGTAGGATCTTTCGCGTCATGGTGATGGAAGAAGATGGTTCTTTGGTTCTTGTGGCCTTGTGCTTAGGTTTGGCATAGATCTAAGAAAGGTATCTCGCTATCTTTTTTGTATATATCATGTATACATATGTTATGTGCAAAGTATAAAGTTAAAGTGACATTAACTAAGTAAATTATAAACTTTGGACCCCACTTGTTGTTAAAAGCAAATGATAACTTTATATTGTATAACATCACTTCTATTACACTATTAAACATGTGGCATTGTAACGTCTATTTCAACAATGAATGTTAAAACCCGTGGTTTCGATACTTAATACATTTTAAAACATCTTTAAATCGTTTTAATTCTATTTAAAATATCACTTCCCCAAAACATTTCTTTAATATATTATTCACTATCCAAAATCGTGAATATACTTCCTTAACCAAATTCAACATTTCTACACGTTTTATTTAAAAGGATTATCCACTGTCCAAAATCATGGATATATCTCCTTTAATAAGCTATAGCAAGTAACTTATCAAAATAAGTCGATTTCAGATTTATAAAAATATATTTATAAGTTCCATTTATATTTTATAACAACTTTAACTTATTAATTACTTCGATATCAAAATCAACTTCAAGTACATATATAATACCAATTCCACTTCAAGATGGAATATAGCGGTATATGTGTTTAATAAATAACCTCCGCTTAATATACGGCGTATAGTGTCGATTTCAATACAACAGATAGCAATTATCATTCAATCACACAATCAAGCAATTTTAAATTTAACTATTTAAATTTTAAATCGAAACATATTCGATTGAGTGTGAATTTCTCACCTTGCTTCCAATAACAGTTGTAGTGTTTTATTTTGAATAAAATTAAACGTGCATTTAATTTTACCCAAATTTCACACAAGCTCCAATCAACTCCAATCCAGCTCCATCGCGTAGTGCTCATTAATATGAAGCCAACGCAATTCGTTTCGTGCGAAACGGACCTCGTATGAAAGAGTTATACATTTTTAAAGTTTATACAATTAAATATATAAATTAATTCCAATTTCTTTTTAATTTTAAACCTTTTCTATCATCTGGCCGTTCGTTTCATCAAAGCAAATCATGGCCGCACCCTCCTTTCTTCCTAACGCACGTTCCAGTTCGATCGAACGTGAAATCGAACCCATGGCCGCCACTTAGGGTTAATAGCCACTCCACATACAAACGCCGAGAGAACGATCGGAGGCTACCGCGCTGAAGAGCATTGCGAGCTCCATCTTCGGCCCAAATAGAATCAAGCTCGGCCTCATCCTTGCATGGGGATTCATGCTCGAATGCGCCACGTTCAACAGAGCTTTGCCGTCGATCCGTAGCATATTTTTTGATTACAGCCATTGAGATTGAAGATCTCGTCATGCTCTTCAACATTGTAGTTGAAGATTTGTAACGACCCAAAATTTATGTCAATTGAAATTTGTATATTTAATTGATTTTAAATATTAACAAGTAAAATTTGAAAGTCAAATAAATTTTATTTTGAATATAGTGATTTAATTGGATAATTAAATAGATAATTAATATATTAAATTACAGAAATAATTGGAAATTTGGTTTAATGTGATTAAAAATGATTTATAAAGTTGTATTTAATCATATTGGAGTTAGCATGATGTTATAGAACTTTTAAAATTTAATTCAAAGTTAATTTGTGGAAATTGAATATTTTAATATTTAATTGTCGAGTTAAAATAGCCATTTTTCAAGCAGTCTCGGATTTGGATGATACCAGTTTCATCGGATACTTAATGTTAAATTATTGTATGGTTTCAAATTTCGTGTCAATTGGACTTATGATTTGTCCGGGGCAAGCTAAAACGCGTAGAAATCAATTCGAGTGAATTTTGAATTTAAATGGTCGATTCAAAAAAACTTATCTTTCAAATTTGATCGAACTGGCTGCCAATATATATTCCATTGCGTTCGAAATAGGGGTAAAACATTATAAATGCCAGGCGGCATGCTTTGTTTCGAGTTCGAAATTTCTTGGGATGAATAGTGCGCGCTTAATTTTCTATAAAAGGCCACCAATATTTCACATTTACACTCAAACCCAAATTTACTTTTAGGCTGCCACTATCTTCATTAATGGCCGAAAATACATGATCTTTGTCCTCTGATTTCTTCAAATCCACTCACTATCATCAAATGTTTTCAACTACAAAGTTGTAGATCTCGTCGAGACGAGTAAATCCAATGGTGGAGATCGAATATGGAGCGACATGGAGGGGGAAAATGGCTCGCGTTCATGGTCGGTTCGTGCGCAGTTCCAAGGGGCTAGGGTGGACCGAGCCTCAAGAAATTTGGGGTGGAGGCGTGTCGTGGCTGGGGCTTTCGAACGAAGGTTGGTAATCATCGTGAAGTCGTGTATATTGGCTGCGAAAATTCGATGAAAAGGGCGGCTATGGGTTCACATATACGTTCTTGACCTGGAGATGGAAGAAGTGGAGTGCGGTCTAGATTCTAGGGCTTAGGGATGGATGGCTCTGATTGAAGCTGGGTATAAAAATATAAAAGAAATTGTAAATTTAATTATATTATAATTCGTTCAAACTTTAAACCATCATAACTCTTTCATACGAGGTGCGTTTTGCACGAAACGAATTGCGTTAGAATCGTATTGATGAATAATACGTAATGGAGATGGATTGGAGTTGAATGGAGCTAGTGAAAATTTTGGGTAAAATTAAACGCATGTTTAATTTTATTCCAAATAAAACGCTGAAACCGCTATTTGAAACAAGGTGAGAACTTCTCACTCAATCGAAATTGTTTCGATTTAAATTTTAAATAGTTAGATTTAGAATTTCTTGATTGTATGTTTGGATGATAAATTATTATCTATTGTTTTGAAATAGACCCTATGCGCCGTATATTAAGCGGATGTTATTTATTAAAACATATACCGCGATATTTCACCTTGTTGTGGAATTGGTACGTATATATGTACTTAGAGTTGATTTTCCCGCATTATATAGCGGATGAGACCCTATTGCGCCGCATAATAGTGGATAATATTTTATAAATCCCATATACCATGATATTCCGTATTGGAATGTGATTGGTATTGTGCTAACATCTGTGGATGCAGGGAAACAGGTTGGAGGGATCCAACTGGATTCCTCAACTGTATTGACTTATTTATAAATATTTGAGATATATTATGTTATCATATTGATATATGATGTTTTGGATGCCGTGGTTGATGTTTTAGTGCTGTTGCAGCATTGGGCCTATTTTTGGAGTTTTAAAAATGTTAAAGCAATGATTTTCAAATTTAAAAGGATTTTAAAGTGATTTTTGAAAGTATACATTTTATTGAATTTTGGAATTGATTCATTTTAAATAGTTATATGTTATAATTTTAATGTTATAAAATTTATGATTTTCGAGAAATATAGTTCAAATGTGATTTTTGAAATGTGGAGTTAATGATTTTTTTAAAATAGTTTACATTGATGTTATCCCGCCTTTTTCAACAAGGCCGTGATATCAAAAGATCGACCAAGAAAAGCGAGATAGCTCGTCTCAAAGATTGGTCAACTCAACATCTCAACAAAAGCAAGTTCTGTTGAATGATTTTTCATCTAAGATCCCCTACAGAGGGGGGTCCAGGGGGGTGCCAACCCCTCCAGGTGGGGGTGCGGGGGCAACGCCACCGCTACGGTGTTCAACCTGCCCGGTCAGGTCACAGGGATCCAGGGGGCAGCGCCCCGTCCAAAATGGTATACGACTTAAAGAGTGAAGTAATCCAGCGACTCAACTAGTTAACGACCTAACCAATGAAGCGACCTAGCGACCTAACCAATGAAGCAAGTTAGCGACCTAACTGATGAAGCGGGCTAACGACTTAACAGAGTTCACGACTTAATAGACCTCACGACTTAGTTACCTACGACTTCACGAGTTAACAGCTCACAGGAAAGTTCGCTCAAGCGACCTACGACCTATAAATCCAAGCGACCTACGACCTATAAATCCAAGCGACCTACGACCTAGAGCAACTCAACAGTCAGCGTCTTAACTACTCAATGGCTCAAGCGACCTACCTGCAAAGCGACTTATGCTTCTCCTCAACAAAGTTAGGTCGCTCGCGACCTAACTCTTCTGCTAAACCCATAGGTCGCTCGCGACCTAACCCGCCATCACATAGGTCGCTCGCGACCTAACCAGTCTCACCTCATCAAAATCAGGTTGCTCGCGAGCTAACACCCATAGGTCGCACACGACCTAAAGCATACCGCGCCTTTTCCCTTAAGTCTCTCCAGGCCGTACATTCTAATGCCGTTATCCCTTAGGTCGCCCTCCTTCTTCTGCAGCTCCTCTAGGTCGCCAACGATCCACCTTAGGTCGCTCCAACCGGCCTACGACCTATCTTAGGTCGCTCCAGCCGACCTAACTCCGAAGTCGCCTATAAATACTCCATGAACTCCACATTCAAGGGGGACTTTTTTGTATTTCAAGGCGCCTATACTCTGCTGATTTCTCGACTCTCCAAACACTTCAAACACTGAAGAATCTTCATCTAGAGATCAACCTCATTAACCATGAATCCAAAGAGAAATTCATCATCAAAGTTCAAACTTCTTTCTCGGATCGTGTTGTAATTGTAAGATCGTGTTGTAAAAGTGTTGTGATCAAGAGATCGTGTTGTAAAAGTGTTGTAATCTTGTAAAGTAAGCTCGAAAAACATAATGCAGGATGTAAAGTGGATGTAGGCTTATTAGAAGCCGAACCACTATAAAAATCTCTGTCTCTTTTAATTTTTCTGCTATTTTCTTTTTACTTTAATTCCCGTGCAAACGGGTGGTTCTTTCATTTCATCACGGCATACACCGGGTGTTAGCGTTAAAGCCATTTTTACCGTTAACATTTTGGTGCTTTCACTGAGAATTAAACTCAGGAATCCTATTAATCAATACTTGAATCCAAGAGATTGAGACGGAAATCCGAAGAACTATGGTAAGGCGATCGAGTAGACTACGAAGACCAGAGAATAGTCAGCATGAAGGAAGTCAAGAGGCTTCTTCGAGAGCAAGCCAAACTTCAGCCTTTGTTATAAGAGAGGAGATGGAGGCAATGATGAAAAGGCAAGAGGATTTGTTCCAGAATTTGTTTCGTCAGATTGGGCAACTTGGAGCTCAGAATCAAAGAGGAACAGAAGCCCAACCAGAAGATCAAATTCCACCATCCCCTCGTGAACTCGGGGGGCAATACGAAAGCCAAGGGCGAGGACTGTCACTAAGAGATAACGACAGATTAGCTGAAATGGTCAAAAAGGCTATGAAAGGTGGTTTGGTAAACAAAGACTTGGAGGAAGTCAATAGAAGTCCTTTTACCGTAACAATCAGGCGAGCTAAGAACCCACCAGACTTTAAGCTACTGTCACTAATAAAGGTGGTTTGGTAAACAAACACTGTTGTTATTGTAAAAGATTTTCGAAAGGAAATGTTTTATATAGTATTGGGATTTATATATCTATCTTAATTTCGAATCCCTATACTAGTGATTTTGGGTTGTCGTAACAATGTTTTACGCAACATTCGTTTTGACTCAAATGAATGTGTTAAAGAGAATGTTTTCCTTAAAGAATAAAATATAACTTAATCGTGCTTTAAGTATATTGAATATTTTCTATGTATTGAAAATAAATAGATTTGTGAACTACTTACTGTTAAATAGGTATGGAAATGTTTTCCAATATGAAGTGAAATGTTTTGGGTTTTTATCTTTTAAAGATAAACTGAAAATGAATAAGTATTTGGAAACGTTTTCCAATGAAGAAATTGAAATGGCATAGAGAATATATCTTTTTAAAGATAAATTGAAGTGAATATATCTGGCAAGTTATTTAATATATGGAAGATTAATGAAAATGGCCCAGTGATTGTTATGGTGCTGGATATTTGATTGTTGGCCTTGATAGTTAAATAACCGACCATCAATATTTATCTTTAAATAGGTATTTGTTGTGATTTACTTGAATTTGAATGCTGCACTTATTTTTATAAATAAGCGCTCGTTATTCAGTTAAGCCGGAAGAGGACCTTTGTGTCATAAATCCCATTCCGAATAAGTGATATGTCGTAATGGATAGCATTTGAAGACGGTGTTGAAGACCGGGTATTTTCGAAAACAGAAGGATTACCATCGAATGACTCTGTATCGGCTGATCTCTAATATAGAGATATTATCACCCTTTGTGACGGGAAGTCCGGTCGTGATTAGTGAATATCCGGATTGCAAGGACTTCGTTGGAAGTGACTTTGGTTCTGTTCGATCCCGGAATGGACTTGTATGGTTGTGTGTGTTACAATTTGAGGTGTAAAGCTGGTTTCTATCA
Organism: Allium cepa; assembly: GCA_030765085.1. Lineage (NCBI taxonomy): Eukaryota > Viridiplantae > Streptophyta > Magnoliopsida > Asparagales > Amaryllidaceae > Allium > Allium cepa. Next base: position 642,727,027 of record CM060937.1, on the reverse strand, counting down.
AATATAATTCTATTGGTGGAGGAGAATTTATTCTCTTAGCTTAACACCATTCTCTGAGACGTACGAGCTCAGAGGTTATGTAGTTGATGGTTACTAGTGATACATTCCCAATTTGGTAATGCGGCATGCGAAGTGCTGTTGAGCATTTGTTGATCAAAGCGTGGCTTTTATGAAAAGCGTAACTTTGTGGACGAGACTTGATCGGACCTCACACCCCGAAAATGGTCAAAACATGAAAGATGCAACAAGGTTATTAGGGGACAACGCCCCCTTAGTGTAAGTCATTTCCTTCTAGATAGAGGTGGTATTATGGTATGTAGCCCTGATACTTAACCTATGTTGTTGCTGCAAACTTATTATTTTGTGGTTGTTGGTGAATCCCAGGATTTAGGTCGGTTACGACCGGGGGATGGCATATTCGTGTCAGTAGTTACCCAATTAGGGTTTACCCGGCCTTTTGTTGGCAGAGATCCGGTTAGGTTCTCGGGGCATCTTTCTAGAGGCGTACCTATGTGGTAATGGGAAGTTCCTTGGCCTGACCATTTGTTGGAAATCCAAAGAAACAATACGAGCCTTGTACGATTTTAGTTGTAGAACCAGCCATTTACTTGTGGTGGCGCCCCACTGTTTAGATGGAAGCTATAGTAGGCATAGTTCGGAATGTCTAAGTCGGCTAAGATTTATATCATTACTTTCGAAATGTTTTCCTACGCTTTGCACCTATAGTAATAATATCAAAGAAAATTTCTCGTATCAAGCATGTTTGACTATCATAAGAAGAAATCTCCTCCGATTCTGCGTTTGCATTGTGTGTCTGTACGGGAGGCCTTATGGTAGTCTCATTTTCTAAAAGCATTACGAATCTAATTTAAAATATTCCTTTGTTTGTTTTTAAAGATAAACTGTTTAAGTTCTCACACCAGTCACATGACTGACCTGGTGTTTATTGTTTCCTTCCTAAACTCTAGGTGCCCACCAATTTCCATACGGGCGGTCTAGAGTCGGATTATCAGGTAATTTTGGAATTCAGGAGTTGCTGTGGAGATCAGTGAAAGCTGGATGGCGTAGTGTATCAACTAGTATATAATATTTCTTTTCCGCTGTATGTTGTTGTAAACTCTGATAATGTAATGTGATGTAATGTAATTACTGATATAGTTCTTTGTTTAAAAGATTATTCATTTATCTATTATATGTTATTCCGCTGCGATTGTGAGATTCTAATATTGTTTCTGTTGCTTTTTCTTTCTTCTTCTATGTTCTACCTCTTCTTTAACCCTAAGGGTACAGTTTTTGGCCTTCGATTGCTCGGCAGTTGATATAGTGGACGTATTGATATCGACTTTCGTGAGTCAAAAATCGATCTTTACGTTTGGTATCAAAGCATATGGTTAAGTGACAACCTTGGCTCTGTTGGGAATTACTCATTAGAGATAGAGTCAGCATTACTCTAGAATGAGTGTGAGTGTAATAATAGCTATGAGCGTGTATTTTTTAGTGAATATAAAAATTGTTTTATATTGTGTTGACTTATTGGTTTATTGTTTATAGATTCTGGTCGGTGCAGTCTGGACAACTGTTTCGATAGAGGTTTCTAAACTCTTAAACAAGGTAAACTGACATAGTATCATTTTAAATTGGGTAAATGAAATAATTTTACCTTGATTATATTTATATATATAAAGAAATAATTTTTCAAAATTACAAAAGTGTATATAAATTGATTGTTTGGTTGTTGAAAGTGTAAGAATATTTACAAGTTAATTAAAAGAATAAATTGTATAAGCAGATGCATTATTAAGATGGAATTATAATTAATGTGTGTTAATATCATTCTAGGCAACAACTCAAACACTCGAAGAAAACTAGAGACCTAGCATGATATAGCGACTTAACGATCTAATGAGATAAGCGACCTAACGACCTAAGGAATAAAGCGACTCAGCCACTTAACGGGTTAGAAGATCCAGCGACCTAACAACCTGAAGTATGAGCGAGTTAAATGGATGCTCGACCTAACAAAGCTAGCGACCTAAAGACCCCTAGCGACCTAGTAACCAACACAGAGCAACAGTATATTACAAAAGAGGGATGTAGTGACCTAGCGACCTAATGAACTAGGCAACCTAGCGACCTAGTGACCTAACGGGTTAAGACAGTGTGAAGCCCCATGCATACTATTTCTTCATTAGGTCGCTCACAACCTAAATAGACCGAGGTAACTCCATAGCTCGCTCAGGATGGCCTCACTAAGCCGTAACTTCTTATGTCGCTTCCCTCTTAGGTCGCTACGACCTATCAGATTGTTCAGAATACCAAGTGTAACCAAGATAAGCCGTAGGTCGCATCTCTTAGGTCGCTGACGACTTACGACCTATGACCTACCTCTAGGCCGCCCACGACCTACGACTTACTCCAGAAATTTCCTATAAATACCGTGCCTACACCACCGAAGAGAGGATCTTTTGGCTCATTTCTGGAATGCCTATACTCTGCTGATTTCTCGACTCACTCGACACTTCAAACACGAAAGGCACTTCAACGAAATTCAAGAAGAAATCTAACACATTTGACATGGATTCAAAGAGTTCTTCTACATCGGAGTTCTAGCTATTTGTCCTAGTAGTGTTGTAATTGAAGATTGTTGTAAAGTTGTAATCGATTCAGCAATAAAGAAGGTTAAAGTGGACGTAGGCTTAACTTGAAGCCGAACCACCATAAAACTGTTGTCTCTTTACTGTTCTTTCTGTGACTTTTTTACTTACTTTTATTTCCCGTATTGACGGGTGGTGCTTTCACTTAATCTCTACCTACACTGGGGTGTTAGCGTTCAATTTTAGCGTTAACGTTTTTGGTGCTTTCACTGAGAACCCAACTCAGGCTACTTAATCATTGCTTCGCAAAATTTTGTTGAAAGAGCCTCTCTTAAAACCTGAAGTCTATCAGAGATAATGGCTCCTAGAAGAAAGCGTAGATCTGCTAGATCCGATGATGTCCAAGAGAATACTGCCACTTCTCCTTCGTCAAGTCAAGCAGCACCAAGTGCTGGAATTACACGAGCGGAGTTAAATGCTGCAGTATCTGGGTTATACCAGCAGATGGAAACCCAGAATGTTTTAATGCTTGATAGGTTAAATGCGTTGCTCGGAGCTAACTGTCAATCGGTGAATAATGAAGAAAACCTCGCGGATAATGTTCATAATCCTGAAGTAAGGAAAATTCCTCAAAGAGCAACTAGCCCCGCCAAAGAATCACCTCCCCAAGCTGGAGGATCCAGACCGCAATCGACTCTCCGCGAACGTTTGTTCAGGAAAACTTCCAAGAAAATGGCTGAAGTGTGTCCTGTAGAGCCTTTAAATGATGAGGAATACCTTTCGGGCATGGTTCGACAAATCATGAAAGAGAGGATGCAGACAGAAGAAGATGAAAAAGAATGGGGATTCGCTCCAAGAAAGACTCCGTTCACTGAAAGGATTTTGAAAGCAGAATTTCCAAGGAAGTTTTTTCCTCCTACCATCCCGGCTTATAAGGGAACAAGTGACCCTAATCAATTCTTGTACAAGTATGACTGGCACATGACTGGTGCCAGGGCATCGGATGAATTCAATGCCGGTACTTTCCGGTATACTTGGAAGGAGTGGCTCTACTCTGGTTCACAAAGCTACATGTCTGATCCATAGACCAGTTCTCCGATTTGACTCGGAAGTTTAAAAACAATTCAGGCTGTATGCTTCGAAGGCAAAAGATATTATGTCACTGTCTAGCCTGGAACAGAGTCCTGGGGAATCTATTAGATCTTTCTTGAACCGCTTCAACATAGCTTTGGATGAAGTGGATAATGCAGAGCCACGAATGGTCTTGACCTACTTAATGAGGGCCATCGACAAATCGAGTGAGTTTGGGAAATGGTTGAAGATGAAGGAACCAAACTCGCTAGAGAAATTCTATAAGAAAGCTGATGAGTTCATGCGCTTGGAAAGCATTCATACACCGGCTAAAGTAGCATTGACAACGGTCAAGAATAACACTGCTGCTCCTCCCAAAAAAGAGTCTGGAAGTCAGAAAAGGGAGAATGAGGACAAGAAGAAACAGAAGGATGTGAAGAAACCTCGCTTCTTAAAACCTTAAGATTTCACCCCTTTAACTGATACTCTGGAGAATATCTTTTTCGCTACTAAAGATGTCGTGGAATATCCTAAACCACCCGAGTTGAAGTTGGGAAAAAAGCTGCTCAAAGTGGGAGATTTTGTCGGTTTCATAATCAACCCGGACATGATACTAACGAATGTTGCCATCTAAAAAGTTTGATGGAAGAACTGCTGAGAGAGAACAAGTTGCAGCAATATGTTAAGAGAAATAGGAATGACCCGACTTCTTCTACGTAGGGCCAGCAACTTTCTGCTCATCCATCCAGCTCGGGTTGGAGGACCACTGCGTATGAATCAGAAAGGCCTGTTATTAATGTGATTACGGGAGGTCCTCACCCAATAGGCAGAAGCTGGGGTGAGATGGAAAGGTATGCCCGTGCCTTGAAGTATGCACCAACAGAAGAGAGTGTTTTTGTGTTGGAAGATGCTGTGCCTTTGAAGAAGCGGAAAACTTTTAATGATGACATTGTGTTCAGAGCCAGAGACTTTATGGGCATTGAAGCTCCAACCATGGATCCCTTGGTTATCTCTGTAGGCATTGGGCCGGCTATCGTAAGGAGAGTGCTTGTTTATTGTGGCGCTTCTTGCAATATTCTCTTCAAGAAGGCGTTCGATCAAATGAAAATTCCGATGGCCTATGTTCAAGCTTCATCTCAGAAAATTATTGGGTTTACTGGGGAACCGAAGCAGCCAATTAGAACTATTGACTTGTTCGTAGAGCTTGGACAGGGGCAGAAAAAGGTGGTTCGAAAGCAAACTTTTGTAATTGTTGATGAATTTTCTACCTACAACGCCTTCCTAGGACGACAAACTCTTGCGGCTTTTAAGGCAATTCTCGCCCCGTGGTGCCTTACTATGAAATTCCGCACGGATAATGGAGTTGGTGTTATTAAAGGGGATCAGAATGCTGGGCGAGAATGTTATCTTATAGAGTTGCGTGAAGCAAGGAAGAGAGAGATGGGAAAAGATGCGGCAGCCCCAGTCCGCATCAAAGAACCAATCTTGTAGCAATTACAGGGTGGACCCTGCACTGGCGAGCATAGCGGGGCACGAAGAGAAATGGATCCCAAAAAAGCCAGTTCAAGGGAAAATAGAGTGGTGCCAGTGGAAGTAACGGTGCCTGTACCTGTTGACCCGAAAGATCCGAACAAAGTGGTGAATGTGGGTTCGCAACTTAGTGTGACGGTTCAAAATTCCTTGATATCATTCTTGAAAGCAAATCTGGACGTATTCGCTTGGACTCATGTTGATATGTGTGGAATATCTCCAGATGTTGCAGTACATACTTTAAATATTGATCTGAAGTTTACACCAGTAAAGCAAAAAAGAAGAACCCAAGGTCCTGAAAGGTCAGCAGCATTGAAAGAAGATGTAGATCGGCTCATGGAGAATGGTTTCATCAGGGAGTCTACTTATCCGAATTGGGTTTCAAATCCTGTACTGGTTAAGAAAGCTAATGGAAAGTGGAGAGTATGCATCGACTTCTCAGATTTAAACAAAGCCCGCCCCCAAAGACTGCTTTCCGCTATCCAGGATAGATCAGTTGGTGGATAGAACAGTGGGGCATGAATTGTTATCTTTTATGGATGCTTACTCCGGATACAACCAGATCATGATGCATGAGCCTGATCAGGAGGACACGAGCTTCATCACCGATGTTGGTGTCTACTGCTATAGATTCATGCCCTTCGGACTTAAGAATGCAGGCGAAACTTACCAAAGACTTGTCAATGCTATGTTCAAGCTACAGATTGGCAAAACTATGGAAGTTTATGTTGACGATATGCTGGTAAAATCAAAGAAGGCAGTAGACCATATGGATCACTTGGCAGAAATGTTTGCAGTCCTACGAAAGTTCGGAATGAAACTTAATCCTTTGAAATGTTCATTTGGGGTGGAGTCCGGATAGTTCTTGGGTTTCATTGTGAGTGCTAGGGGCATTGAAGCTAATCCTGCTCAGATTGCTGCCTTAAGAGAAGTCAAATCTCCTAGAACAAAGAAGGAATTACAAAGTCTCAATGGAAAAGTCGTTGCCTTGAGTCGGTTCATTTCCAAAGCCACTGATAAATGCATTCCATTCTTTGATGCTCTGAGGAAAGGTAGGAAAAACTTTGACTGGATTCTCGAATGCCAGAAAGCTTTCGATGAGTTGATTCGTCATATGGAAACTCCTCCAATAATTTCTAAGCCCGATAATGGTGAAGATCTTTTCATATATTTGGCAATCTCATCTCATGCTCTCAATGCAGCGTTGGTACGGGAAGACGCAAAAATTCGATGCCCGGTCTATTATATAAGCAAAAGATTAACTGGGGCAGAGATGAATTATCCAAAGTTGGAAAAGCTCGCCTATTGTCTACTGATTGCGTCAAGAAAATTGAGGCCATATTTTCAAGCTCATCCTATCAAAGTCCTCACTGATCAACCTCTGAAGCAAGTCCTGTTCCGCCCTAAGACTTCAGGTCGTCTTCTGAAGTGGAATATTGAACTCAGCCAATACGACATCACTTATCATCCCCAGAGAGAAATCAATGGACAAGCTTTAGCAGATTTCATCGCAGAATGTACAGATAAAGGTGATAGTGAGGAAGAGGTGACTGATACTACCACAATTCGATGGAAATTATACGTTGATGGTGCAAGAAACGATTACTGTCCCGGAGATGGGGTTGTGCTTGAAACCCCTGAAGGGTGGTCATTGTGCTATGTATTGAGATTGGAATTCCCTTCGACAAACAATGAAGCAGAATATGAAGCTCTTATTGCTGGCTTGAAGATTGCTAAAGAACTGAATGTCAAAGTGTTGCAGATCTTCAGCGATTCACAGCTCATTGTATGCCAAGTCAAGAAAGAGTTTCAAAATAAAGGAGGAAATCTGCCTGCTTACTTGTCAAGAGCCTGGGAACTTCTCGATGATCCTGACCATTATACGATAAGTCATATACCCCGGGAAGAGAACATGAAGGAAGATTCTCTCGCGAAGTACCCAAGCACTGGTGAAGCTTAATTATTGGGGCAAGTTCCTGTGGAAGTCCTGTCAACTCCTAGCAATGATGAGATGGATATTGACTGGATCATGACTATATCTCAAGAGCACGAATCGAGGATGACTCCGATAATGGAATATCTGCTCAACGGTTCTCTACCAGAGAATTCAAAAGAACGACAGAAGCTGCTAAGAAAAGCCTCTAGATATATAATTCCAGATGGCCGATTGTACAGACGGGGATTCTCAATGCTATTACTCCGGTGTGTGACGAAGGAAGAGGCTAAGACAATTTTAGCTGAAGTACACGGAGGAGAGTGTGGAGATCATTCAGGTGGTCAAACTCTAGCAAGGAAAATTCTCCGTTATGGGTATTTTTAGTGAGACATTAATCGTGATGCTGCAGGCTACGCCCGAAAATGTGACCGATGCCAGAGATTTGCAAAAATCCCAAGAGCACCTTCCACCGAGATAACACAGATGGTCAGTCCATGGCCATTTGCTGTTTGGGGAATAGATCTCATCGGGCCTTTGCCAACCGCCAAGTCCGGAACCAGATATGTCATGGTTGCTGTTGATTATTTTACTAAATGGGCTGAATCCGAACCATTAGCTACTATTACCTCTAAAAAGATGATAAACTTTGTGACTAAGAATATCATTTGCAGGTATGGTGTGCCTCGAAAGATAATCACAGACAATGAAACACAATTCGAAAGTGAAGAGTTCCAAGATTTTAGTAAGCGATTCAAGATCCAAAAAAGCTTCTCAGCAGTGGCTCATCCGCAGGCAAACGGGCAAGTGGAAGCAGTAAACAAAATTATCAAACGAACCATCAAAAAACAGCTAGAAAAAGCGAAAGGTGGTTGGTCGATAAGCTACCACTAGCACTATGGGCATACAGAACTACCCATAAAACTGCGACTGGCACACTCCATTTTCTTTGGCATATGGATCAGAAGCAATGATTCCAGTGGAGACAGAAGTCCCTTCACACAGAAGAATCCATTTCGATCAAGCTGAAAAGGAAAAGCTGCAACTTGAAGCATTAGACTTCCTCGATGAAAGAAGGGAAGAGGCTCAGCTCAGAATTGCAGCTCACCAGCAAAGAATTTCCAGGCACTTCAATTTCAAAGTTCGCCAACGCAGCTTTGAGATTGAGGATCTATTCTTGAAAAGGATCATGACAGCAACAGGAGTGTTTGCGCCAAACTGGGAAGGGCCGTATGTCATAGGCAAAAAAATTCTTGATGGCACTTTCAAACTGACAACTATTGAAGGAGATCCAATTCCAACGGCTTGGAACAACAATCACTTGCACCCATATTTTACTTAAAAGCTTTACTGAAATACTGTAAAAGAATTATGGATGTATGATTCTTGTATTGCAAGCCATTGTAAAGCGAGTGCAAGTGAATAATAAGAACTATAAAGTGGATGTAGGCCCAGTTCTTGGCCGAACCACTATAAATCTTGTGTTCTCTCTTATTATAAACTGCCTGTTTTATTTCGATATGTAAAGCACTTTAATTGTATTACTCAAATGTCGATTTAATATTACAGGCCATTAAAAAAGCTCACCGATCACAAAACCAAGCGATCCTTGACATCACTCAACAAACAAATGTTAAGCCACGAAAATTCCAGGTTCAAATCCTATATAAGAAGTGCTTCAAGCAAACAGTTAGTGATTCCTCCAGAGGTGGGCCCTTGCTAACTATTTGTGATCGTTTGTGCAAACGAACATCCGTTTAAGTAGCCTGTGTTTGCCCCTGCAAATTCACTTAACTATGAAGTACACTTCTTTCGATAAAACAAATTACTTGCAAAAGAAAGGAATGTGTGCTTGAAAATGATAACAAGGAGTCGCTGATATAAGCAAATGGCGAAAAGACATGGGCAAGCAGGCAGAAAACAGCCAAAGACCTCCTTGGAGGAACAAGCCCTCTTCGGAGGCACAACTCTTCGGAGGATAAAGACCTCCTCGGAGGCACAAGCCCTCTTCGGAGGCACAACTCTTTGGAGGATAAAGACCTCCTCGGAGGCAAGCCCTCTTCGGAGGCACAACTCTTCGGAGGATAAAGACCTCTAACAGGGCATGCCAGAAAAAGAAAGTTCTCTTTCTCAACCAAAAAAGATTGGCGGATTGACCGGAGGCACCTTCCTAAGTGGAAGGCACATGGCACTCGTTAACTAGTTGAGATCGTTTGTGCAAACAAACATCCAAGTTACTTGCGTCCGTCCCGTGAATCCATCCAACCATGAGAAAAAAACTTCCAGGCAAAAGCCCTAATCGGAGGCATACATTTCACCGAGATCGGAAATAAAACTTCACAAAAGTTGAAATGTGCAAAGCCCTCTTCGGAGGCCCATTTCACCAGAGTTGAAGTGCAAACAGCTCTCTTCGGAGACACGCTTCACAAGATTTGAAATGCTGAAAGACCTCTTCGGAGGCACACATTTCATCGGGATCTGAAATAAAACTTCACAAGAGTTGAAATGTGCAAAGCCCTCTTCGGAGGCCCATTTCACCAGAGTTGAAGTGCAAACATCTCTCTTCGGAGACACACTTCACAAGAGTTGAAATGCTAAAAGACCTCTTCGGAGGCACACATTTCACCGAGATTTGAAATAAAACTTCACAAGAGTTGAAATGTGCAAAGCCCTCTTCGGAGGCCTATTTCACCAGAGTTGAAGTGCAAACAGCTCTCTTCGGAGACACACTTCACAAGAGTTGGAATGTGAAAAGCCCTCTTTGGAAGCGTACTTCTACTTTCAAGAAAGGATCAATTTCTCCATAATGAGAATATTTTTCTCCGAAGATTGAAGTACCAAATCAAAGCCTTCTTTCGAAGCCCACTTCACCGTATAGAAGAATTCACTACTTTTCTTTAAAATAAAAAAAGAAGAGAGAATGTAGTGATCATCTCCAAAAGTTGAAGTGTAAAAAAAAGGAAAAGAGAAGACTTCTCCAATACGAGGCGCATTCTACTAAATCAGAGAAATATTTCCTTAAAATGGAAAAATTATTCTCTAAAGTACAGATGCAAGCCTCCTTCAAATGGAAAAGTTGTTCTCCAAAGAAAGAGTACAAGTCTTCTCGAAACAGAAGACTTGTTCTCTAAAATTTTTCCAATGTGAAAGAGATTGCAATAAACTGTGGTATGGGGGCAATATAATATAGTTACATTCATAAAAGCAATGCTCAAGCAACATACCACAGGTTTACTGCAACATCACAAGTAATGCTCAAGCAACATACCACAGGTTTACTACAACATCACACGAAGAAAATAAAGAAACTTGTAAGAAAAATAAGAATAAATGCATTCTCAAATACAAATAGAAGTTTTTACAAGTAAAGGAATCATTTTATTCCATACTATGAAAATTTAATACATGTGCGGGTTTCAAAATAAAAGAAGGCGGGGACCGTTGCCCGCACAATCTCCGGTCAACACAAGTCTTTATATATACAAGCAAAAAAGCAAAAAACGAGACGAAAAGCATAGGACCAAACCCATCATTTCTTCTTCCTTCCACCTTTCGAGCCCTCGCCTGGCCGGATGATTAACTTTTTGGGTCGGCTTGTGAAAGTAGGAGAAGAAAGAGGAAGGGGTGCAATTGGATTTTCTTCTGCTTTTTCTTCGCTGGCAGAAGCTTCCCTCTTTTTCTTTGAGACTATATGCTTTCCCTTCTTCCTTGAAGAAGACTCACTGCCCGGAGTGAAAAGTGCAGACAACTTTATGTCATAAGAAATAGTTTGCTCCGGGGTTCTTTCGCCTTCTTCAGGTTCTTCGGCCTTCTGTTCTTGTGAAGCGACCGGGTCATCCAAGCCTTGAAGAGCTTCTATCTGCTCCTCTTGTGACCTCGGTTGAGAAACAGAAGGAGGAGTAATATGGAGAGGCGGAGAGGGAACAGCTGGCAGAGGGGAAGGCTGAACAACACTTGGCGCTTTTGTTAGGGATGCGGATTAAGGATCTTAAGGCAGAAATAACACTAGAGGGGGGGTGAATAGTGTTTTAAAGAATATATGAACTATATGACTAAATTAAAACTTTCAACACAAATCTAAACAAAATTCTAACACAGAATGATCAAAGAACATATAACAAATGCAAATAGTAAAGTAAAGCAAGTAAAAGGAAAGAACACACCGGATTTTATACTCGTTCGGAATCCTCCTACATCTAGTCCTGCACCAAGGCAATATCCTTGTATAGATTTTTATAAGCCAATATCCAAATTACAACCCTCAATTTCTAAGGCCTTGAGGAACCCTCCTATCTCCGAGTCTGGGGTAAACTTTCTTGATTTATGGGACACAAGATCACCCTAATACTTCTTAATAACAATCCTTTTGAGTGGATAGACTCTATGGACTTTTTGAATACAAATTAATCCTATAACTCTGAATAATACTTTGATCTTTAGTAGAATGATGGAGAATCAAATAGAGTGGGTATCTAAATGATTTCCTATTGAGAATTTGGCAGAATGATGGCACGATCTTGAAAATATGAAGTTTTATGGATATGGAATGGTTGAGAAGAAAGAGTGAAGAAAATAAGAAAGTAGTTGTTAAAAAAAATTCGTTTTAGAAGCCTTTATATAGATGCACAATAGTCATAACCATTGGAGAAACGTTTTGAACGAATGGACACTTCTTTTGAAAATTGAATTTTGAATCCAACTGTCACCATGTCGACATGGGGTATCCCCTTATGTCGACATCCCTTAGTTCAAAATTATAGAGATGTTGTTTTGTAAAGACAATTGAATTTAAAACAAGTTGAAACTTCTCTGAAGCAAAGTAAAGTGTTTAAACAATATTTTGAGATAGAGAATGAATATAATATATATATATATATATAATAGATATAGACCGTCAATTATATAAGTAATATTTAAAATCATAATAAGTTTGATGTTTTAAAAATAGAAGTTTTTAAAATCAGAATAGAGGAATATTTCAAGGCTAAAACAAAGTTTGAAAATATTTTTGAAAACATGATTTTGAGAGCTAAAACATTTTGAACACAGATTTAAAAACATTTTAAAAAATCTATTCAAACTGAAATTGCAAGAACCTTCCTACAGAGCTCCTCCATAGGACTCGAGAACTTGTACAAAGTAGTTTAAATGATTTTTATTTTTGTGGGTTTGTAAGCCACTTGTCGTAGGTTTGTAAGCTACTTGTCGTGGGTTTGTAAGCCACTAGTTTCGATAGAAATTGTGTTCCATCCCAAAAGAAAATTGGAAGAAAGATGAGAGTGCTATTATGAAGTTTAACAAAATGCTAGACACTTATCTTGAGATCTTGAAATCTTGATTCTCTAGAGTCTTGAATCTTGAATCTCTAATCTTCATCTTGATGCTTGAGTCTTTATACTGATCAGTCATCGATGATACCTGCATATACTTCCAATACACACACACATATATATCTATATGGAAATGTTAGTATATATTTTATAAAGTAAGGTATAATAACTATATAAGGTTGTTGTCATCAAAACATCATCAACTCAGTTCCTAACAATCTCCCCCTTTTTGATGATGACAACCTTTATTTTTAAAATATTCTTACCATACCATAACTCTCCATAACTCCGCCTTACTCCATGACTTCTTCTTAAAACTACAACTCTCCCTTACTCCATGACTCCCTCTTACACCTAGCACATATATTTTTATAACTTTCTCCCCCTTTGTCATCAACAAAAACTATTAACTACTTAAGAATTCAAGAGTGATTAGTATGAACAAATAATATGTATAGAACAAGCATGAAACAATGAGTACAAGTGAACACATTTTAGTTATTACAACATATATAAGAACATACATAAACACGAACAAACAAAACAATTTAAAACAAAGAATAAAATGGAAGTACGCTTTAACGACGATCCTTAACTATAGGAGACTTGTGAATCGAACAATTGGGTTAGTGGAGACAAAAGTTTCCACGTTGTTTAATTATGTTTCTATTAGTATCAACAAGGATCTCACCAACGCAAATAACGATCTTGTCCGTATTCATAGGGACTTCGGGTTGAGGTAAAGGTTGATCTTCCTCTTGGTCCTCTTGTGGTTCTTCCATAGGTTCTTCTTCCTCGGATTCCATGGCTTGTGAAGAGTCTTCAATATTAATAGGATTTGTACGGTTATCCATAAGGAATTTTCGTACATTCCTAATAATATTCCCTTGTCTTTGTTATTCTCTAGCCATCCTAAGTTGACTTACTTGAAATTCAGTCACCAATTGAAGGATATCTTTCATCTTCTCTTACAATTTGATCACTCGAGCGTGCGTAGTTCGTTGAAATGGACCATAATGAGGAGATGTGGTTGAAGTGGTTTCATTAGTAGAAGAGGAGGCCATTATTTTATTGTTTCAGAAGTTATTTACAGAGAATATAGTGAAGAAAGAGGAGAGAAAACAAAATAAATAGATAAATAACCAAATAACTAACTTTGGAGGGAAATTCAATTTTCAAATTTTTGTTGGGTATGTCGACATCATGAGATGGGGCCTGTCAACATGTTCTTCAAAAAAATGTAATTTTTTATTTTGAATTTTTACTGATTATTATATTATATTATTTTATATTTCAGATATTGAACAAATACCTAATTCTCTTCTAAATTTAGTAAAATTCTGTTCGGTTAATGGTTTAGTTAATATATCAGCAATTTGTTTTTCAGTATTTTATAATCTAGAGTTATTATTTCTTTAGTTATATTATCTCTAATAAAACGATGTCTTATATCAATATGTTTAGTTCTAGCATGATGAGTTGGATTTTTAGATAGATTTATTGCACTAGTATTATCACAATATATTGGTGATTTACTTATGTTAATTCCAAAATCTTTTAAAGTTTGTTCCATATACATGACTTGTGAACACGCCAGAGCAGCAGATATATACTCTGCTTCAGTTGTTGACAAGGAAACAGTATTTTGTTTCTTGCTGAACCAGGAAACCAGTGAATGTCCTAGAAAGTGACAAGTTCCACTTGTACTCTTTCGGTCTGATTTACAACCAGCATAATCAGCATCACAATATGATATTAAATCAAAAGTATTATTTTTTAGAATAAAATAAACCATAATCTAAACTGTATTTTACATATCTTAAAATTCTTTTAACGGCATTTAAGTGAGTTTCTTTAGGTTGTGATTGGTACCTTGCACAGAGACAAACACTATGCATAATATCAGGACGACTCGCTGTTATATAGAGTAACGAACCAATCATTCCCCTATATAAAGTTTGATCAATATCTTTTGATTTATCTTCTTTACTTAAACCTACATTTGTTGACATTGGAGTTGGTTTCCCACTAGAGGTGCTTAAACCAAATTTATTGATTAAGTCTTTAGCATATTTTTCTTGACTTATGAAGATTCCATTTTCTAGTTGTTTAATTTGAAGCCCTAAGAAGAAACTTAATTCTCCCATGTGACTCATTTCAAATTCTTTAGTCATTATATCTGAAAATTCTTTGTTCATTATGTTATTAGTTGATCCAAAGATTATATCATCTACATATATTTGAACCAGTTGAATATCTTGATTATTTCTTTTAATAAAAAGTGTTGCATCTACTTTACCAATTTCAAAACCAGATTGAAGTAAATAAGATCTTAGTCTTTCGTACCAGGCTCTAGTAGCTTGCTTTAGACCATATAGAGCTTTCTTTAACTTGTATACATGGTTTGGAAATTTATTATCTTCAAAAAGTGGAGGTTGTTCAACATAAACATCTTCTTTTACAAAACCATTTAGAAAAGCACTTTTAACATCTATTTGATATAATTTGAAATTATTATAACTAGCGAAAGCAAGTAAAATTATTATAGCTTCTAATCTTGCTACGGGGGCGAAGGTTTTATCATAGTCAATTCCTTCTTCTTGACAATAATCTTGCGCGACTAAACGAGCTTTATTTCTTACGACCTCACCGAGTTCATTCATTTTATTTTTATAAACCCATTTAATTCCAATTATACTTTTATCCTTAGGTTTAGGAACAAGTTCCCATACATCATTTCTGTTAAATTGATTCAATTCTTCTTGCATAGCGAGAATCCATGAATCATCCGACGATGCTTCCTTTGGATTTTTAGGTTCAATTGTTGATATAAAGGCTACATTACTCATACTACTTAATTGATTTCTAGTTCTTACTACAGATTCAATATTTCCTAAAACATTTTCTATAGGATGATCTTTTGATATTTTAAAACTCTTATTAGGTTGATTTATTTCACTAATAGTTTCATTAGATTGATCTAAATTTATAAAATCTTCTTCATCGTCTATTTGTACAATATCTTTAAAATTTTCATCAAAAGATACATGCATAGTTTCTTCAATAGTATTAGTTTTTAAATTAAAAACTCTAAATGCTTTCTTCTATTAGAATAACCAATAAAGAATCCTTTATCAGCTTTTGGTTCAAATTTATCTAAATTATCTTTTGTATTAAGTATAAAACATTTACTCCCAAATACTTTAAAACAAGCAACTATAGGTTTCTTATTATAAAGTAATTCATATGGAGTTTTATTTGTTAATGGTCTAATTAAAATTCTATGTAATATATAACAAGCTGTAGCAACTGCTTCAGCCCAATAATGTTTAGGTAAATTACTATCAGAAAGCATTGTACGAGCACACTCTTGAATCGTTCTATTCTTAAGTTCTACTACTCCGTTTTGTTGTGGAGTTCTTCGACATGAAAAGTTGTGAGTATTTCCCTTTTGAGTTCAGAAATTTTCAAAATTTTCATTTTCAAATTCACCACCGTGATCACTTCGAATAGTTTTAATTTTGAAAGAATGTTGTGTTTGAACTCTTTTAGAAAAGTTTTAAATATTTCAAAAGCATCACTTTTATGTTTTAAAAAGATTGTCCAAGTATATCTTGAATAATCATCTACTAGAACAAAAACATATTTACTATGGTTAATTGATTGAACTTGAGATGGACCAAATAAATCTAAATGGAGTAATTCTAGAGGACTAGAGGTAGAAATAGCATCTTTTAATTTAAATGAACTTTTCTTAAGTTTTCCTAATTGACAAGCATCTCAAATACTATCTACTTTAAAGTTTAACTTGGGTAGACCTCTAACTAAGTCAAGTTTTGATATCCTAGATAATAATTTGAAATTCAAATGGCCAAATCTTGTATGCCAAATCCAAGGGTCACTTGTATTAGCCAAAAGACATAGATTATCATTTGAAATTTTCATACTAAGGATATAAATATTTTTCTTCCTAATACCTTCAAAAATTATATTGGACTTATCATCTTCAATGTGACATTTATCTTTTCCAAATTTAATTTTGAAACCTTTATTGCAAAGTTGACTTATACTAAGAAGATTATGTTTTAAGTTCCTAACTAATAAAACATCAGAAATAAGTAAAGTTTTAGAGTTACCGACATTGCCGACGCCAACCACATATCCTTTAGAGTTGTCACCAAAATTGACTAATCCACCATCTTGATAAGTAATGTCGTTGAGTACCTCAGGATTTCCAGTCATGTGCCTCGAACAGCCACTATCAAGTATCCATTTATCTTTCTCAATTTGCACAGTTTGTCCATTAGGTGTTGATTCGTCAAAATCCATATAACATGTTTGTCCCTACATAACACACCAATTCGGTAGATAACTTGATTTTTCAAAATAACTATATGCAGACTTATGATACTTTGATCAAATGCATAAATTCAAAACAGTTTTAACACAATTTTCCAAAAATGCCATTTTTATATTTTTCAAGTTTCAGATTATGAAAACAATGAAAACCAATGCTCTGATACCAATTGTTAGGGATGCGGATTAAGGATCTTCAGGCAGAAATAACACTAGGGGAGTGAGTAGTGTTTTACAGAATATATGAACTATATGACTAAATTAAAACTTTCAACACAAATCTAAACAGAATTCTAACACAGAATGATCACAGAACATATAACAAATGCAAATAGTAAAGTAAAGCAAGTAAAAGGAAAGAACACACCGGATTTTATACTGGTTCGGAATCCTCCTACATCCAGTCCTGCACCAAGGCAATATCCTTGTACAGATTTTTATAGGCCAATATCCAAATTACAACCCTCAATTTCTAAGGCCTTGAGGAACCCTCCTATCTCCGAGTCTGGGGTAAACTCTCTTGATTTACGGGACACAAGATCACCCTAATACTTTTTAATAACAATCCTTTTGAATGGATAGACTCTATGGACTTTTTGAATACAAATTAATCCTACAACTCTGAATAGCACTTTGATCTTTAGTAGAATGATGGAGAATCAAATAGAGAGAGTATCTAAATGATTTCCTATTGAGAATTTGGCAGAATGATGGCACGATCTTGGAAATATGAAGTTTAATGGATATGGAATGGTGGAGAAGAAAGAGTGAAGAAAATAAGAAAGTAGTTGTTGAAAAAAATTCGTTTTGGAAGCCTTTATATAGATGCACAAAAGTCATAACCATTGGCGAAAGGTTTTCGAACGAATGGACGGTTCTTTTGTAAATTGAATTTTGAATCCAACTGTCACCATGTCGACATGGGGTATCCCCTTATGTCGACATCCCTTGGTTCAAAATTATAGAGATGTTTTTTTGTAAATACAATTGAATTTAAAACAAGTTGAAACTTCTCTTAAGCAAAGTAAAGTGTTTAAACAATATTTTGAGACAGAGAATGAATATAATATATATATATAATTGATATAGACCGTCAATTATATAAGTAATATTTAAAATCAGAATAAGTTTTGATGTTTTAAAAATAGAAGTTTTAAAATTAGAATAGAGGAATATTTCAAGGCTAAAACAAAGTTTGAAAATATTTTTGAAAACATGATTTTGAAAGCTAAAACATTTTGAAAACAGATTTAAAAACATTTTGAAAAATCTATTCAAACTGAAATTGCAAGAACCTTCCTACAGAGCTCCTCCATAAGACTCGAGAACTTGTACAAAGTATTTTAAATGATTTTGATTTTCGCGGGTTTGTAAGCCACTTGTCGTAAGTTTGTAAGCTATTTGTCGTGGGTTTGTAAGCCACTAGTTTCGATAGAAATTGGGTTCCATCCCAAAAGAAAATTGGAAGAAAGATGAGAGTGCTATTATGAAGTTTTAACAAAATACTAGACACTTATCTTGAGATCTTGAAATCTTGATTCTCTAGAGTCTTGAATCTTGAATCTCTAATCTTCATCTTGATGCTTAAGTCTTTGTGCTGATCAGTCTTCGATGATACCTGCATATACTTCCTATATACATATACATATACATATACATATACATATACATACATATACATACATATATATGGAAATGTTAGTATATATTTTATAAAGTAAAGTGTAATAACTATATAGGGTTGTTGTCATCAAAACATCATCAACTCAGTTCCTAATAGCTTTCACTACAGGAGAAGAGAAGCTAAAGTCGGTATCTCTCATAAAAAGAGGAGAAAGTGGCGCGTCAAGATTTAAGTAATAATCAAAAAGTTCATCAAGATCATGTGAAGTAAACAAGCAGTCCACTTGAGCAAGATCAGCATTGAGGTTACTTGGAGAAGTAGGCTTCACTATGTCAACTTCAAAGTCCCGTGCTTCAGTGCTCTCTCGAGTCTCATCTCCAGTGCGAGCAGTTGCACTTTCAATGACAGCTTGAGCAGGAGGTGGAGAATGGGAACTGGAGCCAACAATATCGATGTCGGCCGAAATCGAATGTTGAACTGGGTCGGTTGAGGTTGCCTTCCCTAAATGTTCACCTTCCGTCAGTCCGGCTCGCTGTTTAGCGAGTTGCTCCTTTCCCCTGGCAAGAGCAGCAAGTGCATCATCATCTAGATATTGCGCCTCCAAATCTGCTTCAGCATATCCAGCACCTCCCAGTATATCAAGTGCAGCTTCCCACACTTCGTCCAAAGTGATTTCGTACTTCGGACCCAAAAATCTAAGGCTACCGCGCCCCAGAACACTATGTATGTTAAACTCGAATAAAGTAGAGCTGATTTCGGCTTTAGTTGCCATATGAGATTCTTCGGCTGCTGCTTTGCTGGCAATAGCTTCATCATGCTCTTTTTCAACTTCAAAAAGTCGAGCTTTTAACATTTCGGTTTCCAAGTCCCGGGAGCTGGTTTTTTCTCGCAACTAAGCCACGTCAGTTCGGTAGCTTTCTACAACTTGCTGTTGTGCTTCAAATTTAGCTTCAGCATCTCTTTGCCCGGCGTGAGCGTATCTCACCTGCTTTTTAAGAATTTCTTCTTTTCAAGAATAAGAAATGGAACAAGTGGCAAGTTCTTCTTTAAGTTTTTCAACTTTCGCTTCAAGCTTCTCATTGTAAGCGGCAATGCTCTTCATCTCTGCATCATGCTGATCGAGTGCTTTCTGCCACTCGTATTTATCATTTTCCATAGTCAGCATGGCTTCAAGATTCACACGGTTTACTCTTTGAAGTTCGTCAACAAGTTTCTGCCAACCAGACATTCTCTCGATATCGAGTTTGACGGAATCATGATTTCGCAACATGGCTTGCTTGTGGATTGGGACCAAGTCAAGATCGAAACGCACTCCCTTTAAGCACTAGTGCGGAAACCAGCTTTGAAGAGTAGACGGACCCTGTCCAACTTGATACAGTGGCCTACTGATGACTGTTTGAATATAAGCTCTTTGAAGGGTAGGAGAGATGGAAGGGATTTCCAAAGAGATGGGAGCAGCGGGTTTTTTAGAAATTTCAAATGTCGATTTTTCACCAAGTTTGGCCCGTTTACTCTGATCTTCAGCGACATGACTTTTCCCTTTGTCATCATGGTATTTTCGTTTGTGAGAATTATCCTCTCTCTGGGAAGAATCATGTCGTTCGTCCTATCTCCCGTAGCATTCTTCATAAGCATGCCTCTCACGAGCTTTCCTCGCAGCTCTTTCTTCGTAGGTTTCCCAGGAAGCAAGAAGAAACCTCTTGGGGTCATAAGAACCGCGCCTCCCATAACGCTGGAAATCATCATAGTAAGAGCCACTTCGTCCCATTGGAGAACCTGAAAATGAAGAAAGGATAAGTTTAGAAATTTTCAAAGCAAGGAAGTTAAATGCATATAAGCGCTGAAAAATCCTAAGTGTGTGTAACGTGCAAACTACGTGCGTCAAACTACGAACCACTCCTCGGTTGTGGGGTGATGGCGGATTTTACAATAAGTGCCAACTCTTGGGCTGACGGAGTTTGCTGCAAGACAGATGTCGCTTCAACTACTGGAGAAATAACTTTAGTAGTTGTGGTATCGTCTTTAAAGAGCTCCTGTGAAGTGATCATCAAGTCTCTCAATCCCTCAAAAATGTCATCACCATCGTGCCCAGTGGGACCCTTACCCTCGGTTCCTTCGTCAACAGTCTTCCTGGATTGGTGAGGAGGTTCTTCTTCCTCAATGACCGGGGCAAGTGCAAGTTTGCCGAATGACCCCGCAACATCAATAGAAGCAGAACACTTCACCAGTGAAGCCTTAACAGTAGGATCTTTCGTGTAAGTTCTCCGACGGAAACTGGGGCATCCGATGTCTCTATAGGAGAATCAGGGACTTCATGAGGCTGAGTAGAACAGGAAGAGTGCAGAAGTATGAATTGGTGAAGAAATTCGTCTTTCAACAAAAATTTAATACTTCTTTCCTCAACCGCCACGGCACCTAATCTTTCAAAAGTCGGCTTGTGGCCGGGATGTTTAGAGGGAGGAGGAAGTGCTGTAAAAGTAAAGAATGGAGTTAGCACTTAGCAACTGGGACTTTGAAAAGTCCAAATGGAAATAACGGGAATAAGCAATCTTACTTCCTACTCTCCAGATGGCGTAAAATCCTGGAGGACGAAGGACGAAGAAGAATTGATTTAAGAACCCGTGGGCGCTTTCCGAAAAATCGACGATCAATCTATGGTTCCTGGCGCTTCTCACGAGTGTGATAGAGGGATGATCTTTGTTCTTTGCGAATGTGCACAAGTAGCAGATTTCTTCAAAGCTTGGAAGGCGATCAAGTTTGAATAGCACACAAAGTCCCATCAGGATGGTGTAGCCATTAGGATGCAATTGGAAATAAGAGATAGTTAATCGGAGAAGGAGTCGTTGAAGAAAATCATTAAAAGGAGGAATAGCACCACACAGGCACATCTGACGATTGACAGCGATAAAACCGAGAGGTGGCCTGTCAGTAGTATCGTTTGGCCTAGGAAGTAAAGCATCTGCTTCAGCAATATCAAACTGAATACGTAGTTGGTTGAACACCCGCTGACTCGGGGTAGTTGGAGTTCTTTCCGGGGGATTATCCAGTGGATTGGCTATCGGGAAGACCTCTTCGGCTTGCACTATTATCTCTTCTTGAGAAGACATTCTACACAAGGAACTGGATATTCAAATATGAAGGTGCACATTTCCTAAATGTGTGAAGTGTTGTGCAAAACTAATAAAATGACAAGCAAATATAACTGAAATTAAACTAATATGCATTTGTCAAATATAAAGTTTTAGGGCTTGTTGTTTTAAGTCCAAATACAAGTGTAGTGTTAATGCAAACAAATCAGCCTTAATTGATTAATATTGCTTTGCTTTAATACTTCATTTGAATTTGTTGATTCACAGCATTTCATATAACTTCTTTAAGTTGATTGTTCTTTATCGACTAATCTGTCATTCAATGTGGGTAGTTAGTGACAGCATATTTGCCCTAGTTTTCTGCAAATGTTGTGTTTAGCAGGTTGTTAGCATTAGAATCTGTGAAGAAATATTAAAGTTCAGGCAAGTTATTTCAACAGTTCAAGTTGGAATTCAAGTTAAAGTTATGCTTCAAGGCAAGGCAGTGTGAATCTGGAAAAGTTCTAAGTTGCGCACGACCTAACAAGTTGGGTCGAAATTGGTCTAGATCGCAAGAAGGAATTCGGCAGTAAATGTTGTTTAAGTTTTAAGTCGCTCACGTGACCTAATAGACTAATTCGCTCACACGACCTAAAAACTAAGTCGCTCACATGATCTGAAGATTAAGTCGCTATGAGTTGAGTCGCTCAGTTTCTTTTAGGTCGCAAGGATTCTTAAGTCGATCAGTTTGTTAGGTCGGTCAAATCTGTTAAGTCGTAAAGGGTGTGTGTTGCTCAGATTCACTAGGTCGCTTCTGGCGCAACTCAGCAATCTCCAGCTATTCCCTATCAAAGCCGATATGCCCTACTTTCCTTAACCCACTAACTCTTCTCCACTCAATAGCTCGCTGCCACGTTAGCTCGTGATCCGATAACCCATTATCACCTATACAATGAAATCCATCATCCTCTCAATGAAATCCACTATCTCTCCATACCACCAAATCAACTAGAACTGATTCAAGTCATCGCAGATCCATCATACTGCCGTGCTCTCGTGAATCGCAGCAAAAAACATAGCTAATGGCGGTCAAAAATCAATCACAACATGGTTCAAAAGTTACACGCGACGTACAGAGTTGGACTGAGGTCAGGAAATGGGGATTCGCAATTCGGTGATGAACATAGTTGGATAGATTTCAAATTCACTTAGGCAATACGATGGAAAAGATGAATTGATGACTGGTTAGATTGAATTCATCCGTGGAAGCTTGAATGATTGTTAATGGTAGAGCAGGTTGTCAAAGCAGTTAAGTAAGAAAGAAGAAACGACCTAACGGCTTATATAGGGGAGAAAGAGGAAGACATATCGGCACGCGAGCCAGTTGAGTCGTTCACGATCTAGAGCAATTAGATCGAAGCACACGACCTATGGCATAGGCGTATACTTCGAGAGGAAAATGTTAATATCATTCTGGGCAACGACTCAAAGACTTGAAGAAAACTAGCGACCTAGCATGATATAGCGACTTAACGATCTAATGAGATAAGCGACCTAACGACCTAAGGAATAAAGCGACTCAGCGACTTAACGGGTTAGAAGATCCAGCGACCTAACATCCTGAAGTATGAGCGAGTTAACATGGATGCTCGACCTAACAAAGCTAGCGACCTAAAGACCCCTAGCAACTTAGCAACCAACACAGAGCAACAGTATATTACAACAGAGGGATGCAGTGACCTAGCGACCTAATGAACTAGGCAACCTAGCGACCTAACGGGTTAAGACAGTGTGAGGCCGCATACATACTATTTCTTCATTAGGTCGCTCACAACCTAAATAGACCAAGGTAACTCCACAGCTCGCTCAGGATGGCCTCACTAAGCGGTAACTTCTTATGCCGCTCCCCTCCTAGGTCGCTACGACCTATCAGGTTGTTCAGAAGAGCAAGTGTAACCAAGATAAACCGTAGCTCGCATCTCTTAGGTCGCTGACGATTTACGACCTACGACCTACCCCTAGGTCGCCCACGACCTACGACTTACTCCAGAAATTTCGCATAAATACCGTGCCTACACCACCGAAGAGAGGATCTTTTGGCTCATTTCTAGAACGCCTATATTCTACTGATTTCTCGACTCACTCGACACTTCAAAAACGAAAGACACTTCAACGAACTTCAAGAAGAAACCTAACACATTTGACATGGATTCAAAGAGTACTTCTACATCGGAGTTCTTGCTATTTGTCCTAGTAGTGTTGTAAAGTTGTAATCGATTCAGCAATAAAGAAGATTAAAGTGGATGTAGGCTTAACTTGAAGCCGAACCACTATAAAACTGTTGTCTCTTTACTGTTCTTTCTGTGACTTTTCTACTTACTTTTATTTCCCGTATTGACGGGTGGTACTTTCACTTAATCTCTACTTACACCAGGTGTTAGCGTTCAATTTTAGCGTTAACAGTGTGATTTAAAATTGTGAAATAATCTTATATATAAGAAGTGAAACTATATGAATATATTTATAAATATGAGTTGTAAATGAAAATGTTGAATCCTGTTTATTTTGGAAATTATTTTCCAAAATTAAAAGTTAAAAATATTGAAATTACATAAGAAAAGATTTATAAATGTGATTTATGAATAAAAGGAAAATTTTGAAAGAATATAAAGCACTGAATTCACTATTGTCATCGGGAAATAATAAGGGTGATGACTACAGCATCATCAGTATCATTTTCAAGTTTCTGTATGATGCATTTGCTACCAGAGTAAATTGAAAAATTGAAGTTTGTTGTGATAAACAAATTTGAAATTAAATCCTAGTTGTAATTGTTGAATATAAGTGAAATGAGTTTTGAACTTATAATATGAGATAATAAATTTAACTTGGTAAAAGTAAAATAGAATTTACTTTAGAATCGGAATCTGAATTGGATTTGGAAATTTATGTTAAGTTAAACAAATAATGTTTAAATTGAATATAACTTAAGGAATGTCGAATGAAGTTGATTTTGGTATCGAAGTAAATTAATAAAGTGAAGTGATGAATATGAACTTGAGTTATGTAATGAAATTCAGCTTTTTTGTTAAATGAATTAGCAATTGAATTAATAAATGAATTGATATGAAATAATGGATGTATGTGTTAATTTATTAAAGCTAATTAAAAGTGATGAACCAAATTGAATGAATGTAAGCAAAGTAAAAGAAATTTGGTTGTATTGGATATACATTGATTTTTAGATTGTGGTTAGTTGATTGTATAGAAATCCATATGAAATTCAATAAATGAAATTGAAGGCTATAAATCATTGAATTCAAATTAGAAGTAAGTAAATTTAAATAGAAGCTATGAAATTTGATTTGAATATGGAAGTGAACTAACTTGAATGTGAATTAGTGAATGTAAACTAATTGAATAAACGAATGTTAGCAAAGTCCAATGTTAATGAATCAAATGTGATTTAAATGAAAAAAATCAATTCATTGAATATTAATGTGAGGTGAATGTATATTGATTTGATGATTGGAATTATTGTTGGACGATAGTTGTTTAATAGTCGGATTTGTTGCCTTTTGTTGCATTTGCCATATTGGCACGTATTGTTGTTGCTTCTGGTATATGTTGCATATCGATATTATTTTCCATAAACATGTTTCTCATTGTTTGTTGAGTGTTTAGTAGGTGTGGATTGCGCTTGCTTCGCATTTGGAGCTAGCTTTCACGCTATATTAGCCGTATATGCTCGCTAATAATATATAAGGTACATATCCCTGATTAAATATCGTACTTTTACACTTTTTCCCCTACGGGATGCCTCATTACTTGATGAGATGTATATTTGTGACATATATATATATATATATATATATATATATATATATTGCCATTTTTTCGGATCGAGCCGCGCAAAGGAGACAATGGCGAAATTTTCTGAAAATTTAAGGCGTTAGAATTTTTTTGAGAAAATTGAATTTTTTTGAAAAGATAACTAAGTATGATTTGAAAACTAAAGTTATCGTAAGAAGTTTAACTATGGATTTTGGAAAAGTTAAATACTTAAGTGAATTTGAAATCTAATTTGAATGAATGCTTGAAAAGTTAATGGATTTTGTAACTTTTTTCTTGCTTGGTAATTTCAAGGACGCAATTCTTTTAAGGGGTGAAGTTTGTAATGACCCAGAATTTTTGTCAATTGAAATTCGTATATTTAATTGATTTTAAATATTAACAAGTAAAATTTGTAAGTCAAATAAATTTTATTTCGAATATAGTGATTTAATTGGATAATTATATCGATAATTAATATATGAAATTACAGAAATAATTGGAAATTTGGTTTAATGTGATTAAAAATGATTTATAAAGTTGTATTTAATCATATTGGGGTTAACATGATGTTATAGAACTTTTAAAATTTAATTTAAAGTTAATTTGTGGAAATTGAATATTCTAATATTTAATTGACGTGTTAAAATAGCCATTTTTCAAACAGTCTCGGGTTTCGCCGAAACTAGTTTCATCGGATCCATAATGTTAAATTATTGTATGGTTTAAAATTTCGTGTCAATCGGACTTACGGTTTGTCCGAGGCGAGCTAAAACGCGTAGAAATCGATTCGAGTGAATTTTGAATTTAAATAGTCGATTCAAACAAACTTATGTTTCAAATTTGATCGAATTGGCTCCCGATATATATTCCATTGCATTTGGAATAGGGGTAAAACATTATAAATGCCAGGCGGCACGCTTCCTTTCGAGTTCGAAATTTTTTGGTATGAATAGTGCGCGCGTAATTTTCTATAAAAGGCCACCAATGTTTCACATTTACACTCAAACCCTAATTTACTTTCAGGCCGCCACTATCTTCATTAGTGGGCGAAAATACGCGATCTTTCTCCTCCGATTTCATTAAATCCACTCACTATTATCAAATGTTTTCAACTACAAAGTTGTAGATCTCGTCGAGAAGAGTAAATCCAACGGTGGAGATCAAATATGGAGCGACGTGGAGGGGGAAAATGGCTCACGTACGTGGTCGGTTCGTGCGCAGTTCCTAGGGCTAGGGTGGACCGAGCTTCAAGAAATTTGGGTTGGAGGCGTGTCGTGGCTGGGGCTTTCGAATGAAGGTCGCTAATCGTCGTGAAGTCGTGTATATTGGCCGTGAAAATTCGATGAAAAGGGAGGCTATGGGTTCACCTATACGTTCGTGACCTAGAGATGGAAGAAGGGGGGGGGGGTGCGGCCTAGATTCTAGGGATTAGTGATGGACGGTTCTGATTGAATCTGGGTATAAAAATATAAAAGAAATTGTAAATTAAATTATATTATAATTCGTTCAAACTTTAAACTATCATAACTCTTTCATACGAGGTCCGTTCCGCACGAAACGAATTGCATTGGAATCGTATTAACGAATACTACGCGATTTAACAGGAATGGAGTTGATTGGAGCTAGGGAAAATTTTGGGTAAAATTAAACGCACGTTTAATTTTATTCGAAATAAAATGCTGAAATCGCTATTTGAAACAAGGTGAGAACTTCTCGCTCAATCGAAATTGTTTCGATTTAAATTTTAAATAGTTAGATTTAAAATTTCTTCATTGTATGTATGGATGATAAATTATTATCTATTATTTTGAAATAGACCCTATGCACCGTATATTAAGCGGACGTTATTTATCAAAAACATATACCGCGATATTTCACCTTGTTGTGGAATTGGTATTATATATGTACTTGGAGTTGATTTTCCCGCAATATATAGCGGATGAGACCGTATTGCGCCGCACAATAGCGGATCATATTTTATAAATCCTATATACCATGATATTCCGCATTGGAACGGGATTGGTATTGTGCTAACATCTGTGGATGCAGGGAAACAGGTTGGAGGGATCCAACTAGATTCCTCAACAGTATTGACTTATTTACAGATATTTGAGATATATTCTGTTATCATATTGATATATGATGTTTTGGACGTCGTGGTTGATGTTTTAGTGCTGTTGCAGCATTGCGCCTATTTTTGAAGTTTTAAAAATGTAAAGTAACGATTTTCAAATTTAAAAGGGTTTTAAAGTGATTTTTGAAAGTATACATTTTATTGAATTTTGGAATTGATTCATTTTAAATAAATAAACGTTATAATTTTAATGTTATAAAATTTATGATTTTTAAGAAATATAGTTAAAATGTGAGTTTTGAAATGTGGAGTTAATGAATTTTTTTAAATAGTTTACATTGAGATTTTTGAATTTATTTTAAAAAGCTTTATATACAAGATTTATAAAATTTGATCTTTATAAATCAAAGTGATGAAATTATAAAGGAGTTTTAAAGACGTTTTAAAATGATGTTATAAATGAATTTTATAAAAGGATAGAATCTACGATTTGTGAAGTTATAAAATGAATGTTTGTAAATAGAGAATTATAAGTAATTTGCTTATAATTTGGATTTTGGGTTTAAATGGGATATGGATAGAATTTGTTAATAAAGTGATTTTATAAGTTGAAGTTGTTATAAAATATGAATGGAATTTATAAATAATTGGTTTATAAATCCAAAATTGACTTATTTTGATAAGTTAATATCATAGCTTATTAAAGGAGATATATTCACGATTTTGGATAGTGGATAATCCTTTAAAATAAAATGTGCAGACAACGTCGAATTTGGGTAACGAAGTATATTCACGATTTTGGACAGTGAATAATATATTAAAGAAATGTTTTAGGAAGTGATCTTTTAAATAGAGTTAAAATGATTTGAAGTTGTTTTAAAATGTGTTAAGGAACGAAACCATAGATTTCAACATTCATTGTTGAAATAGACGTTTTCGAGAAATATAAGGAAATGGTGGACTATAACACTGTTGTTATAGTAAACGATTTTTGAAAGAAAATGTTTTATATAGTATTGGGATTTATATATCTTAATTTCGAATCTCTATACTAGTGATTTTGGGTTGTCGTAACGATGTTTTACGCAACATTCGTTTTGACTCAAATGAATGTGTTAAATAGAAGGTTTTCCTTAAAGAATAGAATATATACTTAATCGTGCTTCAAGTATATTGAATATTTTCTAAGTATTTAAAATAAATAGATCTGTGAACTACTTATTGTTAATAAGTATGGAAATGTTTTCCAATATGAAATGAAATGTTTTTGGTTTAATCTTTTAAAGATAAATTGAAAATGAACAAGTGTTTGAAAGTGTTTTCCAATGAAGAAATTGAAATGGTTTAGTGAATATATCTTTATAAAGATAAATTGAAGTGAATATATCTGGCAAGTTATTTAATTTATGGAAGACTAATGAAAAGGGCCAAGTGATTGTTATTGTGCTGGATATTTGGTTGTTGGCCTTGATAGTTAAATAACCGACTATCAATATTTACCTTTATGTAGGTATTTGTTGTGATTTGCTTGAATTTGAATGCTACGCTTATTTTTATAAATAAGCGCTCATTATACGGTTTAGTCGGGAGAGGACCTTTGTGTCATAAATCCCATTCTGAATAAGTGATTTGTCGTAATGGATAGCATTTGAAGACCTGTGTTGAAGACCGGGTATTTTCGAAAACGGAAGGATTATCGTCAAATGACTCTGCATCGACTGATCTCCGATATAGAGATTTTATCACCCTTTGTGACGGGAAGTCCGGTCGTGATTAGTGAATATCCGGATTGCAAGGACTTCTTTGGAAGTACCTTCGGTTCTGTTCGATCCCGGAATAGACTTGTATAGTTGTGTGCCGAAGGTTACAATTTGAGATGTATAACTGGTTTCTATCAAATATATTTCTGTTGGTGGCGGAGAATTTATTCTCTTAGCTTAATACCCTTCTTTGAGACGTACGAGCTCAGAGGTTATGTAGTTGATGGTTGCTAGTGATACATTCCCAATTTGGTAATGTGGTATACGAAGTGCTGTTGAGTATTTGATGATCAAAGCGTAGCTTTTATGAAAAGTGTAGCTTTGTGGACGAGACTTCGTCGGACATCACACCCCGAAAATGGTCAAAACAGGAAAGATGCAGCATGGTTATTAGGGGACAACGCCCCCTTAGTGTATGTCATTTCCTTCTGGATAGAGGTGGTATTATGGTATGGAGCCATGATACTTAATCTATGTTGTTGCTGCAAACTTATTATATTTTGGTTGTTGGCGAATCTCGAGATTTAGGTCGGTTATGACTGGGGGATGGAATATTTGTGTCAGTAGTCACCCAGTTAGGGGTAACCCGGCCATGTGTTGGCAGAGATCCGATTTGGTTCTCAGGGCGTCTTTCCAAAGGCATACTTATGTGGCAATGGGAAGTTCCTTGGCCTGACCATTTGTTGAAAATCCAAAGAAACAATACGAGCCTTGTACGGTTTTAGTTGTAGAACCTGCCATTTACTTATGATGGCGCCCCACTGTTTAGATGGTAGCTATAGTAGGCATAGTTCGAAATGTCTATGTTGGCTAAGATTTATATCATTATTTTCGAAATGTTTTCCTACGCTTTGCACCTATAGTAATAACATCAAAGAAAATTTCTCGTATCAAGAATGTTTTACTATCATAAGGAGAAATCTCCTCCGATTCTGCGTTTGCATTGTGTGTGTGTGCGGGAGGCCTTATGGTAGTCTCATTTTCTAAAAGCATTGCGAATCTAATTTAAAATATTCCTTTTTTTGTTTTTAAAGATAAACTGTTTAAGTTCTCACACCAGTCACATGACTGTCCTGGAGTTTATTGTTTCCTTCCTAAACTCTAGGTGCCCACCAATTTCCACACGGGCAGTTTAGGGTCAGCTTATCAAGTCATTCTGGAATTCATGAGTTGCTGTGGAGATCAGGACCAAGCTGGATGGCGTGGTGTATCAACTAGTATATAGTATTTCTTTTCCGCTGTTTGTTGTTGTGAACTCTGATAATGTAATGTAATGTAATAACTGATATAGTTATTTGTTTAAAAGATTATTCATTTATCTATTATATGTTGTTCCGCTGCTATTGTGAGATTCTAATATTGTTTCTGTTGCTTTTTCTTTCTTCTTCTATCTTCTACCTCTTCTTTAACCCTAACGGTACGGTTTTTTAGCCTTCGGTTGCTCGGATACGGTGGACGTATTGATCTCGAGTTTCGTGAGTCAAAAATCGATCTTTACATTTGGTATCAAAGCATATGGTTAAGTGACAACCTTGGCTCTATTGGGAATTACTCACTAGAGATAGAGTCAGCAGTACTCTAGATTGAGTGTGAGTGTAATAATAGCTATGAGCGTGTATTTGTTAGTGAATATAAAAATTGTTTTGTATTGTGTTGACTTATCGGTTGATTATTTATAGATTCTGGTCGGTGCAGTCTGGACAACTGTTTCGATTGGGGTTTCTAAACTCTTAAACAAGATAAACCGACATAGTATCATTTTAAATTGGGTAAATGGCATAATTTTACTTTGATTAATATAAAGAAATAATTTTTCAGAATTATTAAAGTTTATATAAATTGATAGTTTGGTTGTTTAAAGTGTAAGAATATTTACAAGTTAATTAAAAGAATAAATTGTATAAGCAGACGAATTATTAAGATGGAATTATAATTAATGTGATTTCCAATTGTGAAATAATCTTACATATAAGAAGTGAAACTATATGAATATATTTATAAATATGAGTTGTAAATGAAAATGTTGAATCCTGTTTATTTTGGAAATTATTTTCCAAAACTAAAAGTTAAAAATAGTGAAATTATACAAGAAAATATTTATAAATGTGATTTATGAATAAAAGTAAAATTTTGAAAGAATTTAAAGCACTGAATTCACTACTGTCACTGGGAAATAATAAGGGTGATGACTGCAGCATCGTCAGTATCATTTTCAAGTTTCGGTATGATGCATTTGCTACCATAGTAAATTGAAAAATTGAAGTTTGTTGTGATAAACAAATTTGAAATTAAATCCCAGTTGTAATTGTTGAATATAAGTGAAACGAGTTTTGAACTTATAATATGAGATAATAAATTTGACTTGGTAAATGTTAAATAGAATTTACTTTAGAATCAGAATCTGAATTTGATTTGGAAATTTAACTTAATTTAAACAAATTATGTTTAAATGGAATATAACTTAAGGTAATGTTGAAAGAAGTTGATTTTGGTATTGATGTAAATTAATAAAGTGAAGTGATGAATATAAACTTGAGTTATGTAATGAAATTCAACTTTTGTGGTTAAATGAATTAGCAATTGAATTAATAAATGAATTGATATGAAATAATGGATGTATGTGTTAATTTATTAAAGCTAATTAAAAGTGATGAACCAAATTGAATGAATGTAAGCAAAGTAAAAGAAATTTGGTTGTATTGGATATACATTGATTTTTAGATTGTGGTAGTTGATTGTATAGAAATCCATATGAAATTTCCATACGGGCAGTCTAGAGTAAGGTTATCAGGTCATTCTGGAATTCAGGAGTTGCTGTGGAGATCAGGAGCAAGTTGGATGGCGTGGTGTATCAACTAGTATATAGTATTTCTTTTCCGCTGTTTGTTGTTGTATACTCTGATAATGTAATGTAATGTGATGTGATGTAATAACCGATATAGTTCTTTATTTAAAAGATTATTCATTTATCTATTATATGTTATTCCGCTGCGATTGTGAGATTCTGTTATTGTTTTGTTGCTTTTTCTTTCTTCTTCTATCTTCTACATCATCTTTAACCCTAAGGGTACGGTTTTTCGGCCTTCGATTGCTCGGAAGTTGATAAAGTGGACGTATTGATGTCGATTTTCGTGAGTCGAAAATCGTAAACTTTACAAGATTTCTTGTAATTATTAATGGATTTGAAGATAATTGAGGGAGAAGAAGATGATTTTTCGGCCATTAGAATATAGGGTGGCGGCTGAAGCTTGGAACTAGGGTTTTGAGCAAATTGTGAATGTTGGTGGCCTTTTTATAGAAAATTCTCAAAACACTATTCATCCCGAAATTTTCCGAACTCAAAACGAAGCGTGCCGCCTGGCGTTTATAATGTTTTACCCCTATTTCAAATGCAATGGTATATATATCGGGAGCCAATTCGATCAAATTTGAAAGATAAATTTCCGAATCGAATTATTTAAATTTAAAATTCACTCAAACCGATTTCTACGCGTTTTAGCTTGCCCCAGATAAACCGTAAGTTCGATTGACATGAAATTTGAAACCATATAATAATTTAACATTACGGATCCGATGAAACTAGTTTCATCGAAATCCGATGTTAACGCTAAAATTTAAACGCTAACACCCCGGTGTATGAAGTGAGATTGTGAAAGCACCACCCGATAACTCGGGAACAGATTACAAGTAGATAATAGCGGAAAAGCAGTAAACAACAACAATTTTATAGTGGTTCGGCTTAAGAGTATAGCCTACGTCCACTTTAAGTACTTTTATTGATGATCTCGTTACAAGCTGATACAATTCTTTCCAAGTACAATACACTTTGAATTACAAGTCACTTAGAACAAGCAGATTAAACTTCAATGGAGATTAGAGTCTTCAAATCCATGTTGGATGTGTGTGATCCTATCTCGAAGTTGTTTTTAGCGTTCTTCGTGTCTTGAGAGCTTTAAGTGTTTGATTGGTTTGGAATGCAGCGGAGTAATAGCGCTTGAAGAGAATGAGCCAAAAGTCCTTTGAATGCTCGATGTGGTCATGTATTTATAGGCAAATTTCTAGGCTGGAATTGTCAAGTCATGAGTCTTGACCGACTCAAGATGAGTCGTAAGTCGTGACCGACTCAGGATGAGTCGTATGTCGTAGGCGACTCAACTGGTTGAGCCCAGACTTCGTATCAGAGCGTCTCTGGTCCTCTGTATATAGCACAAGTCCTAACTCGTCTGCGAGTTAATAGGTCGTGGTCCAAGATGAGGCGGCGTTGGATTTCTACTTAGTAGCCATGAGTCGTGGACGACTCAAGCTAAGTCGTGAATGACCTACCATAGGTCGTAGGTCGGTCCTTTGCTGTTTTGGGATTTTAGTCAGTTAGGTCATTTGACACCTTAGGTCGTTGAGTCGTTAGAGAACTTGAGTCGGTCTATCCCATACACCGTTAATCCCTTGAGTCGCTCCACTCCTCTAAGTCGCCTTAAGCTTTAACTCGTTGGCTTGTTGAGTCGGTAGCTTCCTGAGTCGGTAGCTTGTTGAGTCGGTAGCCTGTTGAGTCGGTAGCTTGTTGAGTCGGTTGCCTTCTGAACCGTTAAGAACCTTAAGTCGTGAGTCGGCCCAGACCTTGACTCGTTGCTTAAACGGAGTTAACATTTGCCCCTCGAAGTTCACGCCTAAGTCGTAGGTCGTGTGCTTCGACTCATCTTAACTCGTGTGCCGATTCAACTGCCACTGCTCAAAGCTATAAAAGACTTGAGTCGTTCCCCTTACTTCCTTCTTCCCATTTCTTATCTTTTGAACCGTGTCTGCCATTAACACATCTTCGAGCTCTCAAAGGCGATTCCAACCTGATTTATTTTCGATCATCTTTAGCATCACACCGTGTAAGAGATTTTGCATCTTTTTTCAATTGCTGATGATTGCCGATCTCTGTTTTTCCCCCTTGATCCTTGCAAATACTATTACATCGGACATTGATGGATTAAAGGCAGGCGGTTTGATCTTACTTGTAACGATTCGAGATTTGAGGCGACCTAGTGGTGTGATGGAACTGGGGTTAACCATTGTGAGGTTATTGGGTTATCGGGTTATGGATTAGATGGTTAATGGGTCAGATTGATTCGAACGTTGCCGTAGGTTTGACTCGGCTACTTTTGTATGATCCAGTGACCCTTGCGATTTAACCATGATACGACTCATCATGCTCCTCGACCTAAGCCTTGAGTCGTGGCCGAGATAAAACCCTTGAGTCGTGACCGAGATAAAACCCCTGAGTCGTGACCGAGATAAGACCCCTGAGTCGTGGTCGAGATAAGACTTGTAGATAATCTCCTTATTTCTACGACTCAAGGCATAGGGTACTGCCGACTCAGGACTTTTGAACCGTTGACGAGTTATGACTTGTGTGAATTCTGTTTGAACTTTGGACCATTGCATTAACCTTGAACTGTTGAATTTTATTGCATTCATTCACAGGTTATTTTGACTTGCAGGCTAACAATCTGTTCAATACAACATTCACAGAAAACTGGGACGAATATACTGTCATTGATTACCCATATCAAATGACAGATTAGTTAATAACAGATAATTAACTTAAACAAATCGTGTGAACGAAGTGCTATCGATTTCAAGTAGAATATTAAAGCAACACTGAAACAATCAATTGAAACTGACCAGCCTGCACTAATATTATGCTTGAACTCTAAATTAACAAGTTCTGAAATTACCGTAGTCGATCAATCGTCAACCAGTTTAATTCCAGTTATATTTACTTGTTATTTTCATTAGTTTTGCACAACACTTCACACTTTTAGGAAACGTGCACCTTCGCATTTGAACACCCAGTTGCTTGTGTAGAATGACATCTCAACAAGAAGAACCTATGGGCCAGGCTGAAGATGTCTTCCCAGTAGCCAACTTGTTGGATAATCCTCCGGAGAGAACTCCCACCACTCTGAATCACCGGGTGTTTACTCAACTGCTCACCCAGTTTGGCATTGCCGAAGCTGATGCCTTACTGCCGGGGCCAAACGATACTGCAGATAGGCCCCCTTCTGGCTTTATTGCTGTCAACCGCCAAATGTGCTTGAGCGGTGCCATACCACCTTTTAATGACTTCCTTCGGCAGTTCCTGCTTCGATTATCTATCTCTCCATTCCAATTGCACCCCAATGGCCATGCCATTCTGATGGGGTTATGTGTGCTTTTTAGTAAAGTTCTGGACCGGTTACCGAGCTTTGAGGAAATCTGCTACCTCTGCTCATTCACAAAGATTAAAGATCATCCCTCTATCGTAATCATAAGGAGTGCTCGAAACCGAAAACTTATCACCGATCTTTCTGATAGCGTTCATGGATTTCTAAATCAGTATTTCTTTGTTCGTTGCCCTCCAGGGTTTTATGCCATCTGGAGAGTAGGAAGTAAGATTTTCCTGTTTTTATTTTTCCAATCTTGGACTTTTCAAAATTTGAGTTGCTGAATGCTAACTTGGCTACTTTATTTTTTCCTGTTTTAGCGCTTCCTCCTCCCTCTAGAGATCCATGCTATAAACAAACTTTCGAGAGATTGAACGCCGTAACGGCAGAAGAGAGGAGTATCAAGTTTTTGCTAAATGATGAATTTCTACATCAATACGGGCTTCTTCATTCTTTTCGCTTTACTCAACTTCGCAAAGTTCCAACTGAAATTCCCGATTCTTCGGCGGAAACTCCTGATGCCCCGGTCTCTATTAAAAAGCGCATGCAGGAACCTTTATGGAAACTCCACTAGTAAGATGTTCAATTCCGAAGGACGTTGCGGGGCCGTCTGATAAGTCTGCACTTGCCCCTGTTATCGAAGAGGAAGAAACTCCACGATCTTCTGGAAGATCTGCCGACGAAGGAGTTGAAAAAGCCAGTTCCAAAAAACATGATGGCGATGATGTTTTCGAGGGATTGAGCGATTTAATTGTGACTTCCCAAGAACTTTTCAAAGATGATGTTTCCAAAACTGTTTCTTCTGTAATTGAGGCGACATCTTCTCTACAACAGATGTCAACTCCTCCTACTCAAGTTATCACTACCTCTATTCCATAGAGTGGTTTGTAACTCGATGCGTGTAGTTTACACGTTACAGAACACTTAGGATTTTTTCATCATTTCTACGCACTTATCTTCTTATACTTTAAAGATTTCTAAAGCTTATTATTTTTATTCCAGATTCTCCTATGAGGCGCAGCGGCTCGTACTATGATGATTTCCAGCGCTACGGGAGGCGTAGCCAGTATGATTACAGGCGTTACCTCCCTTCTTACAGAGAATCGGATGAAGAGAGGGCTATCAGGAAAGCCGACGAGAGACGAGCATATGAAGAACGTCACCGAAGGGAACAAGAAAGACATGACCCTCCCCACAGAGATGATGATACTCAAAAGAGAAAAGCTCACGATGAGAGAGGTAAAGGTCACATAGACGATTCTTCTAGCAAGCGGGCCAGACTGACTGAAGAAACAATGCCGATAGCTTCTGAACATGTTCCTGCTAAATCTCCTGCTCCCTTTCGCTCCGACATTCAAGCAATCATCAACCGGCCCGCATACCAAGTCGGGCAAGGTCCTCCCACTCTTCAAGGTCGATTTCCTCAGTGGTGCTTGAGAGGGGTTCGATTTGATCTTGACTTGGTTCCTCTCGACAAACCGGCTATGCTGCGAAATCTTGATACTGTCAGGACCGATATTGAAAGAATGTCGAACTGGCAAAAACTTGTCGACGAGCTTCAGAGGGTTAACCGAGCCAATCTCGAGGCCATGCTCACAATGGAGAACGATAAGGCTGAGTGGCAGAAGACTCTCGAACAGCATGACGCTGAAATGAGAAGTATTGCTTCCTATAATGAAAAGCTGGAAGCGGAAGTGGAAAAGCTTAAGGAAGAATTAGTTACTTCATCAACTTCCTATTCTCAAAAGGAGAGCATGCTTCAACAACAAGTACGAGATGCGCATGCCAGTCAAAGAGAAGTCGAAGACAAGCTTGCACATAAGGAAAAGGTCATAGAAGAATATCGTGCTGAAACTGTACAGCTGCGAGAACAAACCGGCTCTCAAAGCTTGGAGATAGAGTTGTTAAAAACTCGACTTGCTATGGCCGAAAAGGAGCGCGACGAGGCTGTTGCTGGTAAACTTGCGGCCGAAGAGGCCCATCAAGCAACCAAAGTTGACATTAGCTCCACACTATTTGATTTTTATCTGCACAGCATTTTGGGGCGTGGCAGCCTTGCCTTTCTAGGCCCTAAATACGAAATTACATTAGCTGAAGTCTGGGAGGCAGCACTTGATATGCTAGGTGGCAAAGGTGCTGGCTACGCTGAGACAACTCTTGAAGAGCATTATCTCGATGATGATGCCCGCGCCGCTCTTGCCAAGGGAAAAGAGCAACTCGCCAAGGTACGGGCCGGAATGGCGGAAGGGGAACATTCTGAGAAAGAAATACCGCCTACTTCTTCTGAACGTCCTTTAGTTTCTCCCGAAGTGGACATTACAGGCTCTAGTGCTCATTCGCCGCCTCCCATAAGAACCGGGGTAATTACCCCTACTGATGATGAGGCTTTGGAAGACATTGGGGCTCAAAATTATGAGATTGAACTAGCGAAGCCAACATCTTCAGGTAATTTCGACATTGGTCCGATTCAGGTGGATTGCCTGCTTATTCCTCAAAAATTTGATGAGCTTCTCGATTACTTCTTGAATCTCGATAAACCCATATCTCCCTTCCTTTGGGAAGATACTAACATTTTCAATTTCTCTTCTTCTACAGTTGAAACTACAAGTGCTGTGCAGACTTCGCCTCCTTTGGTTATTCCTCCTCCATCTCTTCAGGTGACTCCTCCTTCTGCTTCACAACCCGGGTCACAAGAGGAAAAAATTGAGGCTCTTCATGGCTTGGATGACCCTATTGCTTCGCAGGAGCAAAAAGATGAGGGACTTGAAGGAGGCGAGATCTCTCCGGAGCGGACTCCTTCTGACGACGTAGTTTTGTCCGCTCTTGTTACTCCAGGGAGTGAGTCTTCTTCGAAAAGAAGAAAGAAGCACGGGACGTCGAAGAGGAGGGGGAAGAAAATTATCACTACTGAAGAGGAACCGGAAATTGCACCAGTTGCACCTCCCTCCCCTTCTTCTCTTATGCCTTCAGACCGACCTGAAAGACCTGAAAAGCTAACCATTCGGCCGGGTAAAGGGTCTAAAGGCGGCAAGAAGAAATGAAGAGTTGGGCTTTTTGATTCCTTTTTTGTGTAATGGTCGGATGTTGTGCAGGCACCGGCCCCTGCTTTTTTATTTTGAAACCTGTATCTGCAATATCTGCAATTGAATAAAATGATCCTTTATTTGTACTGACTTTTGTTTGAATTTGAGAATGCATTTATTATTCATTTTTGCACAAGTTTATTTATATGATATTGCGGTGAGCTTGTGGTATGTTGTTTGAGCGTACTTTACCGACGTAGCTATACCATTTTTTATGTAACTATACCATGTTGCCCCCATACCATGAGCTTACTGCAATATCGTATACTTTGAGGGGACTTGCACTCTCATTTTCTGAAGAATAATTACTTCATTCTCGAAGAGAATTTTCGTAGAGTGCAACTTCCTTCGTATAAGTCTTTACGCTTTGTTCCTTGAAGAAATCACTTTTTCCTTTTGCGTATGTATACATTTTGCCAAGTGAATTCTTCTATGTGGTGAAGCGGGCCTCTGAAGGGTACTTTAACTTTAATTCTTCCTTTGAAAGTTAAAGTATGCCCTTGATGAGGATTTATTTTTTTTTTAAAAAAAAAAATTGAAATTTGTGCCTCTGAGGAGGGATTTTTTCACGTTTCAACACTTGGAAGTTTTACTTCAATCTTGGTGAAACGTGCTCCTCCAAAGAGTTGTGCCTTTGAAGAAAGCCTTTTCACGTTTCAACACTTGGAAGTTTTATTTCAATCTCGGTGAAACGTGGGCTTCTAAAAGAGGTCTTTCCTTTTAATTGTGTCCCTGGGAGGGGGTTGTACCTCTAAGGAGGGATTTTTCATGTTTCAACACTTGGAAGTTTTATTTCAATCTCGGTGAAACGTGTACCTCCAAAGAGTTGTGCCTTCAAAGAAAGCCTTTTCACGTTTCAACACTTGGAAGTTTTATTTCAATCTCAGTGAAACGTGGGCTTTCAGGAAGGTCTTTATTTTGTTTTGCATTTCAACTTTGTTGAAGTGAAATTCCGAAGAGCGGTTGTTACACTTCAACTCCTGGCGAAATGTGCCTCCAAAGAGGGCTTTTATTTTGTTTGCATTTCAACTCTGGTGAAGTGAAATTCCGAAGAGCGGTCATAACACTTCAACTCCTGGTGAAATGGGCCTCCGAAGAGGGCTTTTATTTTGTTTGCATTTCAACTCTGGTGAAGTGAAATCCCGAAGAGCGGTCATAACACTTCAACTCCTGGTGAAATGTGCCTCAGAGAGGGTTTTCATCGCCTGGAAGTTACTCTCTCATGGTTGGAGGGTCATGACTCCTCCAATCTTTTTTGTTGAGTAGAGAACTTTCTTTTTTGTGGCGTATGACCCATTAGAGGTCTTTATCCTCCGAAGAGTCGTGCCTCCGAAGAGGACTTGTGCTGCCGATGATGGCTTTGGTTGTTCCTCTGTTCACTTGCTTATGTCTTTTCAATGATCCTCTGCCCCTTTTTTTTTTACAAGTAACTTGTTTAATCCAAGGAAGTGTGCTTCATTGTCAGGCAATTTCGTGAGAACGAGCACTAGCTTCTTAATTGGATGTTTGTTTGTTCAAACGATCTCAATTTATTAGCAAAGACTCGTTTCTGTCGAAATCATAGGCCGTTCAATTGAAGTACTTCCTATCTAGGATTTGAATTCGGGGCTCTTGTGACTTGAAATTTGGCGAGAATCACTTGGTCTTTTTTTATGTGCAAGTTTCACTTCCACTGTCTGCAAAAATTCAAATCGACATTTCAGCAATACATTCTATGTACTTTTTATATCGAAAATAAAGCAAACATGTAATAATAATAAGGAACACAAGATTTATAGTGGTTCGGCTAGGAAATTGGGCCTACATCCACTTTATATTCTTTCATTATTTACTTGCATCAGTTTTACAATTGCTTTCAATTACAAGAATCATACATTCATAATTCTTTTTACAATATTTCAACAAAATTTTCAAGTAAAGTATGGACGCAAATGGTTGCTGTTCCATGCCCTTGGGATTTGAACTCCTTCAACAGTGGTGAGTTTGAATGTGCCGTCAAGAAGCTTTTGACCTATGACATATGGTCCTTCCCAATTTGGCCCAAACACACCTGTCGCTATCATAATTCTCTTCAGGACTAGGTCTCCAATCTCAAAGCTGCGTTGGCGAACTTTGGAATTGAAATGTCTGGCTATTCTTTGCTGATGAGCTGCAATTCTGAGATTAGCCTCATCTCTTTTTTCGTCAAGGAAATCTAGTGCTTCAAGCTGTAACTTCTCGTTCTCTGCTTGATTGAAATGGATTCTTCTGTGCGAAGGGACTTCTATTTCTACCGGAATCATTGCCTCTGACCCGTATGCCAATGAAAACGGGGTGTGCCCAGTCGCAGTTTTGTGAGTGGTTCTGTATGCCCATAGTGCCAGTGGTAGCTTATCGACCCAACCACCTTTTGCTCTTTCAAGTTGCTTCTTGATGGTTGACTTAATAATTTTGTTCACGGCTTTCACTTGCCCGTTTGCCTGCGGATGAGCCACTGCTGAGAAGCTTTTCCGAATTTTGAATCGCTTGCAAAAATCTTGGAATTCTTCACTTTCAAACTGAGTTCCGCTGTCTGTAATTATTTTTTGAGGCACACCGTATCTGCAAATGATGTTTTTAGTCACAAAACTTATCATCTTTCTCGAGGTGATAGTAGCCAGTGGTTCAGCTTCTGCCCACTTAGTAAAATAATCTACAACAACAATGGCGTATTTAATTCCAGATTTGGCAGTTGGCAACGGTCCTACAAGGTCTATTCCCCATATTGCAAACGGCCATGGACTGACCATCTGTGTGAGTTCAGTGGAAGGAGCTCTAGGAATTTTGGCGAATCTTTGACATCTGTCACACTTTCGGGAATACTCTGCTGCATCTCGATTAATTTCTGGCCAAAAATATCCGTATCGGAGAATTTTCTTTGCTAATGTTTGGCCACCTGAATGATCACCACATTCTCCTCCGTATACCTCTGCTACGATTGCTTTAGACTCTTCCCTGGATACACATCGAAGTAATGGCATTGAGAATCCCCGTCTGTATAACCGGCCATCCTGGATTACGTATCGAGAGGCTTTTCTCAGCAGCTTTTGTCGTTCTTTTGAGTTCCCTGGTAAGGATCCATTGAGTAGATATTCTATTATCGGAGTCATCCATGATTCTTGTTCTTGAGACATGCTCATGATCCAATCAATGTCCATCTCATCAATGCTAGGAGTCGACAGGACCTCTACTGGAGTTAGCCCCAGAAATTGAGCTTCGCCTGTGCTCGAATACTTTGCGAGAGAATCTGCTTTCATGTTTTCTTCTCGAGGAATGTGACTTATCATGTAATAATCGAAATCACCCAGGAGTTCCCAAGCCTTTGACAAGTAGGCGGGCAGATTCCCCCCTTTTGCTTGGAATTCCTTTTTGACTTGGCATACAATAAGCTGAGAATCACTGAATATCTGTAACGCTCGGATGTTTAATTCTTTAGAAATCCTTAAACCAGCGATAAGGGCTTTGTATTCTGCTTCGTTGTTTGTTGAAGGAAATTCCAATCTTAGTGCATATCATAATGATCGGCCCTCTGGGGTCTCAATTACGACTCCGGCTCCAGAACAGTAGTCGTTTTTCGCACCATCGACATATAACTTCCATTGGATGGGGGAATCGTCGACTGTTTCCTCCTCACTGTTACCCTTATCTGTGAATTCTGCAATGAAATCTGCTAAAGCTTGTCCATTGATTGCTTTTCGGGGATGATAAGTGATATCATACTGACTGCGTTCAATATTCCACTTTAGAAGACGACCCGAAGTTTCAGGGCGAAACAGGACTTGCTTTAAAGGTTGATCGGTGAGGACTTTGATAGGATGAGCTTGAAAATATTGCCTCAACTTCCTAGACGCAATTAGTAAGCAATAGGCGAGTTTTTCCAACTTAGAGTAATTCATCTCTGCCCCAGTGAGTCTTTTGCTGATATAGTAAACTGGATGTTGAATCCTTTTGTCTTCCCGTATCAGCGCTGCACTTAAAGCATGAGATGATACTGCCAAGTATATAAGAAGATCCTCGCCATCGCCAGGCCTAGAAAGTATTGGAGGCGTCTCCATATGGCGAATCAATTCATCAAAGGCTTTTTGGCATTCGGGAGTCCAATCGAAGTTTTTCTTTCCTTTCTTTAGGGCGTCAAAGAATGGGATGCATTTATCTGTGGCTTTGGAAATGAACCGACTCAAGGCGGCGACTTTTCCATTGAGACTTTGCAATTCCTTCTTTGTTCTAGGAGCTTTGACTTCTTTCAATGCAGTAATTTGAGCTGGACTGGCCTCAATGCCCCTAGCGCTCACGATGAAACCTAAAAACTTGCTGGATTCCACTCCAAATGAACATTTTAAAGGATTGAGCTTCATTCCGTATTTTCGGAGGACAGCGAACATGTCTTCTAAGTGTTCTATGTGATCCAGTGCTTTCTTGGACTTTACTAACATGTCATCGACGTAGACTTCCATAGTCTTGCCCAGCTGCGGTTTGAACATAGCATTAACGAGTCTTTGGTATGTTGCCCCTGCATTCTTCAATCCGAAGGGCATAACTCTGTAGCAGTAAAGACCGGTGTCGGTGATAAAGCTCGTGTCCTCCTGATCTGGCTCATGCATCATGATCTGGTTATATCCGGAGTAAGCATCCATAAAAGATAACAATTCGTGTCCCGCTGTTCCGTCTACCAGTTGATCGATTCTGGGTAATGGGAAGCAGTCTTTGGAGCAGGCCTTGTTTAGATCTGAAAAATCGATGCATACTCTCCATTTTCCATTGGCTTTCTTAACCAGCATTGGATTTGAAACCCAATTCGGATATGTAGATTCTTTGATAAAATTATTCTCCATGAGCCGATCAACTTCTTCTTTTAACGCCGCTGACCTTTCCGGACCTTGAGTTCTCCTTTTCTGCTTCACAGGTGTAAATTTTGGATCAATATTTAGAGCATGCACTGCAACTTCTGGGGATATCCCGCACATATCGGCGTGAGTCCAAGCAAAAACATCCAGATTTGCCTTTAAAAAAGATATTAAGATATTCTGAATTGACGCATTAAGTTGTGAACCCACATTCAACACTTTGTTTGGGTCCTTTGGGTCAACAGGTATTGGTATCGTCGTTTCCACGGGTACCACTCTATTTTCCCCTGCACTGACTTTTCTAGGGTCCATCTCTTTCCTTGCTCCGCTGTGTTCGCCAGTGCAGGGTCCGCCCTGTAATTGCTACAAGGCTGGTTCTTTGATGCGGACTGGGGCTGCCGCATTCTTTCCTATTTCTCTTTTTCTGGTTTCTCGTAGCTC
This sequence comes from Allium cepa, assembly GCA_030765085.1. NCBI lineage: Eukaryota > Viridiplantae > Streptophyta > Magnoliopsida > Asparagales > Amaryllidaceae > Allium > Allium cepa. The sequence continues at coordinate 642,683,279 of CM060937.1, read as the reverse complement.
TGTCAGATAGCACTCTCGCCCAGCATTTTGGTCACCTTTTATAACTCCTACTCCGTTGTCTGTAGGGAATTTAATAGTGAGGCACCACGGGGCAAGAACGGCTTTGAACGCTGCCAGAGTTGGACGACCAAGGAAAGCATTGTAAGTAGAAAATTCGTCGACAATCACAAAAGTTTGCTTGCGGACCACTTTTCTCTCTCCTTCTCCAAGTTCCACAAACAAATCAATGGCCCCTACCGGCTGCTTTGGCTCCCCAGTGAAACCAACAATTTTCTGCGATGAGGCTTGCACATCAGCCATGGGGATCTTCATTTGGTCGAATGTTTTCTTAAAGAGAATATTGCAGGATGCGCCACAATCAATGAGAACTCTTCTGACAATAGCTGGCCCGATACCAGCCGAGATGACTAGAGGATCCAAGGTTGGAGCTTCAATACCTGCGGAATCCCTAGCTCTGAACACAATATCATCATCGAAAGTTCTTTGTTGCTTCAAGGGCGTAGCACCTTCCAAAACAAATACATCTTCCTTGGTCGGTACATACTTTAGAGCTCGGGTATACCTTTCCATCTCACCCCAGCTTCTGCCTGCTGGGTGAGGCCCTCCTGTAATGACATTAATAATGGGCCTTCCAGATTCATGCCCTGCAGCCTTCTCAATCGTCCTAGGCTGTTGAGTAGGAGCCTGTTGCCCCTGACCAGATGAAGCAGGATTATTGCTATTCTTTTTTACAAATTGCTGCAGTTTGTTTTCCCTTAGCAATTCTTCAATCAGATTCTTCAACTGGCGGCATTCGTCGGTTTCGTGACCGGGTTGATTATGGAAGCGGCAGAACTTCCCACTCTGTATAGCCTTTTTCCCGGTCCTTATAGGAGGAGGTTTAGGAAGGTCAACGGAATCTTTAATGGCAAGGTAGATATGCTCCGGCGAATCTGATAAAGGAGTATACTCTGATGGCTTGAAGGATCGGGGCTTCTTCAGATTACTCTGCTTCTTCCCATTGTTATTTTCCCTTTTTTGCCCTACAGATTCATTCTTGCGTGGAGCAACAGTGTTATCTTCAGCTTTTTCCAACACTGCCTTTACCGGTACGGGACGGCTTTCTAAGCGTATGAATTCATCTGCTTTTTTATAGAATTTTTCAAGGGAGTTTGGTTCCTTCATGTTTAGCCATTTCCCAAACTCGCTTGACTTGTCAATACCCTTCATCAGATAGGTCAATATCATTCGCGGTTCTGCATTGTCCACCTCAGCTAGCGCTATATTAAAGCGGTTTAAGAAAGATCTGATAGTTTCCCCTGGATTCTGTTCCAAACTTGACAGTGACATGATATCCTTAGCTTTTGAGGCGTATAGTCTGAACTTCCGAGTTAAGTCAGAAAACTGATCGATAGATCGGACTGGAAGTTTGGTGAACCAAAGCAGAGCTACACCTTCGAGATACACAGGAAAATATCGGCACTTTATTTCATCAGAGGCTCTGGCACCAGTCATGTGCCAATCATACTTGTATAAGAATTCGTTCGGATCACTCGTCCCTCTGTAAGCTGGAATGGTTGGTGGGACAAACTTCCTTGGGAATTCAGCCTTTAAGATTTTCTCGGTAAATGGAGTTTTACTTGGGGCGAAACCCCATTCTTTCTCGTCTTCAACCCTCTGCATACTTTCTTTCATAATTTGTCGGACCATTCCAGAAAGATACTCCTCATCATGTCGAGTTCTAGATCCACCAACCTCTGGAGGTGCTCGTTCAAAGGGGCTAGCAGCTCTTTCAGGAGCATTTCTTTCTTCAGCATCACGAATGTTGCCAGCCAAATTCCTTTCATTATCTGCCGGTTGGCGGTTTGCCCCAAGCAAATCGTTCAACCTATTCAGAATTAGGGCATTTTGGGCATTCTGAGCCTCGAATTGTGCATTTTGGGCATTTATCTGCTGGTTCAGCCCTAAGATTGCAGCATCCAGCTCTGCCTTTGTAACTCCGACAGCTGGAGTGGCTTGATTCGATATAGGGGAAGCGTAGGTTCCCTCTTGAATATTCCCAAATCTGACAGATCTACTCTTCCTTCCAGGAGCCATAATCTCGGATAGACTTCTGGTTTTCAAGGAAATTCTCTCTACAAACCTCTGTGAAGCAATGATGATAACTCTCCTGAGTTCAATTCTCAGTGAAAGCACCAAAAATGTTAACGCTAAAATTTAAACGCTAACACCCCGGTGTATGAAGTGAGATTGTGAAAGCACCACCCGATAACTCGGGAACAGATTACAAGTAGATAATAGCGGAAAAGCAGTAAACAACAACAATTTTATAGTGGTTCGGCTTAAGAGTATAGCCTACGTCCACTTTAAGTACTTTTATTGATGATCTCGTTACAAGCTGATACAATTCTTTCCAAGTACAATACACTTTGAATTACAAGTCACTTAGAACAAGTAGATTAAACTTCAATGGAGATTAGAGTCTTCAAATCCATGTTGGATGTGTGTGATCCTTTCTCGAAGTTGTTTTTAGCGTTCTTCGTGTCTTGAGAGCTTTAAATGTTTGATTGGTTTGGAATGCAGCGGAGTAACAGCGCTTGAAGAGAATGAGCCAAAAGTCCTTTGAATGCTCGATGTGGTCATGTATTTATAGGCAAATTTCTAGGCTGGAATTGTCAAGTCATGAGTCGTGACCGACTCAAGATGAGTCGTAAGTCGTGACCGACTCAGGATGAGTCGTATGTCGTAGGCGACTTAACTGGTTGAGCCCAGACTTCGTATCAGAGCGTCTCTGGTCCTCTGTATATAGCACAAGTCCTAACTCGTCTGCGAGTTAATAGGTCGTGGTCCAAGATGAGGCGGCGTTGGATTTCTACTTAGTAGCCATGAGTCGTGGACGACTCAAGCTAAGTCGTGAACGACCTACCATAGGTCGTAGGTCGGTCCTTTGCTGTTTTGGGATTTTAGTCAGTTAGGTCATTTGACACCTTAGGTCGTTGAGTCGTTAGAGAACTTGAGTCGGTCTATCCCATACACCGTTAATCCCTTGAGTCGCTCCACTCCTCTAAGTCGCCTTAAGCTTTAACTCGTTGGCTTGTTGAGTCGGTAGCTTCCTGAGTCGGTAGCTTGTTGAGTCGGTAGCCTGTTGAGTCGGTAGCTTGTTGAGTCGGTTGCCTTCTAAACCGTTAAGAACCTTAAGTCGTGAGTCGGCCCAGACCTTGACTCGTTGCTTAAAAGGAGTTAACATCCGAGACTGTTTGAAAAATGGCTATTTTTACTCGTCGATTAAATATTAAAATATTCAATTTCCTCAAATTTACTTTAAATTCAATTTTTTAAAAGTTCTATAACATCATTCTAACTCTAATATGACATAATACAACTTTACAAATTAATTCTAATCACATTAGACCCAATTTCCAATTATTTCTGTAATTTCAAATATTAAATTATCGATTTAATTATCCAATTAAATCTAGTTATTCGAAATATAATTTATTCAGCTGACAAATTTTACTCGTTAATATTTAAAATCAATTAAATATATTAATTTCTAGTGACAGAAATTCTGGGTCATTACAAATGGTCTGGACTTGATGTTTAAATGGTTGTTTAACATATGTGTTAAATTGAAGTAAGTTTGAATGTGTTTGAAGCGAGAATAGTCGTTATAAGTGCACTTCTAAATCCTTTGTTTTTGTGAATTTTTATAGATAAATGGAAGTTATTCGTAGGTATTTCTTTATATGGTTTTTAAGTGCCCTAACAGAATTAATTGCTATAAAAATTTCAAGTCTTGAGTCATTCGTTAAAGTGGTTAAACTAGTTACACAAATTGTGCTTTTCAATGTTGTTTAAACAAGGACTTTTAACAACATTCAAAAATTCTGTTGTAAGTCGCTTATCCTTTTAAGTGTTAAAAAATGATAATTAAATTTGGTAATTTTCTCTAATCTTTTTAGATATGTTACGAAGTATGTTAAAGTTAGTTAGAAGTATAATCATATTTTCAATAATTATGTATAAATTTTAGAAAAGTAAAGAAGAGGTTTAATACTAAATGCCAAAGAGGTAGACTTCTCTGATTTTTGAGAGCTAAGAATGATGTCGAGTAGGGATGGAGCTATAGAACTCAAACCTACCAAGCTCCCCTCTTGAATACGGAATGGTTAAGTTGGAATGTCGAAAATGTGTTAATCTTATTGTTTACTTATTTATTTAAAAGGTAATTAAGTTTGCTTAATGCTAAAAGCCAATGAAGTTGGCTTATTTATTTATGGAAGTTAAAATTGATGTCGATTAGGGATAGAGAAATATAGCTCAAACCTATCGGGCTTCACTCTTGAGCGAGGAGTATTTTAGTCGGGAATGTTGGAAATGGGTTAATCATGTTTTTTGTTACTTATTTATGGAAATCACTAATATATATTTAACATTAAAAGCCGATGAGTATTCTTATCTATTTGTGAGATTCAAGAATGAATTGTCTATGCAAGTCTTTGGTTTAACCATTGCCCTTATTTATCCGGCTTCACTCTTAAACGAGGAATAGTTAAGCTGAAATGTCGAAAATGAGTTAAATATACGAACATTGATTTGTATAAGCAATTGTTTTGACTAGATAATCGATTAGTCGACTGTCGAACTTAACGTATTATTAAACATAGATCTTTAAAATGGTTGTTTTAAATATAATACAAGTATGGAATGGTTTTTACGTATGCTGTGACAATGTTTTATTAACATTCTTCTTTATCCCTTTTTTTATTAAACTTATGAATGTAAATAGATCTGTAAAACAATGTTTTAATAATAAGAATAAGTGAAATGGTTTTGGCTTTTTTGTGAAAATGTTTATTGTAACAACCATGATTTTTAATCACCATAGAAATATAAATTTAAAATAGTAATTTTAAATTAAAATTTGAAAAAAGAAAATAAATAGAGTGAAATCCATTTCAAAGTCAGTAAATACTTCAAGTGGTGAACATTGAAAATGTATTGCATTGCCTTCTTCAATGTGAAATATGAGCAAGTCCATTTCAAAAAAAAAGTTGAAATAATATTGCTTTGCTGTCAATAATATTAGTAAAGAAAATGGAACACTTTGCAGTGCCTTCACGTAAGAGAAATTGCACTAATTTTATAAAACCAAAATGAACAAGTGTTGCCACATTCATTTTGTAAAGCAAGATGAACCCTTTGCATTTTGCTATCATAATTTTCCCTACAAGCGGTGTCCTTTTTATTCACTAAAGCACGTTTGCATTAAATGAATTCGTACCCAAAGCATTGCCAGCACACTTCTTCATTTTTGACTTTTACACTTTTGGAAGGAAGAAAGGTAGCACCGCAACGTTCATTTAGCCTCATTCTTTTTCAAGTTGCTCAGTAAGAGCTTTAACGGCAGTCAAAACACATGCTTTCTTCTAAATCTTTGTTGTTAATTGAGTTTTGAAGCGAATTTAATGTGAGTTCAATACTCATGCTTCTATTCTAAATTACTTACCTTCTACCATATGCAAATATTTTGTATGTTTATTACTTGCGTGGAAATGGTCGTTAACATTAATGTTTTCCTTCCTGCTTTGATATAATGGGTCTGGTCTATTTTGGTACATTTCATTTTGCGTACTAGTTGAAACACAAGAGGAAAATGTCATGTTTAATGAATTTTTCTATTTTTCGTGTATGTTAAGTACAAGCTAAATTTCTTATTTCATGTGTATAACAGGATGCGAAACTTAGCTCAGGCCAAATTGTTACGTGCTCCTTCGTTTGTGTGTGAGTGTTTTCATCCTGTGCGTGCATAGAATGAATTCAAGGTACGTCTTATGTGTACAAAATTTTGGTACAAGGCATCTTATTTCATTCGTATGCATTTTGTAGCGTGTGCGTCCCTTGCATGTGAGAAAATATTGTCAGGTTATATTTTCTAGTGCATATATAGTGCTGGACTAGAAACTTGTGTTAATGCATCTTACGTGTACATTAAAAATATTTCCAAGCCTAGTCCATTTTGCATTGTTTATCTCACTCTTTCGGGTACCAGGTCATATTTCTACAATTCATTAGTGTGTACAATATTATATGGTCCAGGTTGCATAATCTATAATACAATTGTGTGTATTCATGTATACACGAAAGTTGGTAAGTCACTTTGTTTTTCTTTAAGTATATGCGTGCAACAAGTAGTATATAAAAATTGAGTGCCAGTTCGTCCCTTACATGCGTGTAATAATTTGGTCCAGGTCACTGTGCGCATATATGTTGTTTAGGCAAAAAAAATTTCCATGCAAACATTTTTTTACATCAAATTTATAGAACATTAAACAAGTGCCAGTTCATCCCTTACATGCGTGTAATAATTTGAATCTTTGCGTACATGTAAGCTTTGCACCAAGTCAAGTCCAAGTCAAGTAATTCTTTCACAGAATTTGACGTGTCAGCATGTAGAAGAGTATGCATTCTATCTTTTATAATATAGTGTGCCTGGTTGCTTTATAATTTATAACTCACTTGCACGTAAGAATGAGATACTCAAAAATTATGCCTCGTCATTTAAAACTTTGTTACAGATAGGTGTATTCAAGTCATATATTACGAAAACTTTACCTAGTCAATTATTTTTAACAATTCCTTAGGTGTAGGAAAGTGTATTGCGTGAAAACCGTGCTCCAAGTCACATTTTACTTTTCCATTTTTGATGTGTCTCCATATTATAGTGTGCAGGCATGTATATTGTTGTACACGTGTATATGGCCAGACTGTGCAATATTTTGATGAACATATAGTAGTTCATCACCCGTCAATTTAAAGTGAAATTTTAAGCTTCTATCCCATAATGCTGATTTGATATCCGATTTTACGGTGTTTTGTGGTGCACAATTTCCTCGTCGAAATTTCTATAGTTGTTGCTGTTTTAATCACGTGTTCTAAAAATCATTTTAAAATAAAATCGTTTCCAAAATTTTTACTGTTTACGCATTCAAAAGAATGAGGAAGCGATTTAAACGCTTCAGCAAAATTACGGACTATGAACCCTTAATTTTGCTGATCCGCTTAATTCCGGACTTGTCCGTTTGAGAACGTAAAGTTTTATTTATATAAAATACACAATTTTGCACTTTCAAGGAAGCTATGAAGAGAATTAAACGATTTAACCAAAGTACGGAGTATGGAACCACACTTTTACTAATTTGGTTAATTCCGGACTCGTTACTTGAAATATTTGTTGTGGATTTGTTGTTTGATGATTTTGATGATTATGTTGGGATTTAGAGCCACTATGATGGAGCTTCGGTTCAATTACAAGTACTAGACCTTCGGGTCATATGTTGGACCTTCGGGTCATTTGTTGGGCGTCAAAAATTACGATGAAAGTACTTGGTAGGCTTCGGCCATATGTTGATGCACGTGCGGCGTAGCTTAGACTCGCCATATGATAGCATCGATCCACTTTTATGTTGGTTTTCTAGTCATCTTATTTTGATTTCTAGATTTTGAGAATGCTTATTTTCTAGTTATCTTCATTGATTTCTAGATTTTTATGAATTTCTTTTTCGAATTCAATTGTGAATTTGGAAATTTATTTTCATGGAACTTAATGAGATTTCTTCATTCAAACAATGTTGATTACTATGTTGTATAGTCTCATCCGTGATTATAATTTTGTGTATAGTCTCATCCGAGACAATAGTTTTGTGTATAGTCTCATCCGAGACTATGGTTTTGTGTATATTCTCATTCGAGATTATAATTTTGCGTATTGCTGTTTTGAATTCAATTGTTAATTTGAATGTTGATTTTGATGGAGTTTAATGGGATTTATTCATTAAAACTATGTTGATTATTTATGCTGAATAGTCTCATTCGAGACTAATTATTTGTTTAAGTGCTATTTACCAGACACTTACTTCTAAGTTTAAATTAGACTGATCCGTTTATTATTTTATTTTAAATAACACTCGGGTCGGACAGAGTTATTTCAGGATAATTGCTATTTCTGATTCAGTTGTAGCTTCAGCTTTTGGGATTTCACATAATCTTTTGTCTAGACTGTGAGGTGTTTCTTTTAGGTGCATTGACTATCGTCTCCTGTATGTTAATGACACGTAAACGTACATTTGGTTTATGTGAACTATCGATTGTTGTAGCATGTATCCAGATTTGTCTTTCGCTATATATCTGATATTTCTGTTCTGATGTGATTATACTTACCTGTGTTGTTGTTATCATAAGTTGTTTTGGATTTTTTTATTAGCCACCGTAGTTTCGTTTTAGATTTGGATTGAATATATCTTTGGGAGTAATTTATATAACTCCTCTCGATGTAATCAATACTCGTCTAAGGCATAACTTACGGATGGTCGCTTCTAACAAGCCTTATTCTTCGCAATAGCAGATAATAACCTTTGTTTTTGTGAGTACAGAGATGGGGCGTCACAACTTAGTATCAGAGCTAATATTCATTACAAATTATAATAAACAGAACAAAAGCAGAATGGAACATGTGTTACAACTATTCGAGGGTTTCATTCATGCCTTTCGAATCTATTCCTTCGTTGTTTTTAAATTTTTATCCTCTCTAACAAGTTGAAATATGTCTAGGAATATATCTTCTGTTTCCATAGTATTCCATTTGTTAAATTCCTTATCAGTCTTGCTCGTGGTTTCCTTGAGTTAAAACAAGGAAAGTCCTCTGATTCTGATTGTCCTACTGCTCCTAAGGGTTTCAAATCTGGGAAGCTTAATGTTGCTAAAGCTCCTGGTAATTCTTCTCATTCCAAAGGTACTCCTCCTTCTGTTTTTGGAAGGTTTTATTTTATTCCATGGTCGTTCTATTAGAGTTCTCTTCGATATGGGTGCATCGCATTCATTCGTATCAAAAGAGCTTGTTGATGTTATTCCTTTGGATGTTGTTAGTCTTTGCGACCCTTTGAGGATTCTGAATCCTATTGGAGAATCTGCTATTCTTGGTTTGTTGCGTGTTGAGGGTGAGATTATTCATTGTTATTTTTCCTTTCATGCGAATCTGCATGTTATGGATCATCTTGATTTTGATATGATTTTGGGTATGGATTGGCTCGTCTATTATGAAGTTCTAATTCTATGTGCCGAAAGAACTTATATCTCAAGCATCCTGATGCTAGCGTGCATTTATCTATTATATTTCGAGGCATGGATCATACTTCGAATGCTCACATTTCTTCCATCGAATCGGAGGATGTCATAGCTAATATTCCTATCGTTTGTGATTTTCTGATGTCTTTGAGCCTATTTCGAGTTTGCCGCCGAATAGGGAAATTGAGTTTTGTATTGACCTTATCTCTGGTGTTCATCCTATCAGTCGTCCTCCCATGAGGATGTCTGTTAGGAAAATGAGGAACTCAAGCAACAATTTTCTGAGTTGGAAGCCAAAGGATTTATTCGTTCTAGCTCATCTCCTTGAGGCGCCGCCGTTGTCTTTGTTAAGAAGCCAGATGGTACTCTTAGGCTTTCAATTGATTATAGCGAGCTTAACGAGCTCACTATCACAAATAGGTATCCATTGCCTAGGATCGACGACATGTTCGATCAGTTAAGTGGCGCTAAGCTTTTTTCCCAACTCGATCGTGCCACCGATTTTCATTTCGCTACGAGTTGCGGAAGTTAGCATTCCACTTACCAAATTCCGCACTCGTTATGATTCTTATGAATGACTTATTATGTCATTCGGTTTGCCCAGCTTATTTCACCCATTTTATGAATCGAGTATTCTGCGAATATCTCGATGACTCCTTTGTGTATTTATTGATTTTGGATGAAAACTGCAATTTAAAATTTTGCAAATCTTTTTCATAAGATTTATTTACAAGTGTAATTGAATTTGTGTTTATCATATAGAAGATGATTTTGTGATTGTATAGCCCATTGAGTGCTTTAAGAATTCTGGTCGATGTGCTTGATCAACGTTATCGATAGTAATCTCCTAAATGCTTTGATGAGACAATTTGACACAATAAATTGACCTATAAAAAGTAATTTTTTCTAGAAAATGATTTCATAAAGATAATTGTAGTTTTGGAAGTTTTAGCTTTTCAAGAAAGAAGATTATTTGAAAGAACACTTTTCCGATACTCTTATCCTTGTGATTCCCGAAGGGAACCAAGACTTCACTATTTGTACCAATACTAGCCGTATCGGTTTCGGTGCAGTTCGCATGCGAAAAGAGGGTAGTTTCCTACGCTTCTAGACAACTAAAGCCTAACGAGATTCGTTATGTAACCCATGATTTGGAGTTAGCCGCTATAGTCTTTGTTGTAAAGTTTTGGCAACATTATTTATTGGGTGAGCGTTTTGTTCTCTTCACTGATCACAAATCTCTGAAATATCTATTCACTCAGAAAGAACTTAATATGAGGCAACAACGTTGACTCGAATTTCTTGCTTCATAGATTTTGATATTCAGTATACCCCTAGAAAGGTTAATCAGGTTGCTGATGCGCTCAGTCGCAAGCCGCAAGTTGTTGTTTCCATGATGCTAGCAAAGTGGAATATGTTGGAAGCTTTATCTCATTGTGATATTAGAAACCGTCCTACAGTTTTTGATTTTCCCGTGCTTTCATTTAACATGGAAGCTTGTCCTAGTTTGGTGGATCAAATCGCTGATGCCCAGAAACAAGATCCAGATCAATCTTATCTTATTCAGAGTTGTAAATCTGAATCCCGAAGTGATGATCTAAAGGATTTCGATATTGATATTCATGGTTATTTTCGGAAGAAGGGATGGTTAATTGTGCCTAATGTTCCTAATCTTAGAAATGACATTCGTGAGGACAGTCACCGTTCTAATTATACTATCCATCCAGGCAGTAGTAAGATGTATGCTGATATGAAACGCTTATACTTTGGGGAAGGTATGAAGCGATATGTTGCAAGTTATGTAAGTCATTGCATGACTTGTCAACTTGTTAAAGTAGACACCAGCGTCCCAATGGTCTTTTGCAGCCTCCTAAGATTCCATTGTGGAAATGGGATTGGATTTCTATAGACTTCATTGATGGTCTACCTCATTCGAGGTCGGGCCATACTGATGTTTGGGTGATTGTTGACCGATTGACCAAATCAGTCCATTTTATTTCTATCAAGTCCAATCAGACTGCTTCTTATCTTTGGTGGTAGTTGGGAAGACCACATATCTCTTGTTGAATTCGCTTATAACAACAGTTTCCAATCCAGTATCGGTATGGCTCCTTTCGAAGCTCTTTACGAAAGGCTGTGTCGATCATCATCTTGTTGGTTGGAATCGAGGGAAAAGTTAGTTCTCAGCCCCAATTATATGCATGAATCTTCTGAGAGGATTGATATTGTCGAAGAGAGAATGAAAGAGGCTCAGAATAGGCAGAAATCTTATGCCGATCATCGTAGTAAGCCTTTGGAATGTTCTGTTGATGATCTCGTATTCGTTGTGTTTCTCCGATGAAGGGTATGGTGCGTTTCTGTAGCTTCGAGAAATTGGCTCCTCGATATATCAGACCGTTTCCTACTACGGAACGCAATGGCCATGTTGCATATCGTGTATCGCTGCCTATTCAGTTTTCGAGAATTCATGACATAATTCATGTATCCCATCTTTGTCGATGCCTTCGGGATTCGGATTCTATTATTGATCCTCATGTGTTGCAAGATCTTGAGATCTCATCCGACTTGTTTATTATGCAAAATCCTATTCATGTGCCAACTTTGGAGGTTAAACGCCTTCGTAATAAAGAAATCCCGCTTGTGAAAATTCAATGGTCCGCAAACCCCAAAGATTGCACTTGCGAAACCAAAGAATTCATCGAGCGTTCTTATCCTGGTTTTCCCTCCTCTTCGGGTGGGGGTGAGCATTTTTGATATATCTTTTCTGTTTTAATCTTTGTTGTGATGAATTATTTGCGTTATAGACTGCTTCTAGTACGAAAATTATGAGGATGCAATTTTTTTAAGTGGGAGTTTGTAACAACCGTGATTTTTAATCACCGTAGAAATAAAAATAAAAATAGTAATTTTCAATTAAAATTTGAACAAAAATAAATAGAGTGAAATCCATTTCAAAGTCAGTAAATAATTTAAGTGGTGAACGTTGGAAAATGTATTGCATTGCCTTCTTCAACGTGAAATATGAGCAAGTCCATTTCAAAACAAAGATGAAATAATATTGCTTTGCTGTCAATAATATTAGTAAAGCAAATGGAACACTTTGCATTGCCTTCATGTAAGTGAAATTGCACTAATTTTATAAAACCAAAATGAACAAGTGCTGTCACATTCATTTTGTAAAGCAAGATGAACCCTTTGCATTTTGCTATCATTTTCCCTACTAGCCGTGTCCTTTTCTTCACTAAAGCACATTTGCAATAAATGAATTTGTACCCAAAGCATTGCCGGCACACTTCTTCATTTTCGACTTGTACACTTTTGGAAGGAAGAAAGGAAGCACTGCAACGTTCATTTACTTCATTCTTTTTCAAGTTGCTCAGCAAGAGCTTTAATGACAGTCAAAACACATGCTTTCTTTTGAATCTTTGGTGCTAACTGAGTTTTGAAGCGAATTTAATGTGAGTTCAAAAATCACGCTTCTAATTTAAATTATTTACCATTTACCGTATGCAGATATTTTGTATGTTTATTACTCGCGTGGAAATGGTCATTGAAATTAGTGTTTTCCTTCGTGCTTTGATATAATCGGTCAGGTCTAATATTTTGGTACATTTCATTTTGCGTACTAGTTGAAACACAGAGGCAAATGTCAGGTTAAATGAATTTTTCTATTTTTCATGTATGTTAAGTACAAGCTAAATTTCTTATTTCATGTGTATAATATGATGCGAAACTTAGCTCAGGCCAAATTGTTACGTGCTCCTTCATTTGTGTGTGAGTGTTTTCAATCTATGCGTGCATAGAATGAATTCAAGGTACGTCTTAAGTGTACAAAATTGTAGTACAAGGCATCTTATTTCATTCGTATTCGTTTTGTAGCTTGTGTGTCCCTTGCGTGTGAGAAAATATTTTCAGGTTATATTTTCTAGTGCATATATAGTGCTGGACTAGAAACTTGTGTTAATGCATCTTACATGTACATTAAAAATATATCCAAGCCTAAACCATTTTGCATTGTGTATCTCACTCTTTCGTGTACCAGGTCATATTTCTATAATGCATTAGTGTGTACAATATTATATGGTCCAGGTTGCATAATTTAAAATACAATTGTGTGTATTCATGTATACACGAAAGTGGGCGAGTCATTTTATTTTTCTTTAAGTATATGCGTGCAACAAGTAGTATATAAAAATTGAGTGCCAGTTCGTCCCTTACATGCGTGTAAAAATTTGGTCCACATCACTGTGCGCATATATGCTGTTGAGGCGAAATTTTTTTCCATGCAAACATTTTTTTTCATCAAATTTATAGAACACGAAACAAGTGCCAGTTCGTCCCTTACATGCATGTAATAATTTGAATCTTTACGTGCATGTAAGCTTTGCACTAAATCAAGTCCAAGTGAAGTAATTCTATCACACAATTTGACGTGTCAGCATATAGAAGAGTATGCATTGTATCTTTTATAATACTGTGTGCCTGGTTACTTTATAATTTATAACTCACTTACATGTAAGAATGAGATACTCAAAAATTAAGCCTAGTCATTTGAAACTTTGTTACAAGTACGTGTATTCAAGTTATATATTACGAAAACTTTTCTTGGTCAATTATTTTTAATAAATCCTTAGGTGCAGGTAAGTGTATTGCGTGAAAACCAAGCTCCAAGTCACATTTTACTTTTCCATTTTTTATGTGTCTCCATATTATAGTGTGCAGGCATGTATATTGTTGTACACGTGTATATGGCCAGACTATGCAATATTTTGATGAATATATAGTAGTTCAATCTACTGTTAAATTTACGTTGAACCAGTGTTTGGTTTTAAAGCGTATTTTGTTGCCGTTATTTTTATAACGGAATTTTTACGCCAGTATTTTATTTTTGAAGCGTGTTGTTTTGATTCATTTTTGATGAATAAAAATTACTGTTATTTTGACTTCTATAACCATCAATTTAAAATGAATTTTTAAGCTGCTATCCGACAATGCTGATTTGATATCCGTTTTTGCGGTGTTTTGTGGTGCACAATTTCCTCATCGAAATTGCTATAGTTGTTGCTGTTTTAATCACGTGTTTTAAAAATCATTTTGAAACAAAAAAATTTCCAAACTTTTTACTATTTACGCTTTCAAAAGAATGAGAAAACAATTTAAACGCTTCAGCAAAATTAAGGACTATGAACACTTACTTTTACTGATCCGCTTAATTCTGGACTTGTCCATTTGAGAACATAAAATTTTATTTATATTAAATACATAATTTTGCACTTTCAAGGAAACGATGAAGAGAATTAAACGATTTAGCAAAACTGCGGAGTATGGAACCACACTTTTACTAATTCGGTTAATTTCGGACTCGTTAATTGAAATATTTGCTGTGGATTTGTTGTTTGACGATTTTGATGATTTTGTTGGGCTTTCGAGCCACTTTGATGGACCTTTGGGTTAATTACCAGTACTAGACCTTCGGGTCATATGTTGGACCTTCGGGTCATTTGATGGGCACCAAAAATTATAATGACAGTACTTGGTAGGCTTCAGCCATATGTTGATGCACGTGCGGCGTAGCTTAGACTCACTATATAAAGGGATCGATCCACTTTTATGTTGATTTTCTAATTATCTTATTGTGATTTCTTGATTTTGAGAATACTAATTTTCTAGTTATCTTCATTGATTTCTAGATTTTTGTAAATTGCTGTTTCGAATTCAATTGTGAATTAGGAAATTTATTTTGATGGTGCTTAATGAGATTTCTTCATTTAAACAATGTTGATTACCATGTTGTATAGTCTCATCTGAGATTATAATTTTGTGTATAGTCTCATCCGAGACTATAGTTTTGTGTATAGTCTCATCTGAGACTATAGTTTTGTGTATAGTCTCATTCGAGGTTATAATTTTGCTTATTGCTGTTTTGAATTCAATTGTGAATTTGAAAGTTGATTTTGATGGAGTTTAATGAGATTTATTCATTTAACTATGTTGATTATTTATGCTGAATAGTCTCATTTGACACAATAATTATTTTCTTAAGTGTTGTTTATCATACACTTACTTCTAAGTTTAAATTAGACTGATCCGTTTATTATTTTCTTTTAAATAATACTCAGGTCAGACCGAGTTATTTCAGGATAATTGCTATCTCCGATTCAATTGCAGCTTCAGCTTTTGGGATTTCACATCATATTTTGTTAGACTTTGAGATGTTTCTTTTTGGTCCATTGACTCTCGTCTCATGTATGTTGATGACATGTAAATGTACATTTGTTTTATGTGAACTATCGATTTTTGTAGCATGTGTCCAGACTCGTCTTCCGCTATATATATCTGATATTTCTGTTCTGATGTGATTAAACTTATCTATGTTGTTGTTGTTATAAGTTGTTCTGGATTTTTTATTAGCCACCGTAGTTTCGTTTTAGATTTGGATTGAATATATCTTTGGGAGTAATTTATACAACTCATATCGATGTAATCAATACTCGTCTAAGGCATAACTTACGGATGGTCATTTCTAACAAGCCTTATTCTTCGCAATAGCAGACGTTATTCCTTATAATAACCTTTTTTGTGAGTATAGAGGTGGGGCGTCACATATATGTAACATATATCTTAAACGTTTTGTATGGATTAGTGAAAGTACTTTGATCTTTGAAACAGATATATTGAGGGAAACTATAAGGTGGAATCTTTTGGATAAAGAAAAAAAAGAAAAGGTTTAATGTAAGAAATCTTGTTAATGATTTGTGAATATACTTATACCATTTGAGATTACTAAATGAATACTTTTTAAAAGCATTGAAAAGAGAACAAATGAATAATAGAAATTTATAACCAATATTTTATTATATAAACGAAGTCTTACTAATAAAGGATGTTATAACTAATTAAATCTAATTAAACATAAAAGGGATTAGAAGTCACTTACGCGACTTAATTGTGCTTTATATGACTTGATCGTTCTTTGTATGTTTACAAATTTATGGAAAACAAGTAGTTGTATACTTATCACCAAAAGCTAATGAAGTAGGACTGTCTATCTGTGGGAATCAAGACTATTATTCAAGTATGAATTTGAGCAATAATGTGACATGAAAATATTTGAAATGCAATAAGAATACGAGACTTGGTTTCCATATGCCATCATTCTCATTATCGTTGAATGACCAAATTCGTCAATTCAGTCTTGGAGAGACCCGGATCAGTACGTGTTTTACTTACCTAAAAGAACTTTAAAGCTGAGATATGTGTTCTATCTCTTGAAAGTGGATCTGTTTGGGATGTTAGAGTCAATATTGAGATTCGAGATCTGTTTAAGATTCTCGAACACATGTAGTTGTCGTTATCTATTTAGGATGTGAGAATCCATATGTGATTCCGAGATCTATTGAGATGTTGGAATCCATTGATGGTTTCAAGATCTGTTGGAGATGCGGGAATCTAGTTTAGGATCCGTGTTATGTTTGAGTGATGAAGACTCATGGGAAAAATGAGGAATGTAACCTTGACATTGAAAATGACAAAAAATAGAGTAGGATGCACAACCTGGGGTTTAGCTGACCAATGTCACGGTGTTGTCAACTCAATTTCTAGAGATACTTATTGATTGTTGGCTGGTAGGAGTTGATGATATTTGGTTCACAATGTTCATGTTTATTTTTGGATACTGTGCTTCTTGTGTTAACCAAAAAGGTATATTCTATCTAAAGATATACGTCGCTCAAAGGTACTTTTTGACCCTTGTACAGGAGATTTGATCCGGCTTCATTGGAGAGAACTCCATGGAAAATCCATTGTGCGAGGATTCCTTATCAGATTTGATTGTACTCCTAACATGCTATTGAATCTGACCAATGTAACCATTACAACTATGTTATAATATTTATATTCTACACCATAGCATTAACTATTATATCACCTTATGCACTTACTAGATGGTGGTTCTTTTAAAGGGATAATTATTATGGAATTATAGGCGATCTCGAAAGTATTGTTATATGCTAGATACATATTTCTTGAGTTTCTCATGCCGGACTTATGTTTGACGCTTGGTTTTTGTTTTTCCTAAATTCCTCACGTGCTCTTTCAAGTAGTATGACAGAGGCAAGTTTTTGTTGATGTTCTTTAGAGCTCGAGAAGACAAGCTGGATGTTTCACCTACCGTAGTTTTCTTATTTTTGCTGCATTACTATTTACATATCAACATTAGTACAAATACATTGTTATAATAGTCCAGGCTGACGATTGTGCTTAGGTTTTATAATTTCAAAATTTCAGTATTGGAGTAACCCTTTGTACTATTCTTTTAATACTATACATTACAATTCTGCTAGTCAGATTATGATATTGTGCTCCATCTTCCTTATTCTGTTTTCTTTTTATTTTACCCTAACTTTATGTATTTTCGGCACTTGAGTGCTCGATACATAAATACCATGGATGTTTTAGTGTCACTAATGGAGGATCGAGAAGGCAGGTCGTTACATGCAATAAACGTCATTTTAAAGAACGCTTTATATCAAATGAGTATTTCAGAGGGGAAGTTGGAACCAAGATTTGAGCCTATCTTTAGGTTCAATAATAAAGGGTCTACTCCTATAGGACAAATAAAGCTTTTGATGCAAATGGGCATTCCACCACATTCCAAAAATCTTGAAACTCTATTTAGGATAACGGACCAACCCCTTTATTATAATGCTTTATTTAGAAGGCCTACTCTTGATGAAGTGGATGCATTTGTATCATCTATATATCTGATGGTGAGACTCTTGACTATGAATTGTTAAGGACTATAAGAGGGGAGAAATTTAGCTTCTGAGAACTATACTTCGCTATACTTGAGCAATATAAAAGAGATGGCGTTTCTAGTTGTGATATGGGGAAAAGTGAATTAAGAAAAATTGAAATTGAGAAGCCCTTGTGTAATAGCCTTTCAGGCCTACTACCCATGGCAAATAAAATGGTAAGAGTAGTTTAAAAGCCTGAGAAGGTGTTAAGAAAATTCAATTTCTCCAAAAGGAAAAGAAAATGAAAAGAAGCAAACAAGATAACCAATTAAATAGAGGATGAAGAAATCATTATTGAATTAGATTTCAGAGGTGAGTAGGAAAGAATAAAATCCATCAAAGGTGTAGACGAAGTAAGCTTGGATTCACTAAGCCTAAGCTAAAGATCGGAAAGAATTAGGCAACAAACTAAGAGGAGAGCTTATTCGATTTCTCTGATCTCGCAAAGATGTGTTTGCCTGAACCCACTCTGACTTGATTGTGATAGATCCAATAGTTATGAGACATGCTCTAAATATAGATCCAACTATTTTTCATGTTAGACAAAAGAAAAGGAAGTTATATAAAGTTTTAGCTAACGCATTGAAGGAAGAATCGAAATATCACTTGAAAATAGGATTGTTAGGGAAGTGTTTTACCACAACTAGCTAGCCAATCCCGTGTTACTTAAAATGTCCAATAGAAAATGGAGAACATGTGCCGATTACACCAATATAAACAAAGCATACCCTAGTGGTTGTTATCTTTTGTCCTGAATAGACTAGTTGGTTGATGCCATAAGTGGACATAAGCTGTTATCTTTTATGGATGCAAACTCGGGGTTTAATCAAATTCTTATACTCAAACCAGATGAAGAAAGCACAAGTTTCATAATAGATTGGGGGGGACTTATTGCTACAAAATTATGCCTTTTGGACTAAAGAATACAAGGGCTATGTATCAAAGGCAAGCAATAAGAATGTTTAGAGAACAAATTGGATGGAATATGCTAGTGTATGAGGATGATATGCTAATTAAATCCCAAGTGAATGATAGTCAGCTAAAAGACCTTAAGGAGATGTTTGGAGTACTAAGACAGTACCGAATGAAGAACAATCCACAAAAATGTTCCTTGGAATACAATCTAGGAAATTTCTAGGATATTGATGCAGCCCAGCCTGAAGCTAACGTACGTGCCTTAAGTTACTTACGAACTAACGAGACCGAGCATGCATTGCAACTAGGGGATGGCAAGCTAAGAGGAAAGGAAATTGCACTGTCGTTAGGTCGCTCACGACCTAACCGGTCTTTAGGTCGCTCACGATCTAGTATTGAGGTAGTGGAGATAGGTCGGCAGCGACCTAGTGTGGAGACAGGTCGTTCAAGCGACCTAAGAGGGCTAAGAGTCCAATCCAGCGAGTTAACAAAACAGTTTTTAGGTCGCTCGCGACCTAGTGGAGACTCAGGACATAGCGAAGGTCGTTCGCAAGTTAACGAGTTAAACACTCCAGCGCCACTCTTAGATCGCTCTAATGAAGGTCGTCCAAACGAAACTCAACGACCTAACAAGTTTTCCTTAGGTCGCTGAAACCAACCTGAAGCCTAGGTCGCAAATCTTTGTAGAAGTACTATCTCTTTAGATTGCTGAAGGGTTAGGTCGCTCCAAAGGATAAGTCGTTATCTCGTAGGTCGCTCACAAGGCCAAAGCTCAATCTGGTTGATGTATTTTTCTTTAAGTCGTTTGTTGTTGTATATATTAAGTCGTTAACGACCTTACATAGGTCGTAGGTCGTGTACTTCTGTTTGTACTGTGTTGTAAGTCGCTGTATGATATGTATGTGAATATATGACGTTGTGTTAGGTCGCTAACGACCTTACTTAGGTCGTAGGGCGCTTTGAGTTAGGTCGGTGGGTGTTTGTTAGGTCGGGGAGCTGTGTTAGGTCGCGTGCGACCTAGTGTATGTGAGTTGTAAGCCTATAAATAGGCCGGTGGTGTCATTTGTAAGAGGTTGATATTTGAATAAAATTCTCTTTGTTAGCTTTGTGCTTTCATACAAATTGGTAGTTGAGTGTGATCTCCTATCTCCTCTTTCGGTTAATCGAGTGCGCTCGATTCAACGATCGTAGAAGCCGATTCACGGTATCTAGTGCGCTAGATCAACGTGCGAAGAATCGTAGATCTTCTTTCTCGGCATCGTGCACGATCAACGAGACGAAGATAGCTAGAATCCGGTATCTTTGGATCAACGAATTTGGGCCTTGCAGTATTCTCAACTCACCGATTGCTACATTCCATCAATTGAAGTTTGTTTCGATTAATCCGCTGCGTCAGTTTTGGTATCGGAGCGAGGTTTAGCCAATCATAGCTGAGTCGATCTTGGAACCGAAGTTTGAAGTTGTGATCATTGTGTTCATCATTTGTTGCAACAAGATTGGGGTTGCGATCCATATTCTCATGGATCGAAAGTCGAAAATTGCTTGAATTTGGTTGTGAGGGTTTGCGTGCCAAAGTGGAGTTTGAATTAGTGAAGCAAGCCGACCTAAGCCTTAGGTCGATCTATGTTGAGTCAAGCCGTGACTTGTTAATCAAGTTGTGTAGAAGTTTGAAGAGCTTTGAAGTATTTGTTGAAGTGTTTGTGTTGATTCAATCATGCCACCTAGAAGAGCTAATCGCCATCAAACTATTGAAGCATTATATCGAAGGGAAGAGGCCGATCAAATGGAGCAACGTATGCATGAGAAGATTGATGAAGGCATTGGTAGGTTGGAAAAGTTGATGATCGATATGAGCCAGAATAGAAGGAGAAATTCACCAGAATCAAATCATGGAGGGAGTAGAGTTTCTCTACAGTTGGATCGGGAGAGGAGAGAAAGTCGAGACCATAGAAGTGTTGAAAGTCGTAGTAGGAGGAATGTTGATGATCGTGATCAAAGGGATGTTGGTAGTAGGAGTGGTGGTGGTAGAGATATTGGAGGACGTGAACGACAATGATATACGTCAGACTTTGATGAGGAGTTTGACGGTGAAAGAGGAAGTGTTCATTTCAGAGATCGAGATCAGGGACAACGTCAGTATCGGGTTATTGATGATGATCGACGATGGGAGTCAGGAATGAAGACAGAAATTCCGGAGTTTAAAGGTGGGATGGTGGCAGAGGAGTTTTTGGACTGGTTATCTAATGTAGAAGAAATTTTTGACTTTAAGGAGGTTCCGGAGAATCGAAGGGTGAAGTTAGTTGCTACTAGGTTGAGGGGAAGAGCATTGGCATGGTGGCAGCAAACTAAACTTAACAGAGAATGGATGGGGAAGTCAAAGGTTGAGTCTTGGGATAAGATGAAGAAGATGATGAGAGCTACATTTTTACCATACAACTATCAATCACTTATGTACCAGAGATTGCAGAATCTACGGAGGGGACAAAATCAGTAAATGACTATACAGATGAATTTTACCAACTCATTGCCAGGAACGATATAATGGAGACAGAAGAACAGCTGACTGCTAGGTTTGTTGGAGGGTTGAGAATGAAGATCCAGGATATGGTTAATATGTTCGATCCCAGATCTGTAGCGGAGGCACATCAAAAGGCGTTAGCTTGGGAAAAGCAAGGAAGGCGTGGAGGTGGTGTGTTTACTAATTCTAACAATCAAGCAAAGGGTGTCGGTGGAAGTTCTAATGTTACTAAAGCTGTTGCCAAACCAGTTGTGAAGGAGGGTGAAAAGGCGAAGGTTGTAATCTGATGATGAGGAGGACTTGTTTGACGCCAAAACAAGAGGAGGAAGATAGTTGGTTGAGGAATAACATATTTCAATCTACTTGCACTATTCTTGGAAAAGTTTGTAAATTTGTCATTGATGCTGGGAGTTGCGATAATATTATCTCTACAGAGGCAGTGAGGAAATTGGAGTTGAAAACCGAGAAGCATCCTAAACCATACAAGTTAGCTTGGTTAAGGAAGGGTGGTGAAGTGAAAGTTGGGAGAAGAGCTTGCGTGAAATTTTCTATTGGGAAGAAATACAAAGATGAAATCTGGTGCGATGTAGTGGACATGGATGTGTGTCATCTGTTGTTGGGCAGGCCATGGCAGTTTGATCGAGCAGTACAACACGATGGTCGAGCCAATAGCTATAGTTTCATGTTCGGGGGTACTAAAATCACTTTGGTTCCCAAGAAGCAACAACAGAAGGAGAGCAAGTTGGAGGAGATTGAAGAGCTGAAAACTTTGCTATCATTGAAGGAGTTTGTTAAGGAAGTTGAAGAGGAGCCTGTAGTATTCTTGTTGATTGGGCGAGATTGTAGCGAAGAGGTTGAAATTCCAGAAGAAGCGAAGTCAGTTTTGAAAGAATTTGAAGATGTATTTCCAGAGGAGTTGCCAAGGGAGTTACAGCCGTTGAGAGACATTCAACATCAAATCGATCTTGTTCCGGGAGCAGCATTACCGCATAGACCACATTATCGGATGAGTCCGAAGGAACATGAGGAGTTGCGGAGGCTGGTGGAAGAGTTGCTTGAGCAGGGACGTGTGCAGGAAAGTTTGAGTCCATGTGCTGTGCCAGCTTTATTAGTACCAAAGAAGGATGGGACGTGGAGGATGTGCACTGACAGTCGAGCATTGAATAAGATTACTGTGAGATATAGATTTCCCATGCCGAGGTTGGATGACTTGCTAGATCAGTTGAGTGGGGCGACTATCTTTTCAAAGATTGACTTGAAGAGTGGTTATCATCAAATTCGGATTAGACCTGGAGACGAATGGAAGACAGCTTTCAAGACAAGAGAGGTGTTATACGAATGGTTCGTTATGCCATTTGGTTTATCAAATGCACCTAGTACATTCATGCGGGTGATGAATCAAATCTTTAGACCATTCATTGGGAAGTTCGTGGTGGTTTATTTCGATGATATTCTGATATATAGCAGGAGTATGGAGGAGCATATTCTACATTTGAGGGAAGTGTTGATTATTCTTCGCGAGGAACAATTTTATGCTGCTACGAAGAAATGTGTGTTCATGGCAAGAAGTGTTTTATTTCTGGGGTATATTGTTTCGGAAGCAGGAATTCAAGTTGACCAGAATAAAGTCACCCTAACAGAAACGGCCACATCAACGCCCTATTTTCACCAAACCCTATCACACATATTCACTTATCTAAGCCGCCACCAAATTTCGCTACTTTGCAATCGAATCGCCGTCGTGCCACTCCGCCTCGACCAGATCCAACGTTCCCACGTTACTCCCCGAGCTCCAGCGCCCTACTCCTGAAGACGCGGCAACTCCAAGCGCCTCCTGGAAATGCATGCCGCCGTGCCCAATTATGGATTTTTCTGGCGAACCTCAGGTCCCACGACGACAACCAACGGTACAGATTTGCTCCATTTGCCGAGCTCGACGCTATGGCACCTTCTAATCTTCGCAGGGGTCAAGATCCATCGTACACTTTCAAACCCTAACTTGAATGGTCGGGGTTAAAACGTCAAATTCTGGTTAAACCATAATTCGAATCGAAAAACAAATTACACTAGAAGATTACGCACTACGAGAGCTTCAACATATATTTTTTTATGAATTTTCTGAGGAGTTTGGATTTTTGAAGTTGATTTTTGAATTGTAATTTGAATTGGATAAATTAGGGTTTACAGCCATTGAGGAAGTGAAGCATAGTAGTTTCTGTATGCATAGAAATGAGGAATAGAGGCTGCTAGGGTTTATAGCAGGGTATCTATAGACAACTTGAAAATAGAATAGATGGATCGGGTTGATAAACGCGTTGAACGATATATGGCCCGAAAAGCCCGTTCTGACTATGGAACGAAATTGGTTCAACCCGTATATCAAAATAGATGTTTTAAAATATTTTAAACACAATGGAAAAGGTTTCAAGTCCAAATTCCATCATATGAAGAAGTTATGCCAAAATATATATTTTTAAATTGATTTCAATCGATTTCAATTTATCGATCTCAAAGCATTTCGCGTTCGTACGATCAAACGACAAGTCTGTTCGTTACGAAACTTGAAATCCTATGATAATTCACTGTTACAGATCCGATGAAATAGGTTTTGTCAAAATCCGAGTCAGTGGCCAAATAGTTATTTTTATATTAATTAAATAAATTAAAATTCATTAATTTAATCACTTTTCAATTTCACTTCCAAATTTTACAAATCTTACCAGTTTTGCTTTCTTGAATAATTATAGTAATTTAGACAAATTCAGAGGTCAATTAAATGTTGATTAAATCATACATTTCATCATAAATTTAAATTTCATTATATTCAAAAAATATCAATGAAATTCCTAATGGTTCCATTAAATTAAATAAATTAATAATCATTCCATCTACATCTCAAATAACGTATTATTTAGCTATTTAAATTTCATTTAATTGCAATTATCTTATTATCAAAAATTAAATTTCAATATATAAAAAAAACTTTATTTCCATTCCTTAAAATCCAACAAATTGTCCAATATGAATAACTTTAACATCATTTCCTTTAATTTAAATCATCAATTCATTCATATACCATTAGCAATACATTATTACCCATTACTACGCTAATTTATACTAATATAACCTTTAATTAGATTAATTGCAATTTTACCCATTTTAACTTATTAGACTCCATTAGCGTTAAATTACATTTAAACTATCACTAACGGACAAGTGTTGAAATTGATTACATACACCATTCTCATCCTATTAACAATTGGATGAATTTTCATTGGTTCGTAGTTATTGCATTAATATCCACAAATTTTAATACCTTTGAAATCATAACTTTAAAATCTGTTTCAATTTATAGGGTGTGCACTAATTTACTCATTGCATTACTTCTTATAAACATAACATTAAGGTTCCTTTACTCTAATTGATTTCCAATTTTATTATTAAATGAAATAAACAGGTAACTTATACAAGTGTTACCGTGCCTTTAATTGCACCCATGAATTCCCTATTATCAAGTAACCGTTATAGTTCTTAAATACTTATGCTTTTATATAATTACCATTAACTATATTATTATTCCATTAACAAATCAGGTATTTACATTCGTTTTTTTTTCATTTCAATTTATCCATTTATAAGTTTTACATTAATGAACCTTTATTTCCAAATATTACCTAAATTAACACTAACATAGAAATTTATTATTAAATTCCACTTATTCGCAATTAATTCACTTATTTGGTTTCATACTTATAAGTTTTCACTTCCAAGCAGTATTATAATTACCTATAGGACATTGATTTTATTTCATGAGTTCATAAATTAATTCACTAAATGTCTTTGTTTTCTTATATTCAATTTATTACCATTTAAGTACGTTTATGATCAACAACACACGTTATGATTTACTTATCTAAATTGATTGTGTAAATTTTCAATTTATTACATATTACTTCATTGGTTAATATACTTTGAATTCATTCAATCACCACAATTATATCATATCATTTGTTATCATTTCAACTTGCCATAACCTTATTTCCTTTAGTTACGTTCAGCTTCTATTAAGCAAAATATTATTGTATTGGTTAATTCAACAGTTATTTTAATTACTCATTTTCTATTTTATAACCATTGCAATAACTTACACTATTCAGAAATGGGATTTCATTCCAATTGTCAAATATAAATTTTTTTATTTACCGTTGCAACATTTAATTCCTAACAATCGCTCCAATATAAATTATAAGATTTTCATTTCTTTCTAAATTAAATTACAAATTCTTAATTAAATTAACCAAATTATTCATCAAAATTTACGGGTCGTTACATCTCTGAAAAGTTTAGTAACCAAAAGAACTTGCAATCTTTAAACTCCAACACTCAAGCAAGAAAAATTCAATAAAAAAAGAGAAAAAAAAAGAAAAAAAAGTAAAAAAAAAACTGCCCATTTCAGTTCAATTCAAAAGAGAAAGAAGAATATCTAAACCATCTTAAAGTTTTAGGCTCAGGTAAGTTTTTAGAACTTTATAATTAATGAAATTATGATTTTAAAACCAAGTTTTCACACAAACAAAGTTTAAAACTGCAGATTTGTAAAAGAAACAAGTGCTTCAGGTTTTAGGCAGTACAAGTTTCTGAAAAGAATTTATAAAGGCAAGTAACTTTTTTTTTAAATTTGAATTTAAAATTATAGTCTGTAAGGAAGAAAGAATTAAATACAATAACATTTAATCTGTTGCAGGAAAATCAAGATCCAAGATAAAATTTACCTCTGGTTTTCAAAGCTGCAGAAAAAGAAGCTCTCTATTATAAAAAAAAATTAACTGAAAGTAAATTAAAATTGTGGTTATTGATTTATTAAGTGCATAAATACAACCAAGAATAATAAGAGATTCTGTAATTATAATTTGCAGATCTAAATTTAAAACAAATTTAAAGTAGGAGAAAGGAAAAGTCGAAGGCTTCATTTTCTTTTGAAAACTGTCAGGAAACATTCCCGTTCTTTTGGAAAATAAGGTGAGTAAACCTTTGTTTTTTTCCAATTTTTTGTTGCTGTGTGAATGCTTGAATGATTAGGAGAGTTTAAACTTAGTTTTCCTGCAAGAATTTTGAGTATATGATTGAACTTTGGCCTGTGCATGTTGATTGTACAAAAAAAAAAAAGCAAATCCCTGTTTAACTTCAGGAAAAAAAAACGGACAAACCCCAAGTTTGGTTTGTTGCTAGCTTTGTACAGACTAAAGTGTTAAAATAAAAATGGTACAGATGCATCTAAATCGAACTTTAAAAATATTTGTATGAATCAAAATTTGAATGCGCGCCTGGAAATGTCATTTCTTTTCCCTGTTTGCCTTAGCTCTTTGATTTACAGTAAAAAGGAAACTATGGGAAATCAAAAATTTTACTCACCCCTTATTCCTTCTGAAAGATGGATTGGGAACGAGTTAAAGTATGTTGTGACACTGCATTTTGTTTCAGTAACAAATTGAAGAAAGATCATACATTTTTCTTTTACTGGAAACTTAATAAATTCAAGTATCAGGTTTAGCAAGTAAACCATATCAAAATTTTAAATCTCTCTCTCCCTCTTGCTTCATAAAAAGATTTTAAACAAGTTCAAAAATATTGTTTAATCTTGTATTTTATTTCGGTAATGAATTTAAAGCAAGTTTTTGTGATTTTCTTTTACGGAAACAGAACTACTTTTAAGTATCAGGTTTACAAAGTAAACCATTTCAAAATCCCAATCTTCTCTCCCTCTTTTCTTCTGAAAGTAAATTGAAAACAAGTTGAAGTTTGTTTTTAAACCTGTACTATGTCCCAGTAACAACTCAACATAAAAGTCATACATAGTTTTTTTCTAAAAATTATGAAACATAGTTACCATTCAAACTTTTCAGAAATTCGAACTTCACAGATTAAAATTTCAGTTATATTATTTGATTCCACACTACGAAATAGGATTTTTAAAACAAATATGATGATTTCTAGTTGAGTGTACAAGGTGCGGTTATTAATAGAACCAAATAAGCTTTTTCATCAATTTCTGGTGATCGAGCAAATCGTAAATGTTGAATTTTTGTTTGAAGGAAGTTTGTTGACCAATGATTACAGGAAAATTGATAAAAACAAAATTATTTGCAAGAATCGATACGGCGAGCTTTTGAAATTGGTAACCCAAGTTTTGTCGAGTGTGAGTGTTTTTGATTTGTTCGACGTCCATGTTTGATCGAGTGCTACGTGGTTTTTGTGATGGTAGGGGGAGTGTCGACGAGTAGTTGACTGGAGCTTCGAGTTTTCTAATGATCAGGATGTCGAGAACGACGCGTTTCTAGGTTTTGGGTTGAAGTTGTTCCAGTTGTTCCAGGTTGCGATTTTGAGCTCAAAATTCGATTTCGAGGGGATGGGTGAATTCTGACAACTGGGGATTGGGGCGTGGATGATCGTTGACTTGCTCAACGATGCGGTGTCATCTGGAGGTGATCTACGGCGACATGTATGTGCACGTGGAGTTATGGTGTTAGCTGTGATGGGTTTGGGGAAGAAGAGAGACGACTCGAAGCAGTACGCAGGGGATTGGGGGAAAAACTCGAAGATGAGCTCGAGTTGTTTAGCGAGGTATCGGGTTGTTTTTAAAACTTAAAAAATTTTGTGAAAATTTGTCACTCGTGTCAGTTTGGCCTGAACTCCAAGCAGGGGATGTTTGGCTCGGGATAAAACTCGAAGCAAGCCTCGGGTTGGTCAATAAAAACAGCAAACCCAATTTTTAACTAAATTGTTTAAAACAGAAGTTAAATTTCTTTTTCTGAATCAATTATCGATAATTATAAATGGAATTTAAGGTAAATGATATTGAGTCAATTTTTTAAAATTTATGAAGTTCAAGGATATTTTAAATTTTATAAAAGTTGTTTTAAAATTTAACTTAAATTTAAAAGTAGACCAAATATCCAAGCGTTAACTTTAAACCAAATTTATTTTGAAATAGCAATTAACAATTAATGTCAATGATTTTATAAATAATAAGTAATCAATTAAAGAATAGACAATTAATAAAAGTAATTAAACTTAATTAGTTAACAACCAAGAATTAATAAATTAAAATAATAAATTAAAGGATAATTAATTAATTAAGCCAATTAAATTAATTCATAATCAAGTAAAAATTAAACATTGATTTAAAATAATTAATAAAGATAATTATACGGTTAATTCACCTTAATCATAATCACCTTAGTCAAAGATGATTGACCATCATCAAATATTCTGTACTGGATTGATAATTTTGTTGTGATACGGTGATTGCTTTGTGATGAAGTGTGATTTGTGATTTGTTCCTATATGTATGTGAAAAACCCTTTTTCCGTAAATGGCATTTGAATTTCGATGCGACAGGGAGCCGGATTTCAGGTTTTATCCGAAACCCACATCCAATCGTAATGATAGATCTTTGTGATTGATAAATTTACTTTATCTTCGAATATGTGAACGAAGATAAGCGTTTTGGGTTATATCGCTTATCAATATTGATATGATTGAATTTGTGATGGTTGATGTTGTGCACTATTATGTAAAAACCCCCTGGAATACACTATACACACACAAATATGGAATGCACGTGGAAATGTGTTAAGTCACAGATATTTAAAATAATTTTAAAAAACTGAATTTTTGAATCCAAATGGTTTTGGAAATGGATCGGATTTAAAGTGGAAAAAAAACTTTTGAAAAGGGATTTCACTGACAAAAGTTATTTTTAAATAACTTAATTTAGTTTTGAATTTTTATTTAAAATTTGGATTCAATATTTGAAATTGAGTTCTATTTTGAGAATTTATGATGAAAAAGGTCACACAAGTTTATACGGTTTTTTTAAAACCATTTTTAAAGTGTTGTTTTGGGAATTAAATTTAACTTGAGTTCGAAAAACTTTAACTCGTATAATTGAAATCGAAATTTTCCAAAATGAAGACTGTTTTTTTCAAACGATAAAGGCTTTGATATAAGAAATGAATTTCCAATTTGTATAAAAGGAATTTCAAGTTTGAATTGAAATGGTTTTCCAAGTTATGAATGAATCTTTGGAAACGGTTTTGAAAGCTATGAGTAAAATCTTGCATTTACAAATTTAATGAATTAATCAAATTAAAATGGAAATTGTTTGAAATCAGTAAATAGATCTTTGTGAAACTGGGTGAACTTTGCGAAATAAATCTATTTGTTATAGATTTGAAATGGTAATTGGGTTAAACCATTTGAAAGGAGGTTTTTTTTTGAATTTTAAAGTTGTGAGTTAACTAAAATCCCATATCCATATGCTTTTAAATATAGCGCTCATTATTCAGTTTAGCTAGGAGAGGACCTTGTATTATATAACCCATTCTGAATAATGATACATCGTTATGGACAGCATTTGAAGACGGTGGTGAAGACCGGGTATTTGCGAGAACAATGGGATGACCTATCGATTGTATCTGCAATGAGTAGCCACAGTATAGAGATTCCCCAAGTGATAGAAGTTCGATCGAGATTGTGTGTACCCGGATTTGCAAGGGCTTCTTTGGAAGTGCCTTCGGCTGTTCGAACCCGGAACAAACTTGTATGGTTGTGTGTCTGACACTACACTTTGAGATATAAAGCCGATTTCGTTCAAATACATATCTGTTGGTGGCAGAGAATTTATTCTCTTAACTTAACACCCTTCTCTGAGACGTACGAGCTCAGAGGTTATGTAGTTGAAGGTTATCAGCGATATACTCCAAATTTGGTAGTGTGGCATGCTAAGTGCTGCTGTATGTTGATGATCATTTGTTGATCAAAGAATGGCTTTGTGGAAACCGTAGCTTTGTGGACGAGACCTCATCGAGCCTCACAAATCGCTAATGGTCGAAACAGGAAAGATGCGGCAAGGTTTCAGGGGTAGCTCCCCTAGGGTATGACCATTCCTTCTGGAAAAGTGTGGTATTATGGTATGGAGCCCAGATACTTACTCATGTAGACCATATAGTATATTTATTACTGTGTGATGTTGTTGGTGTTAAGAGCTCTAGGATAAAGGTCCCAAAGGACTGGGTGTGGCATATCTTAGCTTTTATTCCCCGAGAAGGGGGTAGCCGACCTTGTGTTAGCAGAGGACCGGGTACGTTCTCGGGGCGTCCCGCCAGAGGCGTTCCCATGTGGCAATAGGAAGTACCTTAGCCTGACCATTTGTTGGAAATCCAATCAAACCAATACGTGCCCTGTACGATTTTAGTTGTATAACCTTCCATGAAATGTGGCGGTAACCTGCTATTGAACATGGTAGCTACAGTAGGCATACGATACTTGTCGTATGTTGGTTAGGATGTATATTATACTTTCGAAATGGTTTTTTCCACACTATGCACTAGTAATAATATCAAATAAATTTTCTCGTATCAAGCATATTTGACTATCATAATGAGAAATCTCCTCGAATTCCGCGTCTACATTGTGTGCGTAGCGGGAGGCCATATGGAAGTTTCATTTTCTAAATAGCATTGCGGATTTATTTTAAATTCTTTGGTTGTTTGTTTTAAAAGATAAAACTATTTTTGTTTGCTCACACCAGTCCCACGATTGACCTGGAGTTTATTGTTCCTTTTTTAAACTCTGAGTGCCCACTATTTTCCACAGGGGCAGTCTAGAGTTGGGTTTTCAGATAATCAAGTAATAGGTATAGATTAAATAGCCTTCGAAGTCTTTGGATTGGTGGCTTTCAGTCTTTGGGATCTTCTTCAGTCTTGGGCGACTGACCTTGCTTAGCTTTGTGCAACATGATCTAGAGTTCTCGCTAGCTTTGGATTGGAGATGGAGCTATTGGATTTTGGCATTGAAGATATTCTTTTCGCTCTGTCTTGTATATCTGATAGTATTGATATGTATTGTATCATTTTGTTGTATCATCATTGTATCTGGATATTGTATCAATGTTGCATATCAATGTATTATTTCATTTCTTCCGATGTGTTGTACTTAATGTGTTATAAGCTCCGGCGAACTAGATTCGACGTTTGGATCTACGGCATTTGAATATGAGTGTCGTATTTCGTGCGATTTTCGAAGGTCGAGTTAGGGTCGTTATAAAATAACTTTAAAATTTATTTATAGTATTTCATTTAGTTCTAAAACTTTTTATGAATTCTTCATAAATTCTCACATAAGTTTATTAACATTTTATAAATTCACATCTTTATAAAACATTAGATCGAAAAATTATTCCACTCTTATTTACTTGTATAATACCTTTTCATGTCCTAAGAGTACATACAAAATGTTAATTTATATTTGTTTTTAAAAATTCAAATGGAGGCCCAAATAAAATATGGGTCTTTAAAACTGAGTTAAACTTTTGACTTTTTGCCCATAGAGTGTTCTAATGGAAGATGTTTACTATTCGACTCCATAACATCAAATAGTTTATATGACTTAGATATTAAAAAAAACCTACGGTTTTAATATAGCCACATCTATTAAAACTTTCCTATCCAATTTAACCCATCTAAAATATAAGTTAAATCATCCATTTTCTATGCAAGAGTTAATAATTCACTTATCGGATTATTTATCAAAACACCCTTTTTCTTTTAAATCAATTACTTTTAAGGGAACCTAAGGTCTAATTACCTGGTTTTTATTTCAAATCATATTTTATAATAATAATATACATATCTCTCTTTTGTATATCTAATAATACTTTGGAATTAAAAAAATTGTTTGACCAAAATAACACGAAAGCAAATTACTACAATAGTATTTTCCCTACATAAAAAC
Source organism: Allium cepa (assembly GCA_030765085.1). NCBI lineage: Eukaryota > Viridiplantae > Streptophyta > Magnoliopsida > Asparagales > Amaryllidaceae > Allium > Allium cepa. The sequence continues at coordinate 642,651,155 of CM060937.1, read as the reverse complement.
TCAAAAATGAAAGTCGATGATGCTACAGTCATCACCAGAATTATTTTCAAGCGATAGAAGTGAGTTCAGTGCTTTCTTATTTCTTTTAAAATCCTTTCAATATATTTTTATGCACAAATACTTATAAACTACAATTGTTATTCCCTTCAAAACTTTTAAAAAAACTTTCGAAAACACTGGAATTTAAGTTTTCAAATTCACTACATAAGTTCTATTTTTTGTAAACTGTATTTATAAATTATAATTACACGGTTTCACTTTGAAATATTTATTCTCATAAATACTTCTAAGAAATATTATCATTAATTTTCTCAATAATCTTCGTTAAATCATCTTATATGTAATATATTCTTATTATTATAATAAACTCAATTTATTTTAAAAACACGTTTTATAAACCAAATTTATGCAAAATTGCCATTATGAAATCATCTCATACTATAATAATTCGCCTTTGCTGTAGTAAACTTTTCTCAAATATTTATCTTCTAAATGTCTTACCTTCCCATTAGATTATATTAAACAACTACTATTAAAAGATTGCTTTTAATATTACATTATTTAAAAGCTTACTTAAATATTTAACTAATCAAACTATGAAACTTAATTCACAATGGGGTTTGTTTTGATATACTTATGATTATCAAACAGTAATGTTAATAAATAAATATTATCATTACCAAACAAACACCAAAATTGGCTATATAAATTCTAAAATTATTCCTTTATATATAAAAAAATATAACCCTAGGTAAAATATTTCGTTTACCGAATTTGAAAAAATCAATATCATGTCCATTGGCCTTATTCAAGTGTTCATAAATCCCTATCAACACCGTGGCATCGCATGTCTCGTATATATAATACTTTCGGACTCAATCTAGGGTGTCACTTACCCTATCTCTAATGAGCCATACACTACCAAAGCCAAGGTTCTCACTTAATCTTCTGCTCTGAAACCAAAGGTGATGACCCGCCTTTTTTACCATTGAAAATCGGCACCAAATGCATCCACGGTATTTCAATGCTGAACGTCCAATCATAGGAAAGGCAGATTATTAGGTCAAAAAGAAAAGAAAAGGGAAAGCAACATGAGAAACAGAATGCCACAGTGGAACGATCATATATAATATAACAAAGAGAGTAAAAACTGTCACTCTAAAATACACATTATATTAGAGTAAAAAAATAAACCTCATTAGTTTGGACAGTTATAACTTCCTAACCTTGAAATTGCTGATGGGTATATATAATAGTACAACGGTAATAAAAATACTACTGCAAGTGAACATCCAGCTCTACTCCATGAGCTCTATGTTCCACCATGGATAACTTAGAAGAATACTCAATCTGACCCATGCACTATAACAAATAACACCCGAATCGGTCTGGAAACACCAACATGAGAAACTCAAGTAATATGATGAAAATATAAAAATTCTACGATGCCACCCTACTAATCACGAATGGATTTTACCTCACCAAAACGACCTCCACACATGAATAAATGGAAGCAAAGTAAACAAGACTTAAATCGGAAAGGATGGGTGTAAACAAGTCAAAATCCAACTTAAAGAATGGACATAAATAATTTAACATTAAGAGGAATTCCATTCAATTCTCAGTGCAATTAAGAAAACAATTCAAAGATTTGAATAAAGGCAAGGAAAATGGAAATTTTCCAACAATGACTAGGAGGTTGCTCCCCTTCATTGAAAGTATACCTTTAGAAATATACTTGAGAACTATGATGGCTCCCGTACACGTCCGAGCCGGACCTCGCCAACCTTTACCAAGAATCCGAGTGTTTCACATCTCCACGCGCATACCACCAAATCCAATCTAGAGTAGTTGTCAAGATACACTAATATGAGCAACCCCACTTAGCTTGGCTTCCACTAGCACTTTGGTTTTATCCATTTCAGACAATGGATATCCATGCTCAAATGAGCAACAAATTGTCTTAAATTAATGATACATGAAGAAGAAAGCTGAATCTATAGTCAACAAATCAACTATCGGGAATAACTAAAAACGATTTTAGATGAAAATTAAATTTCATATTCTTACCACCACTCGTCGATTTCAAACTTCGATATTGCTCATTTGAAAACAAAGCCAGGAAACTTAAGGTAGTGTTACCTTTAGACATTACCTTGATGACACTTTTAACCTTCGAGATTGAAAAGAATCCATGCCTCGATGTTTAATGTTAAAAGTATGACTAAATCCTTTCCATATGAACAATAGTAGATTAAGGATAATTGAATTACTTATCTTTTCCATAACTGAATCAAAAATTTACTTTTAAAAACGGAACTTCTGCTCAGTTTCAACATCATAAACTTTTTCAAAATACATTAAAAATACTCCTTAAAAATATTTCTTATAATGGATTTTTCTTATTTAAAATCTATCGTTTATAAATTTCAATTGACATTTATTATCCTGCAAGATAATAAATCAATTAAATACTTTTATAAGTTAAAAACCACCTTAATTATCCTTAAAGAGATTTGATAAACTTTATATCTTCTTTAATAAATAAATTGTTATCTTTAAACACTTTTATTAAATCAGATAATAAATTTAAGCACCTTTATTTAAATCAATTATTAACTTTACAAATCATGTATTAAAATGATTAATTAATCTTAAATATCATTGTAAAATGGTAAATTAACTTTAAACCCTTTATTAAATTAGTTAATTAACTTTAATCCCTTTTATTAAACTAGATAATTAACTTTTAAACACTTTTATTAAATAAGTAAATTAAGTTTAAACATCATTAATAAATTTATTAATTAACTTGATGATAATTACATAATTATTCAGAATGTATTTAAACCCTTATATTCTTCATACAAACTTGTACAATCCATGTATACCCATTTGAAAAGAATTTGTAGAATATTGAAGCTAAGTAACCTTTATATAATTTTAAAACCATATTAGTTATCCCAAAGGGTAACTAAATCTAATTTATAATCTTTTATAAATTTAAGTCAACATCAATTATCTCCAAAGATGGCAAATAAATTTATACCCCTTTATAATTAAAACTGCGCTAATTATCCCAAAAATAATAATTGAATTTATAACTCCTTTTATAAATTTCAAATCAACATTTATTCTTTATTTTCAAAAAATTTAAGATATTTGAAAATATAGTTTAAACAATTTTCAAACTGCAAAAAAACGACCAACCATTTATTTTGTAAAAATACCACCATAAGTTCAAAATACAACGAAGGTTTTAGCGGGATGATAGTTCATTAGTGACGGTACGACGATAATCGTTGTAATGACACTTACACAACCAAATAGTATGTCAATAACATTTCCACCAAGCAATAACATAATAAACATAAGAATACGAGTAAATAAATAAATATTGGCGAGAAATCCCTAAGGGTCTCTCTACAAAAGTTCTCTGTAAATAATAGATGTGAATGTGTATTTTGAAGTTTCTCGTCACTATGTACACTCTGACTTCCCTTTTAATTTTGTTCCCTACAACAAACGGTTATGTATTCAATTCTCTTTTCGAGCATTAATTTAATTCCAAACAAACAAACAAATAATAATATAAAATATCATCCAAGCATTCAATAATAATTTATAGCAGCATAGATATCATATAAATTATTTGGAGGTGCATAAACTCATCGAAATTCCAGCAAACACTTTCATTTTCCAGTTAAAATCAAACAACATTCAATTTTATCCCAAAATTCAGCTAAGTCCAAATACAACCAAACCAACTCCATCTTTGAAGCTAACGTTCCTATGATCTCAACACAATTGACCAAATCTTAATCCGACCTTGCAAGCAAAAGTTATTCAATTTATAAGTTTCGGATTTGATTAAAATAATTAAAACATAAATGACTTTAATTAAGTTCAATTGACTTTAAAATAAGATTAAATCCTTTGTACCCCTTTAAAATTACGACTGCCTATACAAAGTGCCAACATGCCTCATTCTTTTGTACACGCACGGTCATCCTCCTCCAACTCTCGAAGAAACTATGATCCGTCAGTATGTTCGAACTCCTTGCCTCCTTCTCCACTCGCTGTCACCACCGCACTAAACCCAAGCCCACGAATCATATCGTAACATCCCCATTAATGCTTATGAAAACACCAAATCATATTTTTCCACTCTTGAATGAACGACGTCAAATCACGATCACGGTTGATGCTCGATGCCACAAACTCAAAACTAAGCTCCAATTCAATTATCTATTCCTGAATACCTCTCAAATGCCACCCCTAGTCTCGCTTAATGTATGGCCTCCACCCAAATGATGATGCAACTAAATTCGAGCCTATGGACTTGAAGCTCTCAACCACCTGAACTCAAAGAAACAAACTTTATGATTTTTGGTTGAGTAGATTTTTTACTTTTGATTTTGAATATAGGAACTTTATTTTTGCTTTACTACAGGTAAACTAAAGGAGGAGGAAATGGTTAAAAGAAATAAGAGTGAAGTGAAAGTGAACTCTTTTGTTTTAAAGTTTTTGAAATGATTTATGCAATGACCACATATTTACTTCACTTAAAAACCATGTAAAGAAAAATTCACAAGAAACACATCAAGTCCAAATGCCCATCATTATTAAGGTTGTTTCAAGAATTTGAATTTGAAAGAGTTGAAATGAAATATTTACGGTACTTTGTTGCAAGCTATTATGTTCGCGTACGAACTACAAATGGTAGAAATAAAAGTATGATCATGCACCAAAATGTGACATGGTCACAAATAAATAACAAAATAAACTGATTATTTAATTTTATGAAATTATAAAATATCATCATTTGCCATAAAATACGTTAAATGAAAATTTAAATATTTTCCAAATTAAGAATTCTAGAAAAATCCAATAAATTCAATTAAGAATACTAAAGTAAAAATCAGGTCGTTTTATTGATAATTGATTTTCTTATTATTTATTCAAACTATTATTATTAGAAATAAATTTAGAGAATTAATTTACCACTACTATTTATTGATTAAAAAGAGTTACATAACGTTGTTAAATCCATTTTATTAATATTTAATTTATAACTCAATAATTAATTTCAATTCAAATATTTAACCTATATTTGAACATAGGTTATTTATATTTTTAAATGCCGATTATTTAATATTTAAAATTAATTAAATTTTCAAAATCAAAATTGATAAAATTCAAGGATGTTTCAATAACAACACCATTGACCAACTTGACGTTAAAGAATTAGACTTTTATTTGGGAAGCAAGTTGCAAGCAAGCATTCATGAGACTGAATGAGAGGTTAACATGTGCACCAATTTTAGTCATTCCATGTGGGACTAAAGAGTTGACAGTATACACAAACACCTATAGTATTGGTCCATGTGCGGTGTTGATGTAGAGGGGAAATGTTATCACACATGCTTGTCGGCATCTGAAATCGGACAAGAGGAAGAATCCAACTCATGATTTGGAGTTGGTGGTGATAGTATTTTCTTTGAATGTATGGAAGTTTTGTTTTCTTGGAGGGAGGTTTGTGTTGTATATGGACCATATACTTGTAATATCCTCAATTTTGAGGCCCGGTACAGATGCTGCAGTTATCTATAATACTAACTTTTGGTGATAAAATACGGTAATGTTAATGGTATCCATAATATCAGAAGCATGTGAATATAGAATAAAGTCAACATAGATTTAAGAAATAGCTTTTTGATTACATTTCAAATCAATATTTCATTCCAGTTACATAATCCTAAACCGACTCCCATGTTTTTATCAAATATTATTATTACCTATTACGCCAAGAGCGACATATGAAGATGTCGCCTTTGATGATCAAAGTACTAGATATATAGACATATTAGTCATAAATACATCATAGCGGAAATAATATTAAACAACTCCTACATAGCTAGCTTCGCATCATGCATGTCTTCAGAAGCTTATCCGTCTAACCTACTAAATCTGAAAAGTCCTTGACTCTCAATCTTACTTAAATTTAATTTTGAAACCAGGAGTTTATGGGGAAAAAAAACTTCGAGTCAGACATAAAGTCTGGTGTGCATAATTATATTACATCTTGATTTACTGACATTAAGTAAGACTGCGCCACTTAGCGGAACGGGCTTCCCGTCACTAATATCCTTTTAAAATCATATCTTTTGCAAATCAAAAATCCTGCAATCAAACTATTTATAACAATAATAGCAATAACATATACACATACAAATAAAGTAATCAATGGACTATCTATCCAAACTTATAGTTTTTTTTGGCTAACTATTGACCACTGGGTGACTCGGGCCGACTAGACATAATAAATATTCTAACTTCTATCGAACACAATGCCGGACGGTATTTACTTAACTTACTTCTCTTATGGTCAACTGATCCAAATGGCTTTGCAGGCTCACCAATAACTCACCTCTACTCTATGCATTCCATTTTTTATGTAACATCATTTTAGACTTACTTGCGCCAAAGACCTAGACACTGGAATTTTGGACTTATCATAGCTAGGGGCTACTAGCTAAAGTATAGGGCGCAAGCCTATACTAGTCCCATCTAGTCTTTTAATATCTGAGTCATATATTTATCAATTACCTAGGTTGACCACCCTATTCAAATTTCATTTCCTTAAAAACAATCTTGACAAATGATTTACTCTTGAAATCGTATCTTTATAAAAAAGGAAATCATACCCTCTGCTTTACTCCAAATACTTATGCCATGATATATGCTTTACAAAACAATGTTGATGAAATCCTAACATTAATTGGGTTGTCTATCCCTTTGAAATAAGTTAAAGCCCTCTTTAACTTAGAAAGCATTAGGATATAAAGCCAAAACAATACCATTGAAACCATTATTTAAAACCTTTAACTATCCCTTTGGAAATCATAGAAAGCATCCCTTTTAAAACATTAAGCATACCTTCGAGACACTTAAAAACATTCCTCTCGAAACACTTAAAACATACCTTGCAAAACACTAAAAACATACCTTTTGAAACACTTAAAACATACCATTCGAAGGCATTGGGTTCAAGTAAGAAGTTATGGAAGCATAGCTTCAAAACCAATTAAAAGTATTACTTTCGAAGCCATAGTTTGAAAACAAAACAACTTACAAAGTATAAAAAAAGGACACATTCGAAAGTTGTCCTTTTGAAACCCTTGCCTACAAAACTAATGGTAAGAGCGGCTAAGTCATTTCTTAAGGAAACATTTGGGAAGGCGACTTCAATGCTTGTGAACGGGTATTGGTTTGAAACCTACCTTCCGTAATCATTGATCTAAGGGTTATAAAAAGTGGCCTCTTACTAAGGCAAAAGGTTTTAATACAACAGCCAGGGTATCGAAGTGGTTCAAAAGAAGCAACCCTTTCGAAGATATTAAATCAAAAGTGGGTATATAGATTCAAAACCTAGAAATACAACTTCATCCCTTACGCATGTATATTTTTGACACCATTACTACCTCTTGCATAGGTCTAATACACTTTACATTAGTAACTTGATACCATGTATATTAGAACCGAAAGGATGCGAAAAGGATGGAAACAGAAGTATGATGTCGGAAGCTAGCAAGGTTAAGTGGCAAAAATGTAATTTGTCTGAAAACTGCTTTTTTACTCATTAAAGAAAATACTTTGCACCTATCATTAACATATGTTAAAATCTTATTGGACGATAAAACTTGATCAACTTCTCCTTTTAGAATTTCTACCGAAACCGAATTGAATCCATTTGAAGATAATTTAATATTTAAGCCCTTCTAATTAATAAAAAATTTAAATCATTTAAATCCAATAACGTAAATTATTTATAAGCCATAGTTAATCACTTAAAAAATCCCCAAAAATCATAATAATTCACATTAAATATGTTTTCTAACATATATAAATTTCAAACCTGAAAATGTTATTTAATTGCCTTAAATAATTTAAACCCAAAATTTAATATTTTCTCTCATAAAAAATTCATAATAAATATATATTCACTTGAAAAATTATGAAACTTGAGACCCACTTCTAAAATAATTTTTTGTGACTATATATCAAAAATGCAAATCATTTGGACGTCATTTGATAGATTTTCTAAGCTAAACATACCATAAAATTCATATATATAATCAACAAGCATATGCATCGATTTAATATATTATTAACACATGGCTTGATACTTGAAAAGTAATTCAGATCCAACTTGAAACCAAAATCATTATCTAAGATGAGATGTAAACTAATTATTCACCTTGGTTTGATTAAGAATGTTGAGATTTAGATCAAGGTTGACTTCCTAAGCTCTTGATCTTGAATCCCCTAGCTTTAATCTTTAATTTTCCCTCTCTATAATAGCCGTGCCACACCCCTTAGATTTTAGTTTAGTTTGTAGATGCATGTGAATGAATAAAGTGGTGAATGAAAGAGTTTTAGGTTATAAAATAGGGCTCTTCCTATTTTGCCCCTTCTAATTTTTCTCCTCCTTATCTTAAGTTTGAGTTACTTATTTTAGTTCATTCATAAGGCATGGCTCAAGTTTAGTTATCAAAGCTCAACCTCTTAACCTTATATGTTTTTTTATTTAATTTTAAATGTTTAAATAATTTTCACAAAAATCAGGGTCATTACAATACCGTTGAAGTACCTCTTCCCATAGAAGGATCTTAACCATCGTCAATGGAGATAGTTAGAATTCTTAGCCTCCTATGATTTTAACATTTCCAATATGCCCAATAAGGGAAATGTACATGTTGATGCTTTGAGTTGAAGACATGCTAGCTTAGGGGCAATGTTCCTATGTGTAGAGCCGAAAATGTTGGCTAGTTTGATGATCAGACCTTCTTTGATTGAGTGGATTGGTACTAGTCAAAGGAGAGATTCTTGACAAGGGGTGATCATGGTAAAGACAAAGGAGTAGAGGCAGAGGAGATGAAGCAGTATGGGTCTCGAATTTGATGGTTGGCCTCATTAAGAATGGCAGGTTGCTTGTACCCGAGGTTAAGGAGTTCAACGATGAGGTGCTACGAGAGTTCTATCATTCAAGATTGACTATACACCCTAGTAGAAATAAAATGTATCATGATATAAGGCAGACATTTTACTAGGATACGATGAAGAAGGTTGTTGGGCATTCTCCTTGAGGTGATTGAATTGTCAACTAGTTAAAGCTGAGCTGAAGAAGTCGAGGTTCTTGCTGCAACCACTCGAGATTCCTTAGTGGAAATGGGAACAAACTTTGTTGGATTTCATCGAAGAATTGGTAAGGACAAGTGGAGGGCACAATAACATCTGGGTCATAGTTGATATAATGACAAGAGTGCTCAGTTTATACCCGTATAGTCTTGTAGAATGGCGTCCAAGTTGTCTATGAATTAGGTTGTGCGATTCCATATTTGCCAAAGAGAACTATGATCGACCAAGACCCTTTGTTCGCTAGCAGGTTTTAGAAGAGCTTAAAGGAGGCACTAGGGACAGAGCTGCAGCTTAGTACAGCTTAACAACTATAAACAGATGGTTTAACGCCCTGAAATTTTAACGTTTTGAATAGGAATATTTAATTTATCTAAATATTTAGATTTGATTGAAATTAATAAATAATAAGAAAATCGATTATTAATAAAACGACTCGATTTTTACTAACGTATTTTTATTTTTAGGATTTTTCCTTAATTTTCAATTTGGAAAATATTTAAATTTTCGTTTAACGTATGTCAGGGCAAATGGTGGTATTTTTGAAATTTTACAAAATAAGAGAACTAGTGTATATTATTATTATTGATTGTATTGCATTTTTGTGCATAGTTGTATTTTCGTTTTACGGTTCGTACATGGATAAAATGTTGTGCAGTGAGATGTTGGAAATTGCAAAATAAAGTATACTAAATAAAATACATAGAAAATTTAACACATTTTCTTTTCTTCTTTCCCTATTTACGAATGACTCTTCCTCCATTTACAGTAAGCAAAATTAAACATCCACACACAAAAATCAAAACAACAATCTATACTCAACGGTAAATTACAAAAGTGGATTCGTTAGGTCTGTATTGAAGAGATTTTCAAATATATGAGTTGTGGGGAGTGCGACTGTCAATTTAGGATGCTCAACTTTTGGTTGGCATGGATAGGGATTGAGGTGAAAGTTAATTTAGGAAAAGTTTGGCAAATCGAAAGATGGATTCACGTTTCTCAAGGCAAGGAGATGTGGTGGTGCAATTTTGGTGAAGCTCAATGGTCAACTAGAGAGTGTGACACTAGGGTTTTGGCATGTTTAGGTGGCCGGTTGTAATGACCTTGGGTTGATCGAGTTGAGGGATCGAGTTGGGGGATTTTGGATCGAGGAGTTGGAGCTAAGGAAGAGAAGGTTGTTGGCGCAAATGAATCTTTATTTCATGGTGAATCAAGGGAGAGATAGTGGATGTATATATAGTCTTATGCATGCATATGGTGTACAGTGAGGTGTAGTTGAGGGAGAAGAAGGATTAGGTGGAGAAATTAATTTAATTAAAAGTGATTAAGTGATTTAATTGTTTAATTAATTCAAAAGCTTTTAAATTGAATATCTCTTTCATACAAGGCCCAATCAAAGAGACGGTCTTTTGCGTTGTGCCCATAGGAATGTTGTTTGTGTGCTGTAATTGATTATGTCAAGTTTGGAGCAGATGGAATTTTGAGCTAAAATCAAACATGACACAGCGGATATTACGAAAACGATGAAATCGATGAAATGTAGCAATCAGTGGATTGAAGATACTGAAATGCCCAAATTCGTTGATCACAAAGATACCGAATTCTAGCTATCCTCGTCACGTTGATCGCGCACGATGCCGTGAAAGAAGATCTTCAATTCTTCAAGCGTTGATCAAGCGCACTTGATTCCGCGAATCGGCTTCAACAATCGTTGATTCGAGCGCACTCGAATAACCGAAAGTGGAGATAGGAGATTACACTCAACTACCAATTTAAGATGAAAGCACACAACAATCAACAAGAAATTTTATTCAAAAATCAACCAAATTTACAAAGTGACACGACAACGCCTATTTATAGCGTTTTTCACAACTGCCCTATAAGTCGTATGCGACTCACGACTTAACATACGTCGGTAGCGACTCAACAGGTACATACGACTCACGACTCATTATTACAACACAATACATATATTTCAACACTTAGGTCGTATACGACCTACAACTCATGACTTAAGAAAATAAAAACAGTACACGACACAACATTACAGACGACATACGACTCAACAAAACAACACAGGGTACACGACATACGACTCAATATATCATGTGACCTAAAGACATGCGGCATAAATCAGTATCACAGCTTCTTGCGACATAAGAAAGGCGGCTTATCATAGCACGGCTTAAAGAGATGCGGCGTAGGTTGTTTAGCTCGCGAACGACTTAAGAAAGCACAACACTGAGCAACTCATAGAAGATGGCGACTTAAGGCTTCAACGACTTATCATATGTCGTAACTCGTGGCATTTTGAAGGTGCGGCATCTTCCCATGACTCCACTAAGTCGTAACCCGTTTCCAACTTAAGGTCTTCAACTACTGGATTTCCCTCTGCTTCTTGATGAGTCGTGGACGACTTATAGCTGATCAACCCTGAATGACTTATCGACTCTGAACGACTTAGGCTCCCACTAAGTCGTAACTTCTTTGCATCATTCTCGTTAAGTCGCAGACGACTTAAAATCGCTTTGTTAGGTCGCAAACCGTAGGAGTTAAGTCGCAGCTCCTTTTCCTTAAGTTGTGGACGACTTATCATCCCTCCCTTAGGTCGTGGCCGACTTAACTCTGCTTCCTTAAGTCGTGGTCGACTTAAGTGTTGATGATTTGAACCTTGCACCGCTCCGACCCTGTCCTGTGTTGCATCATCCTACCCAGGTTGAGAAAAATTCGTCCTCGAATTTGTAAATTCTTCTACCTCAGCTTGTTCATCTCCATAATATGGCACAAGATGCTTAACATTGAATATGTCAGAAGTGTACACATCCTTTGGCAGCTTCAACTTATAAGAATTTTCATTGATCCGTTTCACAATTTCTACAGGACCAATTTTTATGGCTTTCAATTTGTTATAAGCGCCTACTGGAAAACGAACCTTCGTTAACACAGCATATACCATATCTCCTTCATTAAATTCAACATTTCTTCGTTCCAAATCTGTAACGTTCTTATATTTCTCATTCGACTTTTCCAATCGTTCCTGAACGATTCTATGACATTCCGTCAAGCTTTCAACAAAATCAACAGCTCGTTTAACCGTCCCCTTCGGTTGTGGTACTACTGCCAAATCCAACGGTCCCCATGGCAAACTTGAATATACAATCTGAAATGGACTGAATCCCGTACTACGATTCACTATATGATTATGAGCAAACTCTGCCTGGCATAACTTCATGTCCCAACTCTTCGGATTGTCCTTCACAAGACACCGCAGTAAATTCCCCAGCGATCTGTTAACAACTTCTGTCTGTCCATCTATTTGCGGATGATAGGCGCTGCTAAAGTTTAGCTTCGTTTCAACCATCTTCCACAAACTTAACCACAAGTGACTCAGAAAACGAGTATCTCTATCCGACACAATAGATTCTGGCAATCCATGAAGTCGATAGATCTCCTTGAAAAATAACTGAGCAACATGAACAGCATCCGCCGTCTTTTTACAAGCAACAAAATGTACCATCTTTGAAAACCTGTCTACCACAACAAATATAGAATCATTCCCCCTTTGAGTTCTAGGCAAACCCAAAACGAAATCCATGCTGATATCAACCCACGGTTTAGTCGGTACAGGTAACGGCATATACAATCCTGCATTTGTCGTTGTTCCTTTCGAAACCTGACAGATATGACACCTCTGAACAAACCTTTCAACTTCCTTCCGCATTGATGGCCAGAAATAAGATTGAGAAATCAAATGCAATGTACGATCACGGCCCACATGTCCTTCCTCATGAAGCTCCTTGATAATCTTCATTCTCGAACTGCTCTCTGGTATACATAATCGATTCCCTTTAAATAAGAAACCATCAACCAGCGCAAATTCATCAGAATTTCCCTCCTTGACTTTCTCAACAAATTTCTTAAAGTAAGGATCTTCTTCAATAAGCTCTGGCAATAATTCGAAACCTGTCACTTCAACTTTCATTGTCGTTAATAAATGACTCTTCCTATTCAAAGCATCAGCCACCCGATTGGTTACCCCTGACTTGTGCTTAACGACAAAAGTAAACAGCTGCAAATAAGCAATCCATGATGCATGTCTCGCATAAATCTTATCCTGTCTTTGCAAATGCTTCAACGCCTCATGATCAGTGTAAAGAACAAACTCTTTCTAAAATAGATAATGTCTCCAGTGCTTAACAACTTGCACAACAGCGTAAAACTCAACATCGTATGTACTATATCTCATCTTTGCCCCTGATAACTTCTCACTGAAATATGCAACTGGTCTTCCTTTCTGACTCAAAACTCCACCAATTCCCACCTTCGACGCATCAGTATGCAATTCAAACAACAACTGAAAGTCTGGTAAAACAAGAATCGGTGCTGTCGTCAAAAGTTCTTTGATCCGTTCAAAAGCAACTCCTGCTTCCTCTGACCAAGAAAACTGCTTTCCATTCATACAATCGGTAACTGGTGCCATCACGCTACTGAAGTGTGGAATGAATCTTCGGTAGAATGATACCAATCCATGAAAACTCCTAACTTCAGTGATAGTTCTCGGTTGTGGCCAATTTCTATTAGCTTCAACTTTACTCTGATCCACCTGTATACCTTCTCCTGACACAACATATCCCAAAAATAACACAGTTCGAGTCATGAACACACATTTCTTCGTAGCTGCATAAAATTGTTCCTCACGAAGAATAATCAACACCTTTCTCAAATGCTCTGCATGCTCCTCTGTGCTCGCACTATAAATTAGAATATCATCAAAGTAAACTACAACAAACTTCCCAATGTATGGTCTGAAAATTTGATTCATCACCCTCATAAATGTACTTGGTGCATTTGATAGACCAAAAGTCATGACCAACCATTCGTATAAACCTTCTCTCGTCTTGAATGCGGTCTTCCATTCGTCTCCCGGTCTAATTCGAATCTGATGATAACCACTCTTCAAATCAATCTTCGAAAAAATAGTAGCCCCACTCAACTGATCTAGCAGATCATCCAGTCTAGGCATAGGAAACCTGTAACGAACAGTAATCTTGTTCAAAGCTCTACTATCGGTACACATTCTCCATGTTCCATCCTTCTTCGGCACCAACAATGCTGGCACTGCACAAGGACTCAAGCTTTCCTGAACACGTCCCTGCTCAAGCAACTCTTCCACTTGCCTTCGCAACTCCTCATGTTCCCTCGGACTCATTTGGTAATGTGGTCTATGCGGTAATACTGCTCCCGGAACAAGATCGATTTGATGTTGAATGTCACTAAGTGGCGGTAATTCCTTGGGCAACTCTTCTGGAAATACATCCTCAAATTCTTTCAAAACTGGCTTCGCTTCTTCTGGGATTTCAACCTCTTCACTACAATCTTGCCCAATCAACAAAAAGACTTCAGGCTCTTCTTCAACTTCTTTAACAAACTCCTTCAAAGATAATAAAGTTTTCAACTATTCAATCTCCTCTAGCTTGCTTTCCTTCTATTGTTGCTTCTTGGGAACTAAAGTGATTTTAGTACCTTCAAACATGAAACTATAGCTATTAGCACGACCATCATGTTGCACTGCTCTATCAAACTGCCATGGTCTGCCCAACAACAAATGACACACATCCATGTCTACAACGTCACACCAAATTTCATCTTTGTACTTCTTTCCAATAGAAAAATTCACACAAGCCCTTCGACACACCTTCACTTCACCTCCCTTCCTTAACCATGCTAGCTTGTACAGTTTTGGATGCTTCTCAGTTTTCAAGTTCAACTTCCTTACTGCTTCTGTAGAGATAATATTATCACAGCTTCCAGCATCAATAGCGAACTTGCAAACTTTCCCTAGAATAGTGCATGTCGACTGAAAAATATTACCTCTCAACCAACTAGAATCCTCTTCTTACTTTGGTGTAAGACATGACCTCCTCATCATAAGATTACAACCTTCATCTCCAGACAATTCTTCTTCCTCCTCGACATAAGGTGTATTTGAACATTCTGCCTCCTCACCATCTTCCTCAATCTCAGTAACCATTGCTCTCTTCTTCGGCTTCAGGCATTCATTGCTTTTGTGACCCAACTCCTGACAATTGTAACATTTGAAACTGCTATTAACCTTTGCCTTCTCAACTTCCTTCACAACTGGCTTACTGACAAGTTTAGGAACATTAGAACTCCCACTAACACCCTTCACTGGATTATTGGAATTAGTAAACACACCACCTCCACGCCTTCCCTGCTTCTCCCAAGCCAACGCTTTCTGATGTGCCTCCGCCACAGATCTTGGATCAAACATATTAACCATATCCTGGATCTGCATTCGCAACCCTCCAACAAATCTAGCAGTCAGCTGTTCTTCTGTCTCCATTATATCATTCCTGGCAATGAGTTGGTAAAATTCATCGGCGTAATCGTTGACGGATTTCGTCCCCTGCCTTAGATTCTGCAATCTCTGATACATGAGTGATTGATAGTTATAAGGTAAGAATGTAGCTCTCATCAACTTCTTCATCTTCTCCCATGATTCAATCTTCGACTTTCCCATTCTCTTCCGTGTAAGTTTAGTTTGCTGCCACCAAGATAAAGCTCTTCCTCTCAACCTAGTAGCAACTAACTTCACTCGACGATTCCCCGGAACCTCTTTGAAATCAAAGATCTCTTCAACATTAGACAACCAATCTAAGAACTCTTCAGCTACCATTCCACCCTTGAATTCTGGAATTTCCATCTTCATACCCGATTCCCATCGACGATCATCATCTACATCTTGATATGAATTTCGAACTTGGTCTCGATCTTGATAATGAATGCTAGCTCTATCACCCTCTTCACCAAAATCAAATGTATGTCTATATCGATCTCGACCATCAACATCCCTTTGATCACGCACGTCTCTTCTGCAATGTCTCTCTTCATCTCCATGGTCATGGTGATCTCTCCTTGAAGAAATTGATGTTTCCCTTCTTTCTCTAAAAGATTATGGTGATACACTCCTCGCTTCCGTAACCGATGGCGAAACTCGGTTTCCTCCATGGTTCGAGATTGGTGATCTCCTCCTTTGAGTTTGATTCAAATCATTCGTCAATTTCTCTAACTTTCCAATACCTTCATCAAATTTCTCATTAATACGTTGTTCCATTTGCTCGGCTTCTTCTCTTCTATACAATGCTTCAATATTTTGATGGCGGTTGGCTCTCCTTGGTGGCATGATTGAATCAACACAAACACTTCAACAAAACTTCAAAAAATCTTCAAATTTCAACAAAACAACGAGTCACGGCTCTACACTAGCTCGCACAACTCCTTAGCTCGGCAACAAATCCCAAACGGTCTAACTTGGTCTCGGCTTCCAAACTTAGCTCGAAACAAAGCCTCACGACTTAACTTGCTTGCACGCTTCCTTGGCTCGGCTCGGCTTAAACTTCACACTTCAACACAAAACAAGGCACGACCTATGCTTCTATCTCGGGTCAAACACTTTTGCACACTTCGATCCAAAAGGCTATGGATCAAATGTTCCAAACTTGTTGCAACTTCAATAAGAACACAACGAACACAACTTCAACTCCAAATCTTGGCTCCAAGAATCAACTTAGCTATGATTGCCTAAGTATGGCTCTGATACCAAAACAGACGCAGCGGATATTACGAAAACGATGAAATCGATGAAATGTAGCAATCGGTGGATTGAAGATACTGAAATTCCCAAATTCGTTGATCACAAAGATACCGAATTCTAGCAATCCTCGTCACGTTGATCGCGCACGATGCCGTGAAAGAAGATCTTCAATTCTTTAAGCGTTGATCAAGCGCACTTGATTCCGCGAATCGGCTTCAACAATCGTTGATTCGAGCGCACTCGAATAACCGAAAGTGGAGATAGGAGACTACACTCAACTACCAATTTAAGATGAAAGCACGCAAAAATCAAAAATAAATTTTATTCAAAAATCAACCAAATTTACAAAGTGACACGACCACCCCTATTTATAGCGTTTTTCACAACTGGCCTATAAGTCGTATGCGACTCACGACTTAACATACGTCGGCAGCGACTCAACAGGTACATACAACTCATGACTCATTATTACAACACAATACATATATTACAACACTTAGGTCGTATACGACCTACGACTCATGACTTAAGAAAATACAAACAGTACGCGACACAACATTACAGACGACATACGACTCAACAAAACAACACAGGGTACACGACATACGACTCAATATATCATGCGACCTAAAGACATGCGGCATAAATCAGTATCACAGCTTCTTGCGACATAAGAAAGGCGGCTTATCATAGCACGACTTAAAGAGATGCGGCGTAGGTTGGTTAGCTCGCGAACGACTTAAGAAAGCACAACACTGAGCGACTCATAGAAGATGGCGACTTAAGACTTCAACGACTTACCATAAGTCGTAACTCGTGGCATTTTGAAGGTGCAGCATCTTCCCATGACTCCACTAAGTCGTAACCCGTTTCCAACTTAAGGTTTCAACTACTGGATTTCCCTCTGCTTCTTGATGAGTCGTGGACGACTTATAGCTGATCAACCCTGAACGACTTATCATCTCTGAACGACTTAGGCTCCCACTAAGTCGTAACATCTTTGCATCATTCTCGTTAAGTCGCAGACGACTTAAAATCGCTTCGTTAGGTCGCAAACCAGAGGAGTTAAGTCGCAGCTCATTTTCCTTAAGTTGTAGACGACTTATCATCCCTCCCTTAGGTCGTGGCCGACTTAACTCTACTTCCTTAAGTCGTGGTCGACTTAAGTGCTGATGATTTGAACCTTGCACCGCTCCGACCCTGTCCTGAGCTGCATCAAAACATCATTCAGTTTTGATCAAACCGAAATGCTTAAGCATCCGTTGAAATTTTGATGAGTTAACTCACATTTGGATGAATACTATATGACATATAGTAGATATAAATCATTTAAAATTGTATACCATTTGTATAGATTGTTTGAATTTCTACTTTGAAAATTGAATGACATTTAAAATGAAATGTAGGAAATTTTGTAGGGAAAACTGAATTCCTCGTTACTATTGATTTTAGTGTCAATTGTATACCATTTGTATAGATTGTTGAACTTCAAAACTTGGTTGTTTGGCCATATTGGATATGACATCTATATATGTTAAAAGTTAAAAAAATTAGTGATAAATGTAGGAGCAGCACTGGCTAAGTGTAATAGTAGCTCTAAGCCTCATTATAGTAATTTTGAAAATACTATTAATTGTAGTTTTGATTTGAAAATGATTTTTAACTGGAGAATGATTTTAAATGTGACCTTTGGTCTTTTTGTGATATTTTATTTAGAAAGGGTTTTTGAACTTCTCTATTTTACTCCAAGCTTTTTGGAATTGTTTTAAACGTATGTTGGAAAGTATTTATTTTACAAAGAAGTAATATAACTACAAAGAAGTCATGTAGTAACATATGTTTATTTTTAACAAAAAGGGAAATTTATCTTTTATAATAACGTGAAACTACTTTAAAGGAAGATTGGAATATTTTGGAAAAATTAACTATGAAACGTTTTATATAAAATGTTTATAAAAGGATATATTCATAAATAGTGTTTTCTAAATAAAAGTATAGATTAATACATGGTGTTTTATAAATAAAAGCATACATTTATAAAGGTGTTTTATAAATAAAAGGATAGATTTTTAAATGGTGTTATATAAGGAGTTTTATAATTATATTCGCAAATTTATAAAGGAGTATAAAATTATATTTTTAGATTTATAAAAGAGGTTTACAATTATATTTGGAGATTTGTGAGGAGTTTACAGTTATATTTCAAGATTTATAAAGGAGTTTTATAATTATATTTGGTGATTTATAAATGGAGTATAAGGATTTATAAAGGAGTTTTATAATTATATTTGCAGATTTATAAAGGAGTTTTACAATAATATTTAGAGAATTGTATTAGTAGTTTAAAATTATATTTGGAGATTTATAAATGAGTTTTATATTTATATTTGGGGATTTATAAAGAATCTATAATTATATTTAGACATTTGTAAAGGAGTTTGGTAAATACAAAAGAGATTTATAAAATGGAATATTATAAAAGAAATAAGATTTGATTTCCACAAATGATCAATTTAAATTACGGTAGTATGGAAAGTGTTCTTTTCATACTTAACACAAAATTTCAAGGTATGAAAACTCGTCTCTATATTGAGAATTAAGAATGTATATCGAGGTAGGGGTAGCTTTCTAACTTTCCTGATTTCGTTACTAATCGAGGAGTAGTACCGTTTGAAATCAAAAAGTGGTGTTAAGTGTATTTAGTCTAATTTCGATACAATCCATTTACTTACACCAAAAGTGGTTTAGTTTTATTTTACTTATATTTTAAATGACATTGAATTTTTAACCCAATTAAATATGGTTTTGGAAATTTAATCTTTCTTAGGATTTATGAATATACTTGTACATTTGTGATAAGTATATGGGTATATGTTCTAAGTATTGAAGTGTAAGGTTTTGTGAATATACTTATACCATTGATATTTTGGCACAAATATTTGCAAGAATATTTTAATTAACGAAATAACTAATTAAAGAGGCTTAATGGTTGCATGTGTGCTTATCCATGCTTGGTTTGAAGTTAAGTATCTGATTTGATGGATTGTTTATTTCATAGTTAAATAAGCTGCTATCAAATGTTGGCCAGTTTTTAAAACTATCCCCTATCGGTTCGGAGAGACTGGGATTAGATATATTATTCTAAAACCACTTCGAACCAGCATAAGGGTTCGAATTAAAGACATCTTGAAGAAGAAGGAATAAAAGATGGAGTTCTTTGAAGTGCAAGGGTTACTTGCTGCTGATCTTGAGCATGTTATAGAAGTAGTGCATTCGTTTTGTTCGGTCCCAAAACAACTTATATGGATGAATGCTGGCATTGCATTGTTTCTTAAAGGGCAATGTTAGTATTCCAAGGGCGATTGCTAAAAGGTAAAATGAGCCTCAAGCCTCATTGTCGGGAATGACTAAAAAAGGGGATATGCCATAAGGCAATATGATTCGCTACCATTAGGAATGTATCACCCGATATAGATCGATATTAATCATTTTATGTATGCTAGAGATTGGAACGGTTGTTGGTCAGCAACCAGGGTGATGACATTTTCGATACTATCCAGTAAAGGGTAGGCTAGTCTTGCCATGTAGGGGGTCTATGTAAGGCCGTCGGTACATTTTTCTAGAGGTGTACTATGATAGATGGTACCCCAATAACCTAGTCATTAATGGAATCCATTATCCAATAAGTGCCATATGGACTTGGTTGTGCCCAACTATGCTGGAACATGAGATGCAACCACTCCAACTATAATATATATCTATTTTAAACCCTAGACATTATTATAATATCACTGGATCTTATATTTGAAACAGTTTGGTTATCATAAGGTAAAAACTAGTTCGTGTTTATGTGCGATGTGGTCTTACAAGATGCCTTTATTTTGAAAGGTATTAGAACATTAAAATTCCATTGGAGTGTTTCTCAAGCTTGTTAACCAAATTGATCCAGACGTTATTTTCTTATAATGCTCGGGTCAAACTGAGCATATTTTCAGACTTAGTTATGGATGCTTTAGATCTTTAGGAGACGAGCTTAATGCCTTCAAGTATTCATGTATATTTTATTTCCACTTCATTTTTTTTATATTTATCGGCATTTGTGATTATGGGTTGTTATACCTGTCCAAGTTGATGATAGATAGTAATTCTGATTAATGTATGCATATTACAATTTTCATTTATATAGGTCTATTGTATATTATATATAACTCGTCACGATGTGATTTTCTGTTCTGCCTTTCTTTTCTTTCACCCCAGCGGTTTGTCTTTCCAACACTTAGATGCTCGGCAAATGTATACCGTGGATATATTAGTGTTGACTTTTGAGGGTCAAAAAGGCGGGTTGTAACACATGGTATTAGGGATTAGGTTAAGCGAATACCTAGGCTTCGTGGGATAGACTCATTAGAGATTAAATAAGTGACAACCTAGTTTGAGTTTTAGTGTGTATATATGAGAATGCATATTTGATAGTGCTACAAAAATGTTTCATATCGTATTAATTTATCTATTGGGTGGTTTTTGAATCCTGGTCATTATATGGGATGCCACAGTATCGATAGGGGTTTCTAAACACTTGAACAAAGCAAATCGACATAGTATTGTTTTGAAAATTTCTAAATGAAATAATTTTCAATAAGATAATATTTTATATATAAAGAATAATTTTCAAATAATTGAAATAGTTATTTACGAAGTGTTTGTTTATTAGGAAATGATAAGATTCAATTATTATCATGTATCATTTGATTAGTTGTGCTCAACTAGTTAATGAGCAGTTTTACTTTTTCACTACGTGGGATAGTAGATAGTAACTGTAGGATTACTAAAACTAACACATTGTGAATTATGTTTCACGGTTTGACTATAAAGTGTTTGGTGATAATGTTGGGTTGAAATTTACTTTTAATAAAAAAATATATTATAATTTCGACAAAGATATATGTTTTTGAAAGACTTTATATAAGAAGGTGAAATTATATAAGTATGGTTTATAAATACAGCTTATTAATAAAAGAGATTTAAGCTGAGAATTTGAGAACTGAAATTCTAGTGTTTTGGAAATTGTTTTTCAAAGTTTAAGGAAAAATAATAATAGTATTATTTGAGTGTATTTAGGTATGTAAATATTTTTAAAGGATTTTACAAGAAATAGAAAGCACTGAACTTACTTCTATCATTGGAAAATAATTATGGTGATGGCTAGAGCATCATCGGCGTTCATTTTTGAGTTTCTAAGTGGGGAATGCTACCTTAGTAGTTTTGCTTTATTGTTGTTTTGAGAAAACAAATTTTTCTTTAAATTCGGAAAGTATGATTTGGTATACAA
The DNA here is from genome assembly GCA_030765085.1 of Allium cepa. Classification (NCBI taxonomy): domain Eukaryota; kingdom Viridiplantae; phylum Streptophyta; class Magnoliopsida; order Asparagales; family Amaryllidaceae; genus Allium; species Allium cepa. The sequence continues at coordinate 642,629,013 of CM060937.1, read as the reverse complement.
GAAGAAGACATGTATATTATTATTATTTCAAAATGATTTGAAACAAAACTCGAGGCGTTCAATTTTGAAGTTTCAGTTAAGTTATTATTGGGCTCATATATCTTATGCACTAGGACAGTTTGGTGTGTGCATCCAGTTATGATATGTTGTTTGGTAATTTTATTTTATAAAACGAAATGAAATTTTTGGCAACTTTGGACAGTCGAAAATTTCCAAATAAGTTGAGAAATTAAAGCTAAGCGTTTTTGTGAAAGTACAAGTGAATAAGTTTCTGGTAACTTATAAATTTGAGAAAATAGAAAGTTAAACCAAGTTTTAAATTTATTGAATAGTTAAGTAAAAAAAATCTGATATTGGATGTATACACTTAGGATGTAAAAGTGTGTTATATGAATATGAGATTAAGTTTTAAAGTGTTGATAACCATAAGTTTTGTCTTGTAAGATGTTTATAAACTTAAGAAAAGTTTTATGAAATGGTTATAAATTAAATGATTAAGCATTAAAGGAAATACTCTAAGTGAAAATGAAAGTAAATTAAAAAGAAATTGGTGTTGTTAAGAAATCAATGAAATAAATATGTAAGTTGTACGTAGATCATTTTATTCGTACGACAGTTCTCAATCTAAGATTCGAGTACATGATTTTGAGGTGATTTACACCAGTTTGAATGAGAATTTTTCACTTGATTTTTAATGGCAAGACTTTATACAGATTCTTGATATGATTTTGAGGTTTTCTATCATATTTTATGGCTGTGTAAGGAGAATTGATGTTTCTAATCAAAGAACTTGATCGAAGCCCGTACTAGGGAAGTTGAGTGAGCGATACTAGTTTGAAAGTGAAATTTATACAATTGACCAAGTGATTAGATTTAGAATTGCATACGGATGGCATATGTACATCATATGGGCATTAATGTAATTATATGCTTTTGACAATAGAAAACGGAAGTTATATGTTTTAATGGTATTTGTAAGTGAGATACATATATATGGAAGCAAAGGCTAGTTTGCTACTTTTGGTTTCATGAGTAGAGTTTATTTGCTCAACAAATAGGTACATGTTTATTTCTTAACGGGTGTGTTTGCTATATGACATACACACTCTATCGGATATATAAAAGTATATAGTGTTGTTGTGTTGTCCCCATATATGGAAGGTCCCAGATATGGGCTTATATTGATACTGTGGTTTTTTGGATTGAGCCGCGCAAAGGAGATGCTACCAAAAAAATTCATAGTATAAATGTTTTTAAATCTTAAGGGTTTGAAAACATTTTTCTTTCTTTGGGAATTTCAAAAATGAAATTATTTTAAGAATGGAAGAATATAACGACCCGAAATATTTATCGTACGATAGAATATTTAGTTTATTTAAATATTCGAATTTGATTAGAATTTAGTAAATGATAAGAATATTAAATATTAACAAAACGACTCGAATTTTAATGATTTTTTTGTTTTTATTTATAGGTTTCTTTCATAATTTTTAGTTTCGAAAATATTTGACGTATTTACGGTAAATGGTGGTATTTTTGAAATTTTATAAAATAAGAGAACCCATGTATATAATTATTTTTTTGTGATTGTATTGCACTTCTATAAACGATCGTATTTTTTATTTACGGTTCGTACGCAAACAGAATGTTGTGCGGGGAGATGTTGGAAGTTGCAAAATAAACTAAACTAAAATAAACACTTAGAAAATTCAATACTTTTACTTTTCTTTTTTCCCTCTTTTATTTTCACTCTCTCTCTCTCTCTATATATTTACGGTAGATGAAATTAAACATCCACAAAAAAAAAAAAAGAATAATCTATACTCAATGGTAAATTACAAAAGTGGATTCAATTGGTTTATTTTGAAGAGATCTTCGAATCTATGTGTTATGGGAGGTGTGGCTATCAATTGGGGTGCTCGACTTTTGGTTGGCATGACTTGATACGGGCAGAGTTAGGTGAATTGGAGGATGAATTCATGTTTCTCAAGGCACGACGAGGTGGTGGTGCAATTTGGTGAAGCTCGATGGTCAATTGCAGAGTGCGACATTACAGTTGCGGCATGTTTGGGTTGTAGGTTACAATAATCTAGGGTGGATCAAGGATGGGGATTTTGCATTAAGGAGGTGGAGATTTGGAAAAGAGGGTTGTTGGCGCAAACGGATCTTGATTATGTGGCAAATCGATGGAGAGATAGTGGATATATGCATGGTCTTATGCATGCATATCCTGTACATGGAGGTGTTAATGGAGGGAGAAGAAGGATTATGTTGAGTAATTAATTTAACTAAAAGTGATTAAGTAATTTAAATCTTTAATTAATTGAAAAAATTATAAATTGAATAACTCTCTCATACGAGGTCTAATCAAGACGTGATCATTTGCGTTGCGCTTGTAGGAATGTTGGCTACGTGTTGGAATTGATTTCATCAAGTTTGGAGCAAATGAAATTTTAAGCTAAAATTGAACGCCGTTCAATTCTAGGTCAAACTGGAATGCTTAAGCATCCGTAGAATTTGTTGATTATCTTACATTTGGATGAATACTATATGAATATAGTAGATATGAATTATTAATTTCATGTTTGGATGATCTATTGGTTTGATTTGGTTGAATTTCCGCTTTGAAATTCGAATGACATTTAAAATGATATTTAGGGACATTTTGTAGAGAAATCCGGATTCCACATTACTATTGATTTTAATTTCTGTTATATATCTGTTGTATATATTTTTGAATTTCAAAATTTGGCAGTTTGGCCATATTGGATATGACATTGACATATGTTAAAAGTTGATCCGTTTTAGTGACAAAGGTAACAGTAGCACTGGTTAAGTGCTATGGTTAGTCTAAGCCTCATTATAGTTATTTTGCAAATACTATTAACAGTTGTTTTGGTTTAAAATGATTCTTATTTGGAGAATTATATTAATTGTGATGTTTGGATTTTCTATGATATTTTATTTAAAGAGTTTTTGAACTTCTCGATTTAACTCCAACTTTTCTATAAATGTTTTTAAAAGTATTTTGTGGAAGTACTTATTTTACAGAGAAGTAATATAATAACAGATGTTTATTTTTTTAGAAAAAAGGGAGTTTGTATTTTATGATAAAGTGATTCTATTTTGAAAGAAGATAGAAATATTTTAGAATAAATATTTGCAAAACTTTTTATATAAAACGTTGCGTAAAAGGATATATTTATAAATGGTATTTTATAAATAAAAAAATAGATTTATGGAAGGTGTTTTATAATTAGAAGGACGGATTTTTAAATGGTGTTTTATAAATAAAAGGATGATTTTTAATTAGTGTTATATAACAAGTTTTATAATTATATTTAGAAATTTATAAAGGAGTTTAAAATTATGTTATTGAGATTTACAAAGGGGTCTTACAGTCATATTTGGAAACTGATAAAAGAAGTTTATAATTTTAGTTTGAGATTTATGGAGGAGTTCACAATTGTATTTGGAATTTAATAGAGGCGTTTACAATTATATTTGGGGATTTATAAAAGGAGTTTACAATTACATTAGGAGATTTATAAAGGAGTTTTATAATTTATTCGATATTTTATAAAGGAATTTTACAATTATATTTGGAGATTTATATAAGGAGTTCACAATTATATTTGGAGATTTATAAAGGAGATTTATAATTATATCTGGAGATATATAAATGGAGTTTTGTATATACAAAAGATTTATTAAAAGGAGTTTCACAAAAGGAACGAGATTTGATTTCCATAAATTGTCAATTTGAATTGTGATGGTATGATAAGTATTTTGTTCATACGTAACGCAAAATTTCGGTGTATGGAAACTCGGCTCTTTCTTGAGAATTAAAAATATGTGTCAAGGCAAGGGTAGTTTTCTAACTTGTTTGATTTCGTTATTAATCGAGGGATAGTATAGTTTGAAATTAAAAAGTGGTGTTAAGTATCTGGGTCTAATTTCTCTACAGTCTATTTACTTACACCAAAAGTGGTTTGGGTTTCATTATTACTTATATTTTAAGTGACATTGGTTTTTAACCCAACTAAGTATAGTTTTGGAAATTTAATCTTCCTTAACATTTGTGAATATATTAATGTTAACTCCCCACTCCTAGCGACCGAACTAATGAAGCGACCTAGAAGTAGTTGCGACCTAAGGGGGCCGCGAACTAAAAAATAGCGGCGACCTAAAGATTATAACGACCTAAGAAGACTCCACGACCTAAGAAGACTTCGCAACCTAGAAGATGTCTCGACCTATGAAACTCCGCGACCTAAGGAAGGCTGCGACCTAAGAGATTCAGCGACCTATAGAACTCACACGACCTAACAGAGTGCTTCGACCTAAGGAAGGCCGCGACCTAAGGGATTCAGCGACCTAAGATCTCGAACTATGATAACAGGAAGATACTCACGACCTAAGATAGGTCGCTCACGACCTAAGGACATTGCAATAGAAGGCCGCCTTTTCTATGCCGCTACTGGTAAGGTCGCTTACGACCTAGAACTTGTTAAAACGAGCTTGCGTGTTCTTATGGAAGGGGGGCCAGTGCTTCTTAGGTCGGCTACGACCTACGACCTTACATAAGTCGGTCACGACCTACGACCTTACTCCGAAAAATGCCTATAAATACATCCCTAACTCCAACTAGCGGGGGACTTTTGGCTCATTCATTTCAAGCGTCGTTACTCTGCTGCATTCCGAACTACTTCAACACTTAAAGCTTTTGAGATACAAAGAACGCTTCAAGGAACTTCACGAAGAAATCATACATGTTCAACATGAATTCAAAGATTTTGATAGACATTGAAGTTGAGGCTACTTGTTCTAAATGACTTTAAACTCAAAGGGTGTTGTAATCGATGAATCTTGTAAAGGGTTGTAATAATATCAGCAATAAAAGAGTTTAAAGTGGACGTAGGCTCTCTCTTAAGCCGAACCACTATAAATATCGTGTCTTTTAATACTTTTCTGTGATTCTTACTTTTTTCTAGTTCCTGTACCAACGGGTGGTGCTTTCACAACTACACTCTACACACCGGGGTGTTAGCATTCAATTTTTAGCGTTAACATTTTTGGTGCTTTCACTGAGAATTGAACTCAGGCAAATCGTCATCATTGCTCCACGAAAGTTTGTTGAAGTAACCTCTCTGAAGACTAGAAGTTTATCCGAAATCATGGTTCCGGGTAGAAAGAGTAGATCTGTAAGATCTGGAAATGCTCAAGAGGGAACCTCCACTTCCCCTGTATCGAATCAAGCAACTCCAGCTGTCGGAGTTACAAAGGCAGAGCTGGATGCTGCAATCTTAGGGCTGAACCAGCAGATAAATGCCCAAAATGCACAATTCGAGGCTCAGAATGCCCAAAATGCCCTAATTCTGAATAGGTTGAACGATTTGCTTGGGGCAAAACGTCAACCGGCAGGTAATGAAAGGAACTTTGCTGGCAACATTCATGATGCTGAAGAAAGGAATGCTCCTGAAAGGGCTGCTAGCCCCTTTGAACAAACACTTCCTGAGGTTGGTGGATCTAGAACTCGACATGATGAGGAGTATCTTTCTGGGATGGTCCGACAAATCATGAAAGAGAGTATGCAGAGGGTTGAAGACGAGAAAGAATGGGGTTTTGCCCCAAGTAAAACTCCATTTACTGAGAAAATCTTAAAGGCTGAATTCCCAAGGAAGTTTGTCCCTCCAACCATTCCAGCTTGCAAAGGAACAAGTGATCCGAACGAATTCTTGTATAAGTATGATTGGCACATGACAGGTGCCAGGGCTTCTGATGAAATAAAGTGCCGATATTTTCCTGTATACCTGGAAGGTGTAGCTCTGCTTTGGTTCACCAAGCTGCCAGTCCGATCTATCGATCATTTTTCTGACTTAACCCGGAAGTTCAAGGAGCAGTTCAAACTATACGCTTCAAAAGCCAAAGATATTATGTCGTTGTCAAGTTTAGAACAGAATCCGGGTGAACTATCAGATCTTTCTTGAATGGCTTTAATATAGCGCTGGCCGAGGTAGACAATGCAGAACCATGGATGATCTTGACCTATCTGATGAGGGCCATCGACAAGTCGAGCGAATTTGGAAAATGGCTTAACATGAAGGAACCAAATTCCCTTGAAAAATTCTACAAGAAAGCAGATGAGTTCATACGCCTGGAAAGCCGTCCTGTACCGGTAAAGGCAGTGTTAGAAAAAGCTGAAGATAACATTGCTGCTCCACGCAAGAGTGAATCTGCCGGACAGAAAAGGAAAAATAACGATTGAAAGAAACAGAAAAATCTGAAGAGGCCTCGTTCCTTCAAACCATCGGAATATACTCCTTTATCAGATACACCAGAGCATATATACCTTGCCACTAAAGATTCTGTTGAATATCCTAAACCTCCTGTTCTGAGAACCGGGAGGAAAGCTGTGCAAAGTGGGAAATTCTGTCGCTTTCATAATCAACCTGGTCATGATACCGACGAATGCCGCCAATTGAAAAATCTGATTGAAGAGTTGCTAAGGGAAAACATGCTGCAGCAATTTGTGAAAAAGAATAGCAACAATCCTGCTTCGTCTAGTCAGGGGCAGCAAGCTCCTACTCATCAGCCTAGGATAGGTGAGAAGGCAGCAGGGCATGAATCTGGAAGGCCCATTATCAATGTCATTACAGGAGGACCTCACCCAGCAGGCAGAAGCTGGGGTGAGATGGAAAGGTATACCCGAGCTTTGAAATACGTACCGACCGAAGAAGATGTATTCGTTTTGGAAGGTGCTATGCCCCTGAAGCAGCAAAGAACCTTCAACGATGATATTGTGTTCAGAGCCAGGGATTCCGCAGGTATTGAAGCTCCTACCTTGGATCCCTTAGTCATCTCGGCTGGTACCGGGCCAGCTATTGTCAGAAGGGTTCTCTTCAAGAAAACATTCGACCAGATGAGGATCCCTATGGCTGATGTGCAAGCCTCATCGCAGAAAATCGCTGGCTTCACTGGGGAGCCAAAACAGCCGATAGGAACCGTTGATTTGTTTGTGGAACTTGGAGAAGGAGAGAGAAAAGTGGTCCTCAAGCAAACTTTTGCGATTGTCGATGAATTTTCTGCTTACAATGCTTTCCTTGGCCGTCCAACTCTCGCAGCATTCAAAGTTGTTCTGGCCCCATGGTGCCTCACCATTAAATTTCCCACAGATAATGGAGTGGGAGTTATAAAAGGGGATCAAAATGCGGGGCGGGAATGTTATCTAACAGAGCTACGAGAAACCAGAAAAAGAGAAATGTGAAAGGATGCGGCAGCCCCAGTCCGCATCAAAGAACCAGCCTTGTAGCAATTACAGGGCGGACCCTGCACTGGCGAGCACAACGGAGCAAGGAAAGAAATGGATCCTAGAAAAGTCAGTGCAGGGGAGAATAGAGTGGTACCAGTGGAAACAACAATACCAGTACCTGTTGACCCAAAGGACTCAAACAAGGTGTTGAATGTGGGTTCACAACTTAATGTGTCAATTCAGAATATCTTAATATCTTTTTTAAAGGCAAATTTGGATGTTTTTGCTTGGACTCATGCTAATATGTGCGGAATATCCCCAGAAGTTGCAGTACACGCTCTAAATATTGATCCAAAATTCACACCTGTGAAGCAGAAAAGAAGAACTCAAGGTCCAGAAAGGTCAGCAGCATTAAAAGAAGAAGTTGATCGGCTCATGGAGAATAATTTTATCAAAGAATCTACCTATCCGAATTGGGTTTCGAATCCAGTGCTGGTTAAGAAAGCCAACGGAAAATGGAGAGTATGCATCAATTTTTCAGATCTAAACAAGGCCTGCCCCAAAGACTGCTTCCCATTACCGAGAATCGATCAACTGGTAGACGGAACAGCGGGACACGAATTGTTATCTTTCATGGATGCTTACTCCGGATACAACCAGATCATGATGCATGAGCCAGATCAGGAGGACACAAGCTTTATCACTGACATTGGTCTTTACAGCTACAGAGTTATGCCCTTCGGGTTGAAGAATGCAGGGGCAACATACCAAAGACTTGTTAATGCTATGTTCAAACCGCAATTAGGCAAGACTATGGAAGTCTACGTCGATGACATGTTAGTAAAGTCTAAGAAAGCAGTGGATCACATAGAACACTTAGCGGACATGTTCGCAGCCCTCCGAAAATACAGAATGAAGCTCAATCCTTTGAAATGTTCATTTGGAGTGGAATCCGGCAAGTTTTTAGGTTTCATCGTGAGCGCAAGGGGCATCGAGGCTAGTCCAGCTCAAATTACCGCCTTAAAGGAAATCAAAGCTCCTAGAACAAAGAAGGAATTGCAAAGTCTCAATGGAAAAGTCACCGCCTTGAGTCGGTTCATTTCCAAAGCCACAGATAAATGCATCCCATTCTTTGACGCCCTAAAGAAAGGAAAGAAAAACTTCGATTGGACTCCCGAATGCCAAAAAGCCTTTGATGAATTGATTCGCCATATGGAAACGCCTCCAATACTTTCTAGGCATGGCGATGGCGAGGATCTTCTTATATACTTAGCAGTATCATCTCATGCTTTAAGTGCAGCGCTGATACGGGAAGACAAGAGGATTCAACATCCAGTTTACTATATCAGCAAAAGACTCACTGGGGCAGAGATGAACTACTCTAAGTTGGAAAAACTCGCCTATTGCCTACTAATTGCATCTAGAAAGTTGAGGCAATATTTCCAAGCTCATCCTATCAGAGTCCTCACTGATCAACCTTTAAAGCAAGTCCTGTTTCGCCCTGAGGCTTCGGGTCATCTTCTAAAGTGGAATATTGAACTCAGTCAATATGACATCACTTATCATCCCCGAAAAGCAATCAATGGACAAGCATTAGCGGATTTCATCGCAGAATTCACAGATAAGGGTAACAGTGAGGAGGAAACAATCGACGATTCCCCGATCCAATGGAAGTTATATGTCGATGGCGCGAGAAACGACTAGTGTTCTGGAGCCGGAGTTGTACTCGAGACCCCTGAAGGTCGATCATTATGCTACGCACTAGGATTGGAATTTCCTTCAACAAACAATGAAGCAGAATACGAAGCCCTTATCGCTGGCTTAAGGATTGCTAAAGAACTAAACATCCGAGCATTACAGATCTTCAGTGATTCTTAGCTTATTGTATGCCAAGTCAAGAAGGAATTCCAAGCGAAAGGGGGAAATCTGCCCGCCTACTTGTCAAAGGCTTGGGAACTCCTGGGTGATTTCGATCATTACATGATAAGTCATATTCCTCAAGAAGAAAACATGAAAGAAGATTCTCTCGCAAAGTACTCTAGCACAGGCGAAGCTCAATTTCTGGGGTTAACTCCAGTGGAGGTCCTGTCGACTCTGAGCATTGATGAGATGGATATTGATTGGATCATGAGCGTGTCTCAAGAGCAAGAATCATGGATGACTCCAATAACAGAATATCTACTCAATGGCTCTTTACCGGAAAATTCAAAAGAACGAAAGAAGCTACTGAGGAAAGCCTCTCGCTATATAGTCCAGGATGGCCAGTTATACAGACGGGAATTCTCAATGCCGTTACTTCGATGTGTATCCAGGGAAGAGTCCAAAACAATCCTAGCTGAGGTGCATGGGGGAGAATGTGGTGATCATTTAGATGGTCAAACTTTAGCGAAAAAGATTCTCCGATACAGATATTTTTGGCCAGAAATCAATCGAGATGCAGCAGACTATTCCCGAAATTTGACAGATGCCAAAGATTCGCCAAAATTCCTAGAGCTCCTTCCACTAAACTCACACAGATGGTCAGTCCATGGCCGTTTGCAATATGGGGGATAGACCTTGTAGGACCGTTACCAACTGCCAAATCTGGAATTAAATATGCCATTGTTGCTGTAGATTATTTTACTAAGTGGGCAGAAGCTGAACCACTGGCTACTATCACCTCAAAAAAGATGATAAGTTTTGTGATTAAAAGTATCATTTGCAGATATGGTGTGCCTCAAAAAATAATTACAGACAATGGTACTCGGTACGAAAGTGAAGAATTCCAAGATTTTTGCAAACGATTCAAAATCCGGAAAAGCTTCTCAGCAGTGGCTCATCCGCAGGCAAATGGGCAAGTGGAAGCCGTGAACAAAATTATTAAGTCAACCATCAAGAAGCAACTTGAAAGAGCAAAAGGTGGTTGGGTCGATAAGCTACCACTGGCACTATGGGCATACGGAACCACTCACAAAACTGCGACTGGACACACCCCGTTTTCATTGGCATACAGGTCAGAGGCAATGATTCCGGTAGAAATAGAGGTCCCTTCACATAGAAGAATCCATTTCAATCAAGCAGAAAACGAAAAGCTACAGCTTGAAGCGCTAGATCTCCTTGATGAAAAAAGAGATGAGGCTAATCTCAGAATTGCAGCTCATCAGCAAAGGATAGCCAGACATTTCAATTCCAAAGTTCGCCAACGCAGCTTTGAGATTGGAGATCTAGTCCTGAAGAGAATTATGACAGCGACAGGTGTGTTTGGGCCAAATTGGGAAGGACCATATGTCATAGGTCAGAAGCTTCTTGACGGCACATTCAAACTCACTACTGTTGAAGGAGATCAAATTCCAAGGGCATGGAACAGCAATCACTTGCGTCCATACTTTACTTGAAATTTTGTTGAAATATTGTAAAAAGAGTTATGAATGTATGATTCTTGTAATTAAAGGCAATTGTAAAACTGATGCAAGTAAATAATGAAAGAATATAAAGTGGATGTAGGCCCAATTTCCTGGCCGAACCACTATAAATCTTGTGTTCCTTATTATTATTACATGTTTGCTTTATTTTCGATATAAAAAGTACATAGAATGTATTGCTGAAATGTCGATTTAAATTTTTGCAGACAATGGAAGTGAAACTTGCACATAATAAGACCAAGTGATTCTCGCCAAATTTCGAGTCACAAAAGCCCCGAATTCAAATCCTAGATAGGAAGTACTTCAATTGAACGGCCTATGATTTCGACAGAAACGGGCCTTTGCTGATAAATTGGGATCATTTGAACAAACAAACATCCAATTAAGAAGCTAATGCCCGTTCTCACGAACTTGCCTGACAATGAAGTACACTTCCTTGGATTAAACAAATTACTTGTAAGAAAAGGGAGTGAAAGCTAGAAAAAAAAAACAGAGGATCGCTGAAAAGGCATAAGCAAGTGGACAAGGGAACAACCAAAGCCATCATCGGCAGCACAAGTCCTCTTCGGAGGCACAACTCTTCGGAGGATAAAGACCTCTAATGGGTCATACGCCACAAAAAAGAAAGTTCTCTACTCAACAAAAAAGATTGGAGGAGTCATGACCCTCCAACCATGAGAGAGTAACTTCCAGGCGATGAAAACCCTCTCTGAGGCACATTTCACCAGGAGTTGAAGTGTAACAACCGCTCTTCGGAATTTCACTTCACCAGAGTTGAAATGTAAAACAAAATAAAAGCCCTCTTCGGAGGCCCATTTCACCAGGAGATGAAGTATTACGACCGCTCTTCGGAATTTCACTTCACCAGAGTTGAAATGTAAAACAAAATAAAAGCCCTCTTCGGAGGCCCATTTCACCAGGGGATGAAGTGTTACGACCGCTCTTCGGAATTTCACTTCACCAGAGTTGAAATGTAAAACAAAATAAAAGCCCTCTTCGGAGGACCATTTCACCAGGAGTTGAAGTGTTACGACCGCTCTTCGGAATTTCACTTCACCAGAGTTGAAATGCAAACAAATTAAAGACCTCTTCGGAGGCACATTTCACCAGGAGTTGAAGTGTAACAGCCGCTCTTCGGAATTTCACTTCACCAAAGTTGAAGTGCAAAACAAAATAAAGACCTTTCTGGAAGTCCACGTTTCACCGGGATTGAAATAAAACTTCCAAGTGTTGAAACGTGGAAAGGCTTTCTTCAAAGGCATAACTCTTTGGAGGTACACGTTTCACCAAGATTGAAATAAAACTTCCAAGTGTTGAAACGTGAAAAATCCCTCCTCAAAGGTACAACCTCCTCCCGGAGACACAATCAAGAAGAAAGACCTCTTCGGAAGCCCACATTTCACCGAGATTGAAATAAAACTTCCAAGTGTTGAAACGTGAAAAGTCTTTCTTCAAAGGCACAACTCTTTGGAGGTACACGTTTCACCAAGATTGAAATAAAACTTCCAAGTGTTGAAACGTGAAAAATCCCTCCTCAGAGGTACAAATTTCTATGTAAAAAAAAAAAAGAGTTCAAGTACCCTTCAGAGGTCCGCTTTACCACATAGAAGAATTCACTTGGTAAAATGCGTACATACGCAAAAGAAAAAAGTGATTTCTTCGAAGAACAAAGCGTAAAAACTTATATGAAGGGAGTTGTACTCTACGAAAAATTTCTTCAAGAATGAAATAATTATTCTTCAGAAAATAAGAGTGCAAGTCCCCTCGAAGTATAAAATATTACAGCAAGCTTATGGTATGGGGGCAGCATGGTATAGTTACATACAATATGGTATAGCCACATCGGCAAAAATAATGCTCAAACAACATACCATAAGCCCGCTGCAATATCATATAAATAAACTTGTGCAAAAATGAATAATAAATGCATTCTCAAATTCAAACAGAAGTTTGTGCAAATAAAGGATCATTTTATTCAATTGTATTGCAGATAAAAGTTTCAAAATAAAAAGCAGGGGCCGATACCCGCACAATTCTCGACCAGTACATGCAAAAGACAAGAAGCTAAAAGCTGAAATCTTTATTTCTTCTTGCCACCTTTGGACCCTTTACACGGCCGAATGATTAGCTTTTCAGGTCGGTCTGTAGGCATAAGGGAAGAAGAGGAGGGAGGTGCAACCGGTGCAACTTCCGGTTCCTCTTCAGTAGCAATGATTTTCTTCCGCCTCCTCTTCGACGTTCCGTGCTTCTTTCTCCTCTTCGAAGAAGACTCACTCCCTGGAGTAGCAAGAGCAGACAAAATTATGTCATCAGAAGGAGTCCGTTCCGGAGATATCTCACCTCCCTCAAGTCCGTCGTCTTTCTGCTCTTGCGAAGCGATAGGGTCATCTAAGCCATGAAGAGCCTCTATTTGCTCCTCTTGTGACCCGGGCTGTGAAGCAGAAGGAGGAGCCACCTGAAGAGACGGTGGAAGGATAACCGGAGGAGGTGAAGTTTGCACAGCACTTGATGTTTCAACTGCAGAAGAAGAGAAATTAAAAATATTAGTATCTCCCGAAATGAAGGGAGATATGGGTTCATTAATATTCAAGAAGTAATCAAGAAGCTCATCAAACTTTTGAGGAACAAGCAGGCAATCCACTTGAATCGGACCAATGTCAAAGTTACCTGAAGATATTTGCTTCGTTAGTTCAATCTCATAATCCTGGGCTACGGTGCTCTCCTGAGGCTTCTCTACAACATGGGGAGTTGTAACTCCGAGATCAGTTTTATCTTGAGGAGTAGAAGATGAGCTAGGGCCAGCTATATCAACATCAGCTGAAACCGAAGGAGGAACAGGGGCATTTACAAGCACTTCCTTCTCTGAGCACCCCTCCCCTGTCGTTTCAGCTCGAAATTTAGCAAGCTTCTCTTTTCCCCTAGCTAGTGCTTCCCGAGTTGCCTCATCAAAATAATATTCTTGAAGATGGTCTTCGGAGTAACCAGCGCCTCCAAGCATATCTACGGCAGCCTCCCATACTTCAGCCAATGTAATCTCATATTTAGGACCCAGAAATGAAAGGCTGCCACGCCCCAAGATACATTGAAGATAAAAATCAAATAATGTGGAGCCAATGTCAGCTTTGGTTGCTTGATGGGCCTCTTCGGCCGCGAGTTTACCAGCAACAGCCTCGTCACGCTCCTTTTCGGCCATAGCAAGTCGAGTTTTTAACAACTCTATCTCCAAGCTTTGAGAGCCGGTCTGTTCTCGCAGCTGTAAAGTTTCAACGCGATATTCTTCTATGACCTTCTCTTTGTGTGTAAGCTTATCTTCGACTGCCCTTTGACTGGCATGCGCATCTCGTACTTGTTGCTGAAACATGCTCTCCTTTTGAGAATAGGAAGTAGATGAAGTAGCTAATTCTTCCTTAAGCTTTTCTACTTCCGCTTCCATCTTTTCATTATAGGAAGCAATACTTCTCATTTCGGCGTCATGCTGCTCGAGAGTCTTCTGCCACTCAGTCTTATCGTTCTCCATTGTGAGCATGGCCTCGAGATTGGCTCGGTTAACCCTCTGAAGCTCGTCGACAAGTTTTTGCCAGTTCGACATTCTTTCAATATCGGTCCTGACAGTTTCAAGAATTCGCAGCATAGCCGATTTGTCGAGAGGAACCAAGTCAAGATCAAATCGAACCCCTTTCAGGCACCAATGAGGAAATCGACTTTGAAGAGTGGGAGGACCTTGCCCAACTTGGTATGCGGGCCGGTTGATGATTGTTTGAATGTCGGAACGAACGGGGGCCGGAGATTGAGCAGGAACATTTTCAGAAACTGTCGGCATTGTTTCTTCAGTAAGTTTAGCCTGCTTGCTAGAAGAATCGTCCATGTGACCTTTACCTCTCTCATCGTGAGTCTTTCTTTTTTGGATATCATCATCTCTGTGAGGAGGGTCATGTCTTTCTTGTTCTCTTCGGTGACGTTCTTCATATGCTCGTCTCTCGTCTGCTTTTCTGATGGCCCTCTCTTCATCAGTTTCTCTTCGAGGGGGGAGATGACGTCTATAGTCGAATCGGCTGCGTCTCCCGTATTGTTTAAAGTCGTCATAATAAGAGCCGCTCCGCCCCATTGGAGAACCTGAAATTAAAGAAAAAACAAGGTTTGAGAATCTACCAGGAATAAGAAAGTCAAGTGCATCCTAAGTGCGTGTGACGTGTAAAACTACTCGCGGCAAACTAGACTACAAACCAGTCATCGACTGAGGGGTAGTGGTAGTTATTGTGGAGAAGTGCACTTCCGGGGCTGTGGAAGTGTGCTTGAGAGTAGAAGTTGCTTCAATCGCTGGAGATGTGACTTTGGCAATGGCAGGATCATCCCTAAAAAGTTCTTGAGAAGTGACTATTATGTCAACTCCCAAAAATATCAACTCCAAGATCAACGTTCTTATCAGTATGAGGAAGGGGCTCCTCTTCTTCAGTTATGGGGGCAAGTGCAGGCTTTTCGGACGGCTCCGCATCATCCCTTGGAGTGCAACATTTTACTAGTGAAGTTTCTATAAAGGTTCCTCCCCGCATGTGCTCTTTAATAGAGACCGGGGCATCTTGAGTTTTCATCGGAGAATCGGGAACTTCAGTTGGAACTTCATGAGGTTGAGTAGAACGAGAAGAATGTAAAAGCTCAAACCGATGAAGAAGTTCATTTGTCAATAGGTATTTTGCGCTGCTCTCTTCAGCAGCCACAATGCTTAGCCTTTCAAAGACTAGCTTATGACTGGAATCTCTAGAAGGAGGAGGAAGTGCTGTAAAAATAAGGAATGGAATCGGCATCTAGCAATACGAACCATGAAAAACTTAGAATAAAATTGAAGAGAGAAGGGAAAGAAGATCTCACTTCCTATTCTCCAGTCTGCGTAAAATCCTGCGGGGCAACGAATATAGAAGAATTGATTCAAAAAACCATGTGCACTCTCTGGCAAATCCAAAATTAGTTTGCGGTTCCTCGCACCTCTTACAAGTACAATTGAAGGGTGGTCCTTGTTCTTCGCAAAAGTGCACAAGTAACAGATTTCCTCAAAACTCGGAAGACGGTCAAGAGTCCTCCTGAACAGAACGCACAATCCCATCAAAATGGCATAGCCATTGGGATGCAGTTGGAAAGGAGAGATCGTTAGTCGAAGAAGGATTTGTCGAAGAAATTCATTAAAGGGAGGAATTACTCCACTTAAGCACATTTGGCGATTAATGGCAACAAAACCGTAAGGTGGTCTATCAGCAAAATCATTTGGTCCAGGGAGTAAAACTTCTGTCTCGGCAATGCCAAACTGAACGCATAGTTGATTAAGCATCGCTGTTTCAGAAGGGTAGGAGTTCTTTCCGGAGGGTTCTCTAGTGGAATAGCGATCGGGAAAGCCCCTTCGACGTGTTCTATCATCTTTTCTTGTTGAGACGTCATTCTACATAAGAAACTGGATGTTCAGATGTGAAGGTGCACGTTTCCTAAAAGTGTGAAGTGTTGTGCAAAACTAATAAAAATAACAAGCAAAATAACTGGAATTAAACTAGTTGACAACTGATCGATTGTGAGATTTCAGGACTCGTTAATTTAAAACTCAAGTGCAGTGTTAATTCAAACAAAATTTTAGCTTTGCTTTAATACTTCATTTGAGTCGGTTGATTTACAGCATTTCACACACACGGTTCATTTAAGTTGATTATTCTTTATCGACTAATCTGTCATTTGATGTGGGCAGTCAGTGATAGTATATTCGTCCCATTCTTCTGCAAATGTTATGTTTAAACAGGTTGTTAGATTAAAAGTTAGAGCAATCTGTAAAGAAGTGTAACGAATTTCAAACGGTTCAAGTCCAAGCAGTTCAATCAAATTCTTTCAAAATTTTACAAGTCATAAGTTATCCAGACTGTTTCCAGCGACCTAGCATAGGTGGAGCTTCATTAGGTCACATTGTGCAAATCAAGGAGCTTAAGGCTTTATGTCAAAATAATGCAAATTAGTCAAGTCCTAACTCGGCTGCGACCTAAAGCCTATGCGACAAAAGATAGGTCATTGACATGTTAAGTCCCTATGCAGTCATTCAGAGATGATAGGTCGCTAAATTGTTAAGTCGTTCTGTTTAAAGTTCATGTGCAAATCTACTAAGTCACTGACTTCCTATCCACGCAAAATCATCAAAGTACTAGGACGGCAACGACCTAATTTCTATGCCACAGGGATTTAGGTCAACAAGTTCTTAAGTCGCACCTTGGTTCAGGTTAAGGTGGTCCAGATTTGTTAAAGTATAAGGTCGGCCGCGACCTAAGATTTCAATCATCACTAAACTTAGGTCGTTACTTTCTTAGGTCGTTTTTAGGTCGCTCTGCTTTAAGTCTTATCTCATTCAAGAGAAAGTTAGATCGCTAGTATTAGGTCGCATGGTTCACATTCAAACAGACACCCCTAAGGTCGATTCCCCACTCACACGCTGCCACATCATCTCCTCCATTAACTCGTTAACCCATTAGAGCCTTCCTCATCTCTTCCGAATTTACAAACCAGCTAATTCGAATCACTGTAATTTACCATCTTCCTCCCACATCATCACGAATCACCCGAAAATCCAATTCAAATTGCCTCAAATCCACCATACATCTGATGTATTGCCATATTCATAAGAATCACCACGATAACTCAATCAAAAGGTTAATTGAATCGTGACTTATGGGAAAACGCAGCATACGAAAATGTATTAAGAACGACAAGTGGAATATTCGCGGTTTGATGATGGATGTGGTCGAATGTTGATAGAATTGACTTACGCAATCTGATGATGGAAAAGATTAAAGATTAAGCTGATCGGAATCGTCCTCGAGAAGTTCAAAAGCTTGTTAATGGAAGAATGGATGCTGAAGCAGATGAAGAAGGGAAGGAGCGACCTACGGTATTTATATTCAGGGGCAGTGGAACACGAATCGACAGCATGCGACCTAATCCTCTCTCTAAGTCGTCTACGACCTAACGACCCTCCAGAGCACGAGTTAATGAAATCGAAGCACGCAACCTATAGCTTGGTCACATACTTCGAGGGGCAAATGTTAACTCCCCACTGCTAGCGACCTAACTAATGAAGCGACCTAGAAGTAGTTGCGACCTAAGGAGGCCACGACCTAAAAAATAGCGGCGACCTAAAGATTATAACGACCTAAGAAGACTCCACGACCTAAGAAGACTCCGCAACCTAGAAGATGTCTCGACCTATGAAACTTCGCGACCTAAGGAAGGCTGCGACCTAAGAGATTCAGCGACCATTAGAACTCACACGACCTGACAGAGTGCTTCGACCTAAGGAAGGCCGCGACCTAAGATCTCGAACTATGATAACAGGAAGATACTCACGACCTAAGATAGGTCGCTCACGACCTAAGGACATTGCATTAGAAGGCCGCCTTTTCTATGCCGCTACTGGTAAGGTCGCTTACGACCTAGAACTTGTTGAAACGAGCTTGCGTATTCTTATGGAAGGGGGGCCAGTGCTTCTTAGGTCGGCTACGACCTACGACCTTACTTAGGTCGGTCACGACCTACGACCTTACTTCGAAAAATGCCTATAAATACAGCCCTAACTCCAACTAGCGGGGGACTTTTGGCTCATTCATTTCAAGCGTCGTTACTCTGCTGCATTCCGAACTACTTCAACATTTAAAGCTTTTGAGATACAAAGAACGCTTCAAGGAACTTCACGAAGAAATCATACATGTTCAACATGAATTCAAAGATTTTGATCGACATTGAAGTTGAGGCTACTTGTTCCAAATGACTTTAAACTCAAAGGGTGTTGTAATCGCTGAATCTTGTAAAGGGTTGTAATAATATCAACAATAAAAGAGTTTAAAGTGGACGTAGGCTCTCTCTTAAGCCGAACCACTATAAATATCGTGTCTTTTGATACTTTTCTATGATTCTTATTTTTTTCTGGTTCCCGTAGCAACGGGTGGTGCTTTCACAACTACACTCTACACACCGGGGTGTTAGCGTTTAATTTTTAGCGTTAACATTTTATACCATTAAGATAAGTATATGAGAACAATTTCTAAGTATTGAAAGCATAGGGTTTTGTGAATATACTTATCTCGTTGATATAAGTATAGGGAAAAAATTTCTAAGTTTTGAATGTTTTGTGAGTATAGTTATACAGTTGATATAAGTATATCAATATCTTTCAACTATTGAAAAGAGTAGAGAAGATTTATGAAAATTTATTTGTAAAAGTATTTTGATACAAGTATTTACAAGGAGATTTTAACAAATGAAAAAAAGTTAATTAAAGCGGCTTAGTGGTTGCATGTGTGCTTGACCATGCTAGGTTTCCATGTGAAATTAAATATTTGATTTGATGCTTTGTTTATTTGATAGTTAAATAACCGACTGTTAAATGTTGGCCAGTTTTTAAAACTGTCATTTGTATATTCGAACACACCAGGATCAGATGTTATTCCAAAACCACTTCGAACCAGCATAAGTATTCAAATTTATGGCATCTTGAAGATGATGAAATCAAAGACGGAGTTCTTTGATGTGCAAGGGCTACTGGGTAATAATCCTTAGAATGTAGTAGAAGTAATGCCTTCATTTTGTTCGGTTCCAAAAAAAATTATATAGATGAATGCTGGCATCACATTGCTTCCTGAAGGTAGAATTCCAAGTGGGATTTGCTAAAAGGTAAAACTTAGCCACAAGCCTCATAACCGAGAATGACTAAAACAAGAGATATCTGCAAGGCTATGTGATTTTCTACCATTAGGGTATGGTCATCATCCGATCTACATTAATATTGACCTATTTATGTTGCTGTTAACTTGGAATAGTTGTTGGCCAACAATCAGTGTGATGACATATGCGGTACTATCCAGTAAGGGGTAGGCCGGTCTTGCTATGCAAGGGGTCCATGTGAGGCCCTCGATACATTTTTCAAGAGCTTCTACAATAGGCGATACCCTAGTAGTCTTGTCATTGATGGAATCCATTCTCCAATAAGCAACATACGGACTTAGATGTGCCCAATTATGTTGGAACATGAGATCAAACATGTCAGCTATATTATGTATTTAATTTTAACCCTAGGCATTTTTATAATATCATTGGATCATTTATCCGAAATGGCTTGGTTATCGTAAGTTATAAAACCATTCATGTTTATGTATGGCGTGGTCTTATGACAAACCTTTATTGTGAAAGATTTTATAACATTAAAAAATTTATTTGATTTATATTTTTCACGTTGGTTTACCAGATTGATCCGGGCATTTTCTTATAATGCTAGGATTAGACAGTGCATATTTTCAAATTTAGTTATGGATGCTTTGGAGCTTCAAGTGACGAGCTGAATTCCTCCAAGATGTATTCACATATATTTTATTTCTACCTTATTTGTTATTTTATATTTATCAGCATTTGTGATGACATATCATTATAACTGTCCAAGTTGATAATAGATAGTTACTCCACTTAATGTATGTGTATTACGGTTTTCTTTTATAAAGATTTGTTATATATTATATATTACTTTTAGGATGTAGGATTATGTTCCGTCCATTCTAGTCTCTCACCCTCACATTATATCCCTTCGGCACTTGGATGCTTGGTAGGTGAATACTGTGGATGTATTAGTATCGACTTTTGATGGTCGAAAAGGCGGGTCATTACAGATGGGCAGACCAAGAGGGTGAATTGTATCTTGGAGGATCTCTTGTGAACTTGCATTCTCAACTTTGAAGGCTCGTAGGATGATTATTTGCATTAGTAGAGTCCGAAAATAATAGTTCTCATTCCAACTTTAGTATGGCACCATTTGAGGCGTTATATGTCGAACATGCGACACTCCTTTATGTTGGTGGGAAATGGGCAAAAAAAGGATACTTAGGCTAGATATGGCTAGAGAGACTTCAAAGAAGATTAAGATCATTCATCAATGAGTGAAAGCAAACCAAGACTAACAAAGAGCTAAACTGATAAGAGAAGGTGTGATTTAGAATTCTCTGTTGATGATATGGTGTTTGTTAATATCTCTCCACTAAAGAATGTTATTCGATTCGGTGCTAAAGGGAGGTTGGTACTGAGATTTGTCATTCCTTTTCCAATCTCAAGAGGATTGGGAATTTGACTTACAGAGTCGACTTACCTAAGAAGATGACGAACGTGCACAATGTATTCTACATTTCTCATTTGCAGAAGTGTGTGTAAGACTCTAGCAAGATAGTTGCACCAAATAAGCTTAATGATATCGAGATTGAAGCAGAAACTTTGAGACCTTAAAAGCATATTTGTATCGTCGAACATGACATAAAACAGCTTAGGAGGATAACACTGGAGTTGCTGAAGGTTCGATGGAGTGAAAGCGAAGGCGATTGCAAATGGGAGATTGAGAAGAGCATAATGATAGATCGTCCGGAGCTCTTAACTTGGTGAGACTTTCTGTTTATCACATTTATTTCACTCTCTATATCATATAGGATAGTATGGTATCCTACATTCTAGGATAGGCGTGGATATTAATTCTTGCTTCTGTGTGCATTTGGTGTGGGGTATGATTGCCCATGGTTGTTAAGCAAGTGGGATAACCAAATTTGACTTTATCTTGGTTGTATTTGAAATTTCAAGGTTGAAATTCCTAAAGAGGGAAGAGTGTTACGACCCATATTTTACATATCGAAGGGTCGTAAAATATTATTTTTAAATTCACATTGGGTCGTATAACACTATGACTTTGGAAAATGTTAAGTACAGATATTTTTGACCTTGAGAAATTTTATCGGACAATTTTACCTCTAAAACCCTTGTAACGGTTATAACTTTGATAAAAGCAAAATTAGGACCCAGGACCACTTCCATTGGAAAAATACGATGGTTCATCTTTTCATAGGACGGTCATAATATTCATTTGGACACTCTGGTAAGATATAGGTTGTTTAAAGTTTTACATGCAAAACATGGATTTTTTCGGTGTTCGGTGAGTGGTTTATCATCTTACACCTTATTATATATGTATTTATAGGTTTTCACATCTTTTGTGTCCATTTTTAAAGTCAAAACTATGTCTTAATATTATTTAAAAATCCAATATGGAGTAAAAACGAGAATAGAAGTATTTTTGATTTTCTAACAATATTATTTGGATATGTGATTACCTTTACAGATGTTAGGCCATATTGTGGGTAATTATATGATGGTAGCCATGATTTCTTGTACATTTTGCAGACTTAGATATTGATTGAGGCGTTAGTAGTGTATTTGCATATGCTTGAATGGTTGAAAACTGTTGATACACGAAGATTTTGATCAATGACAATGAGCTTCAACAAATAGGAAGAGAATGCAAAAGCTAGAAGAAGATCGATGAAGACCAAAGTATAAACATTAGTATGATTTTCTATGGGTCTTAGTCTAGATTATTTGTTAAAATCTATCCTTAAGAAATTTGCACGAATATTAGAACACATTCACATGTTTCACTGTGCATACTTTCATACTTCGATCGACTGAACAAACATGGCCAGTCGACTGAAACTGTACACATATACAAAAATTGCACAGTTTCAGTCGACTGAATTACCTGTGCAGTCGACTGAAATTGTTCCTGAAAATTTTTCTTTATATTTTCAGTCGACTGAATCTGCTACTCAGTCGACTGAATTTAAACCTGCGAATTTTCTCTGAAAAGACACCTTCTTCTTCCCAAGAGTTGCAACCATTCATCAATGGAAATGGAAGCATCTCTTGTTTGCAACCTTTGACAACTTATGCACCTCTTCTACAAGTATATATACATGATTCTAACATCATTTAATTCACCGAATTCTCTTGCTTTAATCTAACTATTCTCTTGTTCATATTTTCTAGATACTCTCAAAGCATTCATCAATTGCTTGAATCACTGTTTTTGTTTATAACATTCTTTTGATTCATAGCAATTCACATTTCCTAAATCTTCACAAACACATTGCATATTCTCGAGGATAAGATTATAGGAATATTGTACTACATTAGACTCATTAGTGTTGACAAGAACACAACAAGTCGAAAATTGTATTTTAGTAATTGAGTTGAAGTCCTCTTTGGTAGTTGAGGCAAGAAATCCCGTTCGGTTGTTCGGGTAAGTTGTAAACCAATTCCTCCGGGTGAAGTGAGGGTATAGTTAATGAAATTCCTAAGTAAAGCTTAGGGACTGGACGTAGGACGAGAGGTGCAAACCAGTATAAAATCCTGGTGTCTCCTTACCTTTACCTACTTTATCTACCTAGACTATTCTGTTATTCCATATTACACGATCATAACGTATAGCCTCTTTCAATTGGTATCAGAGCATAGCAATTTTCATTTGGTATCAGAGCACGGTCACTTTCATTTGGTATCAGAGCAAGGCCGTCCTATAACCATAACACCGTTATTAGACATATTGATAATATGGAAAATAGCGCAAGCACAAGCACAACATCTGCCTATAGTTCTACATTTGCGGAAGGACAATCCACCCAATAACCTCCTCTATTCAATGGACTAAACTATAACTATTGGGCTACAAGGATGAGAATTTATATGCAAGCAACAAGTTTCGAAGCCTGGAAAGCTACTCAAGCAGAGTTCGTTGTACCTACAACCGATTATCCTACATGGACACAAATTCAAAAGAATGAAGCAAGTGCAAATGCTAAAGCTATGAATATGCTATTTTGCGCTCTGGATAGAAATGAATTCAACCGTGTTAGCATATGTACTACTGCATATCAGATATGGGAAACTCTTAAAGTCATACATGAAGGCACAAACAAGGTTAAACAAACAAAAATATCCATGCTGAAGAATCAATTTCAAAACTTTAGAATGCGATAAAATGAATCCATCAATGACATGTACTCAAGATTTCAAGGCATTCATCAGGCTCTAATCGGACTAGGAGAAGATACACGGACTTTGACATTGTGTCTAAAGTTCTAAATTCACTCACTGATGAATGGGAGAGAAAAGTACTAGCAATCGAAGAAGCAAATGATTTATCTACAATGAAACCTGAAGAATTAATTGGAAATCTTATGTCGTATGAAGTAAATATGCAAGCTAAAAAGGATCAAGCTCAAGAAAGAAAGAATATTGCTTTTCATGTGGAAAAGGAAGAATCAGAGTCTGAAGATGAGGATCTAGCATTTATAGCCAAAAATTTCAAGAAATTGCTAAAGTATAGAAAAGGAAACAAAAACGGATTCAAAAAGAATTTCTTGAACAAACCATCATCCTCAAATATAGAATGCTTCAATTGTCATAAGAAAGGACATATGCAAAAAGATTGTCAAGAACAAATGAAGGAAAATCATAAAAACTTCAAAAACAAGAAGGATAAATTCAAGAAGAAGGCATTTTCTGTAACATGGGACGATTCAGATTCATCATCATCCGAAAATGATAGTGATAGCGACAATGAACAGGCAAATGTATGCTTCATGGCTCAAGAATCTAAGGTAAATAATTTAACTTTCGACGATTTAATTGAAGTAAACACTGAACTTTTGAACACAATAAAAACTCTTAAAAAGAAACTCAAAGAAACTCGTGAAAATCAAAACAAAGCTGAATTTGAAAGAGATATGTTAAATGATGAAAAGAAAATTCTTGAAGAAGAACTCGAAAAAGTTCAAGAATCTTATTCGAGTTCAGAAACTCAATTATCACTTTTAAGTCAAGAAATTAAAACTCAAAAGATAAAGAATGATATAATTGTTTCTGAAAATCATGAGTTAAAAACTAAGGTTAGACAAGTTGAGTTAGAAAATAATAGTCTTCAAGCTAGATTAGATAACATCACTAAAAATGTTTCTAACTTCAACAAAGGAAGAGAAAATTTATCTATGATTTTAGATAATTCTCAATCCTCTTCAAGTAAACATGGATTAGGATATAAAAAGGAGACAAAAATTCCTAAAAAGAAAAATACACATTTTAAGATGAATATGGATTCAAAACAACAAATGTTAATAAAGAAATCTATTAAAACAAAAGTAGAAAAAAAGGTAGTTACAATTTGGGTACCAAAAACTAACAATATATTAATAAGAAATAAATACATTAAAACATTTATGGATAATGTTCATCATAATAAAAACTATATTTATAAAAAGGACACTAAACCAAATTGGGTTTGGTTTCCTAAAACTCTAACTTCTTAGGACCCTATTATAAGGTGGGTACCAATAATTTCATATCTATTTTCAGGTCCCACTTAAAAAGAAGAAATGGATATTAGACAGTGGTTGTTCAAAACACATGACCGGAGACAAAGATGTGCTTACAAACATCACATACTTTGATGGTGGCTCAGTTACCTTCGGAGACAATTCAAAAAGCTATATCATTGGCAAAGGAGATGTGAACAATTACGGTACATCAAATTTACCTTTTATAAAAAATGTTTCATTGGTTGAAAATTTAAAACATAATCTACTTAGCATAAGTCAACTGTGTGACAAAGGTTTTAAAATAACTTTCTCGAATAATAAATGTAGTATTTTTGATCAAAACCAAAATCTTATTTTTGTAGGAAATAGAGATAGAAATGTTTATGTTTTGAATATGAATATTAATCATAAATCAAGTATGTGTTTACTTGCCAAAGATAATGATCCTTGGTTATGGCACAAAAGATTTTGTCATATAAATTTTAAAACTATTAGAAAACTTTCTAAAAATGAATTAGTAAAAGGATTACCCAAAATAAGTTTTAAAACAAATAATTTTTGTGATGATTGTCAAAAAGGAAAATTAACGAAATCATCTTTTAAATCTAAGAAAAATATTTCAACTTTACAACCATTAGAATTACTACATATGGATTTATTCGGACCAACACAAGTTCAATCCATTAATCAAAGTCGATACGTATTCGTAATTGTTGATGATTTTTCAAGATATACATGGACTATTTTTATGAAAACTAAAAGTGACACTTTTGAGCATTTCAAAACATTTGTCAAAAGAATTCAAAACATTAAAGATTTGGAGATTAAAAATATTCGAAGCGATCATGGAGGAGAATTCGAAAATGAAGTTTTTGAAACTTTTTGTAAAAACAAAGGAATTAATCATAAATTTTCTTTTCCTATAACACCTCAACAAAATGGAGTTGTAGAAATAAAGAATAAAACATTGCAATAATGCGCAAGAACATTGTTAAATGGATGTTCTCTACCAAAACATTTTTGGGCAGAAGCCGTTGCTACTGCATGTTATGTACTAAATAGAATTTCAGTTAGACCTTTAACTAAAAATACTTCTTATGAACTATTCAATAATAAAAAACCAAATATATCTTATTTTAAAATATTTGGATCAAAATGCTTTATATTAAATACAAAAGATCAACTAGGAAAATTCGATTCAAAAGCTAATGAAGGAATTTTCTTAGGATATTCTGAACGAAGTAAAGCATATCGAGTATTTAATAAATGAACAAACTTAATTGAAGAAACTTTGCATATGTCTTTTGATGAAAATTTTAATAAAAATTTTAATATAAAAGATGATGAAGAATTGATAAATATAGAAGAAATAAACCTTGAAAATAATAATGAACTAAGATCTCCTCCTAGAATACTACGAGATCATCCAACTCAAAATATAATAGGAGAAATAAATTCTCAAGTTAAAACAAGAAATTAACTAAATTAAATGGGTCATGTAGCTTTCATTTCATCTATAGAACCTAAAAATCCAAAAGAAGCATCAACAGATGATTATTGGATTATCGCAATGCAAGAAGAATTAAATCAATTTGAACGTAACAATGTTTGGGAATTAGTTCCCTGTCCTAATAATCAATCAGTAATTTGAACAAAATGGATTTACAAAAAATAAAGTAGACGAAAAAGGAAATATAACAAGGAATAAAGCAAGACTAGTAGCACAAGGGTATAATCAAGAAGAAGGTATTGATTTTGAAGAAACATTTGCTCCCGTTGCAAGATTGGAAGCAATACGTATACTATTAGCCTTTGCTTGTTTTCACAATTTTAAACTTTATCAAATGGATCTTAAAAGTGCATTTTTAAATGGATTCATTAAAGAAAATGTATATGTAGAACAACCTCTGTTATTTATACATGAAAAATATCCGGATCATGTATTTAAATTAAAGAAAGCTCTATATGGTCTTAAATAAGCTCCTCGTGCTTGGTATGAAAGACTTAAAAGTCATTTATTAAACTCACGATTTAAAATTGGAAAAGTAGATCAAACACTTTTTATTAAAAATAATGCCAAAGATATTTTAATGATTCAAATATATGTACATGATATTAATTTTGGTTCAACAAATGAAAATTTATGTAAACAATTTTCAAATATAATCACTAACGAGTTCGAAATGTCTCATATGGGAGAACTATCATATTTTCTCGGACTTCAAATCAAACAATTAACAAATGGAATTTTAATAAACCAAGAAAAATATTGTGATAATTTAATAAAATGATTCGGCATGGAAAACACTTCTGCTAAACCTACTCCTATGAGTACCACTACACATCTCGATCGAGATGAAAATGGCAAAAGTGTAGATCAAAAATTGTTTAGAAGTATGATAGGTTCTTTTCTCTACTTAACCGCTAGTAGACTTGACATAATGATGAGTGTTTATGTGCACGTTTTTAATCCGATCCTAAAGATTCACACTTAAGAGCAGTAAAACGAATAATGCGATATCTTAACCAAACTAAAGATTTCGGTCTTTTCTATCCAAAGGAATGTTCGTTTGAGTTAGTGTCATTCAGTGATGCTGATTTTGGTGGATCTCGAACGGATAGAAAAAGTGCAAGTGGTGCATGCCATTTCATTGGAAAATCACTTGTATCTTGGTTTAGTAAGAAACAAAATTGTGTCTCGCTTTCCACATGCGAAGCAGAGTATATATCAGCTGCTTTAGCATGCACTCAAGTTATATACATGCAACAAACACTTAAAGATTTTAATATAAATTTAACAAATTCTATAATATATTGTGATAATACAAGTACAATAAACTTATCTAAAAATCCGATTAATCACTCTCGTACAAAACATATAGATATTCGTCACCATTTTTTACGTGACAATATCGGAAGAGGAATAATTAATTTGAACATATTTCTACCGAAAATCAAATTGCTGATATATTTACTAAAGGGGGTTTTAGGCTCAAGGAAAAAGTTAGAGAAAAAGTTAGTTTTAGAGACAAGAAGTTTGTTTTTTAGGCTGAAGGACTTTTTTTAGTATAAAACACAGAATGATAGTTGCAACTATCATTTTCAGTTTGCATTAAAAAGTGTCCTTCAAACAAAAAACTAAACTTGTTGTCTCTCACACTAATTTTTTTTGCAACTTCTTCCTTATGCCTATTTACCTGTTTACTAAACCTCTATTGGAAAACTCCTTTATAAAACTTCGACGAGAATTAGGTATAATATCCTTTAAAGATATCAATTAGATATACATTTGAAATATTCACTCATTTCAGTCGACTAAAATAATCTGTTCAGTCGACTGAATGAAATATCAAATATTTTTCAGAAATGTTATATGCTACATTATATAATTTATAGACCACACATTTTTTTTAATATAAGAACCATACTTTTCTAACAAAATTCTCCTAACCATTAAATCATTATGTGGTTAAAAATCTAAATAAATTATAACCATTAGTTGTTTAGTAAAATTCTACTATAAATTATAATTTTTTTTTTATTTTCATCTCAATTTTTACGATTAAAAGCTTAAACAATTTCAATATAAAATGTCCTCAAACAACTCCTTTTCTTCGATCAATATCACCTCGTCAGTTGATAACACTCCAACATCGCCAAAACTTGCCACACCAACACCAGCACATGAGCCAATTTACAAATGGGAAAATTATCGTACTAGTTTCACACCAGAATCCAAAAAGGCGAAACGCGGACTCTTTATCTCACCTGACACAAAAAGAAAGATTGATGAAATTCATCACTTCCAACAACAAAAATAGATCTCCAAAGAGAACTATACTTCGAAAAAAAAGTTACGGCAAGACGTTTGAGCTTCCTAAAGCAAATTGGTTTACGCTTCTGTGGATCAAAAAAGAACGAAGTGGCTGAACCCCTACCTCGCCCTGTTAGCTCTCTTGATCCATCTTCATCTTATCGTAACTCCGTCGATCCTATGAATCCTTGGACGTCTCCTAAGACTCCTCAATATAGTCTGAATTCATGGGATATAAATTACATGAAGAATGAAGGAAAGAAGTCTCCAAGTCCATCTCCAAAGAAATAGTTAAATTTTGAAATATTTGTATATTGTTACATCAATATTTTTTGTAACTATTTCTTTAAATAAATTATTTAATTTCAAAAATTAACTAAAACAATAAAATTGCATGTTTCAGTCGACTGAGTGCTCCTGCTTAGTCGACTGAGTGCTTCTGCTTAGTCGACTGAAAATATGACAGAAAACAATATATACTAAGTTCAGTCGACTGGAACCATCTGCACAGTCGACTAAAAAATTCAACAAAAATCTCAGCAACAAAAATTCAGTCGACTAAATATGCTGCTCAGTCGACTGAATCTATCATAGAACACTTCGGCCATTGATTCAGTCGACTGAACAGAACATTCAGTCGACTGAACGTTGTTTCCCAGGCAAAATTTCCCCTTTTAACCATCAGATTTTACCCTACCAATTCACTTTTACCTCCTACAAACATCTTCCCCAAATTAATTTCGAAACCGTAGCTCCCAAATTCCTCAAAATCAAATCAATTCTCACCCAAATGGCACCAAAAAGATCAAGAGCCTCATCTTCTTCATCCTCCGAGCCAATTGATGTTCAAATAGCACAATGGCTTTATGATGGAACCACTGTCGCTCGATGGAACAAGATGAAGAATTCTCGAATCTTTGAGCATTCTTTCGTTGATTTTCATAGCTTTCAAACCTACAACCTTCAAGCGTTAACAGATCCGGCAGGTTTAACTCCACTTCTAGACTTGAAAAGAAATGATCATGCCATTAATCATGTAATGGTAAAATTATTTTATGGTAATCTTAATCTTGGATACCAAACTCCAAGAAATCCAAACAATAGTGTTTGGAGTATGGTGTGTGGAAAGAAAGTTTGGTTCTCATTGGATAGAATAGCACATATTTTAGAATCTCCAAATGTCGGGAGAAAGTTAGAGGAAATAGAATTCAATCCACACATTCGTGACAACATCAACCATCGATTCATGGATGACAATATCAACTTTAGGGATTTTAAGTCCACCTCTCTTCGACCTATGGCGAGAATCCTCCATAAAGCCCTAATGAGAACGATTACTCCTCGTACGGGCTCGTACGAAATTGTCTACCCAAATAACTATCGAGCACTGTATGCTATTTTTGGCAATATACAAGTTAATTGGGTACAGCTTATTCTTGATGAGTTTCTCACTTTCAACAATGGAAAAATGCGCACTATTTACTTTGGAGAGTACATCATGCGGCTTCTCCTAAATGTCGATACGCCATTACCTGAATCAGAGAATACAATGGTTCATCAAATTAACCATCGAACCATAAGCCTAATGCAACTCCCATCTCGACCTCCTCGCATAATATCACTCGTTGAATGGGAAGCAAGGCATCAAGAACAACAACAACAACAACCTCCTCAACCTCGCCACGAAGAACATCTCGAGCTAGATGATGAAATTCGTCTTGTTGATCCAAGCTTCAATACCAACCAATCCTTGGGGATATTGTCAAGAAATCAACAAATTCTTGACACTCGTCTTAAAAAGGTAGATCATAAGCTTGATAAAATCAAAGGATTCTTCAACAAGCTTTTGGATGCAATGTCGTGCTCAAGCACCACTACCGCTTCAACATCTCGCGGAAAACGTCCGGCACCTACGTTTACATGGACGACATCCGAAGAGCATACAAGTAGCAGCGCAAGAGGAGCTAGTTGTGGCCAAAGAGGAAGAGCACCTAGACCACCAACAGGAGGACCCGTCATACTTGAGCCAACTGGAAGGGAAGGTTCATATGACTGGGATAAGGATGAGTAATTTTGTTGTTTTGACGTATATTTTTTTTAAAAAAACTTTCTAATGGCTTGTATAAATAGCCATTTTATGCTTGTTTGTCATAACATTTTTATTTCTCTTAATTCATGCTTATTTCTCTATGACTTAGTGATTGCTTTGATATATTATTCCTGTTATTTCTTCCTTTTTGTCGATGACAAAGGGGGAGAAAATCTATGGTACTAACTTTGTTTTGTAGAAAAGATAGTGCATACATTCAGAAGGAGAAAGTAAGTATATATTGTCATCAATCAAAAAGGGGGAGAATGTTGATACACGAATATTTTGATAATTGACAATGAGCTTCAACAAATAGGAAGAGAATGCAAAAGCTAGAAGAAGATCGATGAAGACCAAAGTATAAACATTAGTATGATTTTCTATGGTTCTTAGTCTAGATTATTTGTTAAAATCTATCCTCAAGAAATTTGCACGAATATTAGAACACATTCACATGTTTCACTGTGCATACTTTCATACTTCAGTCGACTGAACAGACATGGCCAGTCGACTGAAACTGC
Source organism: Allium cepa (assembly GCA_030765085.1). Classification (NCBI taxonomy): domain Eukaryota; kingdom Viridiplantae; phylum Streptophyta; class Magnoliopsida; order Asparagales; family Amaryllidaceae; genus Allium; species Allium cepa. Next base: position 642,597,744 of record CM060937.1, on the reverse strand, counting down.
ACACATAAACAAAATTGCACAGTTTTAGTCGACTGAATTACCTGTGCAGCCGACTGAAATTGTTCCTGAAAATTTTTCTTTATATTTTCAGTCGACTGAATCTGCTGCTCAGTCGACTGAATTTAAACCTGCGAATTTTCTCTGAAAAGACACCTTCTTCTTCCCAAGAGTTGCAACCATTCATCAATGGAAATGGAAGCATCTCTTGTTTGCAACCTTTGACAACTTATGCACCTCTTCTACAAGTATATATACATGATTCTAACATCATTTAATTCACCGAATTCTCTTGCTTTAATCTAACTATTCTCTTGTTCATATTTTCTAGATACTCTCAAAGCATTCATCAATTGCTTGAATCACTGTTTTTGTTTATAACATTCTTTTGATTCATAGGAATTCACATTTCCTAAATCTTCACAAACACATTGCATATTCTCGAGGATAAGATTATAGGAATATTGTACTACATTAGACTCATTAGTGTTGACAAGAACACAACAAGTCGAAAATTGTATTTTAGTAATTGAGTTGAAGTCCTCTTCGGTAGTTGAGGCAAGAAATCCCGTTCGGTTGTTCGGGTAAGTTGTAAACCAATTCCTCCGGGTGAAGTGAGGGTATAGTTAATGAAATTCCTAAGTAAAGCTTAGGGACTGGACGTAGGACGAGAGGTCCAAACCAGTATATGATATTTGATATTTGATGGATTATCATATCAATATATGATGTCGTTGTTGTCGTGATTGACTATTTGGTGTGTAGCCTCATTGGGCCAAATTTTGGAATTTTAAAGTGATTTTTGAAAGTACACGTTTATAAAATATTTTTGGAATTGATCCTTTTTAAATAAATAACGTTATAATTTTTAATGTTATAAGAATTATGATTTTTGAGAAATACAGTTAAAGGTTGATTTTTGAGAAATATGGGTTGATGATTTTATAAAATAGCTTAAATTGGGATTTCTGAATTTATTATAAAAAGTTTAAAAATAGGATTTATAAAAATTTAATTATTTTATAAATCAAAATGATGAAACTATAAAGGAGTTTAAAGACGTTTTAAAATAATAATATGAATTGATTTATATAAGGGATTTATAAATTGATATTTATAAATTAAAATATTTGAAGTATAAAACGAGTTTTTATAAGTGTTAGAATGAATTGTGAATGAATTTCATAAATGAATGAAATTTATAGAATTATAAACGGTGAAGTTATAAATGGAATTTTATAAGCAGTAGGTTTATAAAATTTGTAAATTTATTAAAGGAATAGATTTGGGTAAATAAATGAATCTTATAAGTTATAAGATTTATAACTTTGGAAGTCTTAAAAAGAATGATTTTATAAACAAATAAATTATAGGCATTTAACTTATAATATGGACTTTCGGTATATAATTGAGTTATAAATCGAATTGGTTAATAAAGGAGGTGTATAAAAAGAAGTTGTGACGCCCCACCTCTATACCCACGCTAGCCAAGAACATTACTGTGAATGTTGTCAACTAGAACGGAGAATAAGGCCGTTGAGGAGCGACCATCTATATAATTGCTTTGTGCGAGTACCGATATACCGGATAAAAATATAACTTTTCATCTCAAGAGGAAATCCGACATACCGACACGAACTCAAGGCTACTACACAGTGGCTATAATATCTTTGGAAACAAATATAGAAATAAACATAACATAAATCAGTCACAGACAATTCATATCACAAAGGCGGAAATAGATATGAATATTACACATAAAAGTGTATATCAGAGTAGTGGTCAAAAAGATCCACAATAATACAAAAGAATAGCAACACGTGCTATACAAAAGAATACATCTATGAGTCCAAATCTCAAGTGTATACAACAAAATAAACTACTAATCTAAGTAGTTTGCCAAAAGTCGGAATGATAGTCCGATAAGGAGTCAAGCAGAAGCACCTGAAACATCTCGGTCTGATCTGAGTATTATTTAATAAGAAAATAATAAACGGATCGGTCTAGCTATAAATATCAGATGAAGTGATATATAATAAGAGATATGACATAAACATATAATAATCACAATGCCAAGCTGTGATAAATAAGTAATTGAAAACCAACAAGAGATTAATCAATATCACAATAATCTACTCAAGATAAAAAGGAATGTCATACTCCTAATTTCATTCACCAAGCCACAATAAATGACATATATCAATGCCCATCGTAAAAGTTGGTGAAACATAAATTCCAGAAATCAACACACGAAATCCAGAAATCACAATAAAAAGGAACAACGACGTCGTACAACGGGACATCCGATGAACCAAATCACAATAAAAAGGATGGCCAATCCCCAAAAAAAAACTGGACATCGACACACCTAAAAAGACATGCCCCATGAACAGTCGAACATCGACGCACCTAGAAAGATACGCCCCATGCTCTAGCATCGACGCACCTAGAAAGATACGCCCCATGCAAAAATAAATAAACATCGATGCACCTAGAAAGATACACCCCATGCTCTAGCATCGACGCACCTAGAAAGATACGCCCCATGCACAAATAAATAAACATCGATGCACCTAGAAAGATACACCCCATGCTCTAGCATCGACGCACCTAGAAAGATATGCCCCATGCACAAATAAATAAACATCGATGCACCTAGAAAGATACACCCCATGCTCTAGCATCGACGCACCTAGAAAGATACGACCCATGTATAAAATGAGACGAAACTCAATAAAATGAGGAACAGTCCTCCACATAGACAAAGTGACATCGCACATTGCTAGTCTAAACCACAAAAATGATCGTCATGATCAAAGAGAAGTGTCAATTACAATAAGCTAGTAAATATATGAGCTTAGCTTCATGTCCCATAACCACTAGCTTAACTTAAATATTTACGAACAAATTGTAAGTTTCCACTAGAAAATTGTCACAAAAGTTTCAATCGAACAAGTCCAAGAATTAACCGACGAAGTAAACGCAAGCGTTTCATACCACTTGTTTTACTAAGCCGTTTAATTAGATTTCTCATACGAGTGAGGTAAAGGTTTGTATATACTAATAGATTGGAAAACGGTTTAAGAAAACGAATTTGGTATTAAAATAGAGTTGAAATCATTTGAAGAAAGAGTTTTGATATTTACTACTAGTATAGAAAACCTTTATATTTTTAAAGTGACAAAGCACAAGGGGGATTGTAGAAACAATCAATCACAAAGATCACATTCGAAGATGTGAATAAAAATCCAACGAAATCGATAAAGGATCCATCGAAGTGGATATATCTAAAATTCCCATAGAAAATAAGTGATCAAAGATGATAATAAATGATGACAATAAATAGGATCATCACGAATCGATTTAAATTGGAAATTAAATCCAAAAAGGCAAATTGGACTCAAACAGCAGGTTCAGTCGACTGAACAGAGTATTCAGTCGACTGACCCTGTACCTGGAAATTTTCCAGGTTCAGGAAACTTTCTGTTTCCAGGTTCAGTCGACTGTGCAGAGATTTTCAGTCGACTGAATCATGCCTGGAAACTTTCGGGTTCCAGGTTCAGTCGACTGAACAGAGTTTTCAGCCGACTGAATCATGCCTGGGCTGTTTTTCAGCCTTATTCAAATGAAGAGCAAACTCTTCCAAAATGCAACCGGACGAACATTGGCTCTAAGGGTTTATGCCAATCGGCAACCCGGCCCTATATGCTCCTCGGTGCATCACTAAAAGCGTGATCAAACATCTATAAAAGGATTTTCACACAAATTTGACTTAAAAACCCAAAAATTGGAATATTCACAAAACCAATCCAAATCAAGAGCAAATGCACATGAAGAAGTGTTAGGAATTCATACCCAACAACCAAAGATAATTATAGTCATAGATGTGAGATAAAAATCTCACCTTTGAACTAAATTTATGAAGATGAAGCTTGAAAGCAATGGCAAGAACAAGCACTCTTCAATCTCAACACTAGAAGCTTGAATCTAAGCTTAAAAGAGAAACATTCCCTAAATTAGGTTTAGGAAATTTCTGAAATTGAATGGAGAAAGAGTTGGAGAAGGTGAAGGAGATGCTTACCCAAGGGTTCTTCTTGAGTTTGGAGCAAGAACTTGGATTTGCAAAGGAAGCTAGGGCTTGGAGTTTTAATTCCTCTTCCACCCTCCATTAACATAAAAGCTTGAGTATTAGGAAAATAGAAGAGAAGTGAATGAAGAGGAGAGGGTTGGAACTGAGTTAGTAAGTGGTTAATTGGCTCAGCCCAAACCAAAACCCTAAGCAAAAAGTAGCAAAATTCAACTTTCTCCAAACATATCGAAGCTTATACTCAAAAAGGTCGCAAACTTCATTTTGAACTCAATGGAGGTGGTCTCGAGTCCTAATTCGACCGTATGCAAAAAGTAGGTTTTCGGACCAAAATCCGACGAACGATAAAATATTTAAATATAAAATCGATAAATATGCGGGTTTTTATAGACTCCCCTCCTTAAAGAAATTGCGCCCTCGCAATACTTCAGAAGAAAATAAGAAGTAACAACCATAGAAGCATATCAACACAAAAGAAAATTTGAAATAGGAAGTTCACCATAAAGTGCACGAAAGAGTTAGCAAGAAATCTGGTGAAACTTCAATTTCCACAATAACACCGGGCTCAAGAATGAAAACCGGAATCCATAAGGCATTCCCGTAGATAAAAGACTTTGGGAACGTCAAGAATAGCAGAAAATTGAGCCGGTGCAACGGCGTAGTACAAAAACGGTACGCCCGAAAAACTAGAAACTCAAACAATTTGGGACATCAGCGTAGTACAAAAACGGTACGCCCAATGAACCCAAGCAAAGACATCGATGTAGTACAAACGGAACATCCGATGAATCAAATAGCAAAGACATCGATGTAGTACAACGGTACATCCGATGAATCAAAAGAAAAGACATCGATGTAGTACAACGGTACATCCGATGAATCAAAAGAAAAGACATCGATGTAGTACAACGGTACATCCGATGAATCAAAAGAAAAGACATCGATGTAGTACAACGGTACATCCGATGAATCAAAAGAAAAGACATCGATGTAGTACAAACGGTACATCCGATGAATCAAAAGCAAAGACATCGATGTAGTACAACGGTACATCCGATGAATCAAAAGAAAAGACATCGATGTAGTACAACGGTACATCCGATGAATCAAAAGAAAAGACATCGATGTAGTACAACGGTACATCCGATGAATCAAAAGAAAAGACATCGATGTAGTACAATGGTACATCCGATGAATCAAACACAATAAAAGGACATCGGACGCTAGTCCTTAAAAGGAATGAGATAAAGCTCAATAAAACGAAGTATACCAAAACGTCTGATGAACTTGATAGAAAAATAATTCCATTCAGACAACATCAAAGAATCAACCACTTGTTGCTTACGACAAAGCGCATTGGTAACACGATTTCCCTTCTCGGGAATAAAAGAATATCAAGATCATAAGATGCTAGGAACTCGAGTCAACATGGAGTTCCATATGAGAAAATAATTATTCCAAAGATTTATGATCGAGGTGGAGAACAAATTTCTCCCCCAAAGATGATGATGTCAAATTCCAAAAGCAAAAACAATAGTCACGAACACTAGATCATGAGTGGCATATCTAGTCTCGATAAGCTATAATGATTTAGAAGCACAAGTGATAGCACGTCCTCCTTTGCAAGAGAATGGCATTCCAAACTAATACGACTAGTATCGGTACAAATAGCAAAGTCTTGGTTCCCCTTCAGGAATCACAAGAAAGAATAAGAGTACCGAAAAGAAAGAACTTCTTTTAAATAATTCTCTTTCCCAAAAAGTTAAAACTTCCAAAATTACATTTTTACTTTTATGTAATAATCTTTCTACAAAAATTTACATTTTTACAAGTCAATATATCGTGTCTGATTGTCACATCAAAGCGTTTAGGAAATTCCTATCGATAACGTTGATCAAGCGCATCGACCAAAATTCTTAAAGCACTCAACGGGCAATCACAAAGTCATCTTTTCTAGGATAAATAAATCTCTTAAAAAGTTTTTAAGAATATTCTTTTCTCGTTTCAAGAACAAAAATCCAGTTTTACTTATAAATAAATCTTATGAAAAAGATTTGCAAAATTTTAAATTTCTATTTCCATCCAAAATCAATAAATACAAGAATGGTCTCATCGAAATATTCATAGAATATTCGATTTATAAAATGGATGAAATAATCTGGACAAACCGAATGACATAATAAGTCATTCATAAGAATCATAACGAGTGCGGAGTGCGTAAGTGGAATGCTAACTTCCGCAACTTGTAGCAAATGAAAACGGTGGTAAAGTCGAACTGAAAAGACCTTAACACCACACAAAAGATATTGCTTAGGTGATGATCCTAAGACAAGCTCAAAAAAATACCGGAAAAGTTTCACAAATTATTTAGATAAGAGAAACAACACTTTCCTTGTAAGTGGGCTTAAGGAATAAAATGATTCCACCAAAAATTTGAAATCGGAATCACAAAGAAAAATAGAAATCTACTTAACAGATTGAAAATGTCGAAGATGAATAATCCACTTGGAAAAATAGGATATGGGCTTCACAATGATTAAGCCAATCCTTACAGAAAGGTCAATTCCGAAGCCAAAGCAAAAATATCGGCTCGGGAAGAAACGTCACATAAAACAATCTCGACATCTAACAAAAGCAAATTGAGTGTTGCGGATCTACCATCCGGATTCGCAATTCTCAATGAAGTCAACAAGCCCAAAATATTCAAAGAAACAGAATTAACAAGTCCTTTTGATATAAAATAGTGAGATGGAAACTATATCAAAAAGAACATGAACAAGATAATCACAAAGCAAATGTCATCAAGGATTGAATGAAAATACCTTGACCAAAAGTTGCAGCTTTCCTTACTTATTAGAATTGGGGCCTTTGAACTTAATAGGCCTCTTCAAGTTATTGTCGAAGTTCTGTTGGGCACGCACAACTTCAACATCACCTTCATTATCGGCCCCTTCAAGACGAAGAGCGATATCAATAAGTTGATCAAATGAAACCTCAAGTTTCAGGAGTAATGGCTTCTTAAGATTCTTATTCAAGCCATAGACAAATCTCTGATTTTTCTTCATCGGGGTATTAATATACTCAACCCCGTACTTAGAGAGAGATTCGAAAGATGCGACGTAGTCCGTCACATAAGATTCACCTTGAACAAGGTCTATGAAACGCCGGGCTAAAGTTACTTTTTCAGGCTCCGGCACAAATTTTGATTCGAATCTTTCCCGGAATTTCTCCCAAGTGAGATCCGCCTCAACGATTTCAGAAATTAAAAGCTCATACCAATCCAATGCTCTTTCTTGGAGCATGCTAGAAGCTACTTGGACTCGATGAAGGTCAATAAGGTTCATGCGAGAAAAGATGCGATCGCATGATTTGAGCCAAGCTTTAATTTCTATAACACTCTCGGATCCCTTGAATGGCCTTCCACCCAAACCGGTGTAGTCTCTACACAAGCGTGCAAAACCGGATCTAGGATGAGTAGGCCCTGGATTGGGTCCGGCAGCTTGAGCGTTCTTAACAAGATCTAGAAGCTGTTGGGCACACATAAATACTCCAACCTGGGGAGTAGCACTAGATTGACCGGCGCTTGGACGGACAGGTCTAACCATTTCTCTTCTTTAAGAAAGAAAGAAAGAAGAGGAAAAAGTTATTTTCAAAATGAATATCAAGCAATCTTGATAGATAAAACAAGGAATCATAAAGAAAATAGGATGAATCGGTACGAAGACTCGAATTAAATCCAAAAGCACGACTCCTAAGATGGACTTAGGACAATGATCCTTGTTAAATTATTCTACATTGTTCCAAAGTTTGGCTCTGATACCAAGCTGTGACGCCACACCTCTATACCCACGCTAGCCAAGAACATTACTGTGAATGCTGTCAACTAGCACGGAGAATAAGGCTGTTGAGGAGCGACCATCTATATAATTGCTTTGTGCGAGTACCGATATACCGGATAAAAATATAACTTTTCATCTCAAGAGGAAATCCGACATACCGACACGAACTCAAGGCTACTACACAGTGGCTATAATATCTACGGAAACAAATATAGAAATAAACATAACATAAATCAGTCACAGACAATTCATATCACAAAGGCGGAAATAGATATGAATATTACACATAAAAGTGTATATCAGAGTAGTGGTCAAAAAGATCCACAATAATACAAAAGAATAGCAACACGTGCTATACAAAAGAATACATCTATGAGTCTAAATCTCAAGTGTATACAACAAAATAAACTACTAATCTAAGTAGTTTGCCAAAAGTCGGAATGATAGTCCGATAAGGAGTCATGCATAAGCACCTGAAACATCTCGGTCTGACCCGAGTATTATTTAATAAGAAAATAATAAACGGATCGGTCTAGCTATAAATATCAGATGAAGTGATATATAATAAGAGATATGACATAAACATATAATAATCACAATGCCAAGCTGTGATAAATAAGTAATTGAAAATCGACAAGAGATTAATCAATATCACAATAATCTACTCAAGATAAAAAGGAATGTCATACTCCTAATTTCATTCACCAAGCCACAATAAATGACATATATCAATGCCCATCGTAAAAGTTGGTGAAACATAAATTCCAGAAATCAACACACGAAATCCAGAAATCACAATAAAAAGGAACAACGACGTCGTACAACGGGACATCCGATGAACCAAATCACAATAAAAAGGATGGCCAATCCCCAAAAAAAAACTGGACATCGACACACCTAAAAAGACATGCCCCATGAACAGTCGAACATCGACGCACCTAGAAAGATACGCCCCATGCTCTAGCATCGACGCACCTAGAAAGATACGCCCCATGCACAAATAAATAAACATCGATGCACCTAGAAAGATACACCCCATGCTCTAGCATCGACGCACCTAGAAAGATACGCCCCATGCACAAATAAATAAACATCGATGCACCTAGAAAGATACACCCCATGCTCTAGCATCGACGCACCTAGAAAGATATGCCCCATGCACAAATAAATAAACATCGATGCACCTAGAAAGATACACCCCATGCTCTAGCATCGACGCACCTAGAAAGATACGACCCATGTATAAAATGAGACGAAACTCAATAAAATGAGGAACAGTCCTCCACATAGACAAAGTGACATCGCACATTGCTAGTCTAAACCACAAAAATGATCGTCATGATCAAAGAGAAGTGTCAATTACAATAAGCTAGTAAATATATGAGCTTAGCTTCATGTCCCATAACCACTAGCTTAACTTAAATATTTACGAACAAATTGTAAGTTTCCACTAGAAAATTGTCACAAAAGTTTCAATCGAACAAGTCCAAGAATTAACCGACGAAGTAAACGCAAGCGTTTCATACCACTTGTTTTACTAAGCCGTTTAATTAGATTTCTCATACGAGTGAGGTAAAGGTTTGTATATACTAATAGATTGGAAAACGGTTTAAGAAAACGAATTTGGTATTAAAATAGAGTTGAAATCATTTGAAGAAAGAGTTTTGATATTTACTACTAGTATAGAAAACCTTTATATTTTTAAAGTGACAAAGCACAAGGGGGATTGTAGAAACAATCAATCACAAAGATCACATTCGAAGATGTGAATAAAAATCCAACGAAATCGATAAAGGATCCATCGAAGTGGATATATCTAAAATTCCCATAGAAAATAAGTGATCAAAGATGATAATAAATGATGACAATAAATAGGATCATCACGAATAGATTTAAATTGGAAATTAAATCCAAAAAGGCAAATTGGACTCAAACAGCAAGTTCAGTCGACTGAACAGAGTTTTCAGTCGACTGACCCTGTACCTGGAAATTTTCCAGGTTCAGGAAACTTTCTGTTTCCAGGTTCAGTCGACTGTGCAGAGATTTTCAGTCGACTGAATCATGCCTGGAAACTTTCGGGTTCCAGGTTCAGTCGACTGAACAGAGTTTTCAGCCGACTGAATCATGCCTGGGCTGTTTTTCAGCCTTATTCAAATGAAGAGCAAACTCTTCCAAAATGCAACCGGACGAACATTGGCTCTAAGGGTTTATGCCAATCGGCAACCCGGCCCTATATGCTCCTCGGTGCATCACTAAAAGCGTGATCAAACATCTATAAAAGGATTTTCACACAAATTTGACTTAAAAACCCAAAAATTGGAATATTCACAAAACCAATCCAAATCAAGAGCAAATGCACATGAAGAAGTGTTAGGAATTCATACCCAACAACCAAAGATAATTATAGTCATAGATGTGAGATAAAAATCTCACCTTTGAACTAAATTTATGAAGATGAAGCTTGAAAGCAATGGCAAGAACAAGCACTCTTCAATCTCAACACTAGAAGCTTGAATCTAAGCTTAAAAGAGAAACATTCCCTAAATTAGGTTTAGGAAATTTCTGAAATTGAATGGAGAAAGAGTTGGAGAAGGTGAAGGAGATGCTTACCCAAGGGTTCTTCTTGAGTTTGGAGCAAGAACTTGGATTTGCAAAGGAAGCTAGGGCTTGGAGTTTTAATTTCCTCTTCCACCCTCCATTAACATAAAAGCTTGAGTATTAAGAAAATAGAAGAGAAGTGAATGAAGAGGAGAGGGTTGGAACTGAGTTAGTAAGTGGTTAATTGGCTCAGCCCAAACCAAAACCCTAAGCAAAAAGTAGCAAAATTCAACTTTCTCCAAACATATCGAAGCTTATACTCAAAAAGGTCGCAAACGTCATTTTGAACTCAATGGAGGTGGTCTCGAGTCCTAATTCGACCGTATGCAAAAAGTAGGTTTTCGGACCAAAATCCGACGAACGATAAAATATTTAAATAAAATATTTAAATATAAAATCGATAAATATGCGGGTTGTTACAGAAGTGGTTATAAAACAAATAGAAATGGAATTTATAAACATTGTTTTATAAATTCGCAACGACTTATTTTGATAAGTAAATTGTTGTAACTTATTAATGGAGTTATATTCACGTTTTATACAGTGAATAATCCTTTAAAACAAAATGAATAGAAATGATGAAATTGGTTAACAAGGTATATTCACGTTTTTGAAAAGTGAATAATATGTTAAAGAAAATGTTTTGGATGTGATGTTTTAAATAGAATTAAAACGTTCTAACGATGTTTTAAATGTGTTAAGATTCGAAACCATAGATTTCAACATTTATTGTTGAAACAGACGTTTTCGAGAAATAGAAGGAAATGATGGATTATAGCATTGTTGTTATAGTAAATGATTTCCGAAAGGAAATGTTTTGTATAGTATCGGGATTTATATATCTATTTTAATTTCGAATCCCTATACTGGTGATTTTGGGTTGTCGTAACGATGTTTTACGTAACATTCGTTTTGGCCCAAATAAATATGTTTAAGAGAATGATTTCCTTAAAGAATGAAATATATACTTAATTTCGATTTAAGTATATTGAATATTTTCCAAGTATAGAAAATAAAAAGATTTGTTAATTACTTATTAAGTAAGTATGGAAATGTTTTCCAATATAAAGTGAATATTTTGAAAATTTATCTTTTTGAAGATAAATTGAAAATGAATAATTGAAATCGTATATTCGTAGATATTTTGGAATGTAAATTCACTATGGAATTTATAAAAGAAAGGGGAATTTGTTTAAAAATAAATATTGATTTATTTTTGAAGAATTGAAGACATATATCTTATAAAGATATTTTTCGGAAATAAATAATTTGGAAAATTATTTGGAATCGGGTGATGTTGTGCATATCCATTGATAGTTCAATAACCGACTATCAATATTTGCCTTTGAAAGGTATTTGTTGTGATTTGTTTGAATTTGAATGCCACACTTATTTTTGAACAAGCGCTCACTATTCGGGTTAGCCGGGAAAGGACCATGGGGTCGTATAACCCATTCCGAGTATGTGATACGTCGTTATGGATAGCATTTGAAGACCGGTGTTGAAGACCGGATATTTGCAAGAGCGATAGGATGACCTGTCGATTGACTCTACACCGAGTTGCTCCTGTATAGAGTTCTCCATATGTGATGGGGAATCCGATCAGGATTGTGGATATCCGGATTGCAAGGACTTCTTTGTAAGTGCCTTCGGTTCTGTTCGAGCCCGGAACAGACTTGTATGGATTTTATGTTTGACATTACAAATTGAGACATAAAGCAGATTTCTTTCAAATATATTTCTGTTGGTGGCGGAGAATTTATTCTCTTAGCTTAACACCCTTCTTTGAGACGTACGAGCTCAAGGGTTATGTAGTTGATGGTTATCAGTGATATATTCCCAATTTGGTAATGTGACATGCTGAGTGTTGCTGTGAAATGATCATTGTGTTGATCATTTGTGATATGATCATTTGTTTGATCGTTTATCTTTGTGATCATTTCTATGATCATTTGTTGACCCAAAGCACAGCTTTTGTATAAAGCGTGGCTTTGCGGATGAGACTTCGTCGAGCCTCACACCCCAGAATGGTCAAAACAGGAAAGATGCGGCAAGGTTATGAGGGGTAGCTCCCATTAGGGTATGTGCATTTCCTTCTGAAAAAGGGTGGTATCATGGTATGGAGCCCAGATACTTACTCATGTTGAAACACTTATTATTATGGTGTGATGTTGATTACGAGCGCTCGGTTAAAGGTCCCAAAGGACCGGGGAACGGCATACTCGTGTCAGTAGTTACCCAGTTAGGGCTAGCCCGGCCTTGTGTTAGCAGAGATCCGGTTTGGTTCTCAGGGACGTCCTTCCAGAGGCGTTCTCATATGGCAATGGGAAGTTCCTTGGCCTGACCATTTGTTGGAAATCCAAAGAAACTGTAACGACCCCGGATTTTTATGAATTTAAATTGATAATCTAAATGAATTTTTGAATTAAAATTTGTAAAATTGAATATAAAAGGCAGCGAGTTTCCCCGATTCAAATAAAAAATATATTAAGTCATGTGAATTTGGAAATTTGTATATAAGTGAATATATATGTATATATTGGATTTGAGATAAAATTTTAAATAAATGGTTTTTAAAATAAATAGAAATTGTTACAAATGGTTTGAAATAATAATAAGCATTAACATAAGTATGAACACTAACACAAGTAAAAAGCAACATGGAAAAAAAATATAAAATAAAATGAACAAAACAAATAAAAATAAAAATATCTTTTATATAACTAAGATAAGTATGTAAGTTAAAGATAAATATTTAAGTAAGAAATACATTCACATATAAACATAAACAAAACAAAGTAAATACAAACAAATATAAAAGTTTTAGTACGCAAAGAAAAAAAAACAAAAGATAAAATAAAGAATGTAGCCTGTAATAGATATGCAGGCAGGTAAGAAGCAATAAATGCAACATGCCTCCAATACATTTCAGCCATAAACAAGATCACATCACCAATTCAAGCATGGGTTTAGCAACAGAAAAAGAAGTATAAAGATGCTGAGTAAAAAAAAAATATTGAACTTGCCCATACCTAATACCCTGTACAAAAACAACATACCCTGTCAACTTTTCCTATATATCCACTTCACCTCAGTTCGTTCATCAACCTGAGAAGATCAAGTTAAAATAAGAACAAAGAAATAAAAACAAAAGCAAGAAGATTTAAGGAAAGAAAAAAATCAAACTGCAAATAGAAAAGGGAAAAAAAAATCAATATGGCAGCTTCCAAATAACAACCCTCCGTTTCAAAACTTTTCAGGTGAGCAAACTAACCTTGAACTTGCTATAATATTTTGATGCTACTGTTTGTATGAATGATATAAAGGAATGCTGCAAGAATATGAACCTCTGTATATGCTTATACACAAGTAAATGTTTTGTTTCAGGTTTTCTAAACTTTAAAACCTGTTTATAAATTCATATCTTAACATACTTAGAACATTTTATACTATAATTTCTGAAAGGAAATTATTCATAACAAAGTTAAGAAACTTTTAAAAATAATTTTAAGAGAAAAAATTAAGTGAATATTGTATAAAATATTATTTACAGTAAAATCACCATGAATCAGTAAATTCGAGTATTTGAATTTTAAATTCTAATCACACAAGCATGTTCGAATTGCAAAATGATGATTTTAGGTGCAAACCCCATGATTTTTAAGTTACTAAATCTCGAGTGTGAATGGATTGAACGAAAATTGCTTTTTCGTCAAATTCTTCCGATCGGTGAAAATAATTCTTTGAAATTTGGTCAGAAGAAGGATTCAGTGTCAGGTATCATGGGAAAAATATTGAAAAAAATTCTATTGAGTAAATTGATGAATTAAATCGAATTTAGGGTTTTAAAACTTGTTTTGGCCAGTAATGATTTTCGAATCTGTTTGTTGTCGTGAAGAGATCGAGCGTGGCCGGACCTTTGGGAATCGAAGCATTGGGGTGTGACGAAGTTCCTATCGAAATGGCGTGGGTAATCGTATATGAGATCGTCGGAGATGATGGGTTTTTTTTTTGAAATCAGGTTTGGTCCCAGTTTCGATTGAAGAGTTCGTTTTTGATTGATTGGTGGAATTGTGGTTCTGTGAAGTCGGAAGGGATGGCGTGGCGAACGTCGACTTGCTGAGTGCCTCGGCAATGGCCGGAAGGGGATAGCTCATCGGTGCACATGCACGACCGTGCGCGATGTGTCAGGAAGCTCAGTGGTTGACAACTCCAGTTGATACTCGGGTAAATGTTGGGTTTGCTTCGAGTTGGGTTTGGGGGCCTATGTGTATGTTCCTGTATATAAGTTTAAACATAAACCAAGCCGAAGAAAAAAAACAGAGAAGAGAAGTGAGTGCGAGAGGGGAAGCTCAAGAACATGTCGAGTAGTTTGAACGTTTGGCTCGGGGAATCTTCGTTTTGACTCGAAGCAAGCATTGTGGGGCTCGAGTCAACGATGTTCAGGTATAATAAACAGAACTTGTTCTGTTTTCAAAGTTTTAAAAAAAAAATTGAAACAAAGCTTAAACCAGTTTAAAAACAGAAGTTTAAATATAAACTTAAGTTAGTTTACAACATGGTTTGGGTATAACTTAGTTTTTAAGTTTAAATTTGTTTTAGTAACAATTAATAAATATTTTATTTAAAAGAATTGAATATAAGATTAGAAATTGAGTTGTAAAAGAAAGTTTAAGCAAAGTTGAAAACAAATCTGAAGACTAGACTTGAACATATAATTGAATTTCAGATTTTGAAATGAAAGAAAGTGATAAATGCAAGTATTTTAAATATTTTAAATAAGTTAAATGTTTTAGGATTTGATTTCAACTCTTTAAAATTTCTTTATAATAAAATATTACTTAAACAAGTAATTTAAAGGATTTTTAAAATTTGTTTAAACTTTACTAAAGACAAAGGAGGGTTCATTTTTAAATCTTGAGTTTAAAATGATATTTAGAAAGGCAAGTTGAAATAAAAAGGTTTTCAAACATATTTGTAAATGATATTTAAATCACTACTAAGAATGAGTTCACCTTAAATTAATAAAGATTGAATGATTCGTAATACGTTAATTATTAAGATAATAGGAATGGATAATTAATGTTTTGTATCAATTAAATTAGTAATTGTAAGTTTAACTTTATTAATTAAGGTCTAATTTCTTAAAACAATTAATTAATTGGTTAATTAATTATTTAATTGGTTTAAAAGATTAATCTAATTAATTTATTAATTAAGAAGAATTAATAAAGGTGATTGATAAATTAATCTATATCAATTGATTTGTAATTAATAAATCAAGATTGGATAAATAATTCATAAGTAATTAATTTAATTGGAAATAAATTGAATTAATTAGGATTAAACGATTAGTTAATCCTACTTACAAATGATTATTGAATGTTAGCCCTAATTATGAAGGATTTTATTGTTTGAGATGCTTTGAATTGATTGTCCTATCTGATCTGTGACACTTTGTTCTGTGATTATGCTATGTATATTTTATTCATTTATTTATGATAAATCTATATATTATCAGTAAATCTGTGAATGGGCGATAAGCTTTATAGTTATATCGCTTATCAACTATATTTTTGTGTTTTGATCTATGATGATTTAATGATGTTGCACTATTGTGTTAAACCCTGGACCACACCATACACACACAATTGTGGATTTCACGAGGAAATCGGTTAAGTCACCGATTGTTTGAAATAGTTTTGAATTTGAATTTTTGAATTTAAATGTTTTGGAAATGGATTGGGTTTAAAGTGAAAAGCAATTGATATGGAATTTCAAAGATGGAAATTTATTTTGAATAACTGGATTAAGTGTTGGAATTTAAATATTTTGATTTAGACTTAAATTCAATATTTGAAATTGAATTCTGTAATTTGAAACTAGGGATTAACGATATTATACTAGTCATTATGAGTTAAACCATTTTTAAAGTATTATTTTTGGGAATTTGAATTAACCCAAATATTGTAACTGGTATAAATGAAATCGGGTTTATCCAAATTAAAACTGTTGTTTTTAAATGATAAAAAGCTTTCGTTTCAAATCTTATTAAAAGGATTTCAAGTTTAAACTAAAATAGGTTTCCAAGTTATGGATAAATATTTAGAAATGAGTTTTGAAAATCAATATTTGGGAACGATTTGATAGATATAAGTTAAATCTTGATTTAAAGATTTAATGAATTAAATCCAATTGAAATGGAATTGTTTTGAAAAACAGGAATAAATCTTTGTGAAACTAGGGGAACTTTATGAAATAAATCTTTTGTTTAAAAGATTTGAAATGGTATTTGGTTTAAACCATTTGAAAGAAAGTTTTGAATTATTAAGTTGTGACTTAATTGAAATCCCATATCCATATGTTTTAAAAATATTTTCGCTCACTATTCATTTTAACCGAGAAAGGACCTTTGTGTCATATAACCCGTTCCGAATATGTGATTCGACGTTATGGATAGCATTTGAAGACCGGTGGTGAAGACCGGGTATTTGCGAAAGCGATAGGATGACCTATCGATTGTCTCTGCAACGAGTCGCGCCGGTATAGAGACTCCTTAAGTGATGGGAAATCCGATCGGGATTGTGAATATCCTGATTGCAAGGACTTCTTTGTAAGTGCCTTCGGTTCTGTTCGAGCCCGGAACAGACTTGTATGGATAGTATGTCTGACATTACAAATTGAGATATAAAGCTGATTTCTTTCAAATATATTTCTATTGGTGGTGGAGAATTTATTCTCTTAGCTTAACACCCTTCTCTATGACGTACAAGCTCAGAGGTTATGTAGTTGAAGGTTATCAGCAATATATTCCCAATTTGGTAATGTGACATGCTGAGTGTTGCTGTGAAATGATCATTGTGTTGATCATTTGTGATATGATCATTCGTTTGATCGTTTATCTTTGTGATCATTTCTATGATCATTTGTTGACCCAGAGCACAGCTTTTGTATAAAGCGTGGCTTTGTGGACGAGACTTCGTCGAGCCTCACACCCCGGAATGGTCAAAACAGGAAATATGCGGCAAGGTTATGAGGGGTAGCTCCCTTTAGGGTATGTGCATTTCCTTCTGGAAAAGGGTGGTATCATGGTATGGAGGCCAGATACTTACTCATGTTGAACACTTTATTTATTATGGTGTGATGTTGATTAGAGAGCTCTCGGATAAAGGTCCCAAAGGACCGGGGGATGGCATACTCGTGTCAGTATTTAACCAGTTAGGGGTAACCCGGCCTTGTGTTGGCAGAGATCCGGTTTGGTTCTCGGGGACGTCCTTCCAGAGGCGTTCTCATGTGGCAATGGGAAGTTCCTTGGCCTGACCATTTGTTGGAAATCCAAAGAAACAATACGAGACTTGTACGGTTTTAGTTGTAGAACCTGCCATGGAATGTGGCGGTAACCTGCTATTGAACATGGTAGCTATAGTAGGCATACGATAATGGTCGTATGTTGGCTAAGATTTATATCTTTACTTTATAAATTAATTTTTCCTACACTATGCACTAGTAATAATATCAAATGTTTCTTTTTAATGCGTATCAAGCATCTTCGACTATCATAAGGAGAAATCTCCTCTGATTCTGCGTTTGCATTGTGTGTGTGTGCGGGAGGCCTTATGGTAGTCTCATTTTTAAAAAACATTGCGAATTGACTTTGAAAATCATTTGTTGAATGTTTTAAAAGATAAACTATTTTCGTTGCTCACACCAGTCCCACGACTGATCCGGAGTTTATTATTTTCTTTCCTAAACTCTGGGCGCTCATTATTTTCTACACGAGCAGTCTAGAGTTTGGGTTTTTCAGATAGTCAGATTAGTAGGTTATCTGGAGCTAGTTCAATCTTTGGATATGGACTATACTTGCTTATCTTTGTGCATCATTATTGGGAGTTTGAGCTATTCTTGGATTGGTTCTTGGAAATGGAGTTGCAGTTCTCGGAGTTCTCTTTTGAAGACTATCTTAGAGTTAGTGGTTCCGCTGCTATATGTTATCCATTTTTCTTTTCCGCTGCTATTTATTGTATAATATCTCTGATGTATATTGATATCTACTGGATCATCTGTTGTATCAGATATTGTATCAAAGTTGTATATCAATGTATTATTTTTTTTCCGCTGTGTTATTTACTTAATGTTGTTATACTCCGGCGAATCGGATTTGAACGGTCGAATCTATGACATTCGAATACGATATGAAGTATGGATGTCGATTTTCGAGCGGGCAAAATTCTCGTCGTTACATTTGGTATCAGAGCTAAGGTTGAACTTTAGCTCAGGAGTATAACACATCAAGTAGCTCATTAGAGATAGGGTGAAGTATCCCTAGAATGAGTGTTTCCCTAAGATATCCGTTTGAATGCCTCAGTAAATTCTCTTACTATCCATTAATAGTGAGTATGAGTGCAAGAAGAAAACGAGATAGGGGATAGGGGGATACGACTATAAATGGTCAATACCCTACAACGGTGAAAATGACTTTCTCTATCAAATTTTCTTTGATTCATTTCTAAATTCTTTTGATTGCTTCGTGACAGCTCCAGAAAAAAAAGTTTCGGTGTGATGATGTGTGATGATGGCCTATGAATCGTTGTAGGAAATCCTTACTTCGTATCTTCATCGGTTTCTTATCAGCTTTTTGATTTAAACCTTAATGAATTTGAAATTGGAAATTTTAAATTGAGTTAAATTGATTAATAGAATATGAAGGATAAATTGAATTAAATCAATAAAACGATTTCGTTCGAAACCAAATTTTGAAATTCTATTGTAATTTCTTGTGAATACCAAAGTCCGAAGAGGTACAAATTGGTATGTATTCTGAGATTTTCTGACTTGAGTTTGGAATTCATATCTTAAGTTTAAGGAAATATAGGAGATCGAATCTGTCTATCTCTGTGTTGTTTTCATGCCTGCGAATTTCGAGGACGAAATTCTTTTAAGGGGGGAAGGTTGTAACGACCCCGTATTTTTACGAATTTAAATTGATAATTTAAATGAATTTTTGAATTAAATTTTTTAAAATTGATTATAAAAGGCAGCGAGTTTCCCCGATTCAAATAAAAAATATATTAAGTCATATGAATTTGGAAATTTGTATATAAGTGAATATATATGTATATATTGGATTTGAGATAAAATTTTAAATAAATGATTTTTAAAATAAATAGAAATTTTTACAAATGGTTTGAAATAATAATAAGTATTAACATAAGTATGAACACTAACACAAGTAAAAAGCAACATGGAAAAAAAATATAAAATAAAATCAACAAAACAAAGTAAAAATATAAATATCTTTTTTATAACTAGGATAAGTATGTAAGTTAAAGATAAATATTTAAGTAAGAAATACATTCACATATAAACATAAACAAAACAAAGTAAATACAAACAAATATAAAAGTTTTAGTACGCAAAGAAAAAAAACAAAAGATAAAATAAAGAATGTAGCCTGTAATAGATATGCAGGCAGTTAAGAAGCAATAAATGCAACATGCCTCCAATACATTTCAGCCATAAACAAGATCACATCACCAATTCAAGCATGGGTTTAGCAACAGAAAAAGAAGTATAAAGATGCTGAGTAAAAAAAAAAAATTGTACTTGCCCATACCAATACCCTGTACAAAAACAACATACCCTGTCAACTATTCCTATATATTCACTTCACCTCAGTTCGTTCATCAACCTGAGAAGATCAAGTTAAAATAAGAACAAAGAAATATAAACAAAAGCAAGAAGATTTAAGGAAAGAAAAAAATCAAACTGCAAATAGAAAAGGGAAAAAAATCAATATTGCAGCTTCCAAATAACAACCCTCTGTTTCAAAACTTTTCAGGTGAGAAAACTAACCTTGAACTTGCTATGATATTTTGATGCTACTGTTTGTATGAATGATATAAAGGAATGCTGCAAGAATATGAACCTCTGTATATGCTTTTACACAAGTAAATGTTTTGTTTCAGGTTTTCTAAACTTTAAAACCTGTTTATAAATTCATATCTTCATACTTAGAACATTTTATACTATAATTTCTGAAAGGAAATTATTCATAACAAAGTTAAGCAACTTTTAAAAATAATTTTAAGAGAAAAAATTAAGTGAATATTGTATAAAATATTATTTACAGTAAAATCAACATGAATCAGTAAACTCGAGTATTTAAATTTTAAATTCTAATCACACAAGCATGTTCGAATTGCAAAATGATGATTTTAGGTGCAAACCCCATGATTTTTAAGTTACTAAATCTCGAGTATGAGTGGATTGAACGAAAATTGCATTTTCGTCAAATTCTTTCAATCGGTGAAATTAAATTCTTTGAAACTTGGTCAGAAGAAGGATTCAGTGTCAGGTATCATGGGAAAAATATTGAAAAAAATTTCTATTGAGTAAATTGATGAATTGAATCGAATTTAGGGTTTTAAAACTTGTTTTGGCCAGTAATGATTTTTGAATCTGTTCGTTGCCGTGAAGAGATCGAGCGTGGCCGGACCTTTGGGAATCGAAGCATTGGGGTGTGACGAAGTTCCTATCGAAATGGCGTGGGTAATCGTATACGAGATCGTCGGAGATGATGGGTTTTTTTTTGAAATCAGGTTTGGTCCCAGTTTCGATTGAAGAGTTCGTTTTTTATCGATTGGTGGAATTGTGGTTCTGTGAAGTCGGAAGGGATGGCGTGGCGAACGTCGACTTGCTGAGTGCCTCGGCAATGGCCGGAAGGGGATAGCTCATCGGTGCACGTGCACGGCCGTGCGCGATGTGTCAGGAAGCTCGGTGGTTGACAACTCGAGTTGATACTCGGTTAAATGTTGGGTTTGCTTCGAGTTGGGTTTGGGGGCCTAAGTGTATGTTCCTGTATATAAGTTTAAACTTAAACCAAGCTGAAGAAAAAAAAAGAGAAGAGAAGTGAGTGCGAGAGGGGAAGCTCAAGAACATGTCGAGTAGTTTGAACGTTTGGCTCGGGGAATCTTCGTTTTGACTCGAAGCAAGCATTGTGGGGCTCGAGTCGGTAATGTTCATGTTTAATAAACAAAACTTGTTCTGTTTTCAAAGTTTAAAAAAAAAAATTGAAACAAAGCATAAGCCAGTTTAAAAACAGAAGTTTAAATATAAACTTAAGTTAGTTTACAACATGGTTTGGGTATAACTAAGTTTTTAAGTTTAAATTTTTTTTAATAACAATTAAGAAATATTTTATTTAAAAGAATTGAATATAAGATTAGAAATTGAGTTGCAAAAGAAAGTTTAAGCAAAGTTGAAAACAAATCTGAAGACTAGACTTGAACATATAATTGAATTTCAGATTTTGAAATGAAAGAAAGTGATAAATGCAAGTATTTTAAATATTTTAAATAAGTTAAATGTTTTAGGATTTGATTTCAACTCTTTAAAATTTCTTTATAATAAAATATTACTTAAACAAGTAATTTAAAGGATTTTTAAAATTTGTTTAAACTTTACTAAAGACAAAGGAGGGTTCATTTTTAAATCTTGAGTTTAAAATGATATTTAGAAAGGCAAGTTGAAATAAAAAGGTTTTCAAACATATTTGTAAATGATATTTAAATCACTACTAAGAATGAGTTCACCTTAAATTAATAAAGATTGAATGATTCGTAATACGTTAATTATTAAGATAATAGGAATGGATAATTAATGTTTTGTATCAATTAAATTAGTAATTGTAAGTTTAACTTTATTAATTAAGGACTAATTTCTTAAAACAATTAATTAATTGGTTAATTAATTATGTAATTGGTTTAAAAGATTAATCTAATTAATTTATTAATTAAGAAGAATTAATAAAGGTGATTGATAAATTAATCTATATCAATTGATTTGTAACTAATAAATCAGGGTTGGATAAATAATTCATAAGTAATTAATTTGATTGGAAATAAATTGAATTACGTAGGATTAAACGATTAATTAATCATACTTATAAATGATTATTGAATGTTAGCCCTACTTATGAAGGATTTTATTGAATGAGATGCTTTGAATTGATTGTCCTATCTGATCTATGACACTTTGTTCTGTGATTGTGCTATGTATATTTTATTCATTTATTTATGATAAATCTATATATTATCAGTAAATCTGTGAATGGGCGATAAGCTTTATAGTTATATCGCTTATCAACTATATTTCTGTGTTTTGATCTATGATGATTGAATGATGTTGCACTATTGTGTTAAACCCTGTACCACACCATACACACACAATTATGGATTACACGAGGAAATCGGTTAAGTCACCGATTGTTTGAAATAGTTTTGAATTTGAATTTTTGAATTTAAATGTTTTGGAAATGGATTGGGTTTAAAGTGAAAAGCAATTGATATGGAATTTCAAAGATGGAAATTTATTTGAATAACTGGATTAAGTGTTGGAAATTAAATATTTTGATTTAGACTTAAATTCAATATTTGAAATTGAATTCTGTAATTTGAAACTAGGGATTAACGATATTATACTAGTCATTATGAGTTAAACCATTTTTAAAGTATTATTTTTGGGAATTTGATTAACCCAAATATTGTAACTGGTATAAATGAAATCGGGTTTATCCAAATTAAAACTGTTGTTTTTAAATGATAAAAAGCTTTCGTTTCAAATCTTATTAAAAGGATTTCAAGTTTAAACTAAAATAGGTTTCCAAGTTATGCATAAATATTTAGAAATGAGTTTTGAAAATGAATATTTGGTAACGATTTGAAAGATATAAGTTAAATCTTGATTTAAAGATTTAATGAATTAAATCCAATTGAAACGGAATTATTTTGAAAAACAGGAATGAATCTTTGTGAAACTAGGGGAACTTTATGAAATAAATCTTTTGTTTAAAAGATTTGAAATGGTATTTGGTTTAAACCATTTGAAAGAAAGTTTTGAATTATTAAGTTGTGACTTAATTGAAATCCCATATCCATATGTTTTAAAAATATTTTCGCTCACTATTCGGTTTAACCGGGAAAGGACCTTTGTGTCATATAACCCATTCCGAATATGTGATTCGATGTTATGGATAGCATTTGAAGACCGGTGGCGAAGACCGGGTATTTGCGAAAGCGATAGGATGACCTATCGATTGTCTCTGCACCGAGTCGCGCTGGTATAGAGACTACTTAAGTGATGGGAAATCCGATCGGGATTGTGAATATCCGGATTGCAAGGACTTCTTTGTAAGTGCCTTCGGTTCTGTTCGAGCCCGGAACAGACTTGTATGGATAGTATGTCTGACATTACAAATTGAGATATAAAGCTGATTTCTTTCAAATATATTTCTATTGGTGGCGGAGAATTTATTCTCTTAGCTTAACACCCTTCTCTGAGACGTACGAGCTCAGAGGTTATGTAGTTGAAGGTTATCGGCAATATATTCCCAATTTGGTAATGTGACATGCTGAGTGTTGCTGTGAAATGATCATTGTGTTGATCATTTGTGATATGATCATTTGTTTGATCGTTTATCTTTGTGATCATTTCTATGATCATTTGTTGACCCAAAGCACAGCTTTTGTATAAAGCGTGGCTTTGTGGACGAGACTTCGTCGATCCTCACACCCCGGAATGGTCAAAATAGGAAAGATGCGGCAAGGTTATGAGGGGTTGCTCCCTTTAGGGTATGTGCATTTCCTTCTGGAAAAGGGTGGTATCATGGTATGGAGTCCAGATACTTACTCATGTTGAACACTTTATTTATTATGGTGTGATGTTGATTAGAGAGCTCTCAGATAAAGGTCCCAAAGGATCGGGGGATGGCATACTCGTGTCAATAGTTACCCAGTTAGGGGTAACCCGGCCTTGTGTTGGCAGAGATCCGGTTTGGTTCTCGGGGACGTCCTTCCAGAGGCGTTCTCATGTGGCAATGGGAAGTTCCTTGGCCTCACCATTTTTTGGAAATCCAAAGAAACAATACGAGACTTGTACGGTTTAATTGTAGAACCTGCCATGGAATGTGGCAGTAACCTGCTATTGAATATGGTAGCTATAGTAGGCATACGATAATGGTCGTATGTTGGCTAAGATTTATATCTTTACTTTCAAAATTAATTTTTCCTACACTATGCACTAGTAATAATATCAAATGTTTCTTTTTAATGCGTATCAAGCATCTTTGACCATCATAAGGAGAAATCTCCACCGATTCTGCGTTTGCATTGTGTGTGTGTGCGGGAGGCCTTATGGTAGTCTCATTTTTTAAAAACATTGCGAATTGACTTTGAAAATCTTTTGTTTAATGTTTTAAAAGATAAACTGTTTTCGTTGCTCACACCAGTCCCACGACTGATCCGGAGTTTATTGTTTTCTTCCTAAACTCTGGGTGCTCATTATTTTCTACACGAGCAGTCTAGAGTTTGGGTTTTTCAGATAGCCAGATTGGTAGGTTATTTGGAGCTAGTTCAATCTTTGGATATGGACTATACTTGCTTATCTTTGTGCATCGTTATTGGGAGTTCGAGCTATTCTTGGATTGGTTCTTGGAAATGGAGTTGCAGTTCTCGGAGTTCTCTTTTGAAGACTATCTTAGAGTTAGTGGTTCCGCTGCTAGATGTTATCTATTTTTCTTTTCCGCTCTTATTTATTGTATAATATCTCTGATGTATATTGATATCTACTGGATCATCTGTTGTATCAGATATTGTATCAAAGCTGTATATCAATGTACTATTTTTTTTCCGCTGTGTTATTTACTTAATGTTGTTATAAGCCCCGGCGAATCGGATTTGAACGGTCGAATCTATGGCATTCGAATACGATATGAAGTATGGATGCCGATTTTCGAGCAGGCAAAATTCTCGTCGTTACAGAAACAATACGAGACTTGTACGGTTTTAGTTGTAGAACTTGCCTCCTCAGGAGGTAGCTATAGCGGGCATAATATAATGGTACCTATGCTGGCTAAGATTTATATTCTACTTTTGAAATGATTTTTCCTACACTATGCACTAATAATAATATCAAATGTTTCTTTTTTATGCGTATCAAGCATCTTTGACTATCATAAGGAGAAATCTCCTCCAAGTCTGCGTTTGCATTGTGTGTGTGGTGGGAGGTCTTATGGTAGTCTCATTTTTAAAAGCATTGCGAATTAACTTTAAAAATATTCCTCTATTTTGATTTTAAAGATAAATAAACTGTTTTGAGTTCTCACACCAGTCACATGACTGACTCGGAGTTTATTGTTTTCCTTCCTAAACTCTGGGTGCCCACCAATTTCCACACGGGCAGTCAAGAGTTAAGGTTTATCAGGATATTCTGGAATTCTGGAGTTGCTGGAGGCAAGATGGATGGCATGGCATATTACTTGTATATAGTATTTTCTTTTCCGCTGTTTGTTGTTGTTTGATGTTGTACACTCTGATGTAATGAAATGTAATGTAATGTAATAACTGATATAGTTCTTTGTTTAAAGATTATTCATTTATGTATTATATGTTGTTCCGCTGCGAACTGTGAGATTCTGATGTGTTCTGTTATGTCTTTCTGTTCTGTTCTATTTTTTTCTCTCCTCTTCTACCTCTTTCTTTTTCTTAAACACTGAGAATTCGTATTTCCGTTCATCGAAACGTGATGGGGGGTTCTCGCTTCGCGGTTTGGTGGCGAACGGGAGACTCTTGCCCCCACACGTCCTCTTTACGGGGTTGGTTAGGCGTAAGCTGAGACAGTCGAGAGGCTGGCCGTAAAAGCAAGTTTGGGGTATCACTGTGAGCCACGGTGGAGCTGTGATGGTTGAAAAGCCTACCAGTCGCTGCTGGCGGAAATGAGGTCCCTCACATGTTCGGTTGTTCTGTTAAGTTGTAAACCTATTCCTCCGGGTGAAGTGAGGGTATAGTTAGTGAAATTCCTACGTAAAGCTTAGGGACTGGACGTAGGACGAGAGGTCCGAACCAGTATAAAATCCTGTTGTCTCCTTGCATTTACCTACTTTATCTACCTAGACTATTCTGTTATTCCATATTACACGATCCTACCGTATAGCCTCTTTCAATTGGTATCAGAGCATAGCAATTTTCATTTGGTATCAGAGCACGGTCACTTTCAAAAACGTTCATCGAAGCGAATTAAATATAGGAAAAAGTGGAACCGTACTTCGAAGGATAGGATCTAAGATGTTAGGTGTGATATCCCAGAATTTCAAACCAAATTTAAATCCGATAATCTCTTTAATAAATGAATTAAAATTGGTAACATTATTATTTTAAACAACAATAATAATTTTGTTGTAAATATATTGATTTTTAATAGGATTATTATATACAAATGGAAATTGGATTTGTTAAAATTATATGCACTATCAAATTGATTTTAAATTGAATTTGAAAATTAATTTGAATTTGGATATTTAAATTGGAATTCAAAATATAGTTATTTATATCTTAAATCATACTTTAGTTTTAAAATGTATTTTCATGATTTTATTTAAAATATTAAATTTGTTTTATATTATTTTCTTGTTAAAGGAATATATTTATATAAATTAAATATATGATTATAAAGTAGAAAATTAATTGTAAAAGCTTTTTAAAAAATCTATGTTTGCATGAAACTACATATGTTAACTTGTGAATATCTCTAATTACATGTGTTAACAAATTAAGCATGGTTACTGAAAAGTGTCACATTTTTATTTTATTTTCTTAATTTAAATAAATCAAAAATTTAATCTATAAAAAGTTACTTCATCTTCTTCATTCATTTTTTTCCCATCTCAGTTTCTAAAAAGCAAAGAAATAAACCACTAATTCAAAAACCTGTAAACAAATTCAATATCAACCAAATCGAGATTTCAGTAACAATTTAAAACCATCTTCTTTGCAAAAATTCAAAGATTTCAAGCTCAAATAAAATTTTAGCCAAGTATTCCCAAATCTGAAGATCTACAACCACAGATCAACTCAGTTAACAAGACTCTTCAAAATTCGAGGTTAAGGGAAATCAAATTCAAGCTTAAAGCAACTAATATTTAGGCATTTCCAGTTTTAGTGATCTACAGTTAAAACTTTTCCATATTGCAAGATTTTGGAGTCTCTGCGTTAAAACAAATATCAGGTGAGTAAACACATAAATTAAAAAGGATTTAGAAAGTTAATCTTCTGCATGTGACTTCTGTGATGAATTTTAGCCGGCATTTGTGTGTGTGTATGTGTGTGTGTGAGAGAGCTTCTATATGTACATGAATGTTGAATCTATGTATGTTGTAGTGTGTACATTCTTCTCTGTTTTGAAAATACAGAATCCACCAATAAAAGAAATTTCAAATCTCCTTATCCAGTTACGACTGGGCTTAAAGTTTCAAACAAAACATGATTGTATAATCATAATCTAAGCATTAAAATAGTGTTTAAGGATTTTAAATTTGAAAATTTTCTGAAATAAAGAAAAGACAGTAAAACTTTGAATTTGATAAAAATCAAACATTTTACTTTGTGGATTCGAGCATGCAACTTGAATCGACATTTTGAAACTTGATTTTTAAAGCAAAAATCATGTGTTTTAGATTGAGATTGATGAGGCATTTCTCGGTTGACCAAAAATGAGTTTTTGAGCGAAATCAGGCGATTGGGTTGTTTTTGGTGGTCAGGGCTTTGGCTAGGGATGGTATGTTGATCGTGGAAGCTTGGAAAAATGGTGATTGTAGTGTTCATTCTCCGTGGCATCGGTGATAGGCGAATTGGTTTCAGAACCGTAGTTTTATCTAGTTGTGGGAAATTCACCGTTGTGGTTTCTTCGTTGCATCGAGTTTGGCTAGACTTGGAGGGGACGTATCTGAGACATGGAGGTAGGCATAGGCGATGGCACGGCGATTATGGTGATCGGGATTGTGGTGACAAGGAGGATTCTGGTGAGGTCGTGTGTTCCAGTTTCGACTGGAGGTCTCGTTTTCGATTTGAGCTTCACGATGTTGATTCGAAGGCTGGGTTCGAACGTTTGGTCGTTCGCCGATGTGTAGAGAAAATCGCCGGAGGTGGCGATGCCGTTGATGGCCTATACACGTGCACGGCATCAGTTTATATCAGGGGAAAGTTTATGTGTAACTTGAAGTGTTGATCGAGCAAGATGAGGTTTTCTCGTGTTGATACTCGGGTAGAATGGGTTTTTGTTCGAGTCTATACTCGTGTCGTGAAGCTTACCATTTCCAGTTTTGTTTACAGTTTAATCTAAACTTAAACTTAAATGAAAAGGGAAGATGAGGATGCAAACTCGAGTCTGGTCTCGAGTTTGAATAGGGTTGAACCCGAAGTTATGTTGAACGATTTTAAAAGGTTTTTCAACTTGTTTTAAAATTTAAATTTAAATTGTTTTAAACTACTATGTGATAAATGTTCAAAAAAATATTTGATTTAAAGAAGTATTATAATTTCTTAACCAAAAATTTGAGATGCTTAAGTATTCTTTAAATTTAATATTTTTTTAAGTTTAAATAAAGATGAAATGTTTAAAAATGTAATAATTTTAAGTAATGAATGAAATTATTTTATTTTTAAAAGTTAGTTAAGTTTTTATGATGGAAGATTCCTTTAATGAATAAAGTAATTAATGTTAAATTAATTAATAATTTTTGGATCAATTAATTTATAAAGTTTTAGTTAATTAATTATGGATAAATGAATTGATAATTAAGGATTAATTTAATTAAGTAATTAAGGATTAATTAATTTATAATTAAAAGATAACTAATTAAATAAAAAAAGGTAAATTAATCAAAGTTTAGTAATTAATTAATTAAGTGATTAGTGAATAATTAATTAATAATTAAGAATTACTTAATCAAGTAATTAGGGTTAATTAATTAAGTAATTAAATATTAATTAATTTATAATTAATAGTTAATTAATTAATAATTAAGAATTTAATTAATTAAGTGATTAAGGTTAATTAATTATGGATGAATACTCAAGTAATTAACATAAATTAATTTATAATTTGAATTAATTAATTAAGTAATTAAGAATTATTTAATTATTAATTAAGATTAATTAATTATTAATTAATGATTAAATATTAATAATTAAGGAAAGTCTAATTTATAATTAAGTTTTATTTAATTAATAATTAAGGTTATTAATTAATTGTTAAGAATAATTTATTATTTGATGTTGAGGTGAATTAAGAAGTGATTAATTAATTAAATAATTGTAATTAATTAATTAATGATTGGTTAAGCAAGGTTAAGTGGTTAATTCTTAGGTAATTAATTTAATTTGAATTAATTAAATTAATTAAAATATGGATTAAAGATGCTTGCTTATGGATGATTGTTTTGAGTAGAATGTCTGGATTTGGTTGATATTTATTGGATGATAATCTGTGATATTCTGTAATGAGATGTTGAATATATCTGTGATAGATGCATGTAATTATCTACGGATAACGCTGTGTGGATTCAATGTTTTAAATTGAATTGAATTGTTTAAATCTTTAAAAAACTTGACCTTTTAAGACACGTTTGGATTTCGATGAGACCGGGATTAGAAATCAAGTTTGATTATCTGAAAACCACATCGATCCAAGTAAAATGTTAGGTCGTGACATCTCATAGTGAAGATCGAGATGGAGTTTCAGAGTGCAAGGGTTATTGTCGTTAACTCTAAGGGTGATTCCAAAATGAGTGTAACGAGATAATGCCTTCGGTTTCGTTCGAACCCGGCACGAACTTGTATGGATTGAATGTTTTATTTCGGCTGTGTGGGCAGTTGTTGGCCACAACTGTAGGGTTGTCTTGTTCGAGACTGTCCAATAAGGGATGGTTCCGGCCTTATATTGCAGGGGATCGGAAGTGATCCTCGGTACGGTGATCTAGGCCCCATACTATGACGGGTGGTACCCCTGTAGCCCTTTCATTGTATGGAATTCAATCTCCAATAAGTGCCTGTACGGTTTTGATTGTGTCCAACTATGTTGGAACGTGAGATGTAAGCATTCCAGCTATTTCTGTATTTTATTTTGAAAACCCTAGACCCTATTATAATATAACCAGATTTCCTATCAAATGTTTTGGTTAGCATAAGGTAAAAACTTACCCGTGTTTATGTGTAGGAAGTCTTACATGATACCTTTTGCTTTCAAATGATTTTAAAGCCAAACAACTTTAACCTGTTTACTCACAGCAGACCCATGTCTGACCCGGAATTTATTTTGCTTTTCTTAAACTCTTAGGTACTCAAATTTTTATGAGTAGCCAAGTGATCAGGTTAGGATTATAAAATGGTTTGGAAGCTGGAGCTGGAGTCCAGACGTATTTATCTATATATGTCCGTTGTGTGGTGACTTTTACAATGATGTATTTTGGATGTAATAGTTAGGCAGAACTTCAAAACAGTCTAATGTAATGAAGCCGTATTATTTTGTGTACTCTGATATGTAAAACTATGTGATGGATATGTGTAAAATTATATTTTATTCCATTTCCACTGTGAGATTCTGATGTGGTTGTTCTTTCTTTCTATCTTTTCTATTTCTATCTCTTTCTTTTCTTATTGCTGATATGTCTTTCTGTGGAATGAAAGACAGGTCATCATAGTTGGTATTAGAGCATAGGTTGAGAAACACCTAGGCTCTAAAGTAGTATCTATCATGAGAGTGCGTATTTGTAATTTTATTATATAACTATATCCCTATCTAAAATTGGTTGGGTTACCTATCCAGGTAAGCAAAATGAGTTCAAGAGCCAGAAGAGGCAGAGCAGCAGGAAGTACATCAACCAATGACAGGAGAGGTCAGACTGGTAATTGGGCTGTTAATCCACCACTGATCAAGTCAGTTTTGTTGCCTTATGCAAGGACTTCATCAAGCTTGGAGGTAAACCATTCAAAGGGTTAGAGACTATAATTGAGGTCCAAGCTTGGCTACGCTCTTACGAGTGAATCTTTAAGAGTATGAGATTGTCGGATGAGCAAAAGAGGGGTAATGGCTTCATTGAAATTACAAGAAGGTGCCGCAGCCTAGTGGGATGCAGTGATAGCAAATGTCTCTGAGGACGACATGTCTTGGGATAGATTTAAAGAGTTGTTTGAGGAGCAATTCATGCCAACGGCAGGGAAAACTCGTATGTATCGGGATTTTCTGAATTTGAAGCAAGGGAACATGACTATAGCGGAGTACGAGACCAAATTCAATGAACTATCTTGCTATGGACCAGGGCTCATTGATACTCCTCTCAAAAAGAATAAAATGTTGTGCAAGGATTGAGGCCAGAATTCCACGTGAAAATGATAGCGCATTTGAAAGGATCTTTTGTGGAGTAAATTGATATGGCGTTGAGATATGAGGATTTGATGAATATGAGACCAGTGGCACCGGTAGCATCATCTGGAGGGAATTCTTCCAACCCAAATAAGAGAAAATTCAATCCCAATTGGAAGAACCAGAATAAGAAGAAGCCTGGAAGTAACAACGGACCTCGCAAATGCTAAATATGTCAGCAAGATGGTCACTTGGCGAATCGGTGTCCCAGGAAAGGATCTCAGCAGCAGCAAAAGCAGCCACATCAAAGTGGAACGGGTTCGGCTTTCGTTCAGATATTTCTATGCTTCAACTGCCACCAACCAAGTCATATGATCAAAGATTGCCCACTACTTCACAAAGCTCAGCAGAATAAAGTGTTTTCTTTGGAGGGTGCACCATCAACTTCATCTAAAAGCAAGGGAGTATTGGAAGGTACATTACTTTTAGATGGAAAGAATATTAACGTTTTGTTTGATTCGGGTGATTCTTTGAGTTTTAAATTTTTAGAATCAGTAGAGAAGTTCTTTCTTACCCCTAGTACTGTTGACCATCCCATCTTTGTACCAAATCCTATAGGAGGGGTAACCAAATTAGATATGATCTGTAAGGATTTGAGAATTTCCTATCTGTCCCATAGTTTTTCTTGTGACCCTTATGTGTTGGTTTTAAGTGGTTTGACCTTATATTGGGGATGGATTGGCTTGATAAGTATAAGGCTGTCCTGAATTGTGATGAGAGAACAGTTTCGTTGGAAACTGATCTGGGTAGAATTGCTAGAGTGACGTGTGATAATTCTGAAATTCACTTGAGTAGTCTTTTACATGGAGTTGAGAATTCTCAAGAGGAGGTTAAAGATATCGATGTGGTCCAAGATTTCCCAGATGTATTCGAGGAAGTCAAGTGTTTACCTCCGCACCGAGAAGTAGAGTTTTGCATTGATTTGGTTCCAGGAGCAGTACCAGTAATTCAGCAGTAGGAGGATGGCACCTAGAGGGAGGGAGGAGCCAGTGAAGCAAACTCAAGATCTTTTGGAGTAGGAATTGATTAGGCCCAATTTTTCTTCTGCTGTGGTGTTTGTCACTAAGTCGGATGGGTCGCTAAGGTCTGTGTTGACTATCGAGAGTTGAACAAAGTGACCATTCGAAATAGGTATCATCTTCCTCATATCGATGATATCTTTGACCAGCTACATGGAGCTTCTGTCTTTTCTCAATTGGATTTAGCATTAGGTTTCCATCAGTTAAGGGTAGCTAAGGATAGTATCCCCTTAACTGCATTTAGGGGAACCAATTGTTTCTATAAGTGGTTGGTTAGGCCTTTCGGGTTAACCAACGCTCCTGCCTACTTTGACGATCTGATGAACCGAGTCTTTCGAGATGTATTGAATAAGTTTGTTTTAGTGTTCATCGATGATATCTTGGTCTGCTCTAAGTCTGAAGAAGAGCACAAGCAACATTTGTGAATAGTGTTAGAGATTCTAAGAAAGCATGTTCTGAAGGCGAAGTTCTCTAAGTGCCATTTTTGGAAACCGAAAGTCAAATTTTTAGGGCACATATTTTTCATAGAAGGAATCTCAATAGATCCAGTGAAGGTTGAGACTATTCTGGTATGGAAGCAGCCGCACACACCGACTGAAATCCGTAGTTTTCTAGGATTGACTGGCTACTACAGGAAGTTTATTAAGGATTATTCCAAGATCTCTTCGCCCCTAACCAAGCTGACAAGGAAAGGAGCTAAATTCAAGCGGACACCTGAATGTATGGAAGCATTCTAGAATCTGAATGCGAAGTTGACAAGTGCTCCTGTGTTGGCTATTTCGGATGGAGAGGGCAAGTTTGAGATTTATACAGATGCCCGTATAGTTGGACTGGGAGCAGTTCTGGTGCAAAATGGTAGAGTTATTGCATATGTGAGTCCGCAATTAAAGCCTCATGAAAGGAACTACGCTACGCACGATCTAAAGTTGTTAGCCATTGTTTTTGCTTTAAAGATCTAGAGACACTATCTTCTAGGAGAGAAGTTTGAGTTATTTACGGATCAAAAACCATAGAAGTACCTTTTCTCTCAAAAGGATCTTAATTTGAGGTAGCAGCGATGGGTCGAGTTTTTGGCATCGTATGATTTGGATATCCAGTATACCCCAGGGAAGGAAAATGTTGTGGCAGATGCTCTTAGCAGGAATGCAGTTCTGTCTCTTTTGGAAGTTGTTCTATCTCTCCAGGAAAGAATCATAAGCAAGCAAATAGAGGATAGATCTTTAGAAGAACTGATTCTTCGAACCAAGGATGGTCGATATTTGGATTTCATGGTGGACGATCAAGGACCTTTGAGGATTAACGGTCGTTTGTGTGTACCTGATATAGATGGATTGAGGCAAGAAGTTTTATCAGAGTGTCATCGCTCCAGATTGAATATTCAACCGGGAATCTCTAAATGTATAAGGATATGAGGAGGGTTTTCTGGTGGCCGAGCATGATGAGGGATGTAGCTGCTTTTGTCAATAGTTGTGCTATCTGCCAACAGGTGAAAGGAGATTAACAGAAGTCAGTCGGATTGTTGCAGCCTTTGGAAGTCCCAATGAGGAAATGGGAAATGATTTTGATGGATTTCATTGACGAATTGCCAAGAACCAAGAAGGGAAACGAAGGAATATGGGTGATTGTGGTTCGTTTAACCGAAAACACCCATTTTATACCGATTAAGGCAACTCATACTGCAGCTTCTCTGGCAGAGATTTTCTTGAGAGAGAAAGTCAGTTAACATGGCGTTCCAATTAGTATAGTAAGTGATCGAGATCCTATCTTCACTAGCAAATTCTGGGAGGCTTTGCAATCAGCTATGGGAACGAGTTTGAGATTGAGTACAGCATTTCATCCCCAAACAGATTGGCAGACGGAGAGGCTTAACAGAATTCTAGAAGATATGCTAAGAGCCTGTGTATTGGATTTTGGTGGATCGTGGGAAGACCATCTTCATCTAGTGGAATTCTCTTATAATAATTGTTGCCAGGAAAGTATTAAGATGGCTCCCTATGAAGCTGTGTATGGAAGACCATGTAGATCCCCAGCCTATTGGATAGAGTTAGAGATCGTCTTGTGCTTGGACCAGATCTGATCTGTGAAGCATCTGCTAAAGTAAAGCTTATCAAGAAGAGGATGAGAGCTGCTCAGGATCATCAAAAGAAGTATGCAGATAAAAGACGAGGACAATTGGAATTCGAGATTGGTGATTTAGTCTTTGTCAAAGTTTCCCCAATTAAAGGAGTAGTAAGATTTGGGATGACGGAAAAACTCACACCGAAATATATTGGTCCATTCCGAGTGCTCGAGAGGATTGGTGCCGTAGCTTACAGGATTGAATTTCCAGTCCGGATGGCTGGAATTCACAATGTCTTTCACGTATCTCATCTGAGGAAACACATGCACGATCCATCTCTTATTGTGGAGCCAGCTGTGCAGGAAGACATAGAGGTTGAGCCGGACTTATCAGTTGTCAGACATCCTGTTCAATTGGTTGATCAAGACGAGAGGCAACCCAGAAGCAAGAAAGTGAAGCTTGTCAAAGTCTAATGGAGTGAGGATCCAAGAGACTATACCTGGGAGGCTCTGGATAGTTTTACGAAGGCATATCCGGATTTGTGTCCGGATAGCTAGTGATGTTTGTTTGAATGTATTGTGGTTTGGATGTTTTGTTTGTTGGTTGCTTATGTATGGATGATATGCATGTTTGAATTGTTAAAATAAAATGAAAATTTTGAATTATCTTTTGTTTAAATTTCGGAGATGAAATTCTTTTAAGGAGGGAGGAATGTGATCTCCCGGAATTTCAAACCAAATTTAAATGTGATAATCTCTTTAGTAAATGAATTAAAATTGATAAAATTTTTATTTTAAACAATAATGATAATTGTGTTGTAAATATATTGATTTTAAATAGGATTATTATATACAAATGGAAATTGGATTTGTTAAAATTATATGCACATACAAATTGATTTTAAATTGACTTTGAAATTTAATTTTAATTTGGATATTTAAATTGGAATTCAAAATATAGTTATTTATATCTTAAATCATACTTTGGTTTTAAAATGTATTTTCATGATTTTATTTAGAATATAAAATTTGTTTTATATTATTTTCTTTTTAAAGGAATATATTTATATAAATTAAATATGTAATTATAAACTAGAAAATTAATTATAAAAGCTTTTAAAAAAAATTTATTTTTGCATGAAACTACATGTCTTAACTAGTGAATATCTCTATTTACATGTGTTAACTAATTAAGCATGGTTAGTGATAAGTGTCACATTTTTATTGTATTTTCTTAATTTTAATAAATCAAAAATTTAATCTATAAAACTTTACTTCATCTTCGTCATTCAATTTTTTCCCATCTCATTTTCTAAAAAGAAATAAACCACTAATTCTAAAACCTGTAAACAAATTCAATATCAACCAAATCAAGATTTCAGTAAAAATTTAAAACCATCTTCTTTGCAAAAATTCAAAGGTTTCAAGCTCAGATAAAATTTTAGCCAAGTATTCTCAAATCTGAAGATCTGCAACCACAGATCAACTCAGTTAACAAGAATCTTCAAAATTCAAGGTTAAGGAAAATCAAATTCAAGCCTATAGCAACTAATAGTCAGGCATTTCCAGTTTTAGAGATTTGTAGTTAAAACTTTTCCAGATTGCAAGATTTTGGAGTCTCTGATTTAAAACAAATATCACGTGAGTAAACTCATAAAGTAAAAAGGATTTAGAAAGTTAATCTTCTGCATGTGACTTCTGTGATGAATTTTATCCTGCATTTGTGTGTCTATATATGTGTGTGTGTGTGTGCGTGCTTCTATATATAAATGAATGTTGAATCTGTGAATGTTGTAGTGTGTTCATTCTTCTCTGTTTTGAAAATACAGAGTCCAAAACCAATAAAAGAATCAAATCTCCTTATCCAGTTACTACTGGGCTTAAAGTTTCAAACAAAACATGATTGTATAACCATAATCTAAGTTTTAAAATAGTGTTTAAGGATTTTAAATTTTAAAATTTTCTGAATTAAAGAAAAGACGGTAAAATCTTTAAATTTGATAAAAATCAAACATTTTATTTGCTGGATTCGAGCATGCAACTTGAATTGACATTTTAAAACTTGATTTTAAATATCATGTGTTTTAGATTGGGATCGATGATGAATTTCTGGGTTGACCAGAAATGAGTTTTCAAGCAAAATCAGGCGACTGGGTTGTTTTTGGTGTTCAGGGCTTTGGCTAGGGACGGTATGGTGATCGTGGAAGCTTGGAAAAATGGTGGTTGCAGTGTTCATTCGCCGTGGCATCGATGATAGGCGAAATGGTTTCGGAACCCTAGTTTATCAGGTTGTGGAAAATTCGTTGTTATCGTTTCTTCGTAGCATCAAGTTTGGCTAGACTTGGAGGGGACGTATCTGAGACATGGAGGTAGGCGTAGGCAAAGGCGTGGCGATTCTGGTGATCGGGATAGCCGTGACGAGGAGGTTCTGGTGAAGTCGTGTCTTCCATTTTTGACTGGAGGTCTCGTTTTCGATTCGAGCTTCGCGATGTTGATTCGAAGGCTGGATTCGAACGTTTAGTCGTTCACCGATGTGTAGGCAAATCGCTGAAGGTGGCGACGCCGTTGGTGGCCTGCGCACGTGTAGGACATTAGTTTATGTCAGGGGAAAGTTCGTGTGTAACTCGAAGTGTTGATCGAGTAAGATGACGTTTTTCTCGTGTTGAAACTCGAGTGGAATGGGTTTTTGTTCGAGTCTGTACTCGTGTCGTGAAGCTTACCATTTCCAGTTTTGTTTATAGTTTAATCTTAACTTAAACTTAAAAAAAAAAGGAAGATGGGGATGCAAACTCGAGTCTGGTCTCGAGTTTGAATAGGGTTGAACCCGAAGTTATGTTGAATAATTAAAAAAGGTTATTCAACTAGTTTTAAAATTTAAATTTAAATTGTGTTAAACTACTATATGATAAATGTTTAAAAAATAGTTGATTTAAAGAAGTATTATAATTACTTAACCAAAAATTTGAGATGCTAAGTATTCTTTAAATTTAATATTTTTTTAAGTTTAAACAAAGATGAAATGTTTAAAAATGTAATAATTTTACGTAATGAATGAAATTGTTTTATTTTTAAAGGTTAGTTAAGTTTTTATGATGGAAGATTCCTTTAACTAATAAAGTAATTAAAGTTAAATTAATTAATAGTTTGGATTAATTAATTTATTAAGGTCAGTTAGTTAATTATAGATTAATTAATTGATATAAGTAATTAAGGATTAATTAAATCATAATTAATAGATAATTAATTAAATAATTAATTATCAATTAATCAATGATTAGTAATTAATTAATTAAGTGGCTAGTGATTAATTAATTAATAATTAATAATTAATATGTGATGCCCCACCTCTATGCTCACAATAACAAAGTTATTATAAGGTAATAACGTCTGCTATTGCGAAGAATAAGGCTTTCTAGAAGCGACCATCCGTAAGTTATGCCTTAGACGGGTGTTGATTACATCGATAGGAGTTATGTAATTACTTCCAACGATATATATTCAATCTAAATCCAAAATAAAACTACGGTGGCTTAGGAAAAATTCAGAACAACTCATAATAACAACAACACAGATAAGTATAATCACATCAGAAAAGAAATATCAGATATAGCGGAAGATAAGTCTAGATACATGCTACAACAATCGATGGTTCACATGAACCAAATGCACGTATACATAGCCATCAATACATACATGAGAAGAGAGTCAATACACCAAAAGTAACACCTCGAAGCCTAAACAAAAGATAAGGTGAAATCCCAAAAGCTGAAGCTGCAACTGAATCAGAGATAGCGATTATCCAGAAATAACTCGGTCTGACCCGAGTATTATTTAAAAGAGAATAATAAACGGATCGGTCTAATTTAAACTTAGAAATGAATGCATCATAAACAACATCAAAGCAAATTAATCATAATCTCAAATGGGACTATTCAGCATAAATAATCAACATAGTTTAAATGAAGAAATCTCGTTAAACTCCATCAAAATCAACTTTTAAATTCACAACTGGATTCAAAACAGCAATACACAAAAATTTAGAAATCAAAATAAGATAACTAGAAAATCAGCATAAAAGTGGATTGATCCCAGCATATGGCGAGTCTAAGCTACGCCGCACGTGCATCTCATATGGCCGAAGCCTACCAAGTACCGTCATCATAATATTTGGCGCCCAACAAATGACCCGAAGGTCTAGTACTAGTAATTGACCCGAAGGTCCATCATAGTGGCTCGAAAGCCCAACAAAATCATCAAAATCATCAAACAACAATTCCACAGCAAATATTTCAATTAACAAGTCCGGAATTAACCGAATTAGTAAAAGCATGGTCCATATTCCGCACTTTTGCTGAGTCGTTTAAATCTCTTCATCGTTTCCTTGAAAGTGCAAAATTGTGTATTTTATATAAATAAAATTTACATTCTCAAACGGGCAAGTTTGGAATTAATCGGATCAGTAAAAGTGAGGGTTCATAGTCCTTAATTTTGCTGAAGCGTTTAAATCAATTCCTCGTTCTTTTGAAAGCGTACTGTAAAAATTTTGGAAACAATTTTATTTTAAAACGATTTTAAAAACACATGATTAAAACAGAAACATATATAGCAATTTCGATAAGGAAAATTATGCTTCACAAAACACCGTTTAAAACGGATATCAAATCAACGTTGCGGGTTTTCTTGATTGCAAGATAGCCGCTTGAAAATCCACTTTAAATTGACGGTTACTGAAGTCAAAACAACAATAATTTTTATTCGTCAAAAATCTCATCAAAACAACACGCTTCAAAAATATACCACCGGAGTAAAAGCCCGTTATTTAATAACGGCGACCAAGTACGTTTTAAAACCAATCATTGGTTCAAAGAAAATTAAACATTTGACTGCACTACTTATCTACGTATAATATTGCAATGTCTGAAACTTGATTTCTATGCAATGCAACTAACATAATATACTTGTACACAGTAATCAAGTAGAAAAATAAACTGAATAAAAACAACGTGGCCTGATTCATTTTTGCACACACGAAAAGTAATATATACGATGCCTGGCATCATTACATGCAGGCACAAAACGAACTGGCCCTATATTCATGCAATACATGCGTACACATGAATGAATTACTAAAGATAAAGTGACCTGGGCATAGACATACATGTACACACAAAATAATATATACAAAATAAGTGAGTGATCCGAAACTTGAATTTTCTTTGCACGCATGGATTTATATGCATGTTGGTAATAAATAATTGTTTGAACAATATACTTCCACGCACGCACACTACTTTATAACAAAATATTACCTGAACTATGTACATGTACAGATCGAACCAAAAATACACACCTAAACAACATATAAGCATGCACGAAATAAATAAAAACAAATGTAAATAGAACTGGACTCGAAATTTTTTCTTTGTATGTCGCACGATATTTTTTTTTCATGCACACTAAAATTCGCATGGAATGAATACTATTGCTGGACACTTGTATACATTGCACGCAAGTGTCAAATGCATGGCCCGGACATATTTCTTTTCACGCAAATAATGAAGATGACATGATTGCCAGCACTTGGTTTTTCACATATACACTAAAAATGAAATGCACGCACAGATTGAAACAAAACAGGTACCTGGGCAACATACAATATGTGCTCATGCACAAATGCAGAGAAAAATGATGATGGCTAGGCAATATTCATGCAGACACGAATTTAATGTTTCCAAACAATTTTTTGAAATCTGGACATGGGCACGCCTGAATTTACAAATGGTCCAGCGTGAAAATATTTTTGCACAAAATGAAATT
Source organism: Allium cepa (assembly GCA_030765085.1). Taxonomy (NCBI): domain Eukaryota; kingdom Viridiplantae; phylum Streptophyta; class Magnoliopsida; order Asparagales; family Amaryllidaceae; genus Allium; species Allium cepa. The sequence continues at coordinate 642,557,077 of CM060937.1, read as the reverse complement.
GAAAAAGTTTCAAAGTCACTGGACTTGAATTTATACACGCACGAGAATGATGCAAATTAATGTAAATAACGTGCATGAACGTAACTTATGTACGCATGAACTGAACAAAGTACCTGGAACTCGTTTTCAAGCAAACACAAAATTGATGGTCTGGAACAAACACCAACTCGTATAACATGCACGCACGCTATATTTTCGAAGGCCTGACACTTTAATTTTGTGAAATGCACTTAATACTTCATGCACGCATGAAAAATGCGAAATCAAATGCAACAAAAATAAATTAGAAGTGTGAGTTTTGAACTCACGTTAAATTCGCTTCAATATTAGTAAGCAACTTGGATCCAAAAGAGAGTAAGAAATTTTGGAGCTGTCATTGAAGCTTTATTGAGCTACTTGAAAAAAAATTGAAAACGAAATGAAAGATGCAGCTTACTTTCTTCTTCTCAAATTGTGTACATGTCAAACATGAAGTGCTGGAAAGAGTTTTGTACACTTTTGTACAATTGCATTTAAGGCAACGTGCACCAAAGGAGAGGAATTACACGCTTGCATTAAATGATGACAGCAAATGCAAAGTTTTCAAACTTTTGTGATAGCAAAGTGTTCACATATGTTTTTCTTTTTCTTTTATTTTGCTTTTATTTGGTCTATCTTCACTTATACGTGAAGGCAAAGAGGAGTTTCAACATAGCTTAGCTATTTATCAACTGACTTTGCAACATTTTTGCTATATATATTTTTTTCAAATCTCGATTTAAAATTTCCATTTTAAATTTTTATTTCGATGGTAAACAGGGTTGTTACAAACTCCCCCTTATAAAAATTGCGTCCCCGAAATTTTCATACTAGAAGCAGTCTATAACACAAATAATTCATCACAACAAAGATTTAAAATAGAAAAGATGGATCAAGAATGCTCACCCCCGCCCGAAGAGGAGAGAAAACCGGGATAAGAACGCTCGATCAATTCTTTGGTTTCCCAAGTGCAATCTTTGGGGTTTGAGGACCGTTGAATTTTCACAAGCGGGACTTCTCTATTCCGAAGGCGTTCAACCACCGTAGAAAGCACACGAATAGGATTTTGCACCATAGATAAGTCGGATGATATCTCATGATCTTGCAACAAATGAGGATCAATAATAGAATTCGAATCTCGAAGGCATCGACGAAGCTGGGATACATGAAATACATCATGAATTCCCGAAAACTGAATAGGTAGCGATAAACGATAAGCAACTGGGCCAATGCGTTCCGTAATAGGAAATGGTCCAACATATCGAGGAGCCAATTTCCCAAAGCTACTAAAATGCACCACACCCTTCAACGGAGAAACACGAATGAAAATGCGATCGCCAACAGAAAATTCCAAAGGCTTCCTACGATGATAGGCATAAGATTTGTGCCTATTCTGAGCCTCTTTCATTCTTTGTCTAATAATATCAATCTTCTCAGAAGATTCGCGAATATAATTGGGGCCGAGAACTAACTTTTCCACAGATTCCAACCAACAAGATGGTGATCGACACGGCCTTCCGAAAAGAGCTCCGAAAGGAGCCATACCGATACTAGATTGGAAACTGTTATTATAAGAAAATTCAACAAGAGATAAATGGTCTTCCCTACTACCTCCAAAATCAAGAATGCAAGCGCGAAGGAGATCTTCTAAGACTTGATTCATTCTTTCAGTCTGACCATCAGACTGTCGATGATAAGCTGTACTGAGATTGAGCTTAGTACCCAAAGCTTTGTGAAGGCTTTGCAAGAAACCACTGGTAAAAAGTGGATCTCTGTCACTAATAATGGAACTAGGAACTCTATGAAGTCGAACGACTTCTTAAATAAAAAGCTTGGCCAATAAAGGAGCAGTCCGATTGGACTTGATAGGAATAAAATAGGCTGATTTGGTCAATCGGTCAACAATCACCCAAACACTAGTACGGCCCGACATCGAACGAGGTAGACCATCAATGAAGTCCATAGAAATTTGATCCCATTTCCATAGTGGAATCTCAAGAGGCAGCAAAAGACAACTAAGAAGTTGGTGTTTCTGTAATAAGTTGACAAGTCATGCAACGACTCACATAACTTGCAACATCATGCTTCATAAGCTCCCAAAAGTATAACCGCTTCATGTCAGCTGTTAACTCCTCTTTTTCATGACTTAGCGACCTAACGGGTTAAAGGACCCAGCGACCTAAAGGCACAGGGGACTCAACGACCTACAGCACACCACGGCCTAATGACTTGAAGCAAAGAGCGACTCAGCGATCAAACGACCTAAAGGTCCAGCGACTTAATGGATTAAATGGTCCAGCGACCTAACTAGTTGAAGAGCTTAGCGACCTAACGAGCTAAGAAGTTAAGTGACCAGATGAGTTAAGAACCCACGACCTAGTGACTCAATGAAGAAACGACCTAGCGACCTAAAAGGTCTAGCGACCTAGCAAGTTATCACAGAATAAAGCCGCTTGCATATACGTCGCTCCCAATCTTAAGTCGCTACCTCTTCTAGTTCGCTCCACATAAGTTGCTTTCCACTCCCATAGGTCACTACAACCTACCAACCAAAGCAGTTGATCAAGCGTAAGCCTTAACCCGTATCCCTTGGGTCGCTCACGACCTACGACCTAACCCCTAGGTCGCCTACGACCAACGACCCTACTCCAGGAATCCCCTATAAATACCTTGCCTACTCCACCAAAGAGAGGACTTTTGGCTCATTTTTGAAATGCCTATACTCTACGGTTTTCTCGACTCATTTGACACTTCAAACACCAAAGACACCTCAACGGACTTCAAGAGAGATCTAACACATTCAACATGAATTCGAAGAGCTCTTATACATTGAAGTTCTAGTTACTTGTCTTAGTTGTGTTGTAATTGAAGATCATTGTAAAAATTGTAATCGAATCAGTAATAAAGAGGATTAAAGTGGACGTAGGCTTGACATTAAGCCGAACCACTATAAAAACTGTTGTCTCTTTACTTGATTTTCTGTTATCTTCTGCTTAACTCTAGTTCCCGTACCAACGGGTGGTGCTTTCACATTTTTACTACTTACACCGGGGTGTTAGCGTTCAATTTTAGCGTTAACATTTTTTGTGCTTTCATTGAGAAGTCGAACTCAAGGTGCGTCCATCATTGCTTCGCAAAAGTTTGTTGAAAGAATCTCTCTCAAAACCAGAAGTCTATTAGAGATTATAGCTCTTGGAAGAAAGAGCAGATCTACTAGACCCGGTGATGCCCATGAAAATACTGCCACTTCTCCTTCGTTAAGTCAAGCAACTCCAAGTGTTGGAATTACACGGGCAGAGTTAGATGCTACAGTGTCTGGGTTATATCAGCAAATGGAAGCCCAAAACACTTTAATTCTTGACAGGTTGAATGCTTTGCTCGGGGCTAACCATCAACCAGTGAATAATGAAGAAAACTTTGCTGATGATGTTCATAATCCTAAAGGGAGGAATATTCCTCAAAGGGTAGCCGGCCCCGTCGAAGGGGCACCTCCCCAAGATTGAGGATCAAGGCCGCAACCGACTCTCCACGAACGTTTGTCCAGGCAAACTTCCGAGAAAATGGCTAAAGTCTGTCCCGTAGAGCCTTTAAATGATGAGGAATACCTCTCGGGTATGGTTCGACAAATTATGAAAGAAAGTATGCAAAGGGAAGAAGATGAAAAAGAGTGGGGGTTCGCTCCAAGAAAAACTCTGTTCACCGAGAGAATTCTGAAGGCGGAATTTCAAAGGAAGTTTGTTCCCCCCAACATTCCAGCTTATAGGGGAACCAGCGACCTTAACCAATTCCTATATAAGTATGACTGGCACATGACTGGCGCTAGAGCATCGGATGAGATCAAATGCCGGTACTTTTCGGTATACTTGGAAGGAGTGTCTCTACTTTGGTTTACAAAGCTACCGGTCCGATCGGTAGACCAGTTCTCCGATTTAACTTGGAATTTTAAAGAACAATTTAGGTTGTATGCTACAAAGGCGAAGGACATAATGCCATTGTCCAGCCTGGAGCAGAATCCCGGAGAATCTATTAGATCTTTCTTAAACCGCATCAACATGGCCTTGGCTGAAGTCAACAATGCAGAGCCACGAATGGTTTTGACATACTTAATGAGGGCTTCGAGTGAGTTTGGGAAATGGTTGAAGATGAAGGAACCAAATTCGCTTGAGAAATTCTACAAGAAAGCTGACGAGTTCATGCGCTTGGAAAGCCTTCCTGCGCCGGAGAAAGTGGTATTGACGGAGGTTAAAAATAACATTCCTGCTCCTACCAAAAAGGAATCTGGAAGTCGGAAGAGGGAGAATAAAGGTGGGAAGAAGCAGAAGGATGTGAAGAAACCTCGCTTCTAAAAACCTTCAGATTTCACTCCTTTAACTGATACTCCGGAGAATATCTTCTTCGCTACCAAAGATGCCATGGAATATCCTAAACCACCTGTGTTGAAGCTTGGGAAAAAGGCTATTCAAAGTGGTAGATTTTGTCGGTTTCATAATCAACCCAGTCATGATACTAACGTATATCGCCATTTGTAAAGTTTGATTGAAGAACTGCTGAGAGAGAACAAGCTGCAACAATATGTTAAGAGAAATAGGAATGACCCAACTTCATCTACTGAGGGCCAGCAACTTCCTGCTCATCCATTTGGCTCGGGTGAGAGGACTACTGCGCATGAATCGTAGAGGCCTGTTATTAATGTAATCACGGGAGGTCCTCACCCGGCAGGCAGAAGCTGGGACGAGATGGAAAGATGTGCTCGTGCTTTGAAATATGCCCCAGTAGAAGAAAATGTTTTTGTGTTAGAAGATGCTGCACCTTTGAAGCAGCAAAGAACCTTCAATGATGACATTTTGTTCAGGGCCAGGGACTCTATGGGTGTTGAAGCACCTACCATGGATCCCTTGGTCATCTCTGCAGGTATCGGACCTGCTGTTGTAAGAAGGTTGCTCGTTGACTGCGGCGCGTCTTGCAATATCCTATTCAAAAAGACATTCGATCAAATGAAGATTCCTATGGCTGATGTTCAAGCTTCATCGTAGAAGATTGCTGGGTTCACTGGGGGACCAAAGCAGCCAATTGGAACTATTGAATTATTTGTGGAGCTTGGAGAGGGGCAGAAAAAGGTGGTTCGAAAGCAGACTTTTGTGATTGTTGACGGATTTTCTGCTAACAATGCCTTCCTAAGCCGGCCAACTCTTGCAGCATTCAAGGCATTTCTTGCCCCGTGGTGCCTAACTATGAAGTTCCCCATGGATAATGATGTCGGTGTTATTAAAGGGGATCAGAATGCTAGGGGAGAATGTTATCTTATAGAGTTGCGGGAAGCAAGGAAGAGAGAGATGGGAAAGGATGCGACAGCTCTACTCCGCATCAAAGAACCAACCTTGTAGCAATTACAGGGTGGACCCTGCACTGGCGAGCATAGTGGTGCATGAAAAGAAATGGATCCCAGGAAAGCCAGTACAGGGGAGAATAGAGTGGTGCTGGTGGAAGTAACGGTGCCGGCACTTGTTGACCCGAAAGATCCAAACAAGGTGTTGAATATGGGTTCGCAGCTTAGTGTGAAGTTTCAAAATATTTTGATATCATTTTTGAAAGCAAATCTGATGTATTCGCTTTAATTCATGCCGATATGTGTGGAATATCTCCAGAAATAGCAGTACATACTCTGAATATTGATCCGAAGTTTACACCCGTCAAGCAGAAAAGAAGAACTCAGGGTCCAGAAAGGTCAGCAGCATTGGAAGAAGAAGTAGATCGGCTCATGGAGAATGGCTTTATCAGAGAGTCCACTTATCCAAATTTGGTTTCTAATTCGGTTCTGGTTAAAAAAGCAAATGGAAAGTGGAGAGTATGCATCGACTTTTCAAATTTGAACAAAGCCTGCCCCAAAGACTGCTTCCTGTTACCCAAGATTGATCAGTTGGTGGATGGAACAGTCGGGCATGAATTGTTGTCTTTTATGGATGCTTACTCCGGATATAACCAGATTATGATGCACGAGCCAGATCAGGAGGACACGAGCTTCATCACCGATGTTGGTCTTTACTGCTATAGAGTCATGCCCTGCGGACTGAAGAATGCGGGAGCAACTTACCAAAGACTCGTTAATGCTGTGTTCAAACCACAGATTGGCAAGACTATGGAAGTTTATGTTGATGATATGTTAGTGAAATCAAAGAAGGCGGTGGACCATATGGATCACTTGGCAGAAGTGTTCGCAGTCCTCCGAAAGTATGGAATGAAGCTTAATCCTTTGAAATGTTCATTTGGGGTAGAGTCCGGGTAATTCTTGGGTTTCATTGTGACAGCTCGGGGCATTGAAGCTAATCCTGCTCAAATTACTGCTCTGAGAGAAGTCAAAGCCCCTAGGACAAAGAAGGAATTGCAGATCCTGAATGGGAAAGTTGCTGCTTTGAGTCGGTTTATTTCCAAGGCCACGGATAAATGCATTCCATTCTTTGACGCTCTGAAGAAAGGAAAGAAAAACTTTGAATGGACTACATAATGTCAGAAAGCTTTTGATGAACTAATTCGTCACATGGAAACGCCTCTAATACTTTCTAAGCCCGGCAACGGTGAAGATCTTTTCATGTATTTAGCAGTTTCGTCTCATGCTCTCAGTGCAGCATTAGTACGGGAAGATGCAAAAGTTCAGCGCCCGGTCTACTACATCAGCAAGAGATTCACTGGGGCAGAGATGAATTATTCAAAGCTAGAAAAACTCACCTATTGCCTACTGATAGCTTCCAGAAAGTTGAGGCCATATATTCAAGCTCATCCTATCAAAGTCCTCGCTGATCAGCCTCTAAAGCAAGTCTTATTTCCCCTGAGATTTCGGGCCGTCTTCTGAAGTGGAATATTGAACTCCGCCAATATGATATCACCTACCATCCCCGAAGAGCAATCAATGGACAAGCTTTAGCAGATTTCATTGCAGAATACACAGATAAAGGTGACAGTGAAGAAGAAGTTACCGATGACATCCCAACCCGATGGAAATTATATGTTGATGGCGCAAGAAACGACTATTGTTCTGGAGATGGGGTCGTGCTTGAAACCCCCGAAGTGCGATCATTGTGCTACGCATTGAGATTGGAATTTCCTTCGACAAATAATGAAGCAGAATATGAATCTCTTATGGCCAGCTTGAAGATTGCTAAAGAACTGAATATCAAAGTGTTTTAGATCTTCAGTGATTCCCAGCTTATTGTACGCCATGTCAAGAAAGAGTTTCAAACTAAAGGAGGAAATCTGCCTGCTTACTTATCAAGGGCCTGGGAACTTCTCTATGATTTCGATCATTATACGATAAGTCATATACCCGGGAAGAGAACATGAAGGCAGATTCTCTCGCAAAGTATTCAAGCACCGGCGAAGCTCAATTACTGGGATTGGTTCCTGTACAAGTCCTGTCAGCCCCAAGCATTGATGAAATGGAGATTGACTGGATCATGACTGTTTCTCAAGGGCAAGAGTCGTGGATGACTCCAATAAAGGAATATCTACTTAACGGCTACCTTCCGGAAAATTCAAAGGAGCGTCAGAAGCTGTTAAGGAAGGCCTTAAGATATGTAATTCAAGACGGTCGGTTGTACTGACGGGGATTCTCGATGCCATTACTCCGATGTGTAACCTAGTAAGAGGCTAAGACAATTTTAGCTGAAGTGCAGGGAGGAGAGTGTGGGGATCATTCAGGTGGTCAAACTCTAGCAAAGAAAATTCTCCGCTATGGGTATTTTTGGCCAGACATTAATCGAGATGCTGCTAGCTACTCCCGAAAATGTGACAGATGCCAGAGATTTGCAAAAATCCCAAGAGCACCTTCCACCGAGTTAACGCAGATGGTCAGTCCATGGCCATTTGCCATTTGGGGAATAGATCTCATCGGACCTCTACCAACTGCTAGGACCGGAATTAGATATGCTATTGTTGCTGTTGAATATTTCACTAAATGGGCTGAATCTGAACCATTAGCTACAATTACCCCTAAAATGATGACAAAATTTGTGACTAAGAATATCATTTGTAGGTATGGTGTGCCTCAAAAGATGATCACAGATAATGGTACCCAATTCGAAAGTGAAGAGCTCCAGGATTTTTGCAAGCGATTCAAGATCCAGAAAAGCTTCTCAGCAGTGGCTCAAAGGTAGGCAAATGGGCAAGTGGAAGCAGTAAACAAAATTATCAAGTCAACCAACAAAAAACAGCTGGAAAAAGAAAAAGGTGGTTGGGTCGATAAGCTTCCACTAGCACTATGGGCGTACAGAACTACCCACAAAACTGCGACTGGGCACACTCCATTCTCATTAGCATATGGATCAGAAGCAATGATTCCAGTGGTAATAGAGGTTCCCTCACACAGAAGAATTCATTTCAACCAAGCTGAAAATGAAAAGTTGCAACTTGAAGCACTTGACTCCCTTGATGAAAGAAGGGAAGAGGCACGGCTCAGAATTGCAGCTCATCAGCAAAAGATTGCCAAGCACTTCAATTCCAAAGTTCACCAACGCAGCTTTGAGATTGGGGATCTAGTCTTGAAAAGGATCATGACAGCAATAGGAGTGTTTGTGCCAAACTAGGAAGGGTCGTATGTCATAGTCAAAAAACTTCTTGATGGCACTTTCAAACTGACAACTGTCGAAGGAGATCCAATTCCAAGAGCTAGGAACAGCAATCACTTGCGTCCATATTTTACTTAAAAGCTTTGCTTAAATTTGTAAAATGATTACGGATGTATGATTCTTGTATTGCAAGCTATTGCAAAACTAGTGCAAATGAATAATAAGAACTATAAAGTGGATGCAGGCCCAGTTTTTGGCCGAACCGCTATAAATCTTGTGTTCTCTACTATTATAAAATTCTTGTTTTATTTCGATGTGTAAATACCTTAAATGTATTGCTAAAATGTGGATTTAATATTGCAGGCCATTAAAACAAAGCTTACCCATCACAAGGCCAAGCGATCCCTGAAATCACTCAATAAACAAAGGTCAAGCCGCAAAGATTCCAGATTCAAATCCTATATAAGAAGTGCTTCATGCAAACAGTTAGTGATTCCGCCGGAGGGGCACCTCCCTAATGTGAAGGTTCCAGGCCCTTGCTAACTGATTGCGAGTGTTTATGCAAACGAACATCCAGTTAGATGGCTTGCGTCTGCCCCGTGGACTCGCTTAACAATGAAGTACACTTCTTTGGATAAAACAAACTACTTGCAAAAGAAAGGAACGTGTGCTTGGAAATGATAACAGGGAATCGCTAATGAGCAAATGACGAACAGACAAGGACGAGCAGACAGAAAACAGCCAAAATGGAGTCCTGCCTCTCAACAAAAAGGTTGGTGGAACCACCGAAGGGGCACCTTCCCAAAGCGAAGGCATTAGGCCCTTGTTAGCTGATTGAAATCGTTTGTGCAAACGAACATCCGGTTGGACAGCTTGCGTCTGCTCCGTGGATCCACTTAACCGTGAGACGCAATCTTCATGGCAAGCCAACCATCCAAAGACCTCTTCGGAGGCACTAGCCCTCTTCAGAGGCACAACTCTTTAGAGGATAAAGACCTCTAACGAGGCACGTCGAAAAAAGAAAGTTCTCTTCTCAACCAAAAAGAACGGTGGAATCACCGGAAGGGCACCTTCCTAAGTGGAAGGCACAGGGCCCTTGTTAACTAGTTGCGATCGTTTGTGCAAACGAACATCCAATTAAGTAACTTGCGTGCGCCCCGTAAATCCATTCAACCATGAGAAAGTAACTTCCAGGCAATCTATTAAAGACCTCTTCGAAGGCACAAGCCCTCTTCGGAAGCACAAGCCTTCACCAAAGGCACACCTGCCCTCTTCGGAGGCAGAAGACCTCTCCCGAGGCACCACAAGCCCTCTTCAGAGGCACTAGCCTTCACCAAAGGCACACCTGCCCTCTTTGGAGGCAGAAGACCTCTGCCGAGGCACCACAAGACCTCTTCGAAGGCACAAGACCTCTTCAGAGGCACGTCCCAAGAAGAAATGCTTTTCTCAACCAACAAGGTTGATGGAACCACCGGAGGGGCACCTTCCTATGATAGAAGACACAGGGCCATTGTTAACTGGCTGCGATCATTTGTGCAAACAGACATCTAACTAAGTAACTTGCGTCCGCCCCGTGGAACCATTTAACTGTGAGAAAACACTCTCAAGGGAACAAAACAAAAAAGCCCTCCAACGAGGCACAAAAAAAATAAAATAAGAAAGCCCTCTTCGGAGGCACACTGCAGCTCTCAAGGGAGGATCAATTTCCCCATCTTGAAAATATTCTTCCCCAGAAGTTGTAGTGCCAATTCAAAGCCTTCTTTGCAAACTCGCATCACCACGTAGGAGAATCCACTTATCAAAAAATAAAAGTGACTATCTCCGAAAGTGAAGTGTAAAACTTTTTCAAACAAAAGAGAGAGTAGACTTCTCCAATACAAGGCACACTCTACTCAAGCAGAGTAACATTTCCTCAAAATGGAAAAATTATTCTCTAAAGAAAGAGTGCAAGCCTTCTCGAAATAGAAGAATTGTTCTCCAACTTAAGAGTACAAGTCTTCTCGAAACAGAAAAATTGTTCACCAACTTAAGAGTACAAGTCTTCTCGAAACAGAAGAATTGTTCTCCAACTTAAGAGTACAAGTCTTCTCGAAATAGAAGAATTGTTCTCCAACTTAAGAGTACAAGTCTTCTCGAAGCAGAAGAACTGTTCTCCAAAGTTTTACCAAATAAAAGAAATTGCAATAAGCCGTGGTATGGGGGCAATACAATACAATATAGCTACATTAATAAAAGCAACGCTCAAGCAACATACCACAAACTTATTGCAATATCATAGTGAAGAAACTTGTGCGAAAATAAGGAATAAATGCATTCAAAAATACAATCAAAAGATTGTACAAGTAAAAAGAATTATTTTATTCCATACTATAAATTTTTTGTACATGTGCAAGTTTCAAAAGAGCGGGACCGGTGCCCGCACAAATTTCGGTCAACACAAGCCTTTATGTACAAGCAAAAAGCAAAACAAGAAGGGTATAGCGAGACTCATTATTTCTTCTTTCCGCCACCTTTAGAGCCCTCGCCTGGCCTAATGGTTAACTTAGGGAGCCGGCTTGGATGAGTCAGGGAAGAAGGAGATAGGAGTACAGCTGGCTCTACTTCCGCCTTCTCTTCGCTAGCAGAAGTGCTTTTCCATCTCTTCTTCGAAGTTACACGCTTCCCCTTCTTCCTTGAAGAAGACTCACTGCTTGGATTTTTAAGTTCAGACAGCATTGTGTCATCATGTAACCGCTCATGAGTCTTTTGACCTTCTTCAAGTTCCTCAGCCTTCTGCCCTTGTGAAGCAGCCGGGTTATCCAAGCCTTGAAAAGCTTCTATTAATTCTTCTTGCGACCCCGGTTGAGAAGCAGAAGGAGGACTAATTTGAAGAGACGGAGGTGGAACAGCTAGAAGAGGAGAAGTCTGCGCGGCACTTGGCGTTTTCACTACAGAAGAAGAGAAGTTAAAATCAGTATTCCTCACAAAGAGAGGAGACAGTGGCGCGTCAAGGCTTAAGTAATGATCAAAAAGTTCATCAAGCTCATTAGAAGCGAACAAGTAGTCCACTTGAGCTAAATCAACATTGAAGTCACCTGGAGAAGTTGACTTTATCACGTCGACTTCAAAGCCTTGTGCTTCAGTGCTTTCTTGAGCCTCATCGCCAGTGTGAGCTGTTACAATTTCAATGTCAGCTTTGGCAGGAGGCGAAGAATGGGAACTGGAGCCAATGATATCAATGTCGGCCGAAACCGAAGGAAGAGTCGGGTCGGTCGAATGTGCTTTCCCTAAAGTCTCTCCTTCCGCCGTTCCAGCATGCTCTTTAGCAAGTTGCTCCTTCCCCCGGGCAAGGGCGGCACGTGCCTCATCATCCAGATAGTGCGCCTCAAGATTTGCCTCAGCATAGTCAACGCCTCCAAGCATATCAAGTGCGGCCTCCCACACTACGGCCAAGGTAATCTCGTATTTCGAGCCCAAAAAGGAAAGGCTACCGTGCACTAGGATGTTGTGCAAATAAAACTCGAATAAGGTAGAGCTGATGTTGGCTTTGGTTGCTTCATGAGATTCGTCGGCTGCTGCTCTGCCGGCGATAGCTTCATCACGCTCTTTTTCAACATCAGAAAGCCGAGCTTTTAACAATGCAATTTTCATGTCCTGGGTGCTGGTTTTTTCTCGCAACTGAGCAACATCAGTTCGGTAGCTTTCTACAATTTTTTGCTGCACTTCAAATTTAGCCTCACCGTCCCTTTTACCAGCATGGGCATCTCTCACTTGATTTTGAAGCACTTCTTCTTTTTGAGAACAGGAAGTGGAAGAAGTGGCAAGCTCTTCTTTGAGTTTTTCAATTTCTGCTCCAAGTTTCCCAATGTAAGCGGTGATATTCTTCATCTCTGCATCATGCTGGTTGAGAGTTTTCTGCCACTCGGACTTATCGCTCTCCATGGTTAACAAAGCCTTAGGATTTAAGCGATTCATTCGTTGGAGCTCATCAACTAGTTTTTGCCATCCAGACATTCTCTCAATGTCAAGTTTAACGGCATCGAGATTCCTTAGCATGGCCAGCTTGTCAATGGGAATCAAGTCCAAGTCGAAGTGAACTCCCTTCAAACGCCAGTGTGGAAACCAGCTTTGGAGTGCAGGAGGGGCATTCTCAACTTGATATGGAGGCCTGTTGATGATCGTTTGAATATCAGCTCTTTGAAGGGCAGGAGACCTGGAGGGAATTTCCAAAGAGATAGGAGCAGTGGGTTTTTCAAAAATTGCAGACGTCGTCCTCTCACTAAGCTTGGCCCGTTTGCTTGGATCTTCAGCAATATGGCTTTTCCCTTTGTCATCATGAGATTTTCTTTTGTGGGAATCATCATCTCTCTGGGAAGAATCATGTTGTTCATCCCTTCTCTCATAGCGCTCCTCATAAGCCTGCCTCTCGCGAACTTTTCTTGCAGCTCTTTCTTCGTCGGTCTCCCTAGGGGCAGGAAGATACCGCCTGGGATCATAAGAGTCGCGTCTTCCGTAACGCTGAAAGTCGTCATAGTATGAACCGGTGCGTCCCATTGGAGAACCTGAAAATGAAGAAGAGACAAAATTTAAGAATCTTTAAAGTAAAGAAGCTAAGTGCACAAAGTTGTCAAAATCCTAAGTGTGTGTCGCGTGTGAACTATGCGCGTCAAGCTACAAACCAAACCACTCTTCGGCTTAAGAGTTATCTCTTGAGTTGATGGAGTTGTTTGCAAAACTGATGTCACTTCAACTGCTGGAGAAGCAAGTTTAGAAGCAGTGGTATCATCTTTGAAGAGCTCATGTGAAGTAACCACCAAGTCACTCAATCCCTCAAAAATGTCGTCACCGTCATGCCTAGCGCGACTCTTTCTCTCAGCTCCTTCATCAGCAGCCTTCCCGGAGTGTTGAGGAGGTTCCTCTTCTTCGATAACCGAGGGAAGTACAAGTTTGCCGGATGACCCCGCAACGTCAACGGAAGCAGAACATTTCACCAATGAAGCCTCGGTAGTAGGTTCCTTCGGTGTAAGTTCTTCGACAGAAACTGGGGCATCTAGAGTCTCTACTTGAGAACCAGGGCATCATGAAGCTGAGTAGATCGGGAAAAGTGCAAAAGTCCGAATTGATGCAAAAATTCGTCCTTCAGCAAAAATTTAACGCTCCTCTCCTCAACCGCCACAGCACTTAGTCTTTCAAAAGTCGGCTTATGGCTGGAGTCTTTAGAAAGAGGAGGAAGTGCTGTAAAAATAAAGAATGAAGTTATCACTTAACAACTCGGATTTTGAAAAGTTCAGAAACGAAAAGAACGGAGATAGGCAAGCTTACTTCCTACTATCCAAATGCCGTAGAATCCTGGGGGGCAGCGGACGAAGAAAAATTGGTTCAAAAACCCTTGGGCGTTTTCAGGAAGATCGATAATCAATTTACGGTTCCTTGCGCTTCTCAAAAGTATTATAGAAGGATGATCTTTATTCTTTGCAAATGTTCACAAGTAACAAATCTCTTTAAAGCTTGGAAGACGGTCGAGTGTCCTCCTGAACAGTACACATAGTCCCATCAAGATGGCTTAGCCATTGGGATGCAACTGGAAGGGAGAGATAGTTAATCGAAGAAGGAGCTGTCAAAGAAAATCGTTAAAGGGAGGAATAGCTCCACTCAAGCACATCTGAAGATTAACTACGATGAAACCAAGAGGTGGCTTGTCAGCAGTATCGTTCGCCTTAGGAAGCAAAGCGTCAGCTTCAGCAATACCGAACTGAATGCATAATTGATTGAACACCCGTTAATTCGGAGAAGTTGGAGTTCTTTTCGGAGGACTATCCAACGGGTTAACTTGGGAAGACTTCTTCCTCTTGTCCTATTACCTCTTCTTGTTGAGAAGTCATTTTACACAAGGAACTGGATATTCAAATATGAAGGTGCACGTTTCCTAAATGTGTGAAGTGTTGTGAAAAACTAATAAAATGACAAGCAAATATAACTGGAATTAAACTAATAGGCATTTGTCAATTATAAAGTTTCAGAGCTTGTTATTTTAGGTCCAAGTACAAGTGCAGTGTTGATGCAAACAAATCAGCTTTAGTTGATTAATTTTGCTTTGCTTTAATACTTCACTTGAATTTGTTGATTCATAGCAATTCATTCGCATAATTTCTTTAAGTTGATTATTCTTTATCGACTAATTGGTCATTCGATGTGGGCAGTCAGTGGCAGTATATTCGCCCTAGTTTTCTGCAAATGTTGTATTTAACAGGTTGTTAGCTTCAAAAGTTAATATAATCTATGAAAAAGTGCAACATGTTCAAGCAATTCATTTTGGCCGTTCAAGTTGGAAATTCAATCAAGTTCTGTCAAATTTTACGAGTGTTCAAGAGTAGTTCACTTCTTAGGTCGCAGGAATGACTTAAATTAACTCCGGTTTCTTTAGGTCGTCTAGATCAAATTCAAACGACTTAACATAGGTCGGGCTTTCCTTAGGTCGTTCTGTTTGGAATTCATATGCTATTCTGGCAAGATTAAGTCACTACAAGGCAAATTTTCTTAAGTGTTAGCTCACCCAAGTCATAGTGCGACCTAAAGGTAGGTCGTTAAAAGGGTTATCTCATCCAAATCAACATGCTATACATCTTAGGTCGCGAGTCACATAAGTCGCGGTCCCTTAGGTCGCTCAGAATTTGGATGATAAGCCGTTAAGCCGTTAGGTCGTGCGATTCAAGTTCAAACTATCATGCCTTAGGTCGTTCAAAGTTCTTAAGCCAGGCATTTCCTAACTCACAAACCCGTTAACGATAACCCATTGACATCTCTACCGTGAAATCCACCGTCTCACCACACCACCAAATCACCCAGAACCGATTCAAATCACCTCAGATCCATCATGGATCCAATATGTTGTTGTGCTTTCGAGAATTACAATGACATCGCGATCAAAGGAAATCAAGGGTCGAATGTAACACGATTCATGGTGAACGCGGCATATGAAATTGGATTAGGGACGGCAAATGAAGAATTCGTTGTTCGATGGTGATCGTGGATTGGCTAATGAGCGAATCCACTTACGTGATGTGATGATAAAGATGATCGGTGACCGGTTAGTTCGAGTTCGCCTTTGAAAGCTCAGAAGGTTCTTCAATTGCAGTTTTGAGGGTCAAAGCAAGTGAAGAGAAGAAGGACTGTTATGCGACTTATATACAAGGGCAGTGGATTCTGAATCGGTGCGAACGACCTAACTCCTTCATTAAGTCGCTCATGACCTAACGACTCAGCAAGGCACGAGTTAAGAAGTATCGAAGCACACGACCTAGTTTCTAGGTGTATACTTCGAGGGGCAAGTGTTAACTCCGCTTTTTCACGACTTAGTGACCTAACGGGTTAAAGGACCCAGTGGCCTAAAGGCACAGGGGACTCAACGACCTACAGCAGACCACAGCCTAATGACTTGAAGCAAAGAGTGACTTTGCGATCAAACGACCTAAAGGTCCAGCGACCTAATGGATTAAATGGTCCAGCGACCTAACCAGTTGAAGAGCTTAGCGACCTAACGAGCTAAGAAGTTTAGCGACCTAACGAGTTAAGAAACCCATGACCTAGTGACTCAATGAAGCAACGACCTAGCGACCTAAAAGGTCCAGCGACCTAGCAAGTTATCACAGAATAAAGCCGCTTGCATATAGGTCGCTCCCAATCTTAAGCCGCTACCTCTTCTAGGTCGCTCCACATAAGTTGCTTTCCACTCCCATAGGTCGCTAAGACCTACCAACCAAAGCAGTTGATCAAGCGTAAGCCTTAGCCCGTATCCTTTGGGTTACTCACAACCTACGACCTAACCCCTAGGTCGCCAACGACATACGACCTAACTCCGAAAATACCCTATAAATACCTTACCAACTCCACCGAAGAGAGGACTTTTGGCTCATTTCTGGAACGCCTATACTATGCTGTTTTCTCGACTCATCTGACACTTCAGGCACCGAAGACACCTCAGCGGACTTCGAGAGAGATCTAACACATTCAACATGAATTCGAAGAGCTCTTATACATTGAAGTTCTAGTTACTTGTCTTAGTTGTGTT
The DNA here is from genome assembly GCA_030765085.1 of Allium cepa. NCBI lineage: Eukaryota > Viridiplantae > Streptophyta > Magnoliopsida > Asparagales > Amaryllidaceae > Allium > Allium cepa. The sequence continues at coordinate 642,540,454 of CM060937.1, read as the reverse complement.
GTAATCGAAGATCATTGTAAAAGTTGTAATCGAATCAGCAATAAAGAGGATTAAAGTGGACGTAGGCTTGACATTAAGCCGAACCACTATAAAAACTGTTGTCTCTTTACTTGATTTTCTGTTATCTTCTGCTTATCTCTAGTTCCCGTACTAACGGGTAGTGCTTTCACATTTTTACTACTTACACCGGGGTGTTAGCGTTCAATTTTAGTGTTAACATCAACATACATCTTACTACTGCCTGGATGGATAGTATACTTAGTACGATGACAGTCCTCAAGAATGTCATTTCTAAGATTAGGAATATTAGGCACGATCAATCTTCCCTTCTTCAAACACAACCATGAATATCAATATCGAAATCCTTTACACTATCACTTAGGTGTTCCGATTTACAACTCTGAATAAGATAAGCAAGATCTGGATCTTTTTTCTGGGCATCGAAAATTCGATCCAACAAACTTGGATGAGCTCCCATGCTAAATAAAAGCATGGGGGAATCAGAAACTGAAGGACGATCTCTAATATCACAAAGATATAAAGCTTCCAACATATTCTGTTCTACTAGCATCATGGAAACAACAACTTGCTGCTTGCGACTAAGCGCATCAGCAAATCTATTACCCTTACCGGGGTATACTGAATATCGAAATCATATGAAGTAAGAAATTCGAGCCAACGTTGTTGCCTCATATTAAGTTCTTTCTGAGTGAATAGATATTTCATAGATTTGTGATCAGTGAAGAGAACAAAACGCTCGCCCAATAAACAATGTCGCCAATTCTTTAGAGCAAAGACTATAGCGGCTAACTCTAAATCATGGGTAGCATAACGAATCTCGTTAGGCTTTAGTTGTCTAGAAGCATAGGCAACTATTCTATCCTTTTGCTTGAGAACAGCACCGAGTCGAAAACCACTGGCATCATTGTAAATAACAAGATCATGATACCCTTCGGGAACCACTAAGATAGGGGCATGAGTATGCAGGTCTTTTAACTTCATGAAAGAAATCTCACACTTATGAGACCAAATAAAAGGAACATCTTTTCTCGTGAGAGTGACATGTGGTAAAGCAATACGAGAAAAGTCCTTAATGAACCGACGATAATATCCCCCCAATCCCAGGAAACTACGGATCTCAGTAAAGACTTCAGGCCTCTTCCAATTCTGAATAGATTCGATCTTGGAAGGATCAACAGAGATACCATCGGAAGAAACAATATGACCAAGAAACTTCACCTTGTTCTTCCAAAAGTGACACTTGGAGAATTTGGCATAAAGCTGATGCTGGCGAAGAGTGCTCAAAACAATCTCCAAATGCTGAATATGATCAGCTTCAGATTTGGAATAAATAAGAATGTCATATATGAAAACCAAGACAAACTTATTGAGATATTCCCGGAATATCTGATTCATAAGATCAATAAAATACGTCGGAGCGTTCGTCAAACCGAACTGCATAACAAGCCATTCGTAAGAACCATAACGAATACAGAATGCGGTAAGAGGGATGCTATCTTCCGTAACTCGTAACTGATGTAAACCGGTAGTAGATCGAGTTGGGAGAAAAGTTTAGCGCCATTTAATTGATCGAAGATGTCATCGATCCTAGGTAATGAATACCTATTTTTGATAGTGAGCTCGTTAAGCTTGCGATAATTAATGCAAAGCCGAAGAGTACCATCTGGCTTCTTAACGAAGATGACTGTGACGCCCCAAGGAGATGAGCTAGAACGAATAAATTGCTTGGCTTCCAATTCAGATAATTGTTGCTTGAGTTCCTCATTTTTCTTAGCATACATCCTCGTGGGAGGACGACTGGTAGGAGAAGCACCAAAGATAACATCAATGCGGAACTCAATTTCCCTCTTCGATGGAAAACTCGACATAGGCTCAAAGACATCATAAAAATCACAAACAACTGGACAACCTCCGATTCGAAGGAAGAAATGAGAGCATACGAAGTATGGTCCATGCTTCGAAATACAATAGATAATTGCTCGATAGCATTGGGATGCTTGAGATATAAAGTCCTTTCGGGACATAGGATTTGAACTTCATAATGGACGAGCCAATCCATCACCAAAATCATATCAAAACCAAGATGATCCATAACACGCAGATTTGCATGAAAGGAAAAACCACATAGAATAATATCACCATCAACACATAACAAACCAAGAGTAGCGGATCCACCAATAGGATTCACAATCCTCAAAGGGTCGCAAAGACTAACAACACCCAAAGGAATAACATCAACAAGCTACTTTGACAAAAATGAATGTGATGCACCCGTGTTGAAAAGAACCCTAATAGAACGGCCACGAAATAAAATAAATCCTTCCAAAACAGAAGGAGGAATACCTTTGGGCTGAGAAGAATCACTAGAAGCTTTAACAACATTAAGCTTCCCAGATTTGAAACCTTTAGGGGTACTAGGACAATCAGAAACCCAATGATCCGCTTTCTTGCAATAGCGACAAATGCAAGGCTTAGGACAACTACGATGAAGATGAACCAAAGAACCACAATTATAGCACGCCCTTTGATTAGAAGGTGCACTGCTAGGTTGAGAACTAGAGGCAGCTTGCTTCTTCTTCTTATTGTTGGAAGAATTTGGCTTATGAAATGGATACCTCTTTTTGTTGGGGTTTGTAGAAACTTTAACCTCATCACAACTATCACATTCCTTTTCGACAGCTTTAAGGCAAAGTGCCGAATCAACAAGTTCCTCAAAAGAGAGCTTAAGCTGAAGCAAAAGGACTTTCTTTAATTACTTCTTCAAACCTTCAACAAATCTAAGATTTTTCTTACGCAGAGTGTTAACGAACTCAACTCTGTATTTGGATAAGGCCTCGAAAGATGCAACATAATCAGAAACAGAGGACTTTCCTTGTTTTAACTCAAGGAAACTACGAGCAAAATTGGCCTTTTCTGATTTAGGAACGAAATTAAGCTTGAAACGTTCCTTAAACTGATTCTACAAGAGAGAGGACTCATCAAATTCCGCAGTCAAATGCTCATACCAATCAAGCGCACATTCTTGCAACATGCTAGATGCCATGAGAACGCGATGATGATCAGAAAGATCCATAAGAGAAAATATGCGCTCACTAGCGCGCAACCAAGTCTGAACCTCCAATACACTTTCTGATCCCTTGAAAGGCTTGCCACCAAGGAGGGAATAGTCACCAACATGCGGGAAAAGGCAAACTTGTGAGTAGAAGCTGCGGAAGTAGCAACAGAAGGCTAAGTACCCCGATATAGCTCCATAAACTGATCAGCTGACATAAAGACTCTGTCCGGATGAGAACCACTAGACGAAACTGTAGTAGAACGCTTCCCTCTACCTCATCCAGCCATAGGCTGAGAGAACAAGAGAAGATAAGGATAAGTTAAAAACAACACAAGATTGATAAGGAATTTAACCAATGGAATACTACGGGAATATGAGGTTCATTCCTAGACATATTCCAACATGTTAGAGTGGAAGGAATAGATTAGAAAGGCATGAATAAAACCATCAAATAGTTGTAACGCACGTTCCATTCTTCTTCTGTTCCGTGTTTATTATAATTTGTTCTGAATCTTAGCTCTGATACCAAGCTGTGACGCCCCACCTCTATGCTCACAATAACAAAGGTTATTATAAGGTAATAACGTCTGCTATTACGAAGAATAAGGCTTGTTAGAAGCGACCATCCGCATGTTATCCTTAGACGAGCGTTGATTACATCGATAGGAGTTGTGTAATTACTCCCAACGATATATATTCAATTCAAATCTAGAACAAAACTATGGTGGCTTAGGAAAAATTCAGAACAACTCATAATAACAACAACACAGATAAGTATAATCACATCAGAACAGAAATATCAGATACAGTGAAAGATAAGTCTAGAAACATGCTACAACAATCGATGGTTTACATAAACCAAATGTACATATACATAGCCATCAATACATACATGAGATGAGAGTCAATACACCAAAAGTAACACCTCGAAGCCTAAACAAAAGATGAGGTGAAATCCCAAAAGCTGAAGCTGCAACTGAATCAGAGATAGCGATTATCCTGAAATAACTCGGTCTTACCCGAGTATTATTTAAAAGAAAATAATAAACAGATCAGTCTAATTTAAACTTAGAAATGAATGCATCATAAACAACATCAAAGAAAATTAATCATAATCTCGAATGAGACTATTCAGCTTAAATAATCAACATAGTTCGAATGAAGAAATCTCGTTAAACTCCATCAAAATCAACTTTCAAATTCACAATTGAATTCAAAACAGCAATACACAAAAATCTAGAAATCAAAATTAGATAACTAGAAAATCAGCATAAAAGTATATCGATCCCAGCATATGGTGAGTCCAAGCTACGCCGCATGTGCATCTCGTATGGCCGAAGCCTACCAAGTATTGTCATCATAATATTTGGCGCCCAACAAATGACCCGAAGGTCCAACAAATGACCGAAAGGTCTAGTACTGGTAATTGACCCGAAGGTCCATCATAGTGGCTCGAAAGCCTAACAAAATCATCAAAATCATCAAACAATAATTCCATAGCAAATATTTCAATTAACGAGTCTGAAATTAACCGAATTAGTAATAGTGTGGTTCCATATTCCACACTTTTGCTTAATCGTTTAAATCTCTTCATCGTTTCCTTGAAAGTGCAAAATTGTGTAATTTATATAAATAAAATTTACGTTCTCAAATGGACAAGTCCCGAATTAATCGGATTAGTAAAAGTAAGGGTTCATAGTCCTTAATTTTGCTGAAGCATTTAAATCGATTCCTCATTCTTTTGAAAGTGTACTGTAAAAAATTTGGAAACAATTTTATTTTAAATGATTTTAAAAACACATGATTAAAACAGCAACATATATAGCAATTCCGATAAGGAAAATTGTGCTTCACAAAACACCATAAAAACGGATATCAAATCAATGTTGCGGGCTTTCTTGATTGCAAGATAGCCGCTTGAAAATCCACTTTAAATTGCGGTCACTTAAGTCAAAACAATAGTAATTTTTATTGGTCAAAAATCTCATCAAAACCACACGCTTCAAAAATATATCACCGGAGTAAAAACTCATTATAAAAATAACGGCAACCTGATACGTTTTACCAAACACCGGTTCAAAGCAAATTAAACGTTTGACTGCACTATTTATCTACATATAATAATGCACTGCCTGAAACTTGATTTCTTTGCAATGCAACTTACACAATATACTTGTACATAGTAATCAAGTTGAAAAATAATCTGAATAAAAACAACGTGACCCGATTCATTTTTGCACACACGAAAAGTAATATATACGATGCCTGGCAACATTACACGTAGGCACAAAACGAACTGGCCCTATATTCATGCAATACATGCATACACATATATCAATACATGCATACACATATATGAATTACTAAAGATGAAGTGACCTGGGCATAGTTATACATGTACACACAAAATAACATATACAAAATAAGTGAATGATCTGAAACTTGAATCTTCTTTGCATACATGGATTTATATACATGTGGGTAATAAATAATGGTTTGAATAATATTCTTTAGGTCACACATGCACACTACTTCCATGCACGCACACTACTTTATAACAAAATATTAACTGAACTATATACACGTACAGATCGAACCGAAAATACACACCTAAACAACATATAAGCACGCATGAAATAAATAAAAACAAATGTAAATAGAACTGGACTCGAAATTTTTTCTTCGTGTGCCACACGATATTTTTTTTCACGCACACTAAAATTTGCATGGAATGAATACTATTGCAGGACGCTTGTAAACATTGCACGCAAGTGTCAAATGCATGGCTTGGACATATTTCTTTTCACGCAAATAATAAAGATGATATGATTTCTAGGACTTGGTTTTTCGCATATACACTAAAAATGAAATGCATGCACAGATTGAAACAAAACACATACCTGGGCAACATACAATATGTGCGCACGCACAAATGAAGAGAAAAATGATGATGGCCAGGCAATATTCATGCAGACACGTACTTAATGTTTCCAAACAATTTTGTGCAATCTGGACATGGGCACACCTGAATTTACAAATGGTCCAGCATGAAAATATTCTTGCACAAAATGAAACTGACAAAATTTTAAAGTCACTGGACTTGAATTTATACACGCACGAGAATGTTGCAAATTAATGAAAATAACATGCACGAACGTAACTTATGTATGCATGAATTGAACTAAGTACCTGGAACTCATTTTCACGCAAACACAAAAATGATGGTCTGGAACTAATACGAACTTGTATAACATGCACGCATACTATATTTCCAAAGGCCTGACACTTTAATTCTGTGAAATGCACTTAATACTTCATGCACGCATGAAAAATGCGAAATCAAATGCCACAAAAATAAATTAGAAGTGTGAGTTTTGAACTCACCTAAAATTCGCTTCAAAATCAGTAAGCAACCCTGATCCAGAAGAGAGTAAGAAATTTTGGAGCAGCCATTGAAGCTTTACTAGCTACTTGAAAAAAAAATGAAAATGAAATGAATGATGCAGCTTACTTTCCTCTTCTCAAAATTGTGTACAAGTCAAAAATGAAGTGCTGGAAAGAGTTTTGTACACTTTTGTACAATTGCATTTGTGGCAACATGCACTAGAGGAGAGGAAGTACACACTTGCATTAAATGACGATTGCAAATGCAAAGTTTTCAAACTTTTGTGATAGGAAAGTGTTCACATATTTTTTTTTTCTTTTATTTGGTCTATCTTCACTTATACGTGAAGGCAAAGAGGAGTTTCAACATAGCTTAGCTATTTATCAACTAACTTTGCAACATTTTTGCTACATATTTTTTTTCAAATCTCAATTTAAAATTTCCGTTTTAAACTTTTATTTCGATGGTAAAAACAGGGTTGTTACATAATAAATCAAGTAATTAGGGTTAATTAATTAAGTAATTAAATATTAATTAATTTATAATTAATAGTTAATTAATTAAGAATTAAGAATTAATTAATTAAGTGATTAAGATTAATTAATTATGGATAATTAATTAAGTAATTAAGATAAATTCATTTATAATTTGAATTAATTAATTAAGTAATTAAGATAAATTCATTTATAATTTGAATTAATTAATTAAGTGATTAAGAATTATTTAACCGTTAATTAATATTAATTAAGGATTATTTAATTAATAATTAAGGAAAGATTAATTTATAATTACGTTTTATTTAATTAGTAATTAAGCTTATTAATTAATAGTGCAGAACAATTAATTTATTTATTATTTGATTTTGAGGTGAATTAAGAAGTGATTAATTAATTATATAATTGTAATTAATTAATTACTGATTGATTAAGTAAGGTTAAGTGGTTAATTCTTAGGTAATTAATTTAATTTGAATTAATTAAATTAATTAAAATACGGATTAAAGATGCTTACTTATGGATGATTATTTTGAGTAGAATGTCTGGATTTGGTTTATATCTATTGGATGATAATCTGTGATATTCCGTAATAAGATGTTGAATATATCTGTGATAGATGTATATAATTATCTGTGGATAATGGTGTGTGGATTCAATGTTTTAAATTGAATTGAATTGTCTAAATCTTTAAACAACTTGACCTTTTAAGACACGTTTGGATTTCGATGAGACCAGGATTGGAAATCAAGTTTGATTGTCCGAAAACCACATCGATCCAAGTTAAACGTTAGGTCGTGACATCTCAAAGTGAAGATCGAGATGGAGTTTCAGAGTGCAAGGCTTATTGTCGTTAACTCTGAGGGTAATTCCAAAATGAGTGTAACGAGATAATGCCTTCGGTTTCGTTCGAACTCGAAACGAACTTGTGCGGATTGAATGCTTTCATAACATCGTCAGGTGTACTATGAGCATTCTAAGATAGATGTGTTCTATAAAGGTAATCGTAGCCTCAAGCCTCATCAACCAGGAATGGCTAAAACATGGGAGGTGCGGCAAGGTTAAGTGGGTAGCACCTAAGTAGGACGAGATTTATTGTAATGACCCAAAATTTTCAAACCTGAAAATTCCAGATAGTTACGAAAAGAAGAAAGAGATAGAAGAAGAAGAAGAAGATCGGAAACATCAACACCTCACATTCGCAGCGGATAAAATATAATAATAAATAATAATAGTTTACAAAGCATTCTGTATCTGTCAATTACATTTATAATACATCAGAGTTTCACATATATACAGTCACTGAATATGCACAATTATCATGTCACAGATATACAGCAATATAATACAGCGGAAACACTCAATACGTTCTTGTCATCCAGCTCACCTCCTGAGCACCAGAACGTCCTTACTTGAAAATCTGTAATACTCGGTCTGACCCGAGCATTACATCAAAGTAACACCCGAGTCAGGCTGGAAACCAGCGTAAGTAAACCCATCTAACATGGAATACAATGCATACAACTTAAAAAATACCCGGGGTGACTCGTTTCAATTCACAAAGCCACAATTTATTATAGACATCAGTTATTCCACACATCCATTTCCTAAATACCAAGATTTAGATTTAAATAGTCCAATTCCATTAAATCACTTCATTCCAGCCTATTGATTTCACATATCAATCTATAAAAATTCCAAGCGGTTTCAGGTATTTCCTAATACCTGATCCCGATCCCTTCGAGTCTCATGTCATCCTAACCCAAGTTATCCAAATGAAATACACAACATTTCATATCTGAGATATCAACTTATTCAAAGCACACAATACCATTCAATCATTCATAAGCAATGCCTAATCACATACAAATTTAATTTAATTAATCCTGATTGAATTACTAAACCTCAACGACTTAGATTTCTTCATTTAACATTAATTAATTTCAAATCAATCCATCAATCATCCCTTTATTATTCATCTTAATTAATCACCCTGGATTAATTATCTTTCAATTACATTCAAGTAATTACCTATAATCGATTTCACGATATTAATTATCCTTAACCAAAATCAATAAGTAATCTTTAATTACCTCATAAATTAATTACCTATATTAATTACATTAATCCTTAATTACTTATATTAAGTGACTTCTCATAAGTCACTTATTATTGATTAATTCATCTTAATTAATCAATCTTTATTTACACCATTAATTATATAAATTAATGATTTCAAATTATATTTCAATTTATCCTAATCTAAATTAATTACATTAAATAATTAATCATAAATTAAACCACAAATATTAATCATTCTTGATTTATCTCAACCTGTAATTATCTACCTTTTTATTTACTTCATTAAATAAATTAATTACTCTTTAATTAACTATCTTAATTAATCTCTTGATTAACTTCACAAGTAATTATATTTTATTAATTACATTAAGTAATTACTTATCAAACCATCCATTGATTATTCTAAATTAATTAAACTTAATAAATTAACTTAAACCTTCATTTATTAATTCAAATCCTTAATTACTAAATTAATCAACCCAAATCATTAATTAATTGAATTAATTAATTATCCATTTTAATTACCCTACTATGTAAATGAGTCATAATTCATTAAGCCCTTATTAACTTTAAAATGAAAACATTTTCTTATTTATGACTTAAGTTTAAAACAATTTAAAACCTAAATACTTCGAGTCAAACCACAATTAATTCGAGAACCAACCAAAACCAAATTACCCGATCATCAGTTCACAGTGCACCTCAAATCAATTCAATCGTGCAACTAATTATTTAAATTTAACCACTTAAATTTAAATAAAAATCCAACAGAGTGAGATTTACTCACCTTTAATTTTTGTTTGGAAATCCAATTCCATCTCGACCATTATCTCCTAATTTTCGACCTTGTATAGATATTATACGATTTGTTAACATATTAAATAATGGAACAATCAATTTCCTTTTTGAATAAATTTAATTTAAACTAATTTTCCTCTAGTAATTCCTTAGTAGCTAAAATAATTAAATAAGTTAATTTTAAACAAGTTAATCTCCTTAATCCTTTATTTTAAAATAACTTGCAAGTTTAAAATGAATATTTGTATATGTTTATAAGAAATAATTTATGTAGATTAAAATTTATTTTATATAAATTCCTATATAAATTTCCAGTTTACTGTAAAAATATTTCATAACAAAACTATAAATTTTTAAATAAACTATAAATTTTGAATATATATGTATTTATATCTATTAAAACAAAATTCCTTATTAAGTCTTATAGTTAAAAATAAAACTTTTGTTTTACACTTTTTTTTTAATAACATATAAATATTTATTCTTTATATATTTACAAAAATATATAGAAATATAAAATCTGCAGAGCTTATACCTCACTGGAAAACTATTTAATAGTGCCCTTCAAACTTCAATGTCGCTGCCATCTCCTTACACACACGAAATCCAAACTGCACAGCCTCATGCTCCTTCCATTTGATTGCAGCTCGAGCCTCAAAATCCACCATGACTTGACATAACCATCGCTCTACCAGAAATCGCTACAGCCAACGAACGCGGCCTCCCCCAGCCCTCCACCACGACGCCCCATCTCCTTTCCATCATGCGCGAACGCGACTTAGGGTTCTAGGCAAACGACGGCGATCGACTGTTGATTAAGCTAAGGATTGGGATCGATTATTGATTGAAAATGATTTTGGCGATCGATTGATGATGCTGTTTAGGGTTTCATGATTTAGGATTTAGATCTGAGTGCTCGGTTTAGGGATTTTGTTTACTGGAAGAGAAAGAGAGGAAAGGAAGGGTGGATATTAAAATGAAAGGAGTGAATAAAAAGGGGTGTCGGCCATTATAATTTATTTTAGCTTCGAGTTTTTTTGAATCTCGTCTGTTAACATAAAAGAAGGAGACGCGTTGATAATGGCATGTAGAGGATGGTTGCAGCGATTCACACGAGAAAGGAGGAAAGTAGGTCTGTGCGTTTCAGGAGGTAGGGTGGCTCGAGTAAGATATAGGTGGCTGATTGACTTTTATATTTTTAAAATTATTAAATTTTCAAAATATCTCATTACACGTAACGCGAAATCTCGAACCTCAAATCAGACATGCCGATAGACATTCATAAGGTTTTACCCGTATTCGAACACAATGGAAAATGTTACAGAGCCTATTTCAATCATATGAGCGAGTTACGGGAACAAACGATCAATTTTAAATTAAATCGATTAAAATAATTTCTAAGCATTTTGAGCTGCCAGGGTCAAACGACACTCCGATTGCTACGAAAATTGAAATCCGATAATAATTAACTATTACAGATCCAATGGAACTAGTTCCGTCAAATTCCGAGACTGTGCGACAGAAGGCTACTTTTAAATATCGATTTAAACGATATATTTTCAAAACTGAAAAAATCACCTTTAAATTAAATTTTAACACTTTTACAACCTTCAGTATTATCGATATAAATTTTACAAACCCTTAAATTATTTTTAACAGGCTTAAAGCTGAAGATTCAATAATTTACCTAATTTCGGTTTATTAAATCCAATAACTCAATTGCTAAATAATAATATTATTATTTGAATTCAAGTTAAAAATTAACTTTTTAAATATTTACAATCAAATAAATATCCCTATTCAAATTGTTAGAAATTTCGGATCGTCGCATTTATCCCCGTCTAGAGGTACCTTTTATTTCGGATGTGTGGGCAGTTGTTGGCCACAACTGCAGGGTTGTCTTATTCGGGACTGTCCAATAAGGGTTGGTTCCGGCCTTGTTTTGCAGGGGATCGGGAGTGATCCTCGGTACGGTGATCTAGGCCCCGTACTGTGACAGGCGGTACCGTAGTAACCCTGCCATTGTATGAAATCCAATCTCCAATAAGTGTATGTACGGTTTTGATTGTGCCCAACTATGTTGGAACGTGAGATGTAAGCATTCCAGCTATTTTTGTATTTTATTTTGAAAACCCTAGACCCTATTATAATATAACCAGATTTCCTATCAAATGTTTTGGTTAGCGTAAGGTAATAACTTACCCGTGCTTATGCATGGGAAGTATTACGTGATACCTTTTGTTTTCGAATGATTTTGAAGTTAAACAACTGTAACCTGTTTACTCACACCAGACCCATGTCCGAACATGAATTTATTTTGCTTTTCTTAAACTCTTGGGTACTCAAATTTTTATGAGTAGCCAAGTGATCCGATTAGGATTATCAAATGGTTTGGAAGCTGGAGCTGGAGTCCAGACATATTTATCTATATATGTCCAATGTGTTGTGACTTTCCCGCTCATCTCCTAATAAGAATAGAATAGGAAAAGTCCGTAACGAAAGTACGCCTACGCGCTCTATGAATTGAACACGAGCCGAACTACTCTATGCATAGTCGAACACATGCCAGTATATTAATTGCGATCAAGGGTCGGGCTCTGCTTTTGCCATTGCTGGTCATTCTTGAAGTTGGTATCGCATAATCGGCTCAGCAAAAGCCATAGCCAGAACACAGTCTAATGTAATGAAGTCATGTTATTTTGTATACTCTGATATGAAAAACTATGTAATGGATATGTGTAATATTATATTTTGTTCCGTTTCCGCTGTCAGATTCTGATGTGGTTGTTCTTTCTTTCTATCTTTTCTATTTCTATCTCTTTCTTTTCTTATTGATGGTACGTCTTTCTGTGGAATGAAAGATGGGTCGTCACATTAGGAGTCATATCAATGCATATGAAATGTAAACACGTCAAAGAATGGAGCATAGCGATGAAATCATTGTGAGAATTTGAGTTTGGAGATACTACGGCATTTCTGTTCGGTACAATTGTTTATGGGTAGTTGGCTCAGGTTTGACTTCAGGTTCGATGGTGTATTCTCGAGTGTGCTCCGAGTTGGCTATGAAGAATACATGGACAACAAATGTTGTCCGGTGGTGCTGTCATTCGGTGGTGATGTCTGGTACTTCATCTTCGACTTTGAGACGAGAAGTGTGGCTTCTGGTCCGGCCAAAGAATTTTTTGAGCTAGAAATGGGGTGATGGGATTTTGGGTTACTTGGAGTATGGAGTGATGTTATGCTGCTTTGGGTTTTTAAGGATTTGACTTTGGGTTGGCTATGAATTAACCTCCCTAGGAATTTCGACTTGGGAGTTTTGTTCTTGGGGCAAGAATGTACGACTTCATGACAGCTGAAGGCGACTATGGGGTTCATGTAGCACTTGGTAGAGCGATGACATGACACTTTGACTCATCGATTTTGGTGCTTTAGTACGATGACATTATGACTTACATAGGTATCAAGAGGTGTTTTGATAGTGATGACTCAACAATAGGAGTTGTGGCGGTGATCCAAGAGGACAAGATCAACGATGAGGGCTTGTGAGTAGAATTTAAGATTGAGTTGTACTATGGAGATAACTGGCATGGAATAATGCTTGAGTTCCACTATGGAGGCTGTTAACACCACTCTGAACGGCGACTCAAGTACTCGAAGGAAAAGCGACCTAACGATCTAAAGCCTCCAACGAGTTAATGTGGCAACAATTAGCGACCTAACGAATTAAGGAGCCAAGCGACCTAACGGGTTAACACACAAGCGACCTAATGAGATAAAGTGCAAGCGAGCTAACGAGGATGAAGTTCTATAGCGAGCTAACATGTGACGACCTAAGCGACCTAGCGAGTAAACGACCTAGTGAGTTAACGACCTAGCGTGTTAATGACCTAGCAAGTTAACGACCTAGCAAGCCACAAGCTTCATATCATTATGTCGCTTGGTTATAGGTCCAACCAACACTAGATCGTTGTTACTCCTACGACCAGCCTAAGTCGCTCCACTAGGCACCTCGACATGATTAAGTCGCCAACCATTCTCCCCTAGGTCGCTCACGACCTACGACCTACCAACCTATTCAAGTGATCAAGTGCAACCATGATAAGCCATAACCCGTGCTCCCTAGGTTGCTCACGACCTACGACCTATCCCTATGTCGCTCACGACCTACGACCTACCTTCAGGTTCTCCCAATAAATACCTTGCCTCCTCCAACTGAAAGGGGACTTTGGGATCATTTCTGGAACGCCAATACTTTTCTGTTTTCTTAACTTATTCAACACTTCAACGAACTTTGAGAAAGATCTAACTCATTGAACATGAATTCAAAGAGCTTTTATATGTTGAAGTTCTAGCTACTTGTCTTAATCGTGTTGTAATCGAAGAATCATTGAAAGAGTTGTAATCAAATTAGTAGTAAAAGAGATTAAGTGGACGTAGGCTTGACTTTAAGCCGAACCATTATAAAAACTATGTCTTTTTACTATTTCTCTACTATTTTTTGCTTATTTTCAGTTCCCGTACCAACGGGTGGTGCTTTCATTATACTACAACTTACACCGGGGTGTTGGCGTCCAATTTTAGCGTTAACATTTTTGGTGCTTTCACTAAGAATTGAACTAAGGGTACTCTCATCAGTGCTCCGCAAAGATTTGTTGAAAGACTTTCTTTAAGAACCAAAAGTTTATCAGATATCATGGCTACTGGAAGGAAAGGTAAATCTGCTAGATCTGGAAGTGCTTATGACAACACTACTACTTCTCCCGCCTCCAATGAAGCGGCTGCTAGTGTTGGAGTCACAAGGGCAGAGTTGGATGTCGTAGTGTGTGGGATTTATCAACAAATGGAAGCCCAGAACGCTTTAATGTTGGACAGATTAAATGCTTTGTTTGGAGTTAACCGTCAACCGAAAAACAATGAAGAAACTTTTGCTGAAGATGTTCATGATTCGCAAGGAAAGAGTATTCCTCAAAGGGCAGCTGGCACCGCCGAAGGGGCACCTCCCCAGGCCGGAGGTTCAAGGTCGGGGCCAACTCTTCGCGAACGTTTGTCCAAGCAAACTTTCGAAAATGTAGCTGACGTCTGTCCCGCGGGGCCTCTTAACGATAAGGAATACTTCTCGGGTATGATTCGACAAATTATGAAAGAAAGCATGCAAAGGAAAGAAGATGAGAATGACTGGGGGTTTGCTCCAAGCAAGACTCCTTTTACTGAAAGGATCCTGAAGGCCGAATTTCCAAAGAAGTTAGTTCCTCCCACTATTCCAGCTTATCGGGGAACAAGCGATCCTAACCAATTCTTATACAAGTACGACTGGCATATGACTGGTGCCAGAGCATCGGATGAGATCAAATGCAGATATTTTCCCGTGTATTTGGAAGGAGTGGCTCTGCTTTGGTTCACGAAGCTACCAGTTCGTTCTGTGGATCAATTCTCTGACCTCACTCGGAAATTCAAAGATCAATTCAGGTTATATGCTGCAAAGGCCAAGGATATAATGTCACTATCCAGCCTCGAACAAAACCTCGGAGAGCCTCTCAAATCTTTCTTAAACCGCTTCAATATAGCCTTAGCCGAAGTTGACAATGCGGAGCCTCGAATGATTCTCACTTACTTGATGCGAGCTATTGACAAATCTAGTGAATTTGGGAAATGGCTAAAGATGAAAGAGCCAAATTCGCTTGAGAAATTCTACAAGAAGGTCGACGAATTTATGCGCTTAGAGAGCCTTCCTGTGTCAGTAAAAGTAGTCGTGAACGAAGTTTAAAATAACAACGTTGCTTCTAACAAAAAGGAATCTAGTGGTCAGAAAACGAAAAATGACGAGGGAAAAAAGAAAAAAGATGCGAAGAAAACTCGCTACTTTAAACCTTCAGATTTTACTCCTTTAACTGATACTCCATAGAATATCTTTTTTGCAACCAGGGATGTTGTCGAATACCCTAAACCACCTAGGTTGAGGCTTGGGGAAAATGTTGCGCATAATGGAAGATTCTGTTGATTCCACAATCAACCCAGACATGACACTAATGAATGTTGCCATCTAAAGAGTTTGATTGAGGAGATGTTGAGCTAGAATAAACTTCAACAGTATGTCAAGAGAAACAGAAACGACCCAACCTCATCTACTCAGGGGCAACAACTTCATGCGTATCAATCCGGCTCAGGCGAGAGAGCTGCAGCGCAGGAGTCCAAGTGGCCTATCATTAATGTTATCACAGGGGGTCCTCACCCAACGGGCAGAAGTTGGGGTGAGATGGAAAGATACGCTCGTTCTTTGAGATATGCCCAGGCTTGTTCTATGCCAAGTCAAGAAAGAGTTTCAGACTAAAGGAGGAAATCTGCCTGCTTACTTCTCAAAGGACTGGGGGCTTCTTGATGATTTTAATCATTATACAATAAGCCATATACCTCGGGAAGAAAACATGAAGGCAGATTCTCTCGCAAAGTATCCAAGCTCTAATAAAGCTCAATTATTGGGATTGGTCCCTGTGAAAGTCATGTCGGTTCTAAGTGCTGATGAGGTTCAATTCCGGAAGCCTGGAACATCAATCACTTGCATCCATATTTTACTTAAAAGCAATGCTTAAATTTGTAAAATGGTTATGGATGTATCATTTTTGTATCGATTAACACTAATTTTACTGTGAATCCTGTGTTCTTTATTACTATAAAATTCCTGACTCATTTCGATGTGCATGTATCTTAAATATATTGCTAAAATGTCGACTTAACATTGCAGGCCATCAAAGCGAAGCTTACCTATTCAACGAAACACAAGGCTCAGCGATTCCTACAAATCACTCAACAAACAAATGTCCAGCCACAAAAAATTCCACATTCAATTCCTACATCAAAAGTGCTTCTCACAAGCAGTTGGTGATTCCACCGGAGGGGCACCTTCCCAAAGCGAAGGTTCCAGGCCCTTGCCAACTGATTGTGATCGTCTGTGCAAACGGACATCCGGTCAAGTAGCTTGCGTCTGCCCCGTGGATTCATTTAACAATGAAATGCACTTCCCTGGGAAAAAGAAAACAAGTTGCAAAGGAAAACAACATGTGCTTGGACACGATAACAAGGAATCGCTGAAAGGCAGATGGTGGAAAGACATGGGCAAGTAGACAAAGAACGGCCAAAATGGAATCTTGTACCTCAACCAAAAAGGTTGGTGGAACCACCAGAGGGGCACCTTCCGAAAGTGAAGGCACCAGGCCCTTGCTAACTGATTGTGATCATTAGTGCAAACAAACATCCGGTTGGATAGCTTGCATCTGCCCCGTGGATCCACTTAACCTTGAGACGCAACCTTCCTGGCGAGCCAACCACCCAAAGCCCTCTTCGGATGCACAAGCCCTCTTTGGAGGCACAACTCTTCGGAGGATAAAGCCCTCTAGCGAGGAACGCCGAAAAATTAAAGTGCTCTTCTCAACCAATAAGGTTGGTGGAATCACCGGAGGGGCACCTTCCCAAGTGGAAGGCACAGGGCCATTGTTAACTGGTTACGATCGTTTGTGCAAATGAACATCCAATTAAGTAACTTGCGTCTGCCCCGTGCATCCATTTAACTATGAGAAAGTAACTTCCAGGCAATCAAATAAAGACCTCTTCGGAGGCACAAGCACTCTTCGGAGGCAAAAGCCCTCTCCAGAGGCACCACAAGCCCACTTCAGAGGCACGAGCCTTCTCCAAAGGCACACCTGCCCACTTCGAAGGCAGAAGACCTCTCCCGAGGCACCACAAGACCTCTTCAAAGGCATTTCCCAAGATGAGATGCTTTTCTCAACCAACAAGGTTGATGGAACCACCAGAGGGGCACCTTCCCAAGATAGAAGGCACAAGGCCCTTGTTAACTGGTTGCGATCGTTTGTGCAAACGGACATCCAACTAAGTAACTTACGTCCGCCCCGTGGATCCATTTAACTGTGAGAAAGCACTTTCAAGCGAACAAAACAAAAAAGCCCTCCAACGAGGCACAACACATGTAAAAGAAGAAAGAAAAGGAAAGCCCTCTTCGGAGGGACACTGCAGCTCTCAAGGAAAGATTAATTTCCACATCTTGAAAATATTCTTCCCCAGAAGTTGGAGTGCCAAATCAAAGCCTTCTTTGGAAATCCACTTCCCCGCATAAGGGAATCCACTTGTCAAAAATAAAATGACTATCTCCAAAGGTGAAGTGTAAAAATATTTTCAAACAAAAGAGCGAGAAGACCTCTCCAATACAAGGCACACTCTACTAAAGCAGAGTAATATTTCCTCAAAATGGAAAAATTATTCTCTAAAGTAAGAATGCAAGCCTTTTCAAAATGGAAGAATTGTTATCCAACTTAAGAGTACAAGTCTTCTCGAAACAGAAGAGTTGTTCTCCAAAATCTTACCAAATGAATGAAATTGCAATAAGCCGTGGTATGGGGGCAATACAATATAGCTATATTAATAAAAGCAACGCTCAAGCAACATACCACAAGATTATCGCAATATCACACAAAGAAAATGAAGAAATTTGTGTGATAAAAAGGAATAAATGCATTTATAAATACAGATAAAAGTTTGTATAAGTAAAAAGAATCATTTTATTCCATACTATGAAAATCTGTATACATGTGCAGGTTTCAAAAAGCGGAGGCCAGTTCCCGCACAATCTCCGGTCAATACAAATTTACAAGCAAAAAAGCAAAAAAGGATAAGCCGGACCCATCACTTCTTCTTCCCACCGCCTTTGGAGAGTTCACCCAGCATAATGGTTAACTTCTTTCGGCTTGTACGGGTCGGGGAAATAGGGGAAAGAGGCGCAATTGGGTCCTCTTCTGCTTTCTCATCACCAGCAGAAGTCTCCTTTCTTTTCTTTGAAACTCCACGCTTGCCTCTCTTCTTTGAAGAAGATTCACTGCCTGGAGTAATAATCTAAGATAGCTTTGTGTCATCGGCGTATAATTTCTCCGGGGTCCTTTCACCTTCTTCAAGTTCCTCAGCCTTCTGCTCTTGTGAAGCGGTCGGGTCATCCAAGCCTTGAAGAGCTTCTATTTGTTCTTCTTGCGACCCCGATTGAGAAGCATAAGGCGGGGTAATTTAAAGAGATGGAGGTGGAACAGCAGAAAGAGGAGAAGTCTGTGCAGCACTTGGTGTTTTCACTACAGAAGAATATAAGTTAAAATCAGTATTCCTCGTAAAGAGAGAAGATAGTGACGCGTCAAGGCTCAAGTAATAATCAAGAAGTTCATCAAGCTCATGTGAAGCGAACAAGTAATCCACTTGAGCTAGATCATTGTTGAAGTTACCTGGAGAAGGGGGCTCTATCACGTCGATTTTGAAATATTGGGCTTCAACGTTTCCTGGGACTCGGTGTGGGCGGTCGTAATTCCGGTCTCGGTTTTGGCTGGAGGCAGAGAATGAGAGCTAGAGCCAGTAATATCGACATCAACCGAAGCCGAAGTAAGAGTCGGGTCGGTCAAAAGTGCATTCCCTGAATGCTCTCCCTCCGGCGCTTCGGCTCGTGCTTGGCCGAGTTGTTCTTTCCCTTTGGCAAGGGCGGCTTGACACTCATCATCCAGATAATACGCCTCAAGATCCGCCTCAGCATAGCCGGCGCCTCCAAGCATTTCGACCGCTGCTTCCCACACTTCCGCCAGGGTAATCTCATACTTCTGGCCCAAAACCGAAAGGCTACCACGCCCCAGGACGCTGTGCAGATAAAACTCGAATAAGGTAGAGCTAATGTTGGCTTTAGTTGCCTCATACGATTCTTCGGCTGTTGCTTTGCCGGCAATGGCTTCATCGCGCTCTTTTTCAACATTAGAAAGTCGAGCTTTTAAAATTTCAATCTCTATGTCCTGGGAGCTAGTTTTTCCTGCAACTGAGCAACATCAGCGCGGTAGATTTCTATAATTTTCTATTGTGCCTCAAATCTAGCCTCAGCATCTCTTTGATCGGCATGAGCGTCTCTCACTTGCTTCTGAAGCACCTCTTCCTTTTGAGTATAAGAAGTGGAAGAGGCGGCAAGGTCATATTTAAGCCGCTTGACTTCAGCTTCGAGTTTCTCATTATATTTGGTAATATTTTTCATCTCCGTGTCACGATGGTCAAGAACTTTTTGCCATTCGGTTTTATCGCTCTCCATGGTTAACATAGCCTCGAGATTTAAGCGATTCACCCTTTGAAGCACATCAACTAGCTTTTGCCATCCAGACATTCTCTCAATGTCAAGCTTAACAGCGTCAAGATTCTTTAGCATGGCCTGCTTGTCAATGGGAACCAAGTCCAAGTCAAAGCGTACACCTTTTAAACACCAGTTTGGAAATCGACTTTGGAGTGCAGGCAAGGCATTCTCAATTTGATAAGGAGGCCTGTTGATGATCGTCTGAATGTCAGCTCCTTTAAGGGCAGAAGATCGAGAAGGGATGCCTAGAGAGACAGAAGCAGCGGGCACTTTGGAAGTTTCAGATGTGGACCTTTCGCTAAGCTTGGCCCGCTTGCTTGGATCTTCAGTTACATGACTCTTCTCTTTATCATCGTGAGATTTTCTTTCTTGAGAATCGTCATCTCTCTGGGAAGAATCATGTCGGTCATCTTTTCTCCCATAGCACTCCTCATAAGCCCGCCTCTCGCGAGCTTTTCTTGCTTCTCTTTCTTCGTTGGTCTCCCTAGGGGCAGGAAGATACTGCCTGGGATCATAAGAGTCACGTCTTCCATAGCGTTGAAAGTCATCATAGTATGAGCTACTACGACCCATTGGAGAACCTGAAAATGAAGAAGACACAAAGTTTAGAGATCTTCAAAATAAAGAAGCTAAGTGCATATAATAACCAAAAATCCTAAGTGTGTGTGTGATGTGCGGACTACACGCATCGAGCTACAAACCACTCTTCAGCCTGGGGGTAATGTCGACTTTTGTAAAAGGCGTCAACTTTTGGGTTGACAAAGTTGGTCGCAAGGTGGATGTCACTTCGACTGCAGGAGAAACAAGTTTAGAAGCAGTGGTATCATCTTTGAAGAGCTCATGTGAAGTCATCACTAGGTCGCTCGGCCCTCCGAAAATGTCATCACCATCATGCCTAGCGGAACTCTCTTTCTCAACTCTCTCATCAGCAGCCTTCCTGGAATGTTGAGTAAGTTCCTCTTCTTCGATAACCGGGGAAAGTGTAAGCTTGCCAGATGACCCCACACCGTTAACATGAGTAGAACATTTCACCAATGAGGCCTCTACAATGGGTTCCTTCGGTGTAAGTTCCTTTATGGAAACCGGGGCATCTGACGTCTCTGCTTGAGAACCGGGGGCATCACGAAGCTGAGTGAATCGAGAAGAGTGCAGAAGTCCAAATTGATGCAAAAATTCGTCAATCAGTAAGAATTAATGCTTCTCTCCTCGACGGACACAGCACTTAGTCTTTCAAAAATTGGCTTATGGCTGGAATCTTTAGAAAGAGGAGGAAGTGCTGTAAAAGTAAAGAATGAAGTTAGTACTTAACAACTTGGATTTTGAAAAGCTCAAGAACAGAAAGAACGGAGATATGCAAGCTTACTTCCTACTCTCCAGACGCCGTAGAATCTCGGGGGGCAACGGACGAAGAAAAATTGGTTTAAAAACCCGTGGGCACTTTCAGGAAGATCAGTGATCAATTTACGGTTCCTCGCGCTTCTCACAAGTATGATAGAAGGATGATCTTTGTTCTTCGCAAATGTGCAGAGATAGCAAATCTCATCAAAGCTCGCAAGACGGTCGAGTGTCCTCCTGAACAGTACACACAGTCCCATCAAGATGGTGTAGCCATTGGGGTGCAACTGGAAAGGAGAGATAGTTAATCGGAGAAGGAGCTGTCGAAGAAAATCGTTAAAGGGAGGAATAGCTCCACTCAAGCACATCTGATGATTAACTGCGATAAAACAAAGAGGTGGCCTGTCAGCGATATCGTTTACCTCAGGAAGCAAAGCGTCCGCTTCAACAATACCGAAATGAATACATAATTGATCGAACACCCGTTGATTCAGAGTAGTTGAAGTTCTTTCCGGGGGATTATCCAAGGGGTTAGCTATTGGGAAGACCTCTCCAACTTGCCCTACTATCTTTTCTTGTAGAGAAGCCATTCTACACAAGAAACTAGATATTCAAATATGAAGGTGCATGTTTCCCAAAAGCATGTGAAGTGTTGTGCAAGACTACTGAAATAACATGTAAATGAAATAAAACGTGAAATAATACTGATTGATGCATGTCAATTCAGGAAGTTTCGAGGCTTGTTATTAAACAAAGTTAAGTGTATATCAATGCAGATGATATTTAGCAATAAGCAGTTATAATTGTGTGCATTTTGCATTGATGCTTCATTTAAATCAGTTGATTCACATCACTCCATCTGTAATCAGAATCATACTATTTTACTTAAGTAAAATATCATTTCTTTAATCTAATCCATCACTCGATGTGGGCAGTCGATGATGAGTATATTCGTCCCATTTTTCTGCAAATGTTGTGTTTAACAGTTTGTTAGCGTTAAAGTTAATATAATCTATAAAGAAGTGCAACAAGTTCAGAAAATTTATCTTGACAGTTCAAATTGAGAATTCAAGTTAAATACTGTCACATTTTTGCAAGTAGCCAAGCTCAAGTGGCTTAACATAGGTTAAAGCTTTCTTAAGTCGCATTGTTCAAGTCAGCTAGTTCAGCAATGTCATGTGCCTACGAATTAAAAAAAATTTCAAGTCAAAGAGTTCAAGGCATGAGACTTCAGGTCAAGGTAGTGCATTTTTGTCTAAGTATTAGCTCATTCAAGTGTGGCCGCGACCTAAAGCTTAAGTCACAAAGAGCTTAAGTCGTAGAAAGCTTAAGTCGTAAAGAGCTTAGGTCGCAAAGCGTTATGTCGCAAGGGTTGTTAGGTCGGTCGGCTTCCTTTAGGTCGCAAGGGTTGTTAGGACGGTCGAATTCGTTAGGTCTCTCCTGAGGTAGCTCGGCAATATTGAGTTGTCTCCCATCAAAAGCCATAAGTCCTATTCCCCAATCATATTTTGCCACGCGTCCACCACCATTGCGTCGCCCGAAACATCGTGGCTTAACCTAAAAAACCACTAACCCGTTAACCACAAATCCCTTCGTCTCCTCCAATCGCTTAAGGCCTCATCTTATTCTCTGAATCTCCAGAAAACATCATCAAACTCCACAAACTCAAACACACACCACACAACTCTGAGAAGATCATAGGCCGATCCGTTTTTAAAGCAATTATAAATAGTTCGACAGTTCGATGGCGATCAGGGGCAAATCAGGAGGAAATCTTACGGCGAGGTAATAAAAACCGTCTGAAAGTGATTACGAGGAAATTGATGGAAGATACAATGGAGAGGTGATCGATATACCTAGGATTGTTGTTAGGAATAATGATCGAAGCAACAAGGGGTTTCGGTTTGAGGATTCTTGAGCTCGAGAATGGCAATGGCGGCAGAATATAAGCAGTGGAATAAGGAGGAAGAAACGAGCTAATGGATTATATAAGGAAAAGAAAAGAAGGCGTATCGGCACATGAGTTAGCGAGGTTATTAAGTCGCTCACGACCTAGAGTAGTTAGATCGAAGCACACGACCTATAACATAGGCCTATACTTCGAGGGGCAATTGTTAACACCACTATGAACGGCGATTCAAGTACTCGAAAGAAAAGCGACCTAACGATCTAAAGTCTCCAGCGAGTTAACGTGGCAACAGTTAGCGACCTAACGACCTAACGAATTAAGGAGCCAAGCAACCTAACGGGTTAACACACAAGCGACCTAATGAGATAAAGTGCAAGCGAGCTAATGAGGATGAAGTTCTATAGCGAGCTAACATGTGACGACCTAAGCGACCTAGCGAGTTAATGACCTAGTGAGTTAACGACCTAGCGTGTTAATGACCTAGCGAGTTAACGACCTAGCGAGCCACAAGCTTCATATCGTTATGTCGATTGGTTATAGGTCGAACCAACACTAGATCACTGTTACTCCTACGACCAACCTAAGTCGCTCCACTAGGTACCTCGACATGATTAAGTCGTCAACCATTCTCCTCTAGGTCGCTCACGACCTACGACCTGCCAGCCTGTTCAAGTGATCAAGTGCAACCATGATAGGCCATAACCCGTGCTCCCTAGGTCGCTCATGACCTACGACCTATCCCTAGGTCGCTTATGACCTACGACCTACCTTCAGGTTCTCCCTATAAATACCCCGCCTGCTCCAACTGAAAGGGGACTTTGGGATCATTTCTGGAACGCCAATACTTTGTTGTTTTCTCGACTCCTTCAACACTGCAAACACTGAAGACACTTCAACGAACTTTGAGAAAGATCTAACTCATTCAACATGAATTCGAAGAGCTTTTATATGTCGACGTTCTAGCTACTTGTCTTAATCGTGTTGTAATCGAAGAATCATTGAAAGAGTTGTAATCAAATCAGCAATAAAAGAGATTAAGTGGACGTAGGCTTGACTTTAAGCTGAACCACTATAAAAAATGTGTCTTTTTACTATTTCTCTGCTATTTTCTTCTTATTTTCAGTTCCCGTACCAACGGGTGGTGCTTTCATTATGCTACAACTTACACCGGGGTGTTAGCGTCCAATTTTAGCGTTAACAGAGACATGTGCAAAGGAATTGTTGAGAACTCGGAGATTTCTAGTGTGCTCGTACAGAAGGGGTATGTGAGGACACGCATTGGATTACGACCGCATCGAGATCTTATGACTACGGATTACTCTGGACTTTACGATTGTGAGTTTGGTTTTTTGCCTTATGAAGTGTCGTCGATTTGATTGAGTCTTTGATTTGTGTTCATGCTAGTTATCATATGTCCAACGCACATGAGCGATATGTGAATTGCTTGATGGATGTTATGTTTGCCATGGTTGCTTATCACTCTAGGGTGTCACACGGTGCAAGTATTTTCAACTGTATACCTAGACATTAGACACTGCACTATGATTTTAGTAAACTTCTATGATGATAGTATATTAGCACATACTGATTGTTATGCGCAAACTCTTTGGGTGTAGGGACAAGTTAGATATAGTTTTGCATACCTTATGTCCTTATTATTATATATGGTTTTTATAGTACTTTGAGATGATATATCGTTCTGACGCAGCGGATATTACCGATTGACGACGAAATGAATATTTCATGTCAAACTAATCGAAACGATTAGATGAATTAATATGAATCGATGGATTTATGGAATACCGAATGCCCAAATTCGTTGATCTACGAAAGATACCGAATTCTAGCTATCTTCGACACGTTGATCGACCACGATACCGTGAAAGAAGATCTGCAATTCTTCGAATGTTGATCAAGCGCACTTGATACCGTGAATTGTCTTCAGCAATCGTTGATTCGAGCGCACTCAAATAACCGAAAGTGGAGATAGGAGATCACACTCAACTACCAATTTCAAAGAGGCACAATGCACGCAAACAAAGTTTCATTCAAAAATAAACCAAGAATTACAAATGATCTAACATGCCTATTTATAGGATACAACTCACACGACTCAGTCCCACCGACCTAACTTAGGTCGTTCACGATCTAACAGATTACATCATACACGCCCTACGAGTTACGACTTAAGGGAAAACACATACAACCCATTATACGAGTTAACAACATACGCGACACACGACCTAATATGTACAACATAGTGGTAATACGCGATCTAAACACAACAGAGTACAACACACATCATAACATATATTCAACACAACGACTTACGCCGTAACATCATTACGCGGCTCAAGGCCTGAGCGGCCTAACTTAGTGCGGTATGTGTGAATGCGGCCTAACTCGCTTAGGTCATGAATCGGCAGAGTTAGCTCGTCTTCATCCCTAGGTCGCTGCCTTGTTCCCTCAGCTTCTCCTATCTTTTGTAGCTGGTTATCCTTCAACACGTTAGGTCGCTCACGACCTATGGTGACTCGAGATTGCACTGCATCTTCTTTTCTTGTTACCCCGTTAGGTCATTCGCGACCTAATACTTCATCGGGCTGGGCTGCATCACGTTCACACCAGACTATTGTATGATCCGAGGTTTTATGTTTTGCTTTTTATTATCTCGGGCACTCTTAAATGAGTAGATTAGTGATAGCAAATCTAGATAGTGCATGGAGCTGTACGGAGTACGAGCAGGAGGCTAAGCTTTCATACATTTGTACTTTGGAGCTAACTATCGCTTAGTCCATTGTGCAATACTATGGAGCTATACTAGTACTTGTATTGCTTTAGAGACAGTTATAGAGTTTATTTTGATGATTTGGAATGTATAAACTCTTTTATTTTTATTTTAGTATAAATTGTGAACCTGTTACACGCCGATGTTCTTATTATGCTTCATTTGATTATATTATAGTCTCACCTATTCCATATCTAGTTTATTATTATTCTTTGTCTATGCACTATGAGATGTTCCACATGTAGCGCTTGCATTTTCGTTACTTTACACCCTTAACTATTGTCCTGCATCGGCTAAGTACCTCCACGGCGAACTCTACATATATATTGGGTATTGGAGATATAAGGCGGTTGTCACATCCACTCAACACCTTGTAGATTCTTAGTTCATATGAATATCCGGCCTCAACCCATCACATAGCTATATTGCTATTTAACATATCCTAACAAGAAAGGAAAGTTTTATGCAAATAATGCAGGAACTACATGAGCTATCCAAGCTACTCCATAAGTAGCAAGCAAAGACAGAACAACAAATTTCTTAGAAAAATTTGCAAAACAATATTTGTTTCGTTCAGTTCAAAGCTGTGCAGTTAAAGCGCTCTACAGATTCAAAGCGGTGGAGGTGCAAAAAGTCATAGCGGGGATACAGCGAGGATATAGCGGGATATAGCGGATAGCTCTAAAATAGCATATAAAACTCGTACTTAATGTTTTTACAAATATATAAATGGTAATTAAATGAAAAATTATCATTCAATTGAATTATAATTAATACATAAATGATTTTAAACAAAAAACATGTGTGAATATACTTTAAATAAACGTAAAACTGTTATATAACATAACTAGTAAAATATTAGAGTATTTTCATTTCTGAAAATATATTAAAAATTAAATCAAATAAATTAGTTTCGTAGTTTTTATAATGTATAAATGCAATTTTTTAATTTATTTTATTAAAGAAGATATAGCGGAAATAGCAAAATATAGCGAGAATAACGGGATATAGCAGAAATAGCGGGGATTAAAGCGGAAATGCTATATTTTGGGCTATATGAAAAATGGTAGCGGTAAAATTCCGCTATGAGATATTACGGTGTTATAGCGGGGCAATAGCGGGGCATTAACTGCATAGGTTCAAAGAGAGTGGAAGCACAACGCCTGGCCTGCTAGGCTTATAAAGATTTCCCATCTCTAACTGGTTGAAAAGAAGAAAACGAGGAGGAAGATGTCAGCACCTTCATTTCTCTTTATCCGTTAAGTCGGTTAAATGTTCACCCCTAAAATTAACGATTAAATGAACGACCATAATTCTTTAAATGTTCACCATAATCTATTAATTTCGGCTAATCGTTCGTAGCAGATAAGTCGAATATGTAGGGGTCGCTTATGTCGGTTACATCGATTAAGTTCCCATCATTACCTTGAAATTTGTTTACTAATTTATTAAAATTCTATGAACTGATTATTCCTTTAACTAGTTTTGATAAATTGAAACCAATGAGATATTAGAAAATTTAAAATTTTTCAAGGTTAATCTAAGTTTGTGAAGCTCCTTCTTTGCTCTTTGTTATGCTTTTCAATATTTCATAAGATTAAAAGTTGTTGCAAATAAATATATACAATGTTCGAAAAAAGTTAAATAGTATTATTACAACTTGCATTAAAAAAACAGTTGTAAACAACAATGTTTTTGCAACACCTTCTCAGTACACTTCGTTATAAGGTTATTTAACAACGTTTAAAAGGATAACTTTATACACAAAATATTGTAAAATTGTGAACTTGATAGAGTGTGAAAATAATATAATATGTTAAGTGTAGTGTTAAGGGCGTCATACTCTTAGTCAAACGAATCGCGATCAGCAATGAAACACTGGCGGCAGTGCCCTAGGACGCCATTAAACTGGCACAGTTTGTTTGATCCGCGATATAACACTGGTCTAAGGCATCACGGTCGGTGTTAGTGCCCTTAGCCACAAGGGCGGTGCCCTTTACTTACGCTCTGTTTGAGAGTTTTCCATTAAAGTAATATTATGTGTATGCACGCGCGGGCATGCGTGCGTGCGTATTGTTATATTTATTATCTAGTTTTATGAAAATTAATTTTGCAATATAATTAGTGCGGGTATAATTGTATGAAAAAATATTAGAAACCCTCAAAAAATTAGAACCCCCGAGTACATACCCATCCAAAATCGATAGAAAATAAACCAAGTAGAGCTTGGTATTGCTCTATTTGAATGGGATACTCTTGTAAATCAAGAGATCCGTTATAACAGTTACTTGTGTAGAAAGTGCCGTGCCTATCATCAAAATTCCAGAACAAGAAACCGGATACAGAGGTGCAATTTACTCTACTACAAAGGTAGATTAGATAATGTCTTCACACGAGGTAAAAACAAACTTTCAGAAAGACAAAATAGTCAGTGAATAGTCCAGTTATAAATGTGCACCAAAACAATCAGTCTCTCACATAATTCACGGTGTGGAGGGAACCTACTCATCATATCATCAACAATGTCATCTACTCAAAAACTCCTTCTCCTCTCCACCCTCTCCACCCTCCTCCTCATCTCCACCTCCACCCCCACCCACCTACAAAACTACCAAATCGCCACCGACCACTGCGCCCACACCCCCTACCCCGACCTCTGCCAATCCATACTCACCCAGCTCGTACCCGACCTCCACACCAAATCCCTACCCAACATCATATGTACAATACTCAACCATACTGAATCTGCGGTCAAGGCCTCCTCCTTCAAATGCTCCTCTCTGTTCAACTCCACCAAAGCTAGAGAAGATCGCAGGCAGCCGATCGCTCTCACCGACTGTCTTGAGCTGTTCGATCAGACCATGTCCAAGCTGAACCAGGCGATCGCTGACCTGGAAAGTGATCGGCCCGAGAAGAGCTTGGATGATCTGAGAACGATGCTGAGTTCTGTCATTACCAATCAGTACACTTGTTTGGATGGCTTTTCTTACGTTAAGAAGAGTTGTAATCTCAGACCTGTTATTGAGGCCGAGGTTAATAATATTTCTAGGCATGTTTGTAATTCCCTTGCCATGACCAAGAAGATTCATGGAAAGAAGAACAGGTTCGGTTTCTAATATTATTTATTTATTTATTAATATACTTTATGTTGCATTAAAAGTAAATAAAAGAACATGAGTTCAGAACCGAATTCTTTGCAAATATTTAATTTTCTGTGAAACTGAATTTCTTTTTCTTTTTTCACTGAAATTAGTTTGTAATTTTTAGAAAAAAGGATTTTCTTTTTTACATTTTTTCAATATTTCTTGAAATATTGAAACTTTTTCTGTTTTTTTATGGATAGAACTAAAACAATAAATCTAGTCTGCAAGAATTGTTTTCTACAGGTCAAGATTAAAAAGTAGGACCCTCTGAACTCCTAAATATAAATATTTTTGTCAGAGTAGCATTGACCAAACTTGATCTTATATTTGGAAATAAAATAAATTTATATTGAAATATTAAATTTTCTCTTTTTAGAAAAAGAGACAAAGAAATCCAACTTTTTTCTTAAAAGGTGTTGGGCTTTCTCTAAAAATTACTTAAGTTGGAAAAAAAAAAATTCAAATATTTTAACCGTGTTTGGCTTAAATTTTGAGTTTTGTCTTCCCAACTTGTACTTCAAAAGACATAAAAAAAGAAGGGGAAAACGTAAAAAATCTAATTATTACACATATCCAATATTTTCCAATATGGCGAAAAAAGTTATTTTCAATTTTATATGTTAAAACCATTTTCTAAATTCACCGTTTATCAAAAAGTTTACAAAATCGCTCTCTCTGTTTTAATACTAAGCTCAAAACTGAAAATTGTAAACCAAATCCTTAAATTTTATATGTGTTTATTTGTTAACTCAAATAATCATGGAAAAGATGTTTATAAGATTGAAGTTGAAAGTCCAAAAACATTTTTAGAAGCATATATTGAACATAGGGATGTTTAAAACAATTTTTATATATAGTACGGTAAATCACAGTACGTGCATCTGATAGTAAAAAATATTCATTTTTTATTTAATAAATTTTTTTTGGACAAATGTGTTTATTAAGTGCAAAAACTTTAGTGGTAACATCACTTTTATTTCAAATAAATTGATAATGAATTCCATTTTTGGATTGTTGCAAAGTAGGTGGTGGAGTTTGCAAATTGATGGCGATATTAAGTGATGGGTATAGGATATTTTCAGAATTTCAAAACGACACTACGAAAATTTATTCATTAAATTCTCTTTAGCAATAGTTAATATGTATGTGTGTAAATTTGCACGTATGTATGGAATATACACAGAACAAGCGAAGTATTTGAAGAGTACGGAAAAGTAAAGAACGGATTTCCAGAATGGATTTCAAGCAGCAATCAAAAGCTCCTAGCAAACGAGAGTGCCGCCACGGCTGCAACGATAGTGGTGGCAAAAGATGGGAGTGGGAACTTCAAAACGATAATGGAAGCAGTGAATGCAGCGGCCAATAAGAGCAAGAGCAGGATTGTAATTCACATAAAAGCAGGGTTGTATTTGGAAAATGTGGACGTTGTAAAGAAGAAGACGAATTTGATGTTCCAAGGTGATGGGATTGGGAAGACGGTGATAAGGGCGAGCCGGAATGTTGTTGATGGATATACCACTTATAGGTCTGCCACTGTCGGTGAGTTCTTTTTTCCATGCATTTGTCTGAATTGGCTAGTCAAAAAACATGCACAAATAAATAAATAAAGATTTAGACTCGGTTGTAGAACATTTGTATACAAGAGAGTAAAGACATTGATTGTTTTCATACTATGACAGTTAGTGTTTGAGCTACTACCATAAAAAAACTCTTGCTTTCAGACAAACATAACCATTTGTTTGAATCAAAGAACCAGTAAGAACACTGTAGTTTTACCCCTGTTTAAGAGCCATTAAAATTGTGTGTTTCTTGAAGTTTCTCAAATTTTGTTCTAATTATAACCCCATGTGTATTTTGTTTTGATTTTAGGTTTATTAATATATGTGTAAGTAATTTTAGCTTTTAAATTAAATTTCTGAATTTGGTAGATGATCAACTAGAATGATGCATTTATGTACATTTAACCTGGAATAAAAACTGTAAAATTTCATATAACAATTTCAAGGGTGTTTACTGAAATCTATTTTAAGACATGGGGTAAATACGTTTTGAAACTTATAGAAGAGATTAAAAACGTGTTTGTTTTGATTGCAGCTGTTGAGGCACCGAACTTCATCGCTCGAGACCTAACAATCGAGAACTCGGCAGGACCATCGAAAGACCAAGCGGTAGCCCTCCGGAGCAACGGAGACTTCTCCGCCTTCTACAAATGCAGTTTCCTTGGCTACCAAGACACCCTCTACACACACTCCATGCGCCAGTTCTACCGAGAGTGCGACGTCTACGGCACCGTGGACTTTATCTTCGGCAATGCTGCGGTCGTCCTGCAAAACTGCAACCTATACGCCCGAAAGCCGAACCCCAACCAACTGAACATCTTCACCGCTCAAGGAAGGGTCGATCCGAACCAGAACACGGGCATTTCCATCCAGAACTGCAAAGTCGCCGCTGCGTCTGATCTCGTGCCCGTGCAGTCGAACTTCAAGTCATACCTCGGTAGGCCGTGGAAGATGTACTCGAGGACGGTGTATATGCAGTCCGATATAGGGGATCTTATTAATCCTGCAGGGTGGTTGGAGTGGAATGGGAGTTTCGCACTTGACACATTGTACTATGCAGAGTATAATAATAGAGGTGCCGGGGCGGGTACTTCGGGTCGGGTTAAATGGACAGGGTATCGACTTATCAACGCAGCCGAGGCAACTAAGTTTACTGTTAGTAACTTTATACAAGGGGAGCAATGGCTGGATAGCATTCCTTTCACTTCAGGGTTGTAGAACATTATAAGTTCTTTTAATTTATTACTTTCATAAGAGAAAAATGAATCAAATTGGTGTCGGCTGTGCACCAGTGCGTATTATCTTGATTTGAAAAATTATGTAAAAGAATTGTCATTTTACGTGACAATAGTATATGTATCTTCTAATAAGAAGACCTTGATTTGAAACTTTTGATTTTACAAATTTACCTATAAAATAGATAACACAGTGGGCATTAAGACAACTGTTTGTAGCGAGAACACAATTTATTGGCTATGATATACCAGATATAGAAACCTTGTCTATAGACTTTATATACAATAGAGAGTAATTGTCTGAGGCATTGTATTTTATATAATTTACCTTGTATGCCTGCATTGCCTGTAATATACAGATCAGGTTTCAAATGCAACACATCAGTTTAGTGAAAACAGAATAGACTTCATCTTGAAAAAGCATGAACAAAAGTTCAGTCCAGATTCCAAATCAATCTTTAGTTTACAAGAGAAGAAATGCTTGTACCATGTTTATGTATCTCAAGACGTAAAACATGTCATGGTAGCGTCTGAGTTTGATGCCTTTCCAACTCTGAGGCGTACTTCCAGATACTATAAACCCCAGCCATTGTTCAGTCTCTCTGAATATATTTTCCATGTGTACCTGAACGTTCTTACATGGAAAATATTTATATTAAAGTTCTGAACAGCAGTTGACTGAAAATTGAAGATGGTAAAATGAACCTTTCATTTATATGAGGCAACCCGGCATCGGAAATTTACTCCAGTAGCTGGAATTTTTGCTGCACCAGTCAAAGAAATCAACCATGAGAACAGCAGCTTGGTTCGGATGAAATGGATCAATGTGAAAATTGAATTTTCAATGCTCGGTTATTTCTGCGGGCCTGCCGTGATATGTGGTGAATGTGGACAGGCCGTAGGTCATGGCCTCAACAACCGTGAGCCCGACTGCCCGAATGCTTCCTAAAAGGCAAAAGATAATATTGTGAGTACAGTTATTACACATTGATGAGCATAACACATGTATGTATACATACATTCTGTCGTGCAAACAGAGCATAACACATGTATGTATACATACATTCTGTCGTGCAAACACATAAACATTAAAATAATTTGCACAGCAACACAAAGCATTCATCGCAACATCAATTCATAGATCCAACATTCTGATTAAAGGTTTGCTCACCTAGTTATGGATAAAGCAGAAAAGTAGAGACAGTGAACATAAGCTTCTGACAATTTTTTTTAAAACTTGAAGACAAAAGCCTGGATAATTTTTCTACATTGATCTTGAAATTTTATGTGCAACTTGTTAATACAAATCTTTGCTTAATTTCTGTTGTATTTTTTTACTTACTTCATCAGTTACAAACAAAAAAATTTGATTTATTTACAGTTTGAATTTGATGCAACAAAGAATATGGTCTGTAGCTTGAAATCCAAAAATTAATTTAGTCTTTGAACTTGATTTTTTCTTTCTGCAAGTAATTAGTACATCTTGCTTAAATTATTGCTTTATTACTGATTAAAAAATACAAATTCAATTTTTTTTTAAAAAGATTTCACTTTCCTTAAATTTACTTCAGGAATGCAGCTCTGTTTCCTGGACAAAACTGGAGCATTGATTATATTAAGCTGTAGTTGAAACTTTGATGCTAAAACTTGATTTCAAAATTACTAATTTCACTTAATTATGAATTTTAAAACTTACCGAGAGATGGAATTAAAACTACTGCTTGATGTTGGAGATGATTCTCAGTTTGAAACAAGTTGAAACTTTGATCTGGTTTGTATTTTGTTTTCCAGATTTTACTTTTGAACTTTGCTTTGCTTTTTGGTTTTAATTTCGTTTTGTTTCAGTTACAGAGGATGATTTTATCTTTGGGCTGAATAAAATAAACAGCCTAGTTTCTTTGATTTGATCTTTATTTACATTAAAATTTTAAAAGAAAACATTTTGCCACTTGTATTTTGCATGGTGATATTGTTTAACACTTGTCATGGTCTTTTATTATTATCTTACACTTGTTATCTTCATGATCTACATGTCTTACATTTGTCCTAATTTGTATTTTTATGTTGAAACCCTTTATAAAATTTTATTTTAAAATTATGTTTTGAACCATCTTGTTATCATATTTTCAAATTTATACTTTTGTATATAATAAGAATCATGTTTCGTGTTCTCAAATTTATACTTTTATACATTTACAAACTATTTTCAAATGAAAATGTTCAAATCTTTATAAGCAATATTATTTTAAGCTTAGTTCATTATACTTTATGAATTAAAACTATTATACCTTTTAAATAAATAATTATCTATATATCAATTATTTTAAAATTTTATTTCTTGTTTTTTATACATTTTGTTTATTATTTCTACTTACACCAATTTAAAGAAAGAAATGATTTCAAACTAATTATACTTTTAATAAACAAACACATATATAATAGTATTTAGTTTTAAACAGTTGTTTTGAAAATCATTTATATCTAATTCAAATATAACTTTCAAAATAAATATTACATATGTCTCTTAAAATTAGAAAACAAATTTCTACTAGTATAAAATTATATGGTTTTCAAATCCAAATTTTATTTATTTATAAGATATTAAATATAGAATTTCAAATCTTCAATTAAGTTTTAAAATCAATGTCCAAATAAACAAATATCCTATTTAATCCTAGAAAACTTAACTTAATTTACAATTTAAATTCACAAATTTATATCAATTACTAATTTTAATTTTACTCAAAAATCGGGATCGTTACAGATTCTCCCTAAGCAAATTTCGCCCCCGAAATTTGCCAGGGAGACAACAAAGATGGATACACAAAGATAGAGAAACAGTTTCCAAATCAACTGAGATATCTATTCTGCATTTGGATTACCAAATCAGAATATCACCATTAATTATGAGAATGAACTCATTCAATATTACACAAGATATTTGGATCCATCGGTCTACGAATATGCAAGGGCATTGATTAGTTTGAAGGGAAAACTAATTGTTCGTGGAATATATCGTCCCTAGAGAATAGAAAGATGAATTTAATCTTCCACATTTCCCAAACACTAGATATGGATTTCAACTTATGTCGGAACACCCCAAACACATATAACTTGTCCCTTTTCGAACCTTGATACTCACAAGAAATTACAATAAAATTCAATATTTGGTTTTAATCGAAATCGTTTTATTGATACAATTCAATTTAGCCTTATATTTGTTAACCAATTTATTCTAGATAAATTTTCAAATTCATTAGAGTTTTAAAATGAAAAGCTGAAAACGAGAATACGAGATGGCAACTTATCTACACGATTCGTAGGCTATCATCGCACTGAAACTTCTTCTTGTAGCTGCTACGAAGCAATCAAAGAATTCAAAATCGAATCAAGGGAGATTGAGGAGAAAAGTTGTTTCTGCTATTACAGGGCATTGACCATTTATAGTGACTCCCCTGTACCCTATCTCGCCCTCTTCTTGCACTCACACTTAGTATCAGTGGATAGTAAGAGAATTTACTGACGTGTTCGAACAGATGTCTTAGGGATTAACTTATTCTAGGGTATACTTCACCCTATCTCTAATGAGTTACTTAATGTGTTTTACTCCTGAGCTAAAATTTCAACCTTCAGCTCTGATACCAAAATGTCACGATCCAAATTTTAGCGTTCGAAAATCGACATCCGTACTCCACTTGTACCTAAATGCCACAGATCCAAACGTCGAAATTCGACTCGTGCCCGAGCTTATAACACGTTAAGTACAACACAACGGAAGAAAACAATGAAATAATACACTTGATATTCAACATTGATACAATATCTGATACAACTGAATGATACAATGAATCTCAATATACATCAGAGATATGATACAAGACAATAGCAGCGGAAAGACAAGATAACACCAGCAGCGGAACAATATATCTAATATGGTCTTCAAGACAGAACTCCAGTATGTAATCTCCATCGCCAAGACGCCAATCCAGAAAAGCTCAAACTCCAATAACGATACACTATGCTACGCAAGGTCAGTCCTGATCCAAAGACTGAACTAGCTCCAGATAAAGTACTAAACCCGACTATCTGAAAAGCCTAACTCTAGACTGCCCGTGTGGGAAAATTGTGGGC
Organism: Allium cepa; assembly: GCA_030765085.1. Classification (NCBI taxonomy): domain Eukaryota; kingdom Viridiplantae; phylum Streptophyta; class Magnoliopsida; order Asparagales; family Amaryllidaceae; genus Allium; species Allium cepa. Next base: position 642,504,369 of record CM060937.1, on the reverse strand, counting down.
ATCTAGAATTTAGGAAGGGAACAATAAACTCCAGGCCAGTCATGGGACTGGTTTGAGCAAACAAAAACAGTTTATCTTTTAGAAAAAACAACAAAAGAATTTAAAATAAATCCGCAATGCTTTTTGGAAAATAAAACTACTATAAGCCTCCCGCCGCAGACACAATGCAAATGCAAATTGGAGCAGATTTCTCCTTATGATAGTCAAACATGCTTGATACACAAAAGTCATTTGATATTATTATTAGTGCATAGTGCAGAAAACCTTTCGAAAGTGTAATATTAACCTTAGCTAGCATACAACCATTATTGTATGCCTACTATAGCAACCATCCAAACAGTAGGGCGGCACCATAAGTAGATGGCAGGTTATACAACTAAAACCATACAAGGTGCATATTGAAGATTGGATTCCCAACAAATGGTCAGGCTAAGGAACTTCCTACTACCATATGGGTATGCCTTCGGAGGGACGTCCCGAGAACCTACCCGGCTCTCGGCCAACACAAGGCCGGATTACCTCTGTAACTAAGTAACTACTACTCGAGCATGCCATCCCCCGGTCCTTTGGGACCTTTATCTGAGGCGCCTCTTGATGCAGCGCATGATGAGATAATTCGTCCCAACTCCTTAAGTCCCTCGAAAGATAGTGCGGTGGCTTTAGGTCGCTCGGTTTCGTTGAGTCGTCAGCGACCTAACGAGCCACGGTGTAGCAGGACACAAGGGGAGGATGAAACATTGCACCAGAATAACGAGTTGGCGAGCTATGACTTAGCGAGTTATGAAGTGGAGGAGGGTGGAACGACCTAGTAAATGACGCAGCGGATAATAACAAAGCGATATAGATTGATGAAAGTAGCAAACGGTGGATTGAAGATACTGAAATGCCCAAATTCGTTGATCACAAAGATACCGAATTCTAGCTATCTTCGACACGTTGATCGCGCACGATACCGTGAAAGAAGATCTACAATTCTTCAAACGTTGATCAAGCGCACTTGATACCGTGAATTGGCTTCAACGATCGTTGATTCGAGCGCACTCGAATAACCGAAAGTGGAGATAGGAGATCACACTCAACTACCAATTTAGATGAAAGCACACAACAATCAAACAAAGTTTTTATTCAACAATCAACCCCCTACAAATGACCAACACAATGCCTATTTATAGGCTACAACATCTCACGGTTCAACTAAAAGTATCACCGACCTAATCTTAAGTCGTCCGCGACTGATCACATAAGACCACACGACTCACGACTTAGCTTTGGTCGTACGCGACCTAACACATCACATATACTCACACGCGACTCAATAAAAGACGACCTACGAGTTACGACTCATCAACACTACAACACCACAACATCAAGCGACTCAACCATATTTACAACACGAGTTACGATTTAAGAAAATACATCACAACAACGACTTAACTGTTTCAAACGACTCAACATACGACGACTTAAAATGATACAGCTTAACAACTTAACGACTTAGCTTAGGTCATGAACTCCCTTCTTCGGCATACTCGTTAGATCGTGGATGACCTAAAACACTTTCCTTAGGTCGTAGCCGACTTAAGCCTTGCGCATTCTCAACTCGTGCTGCTACTTTGTTATCTCGTGGTGCTCGTCCTGTATCCTTGGATCGTTCACGATCTAAAGAACCCGAACGACTTAAGCCCTCGTTAGGTCGTGAACGGTCTAAAACTCGCTCCCTAGGTCGTGGCCGACCTAATTCCTCTTCCTTAGGTCTTGACCGACCTAAACCCAGCGAATCCTTAGGTCGTGCTGCATCATCCTCTCTGGGTTGAGAAAAATTCGTCCTTGAATTTGTAATCTCTTCTCCATCAGCTTGTTCATTTCCATAATGAGGTGCCAGATGTTTAACATTAAACGCATCAGATGTATATACATCCTCCGGCAGTTTCACCCTGTAAGCATTTTCATTGATCCGTTGCACAATTTCCACAGGACCAATTTTTCTGGTTTTCAACTTGTTATAAGCACCCAATGGAAAACGATCCTTCATTAACACAGCGTACACTAAGTCTCCTTTATCGAACTCAACATTTCTTGGTTTCAAGTCTGTGGATCTTTTGTATTTCTCATTCGCCTTCTCCAATCGTTCTTGAACGATTTTATGATATTCCGTCAAACTATCAACAAAATCAGCAGCTCGTTTAACTATCCCCTTTGGTTGTGGTATTGTCGTTAAATCCAACGGCCCCTTTGGCAAGTTTGAATAAACAATCTGAAATGGACTGAATCTTGTACTACGATTCACCGCATGATTATGAGCAAACTCTGCTTGACATAACTTCATATCCCAACTTTTCAGATTATCTTTCACAAGACACCGTAGTAATTTTCCCAATGATCTGTTAACAACTTCGGTCTGTCCATCTGTCTGTGGATGGTAAGCGCTACTAAAATTCAGGTTCGTCCCGACCATCTTCCTCAAACTTAACCAAAAGTGACTCAAAAAACGAGTATCCCTATCCGATACAATAGATTCTGGCAATCCATGAAGTCGATAGATCTCCTTGAAAAATAACTGAGCAACATGAACAGCATCCGCCGTCTTCTTACAAGCAATAAAATTTGCCATTTTCGAAAATCGGTCAACCACTACATAAATGGAATCGTTTCCCCTTTGAGTTCGAGGTAAACCCAAAACAAAATCCATACTCACATCAACCCAAGGTTTAGTTGGCACAGGTAACGACATATATAATCCAGCATTGGTCGCTGTCCCTTTTGAAACCTGACAAACATGACAACTACGCACAAACCTTTCAACTTCCCTTCTCATTGACGGCCAATAATAAGATTGAGAAATCAACTGCAATGTTCGATATCTACCCAAATGGCCTTCTTCATGTAATTCTTTGATAATCTTCATTCTCAAACTACCTTCTGGTACGCACAATTGATTTCCCTTGAATAAGAACCCATCTACCAACACGAATTCATCAGTACTCCCGTCCTTGACTTTCTCAACAAATTTCATAAAGTAAGGATCTTCTTCAAGCAACTCTGGCAATAGTTCAAACTCTGTCACTTCAACTTTCATTGTTGTCAACAAATGATTCCGCCTGCTCAATGCATCAGCTACACGATTCGTCACCCCTGATTTGTGCTTAACAACAAAAGTAAACTGTTGTAAATACGCGACCCATGAAGCTTGCCTAGCTAAAATTTTATCCTGCCCTTGCAAATGCATCAAAGCTTCATGATCCGTATAGAGAACAAACTCCTTCTGAAACAGATAATGTCTCCAGTGCTTTACTGCTTGAACAATTGCGTAAATCTCAACATCATAAGTGCTATATCTCAACTTAGCCCCAGACAACTTCTCACTGAAATAAGCAACTGGTCTTCCTTTTTGACTCAAAACTCCACCAACCCCAACCTTCGATGCATCAGTATGTAATTCAAACAACAACTGCAAATCCGGTAAAACTAGAATTGGTGCCGTCGTCAATAGGATCTTGATCTTCTCAAAAGCAACCCCTGCTTCCTCTGACCACTCAAACTTATTTCCTTTCATGCAATCGGTTATAGGTGCCATCACACTACTAAAATGTGGAATGAATCTTCGATAGAAAGATACCAATCCATGAAAACTTCTCACTTCAGTAATTGTCTTGGGTTGTGGCCATCTCCTGACAGCTTCTACTTTACTTTCATCCACTTGAATTCCTTTTTTCAATAGAACGTATCCTAGAAACAAAACACTGTGCATCATGAACACACACTTCTTTGTTGCAGCATAAAATTTCTCCCGTCTTAGAATCAACAGTACTTCACGCAAATGTCGGACATGCTTTTCCATACTTCCACTGTAGATCAAAATATCATCAAAGTAAACTACCACAAACTTCCCAATGTATGGTCTGAAAATCTGGTTCATCACTCTCATAAAAGTACTTGGCGCATTCGATAAACCAAACGGCATAACCAACCATTCGTATAAACCTTCCCTGGTTTTGAAAGCAGTCTTCCACTCAT